>JALIRH010000014.1:2217500-3467500 GCA_023055505.1 Callipepla californica brunnescens
GAGAGGATACTGCAGGGGCAGAAAGGGAAGCTCATACCACCAGAACTTAGAGCTGTACCTGGTGTAGTTTTCCTCAGAGCCTCTTTCCTCTGGATCAGGCTCATCTGTGCGATCGTAGCTCAGCAAGTCGGAAGGGACATCATGGATCTGCACGCTGGGAGCGTGGTTCAACATTTTCAGGTTCTCAAATATTGTCTGCCTGATCTGATCCAAGTACTATTTAGGAAAATAAAAAAAAAAAAAAAAGGGGGATCAACACTAACGGATCTGATCTCAGAGCCACAACAGTCAGCACTACTGCCTGCCTGCATCATCTGCATGGTGGCTGTGAGAAATGCCTTTGTGAAGAGAGCTATTTTAGCAGAGCAGAAGAGATGGGAGAGTTAATTCAATCACTGTGACTCCAGCACTCAGAAAACAGTAAGACAATCCAGCAGAGTACCCAAATACTATAGACCCTTTGAGACTTTCTGAAATCCCAGAGAAAAACCTGTGTTTGCACTATCAGCTTTCTGCCCCCACAAGAATTCCTTGCCTGGGCTTCATCTGGTTTTGCAGGATAACCACAGGCTTTTGGGGCTACACACCCAGGCACCACTGTAAGGCCTGCAGGCACTCACCTGCCTGGAGTTCTGATTTTCAATCCTTGTACTGACATCAGGATGAAGAGTGAAATCTGGAGCGAAGTATTCGAAGTACTCTGTGGAGGCACGAGCAAGAGTTAAAGCACAAAGGCAAGTGAGTCACTCAGCAGCTGCACAGCTCTGCAGGCAAGCAGAGCTCACTCTCCCACCATGAGAGGGGTAACCAGACCCTATAAACCACAGTGATGTACAACTCTGCAACTGCAAAAATGATATGAGAGAGTCAGCAGAAGTAACGCTGCAGTCACTGAAGGGATCCTATAGAATGCTGAGCAGTAATATTTGCATCAGATAAACCTATGAATGGGAGACGGAAGGAGAGCAGAACTAAGGGCAAAAAGTGCTTGTTTCTTTGGCCCTGGTCAACACAATTAAGTGTTAAATCTTCAGCTGATACAACAACTGCTTTAGCTCAACTACTAAGGACAACAAGGGAAGCTGAACTTACCGCTGTACGGGAGCTCTTCGCTAATGGCTTCATCTACAAGCAATGATGTTTCATAGGTCCTGAAAAAAAAAACAGACTGCGATGAGCTCAGCCACAGAAAGCTACAGGGGGCACGTGGGGACAAAGCCCACAGCAAGTGCTTCGTCAGACATTCAGCAAGACCCCAAGACTCACCAGCACCGTGCCACATTGCGGACTGTGTACCCGCCTCCTCCCAGCACCAGTAAGGGGATGTTGAAACTCTTCACGTACTCCACGCACTCCCTAGAAACCCCAAAGAAGCATGTCAAAGCTGCTGTCTGCAGCACGTGTCCACACTGTGCACTCAGGTGTGACAAATGTGGGGCTCTGAGTTCCTACGCAGGGAACCACGTGCTACTCTAAACTACTGATTTCCCACACAGCCCCATTCTGAGAGTCTCTGTCACACAGCAGTTGAAGGTAAATGCACAGAGTCAGTGCAGCTGGAAGGCCAAAGTCAAAGCTCAGGTCTCACAGCAGAGGACCACCTGCAGTGCTTTTGCCTTGTCCCAGCCCCGCTGTACTCACCCATGCCCTCTTATGCTGAGGTTAAAGCAGCCCAAACGGTCACACCCCAGAGAATCAGCACCACACTGGGGAAGAGGAAAAGAACAAGTGAACTTTGGCTAGACAGGCACTGATTTCCAGACAAACACTGGCATCTCTACCCCTCTGCCAGCTTCATTCAACAAAAGTGACTTCATCTGGCAGTTTGGCTAGGTCACACCAACCCTGACCTCCCAGGAACAGAGAGTAACACATTTGAGAAATGCCCCTTTGAACTACAGCCTCTGACAAGAAAGTACATGTGCGCAAAGGCTCGTTTCCTTTACCTGCAGTACGATGCAGGTGGGCTGATAGTAATCTACCACCTGGTTAATGACTGGCTGGAAGAGGTGTTTATAACCTTTGAGGAGAAAAACAAGTTTGTCATGGCTCTGGAGAGAAGGACAAGGACAAGGGAAAAGGGTGAGGGACACCAACTCACTTTGGTCATCAATGCCATCACGTAGAGGCACGTTGAGGCAGTAATAACGACCACTCTCTGCACCAACTTCATACATGTCCCCTGGCCAAGACAGAAGAGTCACAAAAGCACTAAGAGTTCACAGGAGCTAGAAGGCCAGATCTGGTCTGAGCTGAGATCTCTGTCAACCTAGCTACAGTCTCTGCTTACTACAAAGAACTGTAGTTCTGCTCCTCTCCAGCTCCTTCTCCATGCCCTTTCTCCTACCATTTGTCCCCGCAGTTCTAATCTAAACATTTTACACCCCCGAACTCCATCCACACTTTCGGAGGACTCTAAAACAAGGTCAAGTTCACGTTATAAAGGAAGCTACATACCTGTACCAGGAAAGAAGTAGTTTCCATATTTATGAAATGACACCGTCATGACCCGGTCTGTCAAGTAGAAAGCTTCCTGCACACCATCTCCATGATGGATGTCAATATCAATATACAGAACACGGGGGTGGTACCTATCAAAAACAGGAGGAAAAGCAGCATTATTGTTTACCACACACTCAACCACACTGTCACCTCTATGCCTCAGTGCTATGAAAATCACCACTTAAGTCTACCTGCAAGCCCACCCGCCAGAAGAACTCACCCATCTCACCCCAAATAGCTTTAGATGTGCTACATTTACACTTAACCACACGCCCCATTAAAACATTTTCTTCTGTTGTGCCTGGAAACGGATTGTAGAACAAAAAGATTTTAGATGGGGCCAGAAATACTTTGGAAACCGCAGAAAGAAAAACCACAAGAGTTAGAGAGCTGCGTTTTGTGTTCCCCTCCTCCCCCAGACAATCTGCCAGTTGGATAAACTTTAAGAACTCCAACAATTTTTCAACATCTGGAAATACACGGTAAGTTAGCCAAGGAATGCTTGCTGCCTCCTCATGCCAGAGCACTGGCAGCACTGTGTGCATGCTGGCTAGTACTGATACCACAGGCTGGGCTGCTGAGGCTGCCTTGTTCCAAACAAGGAGCAGGAGGATGGGGTGCAGATCCTAAAATCAGGGCAGAGCGTTGTCACCCCCTCAGGACAAGCATCATCCTCAAGGCAACATTGTAAGGATGACGACAGGCTCATTAACAGCAACAGGGATGAGGAAAGCACTAAGCACAGTGCAAGTCAGAATGCATACTCAGGTGTAGAAGGGAAAAGGGTAGCTGGACTCTGGAAGGCTCCATTTGGCACAGCCACTCAAGCAGGCATTTCAGGCACGATTTTGACCTCACAAGGACAGAGGTGGAAGAATGGGAGATCACTGGAAGTAAAAACACTGGTGTAATGGTCAAAGCTGACATGCAGGTGACAGCACTGGTGCTAAGCCACACCCTGCCTGTCAGCTCCAGCACTGCCTGCTCAGGTGCAGAGAACTCCTGCAGCTTCTAAGGAAATGCTGCACCTGGTCAGACCCCAAAGAGCAGGGGATCTGGCATGCATGCCAAAACCCTAGCAGGAGGGACCTGAAAAAACAAGACAAGGCTGAAAGAGAGGAGAGGAACGTGCAGCTTACACCATCTGTCTGCTGGAAACACAGCGTTAGGTGTCCCTGCAGTGACATAATCATGCTGGTTGATGGTGCTGAGCCATGCTGATCAGCAGAACAGCACCTCATCTCAGCCTCCCAGAGGCACAAAGTCATAAAATTGCCCTGGTTATTTATCCTATAGACAAACAAAGAGAACAAGGGGCTGCGTAGGCACAGCCTTTGTGTAGAGGGAGGAAAAGGCCTTTTCAGAAACGTGGAACAAAAGAATAAGGACACAATATAATCTCCCATGAATAGCAATTGAAACCTTTAGCAAACAGGACTCGTGTCAGACAAGAAAATAGAGCACACAGATGCAATAGTGAAGACCTGAGGAAGGCTGGCAGAGGGGAAAGGAGGTAAAAGAAACCCCAGTATGTTCCATAAGTGACTTTGCAAGCAAGTAATCTTGCCATGAGCCATACATCTATTTTCTGGTCAACCAACCAGAATCCCCACATCTAATCTTCTTTTTTCTGTGTTTAATTCTGCAACATCATGCCTTTTGTTTTCTAAAGACAAATAAATAAATAAAAGTCTCTTTTTCATTCAATGCAAGTGCCCTTTGACCATCTATGTGTTACCCAAGTCCTGTTCTTAACCCAGTCAAGCAAATCAGGAAGGATGTGAGCCATTTAACTCTCCAATGAGCTATACTCTGCATTTAGCTACAAAAGGCTCACTGAGGCAAAATTGTGTGAGCCAGGAGACCTTGAAATGGCTATTTCACAGATGGATGAGGAGAAACAGAAGTGAACTTTCCCAGATCACTTGAGCAGCAGAATAACAAAGCTGGAGTCAGATATTCCAGTTATGAAGACTCCTTGTGTGTACAGAAGAGATCAGGCACAGTGATCGAGTCCTTCTTGGACTCCAGAAAGGAACAGTTGCCAGCCAAATGAGGGAGAGAGGTACAACAGAGAGGAGGAAACAGCTGAGGGGAGTCACACACCAGCCAAGACAGTACTGCACTTGCCCCACGTCCTTACTTGAGCAGCTCCAGGATGCCGATAACTATGTCGTTGACGTAACAAAACCCAGAAGCCTGCCACACAGAGAAAACCAGACAGCATTACAACTAGATCAACAGAGAACAACAGGCTCAAAAACAGAGGAGGATGCAGATAGACTTCCTTACCTCAAACTTCTTGGCGTGATGCAGGCCCCCTGCCCAGTTTATTGCAATATCACAGATCTGAAAGGAAAGAAAAGTCAGTTTAATGCAACAATATGGTTATAACAACCTTGCTCCCACCTCAATAGTCAGCAGGGACTTTGGACAGCACTGTAGCCCACATATACCTCCCTGCCCACTGTTTCACCCACAGAGGCCCTTCCAAAGCTCTGTCTTGCTCATTAGCCCAACTAACAGATGAGATGTGTGCCTTAGGTTCCCCTTTAGGTTTAAAGAAGACCACCACCCCTCCATCCAGCACTATGCAGATCACCTGGCACACAAAGCATTCTCCCATGTTTGTTATGTTCATTAGACCTTTTCCAGAAGCATTCTCTCTCTGAAAGACTCACACCTCTGGTGTTTGATATCCTCCCATCAGACCTTTTTTCAGACCTACTGAGTGGTCCCATTTAATGTATTTCCATAGCAGAGACCTGGCAGCACTCTGGAGGTCTCTCAGCAGGTGGGTGCTTTGAAGAACACAGGCCTGTTGTTCTACAGTGCTGAGAGCATTCTGGGGCTTTACTCTGTGAAAGCTGTGACTCTCTCTGGATTAAACAGCTAAATGGTTGGTTCTGAAGGCATATGAGGAGCAGCTGAGGGAACTCTGTCAGTTCAGTCCAGAGAAGAGGACATCTGGGACAGACCTCATCCCTCTATACAGCTGCCTGAAAAGAAGATGCAGTGAGGAGATAATGGCCTCTTTTCTCAGGTGACAAATGATAGGATGCGAGGCAACAGCCTCAAGTTGCATCAGGGGAGGTTTAGATTGGTATCAGGAAGAGTTTATTCACAGGAAGGGTGGTCAGGCATCAGAGCAGGCTGCCCAGGGAGGTGGTAGAGCTCCCATCCCTAGAGGTAGATGAGACTTGTGGATGTGGTGCTCAGGGACATGGTTTAACAGTAGACTTGCATTGTTAGGTGGATGCTTGGACTTGATAATCTCAGAAGTCTTCTCCAAATTAAATAAGTCTATAATTCTGTCATTCTAACCACACAGGAATGCTCTTAACCTTCATGGTCTTACAGTGGGAAGAATTTACAGGGCAACAAAGCAGAGCTTGCTCCACTGTTATACTAAACCCTTAAATTGAGGCCAGTTGTCTTATAACAGTGTTTCAAAGATAAGCCATCAGTACAGTTACCTTGTTGTTCAGCTGCGTTGCTCCCTGCAGTGAGGCCCCAGTATAGCGAGAGCAAAACTCAAAGAGCCCTGGAAACACTGGGCTGAAAAAAAAAAATCACAATTCAAAACAAAGAACATCTTCTCATTCCTCCCCACTTCTCCCAAGCAAAGCCAGGAAAGCTTCGCTGAAAGCCCTCCTCTGCCCACAGCACACATCAGCATCTGCCCCGCAGCCCTGCTGAAGTGCTTCCAGAGCTGGGACACAGCTCAAGAGAAGGGAGGACAGGTCTGCTCCGTGCTATCTCCCTGTATCAGCATCGGGAAGATCTCACCCTCTCCACTCTGCAGCACAGTATGAAATATGCTGTAAGTGGACACAAATGCAGCTCTTGGGGCAGAGATGAGGCAGGATCAAACCCACCTTCAGAGCCAGCACAGGCACCAGGATCTCTAGGAGTACAGAAACTGAGGATGTAGAGCCTGTGTACCACTAGCTCACAAGCATCATTCATGAAGAAATAAAAGCTTAAAGACTTTTACTTTCCTCCTGCATTCTGATGAGTGGATTCTGATCAGCCATCACTTTCCTCAGTCAGACAAGGCATACCGTGTGCTTCCTCAGTCACACAGAGCCCTTTCACACACTTCCTCCAAGGTTCATCTCTCACGAACATGAAAGACTGGAACTGATTATTGTTAAGCTCTCACGTGAATACAGAAGCATGAAACTGTCCTCAGCTCTACTTGAAAACCAGGCTCAGAGCTACCTTGCATTTAACACGCACGTATTAAGGTAGCTAAAATGACAGACAACTATTTAAAGGAAAAAAAAACGAAGGTATTTTCAAGAAGAACTGGAGGTTCTGCAAGAACAAATGGAGGTACAGTCTCTAAACCAACAAGCTTATGGTGTGAATACAGATCTAAAAAGGAGGATGATAAGATCTGAAGGGAAAGGAATGAAGGAGGTTCCAATAACCCAATGTGCTCAGGAGGGGCACAGAGCACTCACCAGTCATCGCCCACGTTGAAGGCATTGAGGCTTTTGGTGAAGCCCTGCATGTTGTTGGGGCTCACCCTCTGCAGGAAGTCGATGTAGTCCTCGGAGTGGAACCGGCACATGTCATGCTGCGATGCCTGGTACGGCTTGAAAACCTTCCAGAGAAATACAAGACTTACAACCTGTCCAAAGCTGAGTTTGCTTTCACTATAAGAAATCTCAGCCTGTGAGGGGCTGGTAAGTTCAGAAGTTAATTTGGAGAATGCTTGTGGACAGATGGAACATTTGCATAAGCTTTGTTTCCTTTGGAAAGTCAGCTAAAAACAGTCATGGGGCTGCATGGATTTGAGTTAAAGTTCTCATGACAAAACACACTTGCCAGTTTGGCACTTAACACGCATACCTCAATAAACAGGAAGTTAAAAGAATCAACACCACGTACCCCAAAAGGGGAAAGTAAAGCCACACTGAAACCAATAAGAGAGATTCTTTCTAATCTTTGTCTTTAATTAAAGCACACACTTTATCAAAAAAAAAAAAAAAAAAAAAAGTTGGAAGATAAAAAAAACCCAAAAAACCAACATAGAAAGCATTAGCTCATCTCCAGAGGGAGAATGTGCTGGGGTAACTCCCAAAGCACGTCTTCCCTGGGCCAGGCAGGACCCCAACACTTTTCAGAGGCAAAACACAGCCTAACAAACATGACAACTCTTTTACTGTGCAATTGTACTGCTCAGCATGTGGCACGGTGCTTCCCTGTGAAGGTGTGGGGCTCTGCTCCTCAGAGGCTGCTGCCAGGGACTGGTGGAGCCAGGAGGCTGGGAATGGCAGGCAGGACTGAAGGTGGGGTAGGACCCTACAAGGACTATCAGGAATCATGATGACAGATCAACTCAAGAGCACAATGTCACAGAAAAGAAGCAACACTCATAGGATATTAAGAAGTGCTCTTGGACAATGAAGCCTAGAGATTTGAGAATCAAAGTAGAAAGAGGGGAAGAAAGCCAACAACAAAAAAAAAACACCACCACCAAAAGCTTCCAGACCCACTCACTGGTGGTTAAAGGGGAAAGCTGACTCCTTCCCTCTCCTCTTCCCCTTCGCCCACTGCAGCCACAACCCCAGGCACCTTTCTGAGCATGCCTGGCACTCAGCCCCTCGCTCAGCCAGCTCAGCACAAAGCTCTCCTGGTTTTGCTGAGTGACCGAGTTCCATCAGCTCCCACGGGATCCAGCAGCTTCCAGATGCAGCACAGGAAAGGCAGCAGGATCACGCAGCAGAAAAGAGAAGATGAGCAGCAAGACAATTCTCTCTCTTTGAGCAATGCTGAGCCTTAAAGATTTGTCCACCACAGCCACAAATAAGCTGGGAAAGGTGATGTGAGTTAAACCTGACTTCAGCTACCTTGACAAAATAGCAGCCTCTTGTCTGGAAGCTGCAGGGAAGACAGATCACTACATAACCATAGCACAAAGTTAACAGGGCCTTTTATAGTCACAGTTGGCCAATAATCCCCTGCTTTTACGTGCTTGTAACTCTGCCAGTCTCTGGCAGCTCAGGATGAAGTTTCCTTTGTGGTTTTCAGTTTCTTGAGGAAAATATAACCTCCACACCCCCCTCCAAAAATATATATATATTCAAGGCTAAAACCAGTGAAATGCTCAGCCCTGCCTACTGCCTCACACAGACATCAGTTTAACATTTAGACGTGTCGTGTCAGAATGTGCTTCTTGCTGTTTCTGTAGGAAAACTCCCAACTCAAGAGAAACTACTGACAGAAGCCCATATATTTACAGTCAAAGTCTGAAAGCTAAATCCTGCAAAGATTCTGTGCTCTCAGCTGCAGCTTCCCCAGGAGCACAGCAGGAACAGGGCAGCTTCTTCCTGCTGTGTCAGTGGTCTCAACTGCCTGCATCCAGGCAACACAAGTGAAAGTAATTTGATGGAAGGGCACAGATGCACCTGAGAAGAGCAGAAAAAGAGGAAGCAGGCAGAGAAAAAGCTTCAGAGGCTGAAAGGAGAAAAAAAGAGGAGGCTCTGCTGAAGCAGGGCAAGAAAATCAGAGAGAAAGGCAGGCATGGCAGGGTGGGTAGCAAGGACCAGGAGCTCCACTGGGAAGAGAGAGCAGATAGGAAAGGGGTCAGAACATCCCCTACATACTACACTCCATCACCACGTGAAGCAGGGATTGGCTTCCCAGCGACTGGCTGAAGTAGCCAGCATGCACCAGCATGAAGGTGGATCCTGCAGAGGGCTCAACTCTCAGCAGCTGCAGATTACCACACCTGCAAAAGCTCCTACAATGGCAGCTGAAAAATCCAAAGGATGTGATGTTACCAACCAGCAAACTGCAGGAGTAACACTGAATGCACGAGGGACCGTTTTTAATAGGTAAGCATTCTAAATTAATTTCAAATACTGCATCAAGGATCAATTTCACTGGTCCATTTTAGCATTTCCTTTTAAAAATTGATGCTGTGTGTTAATTTTGGGATGGCTCATTTTCTATTTCCTCCCACTCAGTCCCCAGGTCTCTCACCACAGAGAGTGCACTGGCAGTGGAACAGCTTGAACTTGAGCCCATGCCAAATGCCAGGCACTCACAGAGCACTAAGAGATAACAACAGAACTGTGAGGCATGTTTAAAGCAGCTGAGATCTACTTTTCCTGCTTGCATTAATGTGCCTGCTCACACTTTGTTACCATGCCTGCAAGAATTTTGCACCTTGTCCTGCCTCCTCAAATACTGTGAGCACCACGCCAGAATTAACATTACTGCTCTCCTGTGCTCACAGTAACACAGCTTTGATTTTAGTGTCACCTGACTCCCAAGCACTTGAACAACTTTGGGTCAGGCTTTCTCTGCTAACGCAGCCGAACACCTAGTCAGATCCTTGGAAGTGCAGTAAGGAAGGCTGGTGACAGTTTGGGTTAGGTTTAATGCAGGGAAAGAGGAAGGCTGGCGAGCTGTCAGCAGCGTGAAGGTGCCTGGCCAAGCTGGAGCGACTGCTGTTTGCACAAAGCTGTCAGAGGAATGTGCACTTGCATCAGCATAATGCCTTGGTCATTGAGTTCAGACACCAGTTACAGGGAAGTTGTTGGTTTGGAGCAACACGGGGAGTGGAGCCTGATTGCAAAGGGACACAGATGGGATGTGTGAACACACAGAGGAATAAACAGCAGCAGCATCTCTGCACCTTAAAGCAATAGTGGTTTACCCCTTCTGTGCTACGTGTGATGATGCCTGTGACAGAAGTGCTCTTCACTTCATTTAACGAGTTGCCTCCCATGAGAGGACACCCTGTACATACATGGACACAAACAAGTACATATGCATACAGATATAAACACACACACGTGACCAGAAAGGCATGGAGCTGCAGCATACAGCCTCCTGGGGAGCAGCCTGTCCCCAGGGCACGCGAAACAGATGACAGGCTTTGGGGACAACAAGGAGCAGCCAGACCAGGGCTGTGAATCAGACACTGTGACCTGGAACTGTGCCACTTGGCACAGGAATCTAAAAGCTCAGCGGCCAAAACAGTTCAGATACAATCCCCAGGAACTGAGGTGTGAATAAGCTAGCCAAGAACAAAGGAAGCAGCTTCAACGCATTCAGCAGCTCAGACAAAATAGCCTGCAAGTTGAGACATGGCAGCAGCCATCTGAGAAGCATCAAGCAGACACACGCTTCTCACCACCCCTGCCTCACTCCAGTACTGCGAGACATCACACCCTGTGCTGCAGGAACAGACAGCAAAGCAAACAGGGATTCACAGGAAAGGGGCTGAGCTCAGTGCCCCTCGTGTCAAGTGAAACAAAGCATCACCATCAGAGTACCAGATATTTGTAGTGAGATTCTGTTCCTCTTGTAGTTGAGATATAAGAAAACATAAGCTTTCTTTCTGATCATCGATGATCGTGTTTTAACAGGATTACAGTTTAGCATGCAGGAAAAACATAATAAAGGAAAAACAGTAATGTGTCGGACTGTGTTGAGTGGGTAGCAAGGGTGTTGAAGGCATTTATGAGATAGGAGGAATGAGCTCCATGCAGGCACTAAGATGGACCTGCCAGCCTCTGGAAGGCTTCTATCTGTCAGTATCTGATAACACAGCCCACGCTGATTGCTGGCTGTGCCTAGAGGCAGCTCCAGGCACACAAATTTCACACCCAGCGTCACTCCTCCAGCACACAGCTCCACACAGGGCGGCGGTGACACCATGCCCTCAGAGCTCAGACTCAGCAGCTGCTCAGGATGCCCTTACAGCCACATCCCAGAGCAGCCTGCTACTTTCTGGGCTCAATATAAGGACATCAGAAAGCCCCACCGAACTTCCTAAAGGCGGGCCAAGCCTCAGCGCTGACTGCGCCTGCGGCTGGCACCCGGGAACAAGGCTGTGTGGGCCCCGCAGCCCACCCGCACGCCCACCCGCTCCCCGGGGAGCGATGCTCACGATCATCTTCTTGTAGAGGCCGTAGTGCAGCACCAGGCTGTGGGTGAGCGCCAGGCGGTGCGGCTTCATGGGGTGCCCGGCTCCTGCAAGGGACAAAACCGCGCGGAGGTCAGGGGAGGCAAGGAGCAGGAACGCGGGCCCGAGGGCGAGCTCCCGAGCCGGGAGCGGGGCCCAAGCGGCCCGAGCCCCGCCCGCCCCGAGCGCAGCCCCGCACCGTAGTGGAAATTGCCGACGTCCGGGTCGTAGAAATAGGCCACGGTCTTCGCCATGGCGAACAGGCCGCCACCGCCGCGCCGCGCTCCTGCTCACGTCATCACTCCGCGACCGCGCCTCCCGCCGGCGCCCGGCTGAGCGCCAACTCTCGCGAGAAGTGGCCGACACAGGGGCGGGGGAGGGGGCGGGGCTAGGGCCGGGTGGGGGCGTGGCCCCACAGCGGATCACGCGTGTACCCTCAGTTATCCCCGGGGATGTTTGGGGTAGAGCTGTCAGCAGTGCCACAAGGGGGCCCGAAAGCCTCCAGGGCTTCCGAAAGGACCGAGCAGGGATGGAGGATGCAGCCCCACGGGGCTGCAGTCACGCTGGAATGGAGATGTGTATGGATGGAGCCCATTGGGGTGCAGATCCACAGCGATGTAGCTCCATGGGGTTGGGGCTCCATGGGGTTGGGGCTCCATGGAGACGTTGCTCCATGGGGATGAGGACACAGGTGTTTATCCCCACGGGGATAAGGACGCGGGGTTGGGGCTTCATGGGGATGCAGCTCCAGGGGGATGCTGTGGCTGGAGCCACCACGCTGTGCCCCAGTACTGCCCTATAAGTGGTGATGGAAATGAAGAAGGATGGGGAGAGAAACTGCATGGGGTGGGATACCCCTGTGAGGTGCCTGGCGGGAGCAGAGCCTGCTGCTTGCCTGCTTCCAGCTCCCCCTCGAGCGGGGTTCCCCTGGGCATGGGAAAGGAGATGGTGTGACCGGGACTGGTTGCATCCCCCGTTTGGACTGCTATGCAGAAATGCATTGGGTGGGCGGAAGCACCAGGGAACAGAAAGGGATTTATTGTGAAGGACAGCGTGGGCATGAGAACAGATGGGAATCAGCCTCACCCTAGGGCTCAGGAGAACCCGCAACCTGCAAGGTGCCCTTTGAAGGAGCAAGGAGCAAACCACTTCTAATGTCCCGATCAGCAGGCTGTGCAGTGTTGCAGTGTGTTGGGCTGGGACCAGGAACCCTCTCCTGCAGCCCTCCTGGCCTCATGCCCATGATCTCCCCCTTCCATGGCTGATGCGCTTCCATTCCTTCCTGGGACGGCAGACAGAGTGGTGACACAAAAGTCTTGTTGACCTCCACAAGTCATGGGATGCAGGATGGTCTGTGACTCCTTACAGCCACCGCCGGGGCTCTGCTGGCCACTTCTGGATGGGGATGGGAGCTCTGGCAGTGGCACAACTGAGGGCCGTGGGTCACCTGCCTGTACCTGTCTTCAAGGACATAGCAGCACGAGGAGACCCAGTGGTGGGGGGATGGGACTGGTGTCACCAGGGCTCACAAGAGTGCTGGGTGGCTTTTGGGTGCAGGATCCAGAGGTATCATTTGCAGCAGAAAAGGAAATTTGGGTGAAACCTCCCAGGCTGAGGATAGAGAGGGAGGTCGTGGCATTGGAATGTTGAACAGCTCAAACATTTTGGGGAAGAAGGGAGAGCTGTTTGACCTAACACATGCTGCAGGATCCACAGGAACTCCTTTGCAATGCTTCTACCATTGCAGGCAAATGCACTTCACTCTGTGTCCAGACCCCTTCCAGCCTGCTCTCTCTCCACTGCTCCAAAAACTGCCCGGGAAGGGGTGTGCTGGGGCAGGGAGCAGCGTGCCAGCACCCGCTGCTGCCGCTTGCCCCGCGCTGCAGCTGCCAGCAGCATTTCCCTGAGCCTGCCTGCAGCCATCCCCCACCGCGGGCGTTCCGGAGATCTCAAGCTGAGGACGAGCAGGTTGGCAGCGGCCGCCTCGGCAGGCAGAAACCACCGGGCTGCTTCCCGAGGAAGCCGGGGGAGCGGAGGATGCTCGCGGCGGTCCAGAGCCGCGGGGATGCGGGGTTGCTAGGAGGCAGGTGAAGGTGACGGGGACAGCGCTGCGGAGCACCGCAGGCCCAGGTACAGCCGCAGCCACGCACCGCACCGCGGATGGGGATGGGAAGCCGGGCGGCGGAGGAGCGAGGTGACTCCGGGGGTTGCGGGGAGGATGCGGGAGCTGGCGGTCGCTCGGTCCTCCGCCTGCCGTGAGTCACGGGGAGGAGGGGGGGGGGGGGGGGGGGGGGGGTGCGAGGGGCTCTGCGGAGTGATGCCGGGGGCTGATGCCCTTGGGCTGCTGTGCGTGGTTGGGGGGGGGGGGGGGGACGCGGCGGCCCCCGCTGCTTCTGCTGCCCTTGGGATGCTTCAGCGGCTGCGGTGTGTCCTTGGGAAGCAGATCTGAGCCGGCCATGGTGGGGATGAGCTCTCATCCCAAACCGGGAGCTGAGTCCGACCCAGCAGGGCCTGTAGACAGCATGGGGACTGAGGGAGAAGAGGAGAAGGATGCGCAGGCAGCCTGCTGGGGGTCACCAAGCCGCCTTCCCTCTTCTCCTAGATCCGCATGTCCGACCAGAGCAGCAGCGAAGATGGGGAGACCGACTCCCAGCACAGCCTGTACATGGTCTTTCTCCTCGTCTTGGTCTTCTTCATCATGGGACTGGTAGGGTTTCTCATCTGCCATGTCTTGAAGAAGAAAGGCTACCGGTGCCGGACGTTCCGGGATGAGCTCGACCCAGATAACAAGGATGTGCTGGCAGAACTCCAGGCCAGTGAGTACAAGGGCTTGGGGGGCTTCACTGCTGCCCTTTGGGACACAACCATGGCCTTTGGGTGCAAGCTGGGGTGGCTGGAGGATGCATGGTGGGACTGGGCAGGGAGCTCAGTCCTGCTACCATGGGGCTGTCCCCATCTCAGGCAGCACTGGGTATGGGTGCTTGGTCCCAGCAAGCTTCTTCACTTGGCTGCACATGGATGGTGTCTAACTTTTCAGGCTGATTTTGACTGCTAGAGTTGCCACTGCTCTGGGAAATTCTCTGTGGGCTTCTAGGAGTGTGGCAGCAGTCCCAGCTGTGCTCCCCAGGGCAGCTCCCCACCAGCTTGGACATGCTCACAGGCACAGCAAACCCTGCGGACTGGGCTAAGGTCACCCAGCCAGGTGTCCTGCCCCCAAAATGGTCAAAAGCGTGTTGCAATGGGTGCTGGGGATGGGTACCAAAATACGGCAGACATCCAGCCATATTTCCACAGTATACTCTTTTAAGCTTCAAACACTGTAACTCTGTGACTTCCTCCATTGGAGATGGTTTTTATGCATGTGAACTTATCCCATTTACCTTCTGAGACCTTTAGCCCTGCAGCACCCTGTAGCCAGTAGCTGTGGGGCTGACCCAATCCCACCCCTCAGGTGCCATGATTTCTCCTTTCAGATGAAGAGGAGGAGCTGAATGAGGACACTGTGGAGAAGATTGTGAGATGCATCATCCAGAATGAAGGTGAGTGTTTCCTTGGGCTGGCTCACGGCCTTGCTGGCCGCTTTGGCTGACACAATCTCTTTTTCATCTCCCTTCAGCAAATGCAGAAGCTCTCAAGGAGATGCTGGGGGACAATGACGGGGACATCGCAGTGCCAATGCCCAGGTGAGGGAAATCTATTCCAGCTTGTGGCTCTTTCAGAGTCACAGAGAAGAAACCGCCATGTGTCACTTTGGCGCTGAGGCACTGATCTGTCGTGTCCTTTTCCTCTTGCAGCCTTTGTCCCCACCGTAACAGCCAGGATGGGGGCCCCCCTCACCACCACACGGTGCACCTGGGCTCCACACAAGCCCCCTGCATCCACTGCAGCAGAAGGAGGAGACATCCACTGCACCGCCAGGGGCGGTCCAAGGATGGCAAAGGCCGCATGCACCCCGGAGAGACCACCGTCTTCTCAGTGGGCAGGTACTGCAATGAGCAGTGCTCACATGGAGCCAGAACGAAGCCTTCTCTGTCCCCCTTGTCCACGTGCCCCATGCTCTTCCCCACCTCATGCCCCAGGCTGGCTCTGCTGTTGGGTCCTCTTGCACCTCAAAATTCCCGTGGTGTGTGGCTGTGACACACAGGTGTCCTCCCTCCTCCTCCCTCGGGTGACTCAGGTTAGGGTTGTCCTGCTGGTTCAGAGCAAGGCAGCACCAAACCCATGGTCCTACAGAGCCTACAGCAGCGTGGGGGGCAGCTTTTCTGTGGGGTAGGTTGTAGGGATCTCACGAAGAGGGGACAGCAGGTTCCTGTTGCAGGTTACTCCCAACAGAATGAAAGAATGGCTATTCTCCTCCGAGTCTTCGCCTGCAATAATTGCTGTAATTAGATGCCGTGGGTGGAATGTAAGAATAGGGGAGTGTACTGACAATTCCCACAAATAGTCTCCTAGTTCCTATCTGTTCTCACCTCAAGGGACTTCCTGAGCTGCTTGTGATCTCTGTGCTGTGAGTAACCTGATGCAATCTGTGACCCTGCCCAGGCTGCCCCTTTCCCCAGCAGAAGGGTTGTGAGCCAGACCTGTTCTGGTGACGTTCAGCCAGGCTGGGCACCAGGGTTGTGGGTTTTCCACCGTCAGAGCCAGGAGTCTCAGAAGGAAGGGGATCTGGGGGCTTTGTGGGAAGCTGGTGCCCTTGCTGTCAGCTGGCATGGGTTCTGGGGCTGGTGGCTGGTAAGCCAGAACTCAGTACAGTCCTATGTTCACGGCTAATCTCATTCCCTGGCCAGAGCTCAGCTCCATCTCTCCTCCGTGTCCTTCATCCTTGCTCTTCTCAATCTCCTTTCACTCACTTCTGAGTGCATGAAGAAGTTGATCTCTGTCCCTAACTGCACATTCCGTCACATTCAGATGTTATCTCCTTATCCTTGTTAGGTTGCCATGTCACATAAGACTTTTCCAAGGTTGTATTTTAAGTTCTCACTTCCAGAATCTCCTTGGTATGAGGTCCAACTGCAAGATTAGCATAGGCCCACCACAGCCATCCAGGGCTGGAGCATGTGGCCGATGAGAAGCCGCTGAGAGACTGGGGTTTGTTTGGCTTGGAGATGTCTCTGGGGGGGATTTAAATGCTCTCTAAAATGACTCGAAGGGGTGGGAGGAGTTGAAGTGGAGATGGAGCTGCCCTCCTCCTGGAGAAGTACATTGGAAAGGCAGGAGGCAACAGCCAGAATTTGCAACAAGAGAAACATAGATGAGGCATGAAGAAAGAATATTACACCCTGGGACAGGGCCTGTAGGAGTAGGGAGATGGATGTTAAAGGGGGGGCTTCCAAAACTTGCCGGGAAAAAGCTCTGAGCAACTGGAATGAGGGTGGGAACTTGGCACAGTTACAGTGGGAAGGTGAGACTGGAGACCTGCAGGCCTTTCCCACCTAAATAACCCTGTAATTCTGAGGTGTTCAGGCCTTTGAGTCCTGTACCCCATGTTATTGAATACTTTACCATCTTTCTTAGAGTTCTCCCTAAACCTTTCATCTTTGCCACATCTACTGTGCCACAGGGCATCCCCAACAAAGTAGGAAAGAGCTCTCACCCTGGGCTTGCTCAGCTGCAGCACTCTGTGTCCTATTGAACCAAGTGTCCCAGCCATGCTGCCAAGGCAGACAGCCAAAGCACTCCTGCTTCATGATCCAGAGGTTTCTTACGTTATCTCTTGAGTCCCTTCCAGCTTCTCAGAGTCCTTGCCTGGCTCTTTCAGGCTGACATTGCTCAAAGACATTACCAATAAAGGATGCTGTCATTTGTGCCTCCTCCCAGGCTCTTCTTGGGACTGGAACATTTGTTGGTCTTCTTGTATCACAACACAGGCACACCATCTCGAAATATCTGGATGGAAGGTCACACCTGATGATGCTTGGCCTGACCCAGCAGTTCTCAGTCATGAGCATTCCATCTCTAGCTGTGATGATGAGAACTCTGCACTGTCCACCCTGTTGTCATCAGTTTATGGACACTCAGTGCTCTGACGACATGCTTAGGATCCCCTCTGTCTCTGCCTGGAGCTTCCCTGTGTTTGAAGAGAGTTTAAGAACTATGATCCTGAACATCTTTCTGAAGTCCCATTCCTCACTGCTGTTCTCCACTTGCTGACCAGTCTGTCCTTGTTCCAGTTCAGGGTTTATGTAGGACCACTCAGTCTGGAGGTGGTCTTTGCTTGCTCACCTCTGGCATCTCATCTGTAGCATGGACCTGTGTTCTCAGCTTCCCTCTTTGGGATGGCCATTCTCTTGTAGGTTTTATGCTTCTTTGAGCAGTGCTTGAGCTAAACTTGCCGGCTGACTCACAATTGAGCTCAGCTGAGCCCGATCCTTCTGTGGTTGCTCCACATGTGACTTGTGCAGCGAGTGTGGCTGTGGGGCAAGTCATATCCCTGTGATGAGTCTGGTGTTCCTCAGCCACTGGACACCCACTCGCTCTGCAGATTTCCTGTCTGCTGGGCCAGCAGGGGCTCATAATGCTTACCAAGCAGAATCAGAGCTCTAGTCACAACCAGATCACTTTAGGCTCTTACACTTTGTCTTCGCAATACCCCTCCCACATCCCAAGGTTGTGGTAGTTTCCTAGCTTCTCCCTTCTCCTGAGCTGCAACATTACAATCACCTCCGATTATGGACTCAGACGTTGTGGGTGTCAGGCCAACTTTGTGGTTGTTCTCCTTCCTGTCCTGGAGCTTTGAGCTGTTCCTGGTGCACGGTGGAGGCTTGGTGACACCTAGACACCATCTGTTGTCCCAGAGGACTGTGCACAGTGTGCTCTGGTGGCTTTTATCCAAGCAGTTCCTCTTGGCTCCTGATTCCCGTGCTTAAATGCAGCTCATCCTGCAAAACCTTGCTTCCCCTCTGCCTGTTAAAATGCTTGGCTTTTGCTTCCCTAATAGTGGACAGTCCCCAGGTGTAATGTCCTCACGGTTGTAGTGACCCCATGGTTGATAGCGTCCTCATTGTTTAGATCATCCTTCCCTTCCTGGCCCCAGCCCACTTACTGTACATGCCCCACATCCACAATTGAGTCCTTCCTCAAGCTCCTGTTTGGCCAAGCTGCATCTCAAGGCATTTTGGAGAACTGGGACCCATCCCCAACCCACTGTAGGGAGAACAGACAACCAGGGCCTGCACCAGCCAACATCTGGATTGGGCTTTTTTTTTTCTCTTCAAAAAATGAGGGAAATATAGGATCAGGTCAACGGGGCATGGCTGGGGTGAGTGTCAGTGGTGTTGAAGGAATATGAGGCGTGGAGACCCTCCAACAGAAGAGAAAGAGAGAGGTTACCAACTAAAGGAAAAGCTGGATATAACAATGGGAAGGAAACAGTGGGAGAAAGAAGAGAAGAGCTTCTGACTTGGTCATTCTACTGCAGGTTCCGCGTCACGCACATCGGGAAGAAGCCAGCTTTCCACGAGCAGCAGGACGGTGCCCAGCCCAATGGCAGCAAGGAGCCAAGCACGGAGGAGCTGGAGCACAGCAGCGAGCGGTTCCAGCGGGAGCAGGCTCAAAATGGGACTGTCCCCACGGGTGGCCTGGAGAATGGGGCTGTGCAGGAGGGGACACAGGGCAGCAAGGGCACGGAGCGGAGCCGCACCGGCACCCCAGTGCCTGGCACTGCAGTGGGCAGCTCTCCTGGGAGCACCAGTCGGCAGCGGAGGCTGCTGAGCCGGCGGGTACTGGGAGGGTCGAGTCCCAGCATCCCGGGGCTGCTGGGGCAGGAGGAGGCTGGACTAGGGTCAGCAGATGAGGTGTCGGATATTCACGGGAGCCTGAGCCTACACGAAGTGCCGGATGAGTTGGGGAGAGAAGACAGCAGCAGGAGGCAGCCCGGAGCAGAGCACGTGGGGCAGCAGGTGGGTTCCTCCTCTTCCTTCGTGTCTTCAAGTGGTATCCTGGGTTGGAGAGGGTGAGGGATCATGGCATGGCACCCAAATAAGGTCCTGAGGTGATTGGGTGCCGGTGTGCATATAATGCCAGAATGTTTTGGGTTGGAAGGGACATTTAAAGATAACGATAAGTTCACGCTCTGACCTGGGCAGAGACATCTTTCTTCAGAGCAGGTTGCTCAAAGCCCTGTCCAACCCAACTTCAAGCACTTCCAATGATGGGGCACCCACAACTTCCCCAGGCAGCCTGTCCCAGCATCTCATCATCCTAATCATGACAGATTTCTTTACTTATAGTCTAAATCCACACTTTTTCAGTTTAGAACTGTTGTCCCTCATCCTGTCACTATGAGCCCTGGTACAAAGCCTTTCTCCACGTTTTTTATGAGCTCCTTTCTTCGTAGAAAGGCCACAGCAAAGTCTCCCTCATGCTTCCTCTTCTCCAGCCCAAGCTTGTGGGGTGAATCCTACTGCAAAGACTGTTGAGGACCTGGGGCTGGATGTGGCATGGGACCTTCTCGGTCCTGCCCACCCTGCTGTACCCTTCCCTGGCTGCATATTTCTATCCCTTTGCTAATATATGTGGCAGCAGAGCAGAGGATGGTCTTGTTCCACTCTCTGAGCCCTTCTCAGCAATGTCAATGCTGCTGCCAGGGCATGGTCCAAAAGGACCAAAAGAAGCCAAAAGGCTTCTCCTTGGGACACATGAAATCATCATGGCACTGTTTCCACCCTGCTGGTGCCTACTCCCAGGGGAAAGACAGTATTGTTGTTTTGCTCCAAAGATCCTGCTGCTTCCAATCCTTTGCACATGGGATGTGCTGGGCTCCTTTGTTGTTCAGTTCTTTGGGGACTTGCATTGGGATTCCTCGTCTCCCTGACGGGGGCATCTCTGCCTTTACCCATAGCTTAGCATCCCCCAGACTGGTAATCTTGTCCAGCAATGCAACATACAGGCAGGGAAAGATGCCCTGAAGTCCAGGAGGGTGTGAACCCAACTGCTTGCATCCTAGCTGTTTTCCCACTTTGGAGGGCTGGTGCTCAGGGAGGGGAAAAACACTTTGGTGTCTCCCAACCTTCCCAACTCTAATGAGCTCCAGGGCAGCACAGGTGAAGGTACCCCAGCCTACAAGAGGGATTTGCTCCTTGCTGCTGCCTCAGGGCTCTTAGCAGCCAGAGAATGAGGAAACCAAACAGCCTGGAGAAAGGTCATGATGTGCTTCAGTGCTCGGGTTGTCCCAGGGCTGGCAGACAGCCTGGAGGATGGATGTGAATGTGGAAAGCCCAGCAGAGAAGCTGATGGGGTACAGCCCCTCTCCAAAGACCTCTCCAAACTCCTGCAGGGGCAGCACCAGGTCCTCCTTCTTTGCATGGCTCACCATGGTGCAGTCAGTGAGCACAGTCCCTCTGGTCTGTGTGGTTTCATGCAGGGCAAGCACAGGAACATGGTGATTTCCTTCTGTTCATTTGCCCCTCTGCAGTGCCAGACTCCTCCCTTTGGTTCTCTTTTGAGGAATGCTAGGAAGAGGGAACAAAAAGAGGGTTGCATTCCCCAGCCATGCAGCTGCAGGGTGGGATGAGACATGGGGCAGGAGGAGCACGGACAGCCCTTGAGCCACTCTACCAGGTTTGTGGTGCTGCAGCATGGGGCAGGACACATGGTCCCAGGGGGAACAGTGATGGGACATCCCTGAGATGTTTGCCTCTGAGCTCTGGAGCCCGTCAGCAGCTACCCCATCCCTTGGGTCCCTGCCAGGGGGGAACTGGGCTGTAAGTCAGTAGTGCTGACTCCACCCCCAAGGGTCACTGCTGCGGCCACGGGCTGCATGATGCCTGCATCTCTCCTCCCTCCATAGGAGCCCAGCGCTGCGGTGCACGACCCAGGAGCCACTGTGTGATGTGAGTGCTCATCTCCTGTCCCGGGGCCACATCCAGGGGTGGGCAGGGGGAGGAAGCCATGGGCAGCAGGTCACAGCCCATCCTGCCTGCTTTTGTCTGCAGGACAGCCCATAAAGCTCTTCCAGGGGGTGGTACCCACGATCAGGAGATGCTGATGGAACTGGGCTGCTCTAGATGTGCCACGGCCAAGCCCCATCCCACTTATCTCTCCCCACAGCTCCTCTCCACTCCTGGCCCTGGTGGCTGATGGCAGGCACAGGGCCCCCGGCCCCACGCGGTGCTGGAGGCTCAGCTGTGGGGGGGGACAGCTGATCCCAGCCCCAGCCCGGGTGAGCAACTTGGCATGGCCAGAGCGACGCACGGACATTACAGACCTCATCCCATCAGCAATAGTTACCCAACTCCCCCCCCACCGCACCCACCACCCCGCTGCTGCCCAGTCCCCAGACCCCAAGGAAGGATGCTGCAGGATGGGTGGGGGCACCTCCTTGAGTCCCCCAACCCTGAATTCACCGCAGAGCACAGCCCCGGCGGTGCCACCGAGCACCAGCACAATGCCCATGGTGCCATTGGGGAAGGACTGTGCAGCCCCCCCAGGGTGCTGATGGGGACAGAGCCTCCTGCCCTGCCCTGCTGCAGGGTGAGCTTTGGTGTTGAACCGCACTGTATATAGATGAGCTAAAACCATTAAAGCTGCTGAACACGGTGGTGCAGTGAACTGGTTTTAATGGGGCATGGCCACTCAGTGCCATGATGCGGTGCCCAACATGGGGAGGAGCAGAACCTCCAGGGAAGTGATGCCATGGACAAGGGGTGGAGGCAGGGACACACTGTGCCCCACACTGTGCAGAACATGTCCACGAGCAGCACTGGGCTGGATGCGGCCCCCGAGGAGACCAGCTCAAGGAGCAGCAGGCTGCGGTGCAAATCCTGCTCCCCTCTGCACCACTGGGAGTGTAGCCCAGGGGTGAGGGGCATGTGTGAACGGGAAAAGATTTTGCAGCCTAGGGAGGTCTGGGGTCAGCTGTGGTCCTGCTCGAGGTCAGGGGCTCTGTCAGGCGGTGGGGGTGGTGCGCGGAGCTGTGGGGAGGAGAGCAGACATGGGGTGCTCAGGCTGAGGTGGGGGGTCCCATTGTTCTGACCCCTTCCAGAATCACACCATGCCCAAGTGCAGAGGGGTTTTCTGACCCTTTTCTGGGCACTGGGGGATGAGTTTGGGGTCAAAGCATCACTGTGAAGGGGCACGTACCGGACGGAGGCGGGTGGCTGCCAGGTCTGGAGAGCTCTGCCCGCTGCCTGTGCCCTCCTGCCTGCAGACTAGAGCCACAGAAGGCTCAGACAGGCTCTGCGTGCCCCCAGGGCCACCCCCCTGGCACTCACCTCCCAGCAGCGGCTCAGGGCTGGAACCCAGGCTGGCACCGGGTGCAAGGCCGGGAGGGGAGAAGGGCGGTGGGGACGGTGAGGGAAGTTCCTGCAGACACAAGGACACACAGTGCAGGGGATGGGCAGAGCACAGAACCCCCTCAGTCATCATCACCATCACTGACCTGCCCGGACGTGCCCCGTGCCCCTGTCAGTTCCTCCACCACCAGTGAAGGGAAGACACCAACTCGGCCATTGAAGTCTCCAGTCCAGAAGCCATCATCCACCTCGTCCTCGGCGCGGGGCAGCACACGGATGATGGCTCCCTCAGGAAAGCTCAGCTCTTCGGGGCTCTGCCCTTCATAGTCGTACAAGGCTCGCACAAGCCAGGCTGTGGGCACAGAGGCTCACCTGGGATGTGGTCCCATGGCCCTGTCTCAGTGTGATGCCCCATGTCCCCATCCCACACCCACCTCCGGGCTCCAGAACCAGCTCTGCAGCCATGATGCTGGACAGCTGCCGCTGCAGGGCTGCCCCTGAGGGTCCTGTGGTTCCAGTGCTGGCAGCTGAGCCCGGCTCACTGCTCACACAACTCAGGGACAGCAGGTACTTCTCAGGGACATAGCCGACCTGGCCTGCCTTGTTCCGAGCCTGGGGGGGCAGAAACCACACTACCATCCCAGCAATGTGACTCCAGACCCCTGGCACTGGGAGAAATTATATGGGAGATTCCCACCTTCACCCACTCCTCCATGTCACCATCCTCGATAACTTCCAGCTCCTCTCCCTGAGCGATGGATAGCTCATCTGCGTGGCAGCCCTGCAGGGGACAGGTGACAACACGTGACAACCAGGCTGCAAGTGCCATCCCCATGCATGCATGGCACTGGTGGCCTTACCTGGTACCCAAAGATGACCCGACACGTGTAGGGGTAGGTACGGGCAGCGTGCCCAGGCTCAGCCTCCTCAAACGTATCATCGCTGTCATAGTCATCGAACTCAGCGGGGTCCAGCCCCGTGGGTGCCTCAGTGCTGGGTGTGCGTGGGAGCTCCCCACCTGCCCGCACAGCCCCAGCCAGCCAGGAATCCACATCCAGCCCTGCCGTGCGCAGCAGCTCCAGCCGTGCCTCTGCCTTAGCCCTGCCAACCTGGAAGTAGAAGAAAGCTTGAAGGGCTATGGAGTGGGAGACAGCTATGGGGCGGCACTCACCCCCAATAGATCCAATCCCCAGGGTGGCTTCTCCGTAGCACAGCACCCCAGCACGATTTCACATCCGTGGGGTGATGAAGCCTGAGGGCACACCAAGCACATGTGGGACCCACCTCTGCCTTCCAGATGTTTTCTCGCACTTCCTCCATCTGCCGCTCCATGGCAGCCGCCTCTGCCTCGGGGACCTGCTGCCTCTTGGCCTCCAGCTTCTGCAGCACCTGCGAGGGAAGAGTGATGTGGCTGCAGCAGCTGCCCCTCCTCGAGACCCCTTGGGAGGGACAACCTGGGCTGTGTGCCCACCTCCTCGCCATGTGCCTTGTTCTTGCTGTCTCGCGTGACCCGCATGGCCCAGCGCCGTGCCTCCTTCTCCAGGCTGGCCCCACCATCCTCAGGCTGCAGCAGGGACACCTGGGCGAGGATAGGGTGGTTGGGAAGGGTCCAGGTGTAGTAGCCTACATAGTACCGATTCCCTTATCTACCTCCTGGATGCCATCGAGCTGGAAGCGCTGCTCAGGCACCAGCATGAAGGCAGTGTGGTCCTGAAGGAAGAGGAGGAGGTCCTGCTCCCGGCACACCTTCAGCGGAAGAATAAGGGGCTGGAGAATGCATTCCCATCCCCACTGGGTGCCACTCAGCACAGAAAGGGGATGGGTGGCAGTACTCGTGCGGCCGCCTCCGAGATGCGCTGGAACCAATCCTGCGTGGCTTCACAGCTCTCCACCTCCGCCCGGCCAGCCGTGCTCAGGTGGTCCCGCAGCCGCTCATACAGGTCCCCATCCAGAGCCTGTGGACAGCACATCCCCGCAGGGATCAGTATGGGACCAGCCCCACAGGAAACCCTCAGTAACCCACTGGGTGTCCGTGATGGGATGCAGTGTCCCCACGCAGCCCCCACCTGCATGATGGCAGGCAGCTCCACATGGTAGTAGTGCTCCAGGTGGGCATTGGCAGACACCAGCGTCAACATGTACTCGTTCTGCACCCCTGCCCGCTGCTTTGAGTACTCTGCCATCTGCATGGAGAACTGGGGATGGGGACAGCGAGGTGACACACTGTCCCCATGCTCAGGGACCGCCCTGTCCCCACGCTGCCCACCTTGGCACTGAGTTTCTGCAGGCTGGCCTTAGTGTGGAAAATCCTCCGGTCACTCTTACGGAGTCTGGTGAAGATGGGGAGACAGGTTGACCACGGCACATCCCCAGTGCTGCTGCGGCAGCCCCTGCCCCCTGCTGCTCACCGTGCCTCCACGTCGGCTGCCTTGTCCTTGGCCACCTCACTGCTGCGCTGCAGGTGGCTGAACTGCTTCTTTGCTTTATCCAGCTCCTTCACTGTCTCCAGCAGCTCTGACTGTGCCTTCTGCAGCTGCTCCATGCTCTGGGAGGAGATGTAAGCCCTGGGGACATACCTCCACCACCTCACCCAGCCCTGTGGGATGTGCCTTCACCCAATACCTTCTTGAGCATCCTCTCCTTGGACAGCCGGGAGCTCTTGGTGGCCTCAGCAGCAAGGCTGCGGTAGCTTTCAGCAGCTGTGACACGGACCTGCCCCGTGTACGCAGTCCCCTCAATAATGCCCTTCCAGACAGCAAAGACGCTCCTGTAGGGATGGGAACAGGGTTCGCCGATCTGCAGGGCTCCCTTGCATCCACAAGGTTTTTGGGAACACCCACAGGGACAGACAGCCTCGGGTACCACATCTATGGGGACGTCCCATCTAGTGCTGCATCCTCAGGGCCCCCAAATGCAGCCTGGTGTTTGTCACCTCCAGGTTGGAGGGCCACTTGTCAACCCCCTGTCCCTGTCCCTATTCCCCATAGCCCACCTCGAGTCTCCAGCATCGCTGCGGCCCCGCTGCCAGTCCCTCTTCACAAACTGGCTTGCCAGCCTCTGCAGCGCCTGTGGACGGACAGCTGTCACCCCTCTTTTGCAGGCATCCCGCTGTGCCATGCAGGATGGAGGCAGTGATGTCCCACCCCACCCTGAGATGACCCCAAGGGGACAGGTTGCCCGTGCAAGGGAAGGAGGTGAAGGCTGGCCCCACAGTGTTGCCTTGGAGCAGGAGCAAAAGAAAGCCCACATGCTGCAGCTTTTGGGGTTGAGGACCAAGAAGGGGATACCGGTGATAGAGGCCAGCTGTGAAGGCAGAGCAGCCCCAGGCATAGAGCAACCCAACTCTTTGCCCACGGGGTGCTGCACCCACCGAGACATGTGCTGAGAGCGCAGAGCAGGTGTGTGGCCCAGAAAGCAGCAGGGCAGCAGGAGAGAGGCAGAAGGCACAGTGCAGCGAGGGGCCGGGCCCCACCCAGAGCCCCCTGGGTGATGCTGGAGGAGAGAAGAGGGGTCAGGGGGAGTGGGGATGTTGGCACTGCCAAAATCCCTGTGAGTTGAAAAGATACAGGAAGGGAAAAGTGCTCAGGTGTGGGGCACAGGGCAGACGGACTCCAAGGGATGCGGTGGGAAGCCCCAGGAGCTCAGGTACATGCCAGCCTTGTGATGACCCAGCAGACACCAGAGTGGGAATGCTTCCTCCCCCTGTGCACACCCGTTGTGCCCCAAAACCCAGCAGACTGCGTTTTGTGCCACGCTCAGCAAAGTGCCCCAGGATGCATCGATCCCTCCCAGCTGGCACTGCGCTCACCCTTCCTCCCAGGGGCCCCATCCGAGCCCCGTCTGCAGGGCTGATTTCCCACACACCCCTACCTGCCCGTACTCCCGCTCAATGGCAGCCCTCTGCTTGCTGTAGGACCTGTGGGAAAAAGGCAGCAGGGCAGGGGGGAGCAGTGGGGCCACTTCTCGCTGCCGCCCCCAAGGGTGATACAGCCGTGCCGGCACCGCAGGATGACCCTACCTGATGTCCTCCAGCAGCTCGGCATCCCGCTGCTGCTTGCTCTGTAGCCCGCACAGCTGCTCGGCAAAATGCAGCTTCACCACCTGGCTCAGCTTCCCCTGCAGGCACAACGCTCAACCCCTGACCGGGGATCCCCATCCCCATCCCCATCCCCATCCCCATCCTCATTCCCACCCCTATTCTCATCCCCATTCCCATTCCGGCAATTCCCAAACGAAGGTCCCCGTGCCTCCCTCACTGCACCCCGACCCCAATCTCACCTTGCGCGGCGGCGGCTGCATCTCCCCACTCCCACACCCGACCCCGCCGCGCGTGTGCGCAGCCCGGAACTGAGGCTCCGCCCCGCCCCTCCGCCAAAAGCCCCACCCAGCCACACGAAGCCACGCCCACTCTCTCAAAACCACGCCCACACAGGCAAAAAGCCACGCCCCCTACAGGAAAAAGCCACGCCCCCTCCGTCAAAACCCGCCACTCCTCTATAAGCCCCGTCCGCCTTTTAAAGCCCCGCCCCCTCCCCTTTAAAGCCCCACCCCATTCTCTCAAAGCCCCTCCCCTCGCTCATACTCCTCCATTCCAAGCCCCTCCCTCAAAGCCCCGCCCATCCACTCAAAGCCCCGCCCCCTGCCTAACGCCCCGCCCACCTACTCAAACCCCGCCCCCTGTCCAAAGCCCCGCCCATCCACCCAAAGCCCCGCCCCCCCCCCCCCGCCCAACCCCCCGGCCATCCACTCAAAGCCCCGCCCCCCTCCATACAAGTCCACCCATCCTAAAGCCACGCCCTCACACAGAGCCCCGCCCCCCTCGCAGAGCCCCGCCCACCGGCTAATCCATTTCATTACTGCAGGCCCCGCCCACTTGATTTAGCCACGCCCACTTGGTGTACGCCCCTTTAGGCTCCTTCCTCCTCCCCCCCGCCCCTCCTGATGCTCAGTCCTCCACGACTGCGGCTGGGATGGGGCTCCGGGACATGAGCATGAGGGACATGGGACTTAGGGGCAAGGAGTGTGGAGGTGTGGGGTCATGGAGATGTGGAAATGTGCAGACGGGAGGATGGAGGGACACAGGGATGTGTGGGACGTGAGTGAAAGGAGGTGGAAATAAAGGGACTTGGGGACACGGGGACATGGGAGGGTGATGGGGACAGGCAGACGTGGAGACAGGAGCATGAGGACAAGGGGACAAAAGGACAACGGTATGGGGGACTTGGGGAATGTGGCATAAGGGAACAGAGGGACACAGGGAAACAGGAACGGGAGGATGAGGGGACGGGGATGTGGAAATGGGACACAGGGACATAGGGACAGGGAGTATGGGGACAGAAGGACACAGGGAGCCCTGCAACCTTGCTGCTGGGACACAGGGAGCACTGTGCTATATGGTCTGTGTGGACAGGCAGGGCCCTGATCCCAGGACATGGTGACACGTGGAGCACTGGGAGCCCTATTCCACATCACAGGAAGGGTGCAAGCCACTGGCTTGGCTGAGCCTTGCCATAGGGACACGTGTGGGGTGCTGTGCAGGGCAGCAGTGCTCCTCAGTACCCCGTGTCCCCTATGTCCCCCACACCCTCCTGTCCCCATCCACCTTATTGCTCACTTCATCATTTGCTGTCACTTTCATGCCGTGTTCTGCCCCTGCAGTGTTCCCCACTGTCCCCTCAGTCCCTCCATGGCACTTTGGCCATGGTTTGCCATTTTTCATGTGTGGTACTTTGTCCGGTGCTGTGCTGCCAGCCGTCACTCCCTTCTGCTTCAGGAGGACACAGAGAGCTGAGGACATGGAGTGGAGCCACCCAGCACCCACTTGGTGGCAGGAAGGGGACAAATGATGCTTCTCAGCCCAATCAATGCCATTGAACCCAGTGCACATCTGCTCCAGATGTGTCTTTGCCTCCCTTTGACAGGAAACGTCCCATCACCTGCTGTGGTTTACAAACCTTCCCTCCACAGCTATGCAGCACCGGCTTCCTCCTTCCAGTGGCTGGAAAGCCCCATCCTCGTGTGTCTCAGTGACATCCGCGAGACGATCACACTTGGATGTCACATTTCACCACGGGGAACAAGGGCAGTGCATGGACAAGAGGCAGAGGAGAAAGAGGAAGGACCTGGTGGACATCCTGCTGCGGTAACATGTGACAAGGCCAGTTCTGCCGGTGGCACTCGTGAGGACACAGCTTTTGCAGAGGTCACCCCGCAGATATGGTCCAGCTTGCAGCATTGCCTGGTTTTGCTGGCCTCGGTGTCTCCCTCCTGCTCAGCTTGGCCACTCAGCTGCCCCTGGGTAAGTGATCTGGTGGCTGCAACCTGGCAGGGAGGCATGGATGGCATGGGCAGAGGCTGAGCCTGGGCAGGGGCAGGGACAGCTGAGATTTGGCACTTGGAGAGGGTGGCTGCATGTCAGGGGGATAGCTCAGGTACTGCAGACCCTCGGGGTGACTCAGGCCCTGCTGTGGGAGGATATATTCCCCTGGTCCCCACTCGTAGTCCCATAGATACACTGTGCTCCAAAAAAAGCACGGGGTCTGGGGGTCTGCGATGCCCTGGGGAGCAGAGGCAGTTCAGTACTGGGATTCATGGGATGATGCACAGGTGGCTGTGTTCCAGCTCTGTCTTAGCACTGCTGGCCACGTCCCATGTCCCCCAAACCAGGGCACGGCCATTCCCCCAGCAGATACTCAGGGTTCCTGTTCCCCAAAGTTGCTGTTGGACAGGGAGCAAACTCCTGGGCAGGGGCAAAGGGGCAGGGGGTCCTTGTGGGACATACTGAGACTTGGCACTTGGAGGGAGTGGCTCTGCAGGGAGGGGTCCCTGGGACATCTGCCATATGGACCCAGTTGGGAAGGGACACTGGGGGGGGGTGTTCTTGGCTCAGTCTAACTCCTTATGTCCTCTGTAGCACATGGCAAAGGGCGGGCGTTTTGGCACCTGACCCCACGAGAAGAAGTTGAGTGCCCTGGTGCCTCACTGGAAGCCTTCCTCAACAGCACCGTGACCACCGTCCTCCTCCCCACCCTCTACTCTGTGGTGCTGCTCGTGGGGCTGCCCGCCAATGTGCTGGCCTGCTGGGTCCTGGCCAAGAACTTTGGGAGGTGCTCCAGCAGCCTCTTCCTTCTCAACCTGGCCACTGCCGACCTCCTCTTCATCCTCCTGCTGCCCTTCAAGATCTCCTACCACCTTCTGGGCAACCACTGGCTCTTTGGGGACTACCTCTGCCGCACCATGGTGGCTCTTTTCTATGGGAACATGTACACCTCCATCCTCTTCCTCACGTGCATCGGCGTGGAGCGCTATGTCTCTGTAGCCCACCCGTTCCTGTGGAAGGGCTCCACGGAGACGTGGGGCAGGGCAGGCATCTGTGTGGCTATCTGGCTGCTGGTGGGGCTGGGTGTGAGCCCACTGCTGCTCTACCCACAGACAGAGCACATCTCAAAGCTGAACATCACAACGTGCCACGATGTTCAAGGAAAGGACAAGTTCTTCCAGCACTATTTCCTCTGCCTGGTGGGACTGGGCTTCGGTGTGCCCTTCGTGCTCATGATCATCTCTCACAGCTGCATCCTGGCTCGGCTGCTGGCCAAGCAAGAAAGCTACGGGCACGTGGTGCATGTCCTGGCTGTGGTCCTGCTGGCCTTCCTCCTCTGCTTCACCCCCAGCAATGTGCTGCTCTTCATGCACTACCTGCAGCAGGACACAGGCTGCAACAACGTCACCTACAGCTGGTATACCTTGGCCCTGGCCTTCAGTGCTTTTAACAACTGCTTTGATCCCTTCATCTATTTCTACATCTCCAAGGATTTTCGGGGCTGGATCCGGGACACTGGCTGCTGCCTCTGGGGGCTGGGGATAAAGGGGGAATGGAAAAAGGCAGCCTTGCCTCTGAAGTCCAGTGAGCAGAGCCAGCTGTAAGCAGGGCTAAGGACACTATGCCATGTTCTCTATGTGGAGAGAACACTTCTGCAGCTCCAGCTGACCCTATGTCATTGGGAACAGCCCCATAGGGGACAGAATCACTTCTCGAAGTCCTCTGTTATACTCCCACTGCGCAGTCCCATCTCTGTGTCTGCCACCTCCATCCCCACATCCTGTGAGTCCGTCTGCCTGGTGCTCCCTTCACATACCTTGCAGTCACCAAACCCCTTAGAATCCAAATAAACCTTTATTTCTCCCTAATGCTGGAAGGATCAGGTGTAAACACCCCAGATAAGCAGGAGCCATCCTCCCTCACCAGGACCACGCGCCACACACACGTGGCCAGCTCTGCTGCCAGGGACCACCCAAAATACAACAAAAATGTATGCAATAAGGGATAGTGGGGGCAAATAGGTGACTTGCCCAACGGGACCAGGGATGGGAAGGGCATGCTGGGCAAAGTTCAGGGTGCTGACTGCAGGGTGAAAGCTGCACCCTGTCTGCCCCATGTCTCGGACATTGCGTGTCCCTAACCCATGCTCAGAACACTGCAGTTCTGCTTTTACTTTCCCTTTGACTTGCTTCCCTCGGCGCCGAGACTGGTGGCGGTGGCTGATGTGCTGCCCACGCATGCAGACGTGTGGTCCCTGTCTGTCTGTCCCTGCTTCCAGTCCAGCCGCAGGGTGAGGCCGGGAGGAGGGTGCCCACTCTGTGACGCTGCCACTGCTGCCACCAGATGTGACTTGACCCCCAGTTCAGTGGCCACCCCAGTTCATGTCACTGGCTGGCCTGTCCCTGTCCCTGTCCCTGCCCCTGTCCCTGGTGTCTGGCCATCACTCTTCTTGAGGATGATGCTGCTGAGCTCTTGGATGAGTTTGTCGCTGATGGGCGAGGATGGCTGTGCACTCCTCTTCTTGGGGATGCTGATGGAAGCCTCGGAGCTGGAGCTGCGTCCCAACATGGCCACCTGCTCCTGGTCCCTGGCCAGCACTGTGGGTGGCTCCAGGTTCCTCTCCAGAGAGGCAGTCAGGGCGGCTCTGAGCCCACAGGACGGGGCTTTGTCACACTCCAGGTTCAAGCCCTGCTCGAGGGACACTGCCTTGGTGACAGAGGGAGCTGACAGCCTCTGTGCTGGGCTGGGGGGCAGCGAGGAGCGCAGCACAGGAGCCGGGGGCTGCTCGGGGGATGGGGATGGCTTCTGGGATCTGTCCACAGTGGGTAAGGGCGAGGGGTCCGCCAGCAGTCCCCGCTGCAGCTCCAGTGCTGCCAGCTCAGGAAAGTTGCCCACCTCTTCATAGACAGGCTCAGTGTCCATCTCCTTCTCCTGCTGCTCCTCCAGGGAGTCCTGGTGCACCTTCATGGGCTGGGGACACAGAGAAAGAGTGAGGCAGTGCCCAGTGTGAGTGTGCTGCCTGGAAAGCTGGGCTGCCTTGCTGTGGGGTTGATGCTTCAATGGGGCACACATGCTGCTCTGGCTCTCTGCACATGCTTCTGCTGCCCTTTTGTCCAAAGGAGCCACTTGGGGCTTATATGGGATCAGATCCATGTACCAAGCAACAGCACTGTCTCCGTAGCCCGACAGTGTTGGGATGGAGGGCCATAGGTGTCCATGCACAATGCTAGGTGAGCCATGTCAATGCCTGGCCAGGCACATATACAAACAACCTGATGGAAAGCAGCACCAAAACCTGCTGCCTTGCATTTCTTAAGTTCAGCCCCTGTGGGAGGTGCTGGGAGCTGCGCTGGACCTCTCTGCTTTTGGGCATGCACAACAGGACCGTGCTCAGGACACACAGGACAGTGGATGCAGTGTGCGCAGGGCAGCACAGACGCATTTCCCGGAGCCAGGATGCACAGTGCAAAGCCAGCACGAACATGCCCCATGCACGTGGGTACTTACAAAAAACATGGACAAAGTCCTTCGTGTGTGCAGACGGCGCTAGAAACAGAGGAGACAGGCAGAGATAAGCACCTGGGGGCGGCGATGTGGGAACACCTGCCTAAGCAGGCATGGGGATGGCAGACATGAGCGCAGCATGTAGCACACAGACAGGGACACACACCCAGACCATCTGCTCAGGTGGGCACAAAGACACTGTGGGGTCAGGAACACCGGTGCCAGGCTCTTACCAGGGTCTGGTTGGCGGAGAGCATGGTGGCATCAGTGCTGTCCCCATGCAGGGGCACCAGTGGCATGGTGCCGAACTTTTGCTTGGCGAGGTCGGAGGAGGAGCGGCGGCGCAGGATGACGGGGCGTAGGTCATCATGCTGCATGCAAGGAGTACAGGTTCACACCAGGCTGTCCTGCTGGCCCCCTGCCCTCCCAGCCTTGCTTACACTCACCTGAGCCTTGAGGATGCTGGTGATCCAATCCCACAGCTCCGCCTGCCCCGTGCACACCAGGTACCTGCAGAGGAGCCAGCTGAGAACTGCAGGCAGCAGGGGCAGCAGGGACAGGTCCCCCTGACACCCTGCCTGCAAATCCAGGGCTGCCAGCCCCAATCTCCTTAGTGGACATCCCTGGGAACAGCCTCCAAGCACCCGGTATTCCCAAATAACAGCTCTGGAGTGAAGCAACAGCTATGCCAGGCCCTGGGAACCAGCTCTGCTCAGAGCCTTGGGGCACCCTGGTTTGGGCTGCATGGGGTGAAGCAGTGGTGGGGCAAAGAGTGGAGGGTGGCACAGCCCTGTGTATGGCACAACCTTGCGGGTGGCACAGACCTGTTAATGGCATGCACCAAAGCCCAGTGCTTGGTGATGCATGGGGGCTCACAGGTGGATTTCCCTCAAAGCCTGGTCCCCACCTTGTGCCCAAGAAGCACAGGGACCCACCTCTTTGACCCTTGGGTGCCCCAGCCAGCCACCTGCTTGGCCCTGACCCTGCAGCACCAAGTGTCACTGTCCTGATCCCATTAAACCTGGGGACAACCAGCCCTGAATGACTGGGACAGATACTCACAGCTGCTGCTTGTCCATGCTCAGCGTGAAGCCCCACCTGGGGAAGGGAAGAGTCAGGCAGTGGGGCAGCATCACCCAGCACAGCACTGTGCAGGGGTTGCATGCTCCACAAACACATCCAGATGTTCCCACTTACGGTGCTGGTGGCTTCAGCTTCTTCCTAATGCCCATGTAAACCTTGGCTACATCCAGTGGCCACTCACGCTCTGGCTTAGCGCTCTGGGGATGGAGAGTCCAGCTGACCCTTGCAGCCATCCTTGTGCCACCACAGTCCCTAGGGTCCCCCTCCCCACTTTCCTTGCCCCGTCGTGTCCCCTCCATACCCTCTTCTCCTTGAGCAGCAGCAGCTGCCGGTCGCGGATGACAAAGTAGCGCTCATGGAACTTGTTCCCCAGCAGCTTGGGGGGCTCCTCACGGCATTTCAGCAGCCCACACTTAGGGGTCTCACGTTTGACACCTGTCCAGTGGAAGAGATGTGGGTCAGGGGGCTGGGGATATCAGAAGAAGTTCCGCTGTGGGTCCAGGCTGGAGCCACCCATGGGTGCTGGGCCGATCCATTCTCACCACACCTGTGAAGAGGCAGCTACCCTCGCCGATGGGGACCTTCCTCACCAGCAGATATGCAGCGCTGGGCTCCGGCAGCTTGCACCACTGCAACGCCTGCTCCAGAACCTTCTCCTTGGGGTGCAGGGGCCGTTCTGGGAATGCAGGGATGCTGTCAGTGCTGTGTCCTTTCTCTTTTCCTTTTCCATCCACCATCCCCCCTGCTACTGGGAGCAAATTCCCCCAGAGCACCCCTCACACTGTCCCCATGGTGCTCACCCAGCTCCCCGTTCTCCAGGACCTCGAAGGTCAGCCAGATGTCCAGGCTAGCTGCGACATTGCGCATCTCCAGCACCTGGTTGGTGAGCTCCTCTGCCGTCATCGTGGGGGACACCTGGGGCCAGACACATGGGGAGCTCAGGTGGGTGGTGGCAGGATGGGACCTGGGGACAAGCTGTGCTGGGAGCTCATGTCTCACTGCCCTTCCTTGATAAGTCTGTCCTTTGGGACTCACCTTCAGGGTCACACAGCAGTCGGGCAGCTTCTGCTCCAGGTAAACCTCGATGATGAGGTCCCCAGCCTGAGAGAGCTGTGGGAGAAGGATGGCATTGGTGCCATGATGGTATGGGCATTGTGCACATCTCCCGTCCCTGGACATCTTGGGGAGTGGGAGCTGGGCTTGAGCCTCAAGGTGACAGAAGAATAAAGAAGGGAGGGAAGGTGCCTTCTGCAAATGTTTGGCCCCACGGTGGGGAGATCTGGGACAGTGGGGACTCAGAGTGGGGTGCTGATGGTACCCGTCTTTCTCATCAGCATGGGCCCCAGATGTAGGGGGAGGAGCAAGCACACCCCAGGTACCTGGGTGTCCTTCCAGGTGGTGATCAGACTGTTTTCCAGCTCCATCTGGGACACCTGGTCCTCGTCAATCTGCCAGGGAAAGAGAGGTGTAGCGTGGGGTCAGCATGGAGGGAGATGTGGTTGGGGCCAGGGCCAGGATGGGTGATGTAGAGTGAGGAACAGGGGGTAAGCATGGGTGGAGGAAAGGGGACAAGGACAGCTCACGTTGAAGATGATGACGTAGTTGTCAATGAGGTCTTCCATCACCTTCACCTCGTGCTCGCCTTTGCCATCAGTCTGGAAGAGGCTGGGCGCAAAGAGCAGCGACAGGTTCTTGGTGCTCATCTGGTTGAGGTCTGCACACTTCTGCACACTGGGACAGGAGCATGGGACTGAGGGTCTGGCCTGATCTGAAGGGGTGCCATCCCCAGCTGCCCACTTCTACATGAAAACCATCCCTTTTCTCCCCAGCTCCCCACGTCTGCTAGGCATGAAGTTCCTGTTTCCAGGACTTCAGGCTGACATCACGCAGTGCTCTGAGTTAGGGATGGGAATTTGTTTTTCTCTCCTTTTTCTGTGCTCTTGGTGAAGTTGACATCTTACGAGGGGGTGTCCCCCACTACCAAACTTCTCCACTGCAGTGGAACAACTTTGGGAATGCTTGTACTGTCATGCATGCTCCAGCATTTCCCAACACTGGTCTAGAGCTCTGGGCTCTGCCTGGCTCACAAGGAAGGAAGCCAGCACTCTCTGGGAAATGCCACCCTGCAGGCTGGCCCTGGGGACACCCTCAGACTGGGGGACCTGTGGGGAGGTGGCTGACCGGTAGAGGTGCCCAATCAGCGCAGCCAGGGTCTTGCGGTTGAGGCGAGGCAGGCGATGGATGAGCTCCTTGTACCGCTCCAGGCGCTGGGGCTTGGAGGAGATTGCTGGAGGGAGGAGAAAGCATGGATCATAGAATCATATCACGTGGCTTAGTTCAGAAAGGACCTTTAAGATCACGCAGTTTCAATCCCCCTGCTGTTTACCACCCTCTGGATCAAGCTACCTAGAGTCCCATCCAACTTGGCTTTGAACACCTCCAAGGATGGAGCATCCAAAACTTCTTCAGGCACTCCGTTCCGCCATCCTTAGGTCTGATGGCCCAAGGGCTGACATGCCAATGGGACCCCATTTTGGGTGAGGAACGTACCCGCAGCCTCCTTCCACTGTGGGTGAAGCTCCAGCGTGAAGACGGGGTCCTCCAGCTCACGGAAGAACCTCTTCAGCACATCGGTGACATCTTCAATGAAGTTATCGCTGATGCGCAGCTTGACATTGCGGGCATCCCGTCGAAACTCCTCCATCAGTACCTTGATCCGGGACTTGGCTCCATTCTTGCGGTAAATCCCCTCGTGGCGCAGCCCTGGGGAACAGATGCAGGGTCATGAGGCCTGATGCTGCTCCCCCACCAGGGAGAGTGTCAGGTGGATGATGCTTCCTATCCAGATGCATCAGTCATGCTGTGAGTGCTGGGCACGGTTCCATGCTCACCATACTGTGTGATGAAGGCAATGCAGCTGTCCACAATGATGGGGATGTCCCCCCTGCTCAGCTGCTGGTCCCGCAGTGCATTGCCCCGGCCCCCTGCTGAGGCCTGGATGTCGGCATACCACGCTGCCGTGTCTGCCCGTGTCAGGCCCTGCAGGTAAAACGTCCTGAGAACGACAAGGGCGGTGAATTGGGAATGAAGGTTGCCAGGGATGTATGTTGTTCCCTCCTGCTCCATATGCCAGGCTGAGCCAATGAGCACCCAACCCTGAGGGACCCCAAGTGGATCCTGGGGTGACCTCTGCAAGCCCCATGGCTGCAGCCATACCACCCCACCAACATTTCCACAGTGAGTTCAGGGTTATCCTCTTTGCACACACCAGTGCCTCCACCCCAGCACCTTCTCCACCATTCCTGTGCCCAGCTCTCACCTCCCCATCTCCACCAACACCAGCATCTCCTTTTTTTCCGGCGTTTCTGCAGGGGGTACCAAACCTGTATGGGGACAAGAATGAGCTCAGACCCAGTCACATCCACCACCATGCACTCAGCCTAGGCACTCACTGAGCTCCTGCAGCCGCCGCAGGTTGATGCTATCCTCTGCCCCATCCTCCTCGACAGGGCAGATGAAGAGGTGGGCTTTCTGCAGGATGAAGAAGGCTCGCTGCCAGCGCTCAGGATTGAGCATGCACTTGTAACGCAGTTGGCCCACACGCTGGAACTCGTAGCCCAGCAGGCAGTGACAGCTCACGGGTGTGAACCACTGTGGGATGAAGTAAGAGGTGAGATGGGGTGGGCAGGGCTCAGCCTGCGCAAGGATGGGGACAGGAGGATGGACAGAGCCCAGCTCACCTTGCCAATGGCACTGGCCCATGCCTGCAGTGTATCAGCACTGTCGGCCCCCAACTGCTGCACTTTTTCCCCAGTGAGGAAGAGCTCGAGGATAAAGTGAAACCTGCAGAGGATGAACCCACCCATCAGGGATGCTCCCACCCTGAACCCAGAGGTTCTCTGTATGTGCCCAGATACCAGAGTGATACCCATCCCTGCCCACTGCATGCCCACAGGCTCTCAGGGCTTGCAGGTCCACCCATGCTGGGATGGGGACAACCCCGAGGTACCTCTCAGTGGGACCAGGGCTGGAGAGGGACTGGGCTCTGCTCACGCCCAGGGAGAGCAGGTCCCCACTCTGGATGTGGCTCAGGGGCTCAGTGCATTTCTCTGTCTCAAAGATGAGCAGGGCTTTCTCCAGTGAGCACCAGACACGCTGGAAATCTGCGGGAGGGAAGAGTTACTGGTATTGGAGTGGGAACTCCACACTTTCAGACATGCTCCCCATTTTCCCACACTCCTCACGCTTACCTTCTCTGCTCTTCTTGGCACCTGGGAGCCGGGGGTGGGCGATGGACCGGTGCAGGTACCCACTGTGTGCCACTGGCTGTGTGATCTCATTGTATACACCCTCTGGACCTGGTGCCCCTGTGGGGAATGGCATCAAGTGAGCACTCCCCAAAATACGGGTACCAGGGGGCAGTGAGTCCCTTACTTGTGTAGGTATAAGCCAAGGAGTGCTCCAGGCATGAGAAAATCCACAAAAAAGGGGCTCCAGAAGTATATGCCACCCTGCCCCAACCCAAAAGAGGAGTAGAGTGGGGCTGGGACTTGCTGCCCTGGCTGTCTTGAGCCCTGGGGCACTGAGGCAGCAGCAGGGTGGAAACTGCCCTATCACAAACTGGAGGGGGTTGAGTTACCTGAATGGTTCCTTTTGCATTCCAGGTCCCACCATGGCTCAGCCACTGGGGCTACCTCATGGGCTGCAGGGTCAGCTGCCAGCCCAGCCTCTGCAGAGGAGAAGAACTGCAGGATGGTCTTGAGCAAGCCTGGTCCTGCTACTGCAGCGCACAATGCCTGGGATGAGACAGACACCCATAGGGCCCATGTCCTGGATGATGGAAAGCCCACCCTGCTGCAAGGATCACAAGATCCCACCCAAGCCCAGCATGGGAATGCAGGAACATCAGACAAGCAGAAGGTGTTGACATCTCAGACTCAAGAGTTCCAGAGTCATTCCTGTCATTCCCAGCACCGTGGCACCCCACACACACCCTGAGGTAACCCCTACCTGGAGCACATCCTCGTGGGAAGCGTAATGTGGATGGGGCAGGCAGTACTGCCCATCCCGGTACTTGCGGGAGATGAAGTCCCGTCTCTGCTCAGTGCTGGCATCTGGGTGGAGGGTCTCAGTGGCAGGGATGCGGGCAGCCCAAAATCTGTTGGCTCGGTCATTTCCCAGCACAATAAAAAGCTGCAGGAGAGACTTGCAGTCAGCAGCAGGCAGAGCAGAATAACATCCCTGCATCACAGCGGAGCCCATGGAGCTTCTGCTCTGCCCACAGAAGCCCTGAGCACTTCTACCTGCACTATTTCATTGGACCAGACACTGGTGTCAAGCTTCAGGCTTTGCACCTTGGAAATGTTGGAGCCCAGGCTGCGATGCTGCCCTGTGGGGAGCAGAAGAGTCAGCACCCTATGGCCCTGCCCACACTCAAGCATTAACCACATCCTGCCCACCCCTGGGGAGAAGTACTGACCTGCACACTGCTTGCAGATGACCACGCAGAGGTTGATGGATGCCCAGTCAGGGCTCTGAGCCCAGCAATCTGCACAGTATCTGTTGGCTTTGTTGGACCAGATCTTCTCTGCCACCTCATAGTCATAGAGCATCTCAGCTATGGCTTCCTGCAGGGCCTCCATCCACTCACGCTTCTCCCGCTCAGACTCTGCCACAAAGCTGCAGCACCAGCAGCCTACACTCACATCCTGCTCCAGCTGCCAGCTGCTCCCTGACCAATTCCTGGCCCCATCCCCAACCCTGCTCCCACACCCATCCCCATCCCCTTCCCCTTCCCCCTGCCCATCCCTGTTCCTATCCTCATCCTTGCTCCCAACACCATCCCCATCTCCATCTTCATCCCCTTGCCCATCCCTGCTCCCATCCCCATTCCGACCCCCATCACCATCCCCATTCCCATCTCTATCCCCTTCCCCATCCCTGTACCCATCCTTTCTCCCACCCCATCCCCATCCCCATCCCCATCCCCATCCCCATCCCCATCCCCATCCCCATTCCTGATCCCATCCTCATCTTTGCTCCCATCCCCAACACTGTCCCCATCCCCATCCCCTCCCCCATCCCTGTTCCCATCATCAACCCTGTTTCCATCTCCTTCCCCATCCCTGTTCCCATCCTCATCCTTGCTCCCATCCCCATCCCACTGTTACCTGAATATCTTGGAGGGGGTGATGAGCTCAAAGGTGCGGTTCTTGGCTTCGCGGATGGTGGAGCCACGCATCTCAATCACGCAGATGCCAATACCCATTTTAAAGAACTGCAAAACAGAGCAATGCCCTTCCTGGCTCTGCACCCTGCCCCCAGCACCCAGACCACTGAGACCTGGGACTTTTCATTCCATCCCATCTGGTCTGGATTAAAGCGTCTTGCAAAGACGTTAATCTTAAAATTAAAGGCCTTGCTGATTCAGGCATGTTGATAGAGGAGGTAGCAGCTTGAGCAAAACCCACTTGCTGTGGTTTAGTGCACACTGCGCAAATTGCATATGAAGCAGACAGAAAAAAAAAAAAAAGGGTGTTAAGACACTTCAGCATACAGGAGGTGGGGGTTTCTGTGGTTACCACTGACCTGCTCGCTCTTGTACAGCCACATCTCAGGCAGGCTGAGGACTGCAAACACCTTGGACTTCTGTCCCTTCAGCTCCAGGGTGCCTGACTTCTGGCAGTGAGCTGTGTTGGGGGGTCGGGGCCGGGTGCCCACCAGGTGCTGATCCATCACCTTCTGTTGCAGTGTGGAGCACCACTCGTTCCTCTGGGCTGCAGGGAGGGCAGGGCTGGAGGAGTGGGGCTGAGCCCATCCCTCCAGTCCAGCATGGACAGAGCAAGGCAGGGATAGGTGCCCCTCGCTCATCACAGACAGTGTGAGAACAGGGTGGGAGCTGCAGGACAGATGGAGGGATGATTTCTTGGGAACTGATGGTTCCCAGCTTGGGTTTTCACTCACCCTCATTCTCAGCACGGAAGACAAAGATCCGGTGGCTGGTGACAACCTGGAACTTGTTGTCCTTGGTGGAACGAACCATCTCAATGACGGACAGTGGGATCACACCCTTGGGGTAGGGCTCCTGGAAGGAGCAGCAGCCGTGGTCAGATTGCTTCACCCTTCCCGCAGGGCACCCCTATGCCCTGTTTCCCCTGCATCTGCCTCACTGGGCATACTGTTACCAAAGCCCCAGTAAGGAACAGGGCAAGACTGCCTGCAAGCCTCCTAAGATAGCAGCTACTCCAGGGCAACACATGGCCCCTCTCTACTTTGGGTTCCACCAGCATGGTGTCAGGCTGGATCCCTGGGCACAGGGACATGGTGACTCTGACACAGTGATTCTGGGTCTGTGCTGGATCCTTACACAAGAGGGACAAAGGAGCATGGCAGTCACGTGGTGTCACAGAGTGATGGGTTGGTTGAGGTGGGTAGGGACCCTTGGAACCATTTGGTTTCACTCTTGCTCAAACAGCTAGCCAGAGCATGGTGACCTTGACCACCTCTAGGTTGCTTTTGTAGAACTCTAAGGATGTGGTGTCTCCAAGGATGGAGATTGTAAGAATGGAAACCTTTCGGGTCCTACTGCTAGTGTCCATCAACCTCACATCACAGAAGTGCTTCCTGATGCTCAGAGGGAACATCCTGAGTTCTGTTTTGTTTCTATTGCCTTTTGTCTTGGCGCTGCACACCACTGAGCAGAGTCTGACTCTGTTCTCTTTGCACTTAGAGAACCCTTCAGGTACTTATACAAATGGATGAGATCCACCTGAGCCTTCTCCAGGCTGAACATTCCCAGCTTTCTCAGTCTTTCCTGCTCAGGTGGCAGAACAGAGCCTCTCTTCTGCTCACATTCTGCCCAGTCTCACCTTCTCGCTGCTGAAGTACATCAAGTTCTTCCCATCAAAGCGGACATAGCGCCTCTGGAAGACATAGTTCCTGTTGGCATGGCAGAAAAATGGGCTGTTAGGAGACAGATGGTCTTCCCAGTGCCCCACATCTGTGCACAGACCCCACATCTGCACAGACCCTAGGACAATGCACTGGAATCCTTGCAACACCAAGACCCGAGAAGCTCAGGATAGCCCTGCAAGGCCCAGAAGTGAGTGCCCACCTCACCAGCCCTGCCCAAGGGGACTTCTACAATTGGGTCCTGTCATTATCCATGTTGAAGACATACCCTTGTGGAGAGAGCTTGTCCAACCAACCGCTGAGCATGGCGGGCCGGGGTTCGGATAATGAGGTGTAGCTTGCATAGGGGGAGATAGTCAAGTCATCCAGGACCTCATCAGGGTAGAGGTGCGGTGGCAGGCTGAAAGGAGTGCCCTTGGCCCTTGGAATGTCCACGGTGGAGTATCCCTCTGTGTCATTCTGGACAATGCGCTCAATGATCCTGGTCCGTGTCTCCTCATCCTCACTCCTCCCTTCACTGCTGTATTCACTGCTTGTCCTGCAAGGAATGGGGCCATGAGAACATCTGGAGATGTTCCACATTGCTTCTGGCATCATCCTGAGCTCTTTTGGGTGCAGATCTGATTGAGTCTTTGCATCTCCACGAGTGGGATTGGATGAGGGCTTGCTGTTCACTAAGATCTTATCACTGAGAGCTCCACAGGTCCTTGTCATGCCCAGCTGAAATGCTTTGCAAAGGTCTGGGGAATTGTAGAATCATAGAATGGGTTGGGTTGGAAGGGACCTTAATGATCACCTAGTTTGATGGGCAAATGGAGCTCCTGCATCAGCCTCATTTTCTTGGGAAGCTGTGCTTAGGGCAGGCCCGCTGAGCCTATCCAGCCATAACAATGAAAGGAAATTATAAAAATAAACCATTAAGCCTGCTCCTTCCCTCAGTCCTGTCAGCCAAATGCTTTTCTTTTCCCAAAAAGGAAACAGACTGGAAAATGTCAGGTGGTCACATGGGAGCTGCCCAGGCGTGATGGTGATGGGCAGGAAGAGGCCCACGGCACCTCTGCACTGGGACCTCATGCCAGGACACAGACCAGGCTCCAGAAAAGGCAGCAAGAATGTTCCCAACTTTGGTACAGCTTCTGCCTGAGAGTCTCCATTGCCCCATGGAAGAGGATTTGGAGGTCATGAGTGGCATGAGGAGGGCAGTGAGGCACCTCCTGTGCACCACAGCTTCAGTCCCAGGAGCAGGGATCATGAGACAGAGGCAGTAGAAGGGTCCATAGGAGGAATTTCTAGGTTTGTGAAGATTGGAGAGTAACAGCTGGGGTGCACTGGGCTTGCCACTGCTCACATGGCAGAACTGGTGGAAGATGAAGGACTGGTAATGGAGGAAGGACAAGGAGCCATAAGTGGATCTGGTTGCTTCAGGTGGGGGCTATAGGGCAGGCAGTCAGCCTGCTGGTGGGCACCTGGTGGCTGTCAAGGTCACACCATGCCTGGGATGTCATGTCCTGTAGGGAAGGAGCGTTGAGGCACAGGGAGAAGTGTTTAGGGTGGGTATCTCGGAAGGAAAGTATAGGAACACCTGTCCCATAGGGTGCAGGAGCGGAACCCAGAAAGTCTGCAGAGGTTTTTCAACTCTCTGAGCCCCAGCAAGAGAAAAATTCCATGAATGCTGCTTCTGACACCATACTGATAACCCCACAGTGGCTATTCCCAGTAGACCCATGCTGCAAACACTCCTGGGAGGCACTGTCATGGCTGTAGGCACTTGGCCCATGCCCTCAGAATGATTGGGCTCTCAGATCCCTGCAAGCCCTGAATGGATACTGCAACCAGCACTCAGCACTGCTGGGTGAGATCGGAGCCTGCAACTCCTTCCCGGACACAGAACTCCTGGTCCCAGATATTTGCAGTCCCCCACCTGTGGCCCACATGGCTGAGATGCGTGGGCTGACCATGCCCCAGGATCAGTCCAGGAGCTGGCACCAGAAGCATGGGGGAATGAAGGCACAGCAGCCACAAGAGCTGAAGGATGCAGAGCCACAGCTCAGCTCCCTTCTCTGAAAGCAACACAGGAAAAGGAACCCTCCCCGTCTGAAATGGGAAGAGCAGCTTTCCTTCCTCTTTCTGAGATGCTATCAGGACTCATGGAAAGTACATTTTGAAAGCATTTTTATGGTCCCCTATGCACCCTCATCACCCCCTTGCCTACCTGTGTGCCTCTCGCTCCAGCTCTGGCTCAGCTACTGCCTCATAGCTCTGCCCAGAGGGGACATCTGTGCCCTGGGAGGAGACAGCAGTCACACTTCAGCCAGTGCCACAATCCCACCAGCTGCAGCTCACAGGCTCTTGGGAGCTGGGGGACACAGAGAGGCCACTGGTGATGACAGGGGACAGATGCTGGCCCCGTGGCCACCTCTCACCTTCTGCTCCCGGGCTGGGACTGTGTTCCCAAAGGTGGTCTCACTGTATGGGCTGATGGGCGGCTCACTGAGCTCTGCAGGCAGGGACACGGAGAGAAAAGGCCATCAGCAGTGCTGAATAAGGACAGCAACCTGTCCTGTGGGGACACTTGTGGATCCCCCCAGAGCGATCCCCCAGCACATCCCATTCATTTAGGGCACCTGGTGTGGCAGAGACGTCAGCCCAAACTTGCACAGGGCTGTGCTCAGGGTCCACCCTCCCCGTGGGACCACCCTCTGTCTGGGGACACCGTGAGGTCCCTGCTGCACACAGTGGCCCAGGGGCTCTCACCTGGCTTGCTGGCAGGTCTCTGTGGGACAGGGGGCAGCCCCCCCCCAGGCCAGCTGGCCCTGCTGGAAAACAGGAGAGGGGTTATTGTAGCTGTGACAGGGCTTCCACCTTGTTCTCCTCTCTTGTTGGAGGGGCTGGAGGCTGCATCTGTCCAGGGCTCAGCCTGGACTTGTCCCCCAGGATGTGCAACATCCCTGCCCCAGTGCCTGCTCTCTTCTTGTTGAGGCTGCATCTCCTGGGAATACTTCCGCCTCCCCCCTCCCCACCCCACCCCACACCACCCAGCCTGATTCCCTCCAATATCTCCCACCTTGGTCCCTGCTCAGCTCAGCCCCAGAGGCCCCAGCCTGTGCTGTAACATGTCGGAAACCCCAACCCCTGCTGCTCTCATCATCCCTCCCCAAAACAGGGTGGGTCCCAGCTTCCCCCATAGAGTGCATCTGCCCCCTAACCTCCCCACGCAGAGCCTGAGAGAGGCATGAGGAAGGCAATGCTTCCTAAGGATGAAATTCTGGGGGTGGAGAGCCCTTGAATCTGGCTTTCATAAGGGAAAGCTTCTGCTTACTCAGGCTTCTCAGCTGTCTGCGTCAGCTCCTGTGGGGATGGATCCTGAGTGAGAGCCTGGCTCTGGGGACTGTTCTTCTGTCCCGAGTCCTCCACAGGTGCCAGCGGTGGCTTGAACCCTTCATAGATGACATTGGACACCATCTCCAGCCTGTCCTGCCCCACACCAGGCACTGAGGGAGGTCTGCCTGTTGCATCCACAGCACTGAGCTCAGCCGCCGGGACCCTGTGTCTGAGCCGTGGTGGCACAGATGGGACACACAGGCAGGGCTTCTCCGGTGTCTCCTGGGTCTCTCCATGGCCTGGGACTGTGGGGAGCCGTGCCTCCTCCTGTGCACTCAGACGGGATGTTCCCAGTCCCATGGCTGCCCCCTGGCTCTCCAGATCCGTGGAGCTCTCCCCTGGCACAAATCCCTCCAGCACCACGAAGGCTCCAGATGTCCTGTCCCTTTCTGGGCTGTGTGCTGGCGGTGTGGCTGCTGAGCCCTGCTCCAATTTGGAGCGATAGAAAACTGTCCTCGGCTTGGGGACTGGCCTCACCAGTGGAGTATCCAGGTCCTTCTGGGGGGGCATTGCTTGACTGGCCATGGAACCACATTGCTGCATCCCAAAGGCATCAGCAGCTGCTCCTGGTTCTGCTTTTGTAGCATCCTCACCCATCTGGGGGGCTTGGGGACGGGAGTCCCGAAGCAGCTGTGTCTTCTCTGCCAGGTTCAGGATCCTCTTGCGGTGCCCGGTGGCGGTGATGCCAAGCTGCTGCAGCTTCTTATTGTCCAGCACAGTGACATCTCGGGCCAGGTGGAACCCATGCTGCTTGAAAAGGTCCCTGTATCTCTCCAGGTGGATGGTGGCCAGCCAGTCTGCGATGTCTGAGTCAGGAGAGCACTGAGAGCTCATGGCCCTGCGGTGCTCAGCCCATCATCTGGCGAAGGAGGGGAGGAGAAAGCTGAGGAGGCAGTAGGAGGGAACCTAGGGGCTTGGCCACACGCAGGATCCCCCCACCTCACCGCCCTCCCCTCAGCCTCTTACCTTCAGCACCCCAAGCCAGGACTGCATCCTGTTATTTCCCAGCCACAAGCCTCTCCTCCGCCCCTCCACGGGGTTCCTCGACCCACTCTGGCAGCACTCGAGCGAAGCCAAGGCTGGGGGCTGCTCTGAGCGCAGGGACGGGATGGGATGGAGGGGGCTGCTGATGGCGACTGGGGGGCAGCAGCTGGGCCCCTCCCAGGGGACGAGCTCTGGTGCTGGCCTCCTCGGGGAGGGCTCTGCTGCCGGAAGGGACAGACCATAATCTGCCAGCGAGGGCATGAGAGAGGTCAGCATGACTCACAGGCAGACCGAGGGGGATGGAACCCACAGGGCGGGCGCCCAGCACCGTGCCCACCCACCCAGGGACCCGCATCCCCAGATCCCTCGCTGGATGCAGCCGCAGGGCGCTGAGGACCTTTTTCCCATGAATCATGCTGCTCTGCACTAAACCATCTGTGTTGAGTGTGCTGCCACTCTTTTTTTTCCAGTTCCTCCATTTCCCCCTATTGTTCAGCGCAGGCTTCCTTCCTGCTGCCTGTGCTCTCCCACGCATCCCCTGTCCCCCCTCAGTGGGGGTTGCATCCCGGCTGTCCCAAGCTCTGCACTGCACTGCTGCCCACTGGTGTGACCATGGGCAGGGGTCTCGTGAGGAGCACAGGGGGGGAAGGAGGACTATCCAAGAGTGTGCCTATGTGAGGGTGCAAGGGGGTGGCCATCCGCCAGGCTGTGGTGACAAGGGACAGTACACAGAAGGTGGCTGGGAAGGGCGAGGGGAGCTGGGCACGAAGGCACTGCAGCTGGAAGGCTGCTTGTTGATGGGGGTGGAGGGTGATGCCCTGTGTGGGCTGGCTGTCCCCACTTCTGCCCAGCGGCTTTCTGCTGAAATGGGGCAATTTCTCCCTTTCCTGTGGCCGTATCACCCTGCGGGATCTGTGGCCAGCGCAGCTTCTCTGCCCAGAGACTTCCTCACAGGGCTGAGTGCAGGGCACTGGGGTGGCCCTTGGGGACAGCCAGCCTGTCACCCTTACAACTATCCCCGTCCCTATAGACCCACACTTAGTGCTGGGCATGGGCCCTTCCCACAGAACTCTGACCCCAAGCCTGCCCATCCCCTGCACCCTCAGGGCTGTCCCTCACCTCTGGGCTCAGCGTTGCCAGCTCCAGCGCAGCGGTGGCATGGTGGCAGGGCCGATGTTCAGGTGTCCCCACCAGAAAAGGGGCTCAGCCTGCAGCGTCAGCAGCACCCAGCCTGTGCCTCCCACTGCCGGTCCCTCCTCCAGGCCAGCCCTCTGGTCCCCAGCCCTGTCCCCACCCTCCTGTCCTGCCTCCCTGCAGGCTCTGCCCTCCTCTGGGTGCTGTCCTTCACATTTTGTCTCCTTCACTCCCTCCCAGCAAGGCTGGGGGGTCCCTGGCTGCTCCCCCAGACCCATACATCACAGACAGCCCTGTGCCCAGCAAGTGATCAGAGTCTTTGGCACATCCACCATCCACCAGCACTGGGAAGGCAGAAGAACAATTGGCCAAACTGGACTAAAAAGGTCTAAAGGGGTTTGGGTGGATGAACACCAAAGATGGGTGGCTGAAACACTGGGATCCCAAAAGCCACCTCCTTCCATCAGGGAAGCAGCATCACATCTGATGCTGTGCCCAGGGCGATGGAGGCAGGGCTGCTGGGCACTGGGCTCCTGCCTGGCACAGACATCACTCTTTCACCCTCCTGTTCCTCTAGTGCCATGCTTTTCGCAAGAGAGCCATGTGGTTAGCCCAGCCCTGCTGTTGCCCAACCTTCCTCACATGCAGGGGATGTATAAAACTGATCTCTCACCATCTTCAGCCTTCCTTGTCTCCTGGTGCTCAGGTGATAGCTGCTCCATGCTCTGGGGGATCCCCTCACTGCATTTCTCATCTGTCTGGTTTCCCAAAACTTACTGCAGGGGAGATGGAAGGACACCACATCACAGGAGGTCCTCCTCAACCAAGCCTGTGTGTACAGCTAGGTCTGGGAATGCAGCTTCTCCTTCTGGCAAAGCAGAAGCAGAACTCTGTGACAACCCAGCACGTCCCCCTCCCCCCCTTGTCATTACCAGTTGCCCCAGGGCATGGACCCATGGGCAGCCCTGTGGCAAAGGTGCAGAACCAGGGCTTCCTATCTGCCTGTCTTCCACTGCTCAGGTTTCTCTTTGGCATCTGCCAACCTGCTGATGCAGTTTATATTTAGCAACTGGCCTCACGGTTCTGACCACAACAGGATGATTTTGCCTGCTCCCAGGGGGAGGCAGTTGGAAGGAGCAGAAAGCAGCTCTCAGGCTGGGGACAGGGCTCGGTGAAGATGCTGGCAAGGACTGGAGGAAGTAAAGATCATAGTGGGCTTTGGGTCATTCCAGCACACTGGTCTGCTCCTTCTCTGATCTAGGAAGCACGGAAATGACACTGTCCCCTGAAGTCTATGCATCTACCTCCCTCTTCCCTTCCCTTCCCTTCCCTTCATCCATCCATCCATCCATCCATCCATCCATCCATCCATGGTGGGGCAGCAGGCATGGGGATGCTGGAGGCATTCTGAAAAGGGAATACAGCTCTGGCAAGGAAGAAGGGGTGTCCTTGCATGGCCCGTTGATCCTATTATTGGGCATCAGGGACAGAAACTCAGGAGGCATCACATGCACAGCATGAGACCCTGGGCACACAGTGGCAATCTCCCCCAGTGATGTTTGATGGGGACACTGGAGCTGGCTGCAGCCATGTGCGGGGGTGGTTCAGGGGCCCCACAGCCCCATCCATGGGGCCGGCTGACATCACTCGCCTCCGGCTAATCTCTCCTCCAGCAGCGGTTTCCCGTTTCCTTTCCAATCTGTGCGCCGGGGCGGCTGCACTGCTCAGGGCCAGGCAGGAAGAGCAGTCCAGCTGTGCTCTCCTGGGAGGCCCCACCGCCCATCCCCCCAGTATTCCACCCAGGGCACCCTTGATGTTCTGGTCCCCTTACACACCCAGCCTACCCCTCTCTTCCTCTTGGGGATGCTGGCATACACCCCCTTGCTGGCTGTGCCATGGGAAAGCCATCATTAGTAGAAAACACCATGCATGCATGGGGACCCAGGTGTCCCTGCCCCCAGTCCCATGGGCATCACGAGGCTCCCTGGGTGTGGTGATGCTGGAGGCCAGGAGCTTTGCCACAGCTCAGCAGTGGATGTGAGTCCCTGTTCCCATTACCCCTGTTGTCCTCCCCAAGCACCCCATGCCACCACCATGTGGGGCAGCATCCTGGATGAGATGCTGTACTCCCAGCCACTGAGGAACCCCGCCAGCATCATGGTGCTCTGGCAGCAGCCCCTCAGTCCTTGTGAAGTCTGGCTGAAAATCGATGGAAAAAACCCTGAAAATATATCTGCAGCAGAAACTGCAGCCTGGGCATGGAAGAAAAACCACAGGGAAGCAAGGAGAGGCTGAAACCATACAGAGTGGATCCTACCCCAGCGCCCAGAAGGGCAGCACCCAGGGATGCTTGTCCCACAGGGGGATGTGGGTGCTGCAGTGGGGTGGCTAAAGGGGGGCAGTGAGCATCTCTGCCCAGAGTGGGCATCTGGCTGAGATGGGAGGAACCCATCACCATCACCCGTGATGTCCCCATTTACACTGGCCAACACAGAGCAGGTTGGAACCACTCCGAGGCAGGATTCCAGCAGCAAACGGGTGGGTGGAAAATCCAGCATGTGTCAGCTTGTTCCCCCCACACTGTCTGTCCAGACAAACTCCCTGCTGTCCGGCGGAAGCTGACGTGTGCCCACACACACTCACCCACCGGCGTGCAGATGCCCTTGACAGATGTGCAGAGCACAGCATCCTCCTCCCCAGCCCCCCACCAACTCCCTCACCCCTGTAGGCAGTGTGCAGCACCCAGTACAGCCCGGGTGTGCCTGACTCAAGCCTGAAGTTCCCCAGCTGTGCACACACCAACCCCTTTATTGAGCCAGAAACCACTGCAGCAGCAAATACAAGAGGCAGCCTGTGGAGGTGAACCCATCACTCAGGAGAGGACCTGGGGGGCTCCCAGAGGGGGGTCACACAAAGCCTGGGGGGACATGGAGAATGAGGCATGGCAGAGAGGCAGTTCTGGTCCTATACTGCTGCAAAACCTGGGCTGGTCCCACACAAACCCTCTGTTCTGTACCTTAGAGGAGAACACCCAGAAGGTCTTACAGCAGCAGAGGGACCTCCTGTTGGTGGCAAAACTTCATCCAGACCTACAAGGTCTCCTACCCCCAACCTTTCACCTCTCCTTGGGGCACCCACTCCTGCATCCTGCTCTGCCACCTGCATGGAAACATCTCCATGGGCCACCACCCCCTTAGCACATGGGCACTTCGCTCTCATAGGACAGTCCCCCTGCTGGAAGGTGTCTATGATGGGGGGCATAGGGTGCCAAATCCCCACCCTGCCCCCTCCCTGGTGGCCCATCAGGACAGGCATCAGGCCTCGTGGTCGCTGTTGCTGAGGTGCTCCTCGGACAGCCCTGTCTCGTCGATGTGCTCCAGCGAGTCGGCGTGCTGCACGGAGAGCTCGGCCAGGCTGAGGCTGGGCAGCGTGTTCTGCTCCGGATACACCCAGGGCTTGTACCCAGGGTCATGCCTGCGCTTCCACTCTGGGTACTTCAGCCCTGCCTTGTAGATCTTCTTCATCGCCTGTGGGAAGAACAGGTCTGACCCATCATGGTCACTCCAAGACTCCAGCTCCAGCACTTTCTGCTTCTCTAAGGTGCTGCTTTGGGTTCCCGTGGCCCCACCACCAGCCATGCACCCTGCTTACCTTTGGTGCCACGAACTGGGAGACTCGGTTCACCACCCACTTTGGCAGCGATCCTGCAAGAGCCCAAAGCCCCATCACTGAGATGAGGAGATGCCATGACCCCTCAAAATCCCTGCCAGGTGTGTTGGTCAATGCCCAGTATCCAGTGCCGAACTGAAACCCCCGGCTCTGATGGGAAACTGCCCCATACTATGCCCTGGGAGGGTCCCCTCTTCTTCCTAGGTTGTCCTCCCTTCCCTTTGGGACAGAGAAGATCCAGGGTGGCCCAGCTGGATCCATGGTGGGATCACATGAACATCATGGAGTTCAGCAAGGCCAAGTAGAAGGTCCTTCACCTGGGTCAAGGCAATCCCAAACACGAATACAGACTGGGGGATGAGCGAATGGAGAGCAGCCCTGGGGAGAAGGAGTTGAGGAGACTGGCAGGTGAAAAACTGGACGCTGCATTTGCAAACTGTAAGGCCAACTGTATCCTGGGCTGCATCAAGAGAGGGTTGGCAGCAGGGCGAGAGAGGTAATTGTCCTCTTCTATTCTGTCCTCATGAGGTCCCATTGGAGTACTGCATCCAGCATGAGGAAGACACGGAGAAACCATAGAATGCCAGAACGTCTTGGGGTGGAAGGGACATCAAACCAGTTTCAACCCCCTGTGTGAGCTGGGTGTTCCCCACCAGATCAGGCTGCCCAGGGCCACATCCAGTCTGACCTTAAGCACCTCCAGAGATTGGGCACCCACAGCTCCCAGGACAGCTTGGAGTTGGGTCCAGAGGAAGGCCACAAAGACTCTCAGAGATCTGGAGCACCTCTTCTACATGGTAAGGCTGAGTGAGCTGGGCTTGGAGAAGAGAAAGCTCCAAGGAGAAGTTATAGCAGCCTTCCAGTGCCTAAAGGGGCTTATGAGAAAGATTTGGAGAGACTTTTTACAAGTGTCTGTAGTGATAGTGTGAGGGGTAATAGTTTTAAAGTGAAATACAGTATTTATACAGTTTAGATTATATATAAATGAATTATTTGCTCAGAGAGTGCTGGGGCTACCCAGAGAAGCTGTGGATGCCCCTTCCATGGAAGCACCCAAGGCCAGGCTGGATGGGGCTTTGGACAGCCTTGTCTAAACGAGTCAGGGGATTGCAACTGGATTGCCTTTAAGGTCTCTTCCAACCCAAACTGTACCATGGTGCTATGATTCCAAGCTCTGACAACCCATCCCACAAGAGCACGCTGCAGCACTCCCCCTCAGCCCTCACCTCTAGGGTCCACCTGGGTGAGATAATAGAGGACACAGGCGCTGGTACCGTTGGCCTTGATTAGATAACCGGTCTGCAGGGACACGGCCCTGACGAAATCCTTTCGGGGAGGGTATTTCTGCAAAAAGAAGCCACACAGCTCAGAACCTGCCCCAACCACTGCCCACAGCCACCCCCAAGTCCACTGGAACCCACCGGATGCTTGACGCTGTAGTTGAGGATGATGTAGTCATTGCCCAGGGGCAGCCAGGAGCGCAGGGTGACAAAATCACGGTTCTTCAGTGGGCTGGGGCACTTCCCTGCAGAGACACCTGGTTACAGCCTGGTGTGGGGCCGCAGCTGGGGCACCCCGGGTGTGCAGGGGCTGGGGGCTGCTCACAGGAGTAGTATCCCACGTCGGCGTTAACCGTCAGGCGCCCGATATCGTAGGTCTCGATCATGTGTGAGTCCCACTTCTTGCGGTAGTGGGTGTCGTGCAGCACGTCGTAGAGCGTCTCAGCAGAGACATCCTTGCAGGAAATGCGGGTCTGTGGGGAGACAAGTGGTCGAGTCCTCTCTGGGTCTCCATTGGACCCCCATTGGTTCCTCCTATGGTCCCCAGGGCATTGCCTGCCCCAGGGATTGGGGCTTCAGCTTGTCTCTTTTGGACGGTCCTGCTGTAACTGGAGCCACCCGCTCCAGTGTGCATTATTGATGACCCCAACCCCGCTCGTCCCGATGCCGGGAGGAAAGAGATGTCATCTGCTCCTCGTTAGAGGCCTTGCATCTTTGATGAGGTGCGTGGCAGCTCCATGTAATGGGAGCCGGCCCTTTGAACGCTGGTGGCAGGTCCCATCAATCTCGGGCAAGCTCTCCCTGCTGGCCCAGGTGGTGCTGTCTGCCCAGTGGGGCTGCAGACGTGAAATTTCCCTAGGTGTGGGAGCACCCATCCCATCCTCACTCAGGTGTCTTGCTGCAGGAGGAGTCTACATATCCTCCTGGAAGCACCTGTTGTCACAGTAGGGCCGTTGCACCCTGCTAAAGCATAATGCTTGTCCTCTTCCAGCAAAAGCATGGCCAAATAGGGGTCATATAACAGCTTCAGCAGGCAGTCAGCTGCCCAAAGCAGAGCTGAATTGGGTTTCTTGTTGCTCCCAATGCTCAGGAACCCTCCAAGCTGTGCCTTTGTTGATGGGAAGACCAGGGTTCTTCTGGCCCCTGGCAATGCTGATCAGGTGCCAGCTGTGACTAGCACTGTACTCAGGCCCTTTATGGAGAGGGGAAAAACCATACCAAGGAGATACTGGCAGTGACCCAGGCTGGGCGCTGGTGTGGTGCTCAGAATCCCCCGAGATTTCTGGGAGCCCTTCCTCTGTGGGGTCAGTGGTGGAAAATTCTGCATCCTCTCCACTGGGTTGATCTTGTTTGAACAGGACTGGACTTCATCAGGGTCCTACAGTCTGGTCTGGGCACAGTGCCACAGTCCCTGCTGCTGTCCCCATTGCCCTTCAATCTTTTGGGTGCCTGGATGTGGCTTCATGGGGGCGGAGGTGGCTCAGCACCTGCAGTGCCCTGCACAACTGGAAGGGGGATGTGAACTTAACTTCTTCCCAGGTATCAGGGATCTCCTGCAGTCACCGTGACTTCTCACGGAGACACCAGCCAGGCCCCCTAGCACCCTTGGGGGCATCCTATCTGGTCCTGTAGGTTTGTACATCCCCAGCTGGCTGGGCTGCTTGCTGGCCCTGGCTTAGTATCCGTGCCACACCAAAGCTGCGTGTATCGCAGCTCTGCAGAGATCTGTGCCTCTGCTGCTCCTCCTCCTCTTCTCTCAGGCCAGATGGCCCCCCAGCCCCAGCAGCACTGCAGCCAGCATGTGCCTGGAGCTCCAGAAAGCTTTCCTCTGCCCTTCTGTTGTCTCACCAGGCTGCTGCCACTCTGCTACTGGGAGAGCAGTGCAGAAGTCTTCCCTGTACCCTCTACTCCAGGGGTCTCCCCATGACTTCCTTGTGCCTCCCCAGCTCTTCAGATCACGGCAATCCTTCTCCAGTGCTACCAATTGGAAGCCCACCTTACCAGGTTGGCCAGCCTTGTGATCAGATGCTCCAGGCCCACTTGCTCTGGCAGATCACATCCCTGCCTGATCTTCAATGAGGATCCCATGGCTACAGAAGCCATGACAGCAGCCCCACAGCCAAGCTCTGACCTGCATGATGCGCATGCTGGAACAACCTCTTCTTCAGGGGGGTCTGTGGGGGTCTCTTACCCCACAGCTGCTTTTGTTATGCTCAGGTTCACTCAGCACTGTCACTGGTGCTGTGTGGGTGAGCAATGAGGAGGGACAGCCCAAGGAGTGGGTGAACATCACTAGTCCCTCTGCAGCATCACAAATTCATCCCCTGGCATGCAACAAAGCCCCTGACATGACACGTGGGGCATCTGAGACCCTCAGGGATGCACAGCAGTATGGGATGCGAGGCAGTGGTACCAAAGGACAGTGTGTATGGGGGAGGTGCACCAGCCCACCCCATGCCCTGGAGCTCCCAGCAAGGCCGTCTCCACCAGATTATTCCCCCGTGCAGAGCAAAGGCAGTGACAAGGTGAGCACAAAAGGGTGCACTGGGTGTGTTTTCATGCTGCAGCAGCAGCGCCCTGCTGGGATATGGGGCAGGCAGAGAAGCTGCCGAGCACCGTGCCAGCTGCAGGAGCGCATCGTGGGGCCGAACCCCACCGAGCCCTGCTGCTTGGGGGCTGGAACAGGGGAGGGCTCACCTTGATTTTCTGCACGGTGCAGCTCTCCTCCTGGCCCTGGCTCCAGACGGTGACGCCAGCTTTGTTGTAGCGGCAGTGCCAGCCCTCCGCGCTCTCGCACTGCTCCCTGAACGAGCTGAAGTCGGAGTCGTCCGGAATATAAACCATCTCCCCGCCCCTGGACATGGGGGCTGAGCTGATGGAGGCTCCTTCTGCCTCCCCACCCGGCAGCCGGCTCGCACCCAGCTCACGCGGCCGTCCTCATCCTCACGGCTCCGTGAATGCAGAGAGCCCTGAGGCCGCAGAACGCAGCGAGGAGGAAAGCTCCTTCCCTGCGGATGCTACGGCAGCTGCTGGCAGCTCGGATGTCTTCCCGGGCTCGCCAGGATCACGTTTCTCTCTGGCTGCCCGTCTGCTCCTCTATTATTCAGCAGGTAGCAGCTCGCTGGGGGCTCGGTTTTCAGGGCAGAGCTGCCCCCGGCTGCCCGAGTCCCCGTGTCCCCGTCCCTGCTGTCCCCTGGCAATCTCTGTGCCTGACTTTGCTGCAGCAGCTTGATTGCAGGGAGTGATGCAGCACCCAGCCGTGCCCTTCCTGGTGCACAGCAGGAGAGAAACCCTTGTCCTTCACGCTGCTGTCCCAGGACACAGCTCGCTGTTGCTTATTATCACCTTGTCCTGGTGCTTTTTGCTGGGACCCTGCTCAGCGCCCTGGCCTGAATCAACTGTCCCTCAGTGATGGTGTCCGTGAGGTCCCTGTTGGTCTCAGATTTGGGCTTCTCAGGGTCTGCCTTTCCCTGCACATCCAGCCTCAGTGCATGGCAAGGAGCACTTCGGATCCCTGTCACACCCACGGATAGGGGCACTGAACACAGACCCAGCCTTCACCCTGGGGTGCCCAGCCTGAGCCCAACTCATCAGGGCACTGATCACCACCTCGTGGGCAAAACCCCATGGAAGTAACCCAGCCCCACCCAAGGGGCTCCCAATGGCTTGGGAGAACAAACCTTTGGGCAGTGAAATCACCAAGAATACTCCCAAATCTGAGCCCCCAGACAGAAGGTTGGTGCATCGTTGGGTGCTACCCCAAGACCCTAGGATGCTCCAGCTCAGCCCCTCCCCCTTAACACTATGAACCCCTTTCTCTTTGGCAGGTCTGTGGATGACACCAAGTTGAGCTGACATGCTGGAGGGTATGGCTGCAATCCAGAGGCACTGGCACGTGCTGGAGAGGTGGGTCCATGTGAACCATCCAGCAAGGCCAAGTTCACAGTCCTGCCTCCTGGGTCAGAGAATCCCAAACATGAATACAGGCCGGGGGATGAGCAACCCTGCAGGGAAGGACCTGAGGATACTGATGGGTTAAAAAAGTGTGTGAGCCAGCAGAGTGCATTTGAAAACTAATCATAATTTGGGCTGCATCAAAAGCAGCGACTGAAGGGTGAGGGAGGAGATTGTCTTCTCTTGTGAGACCCCAGCCTCCAGCAGAGCTTTCAGCTCTCGTGGTCCCCAGCACAAGGACCTGTTGGAGGGAGTCTGGAGGAGGTCGAGAGGGAATGTAAGTGAAAGGACAAGGGGAGATGGTTTTAAACGAAGAGAGGTTTAGGTTAGACGTTAGGAGGAAAGCCTTCGATTAAAGGTTCTTGAGGGCCTGGCACTGCTGCCCAGAGAGCTGTGGGTGCTTTCTTCCAGCACGTACCAGAGCTCGTGGTGACAAATTCCTCGCACCGTGCAATCTGCTGCTCGCCCACTGGGTGTCACGCGTGCTCCATCGGCGACAGCCACAGGGAGTGGCCGAGGCCGGGGCTCGGACAGGGAGGTGTGGACAGGCTGCTCGGTGCAAAGGGCCTCCCCGATGCTGGGGGTGGGATGAAGGCCCAGAGAGCCTCCTCCTCCTCCTCCTCCTCCTCCTCCTCCTCCTCCTCCTCCTCCTCCTCCTTGCTGCCACCCTGCGCTGCCGCCGCACCCACCCTGTCCGTGGCAGAGTCTGGGGCGGCCATGGTGACCACCACCTCGGTCCCCTCAAAGCCCTCCCATGGGTTGGGGACAGGGCAGGAGCAGCGGTCGAGGTGCTGCCCTGTTCCCGGACACACCGACAAACCCCTTCTGTCCGCCTTAATGCAGCGCTTCTGCTGCCACCTCGGGGACTTCTGGTGGCAAGGGGGGGATGCAGAGGGGACACACTGCTTTCAGCCCCCTCCCATAAGGCACGTGTATTGCAATACCAGCAAGTGTCCCCGCCCTAGCCCCATATATTGGCACAGTGGGCAGCAGAGGGACAGGGGATAGCCCCATCAGAGCACTGGTGTGGGTCATTGTGAAGCACAGTGGGGCCCATACTGCAGCTGAGGTCCCTCTGCTCTCTTCCCCTTGTGGCACTTGGTCCCTTCTGCCCTGCGTCCCCAGAGCCAGCGCAGCACCCATGGCCATGGCACAGGCGTGGGGTCCCAGTAGAGGTCACAAGGTCTCCTGGGTGACATGGCACCAAATTAACCCCTGCAAAACTCTCTGCCACCCTTTGGAACCTTACCACTCAGGTAATGCCCTGCTCCGGGATGTGTGTGGCTGTGCAGGTGATCACCCCCCACCCCTCTACACCCAGGACGCCCCAATCCCAGTCTGTCCCCACACATCCAGAGATGCCCAAATCCCTGCTCTGTTCCAGCATTGTTTTCCCATCCCCGTGGATGCCATGCCAAGGCGTGTTTGCACCGCGCCCCACTTGGATGTCAGGATGATTTACAAGGCACGTGAAAAATGTCGTTATTTTTCCTCCTTTCAGCTACAAGTCAACGCTGGGGGAAGGATGGTTAATTATCTCTGTCACCCTCCTAAATCTCTTTATGAGTGGGTTTGGCTGCAAATCTCTGTGCCGTTGCAAAGTTACCAGCCAGTGCACCAGGACCGTGTGGGATGCAGGGACATGGGACAGCCACGTCCGCCCCAAGAGGTGCATTCCCCATCGGATTCTGTCCCCATCCCCATCTCCCACATCCACCTCTCACCCCCATACCCTCAGCCTCACGCTGCCACACAGAGCCCGGAGATACGCCGGCGCAAAGTGCCACCTTCCCGATAATGCCATTTATTGGACTAGGTGACACGCAGGCTTTGGGGGGATAGCAGAGAATCCTCTCGGCTGAGCCGCAGAAAGGATTTCCACAGCCCTCCCGGCGCTTGTCAGCGTGTCCCTGAGGAGTTATTACCTCGGGCTGCCGGGAGCTGGATGCGTCCCTGCCCCCTGGTTGCTGCTTTGCAAAGATTACGCCGCCTTTGAATAAGCTCCGCGCAGCGCTGCTGCCGACGCGTCAGACAGGGGCTAATCAGAAAATGAGCAGGGGAAGGAAACTTGGTGGCAGGAACTTATCTGCGGCGCTCCTCCTGCGCCTAGCCCCGTCCTTCTGCAAAAGGAAGGCAAATTGCCCGGAGATTTCGCTGCTGAATGTTGCTGCAGATGCGTGGCATGGGGAGGGCGTGCCTACACGTGTGAGCGTGTGGATGTGGTGTATGCGGGCATGTGTGCACGCGCAGGCACGCACAGGCTTGTGCACGCCCGTGGTTGGTGCACACAATGCTGTGCATGAGCTCATGCACACACAAGCACGTGTACACACGTGCAAGCGTGTGCATACACATGCACATGTGCATAGGCATCTCTGTGTGCACACAGCTGCTTGTGCACATACACACATGCCCCTGTGGGTGTGCATGCGTGTTCCTGCCCTACATGTTACGTGATCACGTGTGGGCACAGTGGGTCCTCTCCTGTCGCTGGGGGTGCAGCAGGCTGGGGACAGGCCCTGCACTGAGCCATGCTCAGGGGCAGCACTGCGTCCCACTCGGCTCTGCTGTGACATTCATCCACACATCACTGTGTCTCCACAGTCCCAGCAGCATCGCGGAGCACTCTCAGGTACCCCCACCCTCCCGTTCTGGGGGCAGGGGCGGGACCCGGTGCGCAGAGGTGATTAAAATGCACCGTTTGCTTTATTTAAGCACAACCGTCAGGGAGAGTTACGGGGCACTGAGCCAGAAAATAGCATTTCCACAGCCCGCCCCTCGCACCGCAGCCCTGACCTTTGCAAGCTTCACGTGTGCCGTGGCACTGCCACCTTGGTGGCACTGAGGGCAGGGGGCAGGGGCTGTGCCAGGAGCCATGGGGCAGAGGTGGTGCATTTGGGGCACAACCACGGCACCGCTGCTCTGATTCTCTCTCCTGATCCATCCCTTTGGGATGCCGTCGGCTCGAGGCTCGTGCCACATGTGGCAGATGCAAGGATGCAAGCAGGTGCCGAGCATCATCGCCTTGGAAAAACAAAGGCATTTGGTAGCAGGGGGAGTGGGGTGGGGGATGTTCTCCCGAATGGGTTGGAATGACGTCATGATTGGGAGCAGATGCTGGAGATGGGAGGGCAGCTGTGTGGCTGCGGCACGAGGCCAGCTCCAGCCAGCTGCACGTGGGCACGTGGGGTGCTAGGGGTTCTCCTTGGGTCTGTGGGGCCTGTCCCCGTGGTGGCTCCATTCTCTGGAACTCTGCGTTCATTCCATAGGATCAGGATGCGTGTGGAGCTGAGCTCAGCTGTGCTGCGGGTGGGGAACTGGGCAGCACCCACCACTCTTCGGGGAGCCCCGAGTTCCCTCTGTGCAGCACCCTGGGGACACAGGGACAGCTCTGTGCTGCCTTTTGCCATCTAGGCCCCAAAGCAGTGCTCGTGGCCCTTTTTAACCCTTTGTGGTACCCCGGTGCCCGCGCCGCGTGACGGCTGAGTCCCGGCACCCATGGGGATCAGGCGGGCGGTGCTCGGCGGGCGCGCACTGCGGCGCGGCGCTTTTCTTCTCTAATCTTCTTATTTCATTTTAGCATTTACAATACAGCCAGCCGGTAATCCTGACATCAAACACGCCACGCAGCACTTTCAAGCCGCACCGACGTCAGGCTGTGCTGGCGCTGGCAGGAGCTGGCAGCTCCGACGGCTGCAGATAACAGGCAGGAGGGAGAGGAGGGAGCGGTACAGCAGGCAGGAGTGTGTCCGCCCCAGTCCTTCCCATGGGGTCACCCTCAGTGTACCCTCTGGGGGATGTGGGATCTCTCCTTTGGAGTGTGAGGGGTTCTGGGATGTCAACCACCAGCTGGAACCAGGGCACAGCGGGGATGGGGACCTGATGTGGATGCAGGGATGGAGATCCAGTTCAAATGTACAGACGGGGACCTGGTGTAGATATGGGAATGGAGAATTGATGTAGATGCTGGGATAAAGTCTTGGTGCCAGTGCAGGGATAGGAACCTGGTGCAGATGCAGGAATGGGCAGCCAGTGCAGGTTGAAGGATGAGAACTCAGCATGGATGCAAGAATGGGAACCCAGCATGGAGACAAGGATGGAGGTCCAGTGTACATGTAGGGGTGAGGACCTGTTGTGTATGCAGGGCTGTTGGGCTGGTGCAGATGCAAGAATGATCCCCAGCTCCAACAGGAGACAGCTTTGGGCAGGAGCATAGTGTCTGGTGTGTTACCCATAAGCATTACTGCTGATGGAGCAGAACAGCGTCTTAACCAGCACCAGGGCTGGGCGCAGCTGGCAATCCCATGGCTCCCTGCTTTGCAGCTGGACCCCCACCAAACACCTGTCCTGCAGAACAAACCACTCTGGAACCAATCCCAATCTCCCTTTTCAGGTCTCCTCCTACTCCCCAACCCTGCTGCCCACTGGGGATGGCGATGCCCACATCCCCGCCCCATCCCCGTGTCCCTCAGTCCCGTGCTGAGGAACAGCCTCAGCACCAAACCCAGGCTCAGCATCTGGGACACATAACCAACTCTGAAATATGACACCTTTTATATTTGCACTACAGCACAGAGAATCAAGAGGGATTCATTTCCCTAACGAGCAGGCTTTGGGAAGCTCTCCCTCCCGTGTCCATCCTGCTGGGCGATGCTGTGGCTGCCCAGGCCCCCCAGCTGTGGGCACTGGGGCTGTGCACCCCACACCCAGCACCCAGCAGTGGTGGCTCGGGTGGTGTGGTGATGGGAGGCTGACAGGGAAGATGAATGGTTTTAATCACGCCGCTCACAGGGCACCAGCTGAAGTTTCGTGTAAGTTATGATAGCGACAGTTTGCACGAAAATTGTATTTCCAGGCTTCATTGACTGGCTTAATGAGAATCTTTACGTGTCAGATATTAAATTAAGAAATTAAAGAGCTGTTGCGGTGTGTATAGACTCCTTCCCTCGCACTGAGCTGCTGCTTCCAGATCAATCAGGAACGCGCCTCTAGAAAAGATGGGAGAAGCCTTTGATTTTCTGTCACCAGGGAAGTGAATCTAATCCACGTTGGCACCTCGTTCATGTTTTATTAAATGGAGGAGGAGGAGGGTGCAGCCCCCGCAGCCCCCCCTTGTCCCCACGGTGCTCGGCACCCAGTGCTGGGTGCAGGACCCTGTGCTGCCCGGTACTCCTCTGCTGTTTGTGAGATGTGTGTGCACTCCTGTGTGCCCGCATCTCCTGTGTGGCTGCACGCAGGGTAGGTGTGCACACCGCGTGTGCCTGCACGTGTGCGTCCCTGCGTGCAAATGAGGAAGGCTCGCAGGGTGCAGGGTTCATACATGAGCGTGTGTGCACTCTGAGGCATGGTGCAGGAGGTGGTCGGGTGGTGATGCACAGCTGACAGTGCTCTGAAGAGCAAGTGACAGCAGGATGGGCAGCAAAGGAAGTCCCGTCCTTGTCCCTCCCCATGCACAGAGCTCTGTTCTCTCTGGACTGTCACATCTCCTGCTGACTGGGACAGATGCAGTGCCATGAGGCTGCTGTGCTCTAGAGGATGGGGACAGGGCGTGGGGAGGGGGAATGGGGATAGGAAAGGACAGTGGCAGGTTATGACACATCCCCCTGGCCACACGCAGCACCCGACATGGACTCCAGAATGCATCCCTGTCCCTGCAGGGTGCTTGGTGTTGTCACGTGTCCTGCCTGCTGTCCGCATGCTGCGCTACGAAGCCACCTGCTCAGGGGTGGCTGGGGGCATCCTACAGCCCCAGGGTTGTCCCCAGGGTTGAATCGAGCCTGAGTGACAGCCTGGTCTGCTAATGAGCCCCTGTATGGGGCAGGAGGGCTGACACCCGCATCACAACCTCAGGTCAGCCCTGCGGGAGCCACTGGGAGGTGTTAGCTGAGGGGGGGCTGATGCTGATGCCGCAGCAGAGCATATTTTTTGTGCCACTGCAGCACGCTCCCACCCCATAGCATCTCTGCATCACTGCAACAGTACCCTGGTGCTAGCCCCAGCTCCTTTGCAGCCCCAGTTCTGTTCCCATCTATTTCCCATCTCCTTTCCTTCCTCCCACGTCCCCTCTCGCACTCCCTCGAAGACACACACGCCTAATCCGCTTGTTAGCCTATCCCTTCATCTAAAACCAATATGCAGCGGAATGCCAGGGATAATTAATTGATCAATTAGATAGAGAACTGCCTGTGCTCGTGGCACCACGTGCACGCGGAGGGGAAACAGTGCCAGTGCACCTGGCAGCGTGGGGCTCAGCTCACAGCGAGTGTCTAAGTGAGCTGGGGCTGCAATGCACACCCAGTTTATTGGTGCACACCCAGTCCAGTGGGTGCACACCCAGCCGTGCACACCCAGCCGTGTGCCTGCATTCTGCTGCACTGAGCAGGTGCTGAGCCTCAGTGTTGCGTCCCAGTTCCCACCCAGTTTGCTCAGGAGTGGATCGCTGGGGGCACAGCAAAGGGACAGCATCTATCCCAGGGGTCAACAGCTGGTGGCCCAGGTGGCTGCTCTCCAGCCAAACCCATGCGCTCTTGCATTTCTGAGCTTCATCAAGGTGCAGCACCCCAACTGTGCCGGGCCATGGGTGGGTGCTGAGCACCCTGGGGTGCTGCAGGGAAGTGAATAATGCAGCAAAGCAATGTCTGCCACCCCCCTCCTCCACAAGCTTTGAAAAGCAACACATTACCCTGATCTCCAGACATGAGTTTTTGTCACCAAACAGGGTGATGAGAAGACTTTGAAGCAAATACAAACACTGGGAAAGGGAATACATAAGAAGGGAGTCGCATGTTCTCTTCAGAAAACAATTGCGGTGTCAACTCCTCGGAGCAGCTGCGCAGAGGGGGAGCTGCTAAGCAGGAACCTGACAGCCATAAACATGGGAAATTATCATCAAAATACAGATTGCCCACCCGCCTCCACCCCCCCTTGCTGACTGGGCTCCTTCCCATGGCCTGGGTGCTTTTTCCCTGCTCTCCATTGTGCCCCATCAGCCCCAGGTCCCGCAATGCAATGCTGCCCCAGCTGCTGCGTGCTGCTTCCAGCCCCATGCATGCACTGCAATTCTGCAAAAGCTGTGAGAGATGAGGGGCCAAGTGCTGCAAGGACAGCAGGTCACCCAGCAGCACAGGGACCAGCATCTTCCCTCCTGCAAACAGCTGCTTGCCCCTTGCACGCGTTTGAGCTTCGCAGGTGCACTTGAAATCTGCAAACACACCTTGCATGCACGTTCCTGTCCTGCTTTTGTCCTGCATGCAGGCTGCTTGCACAGCTTGCACAAGCACCTGTGCTCCTGCCTTACCTGTGCCTGGCATGCAGGCAGCTGGCACACCTCGCAGGAGCATGCACACCTTGCACACTCCTCTCACCTCATGTGTGTGCTCTCCCATCTTGCACACACTTTGCACGTACACTCCAGCTCCACACACACCTTCATACCTTGCACACACCTCACCCCAGAATCCTGCATGTGCCCCACCTGCCTGACACCCTCCCTGAAGCAGAACAAATAAATATGTGTGTGTGTATATAATGGCAGCACTATATATAGCATGGAATGTGGGCTTGTTCTGTGACAGGTTCCTCTCCGGGACTGCCAGCTCCTGGTGGATTATTTGTGGGTATTTGGGATGAGCAATTTGGGCAGGGCTGGGGATCCCTTGGAGAGTCCAGGTGGTGCTGGGGACAGGGGTAGGCGTCAGTTCAGCACACCTCTGCACCATCTGATGCTTCTCTGCACGTGCACTCCCGGCACGTGCACACTCACCCCTGCATGAGTACTCCCACCCTGCTCACTCTCACTGCATGAATGTACTCTTAGCACAATCTGTGCTTTTCTTCATGCCTTACACACCCTTGGGCACACATCTGTTCTATGTGCACCTGTGTCCTGCATGCACACTGCCACCCTTGACTTACACACTTTGCACACGTGCTTGGTTTCTCAGTCATACCCTGCACACACACTCTCCAGCACCCCTGCATCCCAAGCCTTGCTTACACTCAGTCCATGCATCCTATTCATGCACACACCCTACCTGTGCATTCACCCCACCTATGCATGCAACCCATGCATGCATATACTCTTCCACCCTACTCATGCATACACTCTACCCTTGCACGCACCCCAGCCATGCATGCACCCTCCCTGTACATGCACCCTACCCATGTACACACCCTACCCATGCACACACCCTATCTGTATATGTGTCCTGTTTGTGCATGCACCCTACTCATGCACACACCAGATGCAAAAGTGATTCCTACCTGTGCATGCTCCCTACTCATGTGTGCATCCTACCTGCGTATGCACCCTCTATCTTTGCATGCACCCTACCCATGTGCAGCGCTTCAGATGCCTCCCCCAAATCTCTGCACACTCCCACACCCGCCTGCCCACCACCTGCCCGTGTCTGGTGCCAGGCTCCCTTCTCCTCCTGCTTTATCTCCTCTTCCCAGCTGCTCTCGCCCCTCCCTGCTGCAGCCTCCATCCTTCCTTCTCCCCAGCCTCTTGCCGTGGTTATCACAGCCTCGCACACATCCCTCCTCCCTGCTCCTGCTCATCCTCCTGCACTCCTTCTGGCTCCTCTTCCTTCAATCCCCATCCTTCATCCCTCTATCCGCATCCCAATCCCATCCCTCAATCCCCAACCCTCCATCCCCATTCCCACCCCTCATCCCTCCCTCCCACCTCCACCCCATCCCCATTCCATCCCCATCCCTATCCAAACCCTCATCCCCCATCGCCTCCATCCCCATCCCATTCTCCTCCCCATCTCTCCATCCCCATCTCCCCCCACCCCACTGCTGCCCACCCCCTGCACTGCCCCTGGCCCCATGCCCCTGTCACCTCTCAGCTCGGTCTGGCACGGCCGCTGCAGCCCCAAACTTTCCAGCTTTTTCCAGCTGTGGGAGGCGGGGAAGGCTGCGCCTCCGCTCCCAACCCCGCGATGCTGCGCTGCCACTCTGAGCGCTCCCGCCTTATGAATTTTACATTATTACCCACTTTAAAGTATATAAAATAACTAGTCATAAATTATTGAGGGGAAATTTAAAATACTACAAATGTTTATAAATGTTTATCAAGAGGTCTTCAGAAGCGAGCTGGCGCAGCCTGCACGGCTTCCCACGGCTGGTAGGAGCGGGGGGACGGCGTGGCCCTGCCCGCGGGGGGCTCCACGGACCCCCGGGAGGAATTCGGAGCAGGCTCCCAGAGCATCCTTAATTCATGTCCCCGTGGATGGCAGGGAACAGATTTCCATCTGCGCTGTTTCCTTTTGCTGGCGGCGCTTCCCATTGCCTGCTGCTGTAAGACCCTGATGGGGCTGCCCCTGTGCCTGTCCCTGTGCAAGGGGACGTGTCCTGCCCTGCTAGGGATGTGTTCTGTGCTGCTGGGGACATGCTGTGTTCTAATGGGGACGTGTCTGTCTTGATGGGAGCACGTTTTGTGCAAACTGGGCATGGTGTGGATGGCACGGCATGGCGTGTGGCAACACTGCACAGCGTGGTGTGGATGACGTGACATGGCATGGCATGGGACAGCATGGCACATGTTGGCATGGCTCAGCATGGGTTGGAATGGCACAATAAAGCATGGGGCACCACAGCACAGCACAGTGTGAATGGCACAGCGTAGCATGGATGGCATCACAGAGCCTGGGCAGCTTGGATGGCACTGGCACAGCAGAGCATGACACAGCCATGCAGGGGTGGCACCTCTGAGCTTGGGCAGCCAGTACAGCATGATGTGGTACGGCCTGGCATGGCACAGTTTGCAAGGAGGAGAGTGCAGCTAGGGCTGGCACCTTTGTCAGCCAGCGTGATATGGCATGGCACATCACAGCACAGCCCTGCAAAGATGGTATGCTGAGCTTGCCAGGCTGCATGGCACAGCACAGTGAAACACAACAGCATTGCAGGAAAGGCACAACTGAGCCCAAGGAGCTGGTGTGGTGCAGCCCTGGCGCAGCCCACCCAGCAGCATGCTACTGCCAACCCTGCATGCATGAGTGGGGCCTGCAGGCAAGGTGTCACCGCAAGGAGGGGCAGTGATGGGGACAGCCATGCATAAGACACAAATGCATGTGGCAGCAACGCGTGGCTGACTTGGAGCTTTCACCAGGAGCTGCCAGCGGGGACTGTGCTGAAAGCACTGCCTGATTGGGGTAATCATGGGAGCACAGAGTGCATTAGCTGCGAAGGTTTATAAAGGGAAATTAAAATAAAATTGGATGTGACAGAAAAGTACATGGAAAATTAGGATAAGAATATGAATATTTATGGCTGCAATGGGAAAGTGCTCTCGTGTGCTCCCCGCCACCTTCTGCTCCTGTGGACATGGGGACATCGGGGCTGCAGCACCCCGGCTGAGTGCCCATGTCTATGGGGTGCTCATGGGGCTGTCGCATCCCATGCCATAGAGCTGTCCCCGTGGAATGGTGGTAGCAGAGGTGAGGAATGACTCTATGTTTGGGCAGGAGGAGGGGCTGGCAACGCACAGTGCTGGCACTCAGGGCAATGAGGGCACTGGAACATTGCAGGAGTGCCAGGGCAGCTGGGCACAGCCAAGCTCTAGCACTGCACAAAGGTGCCACCATCACGCAGGGACAGCACAGCCCCACAGCCCGGCGGCCCAGGGCCAGCCAGCCCCCCACCCCTCCCGCTGTCACACTTAGAAACCATTAAAATAATTGAATGCTTTAAATATTCAGCACTCGGCTTAAATATTCATCAGCAAAGTTATTCTGATTGCTACACTACATCAGCGCAGGCTGGAAAACACTTCCCCTCCAGCAAGCTCCCCCCGCCCCTGCGAGCAGTGCCGTGTGTGTGCATGGTGCTCACGTGGGCACACACGGGCATGCACACGCATGTGCACACATGTGCACTTATCTGCATGCGGGCACATCGTGCATGCGTGTGTGCATTTGCATGAACATGAGGAAGAATGCTTGCAAACAGCTGGAGTGGGTGGGTGCAAGCAAGGGCTGCGGTTTGCACCCCCACCCAAGAGAAAAGGACAGATTTGGGATAAAAGGATGCCCTGGAAAGAGGAAAATAACTTGTGCTGGCACACACTGGGATGCAACAAGGAGCTCTGAGGTGCACCAAGATTCTTTGAGATGCATCATGACTGAAGAGCATGGGTTGGTGCAGCTTTGGCCTTGCAGCAGGGCAGGGGTAGTGCTATGTGTGAGTGCTGCATGAGTGCACCAGGCTGAGCTCGTGTGTACGGGCATGTGTGCGTGCACGGCAAGGCGCAGCTGGCAAAGCTCTGCAAACAGCACTGATAAAATTGTTCCTCCAATACCTTAAAGCAGGCTTAGGTTTTAAGCGATCTCGCTCCAAAGACGGCTCCCGCATACATTTTGCAGGCTCGAGCTGCAGCGTTAATCCCGGGGAATCGTGTACTTTGCATCCACATTTGCCATTCACGTCTGCAGCGGAGCAGGCTGTGCAGGCATCGGGTGCCACTTGGTGGTAGGGTCCCCACCACATCCCCTCTGAATCCTCACTGTGGCAGGATGCAGCTGAGGGGGCTGCAGCGTGTGGGGAAGGAGCCCTCGGATTTATCTGCAATGATTTAATCAGCCCAGTAATTAGATTAATTTGTTGATTTGATAGCGACCCGCTTCTCGCTGTTGGGTTTGTTTATGTGTGTTTTACGCTTCACTTTGGCAATAATCTGGGAGCTGAAGAGTGGGGAAGTCCCTCTTCCTTGGGGCTGGAGATGCTCATCCCATTCCATCCCATCCCATCCCATCCCATCCCATCCCATCCCATCCCATCCCATCCCATCCCATTCCATTCCAACCCATTCCATCCCATTCCATCCTATCCCATCCCATCCCATTACATCCTCATCCCATTCCAACCCATTCCATCCCATTCCATCCCATCCCATCCCATCCCATCCCATCCCATCCCATCCCATCCCATCCCATCCCATTCCATTCCAACCCATTCCATCCCATTCCATCCTATCCCATCCCATCCCATTACATCCTCATCCCATCCCATCCCATTCCATTCCAACCCATTCCAACCCATTCCATCCCATTCCATCCCATCCCATCCCATCCCATCCCATCTCATTCCATCCCATCTCATCCCATCCCATCCCATCCCATCCCATCCCATCCCATCCCATCCCATCCCATCCCATCCCATCCCATCCCATTCCAACCCATTCCAACCCATTCCATCCCATTCCATCCCATCCCATCCCATCCCATCTCATCCCATCCCATCCCATCCCATCCCATCCCATCCCATCCCATCCCATCCCATCCCACCTCATCCCACCCCATCCCATCCCATCCCACCCCATCCCATCCCATCCCATCCCATCCCATCCCATCCCATCCCATCCCATCCCATCCCATCCCATCCCATCCCATCCTCATTCCAACCCATCTCAGCCCAGCAGCTCTATGCATAGGATGGGGAACCACAGCTCCAAAAAGGAAAACAGCCCCGAAGTGCCCCAGCGCTCATAGACAGCTCCCCACCAACACCACGCACAGCCTCGCAGAGGGAGCAGGCTGAATAATTAACACTAAAAATAATGATTTCGGGGAGGGCTGGAGGGAGGGAGAGGGGGGGTTGAGGAGAAGCCGGTGTGAGGAGCTCTTTGATGGGCAGCTCCTTTGATCAGAGATCTGAATAGAACCCTCACGTTTCTGTGCGAGCCCGCTGCCTAATTACGGAGCTGCACGGCCGCCTCCAGCCCTCGGCACGTCGCCGTAATAGATTTCACCGCGTCCAACCTCCAGGAGGACATCGATTCTCCCCACAGCCGCAGCCTCATGCTAACCATTGCGTCCTATTGATTTTTTCCTTTCCTTTTTTTTCCTCACTTTTTTTTTTTTTAATATATAAAGAATTTTCTTTATTTTCATTAAATCCTTAATCAGGGAGAAATCTACATTTTTATCATTTCTATGGCTGGAGAGGAAGAGAGGAAAGTTATATTGCCATAGAAACCGTTCCCTACCATTCTCAGCCTCGGAGCAGTCCCTCTTGTGCTGTCTCTTGTCAAAAGGCGTAATTGTTGCTCCTGATCTTCACTGCTCAATTAGCAGTGATGTCTCCCTTCAAGTTAATTGCTGGAGATGGGAGGAAGTAGGACAAATGTAACCTTTTAGATGAAAAGATCTCTCCCCCCCTTCCCTGCCTTTCCTCGCCTGCAGGCACTTGAGGGCCCCTCACGCTCCATCTCCTGCGCGGCATGGGGCCGAGGGCATCTTCTCATCTTCCTCATTCCTTTATCCAGGGCAGGACCCCTCTCCATCCCCTCTCAGCTCCCCACGTATCTCCCTGGCAGGAGATGCCACGCATTGTTGCGATGGGTGTTGGGACAGAGGGCTGTGGGCAGCTCTGAGTTACCCCCAAGAGTGAGGACGGATCTCCATACCCAGACATGTTCACAAAACCCTACGCTGCCCCATTTGCATCTCTTTCCCCTTCTCCCTACACATTTGCACCCCAGCTTGCTTCCCTCTCCATTCCTAATTCCATCCCCAGCTCCATCCCTATTTCTAGCCCATCTCCATTCCTTGCTCCATCTCCAGCTCCAACCCTACCTCCATTCCTATTTCTATCCCCAGCTCCATCCGTGCCCCATCCTAACTCCAGCTCCATCCTTTTTCCATTCCTACTTCCATCCCCAGCTCCACACTGAGTTCCATCCACACCCCTGCTTCCATCTCCAGCTCTGTCCCCATCCCCATCACTATCCTCACCCCTAACTCCATCTCCCCCACCCCCATCCCCATTCCCATCTCCATCCCCACGGGGCTGAGTGTAGAGGGAGTGGTTGGAAAATGGGTGTGAGAATTTCCTCCACCCCAGAAATAAAAGTGAGAAGACCTATGCTGTTCCCAGAGGTGTGACAGCAGCAGTGGTGTGGACAGAAGGAGATCTCAGGGTTTATCAGCTTTTATCCTGGAGAGAAGACTGCACATTTGAGGAGCTGGGAAGCTCGGCAGCATTGTGTATACCCCATCCAAGAAGAGTCTTTAAGCAGTGCCTGGAGTCCATGTTCTGTTTGCAGCTCATGCCAGGCCACAGGGTTTCCCTACAGACCATTGCCCCATAAGGATGACAGTTTTGGGTAACCACCCTAGCGATGTTCCCAGCCACTCTGAAGCACCTCTGCTCTGGGTTTTCCTTGGGAGTGTTGTTTCATCTCCATTCTCACGTGAGGGCTGATCCCTTCTGCAGCCCAGCAGCAGTGGAAGGGTGTCACTGATGCCCTGAGGTGTGCATTTACCTTCTTGTGACTTCTCTACCAGTGCTCTGAATGGATTATGAGCAGGAAGGTCCCTGGTGCCCTGCAGAGCATCCTCAGGGGTGTCTCCTGGATCCGACTCAGGCAGCAACTGCTTGGTTTCATCTCTGGAAGCAAGGATGGGGCAGCCAATCTCAGGGAGCCAGAAGTAGGTTAGCTCCTGCCTGTGGGTCCCTTCACACCCGCCTCAGCTCCGTGCAGGCATCACACCACTGTCCTGAGCATCCCATAGGAGCACACGTACCAGGGCAGCACCCACCCCACTGAGGGGCATCTCCCCACTGCACGCACACCAAATGGCCAACGCTCACGTTCTCTGTGCACATATCTCCTCTACCCTTCAGCCAAGCCCCGTGACACTGAAAAAAGGCATTTTAGGGGCTGAGCACACAGAGAAGCCACTTGATGATGCTTCCCAGCACGGATGAGCTCTTCCCGGCCCCTTGGCTCCGGAAGGCACAAGGAGCACTTGGCACACCGGCCCTTCAGCACGCGCTTCCCTTCCACTCGATGCAAACGAGCCCTTAACATTTTGGCAAGTGGCTATGCTGGGGGGGGCCCATGGGGTGCCGTTACGCTGCTGCCTGCCTTGTGGCTCTCAGCCCTACCAGGAAGGTTCTGGGGCAGCCAGCCAAGGGACGTGCTCCATCACTCGGCCACCTTACCCCAACCCTGGTCCCGCAATCGCAGCTCACTCCAAAGGATGTGTTAATGTCAGGTTTGCATCTGCAACCCCACGCTCCAGGTAAGGAGGGGCCGGCAGGCTTGGGGAAGGATCACACGTGGCAGCTTTTAATAGCAAGCTGCCTGCCTGTCACCGGCTTCTCATCACTCCTCTTGAAGCGGTTGCTAATTACCAACAAGCTGGTGTTTGTGTGGTGGGTGTGACGTTCCCCTTTGCAGTCCTCACTCCGTGGCTCTGGGGAAGGGGGGACCTGTAGGTGGGCTGCAAGAAGGGTCTAGGAGGGGTTGGTGCCTTGGGGATCTGGAGCTGGGGTTGAGCAGAAAGTGGGTCCCCACATTGCACCCACCTCCTGGACATGTCCCCTTCCTTACATTACCTCCTCTGGAAGTGCCTAGGGGGTTAAAGCTGATGAGGTTTTGGCTGGCAGCAGCCACCCCACTGTTCTCCAGTGATGCTCTCTCTGTCACACTTGGTTCCGGTGACACCAGCGCTGTCCCAGAGATTGGGGTCAGCCTGCCCTACACATCACCCCTTCCAAGCCCTGGCACAGTGCTCAAGCCTTGGGGATACTGCTGTGATGGAAACAGGAGCTCCAAGAGAGGTGTGCTGAGCCTGGAGATGGGGACCTAGTGGCAATGATGCTCAGGAGCTCCAACCCCATGGGATGTCTCCTTCCTGAGATCAGAACTCTGGAAAAAGCCCAGCAGTGAGATTCCCCTGTGAGGGCTGCTGGGGGTCCCTGCTCCTGTGCTGCATGGGGGACCCCCAGAAAGAAACCAGCATCTTCCTGGAGCCTCTTGGAGCAGACAGAGCACACCATGGCACCCTCAGCACCCAGCACCACCGTGTGGCACCTAGCTCCTGCTGGCACCCGATGAGTGACAGCACCCAGCCCCCAGCCCTCCACCCCCCTGTCAATCCGCAGGGGAATTATTTATCCCGACAATAGGAATTGTCTGCACGGGCCCTTCCCCCTCCCCAGCACCTACCCCAACAAAGGAAATCATCCTGATATGAAAGGGAAAATTAAATTACCCCAATAAAGACTTAGTGCTGCTTTAATGACATCACCAGACTCAGGCGCTAATTAGCCGAGTACAAAGGAAGCTAAATGTGAAAACGTGAATTTTTGTTCCCTTTTCTGCTGTCGTAGAGCATCAGTGGGAGGCTTGGCAAGCAGGGCGGGAGCTGCTCCTGCTGCCCTTCCCAGGGGATTCTGACACAGAGCAGCAGCTGGAGCACAGCTGGATCCTGCCAGGGCCCTGGTGCTAAGGTCTGGTCCTGCTCTATGCACCCTTGGGTGCTGTGATATGCCCCTTGCTGTAGGCTGGGGCGGGCATGCTGCTCACTGCTTACACTGTTCATCCATGCACGTGCCCTGCTTCGTGTGCTGCACCTCATAGCTCACCTCCCAGCAGAGTGCTCTGCATGCACCACCTCACGGCAGAGCACTGCTCACACCTTGCATGGTGCACACTGCGTGCACACACCCTTGCTTCGCATACTGTGCTGCACTACTGAGTTTGCACTGCACATGTGAGCTTGCACCTCACTTTGCTGCACGGTGTGTAGCATCGTGCAAAAGATGTGCATGCAGCATACTCTCCATGCAAGATAAGTGCTTGCTGTACATGCAACCCTCTGTGCTGCCTAGCTCACATCCTGCAGTGTGTACACTGCACACCCATATCTTGCACTGCTGCACGACTCGTACTTCTCACTGCATGCACTGCAGGCATACACCTCACTGAACTGTGCAACCCCCCTGGAAGAGGTCCTGCTGCATCTCTCCTCCACCCCAGTGCTTTTCCCCTTGCTGCACAGGGCCATGGCAATGCAGAGGGGCTCCAGCAGAGGCCAACAGTCTGCTCCTGCAGCTTCCTAAGATGGAAGGCCTGATTTTAATTGAAGCTTAAACAGTGAAGGAAGCTTGGTCACCACTACCATCCCCTTAAACCTCACCCCAATCCCTTCATCTTCCCACCTGAGAAATTTGGGGTGGAGGGTGTGCAAAGTGAACCCTGTCCCTCTCTGTCTCTCCACTATGGGCAGGGAGGACCCAGTGCCATCGGTTGCTGTCCCCATGGGGACAGGGTGGCACTGTGGGTACCAGCCGTTCCCCGCTGGGATTGAAGGGGATCCCAGGATTTAAGGAGATCCCATCAGCCCTGCTCGCCTCACCGCTCTCTGCAGGCTGCAGCCCAGACGGATGGGTGCGAACGCCTCCGCGCCTCCTTAAAATGACATCCCTGGTCTCCATGGCAACCCTGCTCTGCCTCAGACCAAGAGCATCATCTGTTCCATCATCCCTGCAGGTCAGCCCAGCTCCTGGGGCACTGAAGCTCTGGGACCCCTGCACAGCCCTGCTGACCCCAGTGCCACTGCCATAGCCATCTATATTGCCACCCCCATCCCTTCCTAGGTGCCACGTAGCATCAGGATGAGCCCTGGGGTACCCCAAAAATTCACAACATGATGGGAAGCCGCAGGGGGGAGGCAGCTGGTGGGGCTGTGATAGAATGGATGCGGCTGATCCTGGCTGGCTTTGGGCCTGGGGAAGGGGCTGCCAGCTGCTGGGGGTGATTTGTTGTGGGGATGCGTGTACGGTGATGCACAATGGGAGAAGGGGTATGTATGGGAAGAAGGGACACACACAGGGAGAATGGATGCTTATGGGGAGAAGGGATGTTCTGAGCCAAAGGGATGCACATGTAGAGAAGGGATGTACACAGGGAGAAGTGATACATATGAGGAGAAGGGATGGGTGTGTAAAGGATGCACATGGGGAGAAGGGATGCATAGGGGGAAGAAAAGATGCACGTGGGGAGAAAGGATGTATGTGAGAGGAAGCAATGCACATGGGGTGAAGGAGTGCATATGAGCAGAAAGGGTGCACATTGGGAGAAAGGATGCATATGGAGAGAAAGTGTGCATGCAGAGAGAAGGATGCACAGGTGGAGAAGGGATGCAGATAGGGACAAGGGATGCATGTGGGAACTAGGGACTCACACAAGGAGAAGAGATGCACAAGAGAAGAAGGAAATGCACACAGGAAGAAGGGATGTGAGAACGCACATCAGAAGAAAGGGGGCATGTGGAAAGAAGGAATGCATGCCATGCAGAGCTGCACATGAACTAAAAATCAGTGCAGCAGGATGCAGCCGTATGGATGCTGGCAGGGAGCTGGCACTGCCCACACTGTGGGGTGCCCTGTGGGGTGGAGGAGAGGGGCAGTGGCACCAAGCCAGGGCTGCACATGGGATGGGGTGCAGGAGCCGTGGCCCAGCCCCGTGCCACCTGCCCTCTCATTTGTCCTCGTTAAGGGTTGGCAGGGCATCTAATTAGGTGGTGTGAGTGCCAGAGCCCTGCTGACAGCCACCTGTGCACTGTGCCTCCTCCTTACATTGCCTCCTAATTAGCGGGCAGGATGCTGCTGCCCTCACTGAGATGTGCCAGCACGAGTGGCACTGCTGTCACTGCAGCCCTGTGTCCCCATACCTGCCCAGAGCATGCCTTCCCAGTGACACACCCAGGACCCCAAGGTCCACATCCCACGGGCACCAAGCTCTAGCATCCTCTGTTCATCCTGAGCACCCCAGATCCACAGGACACAGACACCCATGAGCATGTATAGTGTGAGGACGTGGAACCTTCACAGCTCCACGAGCCGGGAAGGGCTAATGAGCCGGAGGCCACTTTAATTAGATTAATTGGTTCCCATTCAGCTCCAGAAGTGCTGTCAGGCTGCGAGCGCCTTCCTGCTGTACCTGGATAATTGCGGCATAGTGGCTGCAGCTCAGCAGCACTTGATGGCCACCGAGAGCTGGCACTGGGCAGAGCTGTGTGGTGTTGGGCGATGCACTCATGGGGGCATGCAGGAGGCTTTGGAACCTCCAGGAGGTGCCAGCCACAGCCCAGGGTTGGCACAGGGTGTGTCAAAAGCTTGGGAAGGGGCACCTAAGGGTGCAGAGCAGCTGGCATCCTCTAGCCAGATCTCACATCCCACAGGTCCCACTAAGCCTCCAGACTGTACCCAAGACCCTCACTCAAGCATCTCCCAGCCCAGCACGTCTGTGGAGATGGTATGGCCACTGGGATGCCACCAAGCCCAGTACTGTCCCCAGTATGGTCACCAACCCCCAGCGGTGCCCACTCAGATCCTAGTCCATACATGGCATGGCAGCAGGAGGAAGTGGTCCCAAGGGTACAAGGAAAGAGCTGGGAGCAAGATGCTGGCTCCACCCTAGGTGTGCATGCATGGGGCAAGTCCAACTGGACCTCCTTAACCAAGGCGGTGGCAGCACATCCCTACAGAGCCATGCTTCGATGTGTATTTTTTTTCCCCCCTGCCAGTCAGTGTTAATCCCAGATCAACATCTGCTGCGTGAACTCTCAGCAGGCTAGCTCTCCCCAAATCTGGGGGCATGGCCCACTTGGTGAGCCCAGCAGCATGTGAAAACACAAGGATGGTGATGGATCATGTGTGGGGGACAAGGGAAGTGGTGGATACCGCTGTGCCATGGGTGCGGGGTCAGTAGGCACAGCTCCATAAGATGAACTCATGTCCCTGAAGATGGGACATGTCATTTGGGGTGCACATCCCAGCTGTGGAGCTCTGCCACTGAACTTGTACTTGGGGTCAGACTGGGGCTGGACACTTTTATCATCCTTTAACTTCATCTCTAAGACTTATAGGAGCAAACAGAGCCCTTTTGTGGCCCTAGCGACATGGGTCACCCTGCCTGGGCGGGCTATGTCCCCAAGGGCTCAGCAGTCAGTATAGCAACACTTGGGGGACATAACTATCCCCAAATCCAGGATTTCAGACACCTGTTGTGGGTGTGGAGGGCTTGAGGGGGCACTCCAGCCACAGAGGATGTGCTGTGTCACAGCCACAGGGACACTGCTCTGGGTCACCTTGTGGGAGGACCCATGGGCAGCTGGGGGAGGCTGGGGCTCCTATCCTTGCCTGCGTGCACCCCATCACGTGGATGGGGTGAAGGGAGGAGAGGAGGAGGAAGCGCTTCCTCCTCACAGCAGGTGCTGCTCCAAGGGTGCCTGTGCCCAGGGGACAAGAGCCCCGTGAGCCCCATGAAGCCACTCGTGCATTAATTGAATATTCAGTTTTCGAAATAACCTTGAGGAACTAAGAGAAGAGGCTGGAAGCAGCGCTGATTGCAGCTGCACCTGCTCAGCTACACTGCTCCCAGCTCCCCACGGCCCCCCCCAGTGTCCCCTTCCCAGCCCCCATCCCACAAACACTGCGGGGACACGGGGGGGGGAAGGGGGGATGAGGGTCTGCCCCACAGGGTGGGCCCTCCCTGCAGTGGGGCACTGGGGTGTGAGGGGCAGTACAGGCTGCAGGGAGTGAGGCACTCTCTGTGCCCCCACATCACAGGCTCTGTGTGAGCCCATGTCGCAGTCTGAGCTTTGCATGTCCCCACATCATAGCATGGGATTGGTGTGTCCCAGTGTCACAGCCTGGGCTTCATGCGTCCCCATGTCATGGTCTGGACTCTACAGGTCTCCATGTCATAGCACAGTATTGGTGTGTCCTCACGTCAAGCCATGGGATCTACGGGTCCCCGTGTCACAGCATGGGATCGGTGTGTCCCCACATCAAACCATGGGATTTATGGGTTCCCGTGTCGCAGCCCAGGCTCTGGGAGCCCCCATGTCATGGTCTGGATTCTACGCTCTGTGTGCCCCATGCTGTTGTGTCACAGCATGGGACTGTTCTATCTCCATGTCATGTCATGGGCTCTGCATGTCCTCATCTCACAGCCCAGGTTCTGTACATCCCAGTGTCACACCATGTTATGGTCTGGGCTCTGAATGTCATCACATCACAGCACGTGATCTATGGGTCTACATGTCAGGGCTCTGCAGCCCTTGCTCAGCACCCACAGCACTGAAACCACTCTCTCCATCGTCCCACCCTGCACTCAGCCATGTCTCCACCCGGAGCACACATCCCCTGCACGGTGCTCTCTCCCAGGGCATGCCACAGAAGCACCTGGGACCCATCAGATCCCTCTGGGATCAGCATGGATGGAGGAAGCTCTGCATCCCTCCGCATCCCCTCACCAGCACAGCCCTGCAGATTTCTGGCTGCCTCCACACTTGGCCGCATTAATAACCCGCCGGCTGCTGGGGAAGGATTTACCAGCTGTTTTTCCTGACTCTGTTGGCCTCGGATAAATCAGCGGGGGGGTGTCACACGGCGTTTGCCAAGGGGCTGATGGATGGCGGTGAGCGGAGCGGATGGCTCGTGCTGATTCTTCCAGGAGCTGCTGGGGTGGGATGCACAGCCCTGGGGAGGGGACCAGCACAGAGCCCACCCTGTGGGGGATCTCGGCCCACCCGACCCCACCACTGCCTGCGGGAGGGAGATTAGCTCCTAAGAGCTGAGCACGCACAATATTTGCAAAAGCAATTGCAGGAAAAGCAGGGAGCAGCTGTGGGCTGAGCAGCCCGCCCGCCTTCACGCGTCCCCGTGACATCTGGAGGCGGCAGCTGTGCCGGCGAGCGAAACCTGTTCAGGGGGAAGGAAGGGAGCAGGACCCCATGGCGCACGGTGAGGGATCTGTGCTGTGTTTGACGTTGTGAGACACCCCTCAGAATGGCCCTGTGTGCCCCCCCAGGTCACTGCATTGCATTGGCAAAGGGGAGTGGCTGTGTCCTTGTGGCACACGGGGAGACAAGAGCCAGGTGGCTTCTTGATGGTGTCACTCGTCACAATGCCACCTAAAAGCCTGGGAAGTGTTCAGCAAGTATGAGCAATGCAAATGAGATGAAAGCATTACCCTGAGAGGCTGAACCATGCCAAAACCCCACAGAGAGGAGGAGATGAGCACCCCACTGATGGTGGGGGTGCTCCACTGGTGGTCCTGTGTCCCTGGCCAGGCTTGGGTCCCAAATCCGGTGACAACTCACTGCCTGTGCCAGCTATGCCACGCGGAGTTGAAGCCAAAGCAAATGAGTTATGCCACTTGATTTGTGCAGGTGCGGTGGGGATGCTCAGTCCTCACAGGCTGTGCCCATGCCCCCAGTGGTCATTGTTTTTCCATGCAGCATCTCTGCATCAGAGCAATGCACCAGAGCAATGCTCTCTTAGCAAATCCCACTGGGTGTGGAAAATCATGACAACAAACAAAACACTGAGAAGAGCCCCATGCATTCAGGTTGCATTGATGTATTTAGGGGCAGCGCTGCGGCAGGGAGCACGCCCCATGCCATGCAGCATCCCTCCTCCACTCCAAGCCTCCAGATTCTGGAGGAACCCTTCCAGCCTGCTGTGGGGTGCAGAGCATCCTGCATGACACCAGGGTCTTAACTACAGCCCTCCAGCACCCAGGAGGAGAGAAACTCCTCCATTTGCACCTCAGCAGTAATAAAGCTCAGCAAGGCTGCAAAGGGAATTCACCCACCTCCAAAACAAGGTGAAATAAATAGCTGATGGGAGCACTCCATGATGGTACATGGGCACTGTCACACTCTCTGGGGACAGTAGGGCTGAGGTGGGAGCGGGGTGGGGGTCTGCACATACGCAAATCACTGACCCCACACCAACCTCACTGCCCTTTGGTGCCTTCTACAGGAATGCTGCCATGAACAGAGGACAGAGATATTCTGAGGTGTCTGGGTGCTCTGGGCCACACTCCCATTGCGTGTCAGTGCGGGGCTGCCGGAGAGCATTTCCCCTATAATTGCTGCTTCACCATGGCAACGCAGCACATATTGTTTCAGAAAGGTCATTGCCGAGAGTCGGTGGGCTCGGCAGAGAGCACTGCTTTTGTTTCTACATATTTATGAAGGGGAGGCAGGAGGTGGTCACAGACCCTGCTGGAGTATTGAGCTTCTGGTGGGTGCTGGTGAGGATGAATCCCCTAGGAGGAGGTCATGGCTTAGATGTGGGGTGTCAGGTGGGAGCATAGGGCATAGTGATGCACCATAGGGCACGGTGGGGTAGCATGGGATGAGAGTGTGGGGTGACATGGGGTAGAGAACATTTTCCATTGGCAGGAGAATGTGGGATGCTATGGTGTAGAGAACATGGGGATTCGTGGGATGGAGAATGTGGGGTGCCATGGGATAGACAACATAGTGTACTGTGGGATAGAGAACATGAGGTGCCAAGGAGTGGGGAATATGGAGTACTGTGGAATGGATAACATGGGGTACTGTGGTATAGAGAACATGGAGTGACAAGGGATGGAAAATGTGGGGTGCCGTGGGATGGACAACATGGTGTGATGCAGGGTGGAGAATGTGGGCTGCTATGGAATAGGGAATATGGAGTGTCAGGGCATGAAGAACATGGGGTGCCAAGGGGAATATGGGGCGCTGCAGAATGGAGAATATATGGTGCTGTGGATGGAGAACATGGGGTGACATGGGTTGGAGAATGTGGGGTACCAAAAGATGAAGAACATGGGGTACAATGGGATGGAGATGAGCATGGAGTACCACGGGGTGGGTGCTGCACTGTGAGGTAATGAGGGATGGAGAATGTGGGGTACTAAGAGATGGAGTGATGTGAGGTAACACAGGAAGGAGCATCGCGCTTTCATGCGGCAACACATTGTGACACAGCCAGCGACACAGGCACCATGGACGGGGCCAAAACCCAGCCCAATGCTGCTGGCTTCCCCACGTGAAGATTCCCCAGGGCAACAGTGTCATGGGGGTCTCCGTTGTCCCCGGCATCCCAGTGGCACACAGTCATTAAAATGGGAGTGGGAATCCCTGGGACATAAATCCTTACCTTACATGGGGACATGGGGGACTCTGGTCCTGCCCTGCATGGGGCTACAGCCAGGCTGGGTTTGTCTTAGCCTTGGCTACTGGGGCTATGCCCCCAGCCCTCCCTCTGCTCCTCTGCATGGTACCCCAAGTCCTCCCTGTTCACTCAAGATGTTCTTTGGCCAAAAGCTTGGTGGAAAAATGATGCCATGTGGGTGATGGATGATGGTCTCCTGCAGAATAAGAAGCGAAGTCATGGAGTGGCTGAGGTTAGAGGCACCCCTGGGTCCACCCAGAGCAGGGTGCCCAGGACTGTGTCTGGGTGCCTTTGGAAGGTATCACCAAAGTGTGTGTCCCGGGAGTCCCCAGCACCTCTTATCCCATGGATATGAGTCTTGGCACCACTGCAGGCTGTGTCTGTCAGGACATGGGGATAGGATGGGGATATCACTTTGCGATAGAGAGACAACTCTGGTGCTTCCCAGCCTCTGCTTCGTTATCTCGTCTGTACATTCATTAATCAATGCTCCTTATGTAAACAGACACATCTCCAGGCCTCTGCTCCCCATCACCGTGGCAACAGCGAAGAGAGGCCAAGCATTCCTTTCAGATGCACTCTGAGCTCCCACCTGTTCCATAGCCCCAGACAGAACTTTGTGGCTGCTTCCACCACAAGGATCAGGCAGCAGGAGCTGCTGGAAGAGGATGCTGTAAGCAGGGACCCACGCGTCTCCAGGTGATGCTCCACAGCACAGAGTGAACAAAGTCCTGCACTGAAGGCCAAGTCATTTAAGGTTGGAGAGAAACGTGAAAGGCAGCAGGAAAAGCAAACATTAGTGGTAGACATGCAGCTGAGGGGAATAGGAAGGGCTTTAACAAACATATCAAGGGGAAAAGGAAATACTGGAGAGCCAAGACAAAGTAGGCCCATTAATAAATGAGGAAGGATATTAAATTAATGATGATCCTCAAATGGCTGAGTTAGTGAACTACTTATTGAGACCTGCCGTTAACAAGAACAACAAGAGAAAGTGGCTGAGGCAATCAGAAAGTGATGAAGGATGCTGAGATCAGTGCAGGTGGGGAGCAGGAGTGGGGAGAAGCAAGCACAGAGCCTGAAATCCTGAGAGACTGGGAACGGGAGCTGCACTGTCATTCCCATAATTCATTAGGGTTTTTCCTCATGACATCAGAACCTTTGACACTGACCTGCCCCCGTTCATCCCCCTGTCGATCTACCACTGAATCCACCAGTGGCTGTGAAGTCCAAGGTTGCTGCAACACCCGACTCTCCGGATGAAAGGAAAGTTCTGAGAAGGGAATGTTCTGTCTTGAATAAGTGCCTAAATTCCCCTATGCTGCTGGGAAGGGCTGCTTAGAGCATTGGTCCAAATGAAGGCAATGCTGACCCCTGCAGTCAGCATGGCCTTGGGCACAGCTCTGTTCCCATACCAGAGTCCGTGGCACATCAGAGCATCTCTGAGGCATGTCGTGGTGCAAACAGCACAGGACACACACCTTGAGGATGGAGCGGTGCTGGGATGCTGCAGGAGCTGGGTCCCATACCTTCCTGAACTCTTTATCCCAGGAGAAGCTGCACCAAGGTCGTGGGACAGGATGGGGACAAGCAGACACATCCCTCACTGATGCTCCATGTGGATGATGCTCCACGATGTGGGTCCATGGGGGATGGCGTCCGGGAAATGAGCGCCCTCCTCAATGTTTTATGGGCCCAGCAGTCCCCAGGGTGTGTTTACAGGGCAGTAAATTAAAGCACTCAGCCAAGTGACATTTGTGTTCTGCAAATGCGATTATTATGCATGATTAGCAGCCAAGTGCACTGAAAAACCCACACTCGCCGTGCACAGCGTCGAGCTGCTCGCTGCCCTGCCTGCATCCCCCCACTCCAGAGTATGCCCTGTGCAGGAGGATGCCCCTTCCACTCCTCATCCCTGGGGACAGCAGGGGGTGGCGGGTCCCCACTGGTGTGGCAGGGACTCTCCCAGTGGGGTACTCCCAGTGGCTGCCATGTGATGGGCCGTGCCAGCCCGGCGGTTGCCAGACTTCCCTTCCAGCTCCTGACCCAGCTTTCCAGCAGAATGCCTCCAAACCCACTTTTTAACTTTAATTATTTATCTGTAACCAATTTGGCAGGAAAACCAATTAAACGAGTGGGTGATTAATGACCTGCTGATTTGCACAGGTACCTAATTTAAATGTCTCTGTAATATATAAGCACATTTCGGAGATGCTTGGATGGCTCAGGTCGGCGCTGCGCTGCTCAGAGGAGACAGCTGTGCCCTGGGGAGCACAGTGCTACCAAAGTGCTGGTGGCTGTGCAGATGGGGTTCCACCACCCATGCTCATGGCTCCATGTACACACCCAACACCTCCCTTTGTGGCATTTCCCTGTTGTCTAATCCCCTGTTGTGGATACTGTTGTCCCCTGGGCATGAGCCAAGGGCACACAGGCTTAGAATAGTAGAATTGCTAACGTTGGAAAAGATCTCCGAGATCACCAGGTCCAACCATCAACCCATCACCACCACCACACCCACTGACCCACATTCCTCAGAGCACCCTCTACACCTATGGCTTGCACCATATCTGGGAGCTCTCAGTGAGGCAAAAGCTGTGCCATGAGTGAGGAGAATTCCTCCAAATTGCTGTTCCTAAGCCCATCATCTCCGTGTGCCTCCAGCTCCCAGCCTTGGATCCAATGCCAGATCCTTGGGGATGGAGGCAGTGGGTGAGCCATGCAGTGACAGGGAGGAGGGGGGGAGTGGGACCACTGTTGAGACAGAAATGGTAAATCCATTAATCTTCAGAAATACAATTCGCCGCGCAAAACAGAAAAGGGAAAGAGACACCTCATTTGTTATCAGGTGCATTGTGAGAGTCAGGATCTTTAATTATCTCACCAAATTCTACAGCCCATTCATCAAGTATCCACCACGCCACCAAGATTACCACCCACCCACCATCTGGGGAGTGCCAGTGTGCACACACAGTGATTGCCACAGAGGGACCCAGTGTGGGGAGGTGGCAGCCACTATGGGGACATGGCACAGTGACAGGCTGGACACAACCCCAGCTCTCACCTCAACGCACACCCCGTGAGGGTTCCCAGGTTTGGGGGAGCATTAGTGTGGCTGCATCCAGGCTCAGCATCCCTTGGACAGGAGTTTTGGTGCTGCCCCACCTGGATGTGGCTGTGCACACCTCAATATCCATGGGTGGGTGGTGAGATCCCATTGGTGTCATGGGTGAAGGAAGCAAAGAGCCATACATGATTTGGGTTGGAAGAAACCTTATAAAGGCATCTGAGGAGGGAGAGGAAGGTCACAGCAGCTTGCACGTGAGCAAGAATAATGGGACCTCCTGTTAGGCCGGCAGCCATTAGCAGAGGTTCTGTAGTGGTGATCCCACGGGGGGACTGCTCTGTGCTGTTGCTCCCCCAAAACCTCGATGGAGGAGGAGCAGGTCCAGCCCATTTGGAACCCAGAGCATCTCCAGTGAGTAATGCACAGTGAGAGGAAGGCATACAGCTGCCGGGAGGAGGGAGCGGAGCGTCCTGGGGTGCAGGTGCTGTGCTGGAAGTACCTGGGCCTCCATCTTCCACCTCTCTTCCTGGAATCATAGAGAAGGATGGAGCCATGGCCACTGCTCCTGAGCTGAGGCTGTGCCTGGAGAGAGGAGAGGCTACAAGCACGGACGATGTCCTTAGCAAATCCTCCTGGCAGTGTGAAATCCTGAGCAGGAGCAACCTTGCCAAGGCTGCGCGTGGGGAGAGATGTTTAGGCAGAGCTGTCACTGAAATCACCTCCTTTTTCCCCAGGGTGCCAAGGGAGATTATTTTAAGCCCTGGCACAGACTCGAGTATCCCTTGGGCATGGCGAGCACATGGTGGCCACACCAGGTCCCAGTGCTGAGGGTGACCCCACAGTGGGACATCACCTCTTGGGGGTGCTGGGGCACTGCTGTGCCCTTCCCTGCTCCTTGCTCCTGCTGCCATGGGCTGGAGACATGCCCTTGCACACTCTTGTGTGTCCTTGTGAATCATTGCACATCCTTGTGTCTTTGTGTGTCCTTATGCATCCACGCATACCCTTACGCATCCTTGCATTGCTTGTGCATCTTTGCCCATCTTTGCACACCCTCATGTTTCCTTGCAGAGCCTTGCAAATGCCTGTGCACCCTCACACATCCTTGAGCATCTTCATGCACCCTTGCACACCCTGACACATCCTCACACTCTCGTGTGTCCTTGCACATCCTTGTGCGCTCTTGTACATCTTTGTGCATCCTCGGACATCTTTGCAGGCCCTTGCACACCCTTGCACAACCTGGTGCATCCCATTGCATCCCAGCAGGATACCCACATACAAGCACAGCCCCCTCTGGTTTGGGTGGGGAGGCAGCACGATGCAGAAGCCAAGTGTCTTTCGCTATGAATATTTGTTCTCTTCCCTGTATTTTTATTTTTTGGCCAAACAAAACCATTTCTTCAGGGAACGACTGTGACTGATTACATTTGTCAGGGTTTTTATCAAGCAATTGAAAGAGCCGGAGATTTTTGGAAACCGAATAAGTGAAATATTTTGGCTGGTCAAAAATTGTTTCCCATGAAAATCCCCAGAAAATGCGGAGAGAAACTGTTGTTGAAAATGTACGGTGCAAATTGAAATGTGGTTTGGCTTTTTTTTTTTTTTTTTTTTTCTTTTTTTCCAAGGGAAAGCAACTACAGGGAAACAAATTTGTGAGTGCCAGTGCCTTAAGGCTGCTTTGTGTTGAAGGCATCGCCCTGCGGGAGCACCCCAGGGTGTGGGTTCCTGCGTGGTGGGTGCTGTCACCTCCAGGTCTCAGCCAGGAACGGATGGGCATGAGGAGGGGTGTGGGTGGGGGATGCTGGTCCCTAGGCTTTGGCACAAGGAACGGTGGCAAAGTCAGTCTGGGTGGCTGTGTCATGCCCTGGGGACACAGTGTGATACTGCTGTAAGCTGTGCCGTGCCCTGGGACATCGTGCCATCGCAGTGCCATGTGATGGGACACCGTGTTACTGCCATGGGGCTGTGCAGTGACCTGCGACCTCACCATGGTGCTGTGTCACGTCCTGTGGGTTTTGTGTCATCCCACCATGGGACTGTGCCATTATCTGGGACACTGTGTCACCCCTGAGTGGGAATGTGCCTTGTTCTGGGGACATGGTGAAAACACTGTGAGGCTGGGCCATGTTCTGGGAATCTTGTGTCACCCCATGATGGGACTGTGCCGTTCCTTGAGACCCCATTTGATCCCCCCATAGGCTGTGCCATGCCCTGGACAATACACCAACCCAACAAAGGGCTGTGCCACGTGCTGGGACACTATGACTCCACCGTGTAACTGTGTCATGTTCTGGGGATTCTGAATGTCCCCAGCGTAGAACTGTGCTATGCCCTAGGGCACTGTGTGACCTCACCGTAGGCTGAGCCATGTGCTGGGATGCAGTGATAACCCACTAAGGGGTTGTGCCACGCTCTGGGAACACCATGTAACCTTACCATGGTGCTGTGCCATGCCCTGGGGACTCACTGTCACCCCAGTATGGAGTTGTACAGTGTCTGGAGACACCATGGTGCTGTACCCTGTGTGACCCCCAGGTCAGACTGGGCTGTGGTTTGGGACCCGCACGCTCACGACATTTTCCCTCTCTCCCAGTGCTGCCCCTGCAGCTCTGTGGCTTTGAGCATCCTCCTCTTCCCAAAGCACTGAGCATCCTCTGTGGCCTGGATGGTCTGACCCCTGACCCCAGAGCAGGCTGAGCTCTGTGCTGAATGAGCTGAGCTTCTGGCTTAAAAATAGCTCGTGACCACGCAAATCACCGGCTGGCTGGGTATTAATGCTGATGTAAATGTGCCCTGGCAATGCTGGCAGCACAGCCCTGCTCTGGCCGCTCTTCCCTTGGTTTTGCAGCATGCAGAGTTTGGCATCTGCTGGAAAGCAGCATGGGGGCCAAATGCAGAAGGAGAGGAGCAGAGCAGTGGGGGCTGCGGGTTCCCCATTCACCCGTGGCACTGGGAGACCCTGATGGATTGGAGGGAATCAGATGAGCCCAGGGGTCCCTACCACCCCCAGCATCACCCTCACTCCCTGCTGGTTGGAGGCACCATCCGGACACCCAAGCTGTGCTTTTGGGGACTTTGGGTGCAATGCAATGACTCCAGCCCAGGGCCAGCAGAGCAGCTGCTCTGCACACCCTGTGCTCCCACTCCCCAGACCGTCTCAGCAGCCTGTGCCTCTGAGAAAAAGCCATTTGCCATCTTCACCGAAGCGCTGTGTGTGTCAGATGTACAGCTCCTGCGGGCACAGCAATAGTGGAGAAGAGCCAGAGCACTCCACGGGCAGGGAGAGTCATGTGAAAAATGCTCTCCTTCCCTCTTAAGATGCTTGGAAGCAGCCTGAGGGCTTTAGCACTGTGCCGCTTTGGTTTAAGTTTCTCTAATGAGGTTTGCCTTCTATTACTGTCAGGGAACATTTTTCATTGTTGAAGCCACTGTAAATGCAAAGCCTTAAAAATGAGTTTCCATTTCAGATCTGACAGCTCAGCTGCTAATGTAAAATAGAGAAAAACCACAGATCAGGCTGCCTTTTAGTGCAATTAGCCCTCCAAATGGAGCAATTTACATTGGCACACTTGTGTATCTTCCTGCAGAAAAAAAAAAAAAAAAAAAGAGAAAAAGAAAAAAAAAGAAAGAGGGAGAGAGAGAAAAAAAGCCCTCATTACTTAAGCTCAGACCTTGATGAACAGAAATGAGGGGAAGAGAGAAAAAAACCCGCTGGGGAGCAGTGCCCTGGGCCGCGCGCTCAGTCCTCGTGCTGCTCACTGTGAGACAGCGTCTCATCACCGTCACCTCTCCATCACGGCACCGCGCCCGCAGCTGGCTCCCACGCTGGAGGCTCTCATTCATTTTTCAGTCTCTGCAAAAGCCTGCAGCACTCTGCAGGCATTGCCCTCTCTGTCTTGTGCAGGAGGGGAGCGGTGATGTGGTCAGCGTGGGATAGGGACCCCCATCACAGTCAGCATGGGATGGGGACGTTCCATCATTGTCACCGTGGGATGGGGACTCCCTGAGTGGTCAGCATGGGGTGAGGATCCCCAGTATGGTCAGCATGGGATGAGGACCCCGCATAAGTCTCCTCCTGAGCTCACTCCCATGGCACTTTTATTGGCAGTGCTCACAAGGACGAGTGCCAGATGCCTCTGGAGAAGGATGTGCGGAATGCACAGAGAAACATCAGGGCATCCTGATACACAGGGATGGTGATAAATCAGTATAGGAGCTGCTGCTGCTCCATCTCACCTCTCTTCCTGCACCCAAACCCCCTGCTGTCCCTAACCTCATGCAGGTCCCCGTGCTGGGGCTGGGCAGAATGCTGTGAGGAGAGTCGCCCCTTGGCCATCAACCTGGTCCTCTCACACGAAGCTCCCCACACAGAACCCTGCACCCAACTCCTCCCCACCTCTGTGCCCCCGAAAAATGTGTCACCTGAAGGGACCAAGCCTCTCCTAAGCAGTCTCCCTTCCTGATGCTGCTGATGCTTGAGTTGCTGCAGATGTCCGATGTCACTTCCCATGGTCTCCCACATTCATTTCATCCCCCGTGGGCTGCAGACACTCGCCCTCCCACTCCCCCATCGCCGCACGTCGCTGCTTTCATTCCTCACAGCTGGGCTCACTTTTGTCTGCTGCCGCCCGCTTCCCTTAACAGGCCCCTGCGCTCCTGATTGAGGGATTGTCTTTTCGGTAAAGTATTCTCCACAGCTTGGAATTATGATTCAAATTTTTCAGCTTAAATGTGCTCTTCCAGCTGATTCAGCTCGTAATTGTTCTCAGCTTTGGGGAAGTGGCCCGCTCGCTGCCAGCCTCGCCCGCTACTTTGGGGCTGGGGATGGATCCTTGTCTGCCAGCACCAGGTTGACAACAACTTCCCTGCCCTACTCCAAACTTTGATTGACCAAGGATGCTGGTCAATGAATCCACAGCCCCTTTGAATGGAAGATGTTGGCATACAGTGGTACTCTGCTGCTATCCATCTGTGCCAGAGGTGTTGCGAATCTCAGAACTGTGGTTTCATGGGTTGAAAAAGACCTTAAGAACTACCAACCATCAACCTGACCTGCAGGGTCTTGTTGCTACACTGTTCCTCATGCCAGATGTCAAGAAGAGGATGGTTCAACTCCTCGTGCGCCCATATAGTTAGAAAGAAGGAGTGAGCATATCAGCACCCATTTGTTCCCCATTATTTGGGACCGAGTTTGGTTGTGGTCCTGTGGCAGCTCCACACCTAGGGGATGTGCTTCTCTCCACACTGTTGGGCCTCACTAAACTCAGTGCTTGTGGGAGGGACAGTGTGAGTACATCGTGCAGAGCTGATCACATTTGGATTGCTCCAAAGCCCTCCAAGCAGCCAGTGCCACATCCTAAACCAAAATCTGAGGGCTACCCAGTGCTGTGCCTCCAGTCTTAGGGCATGTGGGAATGGGGACTGCTTTACACCACATCATTGTCCCCTCTAATTTGAGTTCTGAGCACTGCTTTCTTCCATTCCTTTCATCCTCCCACTCCACCCCTCCCCACCCCATTCTATCTCACCCCATCCCATCCCATCCCATCCCACCCCATCCCATCCCATCCCATCCCATCCCATCCCATCCCATCCCATCCCATCCCATCCCACCCCACTCCACTCCATCCCATCACACACCATCCCATCCCATCTTGGTGAGCCCCTGAGGGCAGAGGATGCCACCTCACCATCAGAACAGCACTCACAATGTCCTACCTGTGCAGTCCCAGGGTGAGCTGCTTGAGGACATCTCCTTGGTTCAGGCCCCACCTCGGGTGTCTGACATCTACCCCACATCTCAGCAGAAGGACCACAGATACTCAGTGCCACAGGGGAACAGGGCACTCACCCAACCATGTTCTGGCTTGGGATCATACAGAGTTTGTGTGTCCACAGCCCTCCTTTCAGATGCCCCAGAAGAGTCCCTCTGCCCGGGGTTGGGGGCTCATCCAGAAGCTTCCCTATTGGTGTTGGGGTCAGCATCCTCCCCCCTCCCCCCGTAAACCCCACCTCAGGAGCTGCCTGCTTGGGGCCAGCCCTGGCTCAGGAAGATCTACCTTCCCTTGCTGACTGCCCCTGCACAAGTTCTCCCCTCCCTCTGTTGCCTGTGGTTACTGTCAGAGCCCCTCGGTACTCTCTTCAACCCATGTTGTTTTTTCTTCCTGTTTCCTTCAGCAAATCCATTCATTTGTTCTCCAGGCTCCCCAGGCTGAAGAGCTCTGAGAACTGCAGCCTCCTACAGCCAGTGCTAACCAAAAACCCTCCCATGAGGCTTCAGCATCTCGCATTCCAGGTCCTGAACTGTTCATTCTGAACCATGCATTCTGCACCCTGCATCCTTCATCCTGAACTCAGCATCCTGAATCCACTACTCAGCATCCTAAACTCTGCATCCTGCACCCCGCACCCTGCACTCTGCATGCATCTTGCATACCACATCCCGCATCCTGCATCTTGCACCCTGCAACTTCCAGTCCACATTGCACATCCTACGTCCAGCACCACCTTCCTGTATCCTGCATCCCACATCCTGCATTCCACATCCTATATCCTGCATTGCACTTCCCACAGCCTGCATGCAGCATCCTGCGTCCTGCATGCAGCATCCTGTATCCTGCATTGCACACACACACTCCACATCCTGTACCTTGCCTCCAGCATCCAGCACCCTGCAACCCACACTTTGCATCCTACAGCTTGCTGCCTGCATTCAACAGCCCACATCCTGTATCCCTGGGATGCTGGCAGCTCTTTCCTGAGTTGATGGGTACGAGGCAGAGAAGAGTGGCAGTGTGGGGTGACATCAGGTGTGCGTGAGCAGTGCTTCCCATCCCTTTTGTGCCATTTATGAGGGCATTTTCACACATCTCTGCTCTGGAAGGGGCTGGAAATGGGATACAGCATGATCTTTGTTCCTGTATACCCTCCAAGATTTGTCCCCAAGTCCTCTCAGGCAGCCCTGGAAGGACAGGAGGTGGGGGTTCTGAGGTCAACGTGGGAGGACCATTCACTCCTTCACACAGAGCTTCCTGAGGATTGGTCTGGCCCCTCCTGGCACCCAGCCTACAAATTCCGAGCTAAAACCAATTCCGTGTACAAGGCAACGGGTGGCTGCATTTTTCATGAGCCTGATGACTGCAAACAAAACCAACCTCCTCCAAACCCGGCGGAACGGAGCCTGTGTCCATCCACTGCTGGTCACGGTCACTAAACAAACGAGCGCAGAGCAGAGCTGACAGCCACCGTGTCCCCACCACACGCCGACATTAGGGCTGGCAGAGTGGCTCCTGGGGGCACAACAGAGCCACTGCTTGCTGGCATCTGGTGACGTGTCCCCCACGTCACCCCACTTCGCCATCCCTGTGCCCTGGACCTGCTCTGCCACCCTGTGGGACAGTTGTGGCACTTGGTGCTGATCCTTTGGTTTTGAGCCTGATTAATTAAAACATAGCATTTGTCTCTCAGAAAGCACTGCAGGATGATAGGAAGATAGGGGGCATCCAGGCTCAGGGATGTCCCCCTGTGTGTCACCATGACAGGGTCACAGCAGGGTGGGCATCGCTGGTAGACCCAGACAATATCTTCCCTGTATCTCCCAGCATCATCCCATGATCCTCCTAGCATCACCCCAATATTCTCCTAGCATCATCCCAGTATCTTCTTTGCATCTCCCAGTATCCTCCCAACATCCTTTCAGCATCCTCCCAGCATCATTCTAATATCCTCCCTGTATCATTCTAGTATTTCCCAGCATCCTTCCTGCATTCTCCCAGCATCTTCTCAGCGTACTCTCAGCATCTGCCAGTGTCCTCTCAGCTTCTCTTATAATCTCCCAGTGTCCTTCTTGCATCCTTCCAACATATTTCCAGAATCATCCTGGCATCCACTCATTGTCCTCCCATCGCTCATCCAGTATAATACCTGCAGCACCCCTCAATCATTCTTAGCATCAGTATCTTTCCAGAATCATCGCTGGCACCTCTCAGTATCCTCCCAGCATCCCTCTAGCATCCTCCCTGTATCATTCTGGTTTCTCCCAGCATGCTTCCTGCATTCCTCCAACCCCTTCCCACTGTCATACCAGCAGCATCCCTGAATCATTCCTGGTACCTCCCAGTAAGCTTCCAATATACTCCAAGTATTCTCCAAGCATCATCCCAGCATCTTCTGGAATCTTCCTAGCGTCCTCACAGTGTCTCCCATCAACCTTCCTGCACCCCCTCAGCATCCTCCATGCATATCCCAGTATGCTTCCAGCTCCTTCCCAGCACTGTTCCAGCCCTGGTCCCAGATTCCCCTGGCTCCTGGAGCTGCCCACACTCCCACAGAGCTCTGCAGAAGCCCCCAGCCATGCCTTTTCCAGGCATAAGGACACACCGAGGCCCTTCTCTCTGGTGCAGACACCACAAGGACAGCATTAGTGAGCAATGCAGCCTCCACCCCATTCCCAGGCATTCAGGCCTTTGACTTTAGGTGTATCTAGATGGGAGCGAATACCAAAGCAGAGAAGCTGAGGGCACTTGTGAGAGGAATCTGAAGGGAGCACGCAGCTCACCCCTTGCTCCTCCAGAGCCAGTGCCAAAAGCCTTCTGACTTGCAAACTAATGGGCAGCTTTTGTAGTGACATCAGGAATGCTGCCTGAGCATGAAGCTCAGTGCTGGAGTCTGGGAAGGTGTTGATTTTTTCCTATGGGAAAAGGGAGTGGAGTATTGGGCTGCATGGCTGTGATAGAGATCTTCTCGTACGTGGGCAGGACCAGGCATCCTGCTGACACAGGGATGTGTTGAGTGGCACCAGCATGTGCCATGTCCATCACACAGATGGGGAAAGGAGTTGGCAGGCAGGAAACAGCTCCATGGTCGCAGTGGGGATCACAGTCGTAGAATCACTGTGGTTGGAAAAGACCTTGGGGGTCACCACATCTAACTGTCAGTCTGACCTACTGCTGTCACCTCCTCACTGCAAGCTGCCCCCATGCTTCTTTGGCAATATCAGCATGGGTAAGGCTGCACCTGGAGTTCTGGGACTAGTTTTGGTACCTCAGAGCAACCAGGGCACACTAGGAAGAGCCCAGATCAGGACCCCTGAGGTGCTCCAGGGCAGCTCCAAAAGAAGAAGCTCATGGGGTTCCAATCTAAGGCCATTAATCCCTGCAGGGAGGAGCAAAGGGACAGAGCCAGGCTTTGCTCTGTGGTGCCCAGGGGTGGAACCAGAGGCAAACTTGAGCCTGGGAGGTTCTTCCTGACTATCAGAAAGTCCTTTTCTTACTGATAGGATGATGGAGAACTAGCACTGAGTCTCTGCCTTGGAGCTCTCCAACCCCACCTGAATGTGGCACTGAGCACAGCTCTGAATGGCCCTGCAGAGGGGAACCAGAGGCACGCAGGGGATCCTGCCAGCTTCATGACAACAGCTGGAGGTCTTCTTCTGCCCCTTTTGGCTCTGGGAGATATCTTAGCCCCAAGCAGCCAAATTTGGGCCCATTCAGAAGGAAACAGATCTGCTGGGGTTGCGGTCATAAATGTTGGGGTTCAGTGTAGAGCGGGAAGCAGAGAGAAGGATGGGAGCCAGAGCAGAATGCTAGGCTGTGCAATGGGGCCCTTGCCCCCCTCCCTCCAGCACTGCCTGCTGCAGCCCTTTGCCCATTGATTCCTCTTGTTTGGCTGCTCCCTCCTGTGCTTCATAAATGTCAACTTTTTTTCTCATACAAAGAAATTTCGTGGTAATGACTCTTTGTGCCGCTTCTAAATCCCCAATTACATAAGGAGCAGCAGTACAAAGCCATTCCCTTTGGTGGAAATCTCCGCGTAATCCCTTTTCCAGAGAAGCAGCCCGCCAGTGACACGCTTCTAACTCTTTGTTTGTTCTTTTGGATCAAATCTAACTGATTGCCGTGACTAATTAACTTTCCCTTTCTTCAGGCCTCTGTTGTCTTAATTAATTTCACAAATACTTCTTTCCCAGCTCCCAGCTCGGTGGTGCAGATCACCAGCGAGGAGACAAGCGACGCGGCAGCAGTGCCAGGGACAGGGACATTGCCATCCGCCACTGTGGGGATGCTTGGCACCCTTTGCCCCATCCGTGTTCTCCAGTGGAGAAGCCCACTGCACTGCAAAGTGTTGCCCTGCTGCAAGGGAGGTGTTTAGCAAGAGCTGAATGCTGGAGGTGTCTGCAGATAGGAGCCACTGCCGCTGTCATCATCAGTGTCACACTGAAATCCTGGCTGAGCAGTGGTGACATCCCTTGGGTTGCTATCAGAGCACGGAGCCTGCCCTGGATGAACAAACATCTGGGTGCTTCCACGCACAGGCAATTGGTCTGTGGCATGCAGCTATAGATGCTGGGGAAGATAAACACAGGTCGGAGGGGTTTGCCACCAGATTGTCCTCATCCCTGCCTGGGGACATTCACATGTGGAGATGATGGGTATTGGAGCCTCTGAATAGCAGGAGGTGTTGGAGGGCCTCCCCACAGAGCTGCAGCATCCTGAAATCAATAGTGGCATCACTGGGGAGAGCTCGCTGTGCCCTGGAGGGGTGACCCACATGCCATCAAGGCAGCAGATGGAGGAGCTGGAGGGCACCTGGGAGCTGGGTACCCACTGCCCCATGGGGCCAGAGTCTGCACTGGGAATGCATGAGGTGTTCCCGGAATGGAGGGCAGCCAGGTCCAGAGGCTGCCAACAGCAATCAGCTCCTTTGCAGAGGGCGGATTGAAATCCATTTGCAATTAAGCATAGGCAGTGCTGCTGTGTTTCCTCCAGGGCCAGCTTTGCAATGTGGGTGTGCAATTGCCTGCCATGCTGTCAGACCTGGCTGGGGCTGCACCCGCGGGCAAGAAGAAACCCACCGGTGGGAAGCTGCTCGCCCTCCTCCAGAGTTCCAAACCCCCATCACTGGGCTGATGGATTGCTTCACCTCCGGGGACGGCAAACAGGGGCAGAGCTTCAGTGGAGAGGGTTAAGGACACATCTGAGAAACTTTGGTCTGCCTTTGTAGAAACCTTTGAATAAAAACCAGCAGCTGGGATTGAGCCAGTGCAAGTCTCCCTAGCCTCCCACTCCTTCCTCCTTCTTCATATCTTTCTCTTCTTTTCTCTTTTCTCCCTTTGCTTGGGAAGAGAGCAGATCGATAAATAAATACACAAACGCAAGCGCTAGCTCTGTGGATAGAAAGCTGCTTGAAGTTCATCAGCAACAATAACCCCCAGTGCCTGTGTGGGGGCAGAAAGGACACTACCGGCAGCGGGGGACAGGTGTGGGGTCCTGCACAGGAGGGCATGGGATTGGAGCTCTCGCTCAGAGTCTCGAAGGTTTTGACATGAAACGGACACTGGTCAATAGGAAGGAAGGATCTTCTTGCAGGATTAAACGTTCTTGTCACAAATCCATCAAAGCACGGCATTATTTTGAAGGGACAAATCGTGCTGAGAAGATTACAGCAGATTAACGGTGAAATTCCTGAGATGTTTGGCAGATCAGACCACTGCAGGTGGCATTGCATTGCAGGAACTCGAGTGAGTGAGGATCAGGCCCCGATCAGCTTGTTCCCAGGAGGACAGAGCTTCCCGAGCTTGAAGAGAGCCCAGGCTTCATTTGCCATGGGAAGGAGTCACTCCCAAATCAACCCAGCTTCTCCAAAGGGTGGGTGAATCCATAATCCAGCTTTTACCCACAGTCATCACCCAAACACTGTCACCTGGGGCTTGGCTGTAGTCACAAATGCACTGAGCTGGCAGCTGGCAGCTGTGATGGCGTTTGGATGAAGGATGAAGCATCCCTCTGTCTCCATGGGGAGTGCTCAGCCCACCCATAGAGCATCTTGGCTGGGAAAGACCTTGAAGATCGCCATGTCCATGGTGATGCTGGTATGCTGCAGGCTGTGCTGGTGCCAACATCCTGATGGGAACATCTAACATGGATGCAGGTGCTCCATCCAGAGTGCTCTGTGGTAGGAAATCATCACAAGGATACACTGCAGAGGGAAAATCAGAGCTGTGCTGCTCCACAGGGGACATCCAGGTACCCTGGCTAGCAGCTATTGCTGTCAGATAGTTGGCATGACCTCCCTGTGAGCAAACTACCTCAAAGCCTGATTTGCAGGAAGCTGTTGGCAGCTTGGAAGAAAGCTTCAGCAATCACTAGAAGTCTTCTACAAGGACTTTTGCAGTCCAATGGCATAGAGACAGAGAGAGAGAGAGAGCATGGGAAGAAGCAGCATTGTGTCAGTGCTGATATAGTGGCAGCATTTGGGTGAAGAGATCCTGTGGGGTAGGTAAAACAAGTCAGAGAATCCAAAACACATACAGTTCAGGATGGCTGCCATGGGGAGAGGTGGAGTCCCCACCCTTGGAGGCATTGAAAAGTCAAGTGGAGCTGGCACTGAGTGATGTGGTGCATTGATGGGACTCAGTGGGCAGGATGATGGATGGCCCTGGGATTCTGAAGGTCTTTTCCAACCCAGACGGTACTCTGATTCCACAAACCCTGCCCTATAGACAGATTGCTCCTGGAGAGACACAGGGATGAGAACATCCCACATCCCTGCATCCCTCTTATCCAGGCCAGGATTTGACCCATTTCTCTGAGTAGCTATGATAAAGTATGAGACTTGAGCTGTGCAGGCGATGTATAACCAGATTACAGAGCATTCTTCCATTTGCCACACTCCAACAACAAGAGGGATTTCACGCTGATAGGAGATGCCGTCCGTGGCGCAAACATCTTATCCACGCCCGGGAGATGAGGCTGAGGAACCTGGAAATGAGAACACTGCCCATTAGGCTAATGTGACATTAATGCTCTGCCTTGTGGAGATGGCAGAGCCTGCCGTGAGCCTGCGAGAGGGGAGGGATGGCCACTGCAGAGCAGCCAGCCTGGGGCCACCTCCGGCTGGGACAGCATTGCTCGCCCTGGGGTGCCCCGTGCTGCCCTGAAACCAGCGCTCCTCAGGAAGATCACTTTCACGGCAGTAAATAAAATGCTATTGCCCTATTACAGCCAGGATACCACTCTAAATTGACTGCTTTATAGTCTTGGGTAATTTAATTTTTTATTTAGTGAATGGCTTGCCATATGCCCATGGAGTAAGCAGTACAGCTGCAGCACGGATCATCGCCGTGCTTGCCAGGTCTGCACCACATTCACCTGCTGAGAATGGGGGATGCCACACTGATGCCTGCCTCCCTTTGGGGGCAAGGGCTAGATTTGGGGCTGGGCAGACAGCAGAAGGATTCTCTGCTCCTCCAAAACCACAGTTTGGGTGGTGGGCAGGGACAGCAGTGGCAGTCCCATGGCTCACAGCCCCACGCTCTCCCTCCACTCAGTGCCTCAGGGTATGACTCCAATATCCTCTCCCAGTGGCATGCAATGGTTTTGCAGCTGGAGTGAGCTCTGCCTGCTGCAGGCTCACAGAACCCTCCTGTGCCCCCACTCTCCTCCCTACTACTTGGGCCTCTTCTCCAGTTCAGTTTTTTCTGCACCTTTCGAGGCTGTGTTACTTAGGAGAGCTGTGCATGCCCGCTCATTGCAGCTGACATCGGTTGGCAATGCGCTCCTGTTCCCAAATCGTCTTCTCTAGCTTTCTGCGAAACTCCTGATAATTTCTTCTGATAATTTTTCATCTGAACTGGGAGAGCACATTTCACATGCCACTAGCTGTGAAGCTTGTTACACGAGCAGGCAGTTCTGAAGCCATTCTGCTTTGCTCCATCATGGCATGTTTCAAGACTTGGGCTGGAAAGGGCCCCGGAGACCCATCAGCCACGAACAGCACTACAGGACGCCTCGTTCTATGTATGACTCACTCCATGTCCTGTGTTCCAGCAGACAGGGCATGGCACCTCCCAGAGCTTCACAGCAAATATCAGCTGTGCTACGCTGCAGGAATCCCTGGGCAGGTCCAGCAGGAGGCAGGCAGAGCTCTGTGGGGTTGTGCCCCACTGTATGTCTGCAGGGCAGATCTCCCCCTGTGCAAGGACTTGGTGGCAGTGGGATACCTCACTTCTGCATGTGTCCATGGCCTCCAGAAGCAGCACTCTGTCTTCTACATCAGAGAGGAACCAATGAGTAAAACCACTGTTCTAAAGCTCTGAGACCTTGAGGATGCAAAGCCAGTTTCACAAATACCCTGGGGGCTGTGGAAGGCACAACCCCAACAAAATATTGCAAGTACCTGCACCGCCCTCATAGTTGGTTCTGTTTACTTTTCCTGCCAAGATTATTAACAAAGGTGTTGAACAAGCAAACCTCCCGTTGCTCTAGTTGGTTCCCCTGACACCTCCTGATCATTAATTGTCCTTCGTCCTCTGCTCTGAGGATGGCTGGGCTGCCTTGCAGCACCAAGGGACTGTTGATTTCAGCAGTTAAGGCTTCCCAAAGGAGAGGCAGGCTCTGTGGCTGCAGGCATTTCCAAAAGTCTCTGTGATGGATGTTAGTTCTTTGCTGGGTAGGATGATCATCCCTGTCCCAGCCCTACATCTCTTCACAAGAATTCATGTGGGATGTGGGAAGGTGCTGCCACATGGAGTAGAAAAAGGAGGAGCAGAGATGATCCACCTTAAAAGAGGTTCTGTACAGCAGCACTGGGCAGAGAAGATCAGGTGTGTGGTCCCCCAGGCTGTGGAGAAGCACTAGAAGCCTATAAGCCTATGTGCATCCCCACAGCTGGCAGGACCCTTCCCATCCATGAAGGAGAGCTTCCCAACCACAGCAGCATCAGCTCTCTGCCTGAATCCCTTCCTCCAAGAACTGTGTTCGTGGGAGCAGGAGGGGTACACAAGGACACACTTGTTCTTCCCCCCTCCCATTGGCCTGGAGATCTCCACTGACTGTCCCTCACCTCGAACCTCCTGGTGGCTTTGCCCTCCCTCTTCCCTCCAGTCCCCGAGCATGTGGAGCCTTCTGGAGGGGAGGAAGGGCTCAGCCCTGGGGCCCCAGCACCCATCCTTCCCCTGAGCACTGGGGCAGTGCTGGGAAGCTGTAGCCAGCTCCGAGCTCATTAACACAGAGAGCATGTGTGCCCCGCTCCCCTCACATCGATCTGATAAATGAAGAGCTGCTGATGGTATTTTCTACCCTTTTAAGTGTTAAAATAACATTTTAGTGAAATATGAGCAGGTCAGAGCTGAGCTGCCCCCTTTCATCTCGCAGTGTGCAGGCAGGCTGGCTTGGGGAGGACTGGACATGCACGCATGCTGGTACACCTGGGAGCTGGTCCCCAGGTTCCAGGGGCAGGCACAGATGGAACTGCGCACGAGCAGTGTCAGCAGACATGTGGGAGAGGGTGGGGAGTGAGTGTGGGTTAGCTGGTGGCAATGGATGCAGCAAGGACCGTGCATGGCACCAAGCCACGGGATTGTGCCCACGTCCTGCTGCAAAGCTCTTACAGGTGCAGAACTGTCATTGCCTTGGCAACCTAAGGCTGCTCCTTGAGCCTTTCTGGGTCTTCTCTTTGCAATTCCTTAGTGGAAATGTAGTGATTTCTATTGGGATGAGGGGAATGGGATCGTTCCTGTGCTCAGCTGCACTGAAGGTGTTGAAGGATTCCCTGTGTGCCCAGCCCATGGCCGCTCTATCTCCTGGCCAGGATAGGAAGGCAACAAAAACTCACGTGGAAAATGCAGATTTTCAGCCTAAATAAATTAGTCCTTAAGATGGATTGGATTGGAAAAAAAGAAAAAAAAATGTTCACTGGACTGTGAAATGATATGCTGGAAATCAGAGTACTTTGCTGACAGTTGTTCTTGATGGAGTCCAATGTGTCAGCAAATGAAGCGGTAGTGGTGGTGTGGCTGGCAGCTCTCAGAGCACTGTGCAGGATCCTGCCTGCCCTGTTCTCATGGCATCAATGTCATGACTCCACAGCCTGATGTGTGTGGCACTTTCATGTCCAGGGGCAGCCAGACAGCCTGGGGCCCTCAGATTCTGAGGCCATATCCACTTCTTGTGTGCCAGCAACCTGTGCAGTTGAGTCCAGGGATTCTGTGCATGGCCTGGACCCTGGCTGGCACTGCCCAGTACATCTTCATCTTCTGCAGCTTCTGCATCCTTCCTTCTCCACCCCCTGCATCCTCACTTTATCCATCCCCTGAATCCTTCCATTCTCCATCTCCTGCATCCTTCCATTTTCCATCTCCTGTAGTCCTTCTTTCTCCATCTTATGCATCCTCCCTCACCTTGCCCATCTCCTGCATCCTCACCTTGTCCACCTCCTGCACCTTCACATTATCTATCTTCTGCATTGTTCCCCTCCTCATCCCATGCATCCTTCTCCTGCCCACCTCTTGCATCCGTTGCTTGCCCCTCACTCCCTTTTGCTTTGTTTTTCCCATCCCATTCCTCTCCTCTTGCAGAGGAGCAGCTATTCTCATGGTTTGTGTTCCTCCCTGCAGACAGCCCAGCCCAGCTCAGCCTCAGGCCCCAGCCCCCCTTTCCACCCTGTTGCCCAATGTCTCTTTCTTCACCACATCTCTGGAGTATGATTGCTCTGCGCCCTGGGTGAGAGCAAGAGAAATATGTGCTGAGATGACATTTCGGTTATACATGATGCTATTAAAATATGATAAGAACGCTATTAACATTAATAATCCTTTTCATTGTATCATTTAGGGAGCAAAACAAGCCATTAAATATTACGGAGTCATTGGTGCTTTGATGGCTTCAGGGAGGGGAACATTTGGCCGTATTTGTCTACATGCACTCTGAAAATGTAACATTATCTCTGGGAAATGGGTTTCTCTGGGCCCGCCACCTCCCTGCGGCTGATGGTGGATGTGAGCCAGTCCCCATACGGCAGGAGAAGAGGAGCAGAGCTGGCATGGCCGGGGTCCGGCCACACAGAGACATGGGGACAGAGCTGAGCCAAAGCCTCCGAGGGGCTCCAATGCCACCAGGGCCATCGTTATCCACTGCTTCCCCATGGTGACAGCAGCAAATGAGGGAGAGAACTGAGAAAAGAGCAGAGGCTTTTGACAGGACTGTCAGCGCACCGAGCGAGCGCTAACAAGGACAAGTGTGGGCTTTTTAAACAAATCACTGTCATGTCGCAGGCAGATCATTGTTTAATGCCGGCACCGCGAGTCACCAGAAAAGGTTAAAGCAAGGATGGAGCTCAGTCCCAGGACACGTGTCACAGCCGGGCTGTCTGCAGGATGGATCGCTGCTCCCTGAGCCCTGCAGCTGGCGGTTCTGAAGCAGCGTGGGGACATTGTGCTGTGCTCAGTGCTGGGCGCATTGCTCAGTGCAGGTGTGATGCTGGTGGTGGGCACAGCAGCAATAGTGTCTGTGCTATGCCTACTTCTGCTCTGCATAGGATAAGGGGCTGCAGGAGAGGCTTGGGCCCTGCATTGGCATAGAACACGAGCATGAAGGTGCATGAACTCCCATGGGATGCAATCATAGAATCATTAAGGTCAGAAAAAACCTCTAAGGTCACCAAGTTCAACTGTCAGCCCATCCCCACCTAGCCCACTAACCATGTCCCTCAGTGCCACATGTCCACAGTTGTCAAAACACTTCCAGGGACACTGACTCTACCACCTCCCTGGGCAGTTCCAGTGCATCACTACTCCTGAGAAGTTTTCCTAATGTCTAGTCTGAATCTCTCTCGGCACAACTTAAAGCCATCACGTCTTGTCCTATTGCCAGTTACCAGGCAGCTCTGGAAGGACGCCCTGCCCACCTGCTCCTGAGCTTCCAGGGCCTGACTGAAGGGGCTTCTTTGAGGATGTTGGACCTGAACTGGCCAGAATTCACCTCAGGGAGCCTCAGGTAGCTTCCACAGGCAGGAGCTCACCAGCTCCCCATGAGGACCATAGGAACAAAAGACTGGGGAGGCATCAGTGGGTCACCTGGTCCTGCCCTATCCATCCTATCTGCAGGTGATGGAAGGAAAGATGTGCCACATGAGGTATCTATTGGGGTGAGGTGCCCCATGGAAGCTTCAGCCCTGCCACATGCCCCCCAAAGTCAACAAGGGAGATAGGGTTGCCTCTACCCTGCAGTCTGTCAAAGTTGAGTGAGACATCACCATGGGCCTGATGTAGAGCTGGAGGTAGAGCTGAGGGAGGACTGAAGAGCTCCAGGGAGCATCCTCATCCACCAAGCCACTGTATAGAGAAAACATCCCCATGGCAGGAGCCATCTCTCTTTGTGAAGTGCAAGGAATAAAGGTACACGCTGGCACCCAGGGTCACCACATGCAATTCATGAGGAGCCAGTCGCCACGCTGGCCTGAATGTTACTGCATATGAAAATCATATACCAAGGTCACATCAGCAATCCCGGCTCCAACCTCAGCACACAGCTCACGCACAAGCCATTAGGCAAGGAAATATATAACAAACAGCCCCCAAAGATCCTAAGGGCCCTACCCAGTTCCTGCAATGCCTGGCAAAGCTCCTCCATCCATCACGTAGCGTCTCCCAGAGCAGTGCATCAAACTTTAATATCCTACTCTTAGTCACACAAAGGCTGTAACAAGTCTGGCCTTTCATGCTACACAATCCTCCAAATCAAAGGCTCTCTGACAGAGCAGCGCACCTGAATATAATCTTTCTCTCTCATCTAAATCTCATCTGTTTCAGAGCTCTGCATACCCTCAGTGCTGTGATATACATTGGAGTTGCCAAACAGCCCATTTTCCTGCTGCGTGAAACAATTGGGCATGTTTCTAATTAGATGAATGTCATTAGATGGGAGCTGTTGTAGGGAGAGGAAGGAAAGCCCCACGTGAAAGTAGAGCATACCGTGTGCCAACAGCTGTTGCTGAGGTCTCCATCTCTCCCAAAATGCAGTGCTGTGGGGCACTCTGCCCCTATTTCCAAAGGTAAAAAACACAGGGAGCCAGCCCTGGTGGGTGAGCGATGTTACAGGGAATGCTGACTGAAAAAAAAGGGGCAAATAAAGAGCATGAAGGAAATGACTTCAAAATGGTTGTGACAAATCCCATTCTGGTCCCCAGAGGGATGTCCATGGCCTCTGCTCTGTGGTGGAAGCCTGGAGCTGGGCTCTGGGTTCCCAGTGGGATGGGGACAGTGGGAGGATGTCTTCAAGATGCCCCATTCCCATCCATGTGGGTCCCTGCACAGTTTCTGAGAGTCTGGATCTGTGTGGTTAGCAGAACAATCCCGTGATCCTACCGAATCTGAGATGATCGAGAGGAAAATACTCAAGGCTTAGGTGGTATCAGGAGGAGGAGAGGAGGATTTGGAGCAGGTCCGATAGGTTAAGCCACAAGTACTGGCTGAGATTAGGCAGGGAAGGAGCCTGATTTGGATATGAAATCCAATTTTGCCTTACCAGGGCCCTGCCCTGGGCTCCAATATCTCTTGGTGCACAAAGATGCTCTGTCATTAAGTATTATGGAGTCATCGGTGCCTGTTCTCCAGGGCCTCTGCTCTCCTCTCACCTCACAGCACAGCCAGAGGTTGATGCAGAAACCCTCAGCCCCACAGCATTGGCTTTGGCGGGTTTCAAGGGCAGGATGAAAGAAAGCTAAAAAAGAACAATCATGTGGAGCAAAGAGAGCTGGCAGTGCTGACACCACCTCCTGGCACTTTGCTTTCCATGGCGCTTCCAAGCCGTGTCCCCAGCGGTGACAGTGCAGACATCTGGGATTGGGGAGAGGAGAGAGCAGAAGGGACACGGAGCTGTGGGATGGAATGTGTTCTGCATGCCAGATCAAGCTGCAGGACCCAGAGCCCAAGACCTCAACCTGTGCCCCCAGGAAGCACCCAGACCTCAGGTGGCTCCTTGCTGAGCACCAGAGCTACCACAGCCTGAGCGGGAGCTGCCCACCCGTATGGGAAGGAGACCTAATGAGATGCCTTATTAACTGCTTTGAGAACTTTCCCGTTAATGATTTTCCCCACAACTCCCTCTAGTTAAAGTTAATGGCCTGTGGCGTGTTCAGCAGATGGATTGCCCATGGCTCCCAGGCAGCTGGGCCGGCTGCTACAGGGCATGTGGGGGCTGCCAATGGGGCAGGGACATGGCCCACAGCTCTCCCCCAACCTAAGGAGGCTGTGGGGGCTTTGCAGAAAGCACCTTATCCCTCCCCATGCATGCAGTGGTGTGGTGTTGGTACCCGCTCTGCTGGTGAAGGAGCTGGAGGGCTTCCAGCAAGGGAGACATGCAGATGGTCCCAGCCAACCTCGTCGCTTCACTAGCTCACTTTTCCCACAAAGCTATCATTTGTTACTGCTTTCACAGGAGAGCTTAGCTGGGCGGTGGCAGAGCGCTGTGCGTGCTGCAGGGCTCTGCACCCAGATACAATTTCCCAGGGCTGCCTTCACCTGACCCTAACCCCGCATTTATTGTGCTCTCCTTTGATGCAATGCAACCCAGGCACGGAGCTCACCCAGCTCCCTGCTGCCAGCACCGCTCTGGGGCTTCCCCAGCTCCTTCAGTGGGGCCCAGGCCACCCCTCTGCTCAGCATCCTTAGCGTGGTGGCTGGGTTGTATTTATTTCTTCTGAATTTTTTTCAGCATCTTGATGTAAAAGCTTCCATTCAGAGTAGGATTGTGCTAACCCAGTGCTCGCTTTCCTTCTGGCCTCCTCTTATTGCTGTCTGCTCTGCATCCCAAAGAGCACAGCCACAGCTACCATCCTGCTGTCTCCAGCCCCATGTCTCCCATTCCCCACACGGGGAGCAGGGGTTCCATTAACAGCAATGTCCTCTCCTGGCCGGCCTTTATATTTATGACACTCCTTCCAGTTTTATAGCCAGTTTTGCTGAGTGCCCAGCAGTTAGCTCAACTGCTTCCTCTCATTTCTGCATTATTGCCAATTTCCTGTTCCACGGACTAAATTTATCACATCTTTAATTGTTGGATCACTCCTGGCACAGATTGGGGTCGCCCTTCCCCACTCAGCCCTGTTCCCGCATGCAGCCTCATGCTCCATCCCCGTGGCCACCTCCCCCACCCCAGCACACACCGCAAAGCAATTCCACCCCAGCATCTTTCCTCTTGGTTCCCTTTGCCAGTCAGCTCAGCATCCACTTTCAGCCCATCATCGGTGCGTCACCGGGTTCCTCATGGCGTGTGTGTCTCCAGCTGAGCTCTTCATCTCTCTACAAGTGCGGTGTGATGCTGCAGATCTGCGCTCTGAGCAGTGCCCTGCTCAGCTCATGCCATGCCCAAAGCACAGCCCAGGACTCCTGCTCCATGTGGACACCTCTTGGTGGGGAACGACCCACATTTGGGCTGTGAGATGAGGGAGAGAGGGCTGTAGCAGTGCTGGGGTGGTGTCCCCCTTCTCCCTGCTCTCTGTAGAGAAGTCCATGCTCCAGAGCAGACTGCTAGACCAGATAGCATCATACACAGCCTGAGTTGCACATTGCTCCTGCAGTCCTTGTGCTTGCTCCTTTCTGGGAGGGGGGTCTGACTTCTCTTGGTATCTGCTGTGTCACTGCCCCTAAGGGCAGCTCAAGGTTGAGCTCCAACTCATTTCCCAAGGGCCTGGCACAGGGCATCCCTTTGCCACCCAGGTCCTGCAGTCCTCTGTGACCAGCCTGCTCCCCGTGTGTCAGGTTGCTTTTCATGCACAGGTGAGATGGGTGTTGGTGCTGTGCCCCACTCACATCTCCACGTGTGGGATGCAAAAACTCAGGAGGAGCGGAGGGTCTCGAGAGGCAGTGTGGGAGGAGGCTGCCACCTCGAAGGGCGATTTGAGCAACAGAAGCACCAGGGGGCTTCACGCCTCGCATTGTTAGCGCTTGTCAAATATTTATGAAAAAACAATCTGGGGATAATTAATTCAGCAGCGCTGACAGAGCCCGGCAGAGCTTTGTTTGATGGATACGATTGGAGCACGGACAGAGCTCTGCCAAGTGCAAGAGAGTGGATCATCAATAATAAATTTGTCAATAGACAAAAACATCCTCGGATAAATGAGCCTGGAGTGCCACCTGTCCAGCGCGTCCCCCACCGTCGCCCCACAACCAATGACACCTTTCTGCTGGGGCCACCAAGAGCAGCTCTGCACAGCTGACACAGCTGGAGGGGGTGGGGGGAAACACGGCCATCTGCAGGGGGAGAGGCCCCCGCGTACCATCACTGCTCCCTTTGGTGTCACCGCTGTCCCCTCGGGGAGCCTCTGCCACAAAGGTGACCTCGAGCCCCAGCCGTGCTCTTTCTCCAAATAGAAACCTCCCTGCCAGGAGTGCTGACCCCAGTGTGGGGCCTGGGGTCTGGCTGGGGGGCTGTGCACACTGATCCCATTCATCGGGCAGAAAGGAGCTCTTGTTCCCCGCAGACAGACTGCAGGGGATGGGCAGCTGTGTGGCGTGGGGCACCCAGGGCAGGAGCAGCCCCAGGGCATGTGGATGCCGGGATGGCTCCGCTGGGGCTGCGCAGGGAGCCCCTCTGTGTCTCATGGCTGCGGTGTGGGCAGGGTGCCTGGAGCTGGTGCAAGGCTGATATGGCACTGCTGGGTCAATGCCACTGCCTGGGAATGGTCACTTTCCCAATGGGGCCATGGGAAAGGAAGGGTGGTCCCACGTGGTGATGTCTTTATGGGTCTGCCCCATGCACGGGGAGCTTTCAGCTTTCCATCCTGGAGAGCATCAAGCATATAGGGCTTACAGCCATGTCCCCGAGCTCGGGGTCATTTAGCAGTGTCAACATCACCCAGACCCCTCCCCAAACTTTCCATCTCATTGCCAAGTGTGAGAAGTGCTGTGGACCATTGGGAAGGGGGCATGGGCACAAGGGACCTCTCCCATGCCCCATGGGCAGCCCTCAGTGCCACTGCCCTGGGCTGGGGTCCCCATGGGCACCGGGGCTCCCCAGCCATCCGGGGCACAGGCTCCGTCTGCTCCTCATCCATCTGCTCTCCTGTCACATTCCCGTCTCCCTGATTATTTTAATGAGGATAATGATTCACACCTGGGCAATTCAAAACCCGCTAACAATAACAATTTTAATTAGTTTCCACTACAAATCTGAAACGTCGTCATTAACATTTAAAGCGCTGGCGATTGGCAACCGGGTATGTAACGCCAGGCCTGGGCAGGCTGGGGGGACCCATGAGTGGGGGACGCAGTCACCCCTGCCCCTCCCTAGGAGTGCCTGAGAAGGGAGAAGGCATCACCCAGGTGCTTCACTGAGAGCTGGCACTCGGTGGCACTCAGCTCCTTGCTGTCCCCTGGGCTCGGTGACACGCTGCTCAGACAGCAGGGTGGGGGCCATTTGAAGAGTCTGGATGTGTCCCTGCAGAACTCGGAGGGCAGTGGATGAGGGTGCTGCCATGTGTCAGGTGGGGGATATGGGGGAATGCAGCTCCAGTGCCCTGGGAGGGATAACGGGGTCTTTCTATGGGGTAGGATGTGCCTCCACAGCCCCACAGCCACACATCCTCATCCCCTGCAGGCATCCCCAGCTCTGTTGGCCATGGCATCACCAAAGGTGGGTGGCTGCAACCAGGAGCACCACAATAGGGATAGAGCTAGAGCACAGAGCAGTGGCATCACTGCTGTGAGCACCTGGCCGCAGCCACGCTCAGCAGAAGGCAGCGGGGCAGGAAACAGGCGTCAAGATCGCAGCCACATCCTCTGCCTCCCCCCCCTCCCCTCTCTGCACCGGCTGTTGTCTGCCTGTAAACAAGGTATTTAATATGCACAAGTGCTCATTAGCATCTCCTGGTTGCGGCGGTGCCGTGTCTGCAGCTGGACTCGCGGGACGTGTCACAGGAAATCTCTACACACAACTTTTAATTACAGACAAACGCGTGGACACGGCGGCGTTCCCAGCCCCGGGCTAACTGCTGCCTGGGCTCTGCTTCACCCCGAGCAGCCGGGGGAGCCCAAAGAAAGGGCTGCCGGGATGACCCCCTCCCTTCTGCGGCTCAGTAGATGGCCACCACTCATTCATCGTCACCCAAAATGATGGGTACTGCCCCTATCTGCGTGCTGCAGCACTGCATTGCCCGGGAGAGCCGCTCGCTCCCTGGAGACATTTCATTCCTCGGTGCTTTTCTGAGCTAATTCTGCACGGCTTTGCTTTTTGCAAGTGACCATGGGTGGATGATCTATCATTTTCTTTCCCTTGAGACTGTTTGCTAGGCAGGGAGGAGTCTGTGCGCCTGTGGGTGCTTTGGATGCTGCAGGGAGCAGTGCTCAGGTGCTGGGCCTTCCTTCTGCACCTTGCGAGGGGTCACAGAGGGCCAGGACCTTGAGGTGGGGCTATGCAGGGATGCCTCGTGCAGCTGGATGCTTGTGGTGCCAGCCTGCTGCCTGCCTGAGCTCTGCACTGAGCCCACAGAGCCTCAGATCTCCAAATCAGCTGTCTTAAAAATAGCTCGCACCAGCCCAGGCTGGCTTGGCACAGCCGCAGCGAGCTGCGGGATGGGTGTGTGCACTCACCCCTGCGCTTATATATAGCCTGGGCTCGCTGCTCCATCAGCCTCAGAGCTGCTGTGTCCTCCTGAAAAAGTTGGCACCGGGGGGAAGAGCCGGGTGTGTGCCACACAGGGTGATGCCATGCCTCAGTGAGGAAGAGGAGGAGGAAAAACAGTGAAGGCCATTCCAGGGGTACCGTGCTGTGTGCTGTGAGCACTTTAGGTGATGCACAGCCAGCTGAGCTGCCCCGACTTCAGTACAAACCCATCCTGGAGGATGGGAGCATCTCCTGCATCACCACGGCATGGATCCCGCCCCCAGACACGAGCTGGTGACCTCAGTGATAAACAAAGCAGCGGAGTAAAACGGGGGCAAGAGAGATGCCTGTTTTATGGGCTTTTTAAAAGCTTTGGACTCATTCTGGCAGTCAGGACTAACCTTAAATTGCTATGTGATGGAGCCGGTGCAAAATCATCCGGCAGCACCAGGGCTGTGCAAGGATCTGTCGAGAGGGGAATAAACATTCTCCCCCCCACCCAACCCTCCACCCACAGCCTGCACCCCCAAGCTCAGGACCCCCAGAGTTGTCTCAGAGCCCTTCAACAGCTCCTTGATATGGGGTGGGATGAGATCCTGCTCTTTGTGAGGTACCTATGGGACTGGGGGACCCCTTGTTCCATGACCCCGGGACAGTACCCATCGGATGGAACCCAGTGAGCCCGCAGCCACCATTAGGCTGGGATGGGGAAGGATCTGTGCAGGAGGGAACCGGGGCCGCGTGCTGCTGGGGAGTGCCCTCTGCCCCGAGCTGAAAGCTGTTATTAGCGCTAATGGCTCTTTTGCTTTAGATATTCAAATAGCAAAGAGCTCTATTTCCATCCATGGCGAATCTCCACTCCGCAGGAGACAAAAGGGACAGACACTGCGGGGTGCTGCGGTCTGCTGGCACCGGGAGGGGAACGGAGGAACCCTGTGCAGGGCAGAAGCACTGGGCACCAAGAGATGGGCACAGCATCTCCTCGTGTCCAGCAGCCCCGGGCATGGAGCAGCCCCATGTGTTTCACTGCTGAGATCCGTGGAAAACGAAGGGGATTCTTTGTGCCTTCTTCCTTTGTTCCCTCATCTTTATTTTATTTTTTTTTTCCTATTCGGTAAGCACGGAGTTTATATTAGTTGAAAATGGACTCAATAAATATTTCAGCTGCTGTTTTAACCTCGTCCGCGGACTTCGCAGGCTATTAGGGGAACAGATTTACACAGGCAGGCTCTGAATCACGCTGGCTGGAGCAAATTGTGTGCCACCAGAACTGCACTGGGGGAGCTCCCCGTGCCTCCCAGTTTGGATAATACAAACTGGTAGGGTTGGGATCCCCAGAATGAAAGCAGATGCCACTCCATGTGTGGGATGTAGGGCTTCGGGAGTGAGCTGGGAGTGCTGCCTCAGACTGCCTATTCCAAACACTCCTCTCCCTTTGGAAATTAAACAGGAGCTTTAAATACCGCTGAAGGCAATCGATGGGGTGGGCAGGAGCCCAGCACTGCCCTTGCCCGGCTGCTCCCAGTCCCCAAGTTCCCTTCCCCTCTACACATCACTGGGATCCCCATGTTGCACCCACAGCATCGCTGCGGGTCCCACCCCACAGTGCTGCCCCACGGTTCCAGTTAGGAGGATGGGAGGGGGCAGGGAGCCCCGTGCCGGGATTAGAGCGCTTTGTTCCGGATTAGAGCTTCGCGCAGCAATCCCAGGGCGCACAGCATTGCCGAGCTTGCCGGGATTAATACTTTGTTTCAAGGGATTAGGGCGATTAGGGGTGTCGTGGGGGTGCTGCGGGGTGTGGGTTGGTTGCTGTGCTGCTGGCATGCCCCAAACTCTGCTCCCGTCCCCAAGGACAGGGGTGGCTCGTGCACAGAGCTCTGCATCATGTGCAGAGATTTGTTGGGGGCACCAGAGTGGCTGTGAAGTCATGTGCGGGGTCATTCTGCAGCCCATACAATGCATGGATCCACTGTCCCACTCCTGGCAGCACAACGGAGGTGCGAGCATCACAAGTGGGCACTGAGCTGAGTACCACTCCCATCTCTTCATCCCTCACTGCCCCACAGGTGACCCCCACGTGGTCAGGACTGGCAAACTTCTGGCTTCAGGCTCCCACTGCTCCACCACCACTCACACAAAGCGAGGCTGTGAGGTTTGGGCAGACAGCAGCACGCTGTCCAGAGGGAAAGAGCAGTATGGATGCAGGAGGTGAAGTTTTGTGTCACAGTGGCCGTGCTGCATGGAGGGACGGATGTCCCCAGGCGAAGGGAAGAGGAGGATCTGATGGCACATGGGTGTCCCTGTGCATCCTGTTGCACCTGTCAAGTCGTGCTTGCAGACACAACTGCACGCACCGTGTGTGTCACATGTGCATGCGTACAGCTGGGGTGGCACTGCCTTGCTGTCAGCATCCCACCCACTGGCTTTTTGCAGGGGGAGAAGTTGCATTCAGGGAAATGTTCTCATTTGCATAGAAAAATATAGATATGCTGCTGAACCAGGACCAGCCTCTGCCAGGGCCCTCCTGCCCAATGTGTCCCTTTGGGAGGGGATCTGTTGTGATGGGGTTGTCCATGCCTGCAGAAGGGGGGGTTTCATGCTGGGGCAGGGATCTATGTGCTTCATCCCTTCCCCTCCTCCAGCCTGTGAGGAGAGCTTTATTCTAAATCCTTTTCTGCTGCTCGCTCTCCCCCCTCGGTGCTGGTTTAATATCAGAGAGAGAGAGAAATGAGTGACTCACACACATGCGGGGGGGGGGGGGGGGGGGGGGGGGAGGAACAAGGGGCGGGGTGTGTGTGTGGGGAACTGTGCAGCCCTGCAGGCTTGGAGAGGACATCGGAGGGGACATTGGAGGCGATGTCCCCGCTGCCATATGTGTGCCAGGGTCAGGCTGGAGCAGCTCGCTCCAACCCAGGCTTCCCTGTTCCCAGGCAGGGGAAGGCAGTTCAGAGGCAGAGCCTCGGCTTTGCATTCCTTCTGCTTTCAATCGTTGTGAAAAAAGGATGTTTTGGATGTTTTGTGCTGGATGAGAAGCAGAGCGCACCCTGGGGCCTTCAGCATACAGAAGAGATGCTCACACTTGGGTGTGATCTCAGCTCTGCGACCCAGGGGCTGCTGAATTCAGAATCCCTAGGCAGGGAGGTGCCATGGAGGCACCTTCATCACCACACCCCAGCAGGAGCACCGCCCCTGACCTCCCCTTGCTGCCAGCACAGGAAGTGGGGAAAGGGCAGAAAAGAATGGGAGCAGGCAGTGGGATAGGGATGCAAATCACTCCAGCCCCATTCCCCTGCTCCCTTCTGCTCTGTGCACGCTCTTGTTCTCCCAAAGGCAAATGTGGGCAGGCAGAAGCTATTTATCACCTCCATTAAACCTGCGTGCACACAGGCTGCAGGCTGAGCACCGCTAACTCCTTGCACAGGGCTGCCAGCACTCGCTCACTGCATCTCCTGCCTATTTCTTCCCTAAACTCTGCACTCCCTTTGGCAGAAGCAGCCTGCATTGCTCGTTCCTGGCTATAACTCTGGCTGCTTGTGTTACATCAGAGGTTTGGATCAAGCTGTGCTGGACTGGGCTGCTCTAGAGCTGCCAGCCCCTTGTGTCAGCTGCAACACTGGCAGCAGGGTTGTAGCCTTGCTCCCAGGCTGTGGTGGAGATGTAGCACGGCTGTCCCATCCTGCAGACCTCACGGTGCTACCACCACTCTGTATTCAGCATCGTGGCTGCGTGCAAGCAGGACGGACTGAGTCCTCGCTGTGCTATCTTTTCATTGGCTTTTTTTTTTTTTTTTTTTTTGGTTGCTTTTTTGTTCATGCAATACTGTTATATTTGACACGAGGCAGCAAGAAGGGCTGCATGAGTCAGTTCTTGGCCACATAGCTCAGCTGCGGTTTCCTGCGCAGTGAGGGCTGCCACCAGACGAGGCTGCTGCACAGGATGTGTCTCTTAGCAGGATTCCTCCTTGGTGGGGTCCCTGGGCTGGCTTCTCTTGTGGAGAAATGCCCTGGGGATGTCTCGCAGAAGGATGTGGATGCTGTGGGTGGATTCACAGAGGGAGCAAAGTGTGGCCCAGACAGAGCACTCCTGCACCAGGCCAGGGAATGTGATGCAGAGCTGCTGCTGGGGACTGCAGGGGGCTGGTGTGATGCCCCTGCTTGTGCACAGGCACTGGGAGCAGGCTGTCTGCATGGGGCTGGTGTGAAGCACAGCGGGTATATAATGCACTGGCAAGCGGTAACAGCAGGGCAAAGATCTGCCCTGTGATGTTGACAAGCTTCAAATCTCCAATGGCTTGGAACGGAGACACGGCTCTCCTGCCTTGCTCCTTTCCCATCCCTCATCATTAGAGCTGAGTGGGCAGATCTCTCCAGAGCCAGCAGGGCAGGCAGCAAGCTACAGGGGGATGCTCTCTACTTTCACACTCTTTACACCGCGATGGGTCCTGCAGGATCTCCTGCTTCCTTTCTGTTGGCTGAGAGGCAGCATGTGGCCCCTGTGTTCTCCACCTCAGCATAGCCTGAGCTGGATCCCACACAGTGAGCCACCCACACACCCTAGACCATCTCCCCACTGTCCTCCTGCCCCAGAGGCTCTGTTTATCTAGAATGCAGTACAGACTGTGCTCCTACAACACAGTGAGCAACACTCCCCAGCCCCATGGCAATGCCTGCTAGCAGCCAGGCTGCACGTGGAGCCCATGCTGACAGCACCAGGCTCAATTCAAGGCTCCCCTCTTCCCGAGCATGCCATGGGTGCTGCCTCTGCTCTGGATGCTGCTGGCTTGCTGCTAGCAGGTGGCCCACTGGGGTTTGCTGGCAGAAGTAAGGGGAAGGTATTTTTAGCTTTCCACTTCCTTTTGCTGTGGGCAGTATATGGCATTTATTTGTCATTAAAGTATTTGTAATTAGGCTGCTTATGCAGCAGGAGCAGTAGCACTGAGCTGAGCGGTGCCAAGGGTTCCCCCCGAGCCCAGCTGGATGGCTCAGCTGGAAGGGCAGCCCACAAAGACCTGATGCAGAGTGAAGCACCGGTGAGCTTCCCTGGTTCCCTCTGTTCTGCACAAGAACTGACACAAGCTCTGTGTTCTGGAGATGCCAACAGATGCCATCTACAAATGTGTATCCTCTACCTACCCTCCACGTGCCCATGCTCTCTTTGGACCCACTTCCCCCAACAGCCCCTTGCTATTCCCTCCTGCCCCAGCTTCCTGCTGTTCCTTCCATCTCCCTGCATCTCCACGTACCCCTCATTTTGCAGCACAACAGGCACAGAGCGGAGCACACTAACACACACGTGTCCCCTTCCAGCCCCTCTCTGCTCAATTGCAGCAGCTCTGCTCTGCCGAGTCCCTGCGAGACCTCAGAAGCTGGCACTTGCCCAGCTCCGTGCTGCAGATCTTCGTGTTGGCATGATGGGGCTGGAGCAGAGGCAGGGGAGCATTAGTTGCTGTCTGCAGCAGGAATGGGGTGGGAAGGGAGTGGAGAAATTAAAGGGGAAGCAGGTGTCAAAAAGAACTACGGAGATGTCTCCTGGAGCAGAGCAGGATGATGTTCCAGAGGGTTTGCTGCCTTGGACAATCTGCTGCATGTCCTAATGTAAAAGATAACGCACATGCATGTGTCCGGGTGCAAGCCCACAGGAGTCAGGAGTTCTGACTCATGCAGGCACGTGGCAGGACTGGTTTCAGGCTGCACCAGACTCCCAGTGTGACCCGTGACAGCTCCTGCAGCCCACACCACCAAGAGCCCGGCTTCAAAGGCTCCATTTCTGGCGGCACTGCTGTGGGTGGCTCCTCCGCATTGCCATGGAAGAAACGAGGGTGAAATCGCTGCCAAAGTGTTGGCATTTGGGCTCAGCATGTCCAACCTGTGTTCCTGCACGGAGGAGAGCTTCCTGTGGATGTTTTTTTCAGCTCAGCCAACGCCGGTGCCTCGGTAACAAGGGTGTTTGTATGCACACAGCAGAGCAGAGGCAGATGTCTGCATGTCCCCAGTACGCTGGGCTGCACCTTGGGGCACACAGGTGCTGGGGACAAGCAAAGAAGATGCTTTGCATGGAGATCCTCAAATCTCTGCCAGGTCTGGAGCAATGCCCCACAGCTGCTGGCTGCCGGGCGAGCAGCAGGAGCAGCCTTCCCCTTGCAGGAAGATGCAGTAACCGTGGATACCAGAAAGGTAATTGGTGAGAAAGGAGAAATCTGCAAAAGGCACCTGCTGCTGAATTCAGCCATCGCAAAGCCCTTTGAGGTAGCTGCCGATTTCCACTTCAAACGAGGGCGGTGGGAAAAGCCTGTCCAAAGGTTGCAGCTGAGCTGTGCTCAGGTCCTCACCCAGACGCTGTCGGCCTCAGCAGATGGGGTGGGATGTGCCCGTCCCAGCTCTTTCTGCATCCCCATGGAGCCTGCTCCGAGCACTCCCTTTGCGGGTTTGGGGATGCCCTGCAAGATAAAGCGTGCTGCTCCCAGCTGGTCCAGCACACGGGGTCAGGGAGCATCACTGTGATGTTTATATGGCCACTGCTCCAACGTGTGCCTGGACTGACACCATCTCTGGTGCTTTTGTCACCATGGGTGGGGCTGCTTGTGCCGTGCTTTGCACGGTGGCCTCGTTCCATGCTTTACCTTGAGTGGTGCAAGGGGCAGCACCCACCCAAGGCTTGTGGCTGTGAAATCCCATCGTTCCTCTCTTGCCCTGCCACTCAGCACCATGTGCGTGTCCCAGCAGGTCAAGATGAAGGGGATCCTTCACGTTGCAGGAAAAATCCTGTCAGAATAGCTGGCTGGAGCCAAGCAGGTGTTTCAACCAGATGACCACAGTTTGCAGGCCAGAATCTCTGCACTCAAGCTGTCTGAGCAGCAGGTTTTTGAGCAATACACACCATCAGTACTTCTAGCTCCAGCCAGTTCTGCTCACAGAGCTGGGCCTGCAGGAGGAGCAGAAGGGGTTCAGAAGGAGAAGGCTGAGAACTTCCTTCACCTCTGCTTGGACTGGCTTCATCCCAGCTGGGCTGGGAGCAGCAGGGAGCAGGGTGCCAGCTGCAGGCCTGGGCTCAGCATCCCCAGGATGACAGCAGAGATTTCCATGGTGATTTGCAATTTGACAGCAGGGCAGGCTAACTTCTGTGGTCCTGCTGAGGCATCTCACGGTCCCCATGTGCTGCCGTGTTTCTCCGCTGAACTCCTGCCTCATGTTGCTTCCCTTCTGGGTTTTGAACCTGCAGGACTTAATTGTCCTTTTCCAAACACCTTCCCCCAAGAGCAGTCAGAGCACAGCTTCTCTGGCACAAGGGACAGTGCAGAATGAAGCCCTTTGAAGCCTCAGTGCTTTGCACAGGATGCACCTTTCAGTGCTCACCTACCAGTCCAGACCACAGATGCTGCATCTACTTTTGATAGCAACAGCAGGTGCCAGGCTTGTCATTTCTGGAAGCTGTACTACACGTGCCCTGAGCCAGGGACAGCCTGAAGAGCTCATGGGGCAGAGCACCACCATCTGTTCCCATGCATCCCATTCCCCAGGCTGTCCCACCCAGCACCCCGTGATGATGGCAGCTGGCAGACTTGGGAGATCTGCTCAGGAACTGGAGAGCTCGGCATCCCACAGGGAGCCTGAGGAAGCAGTGTGTGGCCAGTTGGCCACGGCCATGGGTGCAGCCCATGACAGCAACCAGCCTGGAGTCTGTGTATTAGCCGTGAATTAATGTCCTGCAGAGACTGGGAACGGGGATCATGTGGGGATTAAGGAGGCATTACCCCTTTGTTAAAGCTGATGTTTTTGGGATAATCTGGAAGCTTTAGCTAATACATTATTACAGAAACTCCTTCAATCACAGCGGCAGACAGTAAGCAGATTTGGATATTACTGCATAGCAGTGCGCAGGCCTGCTGCTGCTGTTCTCCTCTGTCGGGGCAGCATCACAACACAGCTGTGCTTGTGTGTGTGTCCTGCCCCACAGCTCTGATGAGACCCTCATGGTGATGGCCACGTCCCTGCCAGCCCCAGGGGAACTCCTGCCTGGACCTGCATGAGGGCCGGCTGTGTGCTAACCTGGATGCTCAGGGCTCCTCCAGGAGAATGAGCAATTTTGGAGGCACACAAGAGGTTCTGTCTGGGCAGGAGCACCAGGAGCTCCAGCCTTGGTGGCAGGCTCAACCCACTCAAGCAGCCACCAGCAGCACAGTTCAATCCACAGCTGCAAACAGCTGGAGGGTGGCGAGGACAGGAGGTGAGGATGGAGGGACCCAGGATAATGGGGAAAAGTTGTGGTGGGCAAACCTCCTGCAGACAGCTGCATCAGGGTGGTGGGCTCATGGCCAGCCCACGCTTTCAGTGGTCCTAAGTGTGCAGGGCTTCACAGGTTGCTTCTTGGCACTGCATTCTTAAGCCTCACAGCTTGGTGAAGTCACAGTCTCTTGCTACTCTATCATGTACGATGACCCTAAGTGCTTCCGTGACCCTACCAAGGATGCTTTCCTAATTTAAACCATCTGGGAAGGTGCAGAAAGCTCATGTCTTCAGCAGCTCACTGCAGAAGTGTGCTGTGCAAGTGGAGCCAGGCCCCTTGGGTGCTTGCTCAGCAGAGATCATGGCAAGACACTGGCGTCCGCTGTGTCCCTCTCTGGCTGGAGAGGTTGCTCAGTGGCAGCTGGTGCTGCCCAAGTGATTTATCTGCTGCTCACAGTCATCCTCCCATCTTGCGAGCCCTCCACTCTGCCCAAGCTCCTGTTCTGAAGCTCAGCATTTCCTATCCCTCCACAAAAGGTTGTGAAGCTTGGAGAAGACTGCAGAATCCTGCTGGGAACAGTCCTCAGGCACAGGACTTTGCTATCTCCAATCCTGTCTCTTGGGGATGCTGTGACTCCTGCAATGACATGAGTGCAGGGGACAGAGACAGAAGGAAGGGTGGCTGTGGCTGCAGCACATCTCCTGGGTGCTGAGCAGGGGGAAGTGGGCTCATGCCTGGCCCTGTGGAGCTGGGGAATGAAGCATGCAATGAGAGAGCCTGCTGAGCTTCTGGACAAGTAGGAAGAGAAAAGGGAAAGGTTTGTGTTGTTTTTATGCTGGATTGTTTGAGCCAAATGCTCCAGAGAAAACAGATTTTAACTCCCAGAGAGCAATAGAAAGAGAGAGCAAATGCAGGTAGTATGTGGGACAAAGGTTGGGAAGGAGAGATGGCTTGAGAGCACAAACAGCCAATGCAACACATGCAGAAGAGACGGAGGCATGAAGGAGATGAGGTGGAGCCAACAAAGCTCCATCAAAGCAGGAGCATCCCCAGAATGAAATACTAGTGCAGAAGAAGACACATCCCCAGATTCATTGCTCCTTGGGCCAGGAAGCTAAAAGCAGAGAGATCTGAAGCCGTGATTCTGGAGCACACAAAAGATAGCAAATCCCCCTGCCTGTATGACACATCTGGAGTCCTCAAAGAGCTAAAATCCAAGTGACTAAGCTCTTAGCAATAACACACGCATTCACATCCTCCAACTATTGCACCGGGGGCAGTAAATGCTGGGCCTACATTTTGAAGAAGGCCCAGGGGTGTGCTAGGCATTGCAAACCAATAAGCTTTGCTTCAGAGTGAGGAAACGGTTGGAACAATTATGCAGAAGCTCAATTAGAAATCTCAAGGAGCAGGGGTTTCTGCACTGCCATAGCCAGCTGCTTTGAGCAGAGCTGCTCCTCTTTTCTAGGGCAGGCTGTCCCTGGATCTATTCCCCCAGTGGTGCATGAGGTGTGGCAGTGCAAGTGGAGGCACGGTTTGGGGCCAGGATGGATGGCCTGGTGGCTTGAGAGCTTGCAGGGAGGAAGGGGTGCTTGGGGAAGAGCTGCAGTGCATGCATGGACAATCCAAATCCCAAATGACTCAAGAGCCAGCAGTGCCCGCACCCAGCCAGGGCAGGACTGGGCACGCTGCCTTCCCTCAGTACTGTTTTGGGTTAAGTGGTTGTTTGGTTATTTTTTTTTTCCCAGTGCTAACAATAGGATTGCAAAACTACAATGTATTGTAGGATCTATTTTGTCACTTCCTCCCCTCCCACTTTCCTAAGTAGGTGGAGGAGTATGAAAAAGGTCCATGGGGTTTTAAATACCTGACTCTTTGACTAAAAAAAAGCAAACTGAGAAAGACTTTTCTGTTATAGCTTTTGTGCAAAGACCCCACACAATGAACCTCAGGCCCTTGAGGCCCATCAGCAGAGTTCCCATGCTCTTTGCCTTCTCCAGCCCCCCAGGAGCTCACCCTGCCCCCATACCACTGAGTCCCCCCCATTACAAGGTGAGCACATGCAGAGAGCTGGCAAGGATGAGTGTTTGTGCCATGGGCTTTGCTTGGTAGAAGGAGTGAGCACCTCCCCTCGAGGCCGCTCTGCTTGTCTGGTGCCCTGGGGCATTCCTGCACTTTCCTCTGGAGCATTATGGGCACTGCAGAGACTGCGTGCTGCCTGGGGGGACATCGCTCTGGAAATCCCCTGCAGCTCCCCATGGCATATGCCAAGGGGCCTGAAGTTGGGAAATCAGGAGGGAGACCCTGCTCTTAAATGTTGGAAAAGTAGGGCAAGTCTCCCAGGTGCTGCTGCTATCGCTCCCAGCTTTTCTCCAGTTCACTCCCTCCTAACCCTGCCCGCTTTGGCTCCAGTAATGTAATCCTCAGTCCTCAACAGCATCCCTGGTTTATCAGTGCCACTCACAGCACCAGGGCTGGGCTCCCTGCAGTCTGACATGGTGAGGAATGGGGTCACAACCCCTTCGCACGTGGCCCTTCAACCTGCTCCAAGTCCGAGTGACTCTGCTGTAATCAAGCCAAGAGATTTAATTTGGTGAGTAAAACCTAATGAGATCAGGTTCCCTAAAAAAGCCTCACTGCATGCCAGGCCAATGCTCTCCAGCGATTTCCCTTTCTCTGCTAATCTGGCCACTTGCTTGAAAACACGTACCTGGCACACACGTCCCACTGTCACCCTAGCAGCATTTCTTGCTCTTGTCCCCATTTGCTTTGCTCTCATTTCTCCCACACTGAGCAGTTGTTTTGATGGAGCCGGGTTTGTTGGCTGGGAGTTCTCTCCCCTCCAGGTCTTACAGCTTCCCTCAGTACCCCTTCGCTCACAGCCATACCTCAGTGGAGATGCCTTGCTTTCCAAAAGGGTTTCCTTGCTCCCTGTTGGCCAGGTTGTGGTGGTTTCTCGAGGAGCCTCGTCTGGGCAGATGGTTATTCAAACCACTCACCTTGTTTGTCTAAAAACATGAGCCATACTTTTTGCTGCAGAGGTCACGCAGACACTAAGGAGGCTTTTTCTTCTTGAAGGCCTTATGATGAAGTCCTTGAGTGCTCTGAGCCACGCTAAGGGAGCAAGGGTTGCATGAGGAGGGGTAATGGGGAGGAACGTACCCTCATGGTGGTACATGTCCCTCAGCATCTCCTACAGAGAGAGGCACCCAGGGCCTTCTCCCCATCCCCTCTAATTCCATGTTCCTCCCTGCTTTCAACCTACCCCTGCCATCCATTCCAGATCTCAGCAAAGTGAAAAATCCCCCTCAACTGCTAGGAAGCAGACCCCCTTATTTACCTGGGACCAGAACAGCCCCTTTCCTATGCCAGGCCACAGGTGATATGCTCCAAGAGGTGACACGAGGTCTTGGTGGCCACCCCACTCCCCCCACCACGTTATTGATGCCCACGTGGGCTGTGGCACCTCTCAGAGGCCTTTGCACCACACCAAGGGAGCTTTTCTTCTCTTCAGAGGAATGAAAACCTTTCCAAAATCAAAGCGCTCGGGTGGCTTTGAAGAGTTTCCTCTGGAGATGAAACAAAGCTGTTTGCCAGCCTGAACCTTCTCTGCTGGAGCTGGGGCTCCTGGAGGTACGTCAGTAGGGGCTGCTGGGCTAGGTCAGCACCTGCTCCCACACCTGGGTCCCCAGGCTGGGTGCTCAGCAGGCTTCCAGCATCTCCTCCTAAGGGCTGAAATCTTCCCCAGTAGGTAGAGCTCACTGCCATGGGGATTTTCTACCGCATCTCTAACTGGCAGTGAGATGGCACAAAAGACAACCAGCAAAGAAACTGTAGGAGATCATGCAGAGATGCTGCAGATACCCAAAGAGGTATCACCTCCATGCAAGAAGGTGCTGCACAAACCTGCAACTTCCATCAAAACCCGCAATGCTCATCTGGAGGGGAAAGCTGGATGCAGGGCCCTGCGCAGCCAATGAGCCCAAAGAAAACCTTGTCTCCTGGAGGAAAATGCCCAGGGCTGGTAGGAGTCGCATGAGTGCTGGATGTGGTGGGACCACAGACAGTCCTGCTGTGGACTGGGGGAAAGACAGAACTGCTCGTGTCATCTGAGACCCCGCAGCACAGGTTGCACATCCAGGGGAGAAGCACATGTAGATTATTTGTTGTTTGATATTTTCCCTTTAATGCTTCTGTCCTAAAATAAATATACAAAAGTTCAGGGCCCTGCAGGTTGTGCCAGTTAGCAAGAGAAACGGATGACTGAGTCAGTTATTGCTTTGGAGCAATCGATGCCATTTGTTTACCGGGATGGGCAAAGTCTGGTCTCTGTGGACACATCCTGGTCTCTGCACAAACCTGCCCGGTGCTGCCTCACCATCCTGCCCACACAGCTCCTCGGCCTCCCCGATGGCCTCAAGTGAACCATCTGATAAGCTGGACTTTGGAGAACCTGCTTTTAGCAGGGGGGTGTTGCACTCGACAGTCTCCAGAGGTCCCTTCCAATCCCTCTGATTCTCTGACCCCCACAGGGCTGCCCCATCTCCATGTGAAGGCTTCAATATGGGCATCCTGTGCTGCAGACCCACAGACCTCCTGCTTCAGGCTGTTTCTCTTGCCCAGGAATGTGCTGTCTCTGCATGAGGCTGGTTCTGGCCCACTGTGTCCATCTCTTCTGCTCAGGGATCTTACTGCTGGGAATGGCATTCTTGGTGGGAGGGAGCTTGTATGGTTTTTCCAGTGTGGCCCAGCTTGTTTGTCACTTGTTTAGCAATGTTTTTCCCCTCAGAGTCTCACCCCAGAGTCTCTGGATTTTGCCCTGGAAGAGTGTTGGCCCTGGGGATATCGCAGAACAAACAGAGAACAGAGATAAGGGAGATGACAGCCCCGTGCCGACAGCAAACACAGCAACTGTGGGGCCACACGTGTCCCTTCTGATGGGGCACAGAGAACACTGACCCTGCTGGCACAGACTCAGCACTTCTCCATCCCACCCTGGTGTCTCCAGCCTCAACCCCACCCTCACAGTGCCCCAACCCATCCCTTGCCATCTCCCTCTGCCACCCACCCCATGGGCCTTCCCGAGCTCCATAGCAATGTCCAGGGCTCCTCACTCCCCACTGCCAAGCAGCGTCAAAGCTGAGGGCTGACTCTCCCTTTCTTCTTCCTCTCCCCATCCCTCCTCCCCCCAGGCCAGATGCTGTGGGCAAATCGAGGTTGCAGCTGGAGGCTGGCCTTCAAGGAGGAGACATTGAGCTGAACAAAAGCAGGAAAAGGGTGGAAATCTCCTTGGGAAGGAGGAGCGGATTGCTGCTCACCCAGAGGAGCAGCAGGAGTGTGGAGCCTCCCGTTGGGGGTCTTGCAAGGCTATGCCTGCAGAAGTCTGTCCCCCAGAGCTGCCTCCTACCTCTGTAGGGCCACAAGCCTCCAGGGAGCCCTGGAAGCAAAGAATTTGATGCTGAGACCTTATTTCTCTCTGAAAGAGATGTTATAGTGAGGGGGGAGTCAACCTCTTCTCCAAGGTAACAGCGATAGGATGAGGGGTGATGGCCTCATGTCATGCCAGGGGAGGTTCAGGCTGGAGATTAGGAAACATTTCTTCTCAGAAAGAGTGGTAATGCATTGGCATGGGATGTCCATGGAGAAGGTGGGGTCACTGACCCCTGTAGGTGTACAATAAACATGTAGATGTGGTTAGTGGGCAATATTGGCAGTAGGAGGATTGTTAGACCTGATGATCATAGAGGTCCTTCCCAACATTAAGGTTTCTATGAAGGGCACTGAAGTTCCTCTGAAGCCCAAACTCGAAGGCCAGCTCAGGCATTGGGCACCAAAACTGGGCTGGCCAGCATGCTCTCAGAAATAAAACAAACATTTTTGGTGGTTCACTCTTGGGCTGCAGATGTTGGGTGGAGACCGTAGGAACCTTCCTGATCTCCACAGAAGCCCACCTGAACCCTGAAGCAAGAAACTGATTAATCACTGTGTGAACAACTGCAGGGCACTGCCAACAACCTGCCGTGGGCTGGAGAGAGCAGGGCGGAGGTGTGAGATTCAGCTGCTGCAGGGCCTGGGTAGACTGCTTGCCCCAGCCCATTCACACATCAGCCACTAGAAGCTGGATCCAGTGGTTTCTTCCTAAAACAAACAAAAAAAAAATGGAGATCTCATCTCAATGCAAAAGTTTGAGCAGTGCTGTGAGCCCCTGTGCTCCTTGAGAAAACTCTTCCAGAGCTTTCAGCACAAAGCAGCTGGCTCCAGCTCAGGGGCCCCACCTGCCCCTCCTCAGCCCCTGCCCTTGTTGTAGCTCCCTGTGGAATTTAACATGACCTCTCCACATGGGAGGACACCCGCAGATCATCTGACAACATCCTTGTTAATTGTGCACCCTCCTTGTTAATTGTGCACCGCATGGTTAGGCTTGGCTGCCCGTCTGTGGTCAGGCCCACGGTGCTCTCCCAGTCCCTCCCTGCAGTGTGGGTGCAGATGCAGAGCCCTGGCTGTGGGCTGGCAGCCAGGCATGTGCATGTGGGGTACACCGGCTTCATTTAGGGGGAACTGTTCACACTGCCCCCAAATATATTTTCTGTAGGCAAATCTGCTGGGCTGGATGAGGCAGATACCCTGGCAGTGCTTCAGGTGAGCTGGCTTCGTTAGAAACCATCTCCAGCCTGCATGAGACACGCCTGGAGTCCTTGCTTTCCAAGATCTAGCCTGCGGGCTTAGCACCCAGATATATCCCTGTGTTTATCTGTATCCAAATGCACCCCGGCCATTTAACCAGGTGATTCAGCAGGAAACCATCCTCCTTCCTCTCTATCGTCATCACTCCTGGTGTCATTTTCAAGCTTTACCGGCAAAGATTTCATATCTTCATCCCCATCAATGAGAAAAATGTTTAATAGCGGTGGACGAAGAGCTGGTCCCCGGGGGAGGTAGGTAAAAATCGCACTACGTGCAGATATCTGCCCATTAACGACTACCTCTGAGATCTGCCGGGGAAGCAGTTTTAATCCATCTAATATGTGCCCTGTTAATTCCTTATAATGCAAGTTTTAATCAAAATGTCAGGTGGAAGTAAGTCAAATGCCTCGGAGAAATCCGGGTGTACTATATCAACACAATTGCCTTTCTCGAGCAGCCCGGTAATCCCTGTCAGGGAGAGACAACAGGTCTGCGTGACAAGCTGCCGCCGCGCCGGGGACCTGGTGTCAGCACCACTGCCTGCACCCAGGAACCCACGCAGGACTGAAAAGCCACCGGAGCCAGCCAGCCCCCAGCGCCAGCACCCTTCTCCGTGCTGCTGCCACATTTCCTCCTCGTTCGCGGTGATATTCTGGGGCAAGAAACGAATTCTGGAGGCTGTACCGAAAGCTCTGCGGTGCTCAGCATCAAGATGTGGAGACGGAGTATGAGGAGGAGGATGGTGCTGAGCGCCGTGGGAGGAGGACCAGGGCTCAGGGACTTCCCCCGGCTTCCACGATCCGTCCTCGGCCGTCACAGCTCCAGGGCCAGCTCTGCATTTGCAGCAGCCCACAGAAGCTGCGTCTGTTGTCTTATTTTTGTTATTTTTGAGAGGATATTTTAGCACTGAGCGCATTCCCTCCTGTTGCCATGGCAGCCGTGACAGGGGTTATATACCGTGAGAAAAATACCAAAATTAATGAGTGAGCGAAAGTGTAGCCGAGAGAAAAACAAGGTTACAAAAAAAAAAAAAAAAAAAAAAGGAAGAAGCCGAGAGAAAAACAAGGTTACAAAAAAAAAAAAAAAAAAAAAGGAAGAAGAGTTAAAACAGGAATTAAAACAATCTCGCAGTAATTCGGCACTGAGCATCCCGCAGGCACCACAGACCCCGACCGCCCGAGTTGCTGAGCCCCAGCGCTGCAGTGTGGCCCAGGGATGCTCCTCACCCGCAGCATCCCACGTGTGCTCCGGATCAGGCCGAAATCGAGCCCCGTTCTCCGCAAACCTGCAGCCCTTCATTACGCGGCAGGCGCGCGGAGGAGAAGTTCTTTCATGTGCTCATTTCCGCACATTTGGCTTCGGAGGAGCTTTTGTTTTTAATTGTAGAAACAAGCGAATTGTCGGAACATCTGTGTTATTTGCATTTGCTGCCCAAATCCGCGCTGCTGCTTCTCCTGCGGAGCCCAGCGCTGATGAGAGAGAACAGAGGAGGCTTTGAACTCCTTGCAGCAGACGGCAGCCAGGTTGCTGCGTGCGTGTGCCGGCGAGGGGGATTTAGTCTCTTGTAAGGTTCATTTGCTCTCCGTGTTTCCCTTTCTTCTTGCTTTCCTGGAGGTTTAGCTGGATGCGCTTCCCCTCGCAAGCTTTGTTCTCCTGGCGATGCCCACTGGCACCGCCAAGCAGCTGTCTGTGCACTGCTGGAGAGGGCTGGGTATGGCAGCACAGCATCACCGGCACCACCAGACAGCACTGGGGCACATGAAATACCTCTGGCCAAGGGTGCACCAACAGGCATAGTGGTGATTTGATGGTTTCTCCTTGCTCAGGATAGGAACTGGGGGAGGCGAAGTAAAGGGGAGTGACTTGCAGTAGTGCATGGGACGGGGAATGGCGATGCTGACAGAAGGCTCCCCTCCTATCCAGAGGGCTGCAGAAAGGCCTGGCCACTTCTTCAGAGCAGGAAGGTCAAGGCAGACAAATCCCCAACTCCCACAGCTTGGACCTGCTCCTCAAAGCACAGCAAAATCCCTGCATGCCCGGTTTCCCAATAGGGAGCACACTGTGCGCACATCACCTGCCTGCAGCGGGCGTGAGCTGGAAACCTTTGGCCACAATACCCCGTGAAGTTTGCCCCTAGCCCCTGTGGGAGTTTACACACAGCACTGCCCAGGGTGCACGGGGTCATTTGCTCCGCTCTTCCCTTCCTCCCACTCTCCTCCCTCCCAGGGCCTCCAGAGCTGAGAACCAAAGCTCCCCGAGTCCCGAGGGAGCTCCGCTGCTCTCCCTGCCCGGAGCCTGGCTCCCGCTCAGCCCATTTCCCTCCCCGTCCACGTCTGTTTCCACCTTCCCTGGGCTCTCACTTTGTACACGCTGCAAAATTCCCTTCCTGAGAATGAACACCTGGAATAAAAACAAAACCCACACACCCGGGCATGGGGAAGACCACAGGAACAGGGATGACCCATTGCAGCGGAGCCCCTCCACAGCCCCTGCCCGGCTGAGAAAAGCCCTGCCGAGGGCCGAGCTCTGCTTTTTGCAGGGGAAATGCGGGGCTGAGCCGGAGCCAGGGATGCTCGGAGCCGGCCGGCACAGCCTCTAGATGGTGCAGTCACCGCAGCCGAGCTGAGCATGTGTGCAGCGACGGGAGCTGCGCAACAGGTTGGCGTAGCTCAGCGGGCAGCTGCTCCCATCCTCACGCTGCGGAGGATCGGGAAGGACTTCCCAGCATCCCGGCTGAAACATCCCCGTGGCCATCGGCCCCAGCCCCTCGGAGCAGGACGGTGCCAAGCCACGCAGGGTGCCTGCACCCAACCCAGCGGCCCCACAAGGCCTGCAGCAGAACCAGGCTGCAGATTCAGCCCTGGTGGGCGCACAGGGACAGTGAGGGATGTCATTTCCCTGGGGACTCCGCTGCCCCTGAGCCCCAGCTGCAGTTTGTGACTCGCACTCGGGCGCTCGAGCTCGCCCACTGCGAGAGTGAGGAGCTGCTGAAGGCATCAGCCAGGGCAGCCGGCACCTCGCAGGTGTTCCCTGCTTCCCTGTTCCTGGCAGCCAGCAATAAAAGTGTGATTCAGCCAGGTGTGGCAGGAGGGGACCGCTGGATGGAGTCGTGGCTGTGCACCCTTAGCACGGGGGGGGGGAGGAGGGGGACACGCATCCCCAGCTCGGCCCCCGCTCCTTACGGGGCCGAATAGAATGACTGGATGACAAAATCCAGCAAGAGACGAAGGAATGAAACAGGAGCGCTGAGAAGGGTGCAAAGCGTCCAGCACGTCCTACACAAAGCGCGGGGCGGGGGGGGGGAAGCCGGGAAGAGGGGTCCCGAGGGGGGTAGGGTGGGGATGAGATGCCCCTGGCAGGGCTGGGAGCGGAGCCGGGAGCGGGCGGCCGTGCCGCCGGTGCCCGGTGGGGCTGGGGCTCGGCTCAGCAGCCGGAGCTCCACCTCCCCGTGGCGGCGGCGAGAGGCGGAGGCAGCGGGGATGTGGCGAGGGAGGGGGGAAGGGGCCGTGCCTGCGCTGCGCTTCCCTTGCACATCCTCACACACACCGAGGGACGGAGGCGGGCACGGACGGAGCTGCCCACCGGGGCTGCCGCCAGCCGTGCCGCCGCCGCTCCGCCGGAGAGCAGCGATCCCGGCCCGGGGAGGAGGAGGAGAAGGAGGAGGAGGAAGGTGGGGGGGGGGGGTGGGGGCGATTCCCAAGGGGAAATTTTATAATTTTTTTTTTTTCGTTTTATTTTTTCGCCCCCCCCTTTTTTTTAAAAAAAAAAAAAAAAAAGACATTTTGATTTTTCATCCGTGGATAACGAACCGGAGGAGCCGGGGGTGGGGGTTGGAGGGAGCCCGGTCCCGGCGGGGAAGAGGCGATGCAGACACCGCTGGATCAGCGCTCCGAGAGCCGGCACGGAGCGCAGCGCCGGCCGCATCCAAGTAAGAGCTGCGGCGGGGCCGGGAGCTCCACGCGTGACCGCAGCCGCGGCTGTGGCTATGGCTATTCTGGGGGGGGGGGGGACACGGGCAGCGGCACCGGAGGTTCGGGGTTGGGCGTTCAGTTTCGCTGCCGGTATCGCTGGGGCCGGCCGGGGCGGGCGCTGCCACTTGTTGTGCCACCCAGAGCCGTGCCCCAGCGTGGGAGCGTGTCCGTGGGGGGGCGCGGGGGTGGGTTTTTTTTCCCCGTTTGGGTGCGTGTTGGTGAGCGGGTCGTAGGGGAGTGTGCTCCTCCCCCCCCCCCCCCCCCCCCCCCCCCCACACACACACAATTCGAAGGTGTTTGCAACCGTGGGAGAGCGGTGCGTGGGAGCGGGAGAAGTTGCGGGTGGGCGGCGGGGCCGTGTCCGCGTGTCCACGCGTGGCAGAGGGGTGCGGGAAGGCTGCCGGCAGGTGCCTGCAGGCGGTGTGCGCGGCGGTGGCAGCAGCTCCGTGTCCCCGTGTCGCCGGGCGCGGTTCGCGAGTGGAGGAGCGGGGGCCGCGCGTGTGCGTGGTTGTGTGTGAGCGAACGTGTCAGCGGGGTGCGGGTGCGTGCGGCTCGGCCAAGCCGTGCTCGCTGCGTGCGCTCCGGGCTCAGGGTTCCCGGCTGAGTTTTTCACGGGTGTCCGGGAGACGTGAGTGTGAGATGTGCGTGTGCCACGCGTGCACGGCGCAGCGCTGCCGGCTTTCCCCCCGTTCGATGCCGCGGAGCTTCAACCCGAGCCGCTCCCGGTCCCCCCCGACAGCCGCTGCCGGCAGCTCCCCGCGGCCCTGCCGCTATCCCCGGTACCTCCGCATCGCTGCCACCCCCCAGGAGAGAGAGAGGGAAGGCTGAGCGGTACAGGAGCCCTCTGCATCCCGGGGCTGGAAGGAGGATGGAAGCTGGCACCGGGGAGGCTCTGACAGGTCGCTGCCTCTCTCCTGCCCGAGTTGCGGTGTTGTGGAGCAGGAGGGCCGCGGGTTTTGCCCTCTTTTCGTTCGCACGCTCGTCTCTCCCGATTAATAATTCTGGGGTAAAAGCGCTCCAAGGGAACGCCGGTCCCCATCACGGGGTGCTCGGGCCCAGCCCGCATCCATCCCGAGCGAACACCGAGCAACCGCAGTGCTCTGAGCTAGAGGAAACCCTGCGCTGGGCACAGGATGCGCTGTACATCACCAGGGGTCCGACCCAGCCGTGTGCCGGGTGCGAGCCGGAGCGTCGGAGGCCGTTTTTGGGACAATACAGTCTTTAGTGTCAGCCCTATGCACGGAGATTGGCGTCGGGTGGGATATCGCTTCAGCTCGGAGCATCGCAGCGGCTCTTGGCGGGGATCGGTGCTGGGGTGTTCAGCGTTTAGGGGGGGGCTTGAGAAGGGCTGGAAGCCACACAATCAGCCCCAGCAGCAGAAAGCGGGGGGGGGGGGGGGGGGGACATCGGCAATCAACCCCTGGCCGTGGAACGAGGCCAAGAGGCTGTGGGAATCGCAGGCTTGTTGGAGCAGTTGCTTGAATTCGCCGTGCTTTATAGCCTCTCCCTCATTAGGGCTTGTCTTTTTGGGGGGAACGAGTGAATTCTGTCGGATTTTGCATGCCACTGTCCTCGGAGAGCTTCCCAGTCATGCATTAAGCAGCGTGACTAACGCCTCTCTCATGTGGTCGGGTCTCTTCTCGCACTCTCCCCGCAGGGAGAATTGTGTGTGCCGAGGAATACTTGTTTTGGGAGGGGTTTTTATTTTCAAGCACTCTGTATTCCGCCAGCAGGTCGGAAAAAGGTGGCTGGCACCAGAGAAGAAAGTGTGGGATGGTCCTTAGATCCCATGGGAAAATAGCCCGCTGCCGCGCGCCGGCCCCTGGGAAGCCTCTGTCTCCTGCACAGACGTGCTTTTCCCCGATGCTGGAGCTTCCACCTCCACCTCACGCCCTGCTCGGGGCTCTCACATCTGCTCTGTGTCACCCCCACCCCAAGCACCCAGAAGAATTAGTTCCCCCGGTGAACCAGGGTGCATGGCTCCCACACTCCTGCAGCCGCCTCTTTTTTGGGGGTGACAGCCTTGCTCAGCCTCCAACCCCCATATTTTGGAGGCTCCCTCCACCCTTTTCCCAGAGCACGCTGTATGGGTGCAGGGCACCCTGGGGTGCCTCCCTTCCTGCCCTGGGCTCCCGGTGCTGGTGACTCAGGGCTGGGTGACGGCAGAGCCGTGGCCCCGCTCAGGGACTTTCACCTTTAGCTGAGATCCTCGCGCCTGGGATTAGGCAGGGACAGCTACGTCAGCGGCGGCCCAGCCTCATGCAAACAGGCGTGGGCAAACAGCCCATGCTGGGTGCCTCCCCGCTGGGCATCCTCCGGATTCATGCTCCTCGCGCTCCTCACTGCACATTTTCAAAAGCAATGGGGTGACGACGCTTGACGCGGGCTCAGACCCACATCTGCAGGCCACGCGTGCCCCCCATGCAGAGTGACATCATGCCAGTGCACAGCAACGGGGACAGGGGCACGCGCACACACGTCGCTCCGTGCACACGCATGTGCACGCAGTGCAGCAACACCAGCCCCGTCCTGGTGCACGCGCTCTGCGGGTGCGGGCGTGGGTGTGCTCCTTGCAGTGCTCACGCACACACGTGCACATGTGTGCTTCTCCCTCTGTGCTGTGAACGTGCGTGTGCTTGCACACTCACCGCTGGGTCTTGCTTGAATCGGTGCGGAGCCACACTGTGCTCCTGCCACCATCCCTGGCCATGTGCAGGGTGGGGGTGGTTGGCTTTCCTCCTCCCTTCCACCCAGGACATGCCTGTGGATGGCTGTGCTTGCCCTCAGTGGGGTGGAAGCATCTCCCCTCTGGCACAAAGGGTGTTTGCAGGATCAGAGAGCTAGTGGAGCTAGACTCTGGGGCCAGAGCTTCATCTTCAGGAGCAGAGCTGTGTTTCCACCTGCTGAGGGAGAGCTCGAGGCAGGCATTTGTCCACGGGCAAGCATGGGGATACAGGGACTGCGAGCAGCTGGCTTGTGGGAAGCAACAGGGCAGCCAGAGCAGGATGTTCCACTTGTTGAGGAGCCGAACGATTCTAGTGAGTGGGAATTTGGCATTTGGCCATGTAGCAGGAGGAGCACCATCTCATCCCATCCATCCCATCCCCATCCCACAGGCTGCGTGCAGAGCGCGGAGAGAAGCCATAGGAATGGAAGGAGCGGGTTGCTGCTGCGGGTGCCGTGGCAGATGTTGTGGATGCCGATTTTTGGACGTACAAGTGAGGCCTCCATGTCCGCTGGTAGTCAGGGAAGCAGGGGATGTGAAGGCAGGTGGCCAGGTGCAGGTGATGAAGCGTGTGGCTCGGTGCCGAAGGGACAGTCCCCGCAGGGCTGGCACTGGCCCTGCAGTGTCGGCACACTGGGAGGAGGTTTCCAGTGGCTGGGTGCCTGCAGTGCAGCGTGCAGTGTGCGTCTGCAATGCAGGGGGCAGTACTCCTGTCACCGTTTCTGCAGTCAGTGAGGTGGACATGGACACCCCTGGGCAACCCCCAGACACATCTCAGCCTGGAGCAGGAGGGAATGGGAAGGAGCAGGGAATGCTCTCTGCCTGGTGCAGGGTGCGGGGTTGCCTAGTGATTATGCAGCAGAGGGGAGAAGCTGTGCTACCCGTTGCTGAGTGCAGGGGCCACACTGGGCTGCAGGGAGGCTCAGGAGCTGCAGCATGGGTGCTGGGAGCTGCAGTGCAGGGTAGGCAGTGCTCCCCTGGCACACTGCTGGGCACTGTCCCTCCTTCTACAGGGGCTATGGGCAGGTGGCAGTGTCCTGCGTGCAGTTCAGTGCAAGTGTTGTGCAGGGCTCCTGCATCCCTGCAGTGTTGGGTGGGTGGTGCCTTTGCAGCGCAAAGCTGGCAGCTCAGGGAGGGCAGTGCTGCGCTGTGCCTGCTGTGGCAGCGCGCTGCATCCCTGCAGCTCTGGAGGGGTGGCATCCCTTCAGTGCAAGCAGTGCTCCTTGTCCTCACACCCCTGTGATGCTCCACATCCCTGCGGTGTCCCCACCGTCCCTGCAGTGCTGAGGGGCTGCATCCCCACATCCCACACAGGGCCCCCACCTGCCCCTTTGCTGCCTCAGCCCCGTGGTGCTGGCAGGGTGCGCGGTGCCCCCGTGTCCCCGCAGTGCGTGGCACACAATGCTCCTGTGTCTCTGCAGTGAGAAGCTGTTTCCCAGCCTGGCTGGCTCCCATCGGGTTGCTGGCAGCAGGCTGCGTGCAGTCCGCCCCGTTAGCGTGCCTGGCTGGTTGTAATTACAGAGTGTGCAGTGACGAAGAGGGTGGACGGTGGCAGGAGTGGCTTCCTGTGCCTTGCAGGAAGGGCCAGGGCTTCGGTGAAGGGGTTGCTCTTTGGGTCAGGGAACTCAGCACTTCAGGATCGGGCTTCCTGGGCCCTTGCTGGGGGAGGCTGGGGCCAGGTGGACCTGGAACCCCCTTCCTTTTGAACCGCGGCTTTGCAGTACCACAGAGGGTGTAAGGTGCAGCCAGGGATCGAGCAGCCTAACCCGAGGTGTCTGTGTCCTTCCAGCTCTCCTGAGGCACAGGATGAAGCCCCTCACCTCCTGCCTGGCCCTGTGGCTCCTCTGCCAGCTGCCTGCTCTGGCCTGTGGGACGCGCGTGGTCTACAAAGTGCAGGAGGAGCAGCCCCCCAACACGCTTATCGGCAGCCTGGCCTCTGACTATGGCTTCCCCGACGTGGGGCACCTCTACAAGCTGGAAGTGGGGGCCCCGTACCTGCGTGTGGACGGCAAGACTGGAGACATCTACACCACGGAGACCTCCATCGACCGGGAGAGCTTGCGTGAGTGCCAGCACTTGCTGCCTGGAGAGCCCTGCTACCTGGAGTTCGAAGTGTCCATCACTGACCTGATCCAGAACAACAGCCCACGCCTGCTGGAAGGGCAGATCGAGGTGCTCGATATCAATGACAACACCCCCAACTTCGCCTCGCCCGTCCTCACTCTGACCATCCCTGAGAACACCAACATCGGGGCTCTCTTCTCCATCCCCCCGGCCATGGACCGGGACTCGGGCCCCAATGGCGTTGCCTCCTATGAGCTGCTGGCTGGCCCCGAAGCACAGGAGCTCTTTGGGCTGCAGGTGGCTGAGGACCAGGAGGAGAAGCAGCCGCAGCTGATCGTCATGGGAAACCTGGACCGGGAGCAGTGGGACTCCTACGACCTGACCATCAAGGTGCAGGATGGGGGCAACCCACCACGGGCCAGCAGCGCGCTGCTGCGCATCACCATCGTGGACATGAATGACAATGCACCCAAGTTCGAGAAAGCCCTCTACGAGGCTGAGCTATCTGAAAACAGCCCTGTAGGGCACTCCGTCATCCAGGTTGGTTTTTTGGGTTTCTTGCTCCACCCCACTTCCCCTATGCTTCCAGGAGGGACAAGCCACGGGTGTTTATAGGGCTACGTGCTGCCTTGGGGAAGGAGATCCTAGAAGGGCTGGATGCCGTAGGAGCCCACAGCATAAGGCTGGAATGTCATTTCTGCTAAAACATGGTGGGACGGGATGCTCGGGGAGCTTTGGCCGAAGTGGGGGCTACAAAGCTGCAAATGGATAGCAGCAGCAGAGTGCTTAGGGGCATGGCAGCAGGTTTTGGGGAGAGCTGGGATCCACGGTCAGTAGCGGAGACCAGAGTCAGGCTGTTCTGAACACTGCCCATGGACATGACATAGAGCCTTTCACTAGTTGCATTCCCTCAGCTGCTCCATGGGAGACAGGGAATACTGTCTGCAGAACTGGGGTGCTTTCTGCACACAGGACTATGCTCCACAGTGGGCATCCCATGGGCTAGGTCCGGGTGGGTCTGGCCAGGAGGCGACATCGAGATGGTAGCAGCGACATCTGTTTATCTGCAGCTGCCATCTTAATAAGCAGAGTGCAGCCGGCTCTCATCCACTCGCTAATTCTGATGTGAATTTTTAAGAATTCATTTTTCACCCTTAAGAGAATGGAAGTTGGAAGCAGATAAGGGAGCAGCGCGGCCGGGAGGAGAATGGGCTGAGCCACCGCTGCTGCCATTGCTCAGCTTTTATCTTTTAGGTAAAATGACTTCCGCCTTTTTTTGTGAGTGGAGGTAAAAGGTGGAATTTACATTTAACAACTTTCATTCTCCATCCAAATCTGCTGAGCAAGATAACGGCAGAGAAGCAAATGGTGCAGAGAACAGGCTGCTCGGAGAGCCGATTAGGGAGGCAAATGTTAGACAAACCTCATCTTCTTTAGAAAGCAAATACTAGGCAGGTTTATGTGAATGCAGAGCTGCTGGCAGGCAGGCAGGGATGGTTGGTGCAAGCTGGGATGGAGCTACTGCAACTGTGCATGGCCTCACCATTATTTTCTTCCCGGGCACCCAAACCCCACTTGTTGGCTGCAGGCAGTGGGAAGGGATGGCTCAGTGCAGTCGGGGCTGTCCCTCCGTGGTGCTGCCTGGCTCTGGCAGTGCTGCTTCCCAGTGGATTCTCTGCATGCCGGAGCCAGTCAGGAGAGAAACTCAGCCCAACCGGCACAGCCGGTTTCTCTGGAAGAGTGAGGGAAGGCCTCCGTGCTAGAGAGCCGCTCCCAGTCACCCTGCCGGTCTCAGGGTGCCCTGTAGATCTTAGCCTCAGAAGAGGAAATGCGGGCTTTTCCCCTCAGTCTGGCCCCTCATTCACTGTCTCCTCCCTCCATCCTGCAGGTGAAGGCCAACGACTCAGACCAGGGTGCCAATGCCGAGATTGATTACTCCTTCCACCAAGCATCAGATATGGTGCGCCGGCTGCTGCGCCTGGACCGCAACACAGGGCTCATCACCGTCCAGGGGCCCATTGATCGTGAGGACGTCAGCATCCTCAAGTTCTCTGTCATGGCCAAGGACAAGGGGGCCAACCCCAAGAGTGCCCGCACGCAGGTAGTGGTCACCATCAAGGACATGAATGACAATGCGCCCTCTATTGAGATTCGGGGCATTGGATTGGTCACCCACCAGGATGGCATGGCAAATATCTCGGAGGACGTACCAGTAGAGACAGCAGTGGCTCTGGTACAGGTGTCCGACCGAGATGAGGGCGAGAATGCTGTGGTGACCTGTGTGGTGGCCGGTGATGTCCCCTTCCAGCTACGGCAGGCTAGTGAAACAGGGAGTGACAGCAAGAAGAAATACTTCCTGCAGACTACCACACCTTTGGACTATGAGTCGGTGAAGGACTACACAATCGAGATTGTGGCAGTGGACTCGGGGAACCCGCCCCTTTCCAGCACCAACTCGTTGAAGGTGCAGGTGGTAGATGTGAATGACAATGCACCCGTCTTCAGCCAGAGCTTCACCGAGGTGGCCTTCCCTGAGAACAACGAGCCCAATGACCTGGTGATGGAGGTGAGTGCCAGCGATGCAGACAGTGGCTCCAATGCCAAGCTGGTTTACTCATTGGTGACCGACCCATCCTCCAAGGACTCCTTTACCATCGACCCCGACTCTGGGGAAATTCGAGTGAAAGCGGTGCTGGACCGTGAGCAGCGGGAGCGCTACGAGTTCTTGGTGGTGGCAGCAGACAAGGGCAGCCCCAGCCTGAAGGGCACAGCGTCGGTGGCCATCAACGTCATGGATAGGAATGACAACGACCCCAAGTTCATGCTGAGCGGCTACAACTTCTCGGTGATGGAGAACATGCCACCCCTCAGCCCTGTGGGCATGGTGACGGTGATCGATGCTGACAAAGGAGAAAATGCCCGAATCCAGCTGTCGGTGGAGCAAGACAATGGGGATTTTGTCATCCAGAATGGCACTGGCACCATTCTCTCCAGCATCTCTTTTGACCGGGAGCAACAAAGCACGTACACTTTCCGGCTCAAGGCTGTGGACGGTGGGGATCCCCCCCGCTCTGCCTATGTAGGGGTGACCATCAACGTCTTGGATGAGAACGACAACGCTCCCTTCATCACCTCACCTTCCAACGCCACCTACAAGCACATTCTGCCCCACACCAGCCCTGGCCAGCAGGTGAGCAAAGTCAAGGCGGAGGACATCGACACCGGCGTCAATGCCGAGCTGACCTACAGCATCACAGGAGGCAACCCCTTTGAGCTCTTCCAGATCTCCCCGCAAAGTGGGGACATCACGCTGGAGAAGGAGATCCTGCGCAAGCACCATGGCCTGCACCGCTTGGTCGTGCGTGTCAATGACAAGGGCAAGCCATCCCGGCACGGCACTGCCCTGGTGCACTTCTATGTCAATGAGACTTTGGCCAACCGCACACTACTGGACACGCTGGTGGGGCACAGCCTGGACACACCACTTGACATAGACATCGCTGGGGACCCCGAGTATGAGCGCAGCAAGCAGAGAAGCAACATCCTCTTTGGAGTCATCGCCGGCATTGTGGCTGTCACCTTGGTCATTGTGCTGGTCGTCCTGGTGCGCTACTGCCGACAGCGGGAGGCCAAGAGTGGCTACCAGGCGGGCAAGAAGGAGACCAAGGACCTGTATGCGCCCAAGCAGGCCAGCAAGAGTGGCAAGAGCAAGAACAAGGTGAAGAAGAGCAAGTCCCCGAAGCCACCCAAGCCAACAGAGGATGAGGAGGAGACGGGGCTGCAGAAATCCCTCAAGTTCAACCTGATGAATGACTCTGTCAGTGACAGCCCTCGCATCCACCTGCCCCTCAACTACCCACCAGGCAGCCCGGACCTGGGCAGGCACTACCGCTCCAACTCGCCCCTGCCCTCCATCCAGCTGCAGCCCCAGTCTCCCTCTGCCTCCAAGAAGCACCAAGTGGTGCAGGACCTGCCGGCCACCAACACCTTTGTTGGCACCGGGGACAACAACTCGACGGGCTCCGAGCAGTACTCGGACTACAGCTACCGCACCAATCCCCAGAAATACACCAACAAGCAGGTAGGAGAGCTCATCCTGAGGCCGGCAGCGGCCCCCCCCGCTGCACCGGGGACCCATCTGGACCGAGGTGTGGGAGTGAGCCTGGACTGTGGGGCGGGGAAGGGACGGGGTCAGAAAAGCATCGCAGCCCTTGTCACAGCACCCAGGGCTGGGACCTGGGTGACAGTGACACACAGGTTGCTGCATGCCTGTACCTCTGCATGGGGAGTGCTGGGGGGACACCCACCCATCCGGGTGCTCTTTGGGTACTGGCAGCCAGTGGGGTGATCTGAGCACAGAACTGTGTACAGATCCCCTTGCAGAGCATCCCAAAAACGGGAGTGCAGCACCTGCCTGGCTGCCCCGGGCAGGTGGGGTTGGGCAGGGGAGCAAAGCACTGCCTTTTTCCCAGGCTCGGGTTCTGCCTTTCCCAGGGCTTGGGCTTTCTGCCATCACTGGCACGGTGAAAATCAGCCTTAGTGCAAGCATCAGGGTCCAGCGGCTTTACTCACACGGGGCTCCTCACTGGTGGCATGGGGCCGGGAGGCCAGAGCTGTGGGGTGCGGGGTCTCTGCTGTGTGCTGCGGTTACGTCACTGCTCTGTGTCTGGCTGGGACTTGTGCTGCACATGGGGCAGGGTGCTGGCAGGACCAGGCTGCTGGCTAGTGTGCTTGGAGGTCATGGGAGGACTGTAGGGGTCCAGAGCTTGTGGAACCTTCTCTCCTTGGGCTGTCTGGTCAGTTGGCTTGCACATTGTCTCTGCTTTGGCGCCTGTTGGGTCTGTCCTTAGCTCTGTCCTCAGCTCTGTCCTTAGCTACTAGTTAGAGAGAGAGGGGACAGGTGGCTTCATCTGTTTCTGACTCCGTAGAGAGGATCACTTGCTCTGTGTCATGTCGTACTGTACCCCTGTGCCCCATGGAGAGCCCCGAGCGGCAGGCTGGGCTCCTGCTGTAGGGCTGAGCTCTGTTGCCCTGTTGGATTTGACTTCAATAAAGTTTTCTATTTTTGACCGCTTGTGCCTTATTTTCCGTGCTGCCCCCGAAGCTGCTTTGGCTCCTGGCCATTTCCCAGGCAGGCTTCCCACGTTCCTGGTGCCCAGAAACAGTGTTCTCATGGGCCAGCCCTTCCACAACCTTCCCCCATCCCGCAGTAGCCAACCCAGAGGTCCCAGGGTGCTGACTCCCTGCACGACTTCTCTCATCTCCAGCCTTCCAAGGAGCCTTCCTCCAGGTCACGGTCCACCACACATGCACTCCAACTTCCCTGTGCCATGCCTTCTCCTGGCTCATCCCATCCATCCCCACATCCATGTAAGACCTCCACCTCCCCAGGCCAGCAGGCGGAGGAGCAGAGCCCTGCCTTGGTAGCATGACCCAAATCCTGCCGCAGTGCCGCAATGAGGACGCGGATGCAGATGGAGCCCGGGTGCGTCAGCAGTGCTGGGGGGGCACCCAAAGCAAGGTGCTCCCACCCCACCATGCGACAAGCATCAGCACTGTGGAGAAGATGTCCTCCCAAGCAAGCTTGCAATGGAGCAAGGTTGCCTTGCTCCCCCAAAAGACCACGGTCTCCCCTTTCTGGCTGCAGCCCCCCCCCCCTCATTCTCAAGGTTGTTGGTTCAACTTGGGGTGCAGGGAGGCTTCACCTCTTCCCCAGGGGCACCAACCGGCCCCACCAGCCCGCTGGGGGGAGGAGGTCTGGTGCTGGGAGAGATTAGATCAGCTGGAGAAACCAGTGCTTCTGGCTTCCGTGGTTTGAGCCTGGTGCCAGCCTTGGCTCTCCCAGCCTCTCCATTTATTTTGCTAACAGCGTCAGGTTTTATCTCCAACCGGCCGGGAAGCGTCTGGGCCTCCTGGGCAGGCACGGCTGTGCCTTGCGGGAGGTGCAGTGGCTGCAGAAGAGGAAAGGAGACACCGGCACCCACCTCCAGCAGCAGCCCTGCAGGGATGGGCCGGCCGGGCTGGGGATGTGGCTTCTCCTCGCAGCCCTTTGGGAACCATCCGAAAGCACTTTCCCTTCCCTCCTTGCCCTCAGCAGCTCTTTGATGAACCCGCAGCCAGAACGTAACCACATTCAGGTGCAGAAGTTTTTTTTTTCTTCTGCCTCCCTCCCAGCCTTCATCCACTGGGACATTTCTTCTACTTTTTTTTTCCTCCTTTCTCCTCTCTTGACTGCACAAACTCAAAGCTGCCCCGGTCACTATGGCCCCCCGTTGCCCACAAAGCCAGCTGGAGTGATGTTGGCTTGGGCACACTGCTGCGAGCTCAGCAGAGGCACCTGCACCTGCCTGCAGGCACAGGAGCACGGTGCAGCATTAATTACTCTCTGCAGGTGGGGGGGGAGGGGGGGGGAATAAGAGGAATATTGTAGCTGTAATGGACAGAAATGAAATAGTCTTGCGGTGGAATTTAGCTGCGAGTCTCCATAAATTGCAGGTTTAGGTGTTGGCAGATGTCTGGGAAAGTTTCCTGCCATCCCGGGTCAGTGGGTTTTCTCAAGGTCGCTCACGTGGAATGAGCTGATAAATGGATCCAGCGCTGAGCTGCAGATGGAGCAGAGGGTTCAGGGGGGACCTGCCCTGTTTTCCCCTGCTCTGCATAGACGCTGTGCTGGGAGCAGTTCCCAAAATGCAAATCAGCTTCTGCTCTCTGGCTCGTTTGGGACTGGTGCGGATTCAGTGTTTGGGGATGTTTGTACAGGGCCCTGAGTGCCCAGGGGGAGTGCAAAGGTGGGTGAGAAGCACGATGCTCTCAGTCTGCACTCACCCAGTGCAGGCTGCATGGTGATGGGATGACCCGCATCTCCTGTGGGAGGAGGCGGTGTGGGAATTGGTGCCACGTTGTTCTGGGAGAGCTGGCATGGGATCGGATACTTTGGAGTCCGAGGAGGATATGGCACAGGGGTGGGAGCCATGTAGGAGGAGGTGGCACGTGAATGGGTACTGTGTTGTCTCAGGAGGAGGTGGCACAGGGCTGTATGCAGATTGCACTGCATGGCGAGTTGACAGCAGAGCGTACATAATGTGGTCACCCCAGTGAGGGGGATGTCTGCCTGGTGGCTGTGGGGTTTCCCATCCCCATCCTCCCGAGGAGAGCATTGAATCTCTCCTGCTTGGCAGCCCCTGGCTCCACTGGGTTTGGGGACCTCATCCTTTGCTCTCTTGGCGGCTTGTACAGAATGACTCTCATCTCTTTCTGTGCATCTATGCCCTCTGCTCTCCCACAGCATGCTGGCCTTGCAGCCCTGAGCCCTCCCCTCCAGCCCATTCCTCTTTCCCACCCCACTAAGCCAGCTGCTGGCCCACTCTCCCCTTTTTCCATCTGCCTCTCATCTCCAGGCTTTTACAGTGACATCCTCACCCTCTCCACCCCTCTTTCCCAATTGCTCCCTTCCTCTTGCTCCACTCAAGCAGTTTCCTCCCCCTCTCCCATATCTTCCTCCTCCCAAATCCTGAGGGATGCTGAACCCAGGTCCTTGCAGCTCGGCAGCTCCCGTGGGTCCCAGTGCAATGAAAGCACTGGCTGTGGCCAAGGCACACTGATTGATATTCCCAGCACTGCTCTGCCTGCTCGGCTGGGCTCTCAGCTGCAGTGCTGCTCCCGGAGCAGACAGGAGCAGGGCTCATCCCTGCAGCCTGCTACATCAGGCACCCTGATCCTGGGGGAGGGGGGAGCACAGCAATTTCTGCAGTGCACAGCACATGTTCCCAGCATTTTCTCATCTCTCTGAAAAGGGGGAGAGGGAAGGATGCTGTAGATGAGGTGTGAGGTGATTCCTGGGGTGCACCTTTGGGGTGGGATGCAGTAGGAGGAGGAGGGAGGGTGCAGTGAGGACAGGGCCAGGGTGCTGTGGATGTTAATGAGAGGGTGTGTGATATAGGGCAGGAAGGGTGGGGTGTTGTGGGGTAGATGTGCAGAGCAAAGCTCTGTCCCTGGGAGCTGTGGTGAGGAGAACAGTCCAGGGGTCATGCAAAGAGGTGCCCTCTGTGTGCTTGTGGCCCCAGAACTGGTGTCCACCCAGAAGCACAGTGGGGTGATGGACATTCAGAGGCTGATCAGACATCTTGCATGGTGCTCTGTGGGGCTGAACCACCCACTTATCTTGTTTTGAAAGGTGCCTCTGGACTTGAGCCCTAAGCCAAGCCCAAAGTGCCTTCATCTCTCCCCACCCTCCTCGCTGTGCATTGTAGTCATGCTACAGAACCCGGGCACAGCTCAGCTCCATGGGAGAGCTGCATCCCTGCCCACTGCCCTGCAAGCCAGTCCTTCCTGGCTGCACTTGCACAACCCAAGCTGTGCTCATGGGAGAAACTGAGATGGTCATTAGAGATTGCTCCAGGCAGGGCTCTTCCCACAGTCCTCATCTTCCAAAGAGCTCACACTGCTCAGCTGGGATGGTTTAACTTAGGACCATAGAATTATAGGATCATAGTGTCGTAGAATCACTGAGGCTGGAAAAACACCACCAAGGTCATCTAGTTCAACCATCAGCCCATTTGCCACGCCCACTGAACCACATCTCTCAGTGCCACATCTACCTTTGTCTTGAACATATCCAAGGACGATGACTCCATCACCTCTCTGGGCAGCCTGTGCCAACATCTTACCGTATAACAGAGGGGGTTGAGCTCAGTGGGGTCTTTGCAATCTACTTCCCTTGCAACAGGCCTGGCCTTCCTGGGTAGGATGCAGGCCACCTCCAGAACCTTTGTCACCTCCTTGTCACCTCTGGCTCCGCCTTAGTTGTTGCATACCACTGGTTCCCCAGGTGGGAGCTGTGCATTGCCCCAGCCCTTTAGCTCCTGGCAGGAAGGAGTGGGTGGGAGGAGAGCAGGTTTGTGGCAGTGACCTGCCAGGAGGGCAGAACCCACATCCTGAATTAGCACGTCATCTACACCCATTCGGTCATTCACTTGAGGATCATGCCCAAAGATCACCAGAGATGCCCCCGCCCCATTAGCAAAACATCCTCCTGAGTACTTCCTGGCTTGTGAAACGTCTGAGCTTCTATCAAAACAGGCCCAGAGCTGGGCGGGATTCATCAAAGCTGCCTCCCAGAGCCATCATTTTGGGAAGGCAGCAAACCACCACCTCTCTCCTGGGATCGACCCTGCTCCGCAGCAAAGAATCCGGAGCAGAGTGCCCTGATTCAGCTCCTCCGAGAGATCTCCAAAAGCCCAGGCAACCTGGAAGCCTGCAGCTATTTGGCTCCCACATGGCTTGCTGTTCACATGCTCCAAACTCCCCCATGCTCCTGAGCATCTGCAAAGCTGCTGCCAGGAAGGATCTGACAGATATCAGTCCCTGCTGCGGGGGTTTGTCTTGTCTGAACTCAGGGCTGCAATCCTGCTTTAAATATCTTGCTAATGTGATGTCTGATGTTCCTTTACACTAATCTGTTAATCTTTCTGCTTCTTCATCAAATGAGCTCAAGCCCAATAGAAGGGAAATCAGTATTCCAGATGAAAAAAAAGCTCTTCTTTATTATTCAGGCTGAGTGAGACCTTTTGGGGTGTTGTGACATTGATTTGAGCTGCCTGGAGGGGCCAGAGCTGCTTTTTCTCAGGATTTCAAGAAGATCACAGTTTATTAGGGACCATCAGGTCTCTTTTTTTCCATAGAACAGAGCTCAGGAACCTTCTCTGATATCCAGAGCTTTTGCTTGCGCCACAGTCTGCAAGGTCTGGAGCACGATTTGACAGCTCACACAGGAATTGAGCACTGGATGAGAGATTAAATTCAGAAGAGTAGATCTGCAATTCCATTAGGAATTCCCACACATCTGGGAATATTGTTCAACAAGCAGGATCTGAACAGGCAGGTGAAGCAGAAACTGGTCATAGAATCACATAATCTTAGAATCATTGAGGTTGGAAAAGACCATTAAGATCAAATTCATCCATTGACCCATCTCCATCATGCCCTCTAAACCAAGTCTCCCAGTGCCACGTCTACACGTTTCTCATCCCTTTGAGATGATCTTCATAACCAGACCTCTTTAGGACTGTGGTGTTGCAAGGGAATGAAGAGGAGCAGGCACTTGGGACTTCCTTGAGTGGCAATCACAACTCTGAAGTTGTGGCCCATGCTAAGAAATCCTGCCATTGCATGAGACATGCCTGGCAAACCCCCCAGCTGACTGCTGAAGGCTTTGGTGGGGCTCCCCTTTCTCTTCTTTCCAGTCATGCTGGAGACTGCATTGCAGCAGGCTTTGTACCTTCCACCTTTCTCTCTTCAGTGGCTTGCTCCAGGATTCTACTGCTTCTGATGGGTGGTCAGATGTCTCCTGTCAGCCAACACCTCCAGCTCTCCCCGTGCGCAGGAAACCAGTTTGAGTGCCTCATTCATGTTGCTGAGCAGGATCCTGATCCTGCACATGTGGGAGCAGCACAGAACACAGGGTACCATGAGAGTGCTCCCCTCCACCTTCAGCCCACGCTGTTGGGTGCAGCCTCTGTTCTGCCCCAGATCCCTGCACATGGTCATGGTACTCCTCCACCACCCACACGGCATCCTGCACTAGCAGAACATGCCAGACACTAGTGTGCTTCAACCTGACAACACTACCTGTCTCATCTCCTTGATCTCTCCAAATGAAGGTGATATCTCTCACCCAGCATCATTATGTGCAGGCTGGCTGTAGAGTACTGGTGGGAGGGATCTGCAGATGTCCAGAGCATGCTGACCTATGGAACAGACACAGCTCCTCCACTGACCAGGAAAGCTTCTGCCCCTTGCCTATGGAAAGAGTTGTCTGGAAGATGGGATCACCATGGAGTTAAAAATTTGCATTTAAAAATGAATCACAAGGAAATGACAGTCTTTGTTTTGTTTTGGTTCAAGTCAGTAGACAAACAGGTAGGTGGGTAGATTGGTATGTATGTAGGAAGGTAGGCTCACATGTATTTAGGTAGGTCAGTTGGTATGTAAGTAGGTAGATAGGTAGGTGGATGGATACACAGATAGATAGATAGATTTCCTAATAATTTTGTAAAGGTACTGTTCTGACTGACCTTTTTTTTAATTTAGTTTCATAACCACTACTTGGCTTGAATTCTGAAATGAAAATTGTCTTTGCAAGAGCATCACTTTTTCATTTTTCAGTGTCAGCAAAGATATCCCCCCTGCCCCACCTTTGAAACAAGGCGCTCACTTGAAAGAAGATCTGATTTCAGCAAACTGACATTTTCTCCATGCAGAGTCTTCTGTTGAAGCATCCCTTGGTTAGCTCTCTCCAAGGGGCCAGAGCCTCCTGCCTGGGACCCCCTGCTTTCCCCAGAGCCCTCCTCAGGATCCATCAGCTCCACTGGGTGCAATGGGGAGCCAAATTAGCTCATTATTTTCCCAGCATTATTTTCCTTCTTGGCAGCTGTCAGATTCCTTGAGGGCTTTGTTGAAGTGTTTCACCCAGCCCTGGAACCTTTTTCTGCCTGGGATTTTCAGATGGTTTTAATGTGACGATGCGACCTCCTTCTGTGTCCCGAGCAATTTCTGCTTGATACCAACTGGCATCAGAATGGCTCTATTATCAGCTTGAAGGTGATAGACATTTCAGGACACCACGGTCAGTCCAATTTAGACATTATTCCACAAAGATTACGACCCCTTTAGATTTTATGATTCACCCTTTGGATGATTTATTTCCATATTTTCCTTTCCAGTCTTCTTTTCAACCAAAGAAAAGCCAAATTGCACATCCTCGATGGGCTCAGAGCTCTGATAGGCTGTGAGGTTAGGCAATCTCTGTCCTGAGGCTGTCTAAATGGGTTTCTAATTGCGTTAGATCTTGCTATGAGTTAGATAAATTCGATCTGAGCAGGCAGGTTGGCACCGGGCTTTGGCGGCTTCTTTGAGCAGCATGCAAATTTCGGGAGGCTTCAGGGCACCTATGTGGAGACAGTCCACATTTTACCCAGACTTATTCATTAAATAGTGCCTCGGGATCTGATGTCCATTTCAGGATGGCTGTTCTGCTATCATTATTTCAGCAGGACTTGTAACTCCTCTCCTCCAACCGCAAGGTCAGCGCTTACTAATTGCTGGAGATGGAACCATGCGAGCAGTCATGAAGAGGGGAGAGTGGGTGCTTTCCAAACTACTCTTGGTTCTGGGAAGTGTGATCCATGTGGATCCCTCTATGTCTTTCTTATTGTTGTGTGTTCCTTCTGTGGCCTCAATTGCCTGCAGCAAAGGAGCTGGAGGGATGTCAGGAGCAAACCTCACAACCCTTGTCAAAGGGCCATTCTGGGAGCAGAGTGGGATATAGGGATGGACTCAAGGATTCGGGGCAGAGAAGAGCCATCAGACAGGACATCATGGATGTCAGGTGGACCAGAACTGGCAGCCCATTGTAGACCAGAGGAGGTGACCTCAGCAAAATGCATAAGAGGAGGTCAGACTGGTAGATGAGAACAGCAGAGGTGCTGCCTGCTCCATGCCCAGCCCACACCCCAGCAGAATCACACACTGGTGCTGTAAGGCAGCTGGCTGCAGTGGCCACAAGCTGAGCTTGGGCCCTTTTCTCTCTCTAGCCAAAGCCTTGCTCTGCGCTTGGCAGTTCTCATCTTACCTTCCTAGAGCCTCCATTTAGTTTCCAAGAGTGTAATATTCCCTTCAGCATCCTACTCCAGCGCCTGCGTCACATTGCAGGGAGCTTCCAAACATGACCCTAGCAAATTAAATAATTCCCACGCGCAGCAAAGCCTCTGTACACAAAAAGTTGGAGCTGGGTAGTTTTGGGCACCGTCTTAATTTTAACAGTCTGCGGAGATGCCGCGCAGCAACCAGGAGCTTCGTGAATTTGCCTGAAGTTGGCCAAGTCCTGTGCCACAATGGCTCCCTTGTCACTTATTTTGATATTCTGGGCACCATGGTCTGACATGGCTGTCTCCCCGCAGCCCTGTGAGTTGCTGCATTGTGGCGGTGGCCGGGGAAGCGAGCTCCGTTGGCAGCGGGCTCGGAGGCTGTAGGCACACAGGGGGAAGAGAAGGGGTTAACGATTCTGACGTTTGCACCGCTCTGGCATTAATCCCACAGGAAAAGGGTGCCTGGGGCGGATTTTAAGGTTCCTTTTGTGCAAAGCGCAATTTCTGAATTTGTGGCACCGCCGTGGCCTCTGCTGCAGCATGATGGTGCGATGGGTGTGTTTTGAGGGGGAGCCAGTGCAGCACCCCCAAGCCCTGCTCCCTTGCAGCCCCCTTTGCGTTTTGTCCCTGTTGGGAAGCAGAATGAGCCTGGTGCATGCCTTACCGCAAGCTGGGGAGGTCTGCACCCAAGGGAAGAGTTGAGGAGGAGCAGAGGGTGCCCTGGGACTTTCCAGCAGCTATGAGGGTCCTGAGGGGGCCCTGGTGGTGGGGAGCAGCAGGATGGGGGGAGCCCTTGGGGGGCTGAACAGTGAACGCTCATGGTTGCAGGATGCACAGTGAAGAGAGCAGTGAGAAACTGTAAACCAATAAATGGGGGGAATCGGTAGAAATGAGTAGTTTTGGAGTGTTGAAAATTGATGAGGAAAGACAAAAAAAAAAAAAACCCAAAAACATGGGGGGAATATCAGTTTTGACAAGCAGAACACAATGAGAAACACTTTAAAAAAAGCGCTAGGAGAAGGCAGTGCCAGCAATCGTCATTTGCAAGTTGTTAATTATGTAGAAAAATGCAAAAGTACTCAGTAAGTAGCTCTGGCAATTCGGGCTGAGAGCGACGCAGGATGCAGCATCTGCCAGTGTGCTGGTAGGTGACAAAGGTGTTCGAAATAAGGTCTCCTTGGAACAGCGCTATTTGGAATAGCAGTATTTGGAATGACACCATTTGGAATAATGCCCTGAGCCAGTGCAGCAGTGAGAGGGATGCAGAGGGCTGGGAGCTCACTGGGGGGACCACAACCGATGGCAGCTAATGTGGTGATGGGAGATGACCGGGCAGTGTCACTGCCACAAGTCAGTCCCAGTCAAGATCACAATGTATGGCTGATGGAGTCCTGGTGATGATGCCAAGTTGAAAATGCCTTCTGTTGTAATCATTATTATTTTGAATTAACACTCTTCATTGTACGTGGCACACTGTTGGCTAGGTGATGATCTGGTAGAGAAGAAAGGCTGAAAAGTCCTGGTGGAAAGGGGTCTTCTGGAGGAGCTTTTGGCAGCACATCCACACCTGCTGTCATTCAGCACTGCAATCAGCGAGCTGGAAGTAAATACAAAATCACCGCTGATAAAATGCGTGGCTGACATGGAGCTCGGTGGAGTGGGAGATCGCAAAGAGAACAGAGCAGTCATGCAGAGCGATCCAGATTGCTTGGTAAAGCGGGCCCATGGAAACAAAGCGCATCATAACGCAAAGCTGTGTGGTGAGAAGCAGAGGACGCCCATGTGTGCCCTGCAGAGCAGCGTGGATTGCAGTGCAGGAGGAGCTCAGCGGGAGCACTCGCACTGCTCTGACCCAGGGGTGTGTGCAGCCCAGGGGTGAAGGATCTGGGAGGTGGGAGCAGGAGCTGAAATCCATCTTTCCTTACAGGGATGGGGAGGAAAAGCGGGGAGAGCAAAGAGGAGGGCCACGAAATGGAGTGGCTGGCTCAATACCCAGCTTGTGGCTGGGGCTTGAGGAAGCCAGCTTGTATAACAGCAGGAGAAGGTTGAGGGGTGCCTCGGTTGCACTGCACAAGCAGCTTCTTGTACGGGGAATGCTGCTGCTGAAAGGCGCATTGACCTCACAGAGAGAGGTCAGACAAAACCCAATTTCTGCAAGCCAGGGCCAGACAAACGGAGCCAGTGTCTTGCCGTGCTGAGTCCAGAACAGGGCTGTGCGGGTGGGGAGCCTCAGCCAGACACAAGCTGCTATTATCTCATCCCAGTGTGGTAGGGACTGAGGGGATGAGGGTCCCTGAGCCCACAGTGCTGTGTGCGGGAGGGAGTGGGGCAGAGTGTGCTGTCTTTGCCCCTCTACCAGGTGGGGTGTGGCATCTGACACAGGTGTTTCTGTAGGCAAGGATGCTGCTGGGGAGCAGATGTTTGGGGGGGCGGGGGTAGTATCACTGTCACAGGGTGGGTTCAGTGCTGGAGCTCAGCTCTGTGTCACTCAGAGTTGCTGCTCTTGCATGGCATGTTCTGCTTGAGGGATCCCTTGCACTTTGTCAAACCTACCTTGGTATTCTGTTCTGGTAACCTCCACCTTCCTCACTGCGAGTGGAGGCAATTCCATCCTCCTAACGGCAGGAAGAAGCAGCCCATTGCTTTCTCTTTGAAGAAAGCATTTGCAGAAGTGATGACTCAGTCTACAGAAGGCTCAGAGGAGATATTATCACTCCCTACAGCTCCCTGAAAGGAGGTTGTGGCAAGGTGATAGGTCACTTCTCCCAGGTGACAGCGATATGACAAAAAGTGATGGTTTTAAGTTGTGCTAGGGGAGGTTCAGGTTGGATATTAGGAAGAGTGTTGATGCTCTGCCACAAGCAGCCGAGAGAGGTGGTGAAGTCACCATCCTTGGAGGAGTTCAGGAAATGTGTAGATATGGCACTGAGGAATGTGGCTAGTGGGCATGGGTTGATGATTGGACTTGATGACCTTAGAGGTCTTTTCCAACTGTAATGATTTTATGATTTATGAGCTTTACACCTTCAACCTCCTCTTCCCCAAACATCTGTTCTCAGTCTTTCCCTGCTTATCAGGACATTTTCCTATTCCTCTCCGCCTCACTGGGGCACATGGCCTTGAATGCGATGTCCCAGACTGGACATGGAACTTCTACGATTCATCTGAAGCCCTGCTGGCACCCGGCACAGCTCGCCGTGTGACTTCAAGACAAATATCCTGCTTACACATCCCAATATAGATGCGTTTTTGTGAGACTTTGACACTGCTGATAGATAGTCAACCCATGATCTGCTGCAGCCCCCAATCCCTCAGCCAGCCTGCTGCTTTCGTGGTGATTATTTTTCCCAAGTGTGCAAATGTGACAGATATATTCCACATCTGTCATCCAAGCCGTTAATGAAAATACAGGCTAGCAATGGACGTGGGACACAACCCGGAGAATTTCATTTGATACATCGTCCCGCCTGTAAGACTTGTCTTCAGTAATTACTTTCTGAATACGACTTTCTAAATGCTTTGCATCCACCTCGCAGCGAGATGCACCATATTACCAAAGCGGGGAAGTACTATGCTGCACCTACAGCATTTCCCTGCATTCCTTATGAGAATGTCATCTAAAATAGTGTCAGAAAAGTTCCGAAAGCCAAGCTGTAACGTTTACTGCTCCTCCTCCATCCGCGAGACCTGATGTCTTTTCAAAGGAAGAAGTTCAATGCCTTGACATGTTTGTTTGTGACAAACCTACCGTGACTGTTACTCATTTCCTTGTTATCTTGTAGGTACTTACAAAGAGTTCTTTTATCTGTTTCGGTATTTTTCCAGGAACTGAAATTAAGCTAACTGTTTTATAATTCTCCAGATCTTCTTTTTTTTCTCATCTTTAAAGACAGGCACTATTTTAGCTCTCTTCCACTTTTCTGGAGCTTCCCTCATCCTGTACAAATTCTTAAGAAAAAAAAAAAAAAAAACGAAATAAAATAAGAGGGAAGAAAAAAAGAAAGAAAGAAAGAAAGAAAGCCCTATCAGCTCTGAAGTTACTTAAATCAGGTCTCTAAGCACCTGGGGTGAATTTAATCAGGTCCAACCAACCTAAAAGCAGTGAGCTCATTTAAATGCTCCCTGTGTGTTCCTTCCCCTGGTTAGGCTTGATTCCTTCCCTGTTCTCCCTGGTACTGGCTGTGTGGGATGCCTGATTGCCACTCCATCTTGGTAAATACTGCAGCGCAAGTGGTATTTAGCCTCGATGGTGCTGTCTTTCCCTGTGTTGCCTTTTTGCCTCCCCATCGTTTCCCATTCCCATTGAGCAGCTCCTTGTGATGTTGATTTTGTGTGTCATTCTCTCTTGGTGTTTGTGTTCTCATCATCCTGGTTTTGCCCTGTGAACTTGCCTTACCCTTTCCCCTCCTTGGTAATCATGACAAAGAGGGATTTTCTGGAAGGATTTGGAGGAGGCTGATGATGCAGCTTAATGGCTCTTTGCAGCAGCTCCTCCCTAACATGAGGGAGAGCAAGCATGAAGTAGGGTACGGCAGTGTTTAACGAGTACACAGAAGGAGCAATTGTGACCCATGATGGAGCATCTCTTACAATGAGAGACTGTGAGTCTGAGGCTGCAAGGTGGGGATGATGTCACCCTAGGTTTGTGCTGAGCTTTGATCCCATTAGAGTGGAAATGGCAACAGGATGAAAATGGGTCTCCTAGAGCAGCAAGGGTGTGAGCTAAGTGGAGGGCAAGGAGGAGGCACCATATGAAGGCTGGGGTGGATGGCAGCCCATGATTCAGGGCATGGTGCTGATGGGGACCTTTCAGAGACTGTAGGCTACGAACTGTGGCACTGAGGGACATGGTTTAGTGGTATGGTGGTGATGGGTTGATGGTTGGACTAGATGATCTTAGTGTTCTTTTCCAATCTTAACAATTCTGTGATATACAAACTGTGTGCCCTCCTTGGTGGCAAAGGAGGCAGGAAATGCTGGGCACGGGCTGCGTGGCATCCCCTGAGCATTGTTTCCTGCTGACCCTCTGCCTCCATTTTAAGGTCAATCCTGATGCCCTCTGCTTTGTGTCAACCACACGGCAAATGAAATCCTCCTCTCTTCTCTCCTCCTGCAGTTACCTCATCGCCGAGTGACGTTCTCTGCAACCAGTCAGGCCCAGGACCTGCAGGACCCCTCCCAGCACAGCTACTATGACAGTGGGCTGGAGGAGTCAGAGACCCCCAGCAGCAAATCATCATCGGGGCCCCGCATTGGGCCACTGGCCCTGCCTGAGGACCACTATGAGCGTACCACGCCTGATGGCAGCATCGGGGAGATGGAGCACCCCGAGAATGGTAGGTGCTGGCAACACCTGCATCTCTGCCTACACTGGGGACCCTGTATCTAGGGCTCTTTGGCCTCTGTGCCTCAAGGACTTGGTCAGACAGACTCCCACGTGCAGCCTGGTGGGGCTGGGAGGCTCAAAGCAAGGGAGCAGCAAAGGCGCGGTGGTTGGGAAGAGGTGAGAAAGAGCAGGGAGGTCTGAGGGGAGGCCAGGAGGTGGGAGGGACAAGGAGGCAGCTCCATTGGCATGACAGGAGGGACAAAAAACTGCTCTGAGGGGGCAGCACAGATATGAGCACAAAGAGGGACTGTCTACAGTGAGGATGTGGGTAGAAGGTCCTGTGGTGCTTACCTCAAGGCAGAGGGCAGGGGTGTTGGGTTGTGCTCAGCTCCACGCTGTGCTCTTGGAGATGTGAAGCTTCCCCGGGGAGCAGAGAAGAGGTTTAATGGCACAGGGAATGCATGGGGTGAAGGACCTGCGAGCAAGGTGATGGTAACCCTGAGGACTCCAGCAGGGCCCTTCAGGTCACTTCTTGCTTGGGTCCATCCCACAAAGCCCCACCAGAGGTGTCTGCCATCTCACCACAGCAAAGCTGGCTTTCCCCTGCCCTGGCACAACTTCACTCCCAGTTGTGGTCCCCATTCTGCCTCTGTGCTGCCTGCTGACTGCCCCCAAGCAGCCCCTGCCCCAAGCTAGCTTCTCTGGCTGGCTTCAGTTGCTTCCTTGGCCTTGGCTCTGGCTGCGCACATAACACTGATTATTCCTCTACCTGCTGCCTTCCATGCTCTTGTACTTAAGGGGACAGCTTGCAAGCTCAAAAGAACCTCTTGGAGTGGAGAAAGAGGTAGCACAAAGGGTCCTCCTGAAATCTCCTGCTTCTGAGAGCATCCTTGACTTTGGGACAAGGTTGAGAGTGTTCGGACAGTCTTGGAGCTGGAAGCATACTGGGTTCCTCTCACACAGCGCAGAGGTGCATAGGGTAATTTGGGGGCCTGAAGGTCTAGCAGTACATCTTCTCCTTCCCAGGTTAGTTCCTGGGATAGCACTGTGCCCAACAAAGCAAGGCAAGTTGGTGCCAGGTCTGGCTGGGCTCCCAAATCCATCAGATTCCCTGGCAATGTGCGGCACCCTCCTGCCTGAGGGTGTCACACAGTCAGATTTCTTCCCAAAAGCACAAGCCAGACAACTGGGAAGAGCAGTGTGGAGAGGTTTCTGGTGCAGGAAGACAGCAATGGCCTTGTCAAGAGCCCTTGGGTACCAGCTAGGTGCATGCAGGGAGCACAAATGTCTTGTGTGCAGGGAGCTGTGCATGGCTGTGCTGCTGGGCGCAACAGAGTGGTGATGTTGGGGCTGGGAGAGGGGATGCTGAGTTCATGAATGTGACAGATGACCCAGCAGTGAAGGAGGAGCAAGGTGAGAGAGGAGAACCTGAAAGTTCTGCAGTAGGAGATGGAGGGCATTCTGTCATCCTTGGGATGTTCATTATCTCTTTCCCAGGATGTTATGCAATGAATAGACCCAAGAAAGGCACAGATCTCTGCTCGCTGGTGACAGGGACAGGACTCAAGGGAACCTCATGGAGCTACATCAGGGAAGGGTCTAGCTGGGTGTTCTGAAAAGGCACTGCACCAGAGGCTGGTGGGTGTGGAACAGGCTTCCCAGGGCAGTGGGCATGTGCCCAAGCTGCTGGAGCTCCAGGAGCATTTGGATAATGCTCTCAAACATAGGCTTTGGATTTCAGTTGGTTTTGGAGGCGGGGGTTCCTGTGGCTCCCTTCTAATTGGAGATAGAATATATCCATAGAATATGGCTCTATGGTTCCAAGGCCAGGGGGCACTGGCCAGAGCAATGGCTGTTGTGGGGTCAAAGCACCCAGGCACTTTTGGAGTTCCCAGCCCTAACCCTCTCAAAAATTCAGCATTCCCATTGCACAGGAGCTATGGGTGCTCACAGTGCAGAAGAACAGAAGTTGCCTCGCACCCACAGAACCCTGCAGTCCTCCGGGCTGGGGCTCCCGTTCCTCTCACTGCCACCAGCCTGGCTCCCTTCACGTGGCAGCTACTAGGTGTCCTGCTGCCTCCTGCACCCGCCCTGACCCAGATAAAGCCCTGTGAGAGCTGAGGCCATGGCGGGGCACGGCTCTGGGGGATCCACTGGCATTAACTCCATCACCCCAGCGCTCTGCAGATTATCTGGCAATGGCAGTTCAGTGAACCTGTGGGGCTGGGGTGAGGGTTGTGATGCTTTAAGCAGACAACAAGGGGACACAGGTGCCAGGACATGTTGTTTGGGGATCACGAGGTGCTGGTTGCATTGGGTCAGTCCTGGAGCCATCATTCCCATTGCATTCCAGACCTTTGTGTGGCATGGGATGTGCACTGTTTGTGCAGGAGAGGGTCAGACCTTCCTGCTAGAGAGCTGTGGGACCACTATGACTCTATGGGGGTATCTCACCATGCTTCTACAGCTGCTCAGAGAGTTCCAGAAGATCCCACTCTGTTGTTTTGGAGCTGGGAAGACGAAGCCATTCTTGACCTTATATTAAACTGAAGAGACTAATTGGATCCCACACACCCTATCTTGCGGCACGAGCACAAGATTGACATGACTGTGCATTTTCTAGGCTTTCATCTAGTTATAAATATCCAGCATAACAGGGCTTCCATTGCTTTCTCCAGGAGATTATCCCTGCAGCCGAACCAATCTGATAAGCAAGTATGCAAGGCTATTTATAGCTCTTCAACTGGAAGACAGATCCATGCCTTTTCTTTGTAGATGGTTCTTCACTTGATTAACACACATATCAGTGTCCTCCTTTTTTGGACACCTTTTACTGTGCAGACTGCAGTAAAATGCTGTATTGCAGGGGCTGAGCCAGGTCCTTTTCAGGAGGAATTATGATCTTACTGATGAAGACTCCTCCAATATCTTGGCACTGACACGCCAGCTCTGCAGTCATCATAGGCATTTGTCATCCCTGGTATTTTACCTAGCTGCCCACTGCTTCCTCCCCAGCTTTTTGCCGTGCCTCTATCCACTCCTGTGAGGTTTCTGAGCTTAGTCTCCCACTTGGCCACTAGATGCTTTCACTGAAGACATCTGTTCCCTCCATCCAGGCTCTGTCAAGGAGCCTGGGAGTGGTCCTGCTCTGCAAAGGGTCTTCCACATTGCAGTGTATGCGGAGTGATGCAAGTGCAGGTATCTCTTTCTTCTCTGGTGAAAATATAGTGGGATCTCTGTACCAAACTGTACAATTTGGAGAATGTTACATAAAGGCTTTTGTAAATTAGGAGTTAGTACGTGAAGGCTGTTTCACTCTGCTCCTGTGTGGTATGGAGGTACTTGAGATGACAGTACAGTGGTTAAAGTATTCCTGAGCTGCATTCTTCAGCCCACAGAACAGGGGCAAATGTTTAATTTGTTTCATCCCCATTATTTAAAATGGGGACCCCATGCCACTCTTAATGCATGCCATTACAACCCCGCACTGAATATGTAATTAACAACCATCCCATGAGCTTTTGCAATGCACTTAGTGCAGCAGTATCTGTACTTCACAGATGTTAATGAGCCCATCTTACAGCTCCCCTTCCAGGGAGGCAACCCCACCATGGGTGGGGAATGAAATGGGAAAGGATAATCTGAGTTTTCTGAGCTGCTTGCTGGTTTTGGATGGATGAACAGGCAGTGCTTGGAGGGCGAGTGCTGCTGCAGGAGCCTGGTGCCACTGAGCAGCAGCCCTGCTGCGGGCAGAGGGCAAAACCCTGAATGCCTCTGGGCAGCTGCTGACGCACGAGGCGTGAGCAGCTCAGCAATGGGAGGCTGTGACAAGGTTGGATGCAAAAACCCCGCTCTTGGTTCATAGCTGTGGGTTTCTCCAACAAGACTAGCCTTTTTTTTTTTTTTCTTCTTCTTTTTTTTTCTTTCCTCAAGCCCTCCTGCCTTCTCTGTATGCCTCAGCACGGCTTTTTAGTGAGTGAGCTGAGGTAGCGTTTCAAGGGTTTGGCTACTGGACTTAATGAAGAAAGCTCTCCGAGTGCGCGTTTCCCTTTGTTTTGAGGAAGATTGGTGAAGCCAGGATGAGCAGCTTGTCGGACCCTTGTGTGACACAGGTCATAAAATTTCACCCTGTGCCTTGTGTGGGGGGCTGAGCAGCAGCGCTCTGGGAGCAGATCCAGCTGTGGTAGCTGGTGAAGACCAGTGTGCTCCATCCCCGGTGGGCCAGCCCAGACGTAGGTCCTCTCTGACCCGATTTCACAAACCTGCGTTTGAATTCCACTTGAGCACCCCTAGCTTCTGTTTCTTCCCATTGAACTTGACGATATCAGAAGATGCTCCACTTCACACGTGCTTGTAGATCGCACACAAGCAAGTCAACGCTTAAAGTTGTCTTTGATAAACTCAGAAACCAAGTGAAGTCTCTTCCCAAGAGCAGAGCCGAGGCAAGGTGTTTTGGCGGCCACCTTCCCTCCCACCCTTCCTTGGGCTCCTCCCAGATGCTGCCATCTGCTCCCAGTGCCACCTCAGACCTGCAGTCCTGCTCCACGGTGGCAGCAACATCTGGCAGGGCTTGGCTGCACTGCATTTTGGCAAGCCTTCCGAGGGCTGCCTGCCAGACTTGTCCTCCCGTTCCCCTTTGCTGCACTTCAGAATGTAGCTCATGTCTTCCTTCCTTTCCTACAATTTTTGTCTCTGCATGACCTCCCATTTTCCAACAACCTTCTATCAGTGAGGATGTGTCCAGATGACAGCCCACAGCTCACCAGCAGCATCTGCAGCTCCACCAGGCACAGGCACAACACGGCTGCTAGCACTAATGCCATAGTCCTGCACCAGTCACGTGTGTCCTTTGTTTGCAAACCAAACTGCCTGTGGCTAGCACTGGGCTGGGCCCAACATCTGCCCTGGGTGGAGGTGAGTGGCTCAGGAGAGCCCTCCCATCTCTATGCTTGTGGTGATAACATGACTTTGCAGCACCGGGCAGCTGCTGTCTTCCATCTCCTACTTAGTTTCAGCTTGGTCATGAGCTCCTCTTTAAGCTTCTCGCTATTATTGTTCTGTTCCTTCCTGCCAGCAGCTGGGACGAAAAAATTATTTTGTCTCCTCCAACACAGATCTGCCAGAATGAAGTCTCTAGATCTAAAAACCTATTCTTCTTTTTTGCATTATCTTTAAATGTCCCTTTTGTCTTGCAGAAAGTGTTCCAGGCGCATGTTCAGTCTGCAGATGTTTTTTTTTTTGTTTTTTTTTTTTTCAAACGTACCCTGCAGCATTTTTTGCTTTGTTGCAGAGGAATGCTTTGCCCAGACTCCCCTCCTTGCTGTGGAATTCTGGCTGGTGCTGTGCTACTCCCAGTCGAGCACCAGTAAGCCTGGCCAGGATTCCAGTACAAACTTCTTAAAGACAAATCTCATCTGGAAGGAAGCTGGGGATATGAGTGGGATAGGGCAACTGCTGCTGTCTGGACAATAAGGAAACATGGTTCTCTGACTGGAACTGTATGTCAGCATCCTTTCTGGTCACCAGAAGTCATCTGTGTGGACCATTGGCTTGGGTCTGGCTAGTACTTGGACACCAGCAGCAAGGCAAGGTGCTGAAACGGTGGGATTTTGTTTTATGAAACTGTAGGCTTCTCCTTTACAACTCATCAGGGCTGGAATTATTTACTGTAGATGTTTCATTGTTACTAGCGATTTCCAGGTCCTGATCTCCTTTGGGGTATGCATAGTGATGACCTGTCAGTGACCATAGAATCATGGAATCACAGAACTGTTTGAGTTCGAAGAGACCTTTAAAGATCATCTATTCCAACTCCCTGCAATGAACAGAGACACCTACACTACATCAGGTGCTCAGAGCCCCATCCAACCTGACCTTGAGTCTCAAAGGATGGGACACCCACCACATCTCTGTCAACCTGTTCCAGTGCCTACCATCTTTCACATCTCATCTACTTCAACACATTACTTCTGGGTTTCTCAGCGGTCCTCAAGTCTACAGACATCTTCATGTCCTTATAAGAAATCCTCAGCTTCTCTGCATCCTTCACATGATGTTGGTTCATCCCAGAAGATAGGTTCTGATTTTCCTAATAGCTAATGAAGAGCAATGTGAGAAAAGATTCTTATCGCAAGAAACAGCATCTGAGAGGTTGCAAATGGCCATGGATTACACCATCTTGGTTTCAACACACCATCTCTGTCTGAGACATAATTTCCAACTTGTTCTCATCCTGTTTCCTCCTTTCTGTGTTTTCCAGCACTTGTGTCTGGGTAAAATGTCTCTTACAAAAGCCACTGAGGTCAGAGCAATTGTGGCATGTCACGTCAGCCATGCCACCTTCCTTAATTGTACTGAGGTGAACAGGGTACAGCTGTTTTCCTGCCTCAGACTCAGTAACAAATACATGTCTACCAGCTAGAGAGAATGCCTTTAATCCTCCCCAGACCTTCTAACGAATATGCCACTTGCTTCAGAGGCTGTCCAAAATAGCTTTAATAATTTATTTGACATTCTCTTCTTTGTCTCCCAGGATTATGTGGTGATGCACATGTAAGATTGTCCTGGAGTTCTCCAAAGATCCTTGGCAGATTCCAGACCTCTCTAGAGGCATTATTCATTTGAAGGAGCCATGTTTCCCTCTTGGATTCTGACGGGTTTTTTTCACCCTTTCTGTCCCTGAACTGTGTCTGCAGCTTATGAAGAATTCAGGTAGAATGATCTCACCAAGCCAGCACCCCAGAGGCAGGAAGTTCCAGTTTTCTATAGGAAGGTGCTTTATCTTGTAGGATAGATCAGTCTCTGTGGCTGTATTTTCACGTCCTCCATTTGAAATGGGATTCCTGAGCTTTCCGCTCCTCTTTTCAGCCCTGTGCTGGGGTGTGACGTCTTCCATTCCCTCTTGTTGCCTGTGGCAAGATGATGGGAAAAAAGAGAAGCCCATCTCCCTTCTCTTATGTCCTTCATTCCTCCTGCCCTGAATGTACTGGGTGGAGAAAATGCATTCAGTTTTCTTAATGTCTATTCTTTTTCTCTGTTTGGAAGCATTTTAAAACTTCACATTTTAAAACCAAAAGTTAAAAACAAGGAAGAGTGGCTTTGGAACCACCAAATTTAGCAGATTCTGCAGCAAATGCTGAGGCTTTTCTAATGGGCTCCTGCTGCAAGAGAAAGGGAGGAGAGAGCTTCACCTGAGAATTATAAGTGAGCTTATGAAGGGTAGAAAAATTTTGCTGTCCCAGGCAAAGGAGGATTTCAGTTTCCCAGTGATGCTGAGAACGTCAGTAGACTAACCTGACACGCCAATGAGTTCTGTCAAGAAGGTATTCCTTTGTTGCAGTGCACACAGCGAATAGCTCTGCCCAATACTTGCACCTTCGTTGTGTGCCAATAACATTTATTGCTTGTACTCATACATATTCATATTTTCACTCAGAATTTCTTGCATATGCTAAATATTTTCTTGAACTCATTACTGTTTTCTTAGAACTGATGAACATAGGACCCTCTCCCTTAGAGCGTGCGCAGTCAGCCTTGAGTGTCTCCTCAGTGTTTTTTTGGAGGTCAAGGGAGGAAGGCTGATAAGTCCTCATCACTCCTAAGCTTTTGGCCCCAGCATACTCAGTCAGGTGTTTGCCTCCTCTTTAAATGTGGTTTGCCTGGTATGTTCTGATAGGGCCCATCCATCTTCAGTCTGACTTCGTTTTCCTTCCTTATCTTTAAGGTAGTACATATGGTTTCTCCAGATACTGAAGCTTGCAGTATTCACAGAGATGAGTAAGATAGCTGAAGAAAACTTCTATATTCAACAGAAGAAGATAACAGTAAGGTTCTACGACTACACTGTGTCTCAGGTCCTCACTCCATCGTGAATCTAGCAGATGACAGCAGGCCTGGCAATGCTGTGTACCTGCCTCAGACAGGGCAGGAATGCTTTCCTCCACCACTGCGTTCCAGCTCTGTGACATTAAAGCAGAGAGCTCTTCACCTTCACATTATGGTTACAAGCTGTATGGTGCTGCGATGTGTAGGCTACTACCCCAGCCTGCACTGTAATTACATAGGATTTTTTTTTGCCATTGCCTGGCAATGGCTTCAAATGCCTAAGCGTAATGGTCATTAGCAGCTATTCTTATCTGCACCATGTCTGAGCACCCTTTCTTTGGTTTGGTACAAAGTCTATTTGCCAAAGAATAGCTCGTCATCCCCAAACTATTCGTGGGTTCAACACAAGGTCACTAGACTTCTTTACGGGAAGCAGCTTTCAGACAGGAGGGTTGGGCTCCTTCTTCCTTCTGCAGCGCTGCTCAGAACGACCTTCGGGCTTAAAAAATGCGCATTAGAGCAGGGCTTGAGCCCCAGGCTTGGTCTTGCTGCTGGGCACTGCTCTGGAACAGTTGCAGCCGTCCAGGTGCCGTCCATGGGAGGCAGCAGCTGAGCTGGGAGCATTTTGGTGCCAGTGCCCTGTGTGGTGTTAGCAAGGGTGCCAGCACAAGGCAGTGCCCTCCTCCGCCGTACTTTGCTCATCCCTGTCCCTGTGCCACGTGCCTTGCTGTGCCAGCACAGCTGCCTGGCAGTGTGCAGACTGGATTGGGGAGCAGGGCAGGCTGAAGTTTTGCTGGGTCACTGTTTCTTTTTGCCAGATCACTCAGAGCTGTTTTCCCATCCTGACTCCACCAAGAGCAGGACCTGCAGAGGCACCACGAGCAGCCAGAGATTGGCATTCCGATCCGGAATGTCTAAGCCAGAATTAGGAACCAAGAGTAAAAGCAACAGACAACTTAGATCCCTCAGCGGTCCCAGACTATTTGTTGTTTTCAAAGAGCTGCTCCCTTAGAAAGCTCCTTTTGAAGTAATTTGACACACCGTTTCCAGCTCCTCTATGATCTAGCTCGGTTATTTCCCCTTTATCTGCCTCTGAGTGCACCTGAACGTCTCTATAAACCTGCCAGTGCCTCCTCCCATGCAAGGGGACCTGCATTAGTGGGGGATTTAAACTTAATGCCTGAGAAGCTTATGAAGTCTCCCATTTGAGCTTCTCGAGGACTTCACACTGCATTTTTTTCTCATAAAAATAGCATGTGCCTGAGTTTGAAGGATTGGTCAGCTGCAGATCCCTCAGATGGAAAATCCCTCTTGTCGGCGTGAGATAGAGGATAAGGGATTCATTCCTGTCCCCAGTGAAATCAATGAGAGCTTTGCTATTGAGACAGGTCAAATGTCAGTCTCAGTTGTTCGCTCTTCCCTAGGATTTTATCCTTTGTGCTCACGCTATCAATGAATCTCTCTTCCTGTCTCCTTCCCACAAGCTCTCATCCATCCTGATTTGAAGTCACCTCCATTAAGTGGTTGTAACGCTAGCTCTTTGCTTTACTTGCAGAGAGGACACTCCATAAATCTAACATTAGTCATGGCATCTGGCGAGAGCTACCAAGGATAGGCCGCTTTGACTCAGAGGTTATCTAACCGTATCAGCCCCCGCATTTGCCTTCCTCTCAGGGAGCCCAGGCTCCCTGGCAGGATCTAGGGCTCGTTTGGTGTGTGCTGATGCAGCCCTGCAATTTGCTCAGGGCTTCCTAGAGGAGCAGCAGAGCAATCAGCTCCTTGCTCCCAGGGAGATGTGGTCACGCCTGGGCTCCCTCTTCACCCCTCATCCCTCCACGTGGTTCAAGCAGGACAGCAAGCATTCCGCAGTCACCTGCACACTGGATCCCCTGGTGCTCTTCATGGGTGGGTGGGATCCCTGTTTCCTGGCAGGCACATCCAGATGAATCACAGGTGGAGAAGGAGGATAGGACAGGCTGTGCCCTTGCACTGTGCCATGGAGCTTTGCAGGTAACCTGCAGTCACCTCCAGATGGGCTCCTTGTGAGATCACAGAACCACTGAATATCCCCAGTTGGTAGGGACTGACAAGGATCATGGAGTTCAACCCCAAGTTCACACTAGACCACCTAAAAACAAAACGTATATCTGAAAATGATGTCCAAATGTTTCCTGAGTTATGGCAGCTCAGGGCTGTGCCCACTGCCCTGGGGAGTTTTATTCCATGCCTGCTGCCCTCTGATACAGAAATACTTCCTAACTCCCAGCATGACTGTCCCCTGTTGTAGCTCCACGCCATTCTCTTGGGTCCATTCGCTGATGCCCAGGCTCTGGTGGACACCAAGTCCTACCGAGGCACTTATTCCATCTCCCTACTGCTGAATACAAAGAGCAAGAGCTTGTTCTTGGACGTCAGAGCCAACCAGCATGGCACAGCTCACCTCCTTTGGGCCGAACTCTCTTGGTCAGGGTGACCTCACCCATCCTGCTCGTTGGTAAGGGCTTCTCCATGGGGCTCACACCAGGTTGTGCCCATGTTCTGTCTGGCAAAGATGCTCAGCACTGTGTAAGGACAGGCTAACTGCCAAAACAGCCTTGATGACAAGGATTGTGACGGTTCTTGGAGCAGCTGGGATTTATACCCTAGGCCATTACTGGAGGGTGAGACCTGGTTGAACTGACTGCACTTAAAGACATTAAAGGGAGCAAGCCAAAATGCAGTGCATCAGGCATGAAGCAGATTGGCTGGACGGTGTGTGTGAGAGGATGAGTGCCTCTGGTTCAGGCTGTCTGTGGTCATTTACTTGTTCAGGTTGTAAATGGCGAAATGTTCTTATGTGAATTGCCATCAGCCCATTGGGTGAGGCGGGGTGCTGGGGCTGCATGGGCACGAGTTCATAAAAGCAGCAGTTCTCAATCAGTTATATGGCTGTGTCTGCTTTACAACAACCTTGCTCAGAAGCGAACAAGCCAGGAGGCAGCAAGAGCAAGGAGAGAATTAGGATCTGGTCTTCGCTCAGGGATGCGTTAGAACAGCATGTCGTGGTGTTTTATGGCTGCTGGGGAGAGAGAAGATGGAGTAAGGAATGTAAAATGACAGAGAGTGAGTAGATGTGATATTTGCCTGATGTATTTTGCTAGTAATTAGTATAATGCCAATTAAATATAAGTAATCTTTTCTCCTGCTGTATAAGTTATTGCTTGAAAATATGCCAGCTAAAACCAAGATATTACACTTGGAGAGGTAGGGAGGTCTCTGTTCCTTGAGGATCTCCAGATGAAATTATCCAGACAACAGGGATCTTGACAAAAGCAGGGCTTATTATTATCTAGAAGGAAAATGAATAAAAGCAAAAGAAATTGCAGATTCCGTGTCTAGCTGCTCATTAGCCACACAGGAGGGGCACCCACAGAGACACACCAGGGAGAGAAAGCAAACATCTTGTGTTCCTGGAGACAACGCTTTGCCAGCATTGTTCCCCATTGCCTCCCTCGACCTTGCCACGCTTGGGCTGCTCTCCTCAGACACTCCCCACTGCCTGCACACATTCATCCTTTCCCCAGCCCCATTTTCCCTTTGCTGACCCATTCAGTGAGTCTCAGGACTTGGTCTGCTTTGCCTCTTGGTTCCCTGGGACGTCAGCCTGCTTAATGATGATTAATAACTTCCTTCAAAGGGTCAGATGCTGATCTTAGGCATCTTGAATCACAGATGCTTCTGAGGTCTCCACCTGGCTGGTTTGGGTTTTCTCTTTTGTGCAGGTTTGCCGTTGTTTCTCTCAACTCTGTACATTCATTTTCTCCTGAGCTATAAGGAGCAGAACTGCTACTATTATCTCCTTTTGAAAAACAACCTGTACAAATCTCTCCCTTGCACCGATTCTGGAAGTTTTCATGCATCTCTGTTGGACCGTGAAATCAAAATCTCCTCCTGATAGTCCAACTGTTTGCTTGCGCTATGCTCTGAGGGTGATAGAGCCAGCAAATCCCTTCAGCCACTGTGCCTCAAATGCGAGATGAGGCTGTGTCCCCACCAGGTGTAGGCCCTGTGCTCATTAAAGCACTCGGTATATCTGCTCAGCACCTCTAGGGCTCTCTCTGGACTGCAGACCTGGCTGCATCCAACCTGCAGCACCCAGTGGTAGCAGGGGTCGATGTTCCCTCTCCAGTGACATTACCCTTCCTGTTCCCACTGTCCTACAGGAATGTCATCCCAATAGTAAACATAGGGCACAGCAGTGCTCGCCAGCATCTGGTGGATGTTCTTTTTGCCCGTGTCTTTCTGAGCAGAGCCCAGCTTGCTCTGTTCCCCAATCCTACCCCTCCCCATTCTCAGAGATGTGCCGATGCCCTCCTGTGAATGCTCACGTTTGCGAGCTGCAGTGACTCCGACACCTCCCATTTTTCTAAGAGGAAAAGGCACCTCCCCATGCACATCCCTGAGCCTCAGCCCTCAGCCCCTCTGCTAGCAGGATGGCAAGCAGTGTGATCCACAAACGTCACCCATCTGGCCTCATTCCTTGGCACGTGCTCACTGCGTGCGCTGCTCCTACCGTGTGCCAGACACTAACCCCCTCCCATTCGGCTTCCACTGCGGATTTCCACCCTGCAAGTACATGAGTGTTGGAGGAGCGAGCAGTATATGCCTTTGGTGTGTGGCTCCTCGTCACAGTTCATAGGCACGGGTTCTCTTTTAAGGGCTGCCCTTGACCTTCAGCAGCCTGACACCCTCCTCCAGTGTCAGGTCACTCATCCTGATTTCTTTTGTGTATTTTTCAGGAAGTTTCTTGGACTTGAGGATCCTCAGAGCTCCGTTCCAACCCCTATGTTTCTGTGATCTGTATGATATAGAGCACGCTCTACCTGCTCCTTTCCCCTTCCCAAACCCTGGCTCCTTTCCTCTGTAGTAGGCACTTCAGAGAGCCCCTGCCCCCCAGCTGAAGCCACAGGTTTCAGGATCTCCATTTCAGAGCAATATCCTGTATCTGAGATGGGTTTTGGGGTGGGTGCTCTGAGGCTGGCAGTGGCACCCAGCCCTGAGTGCACCAGACATCCTCGCAGGGCACCCCGGGCAGGATCCACACAAAGGCAACAAGGCGTGTGTAGTGCCAATCCTAATCCCAATCCCTGCGGCTCAGCCTGTTCCCAGGACATCTGCTCCTCTCCCTCCGGGCTGTGGGGCTGTCTGCCTGCAGCCCCCTGGCTGAGACGAGTCCCTCTCACCAAGTTGTGCTCCTATCTGTCTTTCAACACCTAGGTGACTCCTAAGGCCTTGAGCAGCGCTTTGTGTGCAGCTCCCACCCCCCTCCCCCCCACAAGAACAATTTCCCCTGATTCATTGTCCTGCTAGCGAAAGATTATTAAATTGTTGATGGAGCTTAACAAAGGTTTTGTTCAAAGGCAGATGCGCGAATGCCAGTTCTTTTCTCCTTGACACAAGAACCGCAATAATGCCGCACAATGAGCGGCAGCCACCCAGGAGCGGGCATCCTGTGCCCCCCCGGGAATGCTCTCCTTGCCGCTCACAGGCATCCCTCCAGGTGAGCTCCAAAGCCTGCAGCCTCGTTCATTTGTTTCCTTGCCTGAATCATTGCTCACGTTTGGGATGCCAGGAGGACGGAGGAGCTGGAAGGTGGGCGCGTGGGGCTGGCACGAGGCTGGCACGGCTGCTCCCGTCCCCCGCCCGCTCCCACCGCAGCCTCCGCAACCCGCAGCGGGGATCATTAGAGAGGCTGCGCAGCCTCGGGCTGCTTGACATTTAGCATTATTCAGGCTTATTTTCTATTGCTTATCACTTCAGCAGATTTCTAACACTAAAGCTTAAATTTTCCATGCTGGGTTTCCCTCAGGTTCATTCCTTTTTCTTTTCTTTTTCTTCTTTTTCTTTTTTTTTTTTTTATTTTTTTCTTAAGTTTTAGCGAAGGTGTTCCAGCTGTTTTGTGAGAACAAGGCATGCTGTCTCAGCCCTGCTAACAAACCGCTTATAAGAATTCCCTTTCAAGACGCATTAGCTTAAATATGCTTCGGATGTGAGGTGTGGAATTTGGCACAGCAGCTGCCAGCGTTGGCATCTGGGGGTTGTTTGCCCCTGGAGGGTCAAGCTTCTCACTGCATGGCTGTCAGTGCACTGCCCCACGGAGCTGCACCCACGCACCATTTTGTGCTCTCTGAGCAGCATCGTGCACCAGCACAGCCCTTGTGCAGGCCCTGTCCCCCTAGCAACCCTGGCACAGGAGCTCTGGGTACATCCTCCAGGTGCAAGCCCCTTCCTCAGTGTTTCAGGTGCCCTCAGATTATTTTTGGGGTGCTTTGGGATGTGGAATGCTCCTTGGGTTTGGTTCCCAGGGACTCTTTTTCCCCATTGTTGGCCTTCCCGGGGTATATTCCCTGCCCTCATCCTACTCCCTGCAGAGGCTGCCTCAAGCTCCACTGCCCTCCCTGATGAGCTTCTGCCAGGAAGGAAAGCATGGCTGCAGCTTTAATTAAATGATAAGGGCAGAGCCCCGGAAGTGTGGAGATAAGTGCAGTGGTGTCTGCCACTACACTTGCCTGGGCTCTTTCTAATTAGCTCAGAGAAACTCTGTATAGGATGGTTAACCCTTGGAAGGAGGGAGATGTAGCCCGAGGCTTGGGGTGCTAAGGGGGTGCACAGGGGCTAAGGGGACTCCTCCATGTGCCCAAACAGCTTTCCTAGGCTCAGGTGCAGGACAAAGGTCTAAGATCAGCCACACAGGTCCCTTCTGTAAGAAACATTTGGTGTTTTAATGCATCCCATGCCAGGTTGCTGTGCTCATCCCCTACTGGGGACAGTGGCAAGGATGCAGTAGCCATGGGAGAGGTACTCCAGTCCCCCTTAGAAGCTGTGGGAGGGCAGGAAGGAGATTGGGTAAGAGGCTGTGTATGGGGAGATGTCAGCAACCCATAATGATGAGGACGGGAAGATCACAGGGACTGGTTTCCACAAAGATCCTGACCCCTGCACTCCTGCAATAAGTGGCTGGTGAACAATCATTTGTGGGGGGGAGGGAGGGGGGGCAGGCTAGAGAACCCTTCTCTGCTCTGAGCACTCCATAGCACAGGCAGGCAGCTGGAGCTCTGCTCCTTTTGATCACCCCATCCCATTGTCTGCATGTGTCCTTGTGCCCCCAGAGAATCCCAGAGTGGGACAGGAGGACAGGCCAGCCCCACAGACCCAGGCTGGGGCCCCTATGGGAACCTCTGGGAGGACTACCGTGCACAGGAGGTGTTGGCAGAGGCCAAGTGGGAACGGTGCAGGCAGCGGTTTTGTCGGTATTTGGGCAGCAGGAATGCGCATCAGAGGCATGCATGCGCTAAGAGCCCCTGGGGATGGCAGGTGTTGTTCCCTGCATGTTTACATAACCGTCATTAGCCCTCGCAAGAGAGGATGCAAAAGCCAGAGGGGGAGGAATGGGCAGCCCGCAGCGACAAGGGCAGATGAACCAGCTGGGGACATCGCGTCCCACCTCCCAAAGGTACTACAGCAGCTGGTGCTCACCTGTCCAGTGACCCGACCAGGTGACATGGGGGCACGTGGGGAGGTGGGGAAGGGCTTTGGATATCATACTGTTTGGTTTGGGTACCGCAGGGCTCCCTGACCCTCTTGGAGGATATTTGGTGAATATCTGCTGTTGGTAGGCGCCGTGAGAAGTTCTTGGTTGGCCAGAGGATAGTGCTGGGGCAATATAGGCAGTAAGGCTTCGTATCATATGTAGATTTGACGTTGTTCTTTATCATGGAGTCACAGAATAAATAAAGTTGGAAAAGGCCACTGAGATCATTTAGCCCAACCCACACCCCTCCCCACTGTGCCCGCTAACCACATCCCTCAGCGCCGCATCTACACATTTCCTGAACACCTCCAGGGATGGTGACGCCACCACCTCCCTGGGCAGCCTGTGCCAACGTGTCACCACGCTGCTCGAGAATAAATTGCTCCAAATATCAACCCGAATCTCCCCTGGCGCAACTTAAGGCTTTTACCTCTTGCCTTACTCACAGCATCTGTGAGGAGGGTTGCTCGGGAATGCCCACTGCTTGAGTGTGTTTTCAGTCGCTTGAAGTTTTGGCAAACTTTAATCACAAGGAAACAGTTTCTCATGGCGGGCATCTGCTGCTTGCCAAATATTTTGAAAAGCGTCAGGGAAATCTGTCCAGATAGCTCATTTCCAAGGGGAGATAGGAAAGGAAATGGCTTGTTTTACTCACTGGTAAAGGAATCCCGTTGCCCCCCAGACCCGTGCTTTGAAGATGCAATTTGCTGTGATCTCCTGACCCCTTCATTGTGCCTTCTCTGCTTTCTGCAGCCCGTGGGGTGCAGTCCCAATGGCAGAGCTTCTTCCCCGCACCCAAACCTGGTGTACTACCCAGGTGTCCCCACCCCCTCTCCTGGGGGCACAAAGGACCCCACAAAGGAGGAACATTTTCTACCAGAGAGTGCCTCTGGTCGGCGTCACAAAGCAAATTCATAAGAAGTGAATTAAAACTGCAGGGACAATCCAGATTTTGGCTTTTTCTAACCTTTGAACTCCCCGTAATCCTATTAAGGTGGTTCTTAATGTAATTATTCTGTAATTTAATGTAATAATTCTGCTTTTTATAGTCCCACAAAGGTTGAAGCCCTGTGGTGCCAGGGCAGGAGATCACCCAAGCAGCACTGCAAGCACAGACTGTGTGAGAGGGGATGGGATTTGCTTCCCTGGGTATTACAGGGATTGCAGATGATGATTTTGGAGGTCTTCCCCTGAGCTGCAGCCATTGGTCTGGATGCTCCCAGTGCCAGTGGTGTGAATAGCACCGTGTTGCCGTGGCAATGGCTGTGGGATGTGGGCTGCAGGCACAGCTGCAGCAGGAGGTGGCCCTGCAGCTCCAGAAGCAAAGGAAAGGGATGGGAGAAGCACCCTGGGGACCGAGGTGTGGATGGTGACAGAGAAACTCAGCGTTCTGCTACCTGTGCTGGTGATGCTAGGGCTGATGGGTGCATCTGTCCCCATTAGTGACACACTGTTTCTGCTGTGATACCCTTGGCGGGATCTGGGAAGTCATTTGCTCAGCACTGCAGCTCTCATGTGCTGTTGTAATACACTCCAGGGGCCACATTTTGCTCCTTGTATGCATCTGGGTGCTGACAAGCCATTAAGTTCAGAGCAAGCTGTCTGCACTGGTGTTTAGCCACCATTATTCAGCGTTCAGGAGGCACTGCAGGGTCTGGGGGAGACGGCTGCGTGCGCTCTTTCTGCTGACTTGGATGCCTAGGAGAATCCCTTCTGTGTACTGGCATGAGAGCTGCACCTCTCTGAGGATTTATTGTGAGTGCTGGTGCTGCTTGCTGTGGCCTGAGAGCGTTAGGTGCAGCATTGAGCTGCAGCAACCGCCGGATGGGCACCATGGGGTCACTCTCGGATACCAGGAGCCATCTGTCTGCATGTGCCACGATGGTGTTAAGTTTGGAAAGCCATCTGCCTGGGTGATGTCGTGCTAGAATTGGTCCCTGAAGCCGTCTGTCTGGGTGTTGTAGTGTGAGGAATGGTCCTGCAAACCGTATGCCCGGGTGCTGTGGGGACAGCATTAGCTCAGCCCAGGAAAATAGGGGCTGACGTGGTCGGTGCAGAGCACTCTGCTGCTGCGCTCAGCTTCTGATGTTTCTCTGCTCATCGATCTCTGAAGCATCGCTGCGGAAACGGGCAGAGCTCCAGCAGCCTTCCCTGAGGCCTGGAAAGTGAAATCATGATCGTGCTGGTGCTGCCCTGGAGGCAGAGGGCTTCTGGTGGTGGCCATGTGCTGTGTGGGAACTGGGGACCAGCAGGGATGAGTGTGGACTGCAGGAGGATGTGATGCTGTGATGCTATAGCCCCCCCCCCCAGATCAGGAGGATGAGCATCCACTTGTCATGTCCCAGTAAAGGGGATCTGTGGTCTGCTCAGGGCTCCACAGACACCTCCAGCATCACTCCCTGCCCCCAAAAGCCCTCTGCAGGAGAAGGGACACTGGGAAGGAGACCCTGAGCTCTGTGCATCAAAGGGATCACATGCTGAGCCAAATAGGGCAGGGAACAGGGGATGGTCTGCTGAGTACCCACTGCTCCAACGGTGTGAGGAAAGGACACAGAGAAGGTTGAGACCAGAGTGGGAAGGGAACCAGGCAAAGATATGAAGATATGGGGCTGCTGATATATATAAACAGGACTTTTGGGGTGCACTATCCAGCTAGCAACACTGAGAAGGAGCAAGGAAGCGGGAGCAGAGCATGAAGCAGCGGTGCCTGGAGCAAGCAGCGCTGCAGGAGAGAGGTACCTGGAGGGAACAGTGCTGTGAAACACGGTACCTGCAGGATGTGACAGTGCCTGGAGGGAGGAGAGCCACAGGGGGTACCTGGAGAAGTGGTGGCACAGAACGTGGCACCTGGAGGACGCGGCACTGCGGGGGGCTGGTACCCATAGGTAGCGGCGCAGTGGGGAACAGTGCTCACCAGGAACAGCGCGGTGGGGGGACGGCACCTGGAGAGAGCATCGCTGTGGGGCACAGCACCTGCGGGGAGCAGAGCTGTGGGGTGCCACGCTGCTGGGGAGCAGTACCTGGAGAGAAGGGGAGAATGGCAGCTAGCAGCAGGATGGCAGAGAGCTGGGGAGAGTGCTTGTGGGTGGTGGTGCCGATGGGTGTGAGATCTTCAGGTGGGAAGTGGAGGAAGTGATGGTGTTGGAATGGTTCCGGTGAGCCAACGGGGAGCGTGAGGGCATGAGGGAGCTGTTGGGAGGAGCAGCACCAGGGATCATCAGATCCCATGGGAAGTGGGCAGGGAGGATGGTGCTGCTGGAGTGGGATGCCATCCAGGTCATCACTGTAAGAGGTGTCCCAGCAGTGATCAGCAGAGCCCTGAGGACTCGGTGTGGGAGAAGCAATGTTCTCATGTGGCTGCACTGGGGAACAGAGGTGGTACATCTGCCACTGTACTGCCTTGGCCAAAAGAGATCTGCTTGGAAAGAAGGACTCGGGGCAGAGGTAGTGCTGCTGGGCTGTGAGCAGGGGTGGCTGGGTGAGGTTAGATGCTGATGTTCTCTGTGCCATCAGGTAGGGAACATGACTCCTTGCAACACAGCGCTTCAGGAACACATTCTGCTTTGCCTCCAAGCTGCTTCCTGCATCTCTCTGCAACCCTGAGCCTCCCTGCTCCCTCTTTGCATGCTGTGCTTCTTTCTTCTTCCTCCAGGCTTCTCTGCACCCCATGCAGTGCCCTGCTACCTCACACCCCCAGTCCCATGTCCCTCCCTCCCAGAGCTGCTCCTCTGCATCCTCTCACCTCCAAACTCACGTTCACGTGTGCTGCAGCACCCCTGCTCCCCCAGCCCCACACACCATGCTCTTGGTGCCAATGTCTGACACGAATGGAAGAACCAAACCAGACCGTGCACACTGGGAATAGTGGCACAAAACCATGCTCAGGGCTGACTCTCAGCATGTGTTGAGGATACTTGGCTTATGGTGGGTGAGGGACCCCCAGTCCATCTACTGCAGGAGATGGAAGTGCTGCTGTGTGATGCTGCCTGCTTTTGTCTCCTCCCTAATGGTACTCAAGTGCACTGCTGAAATCCCCCACAAAGAGCAATAACACTACTAGAAGAGCCCTTTCGAGCGGGAAACAGAGAGATAATTAGCAGCAGCACCAATATGTGCCTCTTCCCGAAGGAGACGGCCCCGGCACAGACTCCTGCTCAAAGAGCAGAGGTGCCCTGGATGCTGCAGAGCAGGGCTGCAGGAGGAGAGCTTCCCCTCCTCCAGCCAGGGCCGGGACCCAGGCGCATCTCTGAATGCATCGCCCATAAAGGCCCTTTTCATCTGAAAAGTTCAAAGGGATGCGACTTTTACTGCCCCGGCTCATTCCTATGCAATGAGGCCGAGCAGCCCCCAGGCAGCCAGAGACAGCCAAGCAATAGAAAGGGGGGAGACAGTGGGTGCGGGTGTCCAAACAAGCATGCCTCCCTCCGGGCATGGAGATGCTGATAGTGGGATAGGCTGACCCTTCGGGGTGCACTGAGCAGACTGTGGGAATCAGTGTCTTCACAGACACCGCGGCCAGAACCAGCCCTTTGTGGGCAGAATTCTCACTGCCGCTTACCCCTAAAGAGTTGTGCTTGCCTGTGGTGGCACATTGAACTCCAGCCCACCGGCATGTGCTGAGAATTAGGCCGTGGGGTCGTGTTTGCAGTAAATTGTGGCTATTCAGGAATTGCACCCTGCCCGTTCCTGGGCTCTGGAAGTGGAGCTGGTTGTGCTTGCGGCACATAATGCGCTCCTTTAGCTGGAGAGCTCTGATGCCAGCATCTCACTGCACTGGAAAATGGCTTTCGTGCCAGAAATAAACAATGGGAAAAGCAGAATAAAAGATCCTGAACACCGAGTTCCTGCTTGACCCTCTGATTTCTCAGCTGCTATTGGTGCGAGGAAATCTCCACTGCTTGGTTTGATGGAGAGGTAGCATTATTTCTGTCCCATGACAGACCACCTTCCCTTGGGGCTGGAGCATCCCATGGCATGAACTAGCAGCACCAAACCCTTCAGGAAGTGGGAATGATGAGGCCTTGTCCCACTTGTGTACTGGGAAAGGAGATGAGAAGCATTGCCTGTGGTGCAGATGTGAAAGACAGCACAGCGTGGCCTTGGTCCAACCAACCAGTGGCTATCCTGCTTACTTACTGAGAGGTAAAAAAGGGTTTGATTATTTCTACCTGCAGCTCAAAGAAATAAGGCAGTAGTACAGCAGTTGGTCCATGGCTCTGAGAACAATCCCAAAGACCTGCACAGGCAAGCACAGCTCTCACAGTGACACTTGTAGGCTCTTTGTCTCCTCTGATGCTTGGTCCCTGGCTTTTGCATCCTGCAGCATGAGCATGGCTGTCCCCAGTGTGTGAGTTCCTCTGTGTGTGCCCGTCCACGGTGCCAAGTGCCCACAAAAACCCACCCCAGTGGGTTGTGTCCATGTGTGTGCACATCACCACGAACCAGGTGGCCTCGAGCTCTGTGAGTCAGCTGGGAGGTGAGGATGAGGATGAAGAAACAAGCAGCCTTGGAAGGCTGGAGCCTGAACCAAGAGGACATTTTGGGGCTTGCTGCAACAGGGTGGGCTGCCCAGTGCTGAGGGGAGCGAGAGGATCCCAGGGTGGGTGTTTGGAGGCTGGGGCTGTGCACTGATGTGACCCTCTCGTCCTTTTTCTGCTCCTCATTAGAATCCCCTGAGCGGAGCAGGCTGTGAAGGGGTCTGCACAGAGGTATGTCCTTGGGGCTGCTGCCAGGATATTGCAGCCAACGTGTGCATCAGGGGGATGGGAGAGTTTGGGTTGTAGTGGGGCTTGTTTTAGGGCAAGGCACATTTCCACACCAGTTTCTTGCTAACTGTGCCTCTCTTCCATGCCCATCCCATTAGCTGTCACTTTAGACCCTTTTCACCCACTCCCAGCATTGTATGGAGCCTTCTCTCACAGAGATCTCAGTGTTGCTGGTGTGTGAAAGCTGTGCAGGGTGACTCAGAGTCACCCATGTCCTTGAGCCCTGTGTTGGTGGCAGGAGGGACATGCTGGCAAAGGCAAAGCCTCAGCATGGCATGAAAGGCTCTGATCTGCTTTCTGCCAGGGCTGTGGGTCCCTTCATCCCAGCAGCAGCACGAGCCCTGACCTGCCAGCAGGTGCCAGGGGCAGTGATGTGTCCCAAATGGTGGCAGGGGGCTGTTAAGCCCAAGTTGTGCAGATGGTGAGGGATGGCTTGTGCCTGGAACAGGCCTTGTAGATATACTATAGGAGTGGTGGGAATGTCAAGCTGGGGCCTCTGGAGACTTTTGGCAAGAGCAGCAAGGCCTTGAAATCTCTGGCATAGCAGACACAAAGCAATGACCCGGTGCTGCTGATAATCAGAGCTTCCCACAAGCAGGAGACCTGATGCCTTCAGAAACCTGGAGATCTGGAAAGGTGTTTGAACAGAGAGGTTTGGACGCTTCTGGGAAAGGGATTCATGGGTGTCCAGCCTCTCTGGGGGTAGTTGTTGGATTGCCCAGGTATGCTTTGCTCAGGTCTCTGACTCTGAGAGACTGGGAGATGGCTGAGGATCTCTAGCAAGGCTTGGGAGGGAACCTCCAGTGGGACCTTGGAATGTCTGCTGAGGAGCAGGACTGGTGCTGAGCAAACCTGATGTACTCAGGGCAGTGAAAAGCCCAGCAGGGTTGGGGCACCTCCCTAAGGATGCCTGATGTGCATGGCATGGATGGGGGTGAACCAAGGAGTCTTGACTCCTTCTGAGGGTGGGCTCAGTGAGCTCTGCCGCCTTGTGATCCCACCTGCACCCACTGCAGGGTGCTTGTCCCCAGGGACATTGCTGTTGGGAATCTCGAGTTGTCTGCTTACATTTCTCATGTGCATGCGTCCACCTGTTCCCTCCCTCTTGGCATCTGCTCCTCTTCCTAAGGGAGAACCAGAGTCTCTGCCTGGTCACCTCTGTGGAGAGGTCCCCGTCATGGGGGCTGTGCTCCAGCCTCACCCCACCAACCACCAACCACCAACCCAGAGGGCTTGTCCGTACCTAACGATGCTCTTGCTTGCTTCTCTGTAGATCTCCGTCCCCTGCCTGATGTAGCCATGACTGGGACCTGTACCCGGGAGTGCACAGAGTTCGGCCACTCCGACACCTGCTGGATGCCCGGCCAATCCTCCCCCAGCCGCAGGCCCAAGAACGCCCTCAAACTCTCCACTTTTGTGCCTTACCAAGACAGAGGGAGTCAAGAGCAAGTCGGGAATGGCAGCCCCAGACTCTCAGAAGAGCGCAGCACCAAAATGGCCAACCTCCGCCTGCTCCCCACGTACAGTGCCTTCTCCAATAGTAGCCATGAGACCTGCAAGGACTCCCCCATGGAGGAAATTCCTCTCACCCAGACCTCGGACTTCCAGCCAGCCACGACCCCCTCGTCCCAGACCACCAAGAGGGAGATCTACCTGTGAGGCTGGCCCGAGGGGCCTGGAGCAGACATGCTTCTGAGGCCAGCATCCTGGAGGAACATTTGAAACTTGGTTGCTTTATGGGCTCCTGCGGCCGGTTCTGCTCCGGGTAGTGGTGGAGGTGCCCAGGGGCTGCGAGGACAGCGGGCAGGGCGAGGCAGGGATGGAAGGAGCGCCTTTAAAACCCATTGCTTGGGGCAGGTGGGAGGGATGAAGGCATCCGACCCCTGATTTCCCAGCACTTGCAGGTGCGTGTCTCCGAACTGCGTGGTTGGGGTGGCTGTGCAGGCTCCTGGTGCCGAGGGCATGGCCAGGGAGGAGGGCTGATGTACCAAAGGTCCACGCAGAGCTGGTGGAGTCCCTGGGGCATAGGACGAGGGTGTCCCCACGCACAGGGAGCGAGCTGCCCGGCTCTTTGTTGTAGACTCCTGTAAATACGAACCTTAGGAATGACATTCAAGTCCTGCCTGATTGAAACTTTTTATTGTCCTTGAAACAAAAGACATTTAAACAAACACACACACACACACAGACCCCAATCCACAGGGAACAAGTTCCAGATTTCAATGGTTTGCTGTGTGGAAGAGCCCGCGGGAGCGTAGCATCCGGCCCACACTCATGTTCTATATTGTAAATAGAGTTGTGACCAGTCCCTGAAACAGCAGCTGGGGAGCTGGAGGAGAGGGCAGCCCTAGCTGGACTGTAGGGACTCAGCTATTTGTCAGTCTGGATCTCTTTCGGAACGTTGTCACTGTGCCCAAAAGCTGCAGGGTCCCTAGGGACTGCCCGGTGCCATAGGTGAGGGCCATGCCGGGGTTGTCTCTGGTGTCCCTGCTCCTGATGGCTGGAGGAGGGATGGGGACGTCCCCAGGCAAGGGACCGGCTGGGTCCGGAGAAGCCCTCAGTCCCACTCCGCTGGCAGGGGGTCGTCGTCAGCTGCGGCACCTCAGCCCCTCGCCTGGTGCCTCCGCTGGGAACGGGGCTGCCGGTGGGGCCGGCTGTGCCATGCCTTCGACCTCCGTCCTGTCCGCCTGTAAGCCACCATTGCCTTCGTCAGGAGGAGCGTTGTCTCAGGGTCACGCCGGGGGCTGCTGAGCCCCTGCCCGCTGGAGTCTCACCGCCCTTAGGCCCCAGGGCCACTCTCACGGGCTCCAGCTTTCTCTTCCATTGCCCAGTCCCCACTGCCCTGGCCCCCTCTCAGGGGTGACACCGTGCAGTCAATGGGGACGGCGCTCCTGGAGATGTGCACATAGCACCAGGGATGCCCAGGTGGCCTCCTGAGCATCTCTGCCAGCTTTCTGGGGGGACCCTGGCAGAGGGGGTCTGGGGGACTCATGCCTCATTCCCGGGTCACCCTCCCCTGTTCCCCACTCCCTGCTGGGATGTGGGCTCGGGCTGTGCTGCACCCTTGTTCTTCCCATACTCGCGCATCGCATCGGTCGTCTTCATCTCTGGGATCTTCCTTAGGGAGCGAGGCCAGTGGTAGCTGCAGGATGGTTTCCCCCCAGTGTGCACACGGGGAGAGCCTGGGGCCCTTCTTGCCAACAGCCCGACCAGCATGGGGTGCCCACAGGACCCCCTGCCCACCTCCCCTCGGCAGCCCCTCTGAGCAGCTCCTCTCCCTTTGCTTTGGCGGTCCCCTGCAGGGACACGGTGCCCTAGCCGTGCTCCCCACCTGCCCCAGCACCTCGGGGTGCCAATGGGGGGCAGGACCCCCCTCCTGGCCCCTGCTGCTGCTCCCCACCCAGTGTGGGGTGGGTGCGTGGCTCCAGGGGATGTCCCGCTGGGGGTTGCCCGCTCTGCCGGCGGGGCCTCGTTCTCCTGGCCTGGCTGCCTGAGCAGGTCATGCTCCTGAACTTGTTTTTAATTGTAGCTCTGTAGTTTCAGGGCCTAACTGGGCAGAATGTGCAATTTGGCCGCGCTGGCCAAGATCTCTGACTCCACTGCCAACTCGACTGCTCACACCTCCCCACGGCTCCGGCTGTGTCTGGTGCCCCGTCTGGGGACCCCGCGACAGAGTCAGATCTGAGGGGTGCTTGTCCGAGAGCAGATTCCCCAGGCTACTGCCTGTGGGTGGGCTCCCTTCCTTCCACTTGGGGTCACCAGAAGGATCCCGATGCTCCAAGCCCTGTGGCTGGGGTGGCTGTCTTGTCTCTTGGAGCACCTGGCGATGTTCTCAGTGCAAGCGTGTTGCAAACTGGGGAGAAATGTAGAGGGGATGGGTCCCCAGGGAGCTCAGAGGGGTGGAAGGGATGGGTACTGCGGGAATGGGGACCATTGGGATGGAACCACTGGGATGGGCTCCGGGAGTTTGGGTACCATGGGGGTGAATATCATGTGGATGGGCATCATGGGGATGAGTGCCATGAGGATGGGAGCCATAAAGATAGGTGCCATTGAGATGGGAGCCATAGGGATGGGAACCATTGGGATGGGTTCTGTGGAGATGGGTACTACTGGAATGAGTGCCATTGGGAAGAAGATACAGGGGACCATGAGTCTCCTCTGGGGATACTCAGAGGGTTGGTGGGGCTGGGTCTTTTCAAGCAAACATAGTGGGGAGAGGGGATGGGTGTCTTGGGTGGGGGTAAGGGTGGGTGTGTAGAGAGGAAGAGAGCAGAGTGAATGCGTCCTCCATAGGGTGCCAAGGACGGCAGTGAGTACCTGGGGAGGAAAAAACCTTGGATACTTGTGCTAGGGGAAGAGGCAATGGGGATGGAAGTTTGTATCACTGGGGACCAGTCCTGGGGGTGGGGAAAAAAAAGAGGTGCTGTTGGAAAGAAGCTCATTTGCACAATTATAAGCCAGAAGGATAAAGCCTCCATGCGCGTGGGGGGATACACCCCACGAGCTCCAGTCTAGACAAGCACAGGGAAGAGGAGGGGGTGGGACGCCTCTGTAGGGGGGCTCACCACATCTTACACTGCACTAGGACAAGCCAGGGGTAAAACCAAAGGTGGGAGCCAGGGAGCAGGCGGGCTGCGTGGGAAGGATCTAAGCGACCCCTTTGTAGCTCTTCAGTGTTGGTTCTATTTATACGAGATTTCATTTCCTTGCTTGTGATGCCTTGTTTTTTGTACAGTTTTATGTACATGCAGGTGTAGCTTTTCTAAAGGAGAAATCCTATGGCAGAGTAAAGTACCCAACTATTTTTCAGATGGTGACCTATGTCTAAGGCAACGCCTCTTGCTAAGGTTGTATTGCTCTCAATGTGTGATGCATTTCCCTGTGCGGGGAAGGCTTTCGGCCTTGGGCTTGGTTTTCCCCGGGCGCTGTGAGCACAATTGATTCCCTTGTAACTCTTTCTGTTCAGAGCAGTGAGCATGACACCGTCGTGATCCCCTTTCCGTTCTCTCCTGTTCTGTTTGTTTGCTGAGCTGTCAGATGACCAACTCCATTGTAATTAGCCCTTCCTAAAGCTTTACAATAAAAGTGTGAAAACCCGGGTGCTTTGCCTGGCATCTCCTTCCCGCACCTCGTGTCCCACAGCAGAAAGCACATGCAGGCAGCGAGGAACCTCCACCACTGCTCATCCGTGTCCATTTCTCACCCCTCACCCTCTACCACACAGCATTTTCTGTAAGTTCTTTAGCTCCGTTGATCAGATTTGGGCCATCTCACAGCAGGAGCACCCACTGGGTTTCCCTGCCTGCCCCTGTGCAGAGCTCCATGATGCTCATTGCAGGGGGCATGCACAGGTGTTATACAGCAGCTCTTTGCTGAGCTGCAGGGCTGGGGTTTGCCATGGCACCGGGTTCTAGCTTGGAAGCCCCTGGGATGGAAGAGCTTTTGCACAGCAGGGCTGTATAGACCCCTCTTCTACCATCTCCACCCACTCTGAGCTCTCCTATTGACCATGCAGGGGGGATCTGGTGCCCCTCAGCCCTTGGGGCCACGGACAAGATGCAGCTGGGACAGAGCAGAGAGGTGGGGATCATGGCACCGGGGCCACATTTCCAGGTGTTTGGGCATCCAGTTGTTGGGTGGTGCCGGAGACCCACAGCTGGCACAGGGGCAGGCAGTGTGGAAACCCCCAGAGCTGTCAGAACCCACCCACCCCAGGTTAAAGAGGACCACCACAAGGGGCTTCCTAAGTAGAGACCCCACCCCAGGATGTCCCCGTCCCCCTGTCTTTGTGCTGTGTCACTGCTCCTCCTCCCCTCCATTCAGCCCAGTCTGTGCAGCCCCCTGGTCTCTCCACTTTGTGCCTCTTTCCCTTCTTATTTCAGCATGGAACCTCCTGCAGTCTCTCCTATCTGCTCTTTCCCTACAGCACCCCTGCCTCACTCCCTGCACCCATCCATGCAGCAAACCTCCCTTGCCCCCTCCCCTCCCCCCCCTGCCCCCCCAGCACAGCCCTGAGCATCCTCCCCACTACAGCTGCTCTGGAAACTGTTTGGTTTCCATGGCAGCCACTATCAAGATCAGTGGGTTGGGAGGGGATGCTGCTGGGAGGATGCTGCAGTAGCCCTGCATGCCTAGGGCTGGCACACAGATCTTCATATCACCCATAGGGTGGGTTTGGAGAGCCTGGGCAGCCCCACACGGGAGGGGTGATCTCAGGGTTGGGAATCATGAGGAACCGAAATGGAGTTGGGTGAGCTGAGTCCACAAACACTGCTCCCAGGCTAAGGTGGGAAGGAATTGGGGGGAGGGCCTCCTGCCTGCTGCCTGGTGGACTCTCCTGGCTGGAGACATCCAAAAAAAGGGCAGTGCTGTCAGGTGGGGACAGCACAGGAAGGGGAACACGTGCAGCATGAGTTTTAGTCTGACTCGGGTTCTCCAGCACATCGGCTTCAAAAGGCTTCTCACCTCACTGCACTGCAGGGCTTGGGTACGCTCTGGGAAGGTGCCAGGCCAGGAAACGTGTGTTTTGATGGAAATCTCAATTCTGCCTTCCCTTGAGGGGCCCCGCCTTGCAGCTTCAGCTGTGCAGTGCTGACAGATTCATCCCCAGTGCTCACAGGGTAACGTGGATGAGGTTTGGGATCTTTGCGGCTTTGCCTGAGTGCAGCGGCACCACCTTCCTAATGGAGACTGCCTCTCCCGGGGCTCTCTCCCAGCAGGGCTCTGCTTAGTAAAATCATTGTGAAGTTTAAATCGATGTTGTCAGTAAGCAGAGGAGATTGTGTTTACTTGGTTCCCTGACTCAGTGCCTCCCTTCTGGCATTCCTGCAAGCCTGAAACGGGGAATTGGGTGAAAATCGCAGAACTGCCTCATCCATTTTCCCTGAACCTTTAAAGAAATACAGTGAGACTGGGCTGGTTCCCAGACAAGCAGACCCAGTGGGAGGGCAACGGGAGTCGGCAGAGCTCTGCACAGACCAGGTTGAACTGGCCAGGTGAGGTTTCCAACTGTGGTGACTTGCTGGGGTGAGTGATGGGCTGGCAGAGTGCTTGCTCCAGTGGTAGCCACAGATATGCAGCAATAGGGGAGCCTGGGGTTTGAGATGGAGGCTCAAATGAACTGGCAGCAACTGAGGAGCCGTCCCCATCCCTCTGGCAGGGGATGTCTGCATGTCCCTGTGGGGCCACAGAGGAGGATTGGACATGGAGAGGGCAGTGATGACCTTCACCTCCATAACTCACAGTGAGATGCTGCAGGAGGAGCAGGATCAGGTGCTGGGGAAGCTCAGATCTTCCTTCTCTGTTGGCTACAGGGAGGTGGTGGCCACTGCGCTCATCTCTCCATGTGCTGGGCACAAACAGGATGAGTAGGGATGCAGATCTTATGTCAGAACAGACACAAGGGCAGGCTGGATGTTGTGCTGCAGAGAAGCCCCCGTAATTGGCTGTGGGATGACTGGGATTTGTGAGCAGTGGGGGGCGGAGGGGCCCTACCTGGCTGGCTCTGTGATGGAAGGGATTTAGAAGATTTGAGGCAGCACAGCCCCCTCAGTGGGGGGCTCTCGAGCTGAAGCCCCAGCAGTATGTGCAGCTCTGCTTATTCCCTGAGGCAGAATGACAGCGAGAGGGCTGGGATGCCACCGGGAGTGCAGGAACTTGTGCTCTCTGTAAGAAAGGAACTGGCACCCTCCAGTAACGGGGGAGAAGAGCAGCTCTGCATTCACACACTCGACTGCCAGCAGCTCTACCAGCTCTGCACCCCATGTACCAATCCCATCCACATCCTCTCCCTGGATTTCCCCATCCCCACGGCAGGACTGGCAGGCACCAGGTTTCCACCCCTCCAGGAGTGCACCATGCCTTCTCCCCCACCTGCCTGTGCAGCACAAGCACTCACAATGATGGGGCTTGTAGCAAGCAGCCCTAATGGGATCAGTGCAAATGGAGCTGTGCTCTGCTCCACACTCCCTCCCCATCCATCAGCTCCAGCACGAGTACTGCTCTCACAGGGCATCTCCCCCCTCTCGCTGTCCTGGTGCAGCAGATATCAGAGTTACCCAAGCCCATCTCTCCACCCTGATCTCATTACAGGCAGCCGCTGGCTGTTGCAGAGCCCACTTTCACTCTGTGAAGCAGCCCCAAATCCATAAATCACCAGGTTGGCCTCTGGAGAAAAGAAGGTGTTCTTTTTTTTTTTTCTTTTCAGGAGGCTTTAAAGGGGAGGTTTGTAGTGTCAGAGTGGACTCCAAAGCCTTCCTCCTGTCTCTCTTGTCACAGCTGCAGCACTGCGGGGATGCTCCAAAGCCCCACGATGCCTTTCAGCTGATTTTCCCTTCTCCTGCCCTACTAAATAATCCTTGCTCAGAGGAAGGCTGCATAGGCTGCTTTCCAGGCTCAGGATGGTTATTCCAAGACCACACAGACCCAGGACAGTCCTTCATCTCACCATTCATCAGGAAATGGCTAATAAAGGTCACCTTACCGTGCCTGCACACTAAAACACCTCATCCTGACGTGCATCCCGTGCAACCACTTCCACTTTGCCTTGCTGCAGCAAAAATCGAAGCAAGACAAAAGCTTTGCAGGGAGCAAATGGCTGCAAGCATTCAGCTACAAGGTGGGAAGGTGCAAAGTGCTGGGGGTGGGGGAAGGACCGGAGAACCTGCAGATGTGTGACCTCAGGCTGAAGCTCTCCATCGGATCACATATGGGCAGGTGCCGGTGGCAACACATCCCTGTGTTAATACTGCAGCCACCTCCAGGTGCAGCTAGGAGATGATACCTCTTGAAGCCCACCAGACATGCTGGCACCTTTCCTCTTTGCCCACTGGAGGAGGTCTGCCATGGCACAGCTCCTTCACCAAATGCTCTCCCAAACTGCTGTCAGCACCACCTGCTCCTGAATGGAATGAGGAGGGTGGGGAGAGCTGCTGTTTCCAAAGAGGAGCATGCAGAGGAGAAGCCATCTTCCCCTACTTTGCAACCTTCTGAACTGTGCTCATGGCTCAAACTTGAAGGAGATAAAAGGAAAATTAAAGGCATTCTGCTGTTCCGGAGGTTTGTGTCCATCCCAAGGTGATGCTGGCACATACTCCACCAGTGAGGGCTGAGCATACCGCAGACAGCATTCCAACACTTTGTGGATGTTACCCTTCAATCCCCCTTTGGGACAGAGTGACATCCCAAATTAGGATCAACATCCCATCTCCCTGAGCCAGAACAAGAGGGAGGGCAGTGCTGCACCCCACCACGGGGCCGGGCTTGGTGACTCATCCCCACCATGCCTGGGACTGCACACAGCGAGTTTCCAGAGCTGGACACAGGTGATGGAAGGGGGATGCAGTTCTGGGAGCATCCTCTCCTCCCCCACCAGCAGTCATGCAATGGAGGATCAGCAGAGAGTGCACAGCCCTGCAGAGGCAGCTTACTGTGTTGTGCACACCCCAAAGCAGGAAGGGGTCCCAGCAAGGCAGTGTTGTCGGAGGGGGGCTCAGGACACATCCCCATGCGTCCCTTCATGCACCAACTGAGCTGACACGCAGCCACAGGCAGGTGTGTGTGTTGCGTTTGGCCAGGGGTGCCTATTATTCTTTATTAGTTTTCCTGTCTGTCTGACATATTCTTTATCACTCCGTCTCAATCTTTCACTCGCCCTCCTCTCCTCCCTCAATCATCCTCGATTAGTTTTTCTGTCGGCCTCCCCTTCCCATATCCCTCATCAGGCGCTCCTCTCCCTCCCCCACCCCTTCTCTCCCCCCATCTCCCTTCTGTGCCATTTCCCTCCCTCCCATCTCCTCTCCCCCTGCAGCCCGGAGCCCGCCTGGCTCTTTTCCAGGAGCTGGTGGCTGCTCCTCTGTGTGCTCCCATTCCATCCCCTTCGCTGCCCCGGTTGTGGGCACTGGGGATTTTCCTTGCTGCCAGCAGCAGCCTGGGGATGCTGAGAGCCTCCGGTCCCCCCGCGGCACGGATGCTGAAATCGGTTGCAAATTAAGTCCCTGGCTGGAAGCAGCTCAGGATCTGTCATCTCCTTCCAGAGGGAACAGATCCCCTCGGATGTTGCCTGCTTCCCCCATCCCTCTTCCATCCACCTCTCTGCATCCTCCAGCAAGGAAAGCGCTCAGCCCTGGCCCTGGCCCCATTCCGGGCTGTCAGTGGCCATCCCCAAACAGGCTGGTGCTGCAGGGCTGTGAGTGTGAAGGCAGCTCACCAGCCACAAGAAGAGGCCCTGGCAGATAGCCCTGGGCCAATCCACAGCCTTCTTATCCCTCTCTGACCCTCCATCTGCACGGACCTAGTAGGAGTTGGGGTGCTCGGAATAGGGTGTGACTGCGGGGAAGGATGGAATTGCATGGTCAGGAGTGATGGAGACCACACAGAGAGATGTGGATGCCCCATGGTCAAGGCCTGGTTGAATGGGGCCCTGTGCAGCCTGAGCTGGTGGTTGACAACTCTGCCCACAGCCGGGGGCGGGAGGGAGGGGGTTGAACCCATATGATCCTTAAGGCCCCTTCAAACCAAAGCCATTCTATAATGGGAACTGCATCAAGGCACAGAGGAGCATGTGGTGGGATCAGCATAGCAGGGATGGATATTCTTGGAGTATTTTGGGATGAGGGCAGGGTTTGGGAAAGCACATACCCTCCATCCCCCAGTAGAGAAAGCACAGATATTTTGCCACATCTCCTCCCCTTTGGTCGATGGGAGGAGGAAATATGGTGATCAGAAGGGCTCAGGGAAGGACCCAGGTGATGCACACAGCTTGATGGCAGCTCAACATGGACATGGGCATGGCTAGACGTGGTTTAGGGCATGGGAATGGGCATGGGTATGGGTGTGGGTGTGGGTATGGGTGTGGACATGGACACGGATATAGGCATGGAAGAGACCTTCCTCTGAGCATAGAGGATGACCATTCTGTACCCTTCAGCCCCGTCCCTTGTTCACTGTGCAGGGAAGCCTTTCTACACCACAGCAAATCCTCTTGCAGTGAGAAGCTGCACCACTGCCCAACCCCGCAGCCGCTCCCCTCCTGCCCACGGCAGCACAAGAGCCCATTTCAGGGCTAGTGGTGGCTGCTCGGCAGCCGGGAAGCCGCATCGACCGGGATGCCTCACTAGCACTCATCAAAGCCCGGCGGCCCCGGCCGTAGCCTCTTGGCAGAGGGGTGCTGCGGGAGAGGCGATCGGCCCCGCGTTGCATCCGATGCGGATGCTGATGGATGTGACAGGCGCTGGGGTTGCCAGGAGACAGCATCCTCCTCCTCGGGCACTGCGCAGCCAACGCGGCTCCGCGCCGGTGACGTGATGCTCCTGCGGCACCGCTCATTGCCGGGCTGCGCTGCCTCTCCCAGCCAGACACGGTCGGGAAAAGGCAGAAAGCTTCGCAGGCATCCCGCAGCCTTCCCAAAGCCCGCACCCCCCTTTGGGTGCAGCCTGGAGGTGCTCGTGCAAAGCAACCTCGTGGCACCGAAGGGTTCCCTCTCCCAGCCCTGTGCACGGGGTCCGTCATGGGTTTTGCCCGCGTGTAAGCAGACCTTCTTCACTCTTCGCTCAGATCTGGGGGGAGTGGGGGAGGTGGATGGCCACTCGCCCACACCGAGGTTGGTTGAATAAATATCTGGCTACAAATTATCTGCTGATCTAATAAAAAAGATATTACCTACCTCTACAAACCTAGTTTCAAATTATTCCTTCTGCTCTGCTCAGTAGCCTACTGGGAGATCACTGGCAGGTTAATTTGCTATTGAACGGGTCCCAACTGGAATTAGCACTTCAGCCTGCCTCTGCTCTTGCCTGACGGTTAATGAAAGCCGCTGTTATTCACTCCTGGCGCTGGACTTTATGTGCTGCACCGCGTTTCACGGGTGTGAAAGAGCTGACCAGGGTGTTTTCGTTGGGCTGGCGAGGTATTCAACGCTTGCAAGACCCCAGAAGGTGCTGAGATAGAAAATAAACTGCCATTTGTATGCTTTTACATGAGAACTTGGCGTGTTCTTAACAAAAGTGGCCTTTATCTGGGGACTGTCATTTTGATTATTTTATATCCGTGCAGTGCCCCAGAGGTGTGCACGGAAAATGAAAGCAGATAAAGAGCCTGAACCAGGCAGTGCCGTGCTGGCGGCAGGAGTGAAGCAGCGTGGGCACTGCGGGGCACTGGCGCAGGTGGGGCCCTCATTCTGTACCCGAAGCTGAGCCCTCAGTGCCACCAGGTTGAGGGTGTCCCCTGGGTTAAGGGGGACAGCTGCAGACCTTCTGTGGAAGGTTGTTTCCCATACCTCTTAGCCCAGCACATGCACCACCGAGCATTGTGTCCTGTGGGCTGCATGCCATGCTGGGGCTCAGCCCGCAGAGAGCTGCCGGAGGGGCTGAGCCAGATCCTAGCCCCCTCTTGTTCCTCTCCGCCACCCCAAACCTGCTCTGTAATTTCCTCCTCCCTCTGCATTTGCACCCTTCAGGCACTCAGAGACAGCAATCCGGCTGCTGCCTGCATGATGGATGGCACAGGCCAGATGGATTGAGTTCATTTCATCTCTTCCTGAATCCCATCCTTCAGACTCTTCAGCCCTTCTCCCGTGTCTCCCAGCGTGGTGACACCAGCACCCAGGGACCCACTCTGTCTCCAACACCTTCACCACAGACTCTGCTCCTGCAGGAGTCCATTTGCCACTGTGCTTGCTCTCTGCAAAATTCAGGCTGATATCTGTTTTCTGGGCCAAAGCCAGAGATGTTTTTGCTGATTGCAGAGCAAGATCTCAAGCTGTGAGGAGGAGGGATGGAGCCAGGTTGGCTCTCCTAGCCTTGCAGGGGCCATGGGTGCAGGTCATGGAGTGGGGACCCATTCTGCTTGTCCAGCTGAGGGCTTCTGGAGCTCCTCATCTACATCCCTGTAATGAGACATAGAGACCTGGAGTTCTCTGCTTTCACCCCTGCTTGTTGCTGGACCCTTTTTTTTCCACTGCTGTTCTAGCTGATCAGGACCTCCCTTTGTCTGCATGTCCCAGCACCAGGAGCACAGCAGCTGGATGAACATGGGAATAAATCCCTCCCCAAGCACCATGCAGAGCTCCTTACTCGCTGGGGAGACAGCTGAGGATGGGCTGTGGGGCAGAAGTGGGCACATGGTGTGCCGACCCCATGTCTTTGTTCCTTTCCAGAAGTCTCCCCGGCCATCGGCCCTATTGTTGGACTGAAGATGGAGCCGTGAAGTTATCGCTGCTGGGATCGCTGTCTATTCATGCAGGCTGGTATACTTCCCTTTTCCAAATCCTCTGGTAATTTCCTGCTTCTCTGTAACTTCAACAACTCTATTGTCAGGCACCGCTTTATTTCATAAGCTCAGTTCCACCCGCTCCGCATTGAGTGCCCCCAGCCCCACTGATCCGTGCGGGTTCACACTGCCTGCACTCAGGAATCACACACGACAAGCCTTTCTTTGTTTCCTTATTGTCTGAGGGTGCTCCTCAGATTATTTTGCTTTATTTTTGGTGAAAGGCAGGTTTTAGAGAGCCGCGCAGCACTTCAGCCGTTTGAGAGTCATCATTAATTTAATCTTCTTCCTAGTTTATTAATGGCCCCTACTTTCTCTCCTGTATTTGAGGCTCCCCTGGTACGGTTGCTAAAGCCATCTTTCTCCCGTTCACCTCTCTGGCAGTTCCATCACTCTGTTCCTTCTCCTGTGGTCACCCCAGGACTGTCACATCCCACCCCACGCACCTCAAGGGGCTTCTCAGCTTGCCACCAGCAAGGACATGCAGGGCCACCTCCCCCTGGTCACTCAGTGTCAGAGCTCCCAAGCCACCCCCTGCTGCTCACAAAGCCTCAGCATCACCTTCCTGCTACTCCCTCTGCTACCAGGGCAGCCCCAGACTCAGAGGAGATGAGCTGTGCTCCGTGTGCAGGACCTGGAACTGCCAGCACACAATGGTCACACTTAATAAATGGAGCAAACTGATGAGCAAACAGCACTTCAGGAGCAGGAGAGAAGTGTCAAGCCCAAGCTGTGACAGCAAATATATTAGGCTTAATCCATCCCTGGATGAAGTCCCCTGTGTGGCTGGGGTCGCAGTGGCTGCAGATCCTTCTGAAGTGCTGCAGAAGAGGGACCCAAGAGGCTCTGGCACACAGTGAGCTATGGCCAAAGAGCCTGGAGAAAGGGGGGTGACATCTGCTGGGGGTGGAGGCAGCACCACTGGGGACACGAGCAGCCCATGGCCCATGGCATAGCACTGCCCCAGTGCTGCCCACGCTCACATCCCACCACTCCTCACCCGTCCTGGGCTGTGCTCCTGTACCCCCAGCCCAGACACAGAGCTGGGGCAGCACCTCGAACCCACAGCCCAGCACTGCAGGGCAAGGCACAGAGCTGTGCTCTCACAGCAGATGCTGAGAATGTCATTGCTTTTCTTTTCTCCTTCATTTGCAAATGAAACAGCCCCGTCAAATTCCGATTTTATTTTTTTATTTTTTCTGAAGTTCTGGAAGGATTTCCTTTGGATCAGACTGAATGTTCAGTGTCAGTAAAGCCGAAATATTCCATTGCAATTTGGGCTTTTTCAAACAGAAGTAGACAGAACTCTGAAATTAAATTTGTTCCTAAATGTCATTTTAAACAAAGACAGAAATTCTTCAGCTTGGAAATGCTGGAATAGACATTTGGATAGCACCGGTATAGTTAAGCTTATTAAAATAAAATGTGATGGGAATATACATGTTTTATTTCTTATATATATATATATATATATAGATTTGTTCAAAGACAAAGGAAAAAGAAAAAGAAAAAAAAAGCCAAATGTTGCTGGTTTTGCTGTTTTGCATTGTGTGCTCCAAGCAGATGGTGGGACCCTCATGCTGTGCTGGGGGCAGCTGGGACTGCTCCACCCCACTGCAGCCCCTTTGGGGCACACCTTAATCATTCCCTGTGGGTGCAGCAGCTCTGTATGGGCATCGCTTGGTGTGCTGCTAAAACATCCCAAAAATCCAGTCTCTCTCCCCAAAATTGTAAAGTGTCTTCTTTGGGAAGGAGGATGTAGGGGGCAGTTCATTTTTGTGCAAAATCAAGTTAGGAGGAAAAAAAAATTGTATCAAGGGCTGGAAACTGTCAGAGCACAAATTGCGTTCCAGGCTTGCTCAAAATGGGCAAAATGGAGTCTGGCTGGCAGCAGCTGGGGCTCCTCCACCCTGTTATTTGCCGGGGATTGTTTCTGAGCTCTCCCTGCACTGCAGCTGCCCTGCCTCCCACCACATGTGTCCCTGTGCGTGGCAGCTCCTTGCCTCTGCTGTGCCTACTGCTGTGCTGTGCGGATCCCTGCCTGCCCCATCGAGACCTCCCCTTGGCCACCTGGGTCTTCTTCCCCACGAAAAATCCCCCACATCTCAAACCTTCTTCCTCCAGGTCCCCAGGTTTCTTATCTGTTGAGTTACCAACATGCTCCACTGCATGGATGAGATTTTTCATCCAAACCTCTAGGAGCTGCCTACCATGGAGCACTTCATGAAGATGAAGGAACACGAACTCCTACTCCCAGAATCACCGCTTGGAAAGAGAAAAACAAAAAGGAGAGGGGTGAGCACAGGGTCTCCAGGCAGGGAGCACCCAGGGCAAAGCACCTTTCCTTCTGGCAGTGGTGGTGGAGGCGGAGCAGGGCCCTCCTGGCGGTGTTCCCTCGGAGCTCAGCTCTGGCTGTGGCGTGGAGCCTGGTGTAGCAGCGCGTCCATTCATCGCTTCAGATGGATAAAAGCAGAAATCAGCAGCACTTGGACTGGAATGCCCCGTGGTTGCCTGACAGCAGAAGCCAAGCTCCAATACGGTCACACAAGCAGTGAGCAGACAATGAGAAGATCTAATTATAGAGAGGAGGAAAGCAGCCATCTAACCGAGCAAAAATTCTTATTTCTACCGGCAGGCTCGGAGTGGGAGGCAGGAGGACAAAGGAAACGGGAAAACGCTGCTCTGGGCTGACTCACGGCTCACTTGACCCCAAGGAAAAAATGTCCCCGTCTGCTGGAGTGAGCACACACCATGATGACAGGCAGGTGTCACGGCAGTGCGCTGCGTGTCCCTGCACCACCGACCCATCGGAGTGCCATGCCAGCTCAGCGCTGCACCGACACCTTGCATGGCATCAGTTGGTATTTGGCTCCTCAGAAAAGATGGGCTCTGTGGGCTGTGAGGGCCCCATCCTGCCCGCTCCCTGGGTGCTGCACCCCGTGGTGGCAGTGGAGGCAGCTCTGTGCCATGGGGTGCGAGTGATGGGGACAGTTCTTGGGCTGTCTCCCAATGCTGTGCCAATCCTGGGAGCAAAGTGGAGCCCCAGGCTGGCTGCAAAGCCTGCTGTCTCTGTGAGCTGTGCTTTATTTTTGTGCAAGGATGGTGATAGTTTGGGTTCATGCTTGCTCCTCACAAGGACAGGAGTGGGGCTGCATTTTCATATATTGCTTTAGAGGAGGAGTGGGACCCTTTCCGTGGGAAATGAAAGGCTCATGCTCATCTCCAAGAGCTCAGCAGCTGCCCTCTGCATGGGGAAAACATCTTGTCCTCTGAACTGACATGGGGCTCCCATGTTACCCCTCAGCATGGGGTGCCCAGGTGGCACATCACCACGGGATGCCTGGCAGTCCCCAGCACTGGCCTGACACAGCCGCAGCTTCCTCCAGGAGATGACATCCTCACAGTCTTGCACTGAGGAGCTGCTGCTGCTGCCAGCGCTAAGAATCTGCTCCAAGAGGAGTGATGAAGTGGAAGCAGAAACAGCTGGCGTAGGCGTGCGGCGTGTGCACTCTGCCAGCACGGCTGAGTGTCCTGAGCTGTCGGGTCGGATGGAGAAGTGTCACCTCAGACTCATCATGACCCATTGGGAGGGAAGGCAGCATGTCAGCAGTGGCACGTACAGCTCCCTGCAACCGCCCAGAAGTGCATGCACTGGGGAGATCCAAAGAACCGGAGGGAGATCTGCAGTAGGGCATCCATCAAGAGAGCTGAGACGTGAACACATGGCCCCAGAGGAGGTTTGTCCACCCTTACATAGGGATGAGATCACCGTGTCACATAGATGGCCTGCATGGTTTGGCACAGGAAAAGAGTGCATGGCAGGTGCCATATTTGGATGGATGGCTTTTCCACCAGCTTGGTGCCAGTGCTCCAAGGGTGCAGTGATACACAGGGTGATGGTGTTGCTGTCACCCTGTTGCATCAGCCAAATGTCACGTAGATCTGTCACATCTCTCTGTACTCAGCACTGATGGGGCTACACCTTTAGTGGTGTGTTTAGTGTGGGGCCCCTCACTACAGGAAAGACATTGAGGCCCTGGAGCATGTCCAGAGAAAAGCAATGAGCTGTGAGAAGTCTGGAGCAACATGTCTCATGGTGAACAGCTGAAGGAACTGGGATGGCTCTGTGGAGAAGAGGAGGCATAGGGGGGGACCTCATTGCTTCCTACACCTCCCTTACAGTGAGGTGGGAGTCAGCCCCTGCTCCTAGGTAACAGTGGTAGGACGAGAGGTGATGCCCTTAAGTTGCACCAGAGGGAGGTTCAGGTTGGATATTAGGAACAATTTCTTCTCCAAAAGAAGAAAGCACAGGCTGCCCAGGGTAGTGGTAGATTCACCATCCTTGGAGGTGTTCAAGAACTGTAGAGATACAACACCAAGGGACGTGGTTAGTAGGCATGGTGAGGATGAGTCGACAGTTGGACTGAATGATCTCAAAGGTCCTTTCCAACCTTAATGATTCTATAACTCTATAATCTACAGCAGCTCCACACGCTTGCAGGTCCGGATGCATCACTGGGGGTCAGTAGAACTGAGAGTTTCCAGAGGGCTCCAGCATTTACCCCACATTACAAAACTCACAGCACAGCCTCCTCAGTACAGCTTGCCCACAGCAGGTTACTCTGGCACTACATCATGCAGAGGTCCTCTATTTCCCAGTCCCATAGGACTCAACTTGTAGGAACCTCTCTCCTCTTGTGCCAGTGCCACTCATCATCCCAAAGGACACCTGCACAGCCCCTCCTGCAGAACCTCTGGAGTGCAGGCTGCCCTCATGGAGGGCAGACAGAGCAGGGCATCCCACAGTGAGCAGGGCTGCCATAGCGTGTCCCCGATGAGGACTCGCTGATAACGGGTTCTCACTCCAGCCATGCCTGCAACTCAGCTCAGACGTGCTGTTTTGCTGCTCCAACATGCTGGCAATTCACAGCTGAGCTGTGACCGACTCCCTCAGCAAGCTCCCGGTGCTTTTCATTTACTTCCAGCTACAGCTGAAGTTCCTACATCAGTAGCTAAGTACCTGACCTCACATTTGTGCTATTGAATTTCCTTCTAGGTCTCTCGCTGCAGTCTTTAAGGTCAACCAGTTGCCCCTGTTTGATATTCCACTGCTGCCATGCGTTGGCTTCCTTCATCAGCAGGTTTTATCAGCACTATCCCACCTTTTGTGCAATGATCATTAGTGGAAATATTAAGTAAAATCAGACCCCAAATGGATCCTTGAGAAACTCCATTAGTAGCCTGCCTGCAGCTTGCTGCTTGCTTTTTTAACACTATCCGTTGCTGCTTCCCCTCCAGCCATTTCCCATCTCACCCCTGCTCCTTATCATTTCTCCATTAATCCCCATCTACACCAGTTTAATTAATAATTTCTCATGTGCATTACATCAAATGCTTGACTGAGATTCAGGGAGATGAGATCTACTTCAATTCTTTTGTCTGGGAAAGCGGCTACCTTCTTAAGGAAAGCTATTTGAGCCAACCTGCCCCAGTATGCCTTTGGTAAATCCGTGTGGCACTTAATCCCATTTTCTCTTTATTCGATGTTTTTAATTACAGCTTCCTTTAAAATCTGTTCTAAAGCCCAGAGTGGTCAGCCCTCAGGCTGTGTCTTCCCAGACCCTATATTTCCTCTACCTCATCAGCCAACACCTCAGCGCAGTGAAGGATGGGCACGAGCATCAATGTGGCCCAGAAGGAGAGACCCTGGGCAAGGTGTGGGCAGCTTGATGGAGGCTGTAACACAACCACAGCTGCTGGCAGCATCCTGAGCACAGAGACTGAGCTACCCACTCTGCAATGGGAGCTGGAAAACTTCCTGTCAAGGGGACAATGTTATCAGACCCTCAAACCCAGTTATTCCATACAGGGAACCATGACAAAATCAAACAGCTGAACCTCCCCAGGATGGAGCCCCTTGTACAGGGTTGGACCCCATCACAGGTAGCAGGGTTTCCATGCAGGAACAGGAGCTCAGAGCCATATCCCTAGGAGGGGATGGGGCCAGTGAGTGTTGTTGTAGGCACACTGTGACCATGGATCTGCACGCATTTCTGTGCTAGAGGTTTTAGAGGACACGAGGAGGCTTAATGGGATCGAGCTTGTCATGCTGAAGATCAGCCATCAGGTGACACAGCAGTAATGCTGGAAGGAGCCTCGTTGTCTCTACAGCTGAATTCAATACCCAGGAAGAAGAAATCTGAAAAAAAAAAAAAAAAAGGAATGGTTTGGCAGCTGAGAGAGAGTGTGGACAGTCGTAGGGGCAGCATCTGGATGGATCCCTGCTGAGGAAAGCCAGGCTCTGACCCAACCAGGAGACCTGCAGAGCTTGGAGAAGAGCTACTTAGCAATGCTGAGGTGAGGAACCTAAGCAAGGAGGAAACAAGCCAACTTGGGCTGCTTTTGTGATGGGAGACTACAAAATTACCCTCATTTCCTGATGAGCCCCCTCTAGGCTCCTGGAAACCAGCGCAGGGAGACATTCCACCCAAGAGCTTCTTGTGGTTTAAAGCATCTAAAATTCTTCAGTCCTTCTTGAGGGTCTGTGCTGGCATTTCATGAAGCTGTGGGGTTGTTTCAGCCATTCTTGGCGTTCTCACTCACTAGACTGCCAGTGCTGCCCAGCTCATGGAAAAGGTGGGGAGTGTTCCCATGATGTTTGACCCAGAATAAAAAAGAACGGTGACTGAAAGACATACGATTGCTCTCTATAAATATTTTGGAGAGAATTAGATGGAAGGAAAGGTAAACATCAGCACGGCTGCTTGTTATTTAAACTATAGGGCAGTGTTGGCACAGGAGCAAGTGGGATAAACTATTCATGAATATATTTTGAGTAGAAATTGGAAAAAGTGCTGAAGCCATCAGAGGACTGGGGAGAAGTGGGCTCAGAGCCCTTCCAACTCTTACAGAAGAGATTCCCAGGAGCAATGAGGGGAGGGTCCCACGCCCTGTGGGTACGCATGGCAGTAGCTGCACAGTCTCATGCCACATCTCTGTCCTTTTCAGATGCCATCAGAGACCCTGAGAAGTCTGTGCTTTGTCTTTCCCTGGGGTTTTTCTCAGGAGAGCTGGGATAAGATTTGTGGAGACCAGATCCCAGGGAGCCATGTGGGTTTGGGATGAGGTGCTGCCATATTGGAAATGGGATTTCCAGAAGGGAATGGGGTGCCCTTCATGGCATGACGTGACCTTGACTCTGAAGGATGGCACTTGACTGGAGGTGACTCCCATGTCAATTCTGTGCTCAGAGTGGATGACTCCACACAAGGACATGAAGGAGGCAGTAGATGTGGGTCTTTTGCCAAACACATGAGGCACTGTAGGTACCAGAAGTACAAAACTGTGTCCTTCCATTCTCCTGCTCCAGCTCTGCAGGGTAGAGATATCCTAGTTGTTTGCTGTGCCCCAGTGTTGAATAAGCATCAAACGCCTTCAGTAGAAGCTGCAACAAACCCTTCAACCAGCAGATGGACATCAGATTAGTTACACTCAGGGGTGCCCCCACCTCGGATCCCATCCTGCCCAACTCCTGCACTGTGCCTGCCCCAGTTTCTCCATCGCCCTCCTCCTCTTCCTGCTCAGGTTGCCAGGAGGCTGGCTCAGCTGGATGAACACCATTGTGCGTGGCCCTGCCTGACCTTCAGCTGATGGATCCACAGTGAGGTCCCACAGATCTACAGACCCTACACCCAACGCCCAGCAGGCTTGGCTCTGCGAGATTGCTGCGTAGGATGTAACCAACCATCAGGTCATCTCCGTCCTTCAAACTTACCCTGAATTGCTAGAAGTGCCTGTGAACCAGAAGCAACCTAAAAAATGTGTTTGTATTTATGTTTTTTTCCAATAACATATGCTGAAGAACAGATGCTTCCTATGGGAATGTGACCAAAGGAGGGATGCCTTTGCCTGACCCTCTTTCCACAATGTGCAGACCCAAGGGGAAACCGGAGAGCAAACATTTGCTTTCCGAGGTACAGGAAGCTGCATTTCCACTCCGCCAGTCCTTTCTCTCTTTGTTTGCAAAGCTCTGTGCTCACCAGCCCCGGTGTATAAACAACTGTGTCCTCTTGCCAGCCTGCATTTATCTCGTAGCAAAATTCACAAACAGATTATGTACAAATGAGTTGTGACCTAGGAATTTTTGGTTTGTTCCCAAAGCAACCCAAAGTGCTGAAGACATTGTGCGTCTTTGAAGTAGGGAATGAAAGAGTCAGAGTAATTCCTGGAACTTCCTCTGAGCCTGAAATCTGGATGCTTATCACTTAGATGTGCTCTTCAGACACTAAGAACTCACCAGCCATTCCCAATAAAAGCCTGAAAGTGCCTTGTGCTGGATCAGAGCCTGGTCCCAGTCCCAGGGACTACTGGGGGATTCAAAGCAGAGCCTGCCCATGGGGGATCACATCCTCATCCCTGGGCTGGTGTCCCACTCCCCGTCCAACAGCAGATCCTCTTGCACCTCTTCTCCTCCCCATTCCCTGTGTGTAAATGAGCACAAAGGATGGAGAGGCATGGTGTGCATCAGTGTGGGTACAGGTCAGGGGTAGGACAGTGGTGGGAAAGTCAACCTCTGTGTCCAGATCCTGGACAGCCCCTTGGTCACCTCTGGAGTGTCCCAGTCTAAACCACATGCTCAGGGCTGAGGACACAAGTTATCTGCACTCTGGTGAGTACAGTGTGGAACATTTTGTGCCCATCAGCACAGTTCTGCTTTTTTTTCTGTGAGCCCTGACTCTCCAATCCCTGTGCAAGCAAATCTGCTGGAACGAATTAAACTTCTCTGATTCTGTCCATGCAGTAGTGGCATCAGCTCCAGGGTAGGGCCTCCAGCATTGAGCTGTGGCCATGGAAATTCTGGGCAGACCAGTGATGCTAAGAAGACCTCCTCCCTCGGCAAAAGGAGCTTGGTTTTTGTCATTTTCTATTTCTCAGCTCCTGAAAACTGTCTGTTGAGCTTTGCAGTCTGCAGCCTTCTCTTGCTGACTCCTTCATGCTCCCCATTGACACCTGTAAATAGGAACTGGTGCTTGCACACAGCTGAGCAAGCAGTCGATGCCCAGCACCCAGGCATGTCCAACTCCAGCTCTTGAGGGTCTTCCCAGCTGGTGCAACCAGTGGACAGGCAAGCACCAGGAGCAGAACACCTGAGGCAGGGAGAGTCAGCTCTGGGTACACCAAAATATCTTGTCCAGAGAGACTGGGGAGTTTCCATCCTTGGCAATACCCCAGACCCAAATGTCTGCAACTCTGAGTGACCTTCTGCAGCTGATTCTGCTTTGAACAGGAGATTGGAGCAGACATTCTTTCCAAACTCAACTGTCCCAGGGTTCTGGTCTTTACCCCATCACCAGCTGGAGCTCAGGATTCAACAGACTGCAGATACCCTTATGTGGATCTCCTGAGCATTCTGAGCCTTGCCACCTCCCCACACAGGTAGACCCTGCAGGTGTCTTCAAGACAGGTACTGGTGGGAAAGGGAGCAGAATGGGAGCACCCAGAGCTTCTCCTGAAGAAGCACTCTGTGGGCAGCAATGTGCTTTCCATGGTCCGGATGGGTCTGCTTACTTGGTTTGATTTTCCTATGGTGAATGTAAAGTCCTGCAGGATAGTTCCATCCATTCAAGGAGTTTTGCTGATAGAATGTGTTGGCATCTGTGCACTCTTCCTGTAGAAAATCCCAGATGAGATTATTATAAAACCAGTAGCTTAGGTATGATGGTAACCTCAGTCGTGTGGCAAGAAGCAGTTGCCTGCTCACACAACCTTTTCTATGTGCTTTTGTACTTCTGCTTTTTGCTAATGAATCACGATCAACCAAAAAATACAGCCTTACAGCCTGATATTGCAGCTATTTGCTGTATGTCCAAAGGGCACAGCTTCACTTCATTTTCAGGGACAGCAGGGAAAATATGGCTCTATTTGGGGACTTGGGAAAGAACGGTGCCTCCTTCTCAGCAAGATCGAGCTCCTTGAGCCGTAGTCCCCTGATGCTCACTTGACCCAGCACCTTGTTCGTAGGAAGGATCCCATGGCAGCAACCAGCCCCCAGAGGAGAGGGTAAATTTCTCAGAGCTCTGATCCTGAAGACAGTTTTTGGAGAAAGAACTCCCCTGGGATGACTGTCATAGCCTATCTGTGACATCTAAGTCCCCTGGCTTGCCATCAGCTGCTGAGGAGCCTTGCAGCTTAGTGGCTGGAAATAGCAATCCTGCCAGGAGGCAGCAGGCTCCAAGAGGGCCAGAGCAAAGAGCTCGGTGCCACTACCTGCTGCTCCATCCAGGAGGCTGCCAGCAACCTCTTGCAAGGGCCAGAGGTTTGTTCTCTTTTGGCAGATATTCCTAAAACCACAGTCCACTTCCAGACCTGCAAAATATGGTCATTAGCAAGTATGGAGATGAGTGCCTGCAGTCCTAACTTCAGGTCTCGTGATTGCAATTAGTGCAAATGTACTTCCATGAGCTATTTTAGATAAAGTCTTCCCATGACAATCTGTCGAACTCTGAACATAAAGTCCTCCAAACCACTTAAACTGGTGCCAGCACAGGAACTCTACATCTGTAGAGTTGTCTGTGATTCAGATTTGAGTTTTTCAGGAGCTGCAGTAACACTTTTCTCTGTTCTTTTCCATTAGCCCAGGATTTCAGTCTCACAGGAGGCTGTGCCTGTTGTGCTCCATACAGCCCCACCTGCCTCTCCAGCCTCAAACCTTGGCTTTACTGGATGGCCTCAGCTTTCAGAAGTGGCCCAAATGCCTTCAGGGTCTCTTACTTGGAACTGCCTGTGGGTGTAATCATCTCATCAATCTGAACACTTGATTTTTTAAATGTTATCTGTCAGCAGCTACTGCAATGTGTGTGTTGGGGGCACAGCCCCCTCGCACAGGAGCCAGCTCCAAGATGACAGGAGCGAGCTGCACGGGGTGAGAGCTTTCTAGGTCATGGACAGTGAAGGGCATTGTGCAGAGCTGGGATGTGCTAAATCCAGGTTGGCACACTTCTGCAAGCCATCCTCATCTTCCTGCTCTGCATCCCTGAGTCTCCAGAGCCACTGGCAACTCCCCTGAAGGCCAAGCAATTTGTCCATCTCACTGTAGAAATTGACAATCTCCAGTCTAAAAGACATTCAAAGAGATGCACACATTTAGAGGGACACCTAAAGGTGCCTTTCTGCCTTAACTCCCCCATAATTTGAAGGCCAGAGTGCTTCCCTTCAAATCTGTTCTTGTCTCCTTTCAAACCTGTTTACATCACAGGCTGCAAGCATGTGTCCTGCTCCAACTGCTCTACGCTATATCTGCGTTGTCTGTCCTCTGAGTCAATGTGAACCTGTGCATCTATCTGTGTAATGAAGCCATCTCCAGGTGTGAAGACACCACAAAGTGCATCTCACCTGGTCCTGCTGGGTCTTGTTGTGGTTCTTGCAGGGGATCCACCAGCAGTGGGGCTGGTGGCGGTCAGGTGAGCTGAAGAGCTCCCTCAGTGTGTACCCAGCCATGCATGGAAGGAAATTGCTCAGCAGCTCAGCAGCATGCAGTTTGGTGTCCCCCCACCCCTGAAAGGGGCAATGCATCTCACTGGCCTCCCAGATGTCCTGCTGCTCGGGCAGACCTCTGTTAGACTCCTCTGACGAGCACCCTGGGAAATGGCTGTCTCTGCTGACAACTACTATTTGTTCCTGGATGTGATTTGCTTTGGGCTTTTCTTTCAGTTCTTGTGAAACTGAATCATTTTGTGATCAGACAGAACCCTGGACTTGCTCTGTGCCTGCAAACACAGCAACAGCCAATTCTGCACTGGCAGCTCTTGGCTTCCAGCCCAGCCCTGGACGGACACCCGCATTACCAGCATCCACAGGGCTCCTATCATCCATGGAGTTTCCATCATCTTTAGGGCTCCATCATCTGTAGGGCTTCATCATCCACAGGCTTCCCATCATCTACAGGGTTTTCTCACCCATAGAGCTCTCATCATCCATAGGGCTCTCAACACTGATTGGGCTCCCATACCCATAGAGCTCCCATCATCCACAGGACTCCCAGCATCCACGTGGCTCCCATAATGAAATCAGGGGCTCCCAGGCTCATGCTGTTGGCACACCCCTATTGCTGCTGTTCATCAGCCCAGACCTATGAGTGGGTTGTGGGGCTGCTGCCTGCATTTCTGCCCTTAGCTCTCTCCACTTGGCATCCCCGTTTCCTAAGCAGGGTGAGACATGGCCTTGATGTTTGTGACACTCTGGCCTGGCTCACTTTGAATTAATAACATTCATTTCACAGTGCCAGGATTTCACTGAACCTTTCTCCTTATTTTTCACATGATTGCCAATCTCTTTTGTTTCACTAGCCGAGTCGAACAATTTCTCTAACTGTCCAAAAAGGCCATTAATCAAATGAGCACCCATGACGTGCACGAGATGTGGCTGTGTGTGCAGCCCCGTGGAAATCAGCCTCCTCGCATGGCAGAGTTGGAGCTCGGAGCCTGCCTGCTCTCCTCGTTGACTTTGGCTGCCATCCTTGCTGCTGTTCGCAGCCAGCTCAGGCTCCATGTTGGGACTCAGCTGTGACACACTGTTGTGCCCAGCACTTGTGGAGGTCCTCGCTTGGCTCTCTGCTGAGACCCAGACAGCATAGACTGAAATCAGGTCCCATGTGACACACAAGGGTCAGCAGCAAAGACGCCTACTACAACAGAGAACTTGGTCCAGGAGGACTTCTGTAGCACAATCAAGGTTTGGCTGCTAACCTCAGAGTCAGCCAATTGCATGGTCTGTCTGTTTCACAGCTGGTTGCCTTGCTTTGTCCACCTTCTTAATAGTTCCATGTCTTGTCTGGTCCATCTCCTAGCCTGGTTCACTCCCCTGCCCATCTCCCCACCTGGTCCATCTACCTGCCTGTCCATCTGAACTGCAATGGATCTCAGCCATGCTTTCATGGAGCAGGGTAGTAGCCGTGAGGGGAGAGCTGCATGCCCTGCACCCAGTTTGGGGCAGCCTGACTCACAAATTCATGCCCCTGTTTTGTGCAGAGAGGACAGAAGGAGCAGGGGTTGTAGTGCCTTGAGTTGTGGGCTGCGCTGGATGGTTGCCTCTGCTTTGCAAACCCCCAGGTTTCTGAACGGGGCTTTTCTCTGTGCCCATCAGCTTTTAGCAAGTATCAGGGCTGATGTCTGTGCAAAGCCTTGCGGTGCCAGTGAGACATGATGAGGGGCAACTCCCCATCCCTCTGCCAGCCACTGCCAGGTAGTCTAAGGCTGTACCTGAAACACCTATTGAACATCCGACCATGCAGCAGCACTTCCACTTCCAGGCAATTGGCTGCAACCTCTTTGTTAGCTGCAGGGTATCTCTCTGTTTTCTAGAAAGTCTCTAGACAGAGATTTAATTCTTTCCAGCCCTCCTAGTTTATAATATATATATACTTCATCTCCATTTAGGAGCAAGAGATTCTCCCAGCCTCCTTCCTCATCTCCATTTAGGAGCAAGAGATTCTCCCAGCCTCCTTCCTCAAACACAGGTCTGTTACTGGTCCTCCTTGCAAAGTGTTTTCTGGGAAGATGGGATGAGTTCAGGGTCAGCCTAACTGAGCAGATCTGGGCATCCTCACCCATGAAATCACCCTGGTGCCTCTCACAGGCAGTCTGGGGCACACACCAGGACTGATCAGACACATTTCGCCTGAAATTCTGCTGTTCTGAAGCAGAAACAAATGATCCCATTGATGAGGTGTCTACCGCGGGCAGCTGATGATGGTGAGATGAACGTTGCTGCTGCAGCTCCTGCATGCTCCTGCACATGCGTACTCTGCATCAGGCAGAGCGGTATCTTTCTCCAGGAACCAGAGCACATCAGCACCTGCAGAGGGGAGCTCAGCAGTTGGGAATTGATTTTCCTGCAGGGCTTTTAGCTAATAGCTGTCCTGCTCTCGCCCCCTCCCAGCCCACATCTCCTGCCTTCCAAAGGCTAAATGTTTTCTCACTCGCTAGGGGAGATGTGAAAGTCTGTGCCTAGTGGCACAGAGTAGCAGCTATGATGCAGTCTTTGCTCATAACATAGGAAATGAGGGCAATGTTGACCTTGCATATGACATGAATAATTAAAGCAACTCAGGCCTGTAGAAGCACAACAATGACCTGAGCATGTACATCTGTGTGTCAGCAAGAGCATGTACCTGAGAAAGGAGCTGAGCAGGACTGTGGTGGTCCTGCCTCTTCCACTCCCGTCCTCTCTGATCAGAGACCAACAGACTGTCAGTGCAGAGGCAGTGAGCTGGAAGATGCCATGGATCTGACTTCATGTTGGAGACTGGGTATGGGCTACTGGTGTTCTCCTTGGGTTGCAGTTGCTCACAGACAAGAGTAAAGCTTGTGGGTTTGCTTTCTTCCTGGCTAGATGTAAGAAACAGCACAACACCCCTTTTGGGCCATGTTTTTGCTCTCTAGGAAGCAGCCAATACCATGGAGGTGGAAGTGCAACACTTTAGAACTTTCAGGGAAGTGGGAAGGGTTGGGATTGCTTTGTCTGAGAAGAGGTGATGTGAAAGGTACATGTGATGGAGTGCCATCCTATCCCCTGCTCACCTCACAATGAAGAGAAAGAGTCAGCTTGTGAAACCAGAAGGCAACCTAATTAAAGCTGATAAAAGGGAACAGTTTCATTTGTACAGCAAGAGCTTAGCTGGAGGGACTCATGGCCACAAGGCATGCCTAAGGATGCGGATTTAGCAGGGATCAGAAGAGAGTTAGATCTGTAAATGGGTAAGATGAGGTCCCTGGTGGCTACCCTTGTGCAGGATCACACATTTGGCTCAGCCAGGAGATAAGCTTGCTTGCTTTGGGCCACGAACGACCACTTGCTCACACTTGCAGGGAATGGCAACTCTGCCCAGGGGTATGGCAGAGCTTAATCTGGAGGCTGGAGACAACAGCCAGACAGCATCCTGAAAAAGAATGTGAGCTGTGATGGTACCAGTGCAGATACTGCCTACCAGAACAGCTGGGCCATCCATCTCATGATGCTCCAACACAGGACAGGAGCTCTAGGCAGGACGAACAAGTCCTTGTCCTACTGAGACTATCCCCTTAGCTTTGTTATCTTTAAAATACTCAAGCTAAGCCCCGAAGTGTGAACCTAGTGGTGCTCTTCATGCAGGAGAGCAGCAAGGCTGCAGCACCCGCTGAGACAGGACCTGGGCACCTCTCCCCAGATCCAGCACCCCCATCCTCCTGCAGGGGCTGCCAACTCTCCCAGCCCTGAGGACAGTGGTCCTTAGCAGGGATCTGGAGAGGGAACAGCAGTGACACTTGGAGGGCACTGCCACCAGACATTGGTGAGGGTCCCCCACAGCCCCTCGCTGAGATGCTAAGGGCTGCATCTTTCTGAGCCCAAAGCTGAGCTGCACACAGACAGAGCCACGCTGGCGGCAAACCTACACAAAATCCTCGCTAAACACAAACAGACTGCGCATTATATGAAAGAGCTTTAAAGAATGGAGAAAGGCACACTAATAACTCTTGGTAGGAGCTGTGACCCCAGTGATGAAAGCGTCAGTCTGGCTATTAGAGTCGCAGGGATTTTTCAAAGAGGCTCCAAGTGCGGCACGGACTCGCAGGCGTTTCAGGAAGGGGGAGATGTGAATGCGAAGTTTGGGCTGCTTTGACACGGCACGGATAAAGGATCTCTTTCTAATCAGCAGTGCAGGGACCCAGCAGAGCGCAGGCAGTGCGGGGGTTCCCAGGGTGCATTATGAACATTGAATTCACACACCAAATAGCAACCAAAAGGGGAGGAAATAAAGCAGCTCGTATAATTAAACTGCGACTGAAGGGAGAAGCAGCTCCGGCACTGGGTAAGCTGGGGAGTGCTGGAGCCAGGCAGCGGGAAAGGGGGGAGCAATTGTGGCGAAACCTGGAAAATTCATTTTGAACAAACTCATTAGAAAGATTGCAGCCCCGTCCTCAGAGGGGCAGAGGAAGAGCTGTTGTGGAGAGCTATTGTGCTGCTCAGGAAGAGCTCTGTGCTGCAGTGGCACTGGGCTGTGGGAGGCGGATGGCAAGGCTCCAGGGCTGTTTGTGCCGGGAGCTGCAAGCCAGCAGCCCCAGGGGCAGGTGGAACCTCTGGACACGGGGCAACTTGACATGGGGGTTTGTCCTCTCGAGTCCAGCCCAGTTGGCAGAGGTCAGGACATCTCTTTGCCATTTTCCTTAAAGCTACAAGCTGCTGCTGGTTTGTTTTTCTGATCTGGGGCTTTTACCAGCACCCCAAAGGCAGGGTTGCTGGGGAAGAACTGACACCAAAAGGAGGGAGCTGTTGGGTTCAAGCTGCACAAACCAGCTCATTGCCCCAAAACCGAGACAGTGCATGCTCTGCTCCCTGCAGACAGAACTCTCCAGATCCTATCAAGGCTTTCGGCTGCAGCTCTCCGCATCATCCCCAGGAACATCACCAGCAGCTTTGGGAATGGGGAACCCAGGGTGCCTGGACCATCACTGTGAGTGGTTGGGGTTGGTAAAAGCATTCCAAGGGCACTGCAGGACTGCAGGGTTGCAGCAGAGGGGGAGCCATGAGTTGCTCCCAGATGCTCCTTGTGAATAGACAGAACATTGATCCACCCCTTGCCCCCAGCAGTGTGGTGGGGACCATCCAATTCATCTGTCAGAAGTGATCTGTACACAAACAAATCCCCACACCCAGCAATTGCCATATCTTCACAGTGAAATAAAACCTAAAGCCAAGACCCGGCTCCAAGGAGATGACCCCATTGCCTCTGATCTCCCACCGTTTCAAACAGCATGCAGGTGGAGAGCACAGCTGGCAATAAAGTGTGAACTGCCCTGTGCTGTTGTGGCTTGGTTTATAGGGGAATTCACTAGTGAGCTGGTTGGCTTTACTGGCTCGATGATCTCTGCCATGAGGTTTCTCACTGGGGGTAGTGTAAATCACGCTTTATGTTGCCATGTGTGGCGGCCCTTTGCACAGCAGCACAAGGAGATATCATAAGAGCATCTGGGCTGCAACTACATGGAACTATCGTTGAGGTTCAGTGCAAAACTTTATTGCCAGGAGGAACTGCAGAGCAGCTGCTGTTGCTCTGACAACAGCTGAAGCAGCCTGGTTGCTAGATGAAGAAGTTGTGAGCATTATGTGAGCTGTGTGAGGGTGCTTATTGGTGCCACCAACTCCTGTGCACCTGTTGATGGACCTGGGTTTGGGGCTGTGGGATGTGCCCTTCCTTGCCCCAGCAGGGATGCTGGTTTTTGGAGCAAACCATTCCTTTGGGCTATTTAAAAAAAAAATCTCGGACATAAAGCCTTTGCTTTCCAGTTCTCAAAGCTTGCTTTCTAGTCCTCAGCCACACAGCTCCACATCAGCTAGAAGGTGCTCTGTGCATATACATCCAAACCCATGGCAGACATGGCCATCTTTCTCACACCCAGGACCCCTTGCTCGAGATGAACTGGTGAAAAGAAACATCACAAATCCTGATATATGGGCCCATCATTCCTCCACGTCTGTATCAGAGAAAAGAACACATCTGTGTGGAAGACCCAGAATACGTGGTGTCTGGTGAGCTTTGTACCCAGGGCCTGACACCATGGCCTCTTCCACTTGGCCAAGGCTGGGACATGCTCAGCGTGGTGCCCATCGGCAGTGTCACATGTCACTGCAGAGGAATCACATACTTGCCACCTTCAGTTTGGTTTTCAAAGCACTTTGCGAGTGGTGGTGCACACATCCTGGGTGTGGTTGTGCAGCCTTCAGAACTGCAGGTCCTTGGCACTGGAAAACCAACATCATTTGGAACACTGCTGGAGCACACAGGAACTACCAGGCTGGGTGAGAGCCTGTCTGCTCCAGAACCCTGACTGTGGTATCTCTTTTCCCCAAAGCAAACACATGCTGGCTTTCTTTCACTGCATAGCTTTTCCCCATTTCCAGCAGCACAGGCGTTCCTGTGTCCCTCCCTAGCTCAGTGAGTGGTGTGAGAGAGCAAGAGGAGACAAAGGAAAGGGCTGCAGCATCTTCAGCCTTTGGGCAAAAGCTTTCCTGGCAGTAAAAGAACCAGGAGCAATCAGCCTACGACCACGGGGTGCCATGTTGGATGAGCACATCAAATGCCAAATCTCAAATGTCCCTTCAGCTGACCACAACAGAGATCACAACTCACGGCCAACCTTGGGGGAACAACAGCTGATCTTGGTCAGGAAAATAACTTTTTATAATTAGAAAGGACTTTCCAGGCCTGCACAAGATCTCCAGTCGAGCCAGATGCCTCCAGGGGTCCAGATGAGAAAAGCTGAGGAGGTTGGGAAGACGGTAAATGAACTCAGCCTGTCAGTAGAGGACAAATCTCTAGGAAGTGTGGAGCAATCCTGCCTCAGAAGCAAGGAAGACAGGGCAGATGGGGATGGCAAGGGTCACAGTTTCTGTGGGGACAAAGCCTGACATGGGGAAGTGATTTTCTGGCACTCATTATTTTGCACTATGATGGAGAGGGGCACGCCTCGAGGCTCACCCAGGGTATTTCCATCCAGTTTTCCTTCCTTGCTGAGCTCAATGCTCCTTCAGCATGAGCAGGGCCTGACACATAAAGATGGGGAAGCGAATCCCAGCCTGCTTGCTTTCAGCCACATTATGAATGGCTACAGGGATTAGTCCTCTCTGGAGCGAGGATGCACTGCCGGGAATGTCATTAAGAACATGCTCATCTGCCTTCAGCACTCAAGTGGTCATTGCACATGCGGGGGACAGGAGGCAGGAGGGCCTGATATTAACCGCCTGGGTTAGAATAATGTCATTTACTTTTCCCAGAGGACAGGAGGCAGCTCGGATGACAAATGTGTCAGCGCTTAGTCACAGCATTGCTGGATATGTTACTTGCTAAGTGAGCGTGCAGCACAGTGCTGCTGGTTTTCTGGTAGCTCATGGGTCTGGGTCATGGGACCCCCACAGAAACATCAGCTCTGGAGTAACTTTGAGCTGCAGAGCCTGGATGGTTTTCAGAAGCGATGACGTGCACCTGGCAGGAGGTTCTGCCCCAGCCAGAAAGTGATGGAGAGATCAAAGAAGAGCGTAACAAATTGCTCTGAACTTGGTCACAAGGTTTGGGGAGAAAAACATGCCCCGACTCAGGGTCAGGGATTTCATCAAATTTCAGCTCCAATGGAGACCTACTCAGATTCAGTGCTCTTAGGGAGGTCAGGATGAGGGGCTCTCTGTGCAGGCTGCCAGTTCCTCACCACCCCGCCTGCCTCACAGCTATGTTCCTCAGGTCCTGGGGTCCTCTTGGGCAGAGAATGGCCCCATATCACATGGTGATGTGGAGAGCTGTGGGTCCTTCTGCTCCCAGTTCACAGGGCCATGCCTGAGACTCTCCGTCACCAGCCTCTCCCAAGTAGTGCTCCCTATTTCTGTCAGAATTAAGGGTCATTATTTGTATGTCCTCATTCCCCACTATGGCAGCTGTCCCTAAGGCTTGCCACCAACAGGTAGGATGAGTGAGTGAACATGAGCTCCTGGAGGACAGCCGTGTAGGACAGGTTGGGGATCAGCATGACACCCCATGGCTGTGAGCACCTCCTGGCACTGCTGCAATGTGGTGCTTGCCCAGGACAAAGCTGAAAACCACCCCGCACGTGACACTGGGCCTGGTGCTGTTCTCAGAAGGTTTCTTGGGCATTTCAGCATCATCTATGGTACTCAACACGTAAATATCCATGGAGAGCAGCAACCACTTTTGCCAAGGCTTTCCTGCACAGAAGACGGTGCCCTCTACACTCTGGCAACAACAGGCAGCACATTTCTGACCTCCAGGCTCAATTACTGCAGCTCATTATATCTGGGAGTGGAGCCAAGCAGGCTGAGAAAGCTTCCACTGGTGCAAAACGTAGCAGCCTGCGTGCTCAGACGCCTGGGGGCCGTGATCTATCAGCCTGCAGCTCCTGCTACTTCATCCGTATTCCTAACTAACCCATAATCCCTGCCAGGCTGCAGCCCAGGACCAAGGAGTCCCACACCTGCAGGGTCCAGCATTTTCCAGTAGTGGGCTTCTCAGTTTGTCCACCTTCTGGGGCAGGGGCTGAAAGGGGAGAGCATAGCAGAAGACATGCAGACAGAAAGCATGATGCTGCTGGCAGAGTCTGTGACCTCTCAGCCCTTGGTCTGTAGACTTTTCCCTGATCCCAGAAGGAGAGAAGGAGGAAGAGAATGGTACAGGTGTAGACACAGAGAAGGTGGAAAGTAGAGCGTGCCACTGCAAAGCCATGAGTCCTTGCAGACAAATCAGTCAGGTCCCCATCTCCTGTTGACATGGGCAAGGGGCAGCCATCACCAGCACCTTTGGTCTGCCCGCAGGGATGGGATTGTTGACATCTTCAAGCGCATTCAGACATGCAGCTCCTACGGAGATGAACAGGAGGATCTAAGTGCCTCCATCTGAGCCTCACAAATCTGAGCTTTATTTCTGCCTTCAGTCTCATCTTCCTTTGCCTTCTGCTGTAGTCTCTTCCAATCAGCTCTTCTGCTGCCCTGGTGGGCAGCCAGGGCATCCCTCTCCCAGTGTCTCCTCCCATCCCTCATGTCCAGCCCCCTCCCCGCCCCCAGCCTCACTAACTCAGCTCCTGCTAGTTTATGGCCAGAACATTTTGTTTGCAAAGTGCTGTCAGATGCGACATTAAGAGGCGCAGTAAATCAGAGCACAGGGGCCTCTCCAAGCCTCTGCAGATGAAAACCTTTTATCACAATTTGGATCTGTTTGCACTGGTATGAAAATTATGGCTCCAGTTTAGCATCAACTTCCCATTATTCATGTCCCTGTGAGCTGCGCCTGCTAAATTGGATTGTTTCAAGCCTCCTCGCCCTGATGGCCCTGAGAACCCAGCAGATCTGGACTAGTTTCCCCTTCTCATTTTAATGTCCCTTCCCAGCGGATATGAGTAGGAAGGAGGCCACAGGATGGGACGTACTGGGGGTCTGTGCTTTGTGGGAATTCATTATAAGACAAAGTATGAGGGACAGCTCAGCAGAGGGCACCTGCTGGACTGGGCAGGGGCTAGTTCCTCCACAGTATTCAAAGCAGATCAGGGCGCTACTGTCTTTTGGGTGTAAGGAGCTCCACACACACCTGGACGTGCACCTCACACCAGCACCACCACCCTGGCACGTAGGGAAGTCAGATGGTGGGGTGGTTTCCACTAGAAGCATTGAGGTCCCCGTTGTTAAGCATAGGATGTTCTTTGCCATAGATTAGTCTGGAAACCTCCCTTGAAAGGTAGTAGGGAGCACTATCAAGCCCTGGTTGGGACTGCTGGTTGTTCCTGCCAGCTTTAACTCAGGCATTGTGGAAAGAAAAAGTAAATTTTCTCCTGGGTAGGAACAAGGTGAAGCCACCAGTCAAGGGGACGTCCCCCAGAAGGAGGCACTGGCAGCTGCATGATGGGAGAAGGCTTACAGTGGTTGGGGCACACAGGATGGAGAGTGAGTTGGCTGCTTTCACCTCTGTGCACATGGGACAGGGGAGAGATGGAGCAGGAGCCAACCTCCTGCAAAACTGGAGTTGTAGTTGATGACTGCTAAGGTCCCTTCTGACCTAAGCCATTCTAGGATTCTATGAAAATCAGGCAGCAAGTGCCTGCAGAACGAGAGGAAAAGCATTGTGTGTGATGTCAGCAGGAAGAGAAGAGAAGGAGCTTGGACATTGCAGCTGGGCCCTAGCAGAGCTTGCTCCTTTCTGTTGTGCAAGTGAACCTCAGCAGCAGCTGCAGAGACCCAGACCTCGAGGACTTGGGGAGAAAAGAGAGCTTCCACACAAGCAGACCCTCTGACTCAGCTGGAAGCACTCGTGTTTTCACCTTACTGTGGAGCTCTTGTTGCAATTGTAATTGTCCTTTTTTCTTTCTTTCGTTTAAGGAAAGGTCTGGCCAGATGATCTCCAAACAAACCTTGAAGTCTATTTCTGCCAGCTGCTGTGCATGCGCATTCCACCTCTCTCTGTGCTGTGCCTCGTGACTGCGACCAGAGCACCACATCCTGCCTCTGTTTGCTGGATTTGGTATTTGAAGGCAATCAGCAGCTTTGCCTGCATAAAACATACAGCCTGCCACGCAAAAGAGCCACCCAGTGAGCACTACCTGTGTACCCAAACCCTTGCCCTTCAGCAGCAATAACGAGGCAATGGGTATTTTAATTGTAACTTGGCATCAGTGTGACTGCTTGGAACGAGCCGATGTCACCGCCCAGCAGATCCCTGGGGGATTTATCTGCCACGGGCAGGTTTGGAGTGAGTCCTGCTAAGCAGGTGACCATCCCAATAAATCTGGACATTTCTGGTGTTTTATTTTTTTATTTTTTTATTAACGCTCAGCCTGTGCTTGGCCCCCAGGCTATCATCCAGCTCCAGTCAAGTCCGTGCTAAAGATCCCCATCTCCTGCCAATCTCAGGAGAAGTGAGATGACACTAATAAATACGCTTGCTATGCCGCGAGTCTCTGGTGCTGTCTGCATCCTCTCTCGCATTGCAGGCTGTTCAGCTTTACTTCTCCCTCATACATCACTGATTCGCTACACTGTCAGAGTTCAACAATAGCAGTAATAATTAACCATTTAATCTGAATCAGATGCTGGGGCTTGTTTGCTCTGTCTGTGTATAAGAGGGGAAATGCTTGCAAAGATCACATTCTGATGTGCCTCAGCTCAGTGTTAAGTGTCTTGACTCTGCAAAATTGCATGAAGTCTTTCATTTTGCTCTTTAAGCTCGTTAGGCCAAATTAAAAACAGCATTCATTCTAATTTCAGCTTCTTGAAATCCCTCCAAGATCAGTGCTATTATTCTTTCAGATGCCTCGGGAGCAGAGCTAACACCAAGAGATGTTCGCTTACATTCCCAGTGTCCAAATGGTTTCACAACAGCTACAAGCTTCAGCACCGTGACGCCGTCACCCTACTGCCAACATGCACGTTGCACTCCCCAAGGCTGAAATCTCATTCCTGCCTTGCTCTCAAGGCTTTCAGTGAGTCACAGAGGTGAACACACTTCTAATTTATTTACAGCCTCAGACTCAATCAGGTGCATAAGGGGCTTTGTCCTCTTCACTGCTCACGATCTCACAATTTTATCAGTTGGGTCTCGTGGGGGGGAAAGATTTTCATGGTAGCTGGACATCCTGAACCTCCTCACCCACAGCAAAGAACCCCGTGCTGTCTTTCCAGACATCTGTCTCCTCACTCTCTGTGTAGTCCAGAGAGCCATGCATCGCTGGGTCACGCAACCCCAGGGCACAGCCGGCCAGGCAGGGCTTGCTGCCTTCTCCTAGGGGACACTCAGCTCCATGTCATGAGCTGATCAAGTTGGGCAGTGAAAGAGAAGGAGATGATGCAGGAGAAAGCCTGCTTCCATGCTTCAGCCCTTTGGGGATAGGTAGAAGAACCTCCTGCAAAGGCTGAAGGGAAAAAATAAAGGTCTATACAGGAAACATTGATGCTGATGGCTTTCTGAGCAAAGCTCTGCTCTCCTCTCTCCAAGCATGGAGCCTTGTAGGCCAGCAGTCAGGACACCACTGGAGGATTTGAAAGGGTTTCCCGGTTTCTGCCCAGAGAGGTGGTAGATGTCTAGTCCCTGGAGGTGTTCAAGGTCAGGCTGGACAGGGCTCTGAGCACTGAATCGAGCTGTAGGTGTCCCTGTTCATTGCTGGGAGTTGGACTAGATGAACTCTAAAAGTTTCTTCCAGCTCAAATGATTCTATGATTTTCTGCCCACAGTTTGAGCCTGAAAATCCAACAGCTCAAGCCCCCCTCATGAAGAGCCATCCATTGCTCCAGGGCATCTACCAGCTTGGCAGGCAGCTGCCCTTCCTCCATCCACAAACCAACCCTCATCTCCTCACCCAAAATCTCACCTCTTGGCTTCCCACCATGCTCTGCCTTGCCTGGTGAGGCTGTCCAGGAGGAGCAGAAAGGCAGCAGAAGAAGGGCAGATGCATTCCTTCACCAGCTTGGTGCAGTCATTCAAGGGGAGCGAGGACAGGGGCTGACTGGCAGAAGGTCTTTTATTAACCAATGCACACTGGGAAAGGTAATTCAGCAAACACTGTCTGGAGTCACGTCTGCTCCAAGCCTTGTGTAGTCTTTGGAGGGCTCAACAGAAGATGGAAATTATGAGCCTAGGAAGATATAGATGCAGTTAATACCTGTTTTACATGTGCAGTCTATAATATGTTGCCATAGTCTTGAAAATGTTGTGACTTGGAAGCCATAAAAGCTGGAAGGAACATGCTAATTGAGAACACAGTCAGGCTATAAATCTGGAGGAGATACCAAGGCTGGCGGGAGAGAAACCCAGACCCAGGGAGGAAGGGAGGGGGAGGAACTCAGCTGCAAGCCAGGAAGGAAATTACAGAGAACGAGGAAAGAGGGAGAAAAGGGGACTCCTTGGTGCCCAGGGCTGGTGTAACCTCGGGCAGCACCGCAGCTTGATATTAGACAACCAAAGGAATTGATTCAAATGGAAGTGCCATTAATAGAGAATTTAGAACAAATCGGCAGCAGGATGGGAACTAATTGCCAGAACCAGAGACACTCACCCAAAAATTGTACGGAAGGAAGAGATGACATTTCCCATCTATAGCTGTAATATATAATCTGCTGCTTAAAACAGTCTCTGAGGGCAAGTAAGAGGAGATATCAAATGTGACAATGGGGTTTTTGTGTTTTTCTTTAAATGTATTAAATGGGATGTAGTCTTACAGTACATCAGAGTTCTATGTCAAGCAAATAGGTAGAAATTGTAATGAATAAAGCCATTGGGTAAATGAGTAAATACAGTGTAATAGGGGAGAGTTGCTCCAGTTTCTGTGGAAGGAAATCATGCATCAGAAATCCATTGATGTTCACTGAAGGAATGAATGCATTTGCAGGGGTGATCTGGTCAATATAACCAGTTAGGATGTTCAGAATGCCTTTGGCAATGTCCCTCATCAGTGTCTTATGGGGAAACGAGCTAGTTATGGGCTGGAAAGGGAAATTCCTCCCACAGGTAATTCTTGTGCTTGAAAAATAGGAACGAAGGGGTTCAGAAACGGATGTTTTCCACAGCTGGGTGGGGTATGGTCCAGAACACCACACAGGGAGAGAAAGTGTAGGGCTCAGCACCTTGGTCTAGGATGGTGGATGGGAATGGAGGCAGGAATGAGGACCACTGTGAAATAAATGCTCTTTTTGACTCCAAGAGGAACGCAGTCTCCCAGTTTTCCTGGGCTTTAGCCCCTAATTTGGGGCAGAAACATACAATCTCAGACATCAGTGTTGCAAAAACTAATCTGTCTTCATCAGTTAGGAAATGCTGACAGCTCCAGTATTCTTCATGGTGTCTGGGTATAGGACACAAGGGAGGACAGAAGAAGTGCTCCTCCTCTCAGCCCTCTCCTGACATCCCACAAACAGTATTTCAGGAGCTGGAAGTTTAACCCAGATCATGTTCAGCATTGTCGCTTCCTCTAATAGCTTTTCAGATCTGCTTTTGGCCTCCTCCACCTTCCAGGGCAGCGAGTGCCAGGTTTTCATTATGCACCGAATGAATTGCTTTGCTTGGACTCTGGAAGCATTGAGCCGAATGCCTGCCCAGGGTGCTTTTCTCACGCTCGTCACATCCTGTCCCCCCTCCCCAGGTTCCCTTTTGATGCCTTTGCTGGGACAAACCCATCACAGGTCCCACCTCCATGGGATGGGGGAGGAGGGCAGGACAGGACCTGCAGCTCCTGCTCTGGAGGCAGGGTGCATTTCTCCACTCCTTTCTTCCTCAGCAGCAGCTTTGCCCTCTCCTCAGCTGATATCTGGGGAGCACCATGCACGTTGACTCCTGGGTCTCCTTCCCCACAGCCATCCACTGAAGGGCTGACCTTTCCCACATGTTTGATTCAGTGACTCTTTATAGCCACTTACAGTTTGTTTATCCTCACCTTACTCAGCTCAGCAAACTTCAGCTGAGCACAGTCAGCCCATCTCCAGGTTGTGAAGACCATGAAGCCCAAGTCCTCTCGGACCTTGCTGTGGAAGCTCATGCCATCGTTTTGCAGCTCTTGCTGCCTGAAGGTCAGACCAGCTGCATGCAACATCTGCATCAAACTGACATACAGGAGAGTGAATATCGCACGATGCCATACAACCACCCAGGAACACCCCAGGGCTGTACAATACTCAAGAGCAGGATGAAGCTGCAGCACACACCCTGGAGCAGAGCCCACACCCTTCCCCTCCTTCTGGAAGGGGCTGGCCCATGATTGTTCTGCCAGGGGTGCACTCCCTCTGCTCTGCAGGGATGATGGTGAAGCTCTTTATTGGCAGCACTGCTCACTGCCTGCCCCTCATTTCCACGCTCAGTTCTTTTTGCAGACCCTTTCCCAGCCTCTCAGAGTGACCCTCACTGCTCTCTGCCTCCCCACTGCCCAAGCAGCCCAGCTGTCCCACCAGCCTCCTCTCCCCACACCCCTGGCATCTCAGCTGTGACTGAAAACAACGAGCTTGAGAAATGCCCGGTCCCTACAGCTGCAGGGTGTTTCCGTTGCAATAGCATTTCCTTCATATTAAATTAATCTGCCTGGGTGTTCGGTTTGGGTAAAGTGATGGTTTTGATCCTCACTGCGCTGCCCCATACCCAGACACAGTGGGATGGTGGTGATGGGACCAAGGCGTGGGGCTGGGCTTCCCACTGGGATGTGGGGCTCTGCACCAGGCACTGATTTGTGCAGGGCAGGATGGCTGTGAGCCCTCAGCTCCCAGCCCCAGTCCCTAGAGCGCTCAGCTGAATGCTTGCCAGAGGTCCACGGGGATGCTGCTGCTCACGTGGTTTCCTCCCTGTTTCCAGCCACCAAATTGCATTTACAAGAAGCAAAACATACATTAAATAACTCTCGAATGTCAGAGCGAGTGGCTGCTGTGGGGGATGTTCTGGGAGAGCGACGGAGAAACAGCTGCGGTGCTGAGGAGCAAAGGGAGGGGGCAATGGATGGGGAAAGAAAGAGGCTGGGGGCTGTGTGGGGAGAGAGGGTTGAGGCCAGGGGGCAGATCTCTTGGGAAGAACTTCCTACCCCCAGTCCTCTGCTGTGATCTGGCTGATGGAGAGCACCCCACAGTGCAGGGTGCTTCATTGAGAGGGCTGCATGCAAATACTTAAGCCCCAGGTCATAGATGCTGGTAAGTCCGGGTTCAGTTGGCACTGCTGCCATCCTGCTGGGATGGGGAAGGCTGGGAACGCTCAACATGTGCCCCCCCCCTCCCCCCCTCCCTCCCCCATGGCCTCCACTCCAGCTCCAAGCAGGAAACTGTTGCCATGCCAGAACCGTCCCAGGGGATGTGAGGCGGACTGGCCAAACGTATGGACAAATCCCAGCAAAGATCTGCTAGCTCTCTGCTTCGTCGGCAGTGACACGTCTTCCGAGTTCTGAAGCGGTGATCTCAAGAAAGCCGGGCTGAGCTGTCCTCAGGTTCCTGCTGTATGTTCCCACGGGGCCGTTTACCCCAGCATACTTCAGAAAGCAATTAGAGATTCCCACGGGCAGCAGTGCAGCTCTACCGCAGCCTGTATCGGGCAGCAGCAGCCAGGCAAGGTCCTGCACACACCTCCTCACGTATCCCTCCCTGCTGCCTGCTTGTAGGGCCATGGGGGCTGGTGGATCCCTTTTGCATCCCTGCTCCCTCCCCACCACGCTCAGCAGGCAGTGCTTCCCTCCCAACCCTCCCAGCAACACATTGAGAGCTGTATTTTTCCCCAGGTGGCTTTTGTGTTTCGTTCCTGTTTGACGCTCTTTATCAGGAGCGACGCCGGCAAGCACTGTGTCTGGATTCCCATCTCTGTAGCACCTAGGGGAGGTGGGAGAAGGCAGGGTGGAAACCTCCCTCGCTGCATTTGCTCTGAAGGTTTTGCCATTGTTTAAGAGCAAATCTGAAAAGTAATAATCTGAGCACAGCAGAGGGAGAGGCCCCTGGAGGCAGCTCAGCAGCAAAGCCTTGCAGATCTGCATGAATGAGAGCGTGTGAGGGAGAGAAACGGAGAGAGAGGGTGAGATGGAGAAAAGCACGTGAAGGAGGCTGCTGGGGTTGGGACCATGATGAGGTCTGCATGAGCGTCCTTGGCTCTGGTGCAACATGCTGGGCTGTGGATGGGAGGCCTGCAGCCTGACATATCCCTCTGATAGAACACATCCTCTTTGTTCACCTGCGTGGGTGGCTAGGACAGAGGGCTTGGCTGGTGTGTTCACTACCCACAGCAAGCAGTTGGAAGTAGGTGATCCTCCCTTCCAACCCAGGCCATTCTGCAATCCTGTGGTTTTGTGGTGCTGTGATGAGCTGTCCGTCCTTTGACTGGGACACAACTGTGGCGACAGTGCCTGGGAACAGCATCAGCCCAGGGTGCTGAGGGTGAGGATTTAACCCCCAAGGACTGTGGGGAAGTGGAGGATCATGCTGTTCGCAGCCCCACGCTGGGACACATCCCTTCCTTGAGCATGGCCAGCATCCAAGAGCATCCCAAGACACAAGACTGGTAGGAAAGAGGGAGGAGAGAGTTCCTGTGCCGAGCCTTCCTTTGGCCCTTAGCTATTGTGCTTGCTTCCTTCCTCCTCCCTGAGGGCTGAGAAGGAATGGGGAATAATCAGAGCAGGTAATGCAGCTGCTTCCTGCCTGTCTGGGACACTGCTCCCTTCACAGGAGGGAAGGAGAGGAATAGGAGCTTGGTGAGGAATTCCACTCCCCCACAGCAGCTGAAGCACAGTTCCTCATTTCTGGGGCTTCCTGCTGCCTCCTTTCTGCCCTGCACACATTGTTTATTCAAAACAGGGAACACTTGGCTAAAACCCAGCTAATAGACCCCATTGGCAGTGGTGCTGGGGCTAATTAACCACCTGACAGCTCCTCTGTGTTGGATGTGCCCGTGTGCCTGATGCTGAAGGCGTGAGATTCTCTCTCTGTGTATTCAGGGATCTTCACCTGTGGTTTTGGGGGACAGGAAACCTCATTCACCAAGCCATGCCCATCAAGAGGGAAGGCAGCTTCACTCTGGTGTCTTTCTCATCCAAGGTCCACATGCAGAAAGTGGGTTAATCCTCCAGCAGGGGCTGGGAGAGGAGAAAACACCATGGGAGTGATGTTCAGAGGAAAGGAGAAAATATTCAGCACAGGGAACAGCAGAACACAGTGTTTTGGCTTGATTGAAAACTGAGTATAGCATTGGCTTGACTTCATCCAAGAGACAAACCAGCCAGAAGTATGGTGGATCAGGAACTTGAGGAAGCCTGGGAGGAGCGACAGGATCCCTGCATCCTCTGGCACCCTAGTGCACAGCCCCCTGGCAGGGGGTTACAGGGCCAGAGGAGAGTGAAATGGGGTTGGGACATGACCATGGGCTGGTGGGCTTCCATCCCCACCAGAGTTGCCCACATCCAGCTCTGCACTCAGCTGGAAGAAAGCAATTGCCTTCTGGTGGGCTAATGGAAGAGCCAGGTCCCCTCCAGAGCTGGCTGGGAACAGCAATTACACTGCACAAAAAGACATTCACCCTCTGAAAAAGACCAGTCATCAGCCTGCATCAGAATGAAAATGGAGAGGTTCAAAATGTTTCCAAAAGCACTGAGATACCGCAAATAGCCCAGAAGTCAGGCCATTGCTCCGGGCATGGGAGAGTTGAGCTCATGGCCTGTCTGACACAATACTCCAGTCATCGGGCAGCAAAGTCCCTCTTGGGGGCTCCCAAAGGGGGTTGAATGGCATCTCGGCAGAGAGCCTGGGCCACCAGCACGGCACTCTGCAGGGTCCTCCTTCCCAACCGCAGGCTCCACCCTCAGTAATCTGAAAAATGCATCTTAGCGCTAAAAGTCATTGCAAAATATCCTCGGGAGAAAAATCTGGAAAGTCAGATTGAGCACAAAGCAACGACGCCTTGGGGATTGTGTGTGTACGACGTGGCTGGACCCAGAGGGAGGAAACTGGGTTGATCTTGTTCTTCAGTCCTCACCAAAGCATCTAAGTGGCACAGGGCTGCAATATCATCCTACAGAATCATGGAGCAGAGAAGGATGAAACGAGCAGGAAGATCCAGCCCAACCTATGGAATGTTCCCAACCAGCATCCCCACAGGGTGCACACACGCCTACTTAAAAGCTCAGTTTCATGAACTGGACAATTTTTTGGTGTGTGTAGGGTGAATACCCTGAGCGAATACAAAATAATGAAGGTGAACAGTATATTTTAGGATGGATTATCCAGATGATACAAAGACAACTGGTAAATAAAGAAAGGTTCACCTATCATTGACAGTTGAAGCTTGCCTGGAACTCCACACAGGAGGGATCTCCAACAAGAGATCCTTCCCCAGTGGCAGTCAGCCATGGGGTCTGGGAGAGGTGTAACTAGACTCCACACCTTCCAGTCACACAGGTGCATTGCCTTCACCTGTGCTCCTTTGTCTGACTCAGTGCTCGCCTCAGGTGATCAATCAGTGGTTCAGGCTGTGATTCAATAGTTCCCATACAGTGTGAAACCAGGAGTGTCCAGCTTTGGGGTGCTCACTTGTGTGGGCTTTTGGTCCAGTGCCTGCATGCCTTGCAGCAGTTCCTGCTCAGAATGAGAGCATGACACATGGATCAGCCTCACAGTGGTCTGTTTACCCCTTCCTAACACATTTCCCTCTTCGTTTCTCCACCAGAAAAAACATCAAAGTGTGCTTAATAACACTTCCTGCAGCAGGTTTATGGGGAGAGCTCTGAAGTCCCAGCTCCCTCTCGACCTTCTCGTCCTCACGGTGAACACACTGCCCTGGGGAACAGCCTAGCAGGAAGCTTTCTGCGTAAAACATGAGATGTGTTTTTCCCCCAGCACCCTGTAATGTGCTGTGTGCCGGGCTGTGGGTCGGAGCTCCAGTGCAGCTCGTGTTGTCTCTCTGGCACACAGGGCCCTGTTTATTTTTATCCTGCATCAGTGCACGAGGTTCAGTGTTGTCAGATGATTTGCTACCAGCTCCTGCGTGTAGTAATTTAAGGTTAGTCCTGACTGCCAGCGTTGAGCCAAGAGCTTTTATTTATTTATTTTTTATTTCTTTTTGTATTTTTGCAGTCTCTGAAGCAGGTGAACACCTCCATCTGCATGAACATCTGTAAGTGACAGAAATGCCCAGCACTCGGCCCTGGAGGGTGACTCTATTGGGCCCTGGTAGGCTGGGGGCTGTGTGGGTCTGCTCAGCCTCAACCAGGGCTCAATCAGCTCAGGGCTCCCCCTCCACTCCTGCATTATGTCAGGGCTCCCAGGAGGAATATGCGTTGCTTTTCAGTGTCACTGTTATTCCAAGGAAGCTGTTGCGTGTGGGGGCAGGCTTCCAGGTCAGATTCCTTTCAGCTGTAGTTCCCCAATCCAGGATGGCTTTGCATCCCTTTGTCTGATTATTTCCTTCCTAGAAGGATTCGGGAGCTGCTGCCATGCATTTCTCTTTATTTATTTTTTTGCTTCCATTCCTTGTTCTCTGATTCTGTTTTTCTACAAGACTATTGATCTGCAGCCCTGCGGGGTGTTGGGGTAGCATATGGGAGTCCCTGTGCTGCATGTTGGAAAAGAGCACTTGTTTTTTTCCCAGCTGTGGCTGTATCAAAGCAATTGTTTTCCATTCTCGCTCTCATTTTGGGCTCCTTCCCACCTCATTGCCACGGGCTAACCAATTGCTTTGCTGCCCTCGTGAAACTTTTGTGGTCATGCGAATGCCGTTTGAAGCATCGCCACAGTGTTTGTTTCAAAACATATTAATTAGGTTTTCGGTAATTGAGGGGTTTTCAGGGCTCCCATATTGTTCTGCCACTGTAATTCGTTCTATTGATCTTCCTCGCAATACAACTCGGAGCCAATCTGCAGCGAGGCTCTGCCGTTGCTCCGTGTGATGCGTTGATGCCGGGCTGGTGGCCGATGCACGGGGCCGTGGTTGGCTCTTGTCACTCAGCACGTCCCTGTCCTCGGGTCCCCCAGCCTGGGTGGAGTGGGTGATGCATGCGCTCCGGGTGCGGCGGCCGCGGGTGCCCATCGGCATCACTGCTGCAGCCCCGGAGACGCTGTGGCTGCGTCTCCTGCTGCGATGCAGCTCTGTGATGGGTTTCCATGGTAACCCTCAGGCTCGTTCCCCGACTCCAGATCTTTTTTTTTTATTTTATTTTACTTAATTTATTTATTTATTTTCTTTGCGAAAGTGGAAATTTCGCGTTTCCATCAAAAAGAGCCTTCCTGACACAAGACCTCCCACCACCTCCTCCAGGTTGCCAGATAATGAGCCCCACAGCTGCCAGCACCCACTGCTCTCCTGGATGCCTTCACCCATCAGAGCCATCAGGATGACCATTGCTCCTCCACGGGCACCCCAGCACCCTCTCTCTCTCTGGGTCCTGCCCATGCTGGGTTCACCCAGGTCCCCCTCTCCTCACTTCACCTCACAGGATCAGTAGCAGGGTGGGATGGTGCATCCCCAATTGCTGCTGCCAGCAGCATCTGCTCCCTGCATCCCTCCCCGAGCATCTCTGCTGCCGTCCCAGCACACCTGGCAGCGGCGTGACTTCTGGTAAGGACGTGACCATTTTTCTGCCAGCAGACACGATGCATTTCCAAACAATAGCCCTTGCACAACTCATCTCTACATTTAGCAGAATTTTACAGGCAGAATAAATCTCAGGGCCTCTATAAATCTTGTCAATAAGATGAGGAATGTGCATCCAGAGCCTCGCGCTGAGTGAATCCTGCCTGGCTCCAGGGTGCAAGTGGAGCATCCGGTATTTCACACCTGCTTTGGGAGATTCATGGGGTTTTGGAGTGTTTTACAAAACTTCCACTCTTTCCACCCAGCACTGGGGCAATCCCAAGAGCCTGCAGGACAGAGGATGAGATTTCCCAGAGCAGCTGGCACAGTCCCTTGGGCTTTTCAGGAATTCAGGGTTGTTCAGAGGGAAAGCTTCCTGGCTTTCACAACCTCACATTTTGCATTATGCAGTCAGAGCTCTAAGTGGACGTGCCTGCTTCAGCTGGTCTTACATCTCCACATCTCCTTGAGGGTTCCCTGCAGTGCACGGTCTCCCCATGACAATCAGCTCATGTCCAGAGCTTTCTGATGGGGAGCACCAAGATTTTGGGTACAGGGAGCTAGAGTGGGAAGAAGTCAGCTTAACTTTCTGGCTTGTTTCATCAATGAAATGCTTAGGAACTCCGTCTCCAAAATGGGCACCAAGTGGAGTTCACTGTGTGGAGGGGGGTGACTGGAAAAGAAGATGATTCTTCCCTCAGATTAAAAATTACAGGGGGCTGCATTCGAAGCAGAGAGGCATGGATGTGCTTTGGGCTCCTCGCCTTCTTGGAACCCAGGGGAGCAGTAACAGGGGCAGGCCAGGAATGACTCCATGGGACAGCCCTGGAGGCTGCCATCCCCTGCCTATGAAAATGCATCACAGGAATGCTCATCTCTCCCTCTGCAATCCCAAAAATGCTGTGGGTCTATTTTGTGGCTGAGAAGGCATTCTGATTTCTTAATTTTTCCATCCCACTGTTTCCCTTTTGGCTAATTGTTTGGATAGAGCAACAGCCCAGAGATGTGGGTGGTTGTACCAACCATCTTGCTGGTGGATGGTGTGCTGGCCAGGTGGTGGATATGCCTGTAGGTGCTGAGGACTTATCCTGGGCACAGAGGCATGGGAAGGGTAGAGGTGCCTGGAAAGCAGGGAAACAGCTTGAGCCAAGCCCCCTCCACTTAGGGACACAGGGCTCAGAGAGTTTTTTGAAATAGGATTACAACCAAGCAAGATGACTTTCTAATCCATTTTCTCCCTAACAAACGTTAAGACTCGGTGAGCTGCTCAGGTCAGGAGGAAGCACTAATCTCATCCCAGTGCTTTGGTCAGGCAGACCTGGGCTGTACAGGAGCAGATGGAAGTGCCTGAAGGCTCTCTTTGTCTCCATGGGGCAGTATGGGGTGATGCTGCTTACATCGTTGGAATGGTGGGGATTGGTGGAAACACCCAAAGGAAACCCACAGAAGGCACAGCCCCAGTGGAGTTGCTGCTTGGACCTGTGGCAGGGTGTGGGCAGTGCAGCCAGTAGCATATCTCCTGCCTGGGCTACTGCTGGAATGGGGCTATCACAATAATTTTCTTTGCTTCTTCCTGCAGAAACCTGACCCTGAGCAGACACCAAACCCAGGCGAGGGGCTCCAGGGTCTTATTTCAATTCTCCTTCACCATCCTCTGCTGCCTCCACTATCTGATGCCGTGCAAATGTTCCCAGGCTCCACTGAGGCTTTGCCTTGCTCAGTCCCATCTCTGATTTCCATGGTGCATCAGAAAAGAAGAGGATGACTTTTCTGACCCCCCTGCTGTGTGTTCATTTCGATGTGAGAAGGGGAAGTGCAAAGTGTCTGCAGAGCACGGGTAGATTAAAAATCTCCATGGGTGCAAGGGCAGAGCAGATAGAAGAGTCCACAGAGTGTTCCCGTATACACAGCAATGATGCCTGACTCAGGAAGACTCCGAGCTGCAGGTTGTGGGAGGATGGGAGATGGTGAGAGAACACCGTGTGTGCTTACCCATCTTTGTTCCCTTCCCCAGCATCTGCTCTGGGCTCTGTCGGAAGAGGGATGGTGCCATCCAGCCTGCCTGGCCCTGCGTCCCACTCAGCACCAGGGAAAAGTGGCCACAAAAATGCCATGTGCAGGAAGGAACAAGCAGATGGAGCTTGAAGATATCTGCTGTCCCCAAATCCCATCCTCAAAGAATGACCCAGAGCTGCCCAGTGCTTGGCAGTGGCAGGACTGAGTAGCACAGACTGCTTGTGAGCCTTCCCTTTCCTCCTTAACTAGGTTGCTAGTGTCAGTGCTATTGTGGGGAACTCATCCATGCAAACATGACTGGTCACTGAATGATTTGTTTGCACCCCAGATCGATGCAGAACAACAATCAGCCCATCCAGAGATGGCCCAAGGGCACATGGCACTGCCACAGTGCCTCTGTGCACTCACTTCCTGGCACTGACACTTCCCTCAGCCAAATTCTGTTTGAAATAAACTGTATTTTTAAGAAGTTCAGACTCCATCAAATGGAAACCCCAGGAGCCCTGGGTAAGGTGACGGTTGTCCTCTAGCCTGAATTTGCCAACATACTGCTTCAAGCTCTGGATATCTTTCTGCTTTATTACTCAGACCAAGAAAATTGTTGAGCTTTAATTCCCAGCGGGTTCTTACAGGCTGCTCAAATTGTCCTTTCCCCACTTTTCCTTTGTTGTTCATCCAAATGCAGCATTTTCCTGCATGCACACCATCTCTGCGGGGTGAAACCACGCTAGCTGTGATGATGGTGGATGGGCAGCACGCAGGCAACACACCCAGACCAGGAGCCCAGGACCAGTGCAGGGTGGCAAAGCTGACCGGATGGTCCAGCAGAAACAGAGCTCCCACCAATGCAGGTCAATCCTACACTGCATTTCACCGTTGCAAAGCACTGCAGGATTTGGCTGCTGCAGGCACGGGCTCTGTTCCCAGAGCGTTTTGTAAGGGCAGATGGCTTGGAGGCAGGAGGCAGGAGTGTCAGCACAGCTCGATGGAAGGCTGGTGGAGAAGAGGTAGAGCTGGAGGAGGCTTTGGGGCAGCGCTGAGCTCCCGCTGCCTCTGCCACCGGAATTCCCCCCTGCATCCCACACACCCCGCAGCGCTGACCTTTTCTCGCTCTCAGACTTGTCAACACGACCTGCTAGCTGATCTAGGAACGATTTCCCGCTGATACGCGAAAGGTTCTTGGGAATGTCAATTTTTTTTTCCCCTCCCGCTTGTTTTTTATTTCTTTGCTCTCAATTAACTGAATTTCAGTGACTTCTTCCATGCAGCAGGAGCTGTGCGCGGCTGGTTCACCTGCCACTGCCAATTTGACCTGGATTATGTTTGAATACCTGATCGCATTTCTGTCAAATTTGCAACACAAACAACAGTGCTGTTTATTCCAGCTTCACCCAGGCTGCACGCTGCCTGCGAAGGGGGCAGCAGGGCAGGATGTGCCAGGAAGGTTGCTGAGGGAAAGCAAATTTCACTGAATGCTTTGAACCTCTGGAACATTGTGGTGGGCTTGTGCTGGATCAGGGCACATCCCATTGGCACTGGATGTACCACCCTGCAAAGCTCTCCTTACAGCAACTGGAGACCCTGCCCTGTGCATCTTCCCAGCACAGTGTGTGCAACGTGGGAGACATTTCTTCATTACCTAAGAGATTTTGAAGGGCCATTCTGTAAGCTCCACCTTGCTGTGGGCATCCCAAGGATTGCATAAAGCTCTTGAAATCCCCTGGATCTCACTTCTCTGCCAACCTCGGTGCATCCCACCTACTGCTTGGGTTGAATTACCCAAAGCAGGTACTGGGCTGTCCCTAAAGGATAAGAAAGGCCAATACTTCCATCTCCTGCCTCCCAAAAGGATGGGATGTACTTGGGGTGCAAGGCAGCCCTGCCCAGCACTGAAAGCACAACCCAACTGAAGAAGGCAGTCTCCTGGTCATAGAAGGACCCACCTCCAGCATGGGCAGGGCCTTCAGGGATTTCCAAAGGGCAGTGATGGCAGGCCATGAGTAATACACAGCCTAGTGGGGCTAGAGAACCAGGGGACACCACGGAAGGCTGCTGGAAAGTTGTGAGGCCAAGAGAAAGGCCAGAATAATTCATGAATCCCCCTGGTCAGTGGGCAGGGTGAGCCTGACTATCTGCTTTTCCCAGCAAAACAAAGTGATTGCCAATCTTATTGCAGTACTCTTGTGCTGGTGTGCATTCTGCTGCTTTTTAAAGGCTTCAGGCCACTTCCCTTCTGTACACTGTCCAGTGTGGGCTCTACTCACCCTACTCACAACACTGGTGCAGGGCACCCAGCTCAGGGCTCAAAGCATGTGGGTCAGCCCACAGGGCACTCTCTGCAGACAGGTCTGTTGGTGACAATGATACATCATTCCTCCTTACTTTCTAATTCCTCCTCTGATGGATGCAGCCAGCCCTTCTCCAAACCTGACATTTATAGCACCAGTTTTCTCTGGGTATAAATATAACCTGAATGCGTTGGAGTAGCAGGAAAATCGTTTAAATGTTCCCTTTGACAGCAAGTTTGAAGATTGCTGACACTAAAACCACTTACTTATATTGTTCAGTATCATCCTGCACTCAGCTCTCAATCATCCTCATTACAGGTGTGTCAGGTACTTTGCATGGGTCTGCATCCCGTCTCTCCCAACCCACAGCACATCCCACTCATCTGGTGACCCTCCTGCCCCCCTGAAGTGGGTTACAGACCCACTGAGCATACAGAAGGTGGGCACATGTGTATGTGCTTCTATGGGGCACATATCCCCTATAGCTCTGTACACATATGGGTGTGGGATGTATGGGGAGGCCAGCAGCATTACCTGGCTTCATTTCCCAGTGTCCTCATCTGTGTTCAGTCTTTATCATTCAGGTAACAGCAGGTTGGCACTTGCATGCAATAGAGAGGTTCTGATCTGGATTTCATGTTTGTTGGATGGAGATGGAGAATTTCCATATCCCAGTATGGTTCAGCATCCCCTGATATGTAGCTGATGGCCAGCTGGATCCCAACCTTGCAGTTTGGCCCAGAAGAGTAGGGAAGGCTTGCCATCACGGGAGCACCTAGGGGTGGCCAAAAAGTGGATGTGAGCCCATTTCTTCTCCACTGTAAGTGATGGGCAGCATTGTAATGGAGGCGTCATGAACGCATGCAGAGCCATCACAGGCTGCAAGTACAGCCCTGCTGCCAAGCTACCAGAAACAGCCCCCTGCACAGCACTCCACCTCTATCATGACAGAAATGAGAGCAGAACAGCTCGTTCTGCCGAGATACAAACACAGCCCTCAGGCAACTCAAACATCTCCAGGAGGAGGTTCCTCCAGCGCTCCATCTCCCCAAGCCTGTCACTGCAAGAGGTGGGATGCTGAGGAAGAAGCAGATAACGAGAAGCACCGCAGCAGGCAGTAACACATTACGCTGACACACTGGCTCCTGCAGACACGAGCTGGCGATGAGACAAGTACAATGCTTTAAAAGCCAGGTAGAGAGAGATGAGCCCTCGGGTGTTGTGTATTCCTGTGACTGAGACAAAAGGCAGTCAGGGTGTGATGTGCAATGGGAGGCTGAAGATCTTACAAAAGATGAGGATAAAGGCATATCCCAGCACATCCACAATGGCTTTCTGGGCCAAACGAATGGGATCGTGGCTGTGTCTGGGCTCGTGAAGGGATGATGCTGAAGGATCTCCACCAGAGCTGTCCAGAGGTGTGAAATACAAGAGCAGAAACACTGTAGGGGAAGGAGTTCTAAAAGATAGAGACATTAAAGAAAAAGATGGTGATGAAAAGAAGTGCCAAACGCATGGTGACACAGCAAAGGATATGAGAATTTCATGGGAAGTTAGCAGCAAAATGCTCTGCAATTAAGCCTTCTTGGGGCCAGATAGATCAAGCTGGGCCCTGCTCTCACTTGTTTTTGTGCTAGCCTTGCCCTGAAGAAATGCATTTTTCCCTTCTGATCCCCAAAGATGGTTCAAATGGATGTACATCTACTCTGGGGCCATGAAGTGAACTCCAAAAGTCAGTGCAGGGACATCCATGTGGGGCTGCTGGGGTGACCTGCTGGGAGGTGCCAGAGCTGAGGCTCCATCAATGCCGGCTCCTCAGGAGGAGATCGCTCAATGCATGCCCTTGTCTCCAGTGATGCCAGGTGATATTCTCCCCTGTAAACATAAGGAGAGATGACATATGCTTTGCTTTCTGCTTGGCTGGCTCTCGAGTTCTCAGTGGTTCATCCTCCACTGAGGTGACACGCTGCACGTTGTGGGCCAGGATCGGAGGTGACACGGATGGTGGTGTAAGTGACACGTTGGCAAGCTGGGGAAAGTGAGTGGAAGGTGGTGGAATGTTCAGCACTGCCGAGATGCCAGCGGGAGGGGAGCGGCTGGCAGCAGGACCACCTGGAGAGGCAGAGAAGAAAAGGCAGCACATGAGGAGCCTCTTGCCCAGCAAAAGCCCACAAAGACTCATCACTGGTTCCTTGGTGGACTGCCAAAATGATGGGAAACCAGTCTGCACTGCAGCTCGTGTCCTCTAGGAAGAAGGGCAGGGAAATCTCTCTAGCCACCCTAGTAAAATACCAAGGAGAGCCAACTGGGAGCTCTCACACTGAAGGCACTTCAAGGGAAGAAAGAAAAAAGGAGGAAATTCTTCAGTCAGAGGATAGTGAGACCTTGGCACTGCTTTCCAGAGAGCTTGGGTGCCCCATCCCTGGAGCTGCCCAAGGCCATGGCTGGTTGTTGGAATTGGATGGGCTGCAAGGTCCCTTTCAACATCATTCTATCACTCTTATGAAGATCACCACTCCCTGGTGATGGCATCCCTCTGCCCAGTCCCTCCAGGCCCTGCAAAGCACTGTCGCACACCATGCCCATTCTTTGGGGCCAGGAAGCTTCCACCAGCTGGCCCCACAGAGGGCTCTCAGTTACTGACCCTGGCTTCAAAGGTTTCTTCTTATGCGCAGCCTTTCAGACAGATCTGTCACGTTGGTTTAAAATGAGCCACAGACTGTGCTGTAGTTTTCTCAAACTAAAAAACCTAATAGGCTATGTAACCTTATGGAGGAGGCTGCACACAACGTCTCATTAGCAATCCTGGACAAGCTGCATGAAAGCATTATTCTCTCTTAATAACAATTGTGTACTGATTTCTAGCCATGCTGGGCATTGCCTTTTGCTCTATGTTCCTTTCTATCTGGCAGATCATCCTGCTGCATCCCATATTCCAATCTCCTTGTGCATACTTCCCCATTTCCAAGCAAGAGAAACCACAACCTGCATTATCACAGAGATGCTGCCTCCACTCGAAGCTGTGACTCCTCCACTGAGCACCAGCATAGTACAGGAAAGATTCAGACATTGCTCAGCACACCACACACACCATGCATGGCAGCACCAGCCGTGCTCAGAGGGTGAAGAGCACGGGAGTGTTTTTGTGGCTAGCAGGATGCAGTGAGGAGTGAGAATCTGAGAGCAGGTGGAGTGATCTGGATTCTGGTTCCACGTATCCAACCTGAATCCTGGATCCTTCCTGGATACAGCATAAGCTTTCTGGATATTTTTCATAGAATCATCGTATCATTAGCGTTGGAAGGGACCTATAAAGGCCATCTAGTCTGACTCCCCAGCAATGAACAGGGACACCAGATCCCTGTCCAGCCTGACCTTAGGTGTCTCCAGGGATGGGATATTTACTACATCTCTGGACAACCTGCTCCAGTGCCCAGTAAACACATGACTGAGGCACCACTCATGCCAAAAAAGAGGAGCTTCAGGACTGAGATCTCCCCACAGAACCCTACAATTGCCACTAGCTCAGGAGCAGGGTTTGAACTTGTCACCAGAAGGCTCTCTGCAGCTTGAAGGAGGGCCCCAAGGCATTTGGGATGCCAGGACACCAGGAGTCACCAGCTTGGGGACATGTGTTTCCATGTGACCTCCATGCCACTTCTGCCCTTGCCTGCGTCTTCAGAGATGTGGGAGGAGATGAAAACTGGAAATTCCAACTGAGTCCTGGAGGCAGAGCATGGCGGGGGGGGGGGGGGGGGGGGGGGAGTAGCAACTGCATCACTGGATTAATGACTGAAGAGGATAAAATGAAACTCACAATGAAAATGTGAGAGATGCATTCAGAGCTGTGGTCACCCACTTCCAGCCCAACAAACAGTCATGGCCAAATCTCTCGGCGCCCCACATCTTGCTCCTGCAAGCCCCCACAGTTCTGCTTTACCCCTCTAAGAAACAGGCTTTTCCCAGCCAGGATATCCTAGCCAAGCAGATTTGGCACTGAGAAGAGCCAGTTCATAGACTCATAGAATCCTCAAGGTTGGAAAAGATCGCTAAGATTATCTAATCCAACCCAGTAAGGTGGTGGTGAACACTCACAGGATACACTCAGGAGCCTGGTACAACTCTTTGATAATAAATCGTGCACAGAACAGCAAGAAAGGGAAAAAAACCTCCTGACTTTGATGTGCGGGTGCGCACACAACCTTCCATCTTCATCGCAGCATGCATCCTGGAGTGATCCTCACTCTGCAGGGATGAGGACGTGTGTTGTAAATGTAGAGAAAATGGATGGCACTGGAAATCAGCATGATTTTGGGGTGGAAAACCCATGAGATTGCCCTCATCAGGAATTCCTTGATGCATCACATACAGCCGGATGCCACTGCCAGCAGGGACTGGAAACTTGGAATCCACTGCCCCAAGCAGCCACCTGGAGCAGATCTGGCCCAGCAAGGTCTGCAAAGGCTGCAAAATTTGGCACCCAGCACGGTGTCAGCCCATTCCTTTCACAGGTAAATGATGATAGGAGAATTAGGTTCCTGAGCCCACTCCTCTTTGAGGAGGCATATGGGCGTCCTCTGCTCTGGTGCCAGGAGCCAATATCCAGCTGGAATTACACAATCCCCTCACCTTCATTTGGTGCATACCAACATTCAACTTAAATGGCGCTGCTGGTCTTCATTCACCTCTCCTGCCAATCAGCTCTGAATGCCTGCTCAGAAATACTGCTGCCAAAATCAAGGCTATGAGCTGCCTTCTCAGGAGGGAGAGACACGGGGAGGACTGATGCTCCAGCGCACAGCCTCCAAGCAGCAGGATTTCCCCTGCAAGGCAAGGAGCCTGTGGCGGTGATGGGCTACAGGAGGCAGTGGCATCACCAGGAAAGCACAACTCTTCGGGGCACACAGCCCGTGGAGCTCCTGGGCTGTTTTAGCTGGAGGAAGTCGCCGCGGAAAATTTGATAGCGTGCTTGAATGCATACACACATAATGCAACAGAGGTTGAAGAAGGCAGTAGCGCACAAAGCAAGAGCAGTATGCATTATTCATCATCAAGGTAACGCTAACAAGATGAGAACATTTAGTTGTTAAATGTTGGAAAACAGGGGAAAAAAGGCCGTTGCCTTGTTAGAAGCTTGGTAATCGTGTCCTACAAACCCCCTTCGACTCAGCCCCAGTTGCCACATGGCTGCAGGATGCTGTTAGGATGAAGCCAAAGGAGGATGTGAGAAGGCACTGGGGCAGGGAGCAGGTTGTCCCCATGGGAGGAGCTGAGGAAGGTGTCCTCAAGCCCAAGTGAGTGTCCCCTGGGTCCCACCTCAGAGTGCTGCCCAGTACCATCCCTGCACCGACCACCAGCTCCGTGCCTCCGCTTCCCCACCGCGTGGCTGCGGATAACCACTGAAGCATCATTCGAGCTTTTCCTCGTTCAGCAGCACTTCAGTGTGATGCGTTTGCTGGAACCCCTCCAGAAGACAATTTTGAGCCTGCTGCCAGGTCACTGCTTTGCTTCTCCCGAAGCAGATCCCCACCCAGGGACTCAGTGTCTGTGGGAGCAGCGCGGCGCGACGAGCCCAGCCAGGGCTGTCACCGTCCGTGGCTACACAACAGCCAACAAGACAAGTGCCCTCAGGCAGACCTCAAATATTAAATTCCCCAGTGTAACGGAGTTCCCGGCTTTAATAATTATACTTATCCAGTTCGGCAAAGGCCCTTGAAATCTTCCGATGGAAAGTGCATAATTTAAGTGCAAGGTACTTGTATTGTTGTTAGTGGTTAGTGGTTAGATCTGTGCCAGGTCTGCTCTCCTTTAACATCTTCATTTGATCTGAAAGAGGGAGGGTAAAGAGCATGTTAATTAAATTTGCAGAGGATATGAAATGGGAAGGTGCTGCAAATCCTGGTGAGGACAAAGAGCTAAGAGATAATGCCCTGGGAAAGAAGGGTCACGCATAGGAAGGAAATAGCCAAATGAAATTCATTCTGAACAAATGCAAAGTAATCCAGCTGGGGAAATATAATTTAACACCACAGAGACTGGGAGAGAGACATTTGGAAAGTGGTAATACTGAAAGCAGCCTAAGGGACAGCGAATTACACTGGGGCTGGAGGTACATGATGGTGGGCTGCACGGAGGCAGCTCTCAGGCTCTGCTGGACAGGCAGACAGGGGATGTTCTGCTTTCTCGCATGGGTGACCACTATTGCATCATGTTATCTCAGTATACTGAGATTCTATGGGGACAAAAGGCCCCCTCACTTTAACCTGGAGGAGTTTCCAGAGCCAGTTTGGGGCCACAGCGGGGTATGGTGCAGGAGAGCACCCAGAGTTCCCGCTGTTCCCTTTCCCACATCCACCTGGATCAGGCTGGGGACATCTCTGTCCTATGTTCCCTGCTGCCCATCGCCCAGTGCCAGCACTGAGCACGGCAATCCCAGAGCTCAGAGCTGCCCCTAGGCCAGGGGTCAGCTGCACCCTGGGCACCTCCTATCATGGGGCTCCAGCACTGTGCTGTCCCACACCATGAGGTCTGACCCTTTAGGTCCCATTTGGGCCTTGGGTTCACCCCTGTAGGGTTTTGCAGCCCACAGCCACTCAGCTCTGCTCCCCTGAGAGAGCACAGCCCTGGCATCCCATCACCTGAAGGCTCCTGCACGGGGTGTGTTGTACAACCTCCTCCAGGCAGAGAATGTCTGGGGGACTCCAGGACGTGTTCCAGCTTCATCTCAGAGTCTTCCCAATCCCAACATTGTACTCAGTGATGGGAGCTGCAGGTGCGATGGGGACCTGTGTGCTGCGGCTCCTGCTTGCTGGCATTGCGGGACCCTGCTTGCTCCCATCACGCCCAGGCAGCCGTGCAGAGCAGACAGCTCCATTTAAGACACGCAGCAAGTTTCCAAGAAATCATGCTGTCTTCAAAGCGAGCTTGGCATGAATATTTCAGTGCAGCTGCTTGGCCCCGGGTACCACACCGCATCTCCAGGAGCGCTTGTTATGGGGGGAATTCGTGCGCAGGGCTCAGCCTGTGGCACCAGGGCAGAGCTGGCGTTGCTGTGCTGGAACCCAGCTTTGCCGTGGGGCGATGAGGTGACCCCCAGGTCCCCCCAGGGCCGCGCACGGGCTGTCACTCTTGCTCTGCAGAGCGCCAAGGCTGCAGCTTGGCAGCTCGGCTGCGGCCTCCGCGCGCGTCTCTCGCTCATCACCCTTGGCTCAGTGCATGGCTCCGTCTCCATCCTCAGCCCCCGGGGGGGTCGTGCCGCCGCCAGCTCCATCCTGTGCTAACAGAGGCAGCTCGGCCGCCGAGCCACACGTCTCGGGGACGCGGGGAGCGGACCGAGGGGCAGCACTGGGGGGGACCCGTGCACCGTTCATTAGCCTCGCTCTGCCTGTCCTAATTGCCTGTTCAGGCTGAAACGATTGTGTTAGAGGCTGCTCTGCCTAATTATTATTGTTCTTCTAAAAATAATGGGGGAGGGAGGGAGAGGAGGGGAAAAGGGAAGCGGGGAGAAGGGGAAAGGGGAAAGCGGGAGGAGAAAGGCTGCGGCAGTGACTTGTTTAATGGCTGCGAGCTCCGAGGCTGGTAAGGAATAAACAGGTCTGAAATTGGCCGGCCCCAGCCCTCCTCCTGCCTCCCTCCCCTCGCTCGCGCTGTGTTTATTTCCGAGTGATCAGAGGGAGAATAAAAGCCCATCTCGTGTAATAGAGGGAGAGGATTTAATCTGTGTGCCTGGGACTTCGGTAAACTGCGAGCATCGATCCGAGCCGGTGGGGAGAGAAAAGAAATTTACAGCCCAATAAGAGTATATTAAAAAAAAAAACAAAAAACAAAACAAAAAAAAAAACAACGAACAATTTCCCCTGCCCTTTCACCCCGGTGCTGCCGGGCTGCCCGGAGCGATGCTGCCGGCCCCGGTGGGGGGGTCCCCGCGCGGTGCTCGGAGGCTGCGGGGGTCCGGAGGGACTGGGCTGGCCCCGGGGATGCTGCGGGGCTGGGGGACCGCGAAGCGGAGGGGCTGGCAGCCAGTCTGACACTTAAGGAATTAGCTCTGCATCATTTGGAGTTTTCTGCTCTACTAATTTTCGGCCGGCTCCTTATTTGCGTCTTTTTTTCCCTTTTTTTTTCTGTTCCTTTTTCCTTTTTTTTTTTTTTTTTGTTGCTTTCCCCACGCGTTAAAGGGGAAGCAGCCCGGATTGCTGGCACCTCGTGGGGAGCGGTGCTGCATGGAGCGCCCCGAGCAGCCCGGCGGCACAACATCCTCCTCCCTCCCCAGCCCCCTCCCCCTTCCCTCTCTCCCTCCCTGAGGGCTGTGCATCGCTTTCCTCTCCTTTCCACAGCATGAGACTTCTCGCAGGTAGCACCTCACGTCTACACATCCCCAAAAACCCAGAGAGCCTTCAGCTGCCCGGCTCAGTAAGCAAATCCACCCAGCTCTGCTGCTGCCCTTTGGTGTTTGCTTTGGGTTAACGGTGGAGGTCTTGGGCTGTGTTGGACTGTCGGGTGATGAAGAGGAAATTTAAGCTGTCTGTTGACCGAGGGTGCCCTTTAGGTTTTGTTTGAGCAGAGATTTGTGCTCACTGCACACAAGGGCTCGCTGCCCCTTCCCACATCCCTGCTGCCCACCTCCTTGTGGCTGCAGGACAGGTGAATCCATCTGACCTTCACATTTTTGCCTTCCCACCATGAGAATGAACTGAGGACACAACATTCAAACAAGTCCCATCATCTCCCCTCACCTAACAGAGTCCAACACTGCTCGACCCATTAACCAGCCCAGCTAACAAAGGAAATCAATGACTTTGTTTTTTTTCTTAAGAAAAAAATGAAGAAGAAAAATCAAAACCAAAACCCAGTCCTCAGCAAAGATTTTATCCCACATGAGGAGAAGCAGCAGAAATTCCCCATGGTAGGCTTGGGGTTTAGCAGCACGCTATTGATTCTGCATTGATAGCCTCCAACCACCACTGTGATGGGCAAGCAGACAAATAATCCTGGTCATGGTAACCCAAGCTCCTCAGAACGGCTGTTAGGACACCCAGACTACTCCCCAAAATCCACTACCATGACTGAGAACTCCTGCTGAGGCACCTGTGCGCCCATGCTATGGGAGCATCCCAGCCCTCAGCTGTGTCCCTGGCCCCAGAATAGCGTCCCCTTTGCAGCCCTTGCAAGCACCTGGACTCTATAGTGTTAGAAACATGTCTGCCTCGAAGGAAAAGGAAAGAAAATATCATCACGCTGAGATTTAATGGGGTAAATGCTCTCTTTTTGACCACTTGTTTCCTAATGTTCTGACTGGTTTTAGCCATGGACATGCAGGTCTTCACTGCTGGTGCAGGTGTCTCTTCGTGTTGGGCGCAAAACCTGCTGTGAAAGCCACCACTCCTTGCTGTGTTTGGAGACTCAAAGAGTTTTGGAGAGACGTCTTCTTATCTGCCTGGAGCAATTCTCCCATCAGAAGGGGTTTTGAAGCCAGCCCCAATAGACATGTCATTTCTGGTGGTGTCTAGGGCTGTGCTATGCCTTTACACAGCCCTCACATTCCTCCTGAGATGTGGCTTCATGGGGTCCAACTCTTCGACCCAACAGCACAGCAGCTGTGGGAACACCAGGGAAGAACTATTTCCAGCTGCAGGAATAGATGGCTTCTTGTAAGGAGACCAAAGAGATAACAGCTCTTTGGCCTTGAACAGAGATGACTAAAGGGGGTTGTGATTAGTTTTGTAAAGCCATGAATAGCTCAGAGAAAGTGATTAGTGAGTGATTATTCACGGCTTCTCATTATATATGAACAAAATGAAACTATCCTGCCACTCGTTTAAGACAAACAAAAGAAAGCACCTTCTTTTATGGCTCACTGCTGCTGTAGGATGTGTCCAGAAAGGCACTGCACACCCACGGAGGGCAGCTCTGCCCGAGGCTGTTAGACACGAATCTGCCATAACCCACAGCGTGGGAAGGCTGTTACAGCTGGGGGGATCACCCCAACATGCCCAGTTCCTCACATTCTTCCCTAATTATCCACTCCTGGCTTCAGAAACCTCTGCTCTGAGTCCATGAAGCTGTTCCCATGCTCTCTGATGCGATTATATCTGTGTGCGTGGGTCACGAAGCATTGCAACAGAAACCAAATGGAGGGGGACGTGGCTAGGAGCAACTCTCGAGATGGCAGAAGTGACAGTAATCAAGATGTTAAGTGACAAACGCCTGAGCGTGCTGCTCGGCAGCTTGCGTGCGGAAGGTCAGCGCTAGGGGAGCAGCTGCTTGGCAGAGGACAGAGCACCCAATGCTGGAGCTATGGCGAGGAGCTGGATGTTATGAGAAGGATCAAGAGCCCTGGTAGCACTCCATGAAGGTCTGGGGCCAGGGAGATGGAGAGCCAGGAGCCAGGGAGCAGCACCTTAAAGAAGGAGCAGTGAGGGGTGTCCAGCACCACAGTTCTGATGGTCAGCATTAATGCACAGGAGATGAAGGGATGTCTGAAGGGAGGGGAATGAAAAGACAGTAGGAAAGAGAAAAAAGGAATTCAAGTCAGCAGGAGAAGAGGTAGAGGTGCCCTTTAACAGTATCCACAGATAATCTTTGAAAACAAAGAGGGTCTCTTACCCTTGTGTTCCAACCATATGTGCTAAGGAATACACAAGTCTCATTTCCAGGGCTGTAAGTATTACCTGGGCTTCACAACAAGCCTTGGAAGCTGCTCTGTAGACTGAAGATGTATCTGAAAAAGGGATTTGAAATTTGTGGGAAGAATATTGTCCTCCAATCGGCAACCCTTGTGCTGGGGGTGGCACAATCCAGAGAGATGTGAAAGTGGGTCAGAAGATTGTTTTTTGTATATTGTGGTGCTTTGTCCTCTCAAGGCAAAAGGACACCTGCAAAAGTTCTTAATGGTCCTGACAGCAACATTTGTGAGGATTGAGGATATGGGCTAGAGATAGTTGTAATTTTCTGGCTCCAAAGAACTTCAGATTTCCTCAGTTTCATTTAAAGGTTTAGTTCATGTAAAGTTATTTTGCTTTTCCAATTTATTTTTGGCATTCTGAGCTGCACAGGACTCCTAGTGCCGGCCAGCTTCCTAAGTTCCTTGAGCCTAAGTTATTTGTCAAAGATTCAGTGCAGTTTATTTCAGGTAGAATTTGAAGAGGCCTTCAGCTATGTGTGTGAGACCATCCAAGTGATGTTGGATCAATTCAGGTAAATCTCTGACCAAGTCGGGTGCCCTCATTGATTCTCACCTTGCTGGACTGCTAAGCCCATTGGAGGAGGTGAGTCACAGACCTCCCAGAGGCTACGTGGGACAGCGGAGTCCATCATGAACCACACAGAGATGCTGGTGTTTCACCAAAGGGACCACGCACAACGGTGGTGGGTCCAGTGGGTCCATGAAAATGATGGAAAATAAGCATCCGCCATCCCTAAAAAACGAGCTCATCAAAGATGAAGAAAAAAAAAATGCAGGATTTGTCCTCCAAGAGCTGACATCACAGAGATTTAGTTCACTTCAGAAAGTGATGCTTTAGCAAAGTGACATTGCAGATATTTAGATGCTTTCACGAAGTGATAGGCTTCCCTGCTCATTTAACCGCCCGGCTTCATGTCCTTAGCAGTATCAGAGAAACTGCTCTGGTAGGGCTGCAAATTGAAATGTGTGTGTTGTGGGCTGGCTTTCGTAAATGGAGCTGTGACCTCAGAGAGGTTAAATGATTAATTTGTCATGGAAAAACAGTGGGATGGTAGCACAGGCCAGAGAGAGCTGAGGAAGCTGCCAGCATTACATCAAGCACCGCTGCCGCCCAGTTGGCATCTCTGTACGCAGACCTGGCTTGGCACAGAGTCTGAGATGCTGGAGGGGCTTTAAAGGGCCACATCTCCAAAACTGAGGTTATGGAGCACACAGATGAGAAGAAGGATAGGAAATAATAATGAAAAGAATCTTCAGCTGCACAGAAATCCCAGAGACTAACCCGCCATGGAGATCTTGGTGGCCAAAGTGGGTTCATTAAAGATCACCTGTAAGGAGCCATCAAGGACATCCAGGCCCCAGAGACAGCAAGGACACGCACCATCTTCACCTGGCAGCAAAACCAATGATTTAACATGTGACAGCAGCTGCCAACCTCACAGAAACCACCGCAACAATTAACAGACCTGGTGCCTGGCAGCATCTGCTGGAGATGATAAGCATCGCTCAACAGGAAGACTTCAGCCATCGATGCCCAGGCTAGTCTCATTCACTTCTTATTTGAAATAATTCATCAGAAATAATCGGAATAATGAGTAAGGATAAAAGGATTGCTTTCAACCTAGAGGAGACCTGCGTAGGCTGGCGCAAAGGAAGAAGTTCCCAACAGTAGAAAAGGGGCTGCTACAGCCAGCATGCTCAGGGAATTTCAGACAACGGGAGGGAGTCAGCTGCCCCAGCCTGACTACAGCACAGTGGCTAACAACCCTGCTGAGGTACTGCAAAAATATAACAAAACCAAGATGCAGCAGCTTGAGACCACACATACCTGTTGCAGACCACTGCCTGCTCTGGGATCTGTGTCCTCCCAGGATGCTCTCACATCATTTAAGATGTTTTTGCTCTCAACACTTAGCTTGCAAGATTTGATGATGCTGATATGGATGCAAATAAATTGGGCAGTGTCCATAGGTGCTCTAAGGGGATTTGTGTCTGAACACACGTACTATGGATGTAGGCAGGTGCCTGAGGGAGATCTACAATACATCTCCCTGTGACCCCGCCCTGGTGGATGAAAGGAGGTGGTGGTGGAGATGAAGCTCTTCAAAACTTCCCACAGATGGACCAAGTAGGCACGGGTGGGTTTGCAGCATGGCATTTCCTGCTGACAACCTCTGTCCCCATCAGATCCCTCAGCACTGAAGAGCTTGACATCCAGAGCAGCAAAGCTCTGTGTCTGAGACTGTGGGGCAGATACTGAGCAGGGTCTGAGGGTCTGCAATGAGTCTTCTCCAGCAAACGTAAGGGTAAGCAGTGTGCAGGAGTTCAGCCCCTGCCTGGGGAGCGCTGGCAGCACGTACCTGGCTCAGGAATGTGCCATGGTTCAGTGCTTTTGGAGACATCCCTAACAGTATCGCTGCAATTATCCTGTTGTTTAGGTGTCCCCAAGGAATGGAGAGTCTCTCATTATCCACAGGACTGAGAGTTTGAATGCGCAGGGGATGTCAAAGAGGATTTTGAATGCAGAGCCCGAGGAACAGATAGCCACCCATCCATCTGCCTGTCCATCCAGCTTCCCGCTAATGAAGGCAGCGGTAACAAACCACTCCAAGCCAGTGGAAGGGAGAGGAAAACGCGCTAAGCTCACGAGGGGTTAACCCACTCTCAAGCATGGTTCAGTGAAATTGTCAAAAAATCCCTTCTGACAAATTGCCTGAGAAGAGAGAGAAAAATATAAAGAGCCGAGCGCATGGTAATGATTTCTGAAAAGTTCCCCAGCACCAAAACGGCAAAAAACCATTAGCAAAGCAAATTGTATTTTGTGCGCATAATTCACACCAGAACACAGAATCCGGGCAGCCTCGCTTTCTATTATTAACGGGACAGCATGCCAAGTCATCTAGAAAGCTCTCCGTGTGCCGTGGTGACGCAGGCGGGCATCAGCTCTATTCCCCACTCCCAAACCGGTGCAGGTCTCCTCTGCCCATCCCAGGCTGGGAGGTGCTGTGGGATTCACCATGGGAATCAGCTCCCGACCCAAGCGCTGCGGTGCTTCCGCAGGCTGCTGTGCCCTCTGAGGATGCTTCCCTGTGCAGAGGACCTTTCATCAGTGCTGGGAGTGGCCCTTCAAAGCAGGACAGCAGCTTTGACAAATCTCATTTTCCTTCTCTTTTTCGGTTGTGGGATGAGTTGTCTGAGCCTTGCCCATGCTGCTGGGGAGCCCGGAGCTGGCTGTTTGCTCATCCCAAGCCTGGCTGGTGCCTCCACAGACAGCCAAGCCGGCCTGAGCCACTCCTCCCCTGCTCCTGGGGCTCTTCAGCAGCACTCCCCAGCTGACTCAGGGCCCTACCAGACACATTGACTCCAGACACTCTTGGACAAACAGCACCCAGTGTGCCGGCCGGCTGGGCTCTGACACATTCCTGGCTTGCCCCATGCCCCCAGGATAAACAATATTCAGATGAATTTGGTGTATGCTGTTTGCAGAGAGCTTGTCTGTAGGATGCTGGTTAAAAATATCACCTGGGCTCATGCACAATGCTCAGGGGTTGCTCAGGGGATGCTATTTGCTGTGCACATGGCTGGGTCTGCTCTGGCGCACAGGGCAGAGCATTCAACACTGCTGCTGTGCAGTTCTGTGGAAAGAAATGCTGCTCTGCCAGCTGCATGGCATGCAAACCCTGCTTTCCCAACAAGCTCCAGCAATGAAACAACCACTGCTCCTCAGCTCCCTGAGCTCGTGGCATAGCTGCAGCACACCACAACTCAGAAAAAGCCTCCAATCTATAGGCGGGGAAGGCTCCTGCTCATCCCAAAGCCCATCGTGGGGCTGGTTCTGCTCCTCCTCTCCTGGTCCCATGGCTGGACCCCTGAGACACAGGGTACAGCTCCCAGGGCATAGATGGGCAAGGTTGGTCATGCTCACCACAGAGCTGATGATCCTGAAGGTCTTTTCCAATCCCATTGATCCTATGATTCTGTGGTCACCAGCACTGACAGGGTGGAACCTGGGTGGACAAATCAAAGAGTTTGAATGGTGGGATATGGTGGAGCCAGCATGGTAGGACCTGGTGGAGAGGCATACAAGCACAGGACGTCAGTTTTATGCTCACCTGCCAGTCTTTGTACTGCTCAGTTTTTTGCTTGTTTCATTATTTCGTAGAGTCACTCTCCAGCTAGGTCATCAGTAAGCTTCCTTCCCCTTCCCCAGAAACCTTTGAGAAACCCTGATCTTGCGCCCCACCAGCTCTGGAGGCATCGCCCTGAGGTTAAGCACAAATGCTGGGATGTGGACTGAGCACACAGACCAGGAGATGCTGTGTCCTCCCTGCCCAGCTCAGGGGCTCACGAGGAGGGTCCTGGGTCTAAGGAATGATGTGGGAGCTGCACCTGACACCTCCATGTTCATGCACTGCCCAGACCTTGTCCAACCCCTGCTCCTTCTGAAGCTGGGAACAGCGTCAGTGCAGAGCAGTCAGGCTGGATTTTGGTCAGGGAAAGACTCTGTAATTCATTACCTATGCCCCAGGACAGTCAGGATCTTAATAAACACCTTCTTTGAGTCGTGTAGATAGAAGTTACATGAAAATTACCTACTTTAAAAGAACATTAGCATTTCAAAGTCAAACATTAGGAGACAGTGGAATACAATGCCGGCGCACGCTGGCAGGGTTGTGCTTTGCCTCCTTGTACACACTGTGATGTTTTTCATCTCCCTGCTGCAAGTTGCTCCGACAGGATGGGCCACAGGGCTGGGTACAGGACCTCCAGAAGCACTGCTGGGTCTGGAAGAACAAGTGCCTAGCAGCAGGTTGTGCTGCTCTTCATTATTTGGCGTCAAAAGAGCAGTGGAGCAGGTTAGGCGACAGCAGAGGACAAACCAAGGTTGTGTTCCTGGGTCTGGGTGATCAAAAAAGCATTTCTTTGCCCAAGTGCAAGTCTGTGCTGCGTGCACGTCCCGAACAGCCCTGGCTGCCTCGGCGCTCTGGTTTCCAAAGTACTTGGCTTAAGCAGAAAAGGAGAAAGATGGAAGTGATCAGGGACATGAAATGGTCACTGTTGGGAAGAAGCTGAACTAAAGAGATCTAAAAATGCGATGGAAGAGGACTTGGGAATGAATTTTCCCTACAAAGCACTAGGGAAGAAGTAGGGGAATCAAGTGAAATGATGGAGCAGTGGGATTGACACGTGCAAAAACAAGGTACTGGGGATTACAGGGCCTTGTAGTCCTGCAGAGGTGAGCCCAGAAATTTACATAAATTCCAAGCACAGATATCCATTAAGGAATCAAAACCCGAGGCACAGATACAATCTCCAGCTTGGGAAGCCTCTTACCAAAGCTTGCTTGCTGCTGCTGGAGGCTGTCATCACAGCAGCCAGGTCTGTGGGTTCACCCAGCTCACAAACCCTTCCTCAGCACTTTCCAGTATCAGCCTGTGGCAAAGCTAAGATGTGAGGTGCTCCCCTGTGCTATTCTCAGCTTCCCATGAACACACTTCCTAATGAGAGATGTGGCTGCAGATAGAGGTATGCTCTGAACCTAATGCAGTGAGGTGTGGTGCCTTAGATAGCAGAGAACAATGCCCAAAATATCTCTGATCAACACAGCTGGAAGCTTAGAAAAACCCAAATAACATTTACAGGGAATGGAGAAGCCTTCTTGGTTTTGGTCATGTTCCTGGGAAGGAGAAGGTCAACAAACTAGTGTTGAGAAGACACACATGGTAATCAAATCGGCTTTGTTTGCAGGTCAGTAGGTGTAAATTGCGCTTCAATAGTGTCAGACAGTTTGCTCCACTCAGATTAAGGCCATTTTACATTTGTAATTAAAGAGAAGACAGTCCCACCTGCACAGCAGCATTCGCAATGTGGCAACCCCTATTTTGTGCAGTGGTCCCCATTTGCAGGTGACCCAAACTTCCTTTGCAACCTTGCTCTGAATCCTAGGCAAGCAAAGCACGATCCACCTCCTGATAGGCTAATTACTCCGTGTTTCTCAAGATAATACTTCAAGTGCTTGAACACGGCTCTTTTTCCTGCTCATCTACCGCAGATATGAAGATCATGTTGTTGTCATATACGAGTTCTAATCTCTTATCTCTGCTCTTTTATCTTTGCCACTCATTTAGCTGTGCCTAAGGTTTTCTTAGAGCCTTGTCTGCTTGGGAGAGCCCGGTTCTTCTGCGTGATGCCCTCGAGCACTGCTGGCTCGTGGCAGGGTCTCGGCAGCCTCTGCAAGGCATGATATCTCTGGCACACTGCATTGCCCACCTGAGGCATGCTCTGAGCACTCCAGCAGCTTGCTTCCTTATAAACTGGGTGATATCCTCAGTCCTTCCCTTCAGGACTTGAGCTCAGCCCTTTTCTCTCCAGGCTGTGCCAAGATGAGGTTTGCAGTGAGCAGCACACTCGAACTCATGCGCAGTGCATAGTGCTTGGACACGAATCTCTCTCCACGGTGGTCGCAGCAGCTGGGAAATGACATTTAGAGGGGAAGAGGGCATCAGCTCAAGGTATCTGCAGGGCCAAGGTGATCACAAAACATCCATCCCAGCTCAACCCACCTCCACATACAACGCAGCCTCTGGTTGCAATCTGTGTTCACTATCTCCCCCACTCCTGCTCTCTCCTCCTGCTGCCCAGGGGTTGGAATCAGAGGTGCCATGGGGTCATCTCCGTCCCATCAGGATACGCACGAGCCATGCACGGTGACAGGCTGCAGAGCCCTGGGAAAGCAGCCCTGCTCGGGGGCCAGCTCCCCATGTCAGGCCACATTTCTGCGTGGGGAGCCAGCAGGCAGCTATCAGTGCTGGGATGGCTCCCTGTGCCACAATACAAACACAGCAACTGGGCAGGTTTCCCTGGGCTCACTGCTCCAGTGGAGCTGGGGGCTGGAGGTGGAGCGGGGAACAGATCCGAGGATGCCTTTGAGTTTTTCTCCCCTTCCTTCAAATTAAAAAAATATCCTGTGCATCCATCTAGTCAGCCAAGGGAGGCATTTTCCAGCCGCCGTAACAGATTTAGAGCGAGGAACCAGAAGATAAAATAATTTACTAATTGGAAGTGGCACCAAACATTTTGCCTCTTGCCCCTTCTCTGATCTCAGTGGCAAGTGGCTGGCGGCAGGCCAGGAGAAGGAGCAAAGGGACAGTGAGAGCAGAGCAACGGCCGGGGTGCGACGCCAGGAGACCCACCCGATCACTCCCCGGCACCCTGTCGCCTCCAATTAACGCAAGCAGTGCCCATCAAAGGCAAAGCTGGGTGCAAGGCTGAGGAGGAGTGACAGGGCTGGTGCAGAGGAATTTCACACAACAGCCCGGGCATTTTCTAGCTCACTGAATCGTTTTGCCTTTTTTTCAGATGGCTTTGCACTTGGCAGACCTCAGCAGCCTGGCGCATGGGGAGAGCGCGGCATTCTCCACTGCCAGAAGAGGCCAAAAGTCTTCATTCGCTCATTCAGCTGCTCCACAACGTACATTCATTTGTTTACTGAGGCCGCAGATCCACAGCAAAGGATGCTGCAACATTCAGAGGGCAGTGAGGCCCTGGCACTGCTGCCTAGAGGGCTGTGGGTGCTCCACTCCTGGAGGTGCCCACGGGAAGCCTGGATGGGCAACCTGGGCTGGTGAGGGGCACGCAGCTGATGGCAGGGGGTTAGGAACCAGGTGATCTTTGTTGTCCCCACCAGCGTAAGCCATTCTATGATTCTCTGCTGAGGGAAGCCAAGTTGGTGCTGGTGGTCGCAGCAGCTGGGGCACAGCACAGGACCCCCAACACAAGGGTTGTCTCTCAAGAACAACAAGCCCTGGGCACCTGAGCAGCGAGATCTCTGAAAGTAGGGCCAATGTGGGGGTCTACACAACGCCATGCCCACCCTGGTGACCATGTCTCCTACCACCCAAACCCTCCTCCAGCTCAGTAGGCATTCAGCTCCTGGGGGTTTCTTGCTGAGACCCTCTCTAAGATACAGCCCAAACACCTCTCTGTGGCCAAAGGATGCAGACCAGACACTGGGCACCTCTCTATGGGGTGCATAAGTAGTGTGACAGGCTCCTGAAGCTCGGAGGCATCCACCTGTTCCCATGCAAATCCAACAGTGGAGTTTATGGCCCCATTACACTTCTAGCAGAGTGAAGAAGGCAGAGCCCAACCTCAACATCTGAGAGCGAAATGACAAGAAGCCCCCATAGGAGGCTCACCCACAAGGCAGCCCGAGGTGGCAATGGTCTGGTTGGCAAGAGAACAGCACTGCATTCATCAGAATTCAGTCCTTCATCTGCTTTGCCTCCCTCGCCTCCCTGCCCAGCGCAGCTCCCAGCTGCAGGAATGCTTGTCTTAAGTTGCCATCTAGGGGAGCAGGAGAAGGCAGTGGCTCAGAGGTAGGTTACGAAATGAAGCACACAGAGAGCCTGCAGGTGCTTTGCACAGGGAAACTGTGACCGCATAAAGAGCAACAAAGAGCAAAAATGAAATGAGTTGAGACGCCTGAAATACAGCTGGTGGTGTAATTGCAAAGACAAGCCTCTGCTTCAAAAGCATTAGAAGGGAAAATGCAGGATTCCTTCACTTGGTCACAGGAGCAGGATGCTCAGCCTGGTTCTTTGGAGTGGGTTTAGGGTCCAACCCTGGGCAACTCTCCAATGTAGGAATGGCAAACTGCTGACATCTCCCAAGATCTTCTCTGACCTCAGGGGCCACCCCAGTGCCTGAGGGAGCCCCTTCCCCAGCACCGCCCATGGAGTGGTGGGACCACCATGCTCAGGCGAGGTGTACCAGCAAGGTCCTACACTCAGCTGCCTTGTTTTGATGAAAGGCGAAGATAAAGAGGGAGATTAGAGCAACGAGAGGTTTCCGTCGAGGCTAAATCCAAGTTAAACCCAGAAAGGCATGCAGGTGAAAAATAAATCCTCCGGCCTTAAGAGCAGAGGAAAAAAAAGTGTATACGAGGAAGGAGATGAGAGAAAGGAGGAAGAAAAATAGCAGAGGGCGGCAGGTAGCACCGCCAAGCAGCGCATCCCGTGGTGCTCCGAGCTGCAGCCCTCCGGGAGCCGCGCTCCATCCCGCTCCTGAGCTGCGCTGCTGCGTTGGAAACAGCTCCCAGCTCCGCAGACAAAAGGTTCCCTCTATCTGCATTTATAAAGTGCTTATCACAGTGGTGTCTCACTGCTCTGAGCCCTTTCCTGGAGAAGGGCAGAGCTCTTCTATTGTTGTTGTACAAATAGCTTCCCCTGCCAGTTCCTTTCCTTCTAGGCTACTGAGTGGAGCTTGGCTTGGCTCCCTCTGGACTAATTTGATGAGAGATAATTATCTTGTTAATATCATCTTATTTTCATAAGCCCCAGCCTCTCTTTTATTAATTCTGTCAGTTCCTGGTTGTGTTGCTCTTAGGTCCGCTCCTTTTCAAAACAGTAGATCAGGCACTTAGGGGAGAAAGTCGGAAAAAGAACAACTTATCTTAGAGAATGTAAATATTGACATTTTTCACAATGGAGATCCTTTTTAATCTGCTCCTCACAGAGCTGGCCCCTGTGGGACGCTGCCCACAGGTGGGTGGGATACATCAGAGGATGGGCTCCATGGGGGGGAGAGGGGGGGTTCAGGACCTGGGATGCCACAGTGGATGGCAGAGGAATGAGGGCAGAATGCTGGGTGCTCAAGGGGGTGCCAGGCAGGGAAAAGGCTCAGGACACACACCAGGGTCCACCCTGCAAGAGTCCCTTCTGTGCCCTATCTTAGGGTGCCCAGGTGGTGCATGGAAGGGTGGGAAAGGAACACAGATGTGATTGGTCTCAATGGAGAGGCTCAGGTTCAGTGTGCCAAGGGGAAATCCGTGAGCACAAGGGTGTGGCCAATGTGTCTACCCCAGGAAGATGAAAACTATGCAGGGAGACAGCCAAATTCCACTAAATGCTTCAAAGCCTTTCAGACTTCATTATCCCTTGTAAGAACAATGTTTGTGGTTATTCCTAACATTAACAGTGTTACCTCATGATCACGCAACAAGACTCACTGTTAAGCCATAGTGCGTAACTGCAGGATGTCCCAGGGTACCATTCCCATTTCCTTGTCCTGCTCTCACCAGCACATCACTGGGGAGGACCCCGCTGCCCTCTGACACCTGCCTGCATCTCTCACCAGCAAGACATGCTCTGACACTCTTGGGAGGGCACACAGGATGCTTTGCTGCCAGGGTGTGTGCATCTCCACCAAGGCTGTGGAGCTCTGTTACTTGTCTGGGGCATAAAGAAAAAGATTAGCATCAGAATAACGGGGAGAGATATTATCTAACCCACTGGGACAATTTGAATATGATTTTGAGAAAGTTCACCTCTTGTATTAGAGGTGTGAGCTTTCTCTCAGGACCACATCAGATACAAAGGCTTGCTTAGGATGTGGGTCACAGCCCTGGTGAAACAAAGCACTCACGCAGATGCTCAGCTCTAACCATCACCTTAAAGCTAAGTAGGCTCTCAAGCACTTTTCTGAATCAGGACATGAACGCAAGCCTCTTCTCTTTGACTTGACTTTTCTTCAGTAACACAGATATCAAACTCATTCAGCAGAGAGGGAGGGAAAATGAGTGGGTCGGGCAGACTTCCTCTGCTAGAAACTGAATGACATTAAGCCTGCTCATGACTGCTTGCAGGAAGCAGCTTTTTTATTCTAGTTCGTACAAGTGCTCACACTGTGCCTGTTGCTGTAGCATCCAAGGGCTTTCCAGCATTGCATTAGACAATGTGACTAATATCTGTAGCATGCTTATAAGCTGTGGATTTCGAGTCCAGAGCTCAGGCTCATTTATTCAAGGGACCAAACTCTTTCTGTGACAGAGTGCAGAAGTGTGTTTTCAGGAGGAGCAGATGTACTTAAGGCATTTAATCACGCACAGAAGAGGAATCCTGTCCTTCAGATGGTGTGTCACACCCCAAGGTAGAGTGCCTTTTCACTCAGTCCTTCACCATTCCTCACGGTTGAGGTCACCCTACGGGCTCTATTGTGTGGAGGGAAAGGAATGAATAAGCCATTAGAAATAATAAGCACAAAAACGTATCAATACTTCAACTTGTATTGTGGGAAGGCTCAGTGGGGCTGAAATATTCAGATAAACAGCCTTGAGTCAATAATTTGACCATTATTGTGGTGAGAGCGGAAGGTAAAAAGGAGAAAGATGAAAGGACATGTGGTACAACGGGAGGGGTTGGACTCAGTGGTCCTTGTGGGTCCCACACAGCTCAGGATATTCTGTAATTCTGTGACAGGGAGGGGAAAAAAAAAAAAAGAAGAAAACCAGACTGTTTCCCTGACCCCCTTGCAGATGCAGACATGGAGGGGATTGCAGCTTGGCTTGTCCCTGCTCTCTGGGCAGGGCAGTGGGGCTCTGGGGGAAGCTTGCTCTGTTTGCATACTGATTGCTGTTCTCGTGGGACACCAGATCTGCTGCTTGGCTGCAGCAGCTCAAAGGCTCATCTACAGAAAGGCAGATGCCAGCCTTGCTACTGATCAGGCCTGGAAAGGAGCTGGTAGACAGGATATATCTATCTATAAATCACCGCATATCATGTAAGCTTACTGTATATACTAACACATTTAAAATAGGCTGTGGGATGGGAGAAAAAGAAGCAAGCAGAACGTCTGGCTACATCCCTGCAGCTCACTGAGGCACTGCAGCACACGGTTTGATCCCACATCCCCAGAGACAGCATCCATGTCAAGTGGGCACAGCACCTCAACCCCTGTCACCGTGCTTTGACGCAGCACAGACATGACACTCATCTGCTCTGCTCCTCATGTCAGGAGCCCCAGCAGCACCTCCTGCCCAGGAATGATGGGTGATGCTGAGCTGCTCTGCATTGCTGTGGAGCAGGTGGGATGCTGAAGAGGTGCAGCACTTCATAGCTGAGAGCTGAAATCCTTAAAGCTGAAGTTGTTTCGTTTTTAACCTACAACATACCCACAGCTGGCAAAAGGCTTCATGGCCTTCTCTGGACCAAGAAGGGGACAGCACAGGACCAGCACCAAGGTAAATCAACACCCTAAATGCAGATCAAAACACACATGGAAACAGCAGTGAGGTTACCAAGCCAACAGCTCGACGTGATGCTGCTGAGCATGAGCATAGCCTCTTACTTCGTATTTCATCCTCATTTTTTATTGCTGCCTTATTTACTGTCCACTGCCCTAGCCTTGCAACAAACAGAAATATTAATGTCCTCATCTGCTTTCTTATGAAACTGATCGTTCTGGTACCCAAGTGCTTCACGGACGTTCATGAATTCATTTGCACAAGACTCTGTTATGCAGAATCAGGTTTATGAAGATTAAATAGATCCATTAGTTTTAGATGCCCGATCTGAGACACCCAGTCCCTGACATTTTTCTCCAGCAAGCTCATTACAAGGATGGTTTTTATTTTCAGAGCAAGGTTCCCACTGACTCCAGTTATAGCACAACTCTAAGCCTTAATTCAAGCAGCAGAGCCTCCAGCCAGATGCCAGGAAGTGAGGAACACATTAGAAGTCCCAGGTGAAATATACGGTGTACACAAATTGCTGGCTATCAAATGGGAGCACTGAAGCAAAGGTAAGAATTACACGTGCTTCTCCAGGGCAGCGTCCCATCCCATTGATTCTTTCCCTCCCCAGGGCTTGCCTTCTGGCCCAGCACCTTCCCAGTCCAACAGCAACGGAAGGGTCCTACAGCACCCAGCAGGAGCCCTATGCTGGCACAGCCACGGCTACATTCCCAGGGTTGGATCTAGCAGAAATGAAATCACAGCTGTTGAAGAGTGAGTCACGGTGCTCATGCAGAAGGCACCTGAATTCCAGCCATGCAGATGACCTTCACTGCTGTTTTCACCAACTTCCAGAGCCGTATTTTGAAACCTTCATCTTTCTTACTGACATTTTCTGGAGGCCTCAAAACAGGAAAACAGCAAAAGGAGAATGTAATCACGCATCACCAGATTAACTCCCCCAGGCTCATCCAGGGACTTGTGTGTGTGCCACACAGTGCTGGATGCTGCTCTGCTCCAGCATTGCTGCTCCAGAGAGCAGCTGCCCCCAGGCCACGCCACATGCTTGGTCACTTCAAAGCCAGCCAGAGCAGATCCCAACATTTTCTGCTTCCTGCAAGGAGGGGGGTGAATTAATTCCAAACAATTTATCACACAGGCAGCACAGCAGGTGGCAAGCACAGCACTGGAGACCAGTGATCGAGGAGCACCCAGTGGGTCGGTATCTGAGGAGACCAGGCATCTCCTAACAACAAACACCGATTGCTGCCGCTCCCTGCGCGGGGCATCAATCATTTTCCTGTTGGTTATCATTTTCTATCATGTGTCTCTTGTGCATTTTTAATTGGTTAATTACTTTATTCATACACTAAGCACACCCTCAAGCTCCAATTATTATCAGCATTAAGTGCTCGGTTCACCCTATACATCTTTTAAGTGCTGTATTTGGCTGTTTCCTGGTCCGCGCTTCCTTCTCCTACAATACCATGGGGGTCCTGCGGATGCCTGAGCTAGTCCTTTGACAGCCCATAGCCATCCTGCTCATTAGTGTGTTATCTAGCTGCTTATCAGCCCCACTCCCAAGCTCCTCATTACAGCAGATGCAATTACAATAGCAACATTCCTCCTTTCAGGCTGGTACCTCTTCACTTACAGCAGGCCGCTGCTATTCAAGTTAACAGCTCCCCACAGCAACAGTAGGTTGACTTTCCTCATATAAGCCAACACCTACGCCACGTTAATGAACAGCAGAGCTGTTCATTTTGTTTGTTCACACTTCACTGTGGGTATTGTGCATTATATCTTCCGATAAAGGCTCTGGCAAGGAAATCCAGCCCTTCCTCATGCTTGCTGCTGCTCCCTGCAGAGTTTGGAAGCCCTGAGGAAGGGAAATTGCTCCTTTCTCCAGAGGAGCTGAGCACATCCACCAGAAGACAGTGCCCAGAGGGCAGAATGGGATGAAGGAGCTAGACCCCAAAGATTGAGAGCAGACTGGGGGTTGCGGGAGAGTGGGGGCTGCTGGCACCACACGCCAGGGCTGCTTTTGTTTAGAATTCTCATGTCACCTTTCTCCCCTGCATTTAGAATCATAGAATTGTTAAGGTTGGAAAAGAGCACTAAGAGCATCTAGTCCAATCATCAACCCATCCCCACCATGGTCACTAACCACATCCCTCCATGCCACATCTACTCTTTCCTTGAACACCTCCAGGGACTCCACCTCTGGAGATGTGCCTTGATCCAGGAGATGCTGGGGAGTCTCAGTTACACTGCTTCTGGTGTGCTGAGTGCTGATAGACCAGCAGGCGCTCTCACTGGGTGTTTCTTCCATTCAGTATCACATAGCAAACGAAGTCAGCTCAGAGATCTAACCAAAAATGCCTTTTTCCTTTTTCAGGACTCACTTCACTGAGCTCATGGCTGCACAGGTGGGAGATCCAATGCTCCTTGAATGAGGCATCCTGGAGAAGCTTTGCCTTGGCTCTCTGCTCTCCCTCTTGCAGAAAGGGAGATCAGGACCACAGAACACAGCAGTGCCCTGCTCCTTTCCAGCAGGATCAGTGCTGTGCCCATAAACCAAGCCTTGTGCTAGAAATAGGGTTGGCTGGGGCACTACACATAGGTCCTCTGGCCTTTCCCATGGCCCTGCTGGTCCTGGGACAGAGCAGCCCACACCCACTTGGGATGGAAGAATCACAGAGGGGCTCTGTGGATTTCAAGCACCATCTTCTCTGCCTGCACTATAGTCCTGTGTGCAATATTAATTATCCAGTTAACGCTGTTGCCATGACACTCCTTAAAGCCATCAAAGCCAACGTAAGCATATCAGACCTCCACCCCACCCTTCCTATTTGCTACTGGACTGCAGCCAAAGTCCCAGTACCAGGCGTTCATGGCAGAGGGACAGCACCAGCTGCCCCAAGGGTCACCTAGCACACAGCACAAGAAAACTCCAGATTTGGACTTTTGGAAGTGGTGCCTAATTCTGAAACCGCATTCCAAGGATTGACTATATCCAAACATGCCCATTTTTAGGTCAAGCTGCAAAATTACTTTTTCCTTATCACAACATTACCCTATCTTTAGGAGCTAAAAGGGATGATTAGAGTTATAAAGGAGAAAAGAAGGGGGTGGGGTGCATAAACAGATCCAAAGCCCTGAAAAAGACACAAATATGAGATCAAAAGAGAATGAGTCAAATTCTGAGTACCCTGATGTATGCAGCATTTACATCCCGAGCGGCTGACACTTAAGAAACCCCACAGGCAGTGACAGAACAGATCTGAATCCTTCCCCTTCCCACTCAAAGCACAGCCCAAATGTTGAATGCAACCCCTTTATCCCACTAAGAACTGTGAGGAGGTCACTCAGATTTAACCTGGGCTGAGAGCAGACGCAAGAGAAATGATGCCCAGTTAAGTCCAAGGAAAATCTTTTTCCCCACCAGATTCCTCCTCCCTACTTAAGATCTGGTGCGTGTCCTCATGGTGACTGAGTACCCCATTTGCAGGCCCAGCCATCAGCACAACCAGAAAGCAGAGCAGTCCCAAACACTGCCTGTACCCAGCATCACAATCCCAGCTGCAGGCTGACCTTCAAAACCTCAAGGCACAGAGAGGCAACCGGGCATATGGGCAAGAAGGGTTCACAGGGCTCCTTCTGTGAACTCACCTATGTCTTTTTTTGGGCAGTGTAGTTTCCCCAGCGCTCAGCAAGCAGAAAAGAAAGAGTATCCATAAAGTGTACAGGCACCTCTATGTTTGTTTCTTTTTTTTGACCCACACATCAATCCTGCTTGCCAGAGGATTGCTGCATGGACAAATCAGTGGCTACAGTAAGGAAACTGGGAAGAAGACTAGCTCTAAAGGCACAACTCTGCTTCCCCAAGCTTCTCCTGTCTTATTGTCCCTTCAAAATAGAGCCTACTTTCCCTCTGCAGGAGCTGGAAGACTCTTTAGTGTCCTGCTCTGGCTCTCCATGTGATGCAGGAGTTTTCTTGATGGCCATCAGTGTGAAGGAGCAGCAAGACTAAGCCAGAATGGGACAGCAACCAGCGAACATTTTGCCCCATAATTTATTTTAAGGTACTTTCTAAGTTCTCTTCCTGGCTTATTCCCCAGTGCCCTATGTTCTTTATCATGCCAAGATTAGACACACGCTGTCCCGCTGCAGGGTGGCAGTGAGTCGATACAAAAGCAGAAGGCTTATGCTGTGAGAACTCAAGGGAGACGTCCCTGTGGTGTAAATCTTTCCTTTATTCCCCCAGAAGTTTGTCTTCCTTCTTCTGCATGCATCCAAGTATGTGCTGCCATCCAGGGAAGGAGAACAAGGAGCTGCAAAGCGAGGAGCTGCTTCGTTTACTGCAGAAGGAAATACGAGTGGATCTTTTACTTCTGCTTATGAAATCCCATTTATGACAATATTCACACCTACAAGCAGCTGGCACCCTTCTTCAGATGCCAGAGGCTCTGCTGGTGATGAGTTTCTGGCTGGAAGCATTACCACTCACAACTGATATGTTAATGCAATTAGAGACAGTGCCAAGTGCAAAGCAGTATTTGTCCTGATATTATTGGTGATAAAGGAGCCTCTTGTGTGAGAAGCAAGTCCATTTCCAATCCATCTGTATCTATATCTAAAAAAGCTTTCATTTTCCCGAGCACGGCAGCAGATTCTCCTGATAAATTGCTGCCATATCTTAGCTCCCAACTACATTACATCCTATTCAAATCCCCTTCATTATAACAAGAAGCAATATGACACCAAAAGCTTGTCTAGGGAATTTATGACGCCGCGGAGACTCTTAGATCCACTAAACCCCATTAATACCATCTCCCATATAAAACATACACCTTATTACGCACTCCAGTTGCGGGTAGCAGGTTTCTTTCCACCAGGGTTCCCATTTTCCTTGCCAGGGAGGCACAAGCAGTGAGGGTGAACCAGGGAGTGCCTACTGAAAGCATCTCTGCCTCTGGCCTGGCACCTGTCAGGAGCTTCACCTGTGGGGAGGGCTTTGTACAGTGGTTTGTCTCCAGTTTGCTAATGGAGCCAAGGCAAAAGACTGCACCCCCTTGATGCAAAAGACTGTACCTCTTTCAAGACACAAAGCTTCAAAAAACTGGATTCAGGGTGGAATGAAACATTGTGTTCAACCCAAAATGAAACACTGTGTTTTGTTTCCCTTCAAGCCATTTAATTAAAATAAATTTACTCTCAAAATCTCTCGGGGAGAAAAAAAGTAGCCTGACATTTCAACAATGGAGCGACAATGCGCATTGATTTCCTGATGTCTTCTTTCAAACACAACCCCTCCTCCAAACCTTGCTTCATTCCTGAGGGTGATCTCTCTTCCTCATCCTTATGCCTGGAGCTTGGGAAGTTGATCAAGAGGGGAGAGGTCTGGGTCAGCTGCTTTTCTTCTCTGAGCATCCCACCCTATACTTCTCCTGGAGGAACGACTGCCACCAGGCAGTGCTGAGGAGCAGTGTAGCAGCCCCCAGCAACTGCACATGGTCCCATAGCAACCCAAGGCACTGCAAGGATGCCGTGGAGGTGGGAAGCCGTGGCATCCCTTGTTTTGCTTTCTCCCACACGCATGGATGCTCTCCTCCACCTCTCACCCCCCGGCTTTCCCACCCCGCGCCAGGCTGTGCCCTTCAGGAGTCCAGGTGGCAGCTCGCTGCTGATCAGCCTGCTGCTCATTAGGCTAGGTAAACATGTTTGTGTTTTCCTCTTTTTACCCCTCGTTTAGTCTCATCCCACTGTACTGTTTACTGTACTGGATTATGCAAATCTAAAGACAACTGGCATCAGAAAGCAGGTAAGCAAAGCCTGTGCCTACTGCTCTGGGCCATGCCAAGGACAGGCATGCAGCTTCTCCATGAGTCACCTCTGATCTGGGGTTCTCCCAGTCCATCCTGAGACTTGCCCAGCCTCCCCCACACCCAAATGAGGTGAAATTGGACAGTCTCCCATCCAAGTATCCTTCTGCAAGCATGCAGTGAATACTGCCATGCTCAGTGCAGGGGTAGACTGGGACAGTTTCCTCCTCCTGAAGAAGTGCTATCTGGCCCAGGAAGCAGATTTAAGGTGGGTGATTTTGTGCCAGAGTTGTTAGGATGGTGAAATCCTGGGGAGATGATGGGGAAAAAGCAGGGGATCTCTGCAAGCCATGGAATCATAGAATGGTTTGGGTTGGAAAGGGCTGTAAAGATCACCTGGTTCCAACCTCCTGCCCCGGGCAGATCACACAAACGTGATGCAATTGAAGAACTTGATACTGAGCTCTTGCACACACCATGGACTAATCTGTAAATAACTCAAGGTAACTTGAGTGCAACTAGACTTGTTCTTGTGGCTTTTAAAGTCATGTAGATCAAGATGAGCAAATGTCTCCATGACAAAATGCCATGGATTATTGATGCTAAGGCCAAAAGGCTACACCGCCCTCCTTCATCACCAGGACCAGATAGTTTTACCAAGCGATTCCTGTGTCAAACCTATAATTTCTGGCTGAGCTAGTGTAGCTCTTGCAGAAAGACATCCAATTTCAAGGAATAAAACTCCAGGTAACGAAGAGTCAGCCATCTCTTCCATATATTGTTTAATGGATAATTCTCTTCACTGTTGGAATATGTCTTCTTTTCAGGTTGAATTTGTCTAATTTCAGTTTCCAGCCATCAGATCTTGTTACATCTTTGATCGCCAGATTAAAGAGCTCTCTGGTCTCAAATACTCTCTCTTCTGCCGGGTACTTCCAGACTTGTGTCAAGTAACTATTTAAAGTGCTTTTCATTAAACCTTTCATTATAAAACAAGTATTTTTTTCAGGGTTTCACTAACTTCTATACCTCTTTTTTGGAGTCTTTCCAAATTTTCAGTATGTGTGGCCCTGGAACTGGACACTAAGCACACTGGTGGTGTTAATAAAACATACACAGTCCTGTATGAATGTGAAACCAGTGTGTGTTGCTCTTTGTCATTCTCCTCTATAAGGATCCCAAGTTCATGTCTCTTCCACTCAAACCCACTGTGCTTTTCTAATCCATGCCCTGTGCAACAGCCCCTCTCTGTATGTAGATCTTTGTTCCTTGATGCATGGATATCCATTTCCAGATTCCTGGGACAAACTCAGCCTACCATGCGATTCATGCTGCCTCAGTGGCAATTTTCATCCTGATGAGTTTTGGACTGTCCTTAATTCTTCCCTCTAAAGAGGCTACTGGATCATTGATAGATCCAGGATGTTGGCTGCCGTCAGGAAGACCTATCCCTGGTCTGATGTTCTACCCTGGAAACCACAGACAATGGTCTTCACAGACCAAGAGTGATGGAGTATTTTCTACCACTTCAATTTTCATTTATATTTATTGTTCACCCATCATTAATGCTCTCAACTGCCAGAATAAGGCACAGCTTCTATCTGGACAGCTGTTTGAATGGCAACCAGCATTTGGGTGACAGGATGCTTGTGCATGAGTCTTGTGCTAGCAGGAATCTGAAATGTGGCTGTAGTTCTGTATCGGATCTGGAAATTGCTCCCAGGGTCTGCAGGACAGATGTAGGTTTTTAATTACAATTCAGGAAAGCAAAAGGTAGAGGCTCTGAAGAAGAACAAGGGAGGCATACAAATAAGCACTGACAAGTTTGTCTGGAGAAGAAACAGCTCAATCTGAATTAACTGTCTGAAGTTAAATATGAATGTGAGTCTGGGGAAGGTGGCTGAGCACGCGGCACATGTACGTGACAGGAGGAAGGGGAGTGCAAAGTGTGCTAGCCTCACACCAGGCTAGGCATCCAGAGGCTCCCCAAGCAGCCAGCAGTGATACAGGTTTCTCCAGGGCAGAGCCAGGGGTGGAGCTGCAGTGGGAAATCCCAATGGTGGAGGATTAAATCCGCAGAGATAATCTCTCTTCATTAAGAAGAGAGGCAACCATGAAACCTGTGTGGTTTCTGGAGGGAGCAATCCTCCCATCCACTTGGTGTTCCATTTTGGGATTCTGCCAGCACAGGAGAGGAAGATGGAAGGTGATTTATCTGGAAAGCTCCTTTTTAATTACCTCTACTATTCCACAACCAAAACAGCAACTCCAGCAGATGTAGGAAGCAGAAGAAGAATAAGCAAGAAGCCACTGCATCAACAAAGCCTCAGAGGGCGTGGAGAAAATGGAAGTAAGAAACTTCCTGAAAGGAGGTTGTGGTGAGGTGGGGGTCAACCTCTTCTCTCAGGTAACAGCAATACGATAAGAGGTAACAGTGTCATGTTGTGCCAGGGGAGGTTAGGAATGGGGATTAGTAAGAGTTCCTTCGCAGAAACAGTCATCAGGCACTGGAACAGGATGCCCAGGGAATTGGTGGAGGTGTTCAAGGAAAGGATAGATGTAGTACTTGGAGACATGATTTAGTGGGTAATGTTGCTGGTAGGCGGACAGTTGGACTAGATGACCTTTGCAATCTTCCCCATCCTTAATGATTCTAAGATTCTTCTTGGAGAGGCACACCAATAAAAGGCAAAGGGAATGTATTGCAGGAGAAACCCCAGCTGAATACATGTAAAAGGTGTTTTCCTATGAGGCAGGTCAAGCAGTGAGCAACCTGGTTTGGTTTTGGATCTGGTCCTGCTTCAAGCAGAAAGTTGGACTGGAGCAGTTTTTGCAGCAGTCTTTGTAATAGTAGAAGAACACAGACCAGCAGCGTATGGAAGCAGAGGCTGGATAGCATACACATTGCTTTGGATGCTCAGTACATATTCAGCTAGGCTTATCAAGATCCTGTACTGTCATAGCAAATAGACTCAGCGCTGGACTACAAAGCATCCTGGCACTACTTGACTCTCCAGACCCACAGCTGTTCCTCCAAGCTGGGCATTGCAGCCCTGCCAGCTTGCTCGATGAACACATAGCTGCATTAAGAAGCACAAACCCCCGCTGGATCAGATGCAGAAAAGTCGTGTTTCCAGACACCAGCTTCAAGAATCAAAAATCAACATTTCTTCTCCAAAACCATAACTCTCAGCTAAAGACTGCCGGATTGTGATGGCGTGGCCCAAAACAGCTGGAGCAACTCAGCTCCCCTGAGGGAGTGCAGGAAGCGGTTTGTAATGAGGAAATAAATAAATAAATAAATAAATAGAATAAAACCAGGAGCTGATAATTTCCCCGAAACGGTTGCTAGCGGTGAAAGTTAATTTGTCATCGTTATACTTCAGCGTCTACATCCCTGTAGGTGAATATGTGCATTTTGAGGCAACTCCCCCCCAAGACAAGCCTAGTTCCCAATTCTAAAATGTTCCCGCTATGTAAAGATTAAAACAATAACATTTTAAGCCTGCAAGCTTATAATCTGAAGCGGTGGTGGGGGAAGACTCTGCGGCAGCGCAGGAAGCCCTGCTAATGATGTCAGTAAATTGTATCAGAAGGATTCTCTCATTTTGCGAAGAGAGATGTAATAGCGCAGGCTATTCTCACTGGCACTAAACTCATTAGTTTGTTTACAGTGTGCCTGCACTGCTCTCTGGTACACTGAAAATCTTATTTTGCCTTTGATATTTCCAGGCAGAAAGAGAAGGGAGAAGTCAAAGATTCCCAGCATGATTTGATGACCTCCATGTTTTGTTACTGGGTGCTGCCTACCAGGTGCAGAGGGTCAGGGCGCTGGGGACAGCTTGGGGACAAGTGCTGATGAAAGGAAAGAGGGCACACTTCAAAGGTACCAAGGTGTGCTCCCCACACCACGGCTCTTCCCACACACCAGAAGTCTCCGTCAGCACCAGGAACGTTTGTCTCCATCAGGACTCAGCTTGGTGCCCCCCCCAGCCCACCACCATCATCTCAGTTTCTCATCCTGCTCTGTAGTACAGGGTGGGAGCTGCCTGCACCAGACAGGTCATGTTGTCCCAGGAACTGTGTCACAATACAGCATTCCTTCCACCCCTTTGTCTGGGTAGATGTGTGGTCATTTTCCAGCACGCAAATATAATACTTCTGACTCCTGGCAGTGATAAAAACCAGTGGGAGCTCAGCCCTGAGAATGCTGCAGTGAATGAGCATTACACAGTGGCCTCCATTCACCCATTTCTGGCTAAATGGGAAATGGAAACTCAGACCTAAGGATGCTGCAGGGAATGGGCACCACCCAACTGCTTTTGCCTGTGCATTGAGTGGGCTCAATGTGCATGGAGAAAGCTTTGGCCTCTGGGATATGACCCCAGGTGACATGCCCTTGACTTGGGAAGATGAGTCCTACCCACCAACGATGGGAGTAGAGCAAGAAGATGAATAAAAGTGAGTGAGTGGAGTGGGTCATCATGAAGTAGGGCTCTTTGCTCCTCACACATCTCTGGGGCCCTGCTTGCTCCAGTAATGACATCCTCTTGGATGCTCTGGGGCTCTTCGGTGTAGAAAAATCCTTTTTGGTTTTCCATGGTCTAGGACCACTTCTCTCTTTGAGAGCCATTCTCACAGCTGTGCTTGGGAGGGAAGAGTTGCTCCCAGCCTCCGCCGTGGTTATTTGTGGCCATATAACACAATCAGCTTGCAAGGTTACTTACTCATCTCATTATGCAAGCATAAACTCTAGGCAGACAAATATAAACTAAAATAAGGTTTATGCCTTATTGAGAAAGCTTATTGCATCTCCTAAATTGGAATAAAATATGTACAGGTGAAATGCTTTGCTACGATTACAAGAGGGCTCCCAGATCTATAGAAAGGGCTCCCACTGCAATAGTGCCAGTGGGGTCAGGGACCAGTCTGTGCAGTGCTGGCAGCAGAAGAGCTAGAGATGGGAATGTTGCACTGGGAGGCAGGGGCAGCAGGATGGATGTGGCAGTGGGATGGATGGTGTCAGTGGGATGGTTATGGCAGTGGGATGCAGTTGTGGCAGATGGGTGACATCTGCTCCAGCTGCAACGGTCCTGTGCCTGCCTCAGTTTCCCAACATCTGGCTCTGAATGACAGTGCTTGCTCCCATGCCAGCAGTTAATGAGATCGTGTTAGTACATGGCTCTGAACACAAATGTCTCTGTGATGTGTAAGTGCTAAGTACTATTAGCAAGTAACAGCAGCTCTCCTTTGGTACAGGGCTCTGCTGACTTTGCCTGAGGCCATTCAAACTCAGTGAAGCATCACCCTCAGCAGTGCTACCTGTGCAGTGGCAGACCTCCACATCCCACGGTGCTCTGGAAGCCAGCCCAGCCACGCGGAGATTGCTGTACCTCCAGAATTGTAGACAGGGTCTGCATAGGAGCCCTGCGGACTCGGAGGTTGGGGAGAGACCCATGGGAGGCAATGTGTTCCAGCAGCAGAGTGGGACAGATAGGGGCTGCCCAATGTAGACCCCATGCTTCTAGCTTATGCCTTGCTCCTCTGAAGAGGATGTGATTAGTGCACTTCTGTCTGCTTTCTCTGGGTGTTTCTGTAGCCTACAGACACCTGTGCCGTAAGGTGGAAAGTGGAGCCATCCTCAAAGCCTCTATTGATGCCCCTGGCTGTCTGACACTCCACCCCCAATGGCAGATCCATCTGTGTCTCAGCAGCTTCTGCATTCGTCCTCATGATCATTCTCATCCCTCTTCCTCATCCTTCCTCTTCGTGCTACCTGATTGTCTCTGCGCTAGATCCTGCCTGGAGACAGATGATGTGCTGGGCAGAAAAGGCAAAGTTTATTAAGTTGGTGTGGGAAGCTCTAGCAGGCTGGGTTCACAATTAGGCTCCCAAAGGCAAGAACATAAAGCATTCAGACACTTGGGATACAGGGCTGATTACCAGCATCTTTCATCATTAAATATTAACACCCAGGCTGCTTAAAGGCCAGTGAAAGAATTATAGAATTTAATACCTATCACGCTCTATCAATAGGCCGGGAGAAATATGGTCCTTTCGCCTATGTTTTTTTTTAATGCTTCAATGTAAACTAGAAGACTGGCAAAATTAAACAGCACAATTCTTGGTTAGGAGCCACTGGGAATTGCAAACAGGGAGCACCAGGGATCAGACTTGTTTGATATGCTAGGGGAGAGAGCTCATTAAAACATAGGCATCGGTACCAGAAGGAAAGGAAATTAAAGCATAATTTAAGAAAAGGAATCCATCTACAGAGCATGGCTCCAGCCCCAGCAGTCCCCAGTGTGGCTGTCAGCTCCTGGGATGCTAAGCCAGCTGCAGCCTGGTGCCCTGGGCAAAAGAAGCAGCTGCACCACTTCCTGCAAGAGGTCTGAGCGTGCCGGGGAACCTGACATGGTGTGAAACCCTCCCTGGTGTCCACATTCCCCTTTTGCCCTTGCACACACATGGGGCAGAATGGCGAGGACAGACTGCTGGAGCTCCCCAGTGTCACTGGTGGCATCCTTAACCACTTCAGAGAGCTGGGGGAAACCCAGCAGCCAGGAAAAGATTGTGCTCTGGGTGTGACGTGCTGTTTGCTTTGCTTCTTTCTTCTGTGCTACAACACAACCACCACCATCTCCATCTGTCCCTGGGGAGAATTCATCCCTGCAGGAAAAGAGCTCAGCAAAGCCCCCATGGCACAAAAGGACTCAGCAGAAGCTAACCAGCCATGGGTGCCACTCGTGCTTTGCTTGTGGTCATTCTATCACCTTACAAGCTGCTCCCAGTGTAGTTCTATGGACTGAGATTTAACAGATACACCACCATAGGGGCAGCTTGGCAGGAGGGCTGGGGTTGGCCCAGGGCTGTCTGAAGAAAACTGTCCTCCCGCTGTCCCCTCGTCACTGTCCTGCAATTAGTGACAACTTTTTACTGCTCACCACGTGGATAAAGACAGCCCGGAAGTTTCTGCTATGAAAAAAACAACACACTTCTTCCTTTTGAGTTTTTTACTTGAACACCAGGATGGCTTTGACCTGCAGAAGCAAGGACTGAGCTGGAGGAGTTTTACCTGGTGTAGGGAACCTGCTTTGGCAGGGGGGTTGGACTCGATGATCCCTTGAGGTCCTTTCCAACCCCTATGATTCTATGATTCTAAACCCACCAGTAGAGCTGCCACCCTACCTAGTGCTCTCCAACCTTCCCTCATAGCCACACTTCAACAGCAACTCAGAAACTGCAGTTCAGATGGTAGGATGTGTTCACACGATGGGAAGTGAACACCAGTGATGTTCAGACTTCACTCCAGCAGGCTGCACATCCACAAGGCAGGACCGTGATTTTCCAGCTCCCCTCCTCCCTCCGTGCGTTTCCCCTCCCCTGCCTCCCACTTGTGTGTTGATGAGTGTGCAGGTGGCCAGCCATGGAGCTCACAGGCAGTTGGGAGCATCATCACCAGGCAGGTCACCCGAGATGGAAGCTGCAGCATCAGGAAGGCAGATCCAGACACGCATGACTCCGGGGAGCCTGATTGAAATAACTAATTAGCTTCTTGCAGCCACTCTCTTTCGCAAGAATAAGACCATGTCCCACTCCATATTTTCTAATGAATCCCACTCTATGTTTTCTAATGATTTGTTTAACTGGGCCCTCTGTGTCCCAGGCTGCGGTGCCAGCGTGGCCCCACGCAGCCTACCCAGGTGCTGGGGGAAGCTTTTCATACTCTCTTAAATTTACCTTCCCATGCTGATATGCATAGCTTCTTTATTATTTTTCCCATCACAGTAATGTACATTCCACCTCTCAGTGCCATTCAAAACAATTCCCCCCTCCCCATGTTTATGCATGCAGCCGTATGCAGATGGTTACCATTTTTTCTACTCTTTTGAGCACCCCTCAGGGTGCCTAAATAGGTGAGTTCTTCCCTTCTCCTGCTGGCGCAGCCCATCCTGGCCCCACTAACTGATGCCGGGGATCTGGACTCACATTTTACATCCCCAGAGCCGCATTCCCATTACCCACACGTACACCGATCTCACAAACATTTGTAGAAGCAAACATCCTTCCAGCTGCAGAAAGTTATACTGAACTCAGGAGGGCTGCCTGCGAACAACATGATTCCTGTGCAGAAGTATTAGGAATATTTTGATCAAATCATCTATTTTAATTGTTATTTTGAAAGGCAATCCCTCTGCAGTGATTTTTCTTTTTCTTTTTAAATTACATTGTTTGTGGCTTGCTTCTCCATTATCTCTTGGCTGTGCGGAGGAACAGGCTTTCTTCTCTATTTATGCTGTTCTTTTACTAGTGTCTCAGGTCATACCAACTTACGACAGTTGCCAAAATCATGTTTCTTTCCCCATATACATTTTCATACCAACACTTGACTTTCTTTTTTTTCCCCCGGTGTTTTATTATTCTCCATTACACAAATCTTTCCCCGGGGAACTGCCAGTGTGACAATAAATCACCGTTCATTCTCTTCCCCGCTCCTCACACCCCTTCTTTACACAAATTTAATTTATCACACATTGATTTGTATACTGCTTATGAAGAATGCTTTTTAAAAGATTCCATTTTTTTTTCCTGGCCTCCTAAACTCAACATCTCTGAGCCAACAACGATTTCACACCCCTCCTTGTTTGCTGCAAAGCTCCTCTTTTCTCTCTGAGACACATTTGCAGAAGGTCCCTGCATTGTGCTGCCATACGCTTGGCCATACCGTTAGCTAACACAGCTTGTTAGCCTGTCCCTATTTTCCTCCAAGCCTTAAGAAATCCTGTGTTGTCTCCTTCTATTGTATTTGCCGTTGTAGTTCTGTGAACTCCGGCTCCTCAAGAGCCCATAACGATATCATCCTGCCTGCTCCTTTTCTCCTTGCATCTTTCTTTCACAGCAGGTCCGTGCTCTGTTACAGCTTCATTATCGTGCTTTTTAAGATTCCCCCAGGAGCTGCAGCACTAGTGGTTTTTAATATCCCACCCATGACAATGTTGTCATTGGCATTATCATCACTCGGACCAGGATTGGTACACCATGGGCAGAACGCACAGGTCAAGAACATCCCTGTTTCACACAGCTTAATTTGAGAAACCAAAAGCAGGCAATAAATGAAGACAGAGTCACTGCATATGCATGCAGAAATAGCAAGCATGTTTGTCATTAACAAATTGCAGGATGGCTTGAAGCAGAGCTCCTGCAGACCCAGGAGGGATGCGCAGAGCAGGGGAAACTGCACAAGGATGCTCTGGGAGGCAACCAGCAGCCCCTGTGCACAAGCCCTGGGGATTTGCTGGGCTTTTTAACAGCTGATGTTGGAAGATTGAGTCTCATTCCATGTGACACCTCCCTGTGCCTACCTTCGCTCCTGCCCCCTTTGAGCTGAACAGTATCAAGGAAACCATGGAAAGTGGCCACCTCTCCTTTTTCAGAGGATCACAGAGTAGCCTGGGTTGGGAGGAACCTCAAAGGTCCACCCATTTCAACCCCCTGCCAAGCTGCTAAATCAAGCACTAGATGAGGTCACCCAGGGCCCCATCCAGCCCAGCCTTGGGCACCTTCAGGGACAGGAATTCAGTGTAGGTGGAGATGTCCAGGGAAAGCTTTGTGGAGGTTGAGTTAAGGGCAGGGTGGGCTTGTGCTGATTGAAGGTGTCATCGTACAACAGAAATTGTTGCAGCACCGGGGGGGGGGGGGGAGGGGGAGGGGTTCAGAAGCAGAAACCGAAGTAAATCCTGTTCTGAACAATATAATACAATACCGCCATATCTCCCAGCAACATCCACCGAAAACCAGGGACGAAGGTGGAGAGATGACAAAGAAGAAGACATTCTATAAAGAGCCCTTCTGTTTTGACAAGTTAAAAAAAAGTATATGCAGTCAAAGATTAAATGCCAGTTTGAAGAGGCATTCATACGTACTTCAAGGAACCGCTCCAATATAGAAAACAAGAAAAGAACATTTCTGAGAACTTCAATTAAGTACAAGGTAACTTGGAGTCATTCCCATCCGTTCCTTAAATTTTCCAGACTATCTTCTCCCTTTTATTTTATGTATGGCGCTCAGAAAGGCTTTGCTACATCAAAGATACTTTTTGTCTCCTTTGTTCAGATGTATAAATTTGCCTACAAAAATTAGAAATATCATCAACGGCAAAAAATAATTTATTTGTAAAAGGAACTAACTTTTGTTTGAACTAGAGCTGGGAATTGAGATAATGTCTATGAATTGTGGAATGAATAGATGGAAGTATCTGAATTTATGGAAATATATGAATTCTTCTTTGCTGATAGAAAATTACAGTCAGGGCCCATCGCAGGACAAATTAATATTCAACATAATCTCATTCCCACAGTGGAAACCAAAGAGGCAATTGATCTTGTTTCCAGTGCAATCAATGGGCAAGCTGTGCGAGCAGCTCTGTGAGCCCGTGGCACACCTGGGCTCTGGCGGCCCCATTCCTCCCGCCCACCTCCATGAGCCTTTGTTGCTGCTCGGATTAGCTTGGAATTTACTGTCCCACTCCAGCTCCTTATTTTTTCTGTTTTAAGTCACATTAAGCATGCTCCGTGTGAGCATCAGTAATTATGCTTATCCCCTTGAGGTCACTTTTTAGATGTATCCTCTGGATCTTCAATCCCTCCCTGAAGTAAGATGTTCCTCTTAATCAAGGCTGCCAGGAGAAGCTCAGCACTCGCAGCATGGAGGAATATTAGTGCTAACAGACATTATTTTTTATTTCTCTTTCAAATGCATTGATTTTTTATCTATTTTATTCAAAGATGGAGCTGTGGCACCTATTTTACATTCTGAGTCTGCCACAGGAGCTGTAATAATTCTAAGCAATGCGCACTCAAGCCAGCATGCCACCAAAGCAGTCAGCTTTCACCCAGTCCTGCCAGCCCTGAGTCCCCAGCATACAGAGAGCACGGGAAGGTGGCACGTGGCAGGCTGGGGATGGCCAGGTTTGGTGGTGGTGACCAGCAAGGAGGCTGCAGCCGCTTGTGTTGGCGAAGGAGCCGAACTCGTATTGGAGCACGAGACTGTCTGAGCCCAAAAAGAGGCAGCCTCGGTATGATCGATCTCCACTTCTCAAACCAGACCCCAAACTGTGTGGCCCGAAAGAAAAAGAGGCTCAGCAAGGAGGATGCGCTTCACCATCTGAGCAGCCGAGAGCTGCGCTTGCGCACGGCGCAGCAGAGGACCAGGCTTCTGAATCGGGCAATGCTGCTTGCAGGGGGACAAATCGATTTAGAAACTACTCTCGCTGACCCAGGATTACAAAACAAACAATGACAGTCACTTGCAAGCTCACAACAGCCTCTCATCGCCTGCCTCTCATCCCAGCTGCTGAACACGCTGTGCTTTGTTGCTGGAGGAGCGCGATGCTAGCAAACCTTTATTCTCATATCCGAAGTGCTCGGTGTGGGGGCGGCAGCTGGGGAGAAATCTCAATACAGATATAATATAAAACAGTGCTACAGGAAAAAAAAATAAAAATAGTACTTAAAGCTCCAGTCTCATTCTTTAGGGAAAAGCAGACTGGGAGAGGATACACAAACAATAGCTGCATCTCTACGCAGTCTTTCCTGCTAGGCACAGCTGGCCCATGACTCTCTGAATAAGCAAAGCCTGCCTGGGTCCATCAGCCTCTTTCTGGAGCAGGAGGCCGTTTTGGCATCTAAAGGAATGCATGTCTGTCCCAGGCAGTGTGTGGGAGCCCACGTAATGTTTCAGGTTGGAACCTGTAGCATGTTTGGGTGAGTACCCATAAGATATTGTGTGTGGGAACCCATATGATTCTGCAGATAGACTCTGTGGCCACTGCAGTGTAGAGGAGCTAACTCTAGGGAAGGTTTCTGAGCCTAAAAAAAAAAAGGCAGACTGGGAAATATTAGTTCCCTTAGGGCCTGAGAAAAAGAATTATAGGAGTTGTGAACAGGAAACAAGGAGAGAAATGGACCTGGAACAAGGGTGGGGAGATTGGTCCAAAGCATACTCCATTAGTCACTTTTGATCATAGAACCACATTACCATCACAGAATCATGGAGTGACTTGGATTGGAAGTCATCTTCAAGACCACCTACTTCCAGTCCCTCTGCCACAGACAAGGTTGCCACCCACCAGGTTTCCCAGGGTCCCATCCAGCCTGGCTTTGAATTTCTCCAAGGATGGGGTATCCAAAACTTCTTTGGGCAACTTGATCCAGTGTCTCACCAAACAGGTTGCTCAATATTATTTAGAGGTTGGTGGCTTTGGAAAAGAAACCACAACTAATTAACTTTGAGCTGCTAATAGATCAGCTCATCTGAGAGCATTGGTTTTGCTAATTAGTCCTGTCCTACTAAGGACAGAACTTCAGGCTGGAAGACTAGTGGTCTGAACCACCATGACCAATGCTATATTATGCAGCTGAGGAGGTAAGAGAGTTACGATGGGATGCTGATAATAAAAACCACTTTGACATGTTCTGGGTGAAAGATAAAGCCATTAAGCATGTTGTTTAGGTTTGTGGCTACAGTTCTACATAACTCCTGCTTGGTGAGAACTGAGACAGTTCATATGTGAGTGGCGTGTGTGGCATCTCATTAACTGACTTGTCTTGACTAGGGCAAATGGTCAAATTTGAGGTGAGTGGTGCAATACAAATGTCCAATGTGCCTTTCCTGCTCTCTTTTCCCCAGCACAGGTGTGGACTTGGCCCTTTAAGCTGATGGCAGCAGATCCTGTCCTTGCCCAAGGCTGTGTCTCGACCTGCTCAGATGGATGTAAGGGTGTAAATCTATGTCTGTGCAGGTGCTAACTTGGGCTTTGGCAAATTGCTCTGATTCACTTGCATAACCTGATTGAGGGGCTGCTGAGGTAGCTCTCATTTCTCATGAGGGCACAAGATAAAATATCACTCACATCCCAGCTCCTCTCAGACATGGCACTAAGTGGTGTGGGAGGTAGGAAATATGACATCATTTTTCTTTAAAAAGGGCATAAGGAACTGGAGACAAGTAAGTGTGCTTTCTGTGACAGGCAAATTTGAAGGAACTGCAATATACAACAGAATTAACAGGAGTCTTGGTAGATCTGGATATACTGGGGAAGAGTCAGTTTGGCTTCTCTGGAGGGAAGTCATAGCTCATAAATCTATTAGATTTCTTTGAAGGTGTCAACACAAGTCCAGGCAAGGATTAGCTAGTTGCTGTAGTTAAACTGCATTTTCCAAAAGTTACCTTCAAGGCCTCTCACGGGAAGGTGAAGTTATGGAATATGAGAGATTCATGTGGTTAAAAACATGCAAACAAGGAGAGAAAAGCTGACCAGTGTTTGAGCTGCCCAAAGACTAGTCACTGGGTCCCTCAGAGGCCTGTTCTGGGATCTCTGCTGTGTGACATGCTCATCAATGGTCCGGAAAAGTGGTGGATAATGAAGTGACATTGTTTGCCTATGCAACAAAATTATTCAGGATCATGAAATCTAACACTGACAGTGAAAAGCTCTGGAGGATCTTCGGAGACTGAGTTACTGGCAATAAAACAGAAGATGAAATTCAGTGTAAATAAATGTAAGGGAATGTCAGTAAAGGTGAAAAATATCCAGAATGGCAACCCAGCTCAAACAGACAACGATAAGCACTGAATTAACTACTACCACTTATCAAAGAGTTCATGGAAAGTGCTCAGGGAAAGCTGCTCACATGCACGCGTGGTCAACAAGCAAGGAGGATGGTAGGCATTACTCGAGGGACCACATGTGGCAACTGTCATCCTAACCAGTGTGGAGATCAATGATCCATCTTCATTGCCAATGGTATCCTGGGCTGCGTCAGCAGAGGGGTGGTAGAAGGGTGAGGGAGGTGATTGTCCTCCTCTACTATGCCCTTGGGAGGCCTCAGCTCAAGTATTCCATGCAGGCCTGGGGCCCCCAGTACAGGATGCATGCAAAGCTGTTGTAGTGGGACCAGAGGGGGGGCCATGAAGATGCTCAGAGTTTTGTAGTTCCTCCCCTGTGAAGGCAGGTGAGGGAGCCGGGCTTGTTCAGTCTGGAGAAGGCTGTGGGGAGACCTAGTTGCAGCCTTCCAGTACTTGCAGGGAGCTTACATGCATGAAGAAGAGTGATATTTTACATGGTCTGATAGAGATAAGACAAAGAGGAATAGCTTTAAACTAAAAAAGGGGAGATTTGGATTAGATGATAGGAAGAAATTATTTACTCAGAGGGCAGTGAGGCACCAGCACAACAGCCCAGGGAGATGCAAGTGCCTCATCCCTGGATGTGATCAAGGCCATGAATGGGGCCTTGGGCAGCCTGAGATGGTGGCTGTAAACTCTGTCCGTGGCAGAGGGTTGGAAATAGATGATCTTTAAGTTCACTTCCAACCTGAGCCATTCTATTGTTCTCTGATTCATTTTAAATACTGAGTGTATTTCTGATCCTGCATCTCAAAAAGGGCATAGTAGTGCTCCTGTTGCTGAGAGATTGAACAGACCAAGGCTTTTCAGTTTGGATAGGCCACAGAAGTCTATCCCAAATATTTTTGAGAAAAGAGATTGGAGTTGTTGACTCCCTGCTAATTATAAGAAATGAAAGTATTGGGAATATTGGGTTAACCCACAGCAGAGTGGTCAAAAAACAGCACCACAAACACTCTTCTGTGTTCCTTTGTACAGCAGAGCTGTAACCAGTCTGGCTGCAATAGAAATTCTGCAGCAAATGCTTGAAGTTCAATTCTGATCCAATGTGGGACAATGCAGCTGAGGAACACAACAAAGGAAATCCTTGCTTTTTACCTGTGTGCAAGATGAGGAGTGAAAAATGTATACTTTGTCAAGAGAAGAATTATACAAAGATAAATGTGCTTCGGGAGCAAGGTCTATAGACACAAACTCAGAGGAAGAGATGAAAGCCTGCGTTGTGCTGCTCCAGGAGGATGCTCAAGGAGAGGCCACCTCTGCTGCCTCTCCAGAGGCCAGGAAGAAGGGATGCTGCCAGCCCTGCTGCCCACGGAGCTCCCAAGTGCTCGCTCCTGCTGGGATGCTGAGGTAGCATGCTGCTCCCCGATGTTTGGCTCTTCTGTATGCAGTGCTCAAATCTTCCCTTTCTTCTTTTTTTCCGGAGAGACACAACTAGAAATAACCCGTCAGAGTAAAATAACCAAAACTCACATTCTGTCTAAAAGTCTATTTCAAGAAGAAAGAAGATTGTGTGCGAAGAAAACGCTCACCAGTGAGGTTCGACATCAAAAGAATGTTTTGCATGGACTAAATAGAAGTATTCATTTTTCATACATGCACAGATTCACACTGACACCAGTTAGACTTTCATGCGAGCACACTTTGTTTACTTAAAAGCTTGAAGGAAGCAAAAATGTCACAAATGCTCATGTAAGCCTGCATGTGTGCCAATTGGACACATCCAGCATGGCTGTTTGTACAAGCAAAGATCTCCCAATAGGCCAGGAAGCATTCACATACATCATCTGCCCAATCATTTAAAAGAATGAATTATTCATAGACAGGCAAATGTGTTCGCAAGCCATTCATACGAAGAGCTGTGTTCAAGGAGTGGATGTGCTGCTGACTGCCTCTGCAGCCTGGGTTCTGTGAACCTGAACTTGCTTTTCTTTGGTTCCCAACCTTTCCAAACCTGGAGCAATGCTGTAGCTCAGTGCCTCAAAGCAAGGCTACCCTAAATGTCACTGTGTCTCACCCATCTCGAGCAGCCTGTGCACTCCCTGTGTCTGTCCCAACACAAAACAGTGGTGTCTCCCACAAGAAATGATACTAGTTAGTCTGACATCTCTTAATAACTAAATGGGAGGGTCCCTTCTGGCTGGTAGTGGATGCACAGAGCTGCTTTGTATCAGCCAAGCTATACATCTTACCCAAAGTCCTATCTCAATCATAAAGCTGACAGGTTAGCGATGGGACAGATGGATAGGCAGATGTGCAGCTCTACTTGTCCCGCCCCACACCCTTATCTCCAACACCAGTAGTACATGGCCAGAGAGGAAGGGGTTTTGTTAGTGCCCTGTCCCCTAGAGGGATAGACAGTAGGAGGGAGATGACAGGGGACATCAGCCAGCCAGGCACAGCAACTGCAAAGATCGGGATGAGTGGAAGGCTTGGAGCACTTTTACCTAGACTTGCAGGTTGACTGAGGGTTTCTTCTGATCTCAGGCACCCTTGATATCCTTAGTCACAGCTTTGAAGGGGAAGCTGTTATTTTGCAGCATCAGGCTTAGCAGAACCAGCACAGTTCTCTACAGTTGTCCGTGAGATGCAAAATATAAATAGGAACAAAGAGCTTCCTATAGATACTCAAGCGCCCATAGCGTTCTTACAGTTCTCAAGTGTCCTTGCTGTGCGACCTCGAGTGATATCTGTTCTGTTTTCCAGAACCCACTTACAAGGTCATTCCTAAACCTTCTGAAGAAGTACTGCCAGGAGAGGTGCGTCCATCCTGCAGCTGCTCAGATCTGCAGGCAACAATCATTTCTAGAAACCAACTCTGCCTTTTTGCCAAGGAAACTCTGCCACGGAAAGATGTGGCTCCTCTGGAGTGTGTCAGATTTCCCTGTGCTTTGATTGCAGGACACAAGCATGCTCCTTGTCCTGACCCAGAGCACAGATTTCCACCTGTCCAGAAGCTGCTCATGTCCTGCTGTCCATATGCATAACTAGCCATTGACCCCACCTTTCATGCACTTCTCAGTCCCCACTGTTCAGAAACACTGACTACACCTAGAGCTGATGAAATACGATTACATTTTTCTCTTCATTAAACATGATATGGAATCATAATTCACACATATAAAACTGTTTTACTCCTTTTTCCTGTTTGCTTTGGAATTATTTCATGGTCTCGACAATGTAAGTTTAGCAATGCTGTCTCTTCTGCAAAGCCAGTCAGCCGCCAGTACCCTGCAATTTTAATGATCTAATCCGACAGCTAGCATGCTTTAATTTAAAGTTTTATTAACGACTGCTTTCTACCCTCAAAGACTATATTAAAATTTGTTAATGGAATTGGAGATTATAAATGCCCCACTGCAAGGCCCACTTGTGCTGTTCTGCACCACCCCCTTTAGAATTCAGAGCAATCCTATTAACTCTTCTTTATGTTTTGTATAGGTCATTTTGATTGCAGTTTTTTTGTGTACTTCCCTTATGAGATAGCGTTCCCCGAATCTAAGCATTTGAAAGAATATAATTTTACAAAAGATCACATATTTCAGATTCATTATCCTTCAATAGCGAGCTTAAAATTTAATTTCTTTGACTTACTGCAAATTTTTTTTTGAGTCTACTGGGGGGGGAGAGAAGAAACGAATATCTTGGCAGCGTCAGACCGTGTGACAGAAGTGACAGAATCCAACCCCAGCAGGAAGAAGAGGAAGAAGAGGAAGAAGAGGAGGAGGACGCGGGGCTGTGTAGGAGCTGCAGGATCAGCACCACGCCGCTGTCCGCCGCACCCTCGGACTTGTGCATTCCCTTGCACGGCTCACATTGCTCTCACGTGTCCCGTTACCGTGTGAAGGCTGTCCCCCCTATCTCCCAGACGGTATTACTGAGCCAGGGCCCCACGTTCATTCTGCAGTGAAAAAAAAAAGCCCCCCTACCCCCTATTTATTTTATTCAAAGAGTCAATAAAAGCATCCCCAATCAGCCAATCTTCACCGATCATACGGTCATTGTTTCTCACCGACTGTCATTGTTCGCCTCAGGAAGTGTGCTATTAATCATTTGCTATATAGACTTAATTTCTCACAATTCTCTCCTCTTTATTTGCTGCTGCTATTGTTCCTTTCTCCTGCTTAAACGTTTCAGCCACCCAGTGAAAAGGCAGAAACAACATCAGCTTCTCAAGGAACCAAACAATCAATCAGTTCACCGGCTTCACAATGGGACTCAACGGGAGCAGCCGGGCAGCTGCCTGTTGTTTGAATATCACTCACCCGAAAGGCTTGGCCAGCATGCAGAAAAAGCAGTTATTCACAGGAAAAGAGGTAGGTGAAGGACACAGAGGGGGATTTCTAAGTGGATTTTTTTTTTTATATATATATTAGAGATGTTTACACTTGAGCTACTCATCTAGTCTCCTTTTACAGCAGATGAAAAGCACAGAAATGTAGGGTGCGACTCATCTGGTGCATTTGAAATATCTGCCTTTGGAGGAAATGAAGCAACCATACTGTGAAGTGCCCATTTCTCTCCATCTTCCCCTAAAAATATCCTGAACAGTTGAGTCAGACCTCTAGATTCAGATAAGAAGTGCTCCTTCTCCATAGGGAGTGCCACCATCATATTCCTGAGGTTTTCCAGCTGACAGGTCAATTCCACCACCCCAGTCCCCCCCCGGACAAACACAGGTGCCCTGAGCTTTGCACGATGGCAGAGAGTGGTGAGGGGCAGAGGCTACACAGTGCTTCTACAGTGCATTTCTACAATTCATTTGTTGTTGACCTCCATCCAGCTTGGGTGTGACAGCGCATGGTGGCTAACAAATCAGTGCCACTGATGGACAATCAGTTCCTCTCCACCTTCCCCTCCTCAGAGCCATGTTTATTGCACTTCATGCTGTCATTCTTCATTAAGGTCCTTTGTACCGTTGATGAGTTCCATCCTGCTGTGGTATTCATGTACCTGCTCCTCAGGTGGCTGTTCTCCACCCACAGCTCTCCACACCACAGCCCTTGTAATGCACGGCAGTAGCCTCTGGGCTCATTCCTCTCCTTCTATTCTGAAATCCTTCCAAACTGTCAACAGCTTTCCAATGTGAGGCCTTTAATCCCAACCTATACCAGGGAAAGGTTCCCGTTAGTGAGACCACCCTGGGAAAACTGATTTGCTCAGGGGTGAGATTTCCCCAGCTTCGAGTCCTGCTCTAACTCTGCTCCTAAGGAAACAAAGTAGACCTTCCTCTACTTGCCTGTATTCAGCCCACTTTGGCTTTACACAGGCTGTTCAACCCTGCCCGTGGCAGTAGGGTTGGAAGGAATTATCTAATTCCAGCTCAAGCCACTCTGTGTCAGAAGAGACCCTTAAAGGTCATCTAGTCCCACTCCCTGCAATGAGCAGCAACACCTACACTAGACCAGGTGCTCAGAGGCCCATCCAGTCTGACTTTGACTATCTCCAGAGACGGGGCATCCACCACCTCACTGGGAACCCTATGTCAGCGCCGCACCACCCTTATTGCAAGAAACTTCCTCCTTGTATCCAAACTAAATCTCCCCTCTTTTAGTTTTATGATTCCACAACTCATCATGGGGAGCTACAGTCCACGTACACAGTGCAAGTGCAGAGAACATCACCTGGACCTCCTTCCTTAATGTTACGTGACCCAAAATCCATGCCTCTGAAACACCCTGTGGTGGGACACACCAACTCAGGTGCTCCTCAGTGACTTTCTTGTTCCCCAAAGCTGATTCCTTCCCAGCACTCGCAGCCCAGTTCCTGCTGTGATTTAATGCTCCTATCCACACCCTATAGGGCCGCATGAAATCAGCGTGTTTATTCCATTCACCAGTTCCTTAACACACCACCTGATTCAGACACAGAAGCAATGGCACATGGCTGCCGAATTTAAGTTGAGAGCTGGCACGAATGGTGAGCACGCATTTCAGAATTTATCTTTTGCGAATATTTGTGTGCTAAAGTTACAGATTTGCTTTTTCACTGTATTTGCAATAGCACTGCTCAAATATTTGTGAAGACTGAACACAGCCTAATTGAAATTCAGTTGAATTCAAATTAATATTCATGCTTTTTTTTCTTTTTTTTTTCTTTCGCCTTTCACTCTTCACTCTGCTCTAACTGGAAGCAGCTTTCTGCTGCAGAGCGGGCAGCTGGGAGTTGGAGATCCTGGAAGGGTGCAAAGTTTGGCAGTCTGATTTGGATTTCTTGCAGCAGCCACTAGCACAGAGCAGCTGGGACTTCTCCAGAAGGAAAGGGCAGATTTGTTGCTCGCTAGCAGTGGAGTGGGATCTGGGGACACTGCTTATTTGTAGCTGTGCAGAAGCAGGGCTGGGCTCGCTGAGACCCCAGGACCATCAATTGCTTTTGCGACCATTGATCATGCGATTTCTATTGGAGGTGAGCTGATATTTTTAGCAGGATGTGATGAAAGCCCACAGCTCCATAAAGCATCATTTCCAGACCCCTCTGCTTCTCCCTGCCTCGTCAGACGGCTGCTCACTGTCTGCCACCAAGGCAATCTTGCACAGGGAGATTAGAGATGCCTGGCACACTAAAACCTTCCCCAATCACCCAGGAAACATGAGACATTTTTCTTATTCTTTGGAAAAACATGGAGATTAAATTGGAAGTGCTACATGGGTGCAGCTCTGCCCAGATAAACGCACAGGCTGTCAGGATGCAGATGTTCCTGTGGACTCATACCACTCACGTGCTTCTCAGAGCATCCCAGGTAGTCTGCAAATGCTTTTCATCGGGTATTTATGGTCCCCAGTAAAGCACTAAGAGAGAAATATTCCAAACTACACGTTTAACAAGACAAACAAGAACAGCAAAAAACACCTGGAGGCACTGCAATGTTTTGAAAGATCTTGGAATCATCTCAGGTGGTATTTTTGGTCTAAAGACAAGCTTTTACCACCACTGACCCTGCATATGATCACAATACTGTCCATGTTTCTCTCGAATTTTAATATTCACATCCTCATGCTGCAGCACCTGGAGGCAATGGAAGGGGCAGCTCAGGGGCAGGGGAGGGTACAGACCTGCGCTGGAGTTCTTGCACAGAGACTTCACGACTCCCAAGCATCATGCCTCTTCCCTGCCTTAGCAAGGAGAAAAGCACAAGGCAAAATTATTACAGCTCTAAATACCAGCGCAGATGAACATGGATTTTAAAAAGTCACAGTAGTGCTCCAGTCCCAGTCATGCTTCTATAGCATTTCACCACCACAAATCACAGCCAGGCTTTTCAAGCACCAGGTTTGCATTTCCATATCTTAACACCTTGCTGGAGACAACCACAATGTCCTCAGGCTGCAAAATACAGCACTGAATGCCACAAGAGTGCAGGAGACAGCTGGGGGTTGCCCAGGATTTGCATTATTTTTAGCAGCATGGTTTCATAACAAGTTTTCACATTTGGAAGAGTTTGTTTTGGGAGAGTTTCCACTCTGGTTGCGATCCATGACAGTCATTGTCTGAACTGGAGCATTGCTGAGAAGCCCCGCTAATGCACTCGGTTCCTCCAGGCTCCTAATGTTTCAGGGAAATATGCCATTGTTTAAAGAGGACTTATCCCCAAATACATGTTATTCTTACTCCCCGGATGTCTACACCCTGTCTGGAGTCTGGGTCAGGATGCTGGCAGCTCCACTATGGGGAGTTGCCACAGACAACAGTCTCAGTAAGAGTGACCATCTGGAATATCAAATAATCCTATCGTAACCACAGCTGGATGTGCTTGCCAGCTGGTAGGATCTAGATATCTGGGCTTCTCCTGGGGACAGAGACCTTTGGAGGAATGCTCCAGTGGGCAATCCAGGCTCAGGGGGCCTCGTCACCATCCCTGCCTTCTTCTCCCGGAGTGCCAGTATCTACAACCCCATCATCTACTGCTTCATGAACATGCAGGCTCCTCAGGGCATCGACTCAATGGGATGCTGGGTGGGGACATCTGGGATAGGGGCATCTGGGGACACATGGGATGGAGGCATATGGATGGGGATATTTGGGATGCGAGCACCACATTCTGACAGGGACATGTGGCATGCGGACACCTGGATGGGAACATGCAGGATGGGGACGCAAGGGGACCCTTGGGATGCGGACACCTGGATGAGGACCCCTAGGGACAGCTGAGATGGGGACAGTTAAATGGGGATGTCTGGGGATACCTGAGTGGGGACTCCTGGTCTGACCCCATCTTATCTTTGTCAGATGTTCGTCTCAGGGTAGAAGGAGATGCTATAGGAAGGCACAGCAAGCTGCCTCTTAGGAAGCAAAGTTGAGGGAAACTGAGGGGGATTGAATAGTACTTTGTACTTTCCCATAATATATGTGCACAAAGGGCTGAGTAGACAGTCTTAAATCTGAATAATTTTTCTGCTTCGGTACATTTTCTACATTTCCACTTTAGCTAGTCTTCCCTCTGGGGAAATGCCTCAAGGAGCACCAGGCAGAAGGTGCAAAGAGAACAAGGCACCTCTTTCTAAGCTGCTGTCACCACATTTCCACAATTCTGACCTTTCCTTGGATGTCCTGCAAACAGAAGGCAGCTGGGACAGGGGAAAAGGAGCCAGCAAGGGGCAGCCCAAGGGATGCTCCATGACCACAAAGCAGCGCCAGGAGGAATGGTGCAGCCCAGTAGGGTCCTTGCAGCCCTGCATGCACCGAGCACTTCACCCTGCAGTCTCTGATTTTCCTGGTGTTCCTTCATAAAACACAGGCGCAGAAATTGCTGCTGCCCTCCAGCCCTCTGATCCTGCACATGCTTTGGCAGAGATGAATACTCTTGCAGCTCACCCAGCAGCTCAGCCACTGTATTATTAGGTTTCTTCAAAACCCCTGAATGTCCCATCTAGACCTGGTGACTTAATATTTTTTAAATTACCTATTTGCGCCAGTGCCTCTTCATTTGATACCTTAATCCTTAATAGCAACTCACCTTTATTACCAGAAAAGAGCAAGTCAAGAGCAGATTTCTCCCAACATCCCCCGAGGTGGGAACTTATGAAATGAAATCATTTCGCTTCTCAGCTGTGTCCTCATCTTCCTTAATTGTTCCTTTTAACTCCTGGGGAGCCAGCAGACCTGCCTTGTCCCTTTGCAGGCTTTCCTCTTCCTGGCAGACTTGAATTACCTATTGTTTGTTTCTGCGCCTTCCGAGCCTTGCTACTTCTTGCCAGTTTCCTGCTTCCCCTCTTCCTGCTTGTGTTTTCTGCCCCTGTTTATTGACCTCACAAAGGTTGGATTTCCATTTTCTGAAGGACCATTGTGTGGCCCAAGCACCTTCCTGAACCCCGCTGCTTTACCTGCTTGGCTCTGCCCTCTCCCCACTCATGCCCACGCAGGCATCTTGAGCCCATCACTAATGCCAGCTCTCATTACAGCTGAGCATATGCTGGGATCTCGTTAATGGCAATTAAACCAGAGCGCATGGTTAAGTACCTTGCAGAAGGTAGCTGCTTTGCTGTGTCACTTCTTAAAGAGCATCCGTGCCAAATTTCAGAATTTTAATCTCCTTGCTTTTGACTCTGGGTGCTGTCGGCCTGCTTCCTCCCTTTGTTGCAATCTCTCCGTCTAAAGGTTAGCATCGCTGCGCTAGGATTTGATCCTCTTCTTTCCTGTCGATGATGAACATAATTACATTCTTAACAAGTGAATTAAATTACAGCATGATTTCTCTAACAATGAGCGCTCTCCTCACGATGGGCTGAAGAGGAGCTGAGCTGCTGGCATGCAGGAGCCCACGCCACGCTTCAGAATGAGTGAGTTTTCTAAATTCTATTCCATGCGTTATTGGGACTTTAAAAATTATGTCTTATTCATCTATTGATGACAGTGGCCTCTTGGGTGTAAATTGAAGCAATTACGAAGGATCATGCAAATTAATCAATTATTTTCAGATTATTACATTCAAGCAGTAGTCTTGCTCTTCGATTTAGTTAAACTCTGCCTCTGAGTCAATTTTCAAACCTACAAATTAAGCTATTTATTAGCTAAGAAGATCTAAAAAAAAAAAAAAAAGGCACAAAAAAAACCCGTAACACTCATGAGTTGAATGGCAGAAGGGGTCATTAGAAAAAGACTTTAGCATATGAACTGCTGTATTCAAGAATGTGTGGCAGTGACAGCCTGACCCCAGTGTGAGTGGGATGCCTGGGATCACGTGAAGCACAGCAATACGGTGCTGAAGCTGCAGTGGTTCAAAAGCCCCGATGTTGTCAGACTGAGGGATAGATGGGACAGTGGGGGGCACAATGAAGTGTAGCCCCACCTTCTGCCTTGGGTGGGCACTGGTGGAGCCATCATCCTCTCTGGGATCCTCTTTGCTGAAAGCCCATGGGAACGGTGGCACCAGCACACATCCTCCTGTTCATTACAGGGAGTTGGTCTAGACGACCTTAAGGATCCCTTGCTGCTCAAACAATTCTGATTCCACAGAACCTGTCTGGGCACAAGACTCTTTGAGTGTCACAGATGCTCCCAGCCCTGGCTCGTACCTTCCCCTTTGCAGCTTTAAACCCTACACGTGATGTGGCCCATCCATAATGGATTATCACAGCTCTCTCGGATTGGCCCAATTAATACAAATGCCGATGGGAACCACCAGGAAATGAATCGGGAATTAGGAGGTGAACCGAGGGGCTCCTCGCACACGCCCAGCACCCTCCACCCCCCTCCCACACCAAGGCAGAGGGGTTGCAGGGTGGCTGAAGGCTTTTGAGTTTTAATTTAAGTGATTCTAAACCAGCTTTGGGTTTATAGCTAATAAGACATTAGTATGCTAATTAAATTATCCATGGAGTGGTATAAAGAGGCCTTCCTGAAGTTTAATGGCTATGTAAAAGGTAACTCTACTTGCAATGTAATTAATTCATGGAACAATAAATGTATAATTAGATTCTTATTAATATCGGAGAGGCTTTTCCTGCATGAAGAATGAGGACTGGTCATTTTTGCTTTCAGTGCAGGAGAAAGGAGGGCTGCAGATCATGGCTGCAGAGCACCTCCATCTTCATTCACATCCAGCATCTGCCTCTGTCCCAGCCAGCAGAGCTGGGCAAAGGTCCTACAGAAAGCCTCACAGCCCTTGGGCTTCCTCCCAGCTTCACATAAAGGAAAAAGAAGTACAAAGGTGTGAGCTTTCTCATGTTCCCTGTCCCAGGAAGTCCTCATTATTAAGTGCATCATAAAAGCAAACCTTCCCAGGGCCTAAGAGGCCACCTTGCCAAAGCAGGTACTTCAGCTAACCCTGCTGTCCTCCAGGGCCATGAGGTGGATGCAATTCTGTGCTTCCTCACTGGAAAGCAGGAGTTATGACCTCACAGCTCCATTAGATGTGGTTGCCAATGGAAAGCTCTTCCTGTTGCACAGGATGTGATGTGCTCCTTAACATCCTGGGTTGACCACCCCACCGATGTGCAGTTCCTGAAAGATATCTAAATTCAAAAGCTGAGTTTTGTTTCAGAAGCAAATGGGAAGCTTTGCTTTTTAAGCAGAGAGCCTCACCTACCATGTCCTCAAATGTGGTCCTCCTGTCCTGAGCTGCTCACAGCCCACACAGAGGCTTTTCTGAGTGGTGGAGACCTCACACTGGGGTCCTCCTGGAGTCTCCCTGCAGAGAAGTGATCATGTATGGAGGCCCATTGCCTCTTCCAGGTTTTTCCACAGAGCACCCAGACTCCTCTTCTCTGCACTTTGTTTATAACCAGCGTGACCTGGGTCAGCTCTGGCCTGGGACATTCCTGGAAAGGTGGATGGAGCTGAGCAAACTCCAGCTGAGCAGAAAGCTCTGCCAGACCAGAGATTATCAGAGGAGGGGCAGAAATCCCAGGGAGAAAACCACGTGGGAATGACAATGGTATTTATTGTATTTGTAAGGGAAATGAAACTGCTGTGAACGTATCCGGGGAAGAGAAACCCTAAGTCTGTGGGAGCATACCTGGCTCCTCCGTGATGTGACCGTTCCAACCATGAGTCAGTGTCCTGGCAATCCTGCTGCGAGCCAGGAGGTGAGCAACAGTCCCAGTCACACGAGGCAAGCTCATCTGGAAAGGATGCGGGATGGGAAATAGCGCAAGCTCTTCCTCATCCGGACTGTGCTACTCCTGCTGGGCTGTGCTCCTTCCCCTCCATGCCTCATAGCCCTGGCGGTGACCTGGCCGTGAGCATGTTTCCAGACTGCCCCATGCCACAGGGCTGAGCTCCCCAGCCCTCACTGGGCTCCCTTTGGAAGGTCTCCAGGGAGATTCAGGGATTTCAGCAAGGCAAGCATCCCACAGAGCTTTGGCCTGGCTTTGTGCTGGCATCCCACCGCCAAGCAGTCAGGGCTGGTTGCCCCTTGCCTCTGCGCATGGACTGGCCCTCGGATGCTGCAGAGTTAACAAATCAGTCTTTTCTTCCATCACTGAGGAACATAGAGTCCCTTGTTTTGATCTCTCCAACCCGTCTTTCAGAGGGACGGTCGGTAGCAATTAATTGCCTTGGTGCCTTGTTCATCACAGCTTCTCACCAGCCCCGTGACACGAAAGCTGAAAGTCACCCCCACAGGTGGTCGCACAGCTCAGTGCCCCACAAAGGGAAAAGCTCAAGGCCCTTCCAGCCCCGTGCCTCTCCGAGTGCTCGGGCAGAGTGATGCTGCCCTTTTCACCAGGTGACAGCACCTCACCGCACAGCCACAGTGGTGCCACAGCAGCTCGGGGGTGGGGAGAGGAGGACAGCAGGGCACCTTCTCAGGGTTGCAGCTCAGTCAGTGTCCTTCACGTTGTAGCCCACAGCCTGTTGCTGCTCAGCACACCCAAGCAGGTTGCAGCACCCAGACAGGGGTCTGACACTCCCGGGGTCGGGATGCTGATGGCTCTGACCTTTGCAAAGCCCTGCCTGGAAAATTAACGGCTCTGCAGAGTGCAGAGAGCGGCCATGGGAAACAAATGTGGGTCCTAAGTTTGTGGTGCCAGCAGCATCTCAGAAGCAGTGCCAGGCCTGGGATGGGGAAGTGCTGGAAGAGCACTGCCTGACACTTGCATGCAGGAGGAAGGCTCAGAGCAGGGGCTCTGCTCCCAGGTCTTAACACTGCTCAGAGATGGTGCACAGACACAAGAAGTACCGCCATGGGGCTAAATCCTGCCCCAAGGGCTTCTCAGCCCCACCATACGTCAGTTCCTGGTAGATGAGAAAACTTTCTTCTTTTTCCTTTTCTGTTTTTAATCTACCCCCCACAAATGATCCCATTCGAATATTACCATGCTTCATGCTTTCAGCCCCCCCCCCTTTATCTCTTTTTGTGGATTACCCCACACAGAGCCTATGCATCCCATTCTCCCCCACCTCAGAGCTGGGAGGGGAGGCAGCACTCCCCTCTGCTCAGTGTCTGTGCCTGGAGTCCTCCCAGCCCCACGCAGCCCAAGCTGGCTCAGTCAGCTGTAGAAATGTGCATTCAGATGCAAGGACGAGCACAGAGAGCCCGGGGCTGAGCAGCCTGGGGACAGCTCATGGGCTGATGTAGGGTGTGGGGAGCTCTCCTATCCAGGCTGCTTCTTTGCCTCTTGAAATAGGGACCAAGGGATGGTGGCTGGGTGGTGTCTACAACCATCCTTCTCAGAGCTGCCCAAAGCAATGACGCACCAGTTCCTCTTCTAATTGTGGCATTGTTTTCATGGCACCCAATCCTCACCATCACTGGGAAGCTGCATTTGGAAATGTCCCCACAATTTCCATGGGTCTGATTCATCCCATCGAGCCCACCTCCTCCAGAGGCACAAGAAGGCTTTTGTATGGGGCCATATCAATTGCTGCTCTGAAACTCAGCTCGATGTAATTTGTGGCATTCCCCTTCCGTTAAAAAAAAAAAAAAGACAACAATCCATGGTTATATTCCCCAGAAGAGACAGTGGGTTGATCTCACTTGATCTCTTTTTGGCCAAGACACGTTATGTTTTATTCTGTTTCTTACTTTCCCCCATGTACCTTTGTCTCCTCTCTAAAATACCTATGTATTCCTTCTCTATTATACCTTACGTATTATTTTAGGCCAGCGCAGGTGCAAGAAGGTTGAATTTTTCTTCCTCCTTAGCAGTGGACATTTGTTCTTCAGCCAGGTGCCACTAATTAGATTATAGCAGATTTATTATAACTACTTCCCTCTTCATGCATGCACCTGTGACCCCATTCTCCTTCTCAGTGCTCCTGTGTCCTTGCACAGGCTGCAAAGGGAAGCCTCAGACACGCTCAGGGCACCCATTCCTCCATAATTAGCATGGAAAGCAGGCTACCAGGTTCTCCTTCTCTGGGGTTTGTTGCGATTTTCCTGCTTGCTGCCTTGGCTGTGTCTCCAGTCAAGACACCGATCCCTCTCTGCGTGGCACGTAAGAGATTGTCACTGCGTTTCAAAGTCACCACTGCGAGCCAGACTGATTTGGAAGAGACTTTCTTCCTCGCTCCTGCAGGGAAATTAATTTCTCTTAAATGTGCTGATGTGCGGATAATTTGCCTGTGGACCCAGCAGATTTGCAGTCAGCAGGCTGCCCCGGTCAGTGCCAGAGAGCAGCATGTCACGCCAGACGATGTCTAACATCTTCTGAGTGATGGGACTTTGGTCTTGGAAAGGCACCCGGTGCCATCAATCCCTCTTGAGCTCCTCCAGGGTCTGGGTGTAGGAGGACTGGGAGCTACCAGCAGACCCTTCCAGCCTCCCCTACACCACCCCACATTGCTCCTGGTGTGCTCAGCCCCACAGCAAAAAGCTTTTTGCTCTCCAGCTTGACACACCTCCTATGAGAAACCTGCAGAGCCTGGCTCCCGCAGACCACAAGATGGACCTGAGCACTGCAGCTTGGGGAGATGGCTGTGCTGACCCTCAGCACACAGAACACAGTCCCTCTGGGGATCGGCCACATGGCTGCAAGTGACAGCTCTGCAGATACCCGTGCTGAAGCACACCAACACGGCTGAGGCCTCTAGAAGGAGCAGCTGACTCTCAGCCAGGAATCCAGCTCAGCAAAGCCCACAGTGCTGCTGTTTTTGGACTCTGCAAAGTGCCTCATTGCATCTGTCTCTACAGATTTCCACTTACCCAGATGGTTTTTGTCTCTACCATCATAACATCTGGTGGTTGCTGCTTCCAGCATCTCTAGAAGTTGACTCTTCCACGCGTACTGGGGTTCCCATGTTCACAAGGATCTACTTCACCCAAGGAGAAACCCTCAGAGGCGCAGATCCAGACAAGACCTCCACTTGGAAACAGCAACCCAAGAAACCCAGAGAGACAGAGATGTGAACATAAGTAGCTTACTAATTACTCTCTAATTTTCCAGCTTTTTCACCACTGCTGCTTTTGCTCAACCTGAGCCTCTCTGGGAAGCCAAAGAGTTACCTAAATATCAGGCCCCCAGCTTGGCAGCATAGAAGCACATTGAGACGTGCATCTGTTCATATTTGCATTTGGGCTTTCCCGAGCTTCTGATCACAGCCATAACTTCCAGCTAGCCCGAGGAGAAGCATTTGTTACATGATCTTCAATTAAGGGATGCTAATTGACAGGTTACCACCTGACTCCTGCCCTTGGGATGTCCGGATGCACAGACCCTGCAGGCTGCATTTGAGGGTGCAGGCAAAGTCACAGTATGAATTGGGAGGGGATGGGAGAGACCCATCATCCCAGGGGGTCATTTGTATGGAGAAGAGTCATAGGAAAGGCAGAGGAATGTGGAGTGGGACAATGTCCCACCGTGACCAGCTGAACAGAGAGGTGTGGTGATAGAGAAGTCTCAGCTGCCATCAGCTATGCAAAATAAAGAGCAGTGCAGACATCTCCATAGACACCCTTTTATTATTCAGGTACTCTTTCCCTGGTGAAGGTCTTAGAGCACACAACAGTGTATTTGTTGCTGCTTTGGGCTCAAGGACCTTGAGAACTCATTAAGCTGAAGTTGAGAAATGCCCTTAAGGGAGTTGAAAGAAATCTCAAGGACTGGTGGAGGTGTGGAGGAAGTAGCTGCAAGCCACAGCAGAGGGATGAGATCTTCCTCCTGGCCCTGTAGGACCTCTGCATGGAGAGAAACAAGCAGGACTCCGCACCATGCCTGTGGCAACCCCTGTCTTTAGGCTTTAGTGATGGGCTGGTTGTGTCAAGAGTGAGCTGGGGCTACCATGGCTTCCAAGATCAGTAAGTTGGCAGCACTAATCTCAAGTTCTGGTTTTCGTCCTCTGAACTTTAGGCCTATGGGAATTCATGTACTACAAGTACAGAAACCTAGGCAGCAAGTTCAGATTCAGAACCAGGGGTCCACAGTGCCATATGCAGTGGATATTTGTTAAATTCCCACCAAGTACAGAAGACTGGAAGGCATCAAACAGTGTTATTACTCAGTGACAGATGGGAGCAGAGTACTTTCACTGGAGAGATGCGTAATACTGATAGAGGACACTGAAACTATACAAGCTATATGTAGAAACAGTGGTGGGTTTTTTTATGAAAACGTGGGAATCCACGAGAAGGATGGTGCTTAACTAGTAATGAAGGATTGTCTCAACTACATAGTCTGGGAGATGGGAAATACTCCATCAAGAATAGGGTGTTCCTGTTTGACATGACAAAAAATGAAGGGAATTTCAAGAACAAGGTAGTGCAGAATCCATCAAGGAAAGAGATGGGTTTTATTTTCAGTAATTGGACAGAAGATGTTTGTTCTGCTACGAGACCTCATAGCTCTAGTCAAAGCAGGTGAAACTGAGTTTAATGTCCTCATTAAAGCATCAAGATATTTTTATTCATCCGAGAAAAAAAAAAAAAGTCTTTTTCTGATAGATTTTCAGAGCCTGCATGGGGTGAAACGTTCTGTGAAAAAAAGAGCCAGCTGAAAGGTTTCCCTTTCAAGTGCTGGTGTGCTCCTGGCTCCCTCCAGGTCTCTTAGCACCAGGGCTATGCAGGTAGGCAGCCCACAGAGGAGGAAACACCGGGGCACAGAAATGTAAAGCAACAGTGCAATCAGCTGCATGGGTTTCTGGGTGGTGGCCACTTGCAGATCTACAGCACTGTCACAGAGCTGTCAGATGAAAAATGCTTTGAGTAGACAGGCTGCCTCTCCAGGAAAGATCAGCTTTGATCCTGGTGGGGAAATCAAGCAGCTATTGCAAAGATGCAAATTTATGAAATTCCTACACCTGGCATGTTCACACGTAGGGAGCATATTAAGAAATCACAACATCTAAGAGCACTCCCTGCGGTGGGGAACTCGACCAAATTGTTACTGTGTGCTCCCTTCCTCGCAATCAGCAAGATCTGAAGATTTTGCCAAGCCCCCGGCGTAGGCACAGAGAGACCACGGCAGCACAGAGAGATGCGTTGCAGAGGGTCTCCCTAGACCAACTCTGTACACTCCCCCCATCCCTCTTCTGAGGTATTGCTAACCTCAAAAGCTTGGTTTTATTTAAATATCAAGGGAAAGGCTTTGATTTGTAAGCAGAGAGCCCTTGAAGACAGCCTGATGGTAGAGATGCATGGAGGCTTTCTTCCGGAGCCCATCATGTCCTCAGAGGTGCAGTCCCCAGGGCCTGTGGGTTTGGGGGTCCTTTGGGCATCCCCCACCTCCCCCGAGCATGAAGAGCCATGCTCAACATGTCCCCTTCTGCTGAGTCCTTCTGGGATCACAAACGTGTGGGGCACTGAGGCTTGTTGTACCCAGCCATCTTTCCTGCAACACGGCTGGAAGATGAAACTGGGACGTGAGCCATGCAGGGATGCTGGCACAAGCCAGAAGAGCAGCTAGGAAACAGCAGGCATGGAACGTCTGGATCCTGTGATACGTCTCGTACCTCATGTTCTCTTCTGGAGGGAAGAAGCTCTGAGCAAGAAGGGAACAACTTTCTGCTGACTGACCGCCCCAACCCAGACATGATCTGGTTGGTTCGGTGCCTCTTTTGGATAGGGGTTTGTCCAAGGGACGACCCCCAGCACCTGAGCCACCCAAAAGATCCACGTATGCCCCAGGCAGGGCTAACTGCAGCCACACTGGAGCTGTCTGCTGCTCTGAGCCTCCCCAAAAGCCAGAGCATGTGGGTAGAATGCAAAGCTTTGAGCTAAGGGCAAATCCCCCATCACGGGGCAATGGGTGGACATCGACTCGTCCAAGTCAGATGGATGGGGATGGATTTCTCCGGAGAGGTGACCCTATGGAAAACCCTCTCAGCCTTGGGTCTTCTCCTACCCAGCTTCCAGGCTGGTCAAACAGCTCACTGGCACCCAAGCATCACCCCAGTTGCCTTCTCAGGGAGCAGCATCCTCTGACCAGCACACATTTTAAGACCCGCTCCTCCTGAAGGGGCAGTGGAACTGATCAAGCATTTGTCCTGCAGAAAGCAAAGCAGACCTGTCCTAATCTCATACCATCTCCTCGGGAATGGACCCATCCAGCAGTTTGCAAGCAGAGAGAGCAAACTGGGAAGCACTTGCTACTGTACCCTGCCTGATTTTATCTGACCTTGGAAGAAGGTCAGCCTGTGCTGCCCCTGCACAGAGCTATGAAAGGCAAATCCATAGTGTTCAGCAAATCTCTTCGTCTAACAGGCTCATTTCTTCTCAAGAATTCATTTTGGAGGGATTCGGTGGCATTGACAGAGGTGGCACTAGTAATTTCACTGCTCATATTCAGGATGTAGCACTTCATCCTTCTCCCTACAAGTGGGTTAGCCTGTGAATTGCTCTGTGCTTCAAGTTGCAGAGCCTGAATTATTTTTGCTGCGGGACACAGGCTGCTCACCAGAGCTCAGCTTTCAGATTGCATCGGGGCTCACCAGCATCATGGGGAGCTCATAACTCCAGTACCGGTTTCAAGTGCTGGTGGCTGCAAATGACAAAATCCTCAGAAAGCTTCATGTGGGTGCCGGAGCTCCTGACATAAGCTCCGAGGGAAGCTGAGGCCTCTTCCAACACAGCACAGCAGATGCACAGTATGTCCCTGTTAAAAAAGAAGGGAAAGGAGACAAAATGTTGCTGCTCATTTTCACTGACACGACTTGCTGCTGGGTGCATGTCCCCATGCAAGGCATCCCGAGCATGCTCCAAGCACATATCTCTCACACATCAGTCTCAAAGGGCTTGGGCAGACACATGTACACATCACGGAGCAAAGACCTGGGGATGAATCTTGGCTACTTAAGGCTCCAGGCTCGGTGGGACCTGTCCTCAGCTCTCAGCAGTCTGCTATGGGTGGCTGGAGCTTGATGCAAAGCTAGGCAAGCTCCTGGGGGTTTGAAGGCCCCTACGCTGTGCAGACAGCAGCACTCCAGCAGCACTGAATGTGCCATGCTAGGGGAAGCAGGTCTCCTCCAGCAGATCCTATGCAGAAAGTAGGAGAGCTGTGGAGCAGCATCAGTCCTGGGCCAGCTGTCCCTTTTGTGCTTGCTACTCACTTCTTGCTGTGCTCTTACTGATGCTGATGACTTTCCATCTACACTGATTCTTGTGGGTTTGGAACCTTGCAGTCTCTCAGTACACATCTGTCCAGCCCTCCCTCTCCAACCAGGTTCCAGCAGGGATGGTACAGCATTTCTCTGCTGCATGCACAGTCTGCTCTGCAGCTCCTGCATCACTTCCCAATCGCTGTCCTAATCTGCTACACAGCCTGTGACCTGAAGGGCTGATCACAAGAATCCCTTTGGGATTTCATTTTTTTCCGCAGCAAGTCTTGAGCCACTAGTTAACTACTTGCTGCAAACTCCATCAGGCCAAAGACTTGGGTAGCAGCAGGGTAGAGCGTGTGGTACAGCCCCTGGGGGGCAGCCGGTCCATCCAGCAGATCACAGAGAGCTGAGCCCTCACATCCCTGCAGCTCATCCCGGGAGGGCTGCTGACAAGCAGAGCTCACAATTACAGGAACAGAAGAAGGAGCTGGGGGCTCCTGAAACACTGGCTGGTGGTTGTGCTATGAGGAGCTGACAGGCAGCACACCTCTCTTCTGTAGCCATTGATCCCATATAAATAGGAAATGCACTCCTCCAGCCCTGCAGAAAGCCTGAGATCCCAGCTCCATACCTGTGCATCACCCCAGACTGAGGACCTCTCTATACCTGGAGACTGGAACCAGAGCAGGGCATGGAAGTGGCTGAACCCATACCAACAAGCTGCCAAGCGCCCTGGGATCACCCATTTCTTCACCATAGCATGCACAGAGAGTCTTTCTCTGGTGTTTTGGAAGGACGGTGAGGTATATCGGGTCCCAGGGGGGCAGTTTTGTGTGGACCACCAGAGACACTGAAGAGGTTCACTCACAGCATGAGCTCAGTGGGAGGCAGAAGGCAATAGCAGATTTGCACAGGGTGGGTCTAAAACATGAAAAACACACGATCCTTGAAAACAGCTCTTGAGCAGGCCAGTGCTGGTCTTAATATCACAGGCAGCAATAAGCTGCAGCCTCTCCAGATCTGTGTCAGGGTGATGGAGCTGGAGCTGGTGGCTTTGACAGAGCTCAAGTTAACAAAACCACATTGACCACTACGCTATCAGCTGATACTTGTGCTATAAGCCACGTCCCTTGTGCCCTGGCTGTGTCCTCCTGAGGCTGAGGAACTGTATGCTGGTACCCTACTCTGTGCTCCCACACTCTGTGCCATTCAGAGACGTGACAGAAGCTCACTGGCAAGGCCGCTCTCCATACTCACCCTGCTCCTCTGGTGACCGCTTGCAGTCATAAGAATTGCCTAAAAATAGCAAAGCACGACATCTGCGGTGAGGCATTTCCTTCTACCTCCCCCCCCCTCCTTCCCCCTGCTTTGTCACCTCTGATGTCCCAGCAGCTCTTTCCTTTCCCAGTCTGCACGGGACCGGGCTGCAGAAGTGTGTCCCCATGTGTCTGCTTGGCCCCTCGTTTCCCACCATGTTTCTCAAGGTCTCCAGGATCCAACCCCACAATTATCCGGCCTGTGTCCTTCTTGCGATTGAGGAAAGCACAGGGGCCCCTTCCTGCCCTACAGCACAATTCCTCTGGGTCTGCAATTCACAACAGCAGCGAGCACAGACTCCTACCTGGTACACTGAGTGCTTTCTGCCGGAGGCTATTGCTCTCCAGGTGTTTCACTCGCAGTGAGTTCGTCTTTGGGGTTATTTTCCCACAACAGAGGAAATGCATTCACTGGGGGCTGGTTTACATCGTGCTTCCTAGCCACAGCTCCGGTCCCTCTGCGTTCCTTTGTGTTTCACTTCCCACCAGAGTTTGCATCTCCTCCCAGTTTGAAGTTTTCTGCAAGCTGCTAGCTCCCTTCCTTTACATCATTAATGATCCAGCAGGGTGAATTTAATCCTGCTCACCCCTCTCCCCACGACTCCTGACTATCAAGAACCACGAAGCCAATGGAGATGTGCCGGTCAGCCTGGAAAGTGAGGCACGGCAGTGATTTATCTCCATTCCTTCTATTTCAGGCACGGTGCTGGGATGCCTGTGGTTGCCAGGCTGCAGCCTGCACGTTGGCACTCAGCATCCACACCTCGCTCCCTGCATCCCCACATCATCCTGAGACCAAGTGGCTGTCACTGCTGAGATCTGTCCTCAGCTCCAAGCATCCATTTCCGATGGGACTGGGGGGCGGGGGAGGGGGGGGGGGGGGGGGGGAAGGAAAGGGAGTCAAGGGGAAAAACAAAACAAAACAAAACACATTTTTAGTGGGTTTTAGGCCACCAAGAGTTAAAATTGTCCATTGCCGACAGGGCCCCCAGTGCAGCGCGTGATAAGCAGGGCTGAAGCCTGGAAGAGTTTGTACCAGGATTTTCGGAGCAGCTATTCTTTCCAAAAATACGAAGTCATTCCTTTGAAGAGCGGGGAGGGGAGAAGGGGGGGGGGGGGGGGGGGGGGGCTGAAGAAACGAAGGCTCGCTCTAATCTCCTCGCCGCAGAGTTTCACGTTCCCGTTTTCTCCGTCCTTCTCCCAGAGCCGAGGAAACCTGCCGGGGAGGCGAGGGGGGAGGAGAGGGGCGGCTAGGAGTTGGGGACATCGCAGTGGGAGCCGAAACCCACCACCCCCCTCCCCCCTTCGCTCGCCAGGACCGCAACAGCTTCACGGTGCTAAACGCGGTGAAAAGCATCGCGTGCAGATCGTGCCTGGACCCCCCTCCCTTCCCACCCCCACCCCCACCCCCACCCCCAACTCCTCCCCGGCCCTGCGGTTCCCACGCTCCCCCCGGAGCTCAGCGAAGAGGATTGGAGCCATGTGCGAACCTTCCGCACCAGCTCAGCCTCCCACACAGCTCCTCTCGCTGCCTCGTGTTTTTTTCGGAGCCCACGAGGAGAGGAGAGGACTGACTCAGCGCGTTGCACCCCCGCCTGCAGCATCCCCGGGGGTGGGGGTGGGGGGCTGCTCCCGCACATGCGGGATTCGGCTGCGAAAGGACCAGGGAGGGGATGGGGGGGTGGGGGGGGAGAGGGGCTGCGGCTCTCCCTGCTCCGGTCCTAGCTGTGTCGTGGCGGTCATCGGGCCGTGGGCAGCCCCAAGCCCTTTCTCATAAGGACATCTAGTGGCACCGTGACGGACGACACTCGGTCCCTCAGCCCCAATCCGCCCAGGGTGCCCCTAACCTTTGCCATCAGCTTTTGCTACCACCAGCACGCCGCACAGCCCGGGCAGGGGCAAGGCTGGATCACGCCAGCGGTGCTCCTGGGACACAGCTGGTCACCAGACATCTCCAGGAGGAGGGTGAGCCCAGGGGGAGTTGGAGCTGTTGTGAAAAGGGCAGAGCGTGAGAAGTTCCCATCCCTCTGCAGCAAGGTGAGCCCCCAAAAAGTAATACAGAGGTCCCTTAGGGAAAAAAAATGGACAGCCCATGGAGAAAAGGGCAGTGGGATGGTGCTGGGATGGTGCAGAGCAGAGGCAGCACACACAGGGCAATGTGAGACGCCTGATTGATGTGTACCTATTCACTGCAGGGGAGTTGGACTGGATGACTTTTAAAGCTTCCTTCCAACCCAAACGATTCTGTGATCCCATGAGCTCCCATTGCCACAGGTCAGGCCAGCCCCGCTTTGTGGCCAGCTCCTGGGACAGCAGAATGGAAGGACAAATGGGGAGATGGGGAAGCCCTCAGGCCCTGCATTTGCTAGGGGAACCCAGTACAGACCTACACAAACAAGCACTGGGACATGGGTTCCGCCAGCAATAACCATGGTGCTGCAGCATGGAGTGTGCAGGGAGCCAGGATGAGGACAAAGACCTGCACCGTCTGCAGCAGAACGACGTATGCAATGACATGGATGTTTCTGGAAAAAAAAGCAAAACAGAACCCACCTGCAATGAGCTCCATGCAATTAGGGAAAACACACCCAGCGTGGAAGGATCAGTGCCATGCCCTAGGCACACATCTGCCTCCACGCAGCTATTTCCTAGCAAACCTCTTCAAAGCATAATGACCATGAATAGCGTGGACTTGAAGAGCATTTCCATTACAGAAAGGGCATATCAGCTTCTGCCTTTATTCAAATGAAAGCAGTAATGAAATCACTGCTGCCTGATACAGATGCACTTGGTTAGGCATGTACTCGCTTTTTGGGTTTTTATTTTTGTTGGGGGTTTATTTATTTATTTATTTATTTAGCTTTTCTGTTTCGTGGTCAACATCTACACATCGCTGTCAGACAGATCGCTTTAATTTTCCATTCTGTTTCAAGATCCTTTGCCGAAAACAAAAAGTATTGGCCACTGAAGAACTGGGAATTATCTCCATCTAATATCTTAGGAGCAGACCTAACACCAAATGGCATTCACTTACATTTTTAATGTGCTGATGAAGTCATAGAAATCACTAACTTAGTGGCTGGCTCATCGAATTTTCCTTGCTAAAGCATATCCCATATCTCCTACTCTGACTCTCCTCTGGAGAACCCCTCACTTCTTCTAATGATTTTTATTGTCCAGCATCAACATTTTAAGGCTAGGCATGAGCAACGTGGGTGAGCAAATTTCTGGTTTTCATCTAGCTTTTCACTTATGGTGTCAGAATGAGTCTGAGCTGTTGGCATTCCCTTTTTCTCTCTTTTCAGTGGCCCCTAACTCGGATCTTCTATGTGCTCACTTGATTTTAATGAGGCTACATGCAGCCCCCTGGACTAAAGCAGGTGCCCTTCCATAAGGACAGCTAGAGTCTGGCTATAGGGTTGTACCACCACCACAAAGCATGATTTTTGTAGAGATTTCTTAGTTGTCTTTCCCAACATAGCCTGATACACACCCAGGTATTATATATACACACACATCTGTTACACCAAATCTCTTCTTTTTTCCCCTTTCAGGCTCAGCAAGTTATTATTCTGCGCAGGCACGATGCCTTCCCAGGACAACACTACAGGACAGCATTTGCTTGGATAAAACAGTTTGGCAACATTTGCTCTTGAGGAAATTTGTGGTCTGTGTTTTGGGGAATGACTCAGTGAAGCCAGGAGCTGTCTGAAAGCCCCCGCTGAGAATTTGCTCTGAGCACAGCCTGCGGGGCCGGTGGGTGGGCAAACAACGCGGCTTAGGAGCTCCCGTTCAATAAAATGAATTTGTCTCCAAATAGACCTTGCCTTGTTTCACTCAAAATACTTCAGTTTTCTGCACTAAAACATAATAAAAGAGAACGTTTGGTTGAAAAGCTGTCATGCACCAGTGGTGCCCATCTCTAATCATAACTGGTTCCCAGCTGCCTTGCATGCTGCCCACCTGCTGGCCCTGCAGGCGGTGGTTCCCAGGGCCTGGCCCTGCCACCAAGTCCAGAGAAAAGTTAAGGATGGAGGCCGGAGCATATTATTTGCTTCTGGTTCCTTGTCTTTTCTCATACTCTGGTCTGGTGAAGCATGCTGCATGGTGCTGGGTGGAGGAGCACATCTCTGAACCCTCAGAGCCCTTTGGCCTGTTGCTGATGTAACTAGCTCAGAGGGCTCACGTACAGCACAGGTGCCACCCTAAGGCCTACACACTCCCAGTTAGTGCCTTGAGTCAATAAAGAGTCCCCAGGGCTGGATTACATTGGCATTCTGCTTGCATTTTCAAGATCTCTTCTAGGCATCCCAAAAGCTCTTCTGGTTTCCTCTGTCACGTTCACCACCCACACTGCAGGAGCACTGCCATGAGAACACTCATCCTCACCTTCATAGGCAACAGGCTTGCAGAAGTCTCATAATGAAGTAGATTTTTCTGTTTGGGTGCATTACTCAGTGACGCCAGCTATAAATGTGGGCCTTGCAGTTTGGTAGGAAGCACTGCACCCCACATGTTTGACATGTCACACACTGAACACCATCAGCCTTAGGAGATTCATTTACAACTCAGCAGTAATGGCACTGCTGTGCAGACAGTACACAGGCTGATCTCAGAAAACACGCTTTTCTACTTCGGCTTTATTTGCCAGGATGTACGCGCTCCCAGGAGCAGCAGGGACAGTTGGGAAGGGCAGCCAGGAGCTGAGGGTAACCCCAGCACAGACAGTGACCCCATCCAGAGGAACGGCCCCACAGTATTGAAACACAGCAGGAAGAACAAGGTTTGGGAACAGAACCCACCAGCAACCCCAGACACAGCAAGCAATGAGCTGAGCCTGAAGTTCATCCATGGGTCTGGTCAGGAACAGGACTGAGGGCTAGCAAAGATCCAAAGCCCATTAGGGAGGCAGGGACAGAAAGACAGCAATTAGCCTCACCCTCAACACAACTCAATAAAGAAAAGAGCCAGGGCTGATCTTAAATAGGTGCTGGTATGGGCCCAGGTGGGGCTGATCAGGGCCATTAAGATGTAACCAGGACCCTGACACCTCCCATGGTTCCTTGTGACTTAATTGCCATTACAATTACAGATTTGAGAGTAGGGCTTTTTTTTCCTTAATAGTTTTCTTCTAATGGTGAACTTCTGTGCTGAATTCAGTTTAAAGATGCACCTTTGGCAGCCCCAGAGACTGTCACATTGAGTCCAGGGACAGAGTCATAGGAGACATCCAACAACCCCAATGCCAAAGCCATCGTTATCTAAAATCAGAATGTATGCGGTCTGGAAACTCAAGGGAAGTAGAGGTGAAACACTGTGTGAAGCACACCTGAACACAGGCAGAAACCCTCAAGCATCTGAGTGTCCCCGGGAAAGGAAGTCCTCAAGTTCACAGCCTCTAACACAGGGCTGCCAAAGGAAGGAGGAAATATGCCTCATGCTCAGGGCACATCCTCGTCATGGGACCAGGCAATTCAGCAAGCAGGGCAGTGCACATGGACATGATGGAGGGTATTGCCCTCCATCCTTGTATAGATTAGTGCTGCTAAGCCTACTCCTTGTGTTTAGATGAGAGCAAAGCTCTTCAGTGATCCTTTATAGATGGATTCAGCTCATTCCTAGGTGAGTAGTTTCCAAAGTTAATTACCTTTCCTGTTAAATATTTGTATCTTAATTCCAATTTGAATTTTTCTGACTTCAGCTCCATCTGTCAGCCACTGAGCCTTGTCTTTGCCTGCAGGATGAAAGGACACTCTGCTATCAGAAATCTCCACCCCGTAGGTACTCAGACACCGAGATCAAGTCACCTCTCAACTTGTTCTCTGACGAGCTAAATAGGTTGAACTCCTTAAGCCTATCATCGCACAGCAGGTTTTTCAGTCCTTTTCTCATTTTTGCAGCTCTTCTCTGAGTTCTCTTTAATTTTTTTAATCCGCAATAGAAGCGTGGATGCCACTATTTGATACAATAATCAGTAATGCTCTCCTTACACTTTAGATCACTTTTCCATCCTAACTAATAGCCCTTCAAAATACGTAACTGTCACATGCAGTAATTATAAATTGGACTGGTGTTATCTGGCTTCCTCAGACCCCTACTGCACCACGGGTTTTGTTGAAACACTTTCCAGATCTCTACATATGGATTATATTTTCTGCTATGAGAACTGTAGCACTGAGCTTTCCATTCCTAAAAAAAGCACAAGGCTTGTTTGCACCCCACCTAACAAACTAGTCTATGACTTACTTTGTTTGTTGGGCTCCCACTGTTAGGGCTTCAAATCTGGATGCAGATAGAACCCGTGGATGGGAAGTTCTCCCATTGCAATGAGTCAGTCCTCGGTGTACGTACACATCCTTCTCAGCCCTGGTAAGTCCATCACCTACATATGGAAGTGCAAAGCCACGTGAAACCACAGCCAGCACTGCCAGGAGCTTCCCAAATGGAGACCCCTTCACTGGAAAACACTGCAGTTAAATTGCTTCTCCCAGCATTGCTGCTCAGATTAAATGAGAGGGCATGGCTATGGCTGAGTCCCAGTGCAGAATTACACAACCTTGCAGTCCAACCCTAAACACTGTATATATATTAAAAAAAAAAAAAAAAAGGAAGAAGAAAACACGCTATTTTCAAGACTTTTCCAGCTGCTTTCTTTCTCCTCAGCTCCCCTTTCAGAAAAGCACTATCTAGGACACACAACCAGTGCATGAAATCACTTCTTCCGTCTTCCTTCCAAGGCCACTGTTGCTGGGCCAAGTCAACACGGAGCAGACAATGGCACTGCTGCAGGTAATTAGCAGTGCTGCCCTCAGTCCAGGCACGCCATGTACATGGACACTCTGGCTCCAGGTGTCCGTGGGGAGCAGAAGTGAGTGGCAGCTGTGGCAGGTCCATCTGGGCTGGAGCGCCCGAGGACAAGGCAGGATGGAGGACGCACAACTACAGAATGAAGAGGAATACGTCATTAGATGGATTCCCAACAGGGATGGCAGAAAGTACACATGGTTTGTGCATCTCAGTGACCCACTTCCAAACCTTCCTATTCCCTAAATGGAATCTCCTTCAATTTATAACCACTCCGTCTCTTCTCTGGTGCTAAGAAGCCATTATCACTGTGTCTACCCCAAGTTCTCACAGCTGACTTTAGATGCCACTTCTTTTTACTGCAATAACAATAACCTGTGCATGCAGCAGGTCAGCCAGCCAAACAGCTGTGCTGCCTGCAGAAGTGAAAGATTAATCAGGGCAGCCACGTCTGGAGATAAAGAAGGAGGAAGGGAAAAGGGGAAAGAAAGGGGAAAGGGGAAAGGGGAAAGGGGAAAGGGGAAAGGGGAAAGGGGAAAGGGGAAAGGGGAAAGGGGAAAGGGGAGGGACATTACATTTTGGATCACTTGGATGACCAGGGTTATCTGAGACTCCACACTTCTCAGCCCATTGAGTCCATTCCCTGCCAGTGGTAAATCTCCAGGAAATCCCGTGCCTCTTCCATCAAAGTCAAGTAAATATAGGGATGTTGGTTGGAGATACGGAGATTGTCATGAAGAGGCATGAAAGGGATTGCTGGGTTGTGGAGGGACACAGGGATGGCAGGACCCCAAACCAGCAGGTGACCAAGACTATAACACTCCCTGGTGTGTTTTAGTGAAAAAAAAAAAGTGGAACAGATTAAAATTAGGGCCAGGCAGGAGAAACAATGGCAGGAAAATAAGGGCAAGGACCGGAGTCATAAATCACCAAGTAGGCAGACAAAAGTCAGGGATTAAAAAGGCACTGATGCACAGTGACTAACAATGTTGTTACAGGGTGGGCACAAAAGGCACCTGGAGGGTACCATAGACTCTCCCTAAATCCATACATCCCAATCTCAGAAGCTGTAAGGCAGGAAGAGGATTTCACAGTCAGCATCTCCTATGGCCCCTCTGTCACAGCAAGTAGTGTGGATAGATTATGTGGATATGCACATCCTGGCACTTCTAAGTATGAGGGCATGAGAGAATGCCTGTGAGGGAAATCAATTTCATTTTAAAATAAAATCTTCATTTCCTATATGGACTTGTGCTGAGCTTCGCTACATTAGCTGAGCTTTGTTGCTGCGACATTGCAGCAGATATGCTTTAGATTCCAGATGTTTTGAATTTTCTGTCTATTTGTAATAATAATGATAACAATCATACAGAACAAAATAATTCTTACCGTTTTTGTACGTAAATTGAAATGTTTCCCAAATGTTTTGTGAATGTGTTCTAGTTATCATTACGTACAATGAGGGAGCAGATACATACTGTCCTGGCTTATTCCTGCGGGGCACCCACTCCTCTGGAAAATTATCTTCCCTGTCTAAGAGAGTTTCCAATTGCAAAAATGATGATGGCACTGATGATTATGATGACTATTTCTCCCAGGAAAAAGAAATATGATACAGAAATGTGCTGAAGTACAGTCAGATCTGAGAGCGCGTCTCAGTAATAATTTAAATTAAAAATATTAAAGGCGTACGTTGTCATTATCCAAACACTCACATATTGCAGCCATACCATGCAATAATCAATTCCAAAATTCAATTGAAATAGAATTAATCGATTATTTATTCTCTGGCTCCAGATTAGGGTACAATTGTTATGACAGATGTGCCAGCTCCTTTGAGGCTTTGGGCTTAATTTACCCTTCAAGCACCAAGAGCTGGACAGCCAGCGTGTATTGGGGAGGGTATAACGGTGTTCCCATGGGCAGGACAGTGCTAGGTGGCCACCAGTGGACCTCACCCTCTCTTCCCACTCCTCTTCCCTGCTTAAGACCCTCTTCAAACTTCCCGTGCTGGAACCGTGCCCGTGGAGCAGATCATTTGGAAAAGCTGGTTTTACTCACAGCAAATTGTAGCTTCAGTGTCCTTAATAACATCGACATCAGTCATTTTCTGAAAGTGGAGCTTGTGATGGCCATTTCCCAATAAAATTCCTCAGTCTCAGATCTAAGAAAAAAAAAATGCAGTAATGAAGGCCAGCCAAAGAAAATGACCATTACTTATTTTATTTCACTCTTAACTTTTAAATTCGAGCATGATTTTGCAGAGTTTTTATTATAGGAACTTTGAAGCATTGGTATTATTCTCCGGGGAGGGCACGGGACACATGAAATACCCACACATAAAGCCAGACGTGTTGGCGGATGTGCCATTAAGTGCTGCTAATCGCACGCCACATTTATTGTCCAAGGTCAAAAAGCTATTCTGCTTTTGAAAAGGAAGCGCTGTAAGTGTGAACAAGATGAAACCTATTCTTCGTGGGTATGTGTCCAATTGAGGACAAGAGAACCTTGCAGCTGTGTCCCTACACATCCTTTCAGACCTGGCGGTGACAAAGCCCCATGCAATCACACCGGTGACTTTAATGAGAGGAGAGAAGTTACAGCAGAGCCATTACCCTGCGCTGCAGCCCCTGTGTGTGGCACAGAGGCAATCCAGCACGGGTTATTTCCCTACTCTTTATTTTTTTTCTCATTAGCGCTAAAGAGTCGGATGTGTCCCTTGTACATACTCCAGCACACAGCAATGTTTTCCACACTGGCAATGCCATTAACCCATTGTAGGGCTGCTTCCAAAAATGCCTTCCTGTACCAAAGACACACAGAAGAGTGCAAAGTTTCCTTTACTGCTGCTCGCAAGTCCTCCTTGTTTTCTGCTGACAAACGCAGGAACGGGAGAAATGCAAGGTTTGCATGGAGCAGTTTCTGATCCCGAGCATTTCATCTGCTTCATCATCAAGGATTATAGGTCAGAGACTGGGCTCCAAATGTGTGTTACCTACTGCTTGGCATGCATTAGTCATCCTCCCCTCTTGAAATCACTGTGAAAGGAGCCCGATGAGAGGGCATGAATAGCTAATAGTGGGTGCTGGAGGCTGCAGTGTGTTCATCCAGGCAAACACGTGCACACGGGAGAAATCAGGGTGTATTCACAAACAGAACAAAAGACAGAAATTTGGAGAAATGAATTCCCTCGAGGGCATGTGATGAGAGGAGCCTCCAGACTACCTCTCGTCTCCTGCTGGCTGCATTGCTGGCAGCTGGGAGTTGTCTGTCTGTCTGTCCCAAAACAATGATCCCCCTCCCCACCAGGCAAGGTGTGCCCAGGTGGCACCTACCCCGCAGGGATGCTTCTGTATGGCTGCTTCCACAAGAAAAACAGCGCCTTTTAGTGCTGTCATTCAGAACAAGACACCATCCCCATCACCCCAAAACCATCAGATGAAAGAGCTACCTGGAGCCCAGGGTGGGATGAAGCATCCTCCAAGAGCTCAGCCCTGCTGTCCTGTCCTCAATCTTCACAACAGCTGCTCTCTGCCTGGCAGGTTTCATTTCACTGCTGAAGCAAGAGAGAGAAAATTGCCCAAAAACCCAGCAGAGCCACTCAGAGCCTCACTGCACCCATGGTTGCAAGTACCCTCCAAGTCCCCCCCACAATCCTACCAGCACCAAACAAAGCATGAAAAGCTCGTTATTCCGCTCAGAGCTTCAGCAAAGCTTCCCCTGCTCTCAAGCAGAGTCTGAATCTCAAAGGAGAACAATAAATGAGCACAATGCCCAGTGAGTGCTTGCAGGTCAGGTGGGAGAGAAGGAAAAGGGCTGAAGAGCATCTTGTGATGCTTTGGTTCAAGCAGTGCAGAGGGATGATGGGGGTGAAGCAGCTTGCGTGGACCAGCTCACTGACACGCTGGACAAAGGGGTTGGGATGCTACTGGGGTGGCAGGAGCTGCCCTGCCCAGATGCTGGGGGAAAGAAAGGGGCCCAAGGCTGTGGAAATGAGATGGACACAGCTTCCACATCTATGCACAGCCACCGCCAAGCAGAGCATTAACAAGGACCGCACTGCAGCTTTTCATCAGCTCAGAGACTCTGAGGGCAGGGATCGCTGCCTTCCTCCCACCTACCTGCCCATGGCAGCTCACCCCTAGCACTTTGCATCCAGCCCATGTCTCAAGGGTCAGCAAGCACAGGGGGTTGTAGATGCAGTGCAGCTCTCATTGGCAGTCTTTACATGCGTGGGAACCTGACATTTCGTGAAAGGGCCTTTTCCAATAGGTAATTCTGCACTTCATGAAAATTTGTTTGCCCTTCCTAATCTCCACTGCAAGCACAGCCTTTTGTGTGGCTCTGCCTGGGTTGCAATCAGAGGACTTCTCTCTATGTCTGATCCTGACAACCTGAACATTTGTCAGGGCTCCGCTACCTGCCTTTATAATCTCGCCCAGGAGTCCCACCATGTCCTGTGCATACGGATGAGGGCTGAGCCTCCTTTGACATAGCGGAGACAATCACAGTTCTGCTCATCTTCACAGAGTCCTAAATCAGCTCTGAATGAGGACTCGTCCTTTCACAGCATCCCGCAGTCAGGACCAGGGCAGCACATCCCATGGCAGCGCCTTTCAACACGCCGCATGCCATGCAGCTGTGTGATGGGAGCCAATAGTGCGGGTCACCCACTGCAAGTGCATAACGTTTGAACTACCTGCCTTCAGCATGCCCCAGCTCCTTAGCAAATTATCATCATTTTCCTCCTTCTGCCTTCTGCTCCTTTTTTAAACAATTTCTCTCCCTGGGTTTCCTTTAACTCCTTGTTACTGAGAGTGGAGTTACAGAGACTGAGGGCTCCAGCAAGATCCAGCTCTCCAGGCATCCGAGTGGCAATTCAAGGCACTTTCTCAAGTCTCATTTTTAATGCTAACTCATTCTCTTCTGTCATTTTTTTCTACCTTTCATATGAAGGAGGAGGGAAACAGGAAACAAAAAGGTGACCAAACACGTCGCAGAATCCCTCTTTGTGGTTGATTAACATCTGTCACAATTCCCCACAACACCGCATTTTTTCTGTTTTTTCTCCTGCATCCTCGTGTCACTGGGACGAGAGTTAATGGCCTTAAGTTGTGCCAGGGAAAATTCAGGTGGTAAATCAAGAAAAATTTCTTCTTGGAAGGGGTAGCTGTGAACAGGTACAGGCTGCCCAGGGTGGTGGTGATGTCGCTGTCGCTGGAGGTGTTCAAGAACAGTGGAGATGTGGCACCGAGGAAGGTGGTCACTGGGGATGAGCTGATGGTTAGACGTGGTGACCTTAGTTGTCTTCTCCAATCTTAATGATTCGATAAGCCTATAACTCTGTGTACTACACACACGGTGCCTTAGTACTTGTCCCATCACCCCCTGCTCAATTCCTTGCTGCTCCTTTTCCATAAGATCTGAGGTAAATCTTGGGGATCTGATGGCTGTCACATAGTGCACTGGGGTGGGACTTCTCTGATCACACTGGTGCCTCAGCTGGAAGGATCCAGCCATCCCTTGCAGCAGAGTGCGACAGCAAAACAAGTGCATCAGTAAATCACCAGGGCTCCACTGAGAGAACTTAATCCCAGAAAAGTTATCAAATATTTATTTTAAAGCACAGAAATAAATAGATGAAAACACTGACAGAGGACACGCTGCCCTCACACCAATCCCATTGCTGGACAGTTGCTGGTGGTGGGGAGTTGTACTTGGCCACGAAGGCCTGCAGAGCTGGTGGCCTGTCAGGTCACCCATCAGGTGCCACCAACCTTCTGTAGAGAGGAAAAGTCCTTCCTTTTGCCCCCAAATAGCCCTTGCCCCAGCCCAATTCACCCCAAACCACCCCACACCATCAATACATACTGGCTTTGCTAATATCAAGTTGCCCAAACCTGACTGCCTGAACATTAGAATCATAGGTTCATAGAATCATTAAGGTAGAAAAGAACTCTAAGATCGCCAAGTCCAGCCCCAACCCATCCTCACCATGACCGTTAATCATGTCCCTTGGTGCCACATCTCCATGGCTCAGTAGCATCTCCAGGGATGGTGATTCCATCACCTCCCTGGGCAGCTTGTGCCAGTGCACAACCACTCCTTTGGAAAATAGATGTTTCCTAATACCTGAACCCCTCCTAGCACAGATTAACTCTCATCCTATAGCTATCACCTGGGAAAAGAGACCAACTTCCACATTGCCACAACCTCCTTTCAGGTAGTTAGGGTCAGGTTACTATTCTCAATACCTCATGTGATAATTTGGCTGAAGTCCACCCACGCACAAGGCAGATCTGTTGGAAAACCACTTGGCCATGAGAGTGGGAATACTCCCTCATGGTGGCGGGCACTGAGGAGACAGTGCCCTACCAGAAATACTCTTGCTGAGGTCTCATCAAATGTGTCAGACTTCTACTTGTAACTCCTTAGGGTCTGCATGAAGGAGGCTGAGGCACCAGCGATGTGATCTAAGCCAGTGTACACAATTCAGTCACATTTCAGTGTGTCAGGAAAATTAATCTTGAAGCAGACGCAGAATCAAAGCATCTCACCCCAGCTTGCAACACCAATAGTTATTCAAGAGATCAATCAGGGCTATGAAATGCTGTCTCTCCCAAATCAATGAACGTAACAGAAAGGTGCCTATTCATTATTTGAGCTCAAGCTTGGCCCCATTGCACCAGCTGAACAAAAACTTGTCTGATAATGATAACTGCAAGACAAGGGCTGGAGAAAAGGATTGTCCACCCTGTGTGGAGCATTATGATGGGAGACATCAGCCGCACCGCAGGTCTCGGGCCTGAGTGCTTCTCAATCACAGCCTCATGCTGCTGGGGATAATGTGTCATGCTTAAATATCAGCGTCTTCTCCTTTAGTACCTCTGCAAATTGCACTCAATATGGGCACGTTGTATTTGTTTCATTGTAGGCAGAAGGAGTTGTGACACAAAATGCAACAAACAAGCAGGAGTCAGGGAGAACAAAAATCCTTCCTCCATTTATTTCTTGTGTGGGAGTAGAAGAGCTAATGCCATGCTTACTACCTTTTAAATTTCCTTTTGTATCTAAACAAAGGTAGGTCTGAGATCTTCTGCCTCAGTTTCTCCTGACAGAGCTCTCCAGGTGACAGACACCTGGACAAAACAGACGTCCTCTGCTGGATGCTGAGGAGGTGTCGAGGCGCAACAAGATGCTTGCTGGGGTTAGGAGCACAATGCCACAAAGCTCCTTAGACCACACTGGGAGTAATGTCCTGTTTTTGTCAATTCACTTGAAGGAAGATATTTTTGTGTTGGAGAGAGCGCAGTGTAAAGTCATTTAGACAATAAAGGAGTGACAGGATTTCCACAGGAGAAGAGATTAACCAAAGTGGGATTATTTTGTTCTGAGTGAAGATGATTAAGAGGTGGCATGATTGAAGTATTTAAACTGGCTCAAGGTTATTATCAAATTAAGCTGTATTGGAGATTGCCGGGCAGCCCTCACTCAAGGGGAGGTGGAGGGCTTTGCAGCAGCCTCTCCCATGGCAGAAGGAATGGTTTGGGCTGACCCTGGACAGTCATGGATGGAGAAAGCTCAGATGTGGGCTGCTGCATGCCACCCAGCAGAGGCTGTGGTAGGATGGAGAGCTGTCTGCTGCTTGCAGACAACTTTAACCTTGGCACCATCTTTTGTGATGCACTTTGGTCTTGCACCTCTTCTGTATTCAGGTGCAGCCCTGGTCTGTACAGCACTGTCTGCTGTTCATGCTGGCCTCCAGCTCAGCCCTATGTATTTCTGTTTCCCTCTTGTGCCATTTTGGATTCTCTGCCATGCCCGCTGTGTCAAAGCTATGTCAGTTCTCCATGCCCTTCACACTAGACAGAGGGATTTCTTGGGTTAGCAAATTCTAATTGCTCTGTAGAGGGTTAATTTAGGGCCTTCAAGTAAGTTCCGTCTAAAATTTTTGCTCCAGATCACAATCAGATTTCAATCTCTTACTGAAGATTCAGCACCCATAATTGCAAAATTGGCACTTCAGACCTTGATGAGCTGCAAATGTCTCTGTGGTTTCACCTCTTTTCACACGCTCCAGTTGAGAAGCCGTCTCTCATGTGCATCGTTTTCATGTTGAGTGTAGCACTCCTTCAATTTCTTCAATAGGACTTCGTAATTACTCTCCACTTCCTGAGTTAACTAAAGAGCGTTAAACCTCCGAGTACTCCAGGCCCCACCCTTACCCGCGCAGAGGCTCCTTTGCAGCTTCCTTTGGCTCCCCTCTGTTTTTCATCTCTTCCTTTTGTATTTCACATTTCCAGGGAATTTCAGCTCTGGCTGCCACGAGGACTTCAGGCTGCTCCTTCTCCCCATCGCCCAGGTCCCCCTTTGCTTCTGGAATGAGTCCAACACTCACTCACCACCAGAGGTTCAATGTCTTGCATCTTCTGTGTGCAAATCCCGCAGGCAGTGAGTAACAGACTTGCCCGCAGCTCACATGGACTCACACCTCTTCCACTGGTGGTGGAAGGAAAACCCAGCTCACCCTATCAGCCTGCAGAGACAGGTGTGAATTTAGGTCAAGGGGAAATGGTGTCAAACTAAAATAGGGGAGATTTAGACTGGATAAAAGGAAAAAGTTCTTTACAATAACGGTGGTGAAACACTGAAACAGGTTGACCAGAAAGGTGGTGGATGCTCCATCCATGAAAACATCCAAGATCAGATTGGAGTAGCACCCATGGCGGATCTAAGGGATCCCATCTCAGAGGTGGTTTTGCCTCCCACTCATTCACACACTGCCCAGACAACTGCTCTGCGAGTGATGGCCATGTCACTAGCACCAGCATCATCATAAGATTAAGGTTCACAAACCCTTTCAGGCTGTCTGAGGACATGAGCAGCCTAAAAGAGCTCTCTTCTTGATTGACAGGTGAGTTTTCATCATGAGAGTCCAAACAAAAGCAGCAGCTTCCAGCAGGCTGGCCGCCCCATGCTGCAACATCCCCCGGCTGCCTCCTGCTGCATGGAGAGCCCACGCACGGTGCCTGGGAGGAGAGCAAGCAGCTCATCAGTGCTCACCAACATCTGCACAACCCAGCAGGGAGACACAGCATGCATGCTTAAAAAGGGCACCGCGGCACAACAAACAGGGCTGCCCCTTTGGGTCAGCAACAAAAGCAATTAGCTGGCGTAGGTGGGAACAGGGACTTTGGGCTCTGCTTATGCAGCTGATGAGGGATCATCTGTCAGTCTTGGCCTCTCTTTGGAGCAATCCCCTGGCTGCAGCTACGAGCCAGGGAAGCAAATGCCTCTGTGAGGCCAAGACTTGGCATCCCACCACAGGGCTGGGAGGTTTACCCTGACTCTCCGGCTCCATGTGCAAACCTGGCGAGGAGCTACCAAATGGCACAGGGGAGGATTTACACTTTTTTCCCCCCCAAAAAAGTGTATTCTGTCATTCTGGGACAATCATCTCAGGTCTTTCCAACCTCACTTTAACCATCGCCCTAAACTCAACAGCTCCAGAAGTGCTCCTTGCAGAGCTGTGCCCACTCCTGCTGTGGTTTCTGGCTGATGACCACACACAGCTCACACTCATCGAGCTGCCCTGGCTCCAGCCCACTGCCCTGCCCCACATCCCGTGCTGCAGCACAGGATCCATCTCAGCAGGACCTTGGCAGAGGGGATGCCTCGGTGCATTCAGCATGTCTCTGCCCTTCCCCTACAGCAGGCAGAGGCCAGGGCAGGAAAGTGCTCCTAATGGGCATGCTTTGAAGCTATCCTAATAGAGGCCACTAATGATTCTGCATTAGTGTCCTCCTGTCACTTCTCTGACTGTCACTTTTGTGCCTGGGCACATGACATCTGCATCACCCAGAGCCCGCAAGGGGAGAGAGAGGTCACAAGCAGGGGACAAGGTCCCACTGGGGGTGGCCTGGCCCTGGGGACAGAAGGGCAAATGCTGGCAGATGCTACTGGGATGTGTGGATGGACAGACAGAGGTGCATGCTACAGCTGTGCCACTTCCCAGACAGCTTGACAGAACACTCTGACCTGAAGAATGACTGAGTGAACAACTCTGACATCCTCTGCTGGATCTTGGTCTGAACTATGATCCAGAAAGAGTGGCCAAGGTCAACCAGCCCCACCACCCCCAGGGCAGCGTCCAGGGCTCACCAGCAGTGCAACCCCATCGTCATGGGGGAGTGACAAGACACCTTGGCTCCTTCTGAAATCCTAAAGGACACAGGCGAGGCCCTCTCATGCCACATCCCTTCTCCACAAAGGTAAAGCCTCCTGAAAGCCAGAGCAAGTTATTCCTAGAGCAAGGAGCCTGGCAGGCAGCTTCCTGGATCCAAGTGCCAGCATCGCTCCTTCCAGCACCAAGCCAGTGCTTCTTGGGACCTGGATGAATGCTGAGTTCTGTGACTTTGGCAGCTCTGGGTTTCAGGCAAACGCAGAGCCTTGTCCTTCAGCAGTGGAAAGATCTCAAAGCCAACGTCTATCAACAAGGGGACATCCTCTGCAGTGCTCAAAACACCACTGCTGAGACTGTGCTAGTAACTCCAGCCATAAGCAAATGGATCTATTGAGGGGGTGGGAGAGCAGCATCTTCTCCCAGGCAAAGTGGAGGAAGAACTGGGAGAAGAGCAGCAGTGACACTGGGGTGACTGTAGAGTGTCCACCTGAAGAAGAAGGTTGTGCAATGGCACAGCCATTGAACTCCCTGCACACCTGGGCTCTCTGGGATGCTCTGAAGCAGCAGGAAGCCCAGGGAGAAGACAAGTTATGAGGGTCCATGAGGACCATGGGGTCCAATAGCGGGGGGGGGGAGGGAAGGACCCCAGGGTCACAGCAGACATAGCGCTTGTAGAGCCTTGAGGGCTGGTGGGAAGAAGCCTGGGGGAAGAAGAAGACCCTTGCTCAGGCCCTCTAGGAGGGAGAAGGAGGGCATCCTTGGAGCCCACCACCTTCCCTCTCCCCCTTCTCCCACTTGACATTTGGAGTGTGAATGCCTCCGTGTTTGGTGCTTGCGGAGATCATTTCTCCTGGAAGGAGAAGGAGGCGCCGACAGCAGCAGCCGCAGGGACGCAGCTTTCCTCTAATGAACTAGAAAATAGTTTCCCTTTAATACTGATTATCCTGGAAGCCAGCTGAAGTGAATGTGATTTACATAAAGATGAACCCGCTCGGCACAGTCTTCCTCAGCAGCACAGGGCAACTGGGCAACCATGTGGGCTGGGTCCCAGCCAGGGAGCTCTGCTCTGCTCTGCAGCATCCCATGAGCTGCTTCGGCAGCTCCATCCACCACTGAAAGCCGTGCCTAGGTGGCTGTACAAGAAACTGGGCAGGGAAGCTGATCTGGCTGGAAAATCGAAAAATAAAAGCTAAAAACCTATGACTCAGCTCCCTGCATGAGCAGCAGTGCCAGCTCTGGGGAGGCAGTGGAGCATGGTGTTCAGCAGCAGCCTGGCTTGCACCATATGCCAGGCTGCTTGCACAGCACACAGCACTGCCCATGTACATTCCTGGGCACTGTGATGTTTTGCACTTGAAGGTATTTCCATGCACGGAGTATGCAATTGTGCACTCCGTGAACTGCTGGCCAGCAGTCCTCCACGGTGCATGTGAGTGTCGGCTCACAGCCGGGGTGCAGATGGCTGTAGGCTCACAGAACTTGGACCTGCTGCACATGAAGGAGAGGTCTGGGTGCATAATTTCTGCATTCTCACATCCATGTTTGTTTGTACTGCTGTATGCATTGCACTTGTTTGCATCTCTGGCATATTTGTGGCTAATGCCTTACTAATCGTGCTACCGCATAGCATATGCCCCTGCACTAAGATTCTCCGTCTGCACCATATGTGACAAAGTTGGGGGTGGTGGGGATGTACACATGAGCCCTGCAAACACGGAGGCACACAATCTGGCCTCCTGTAAGTGCAGCGGGTGCCCACGCTTGGCCGTGTGCGTGCAGCACGCACGAGGAGCAGCCACCAGCCCACAGCAGGTGCTGCTGCCAGGGAGCCAGCAAGCCCCTCTGCCATGTGCATGGCTCGGTCAGCAGTTCTGACTTCCCCTCAGATAGATTATGTTGTCGACTAATAACCACATAAAATATTCAAGAGCTTACTGCTCTGCCAGAGGCACTGCGGAGATGAGCGTGCCAGGAGATGGATGGGCTGTGGGCTTGGGAAGCTCACGCTGCGCCGGGAGCTGAGGAGCTGGGCTCTGCTCTTAGGAAGGGGATTTGTTCTCTGAGTGCTGCTCCAGAGGGAGAGCAATGAGTGGGATCATGCTGCTGCAGGGGGCTCAGCAAGGATCGACCCTGCTCCTTGGATCTCTCAGGATGCTAAATGCACGCACAGCTTTAGCACAGGGCAGGGAGTGCCACCAGGGATGTGGGGTTCAGCCCATCTGGGACTCCACTGGGAGCTCCACAATGCTCTGTGTTCGGTGCCAGCACTGCATCTTCCTGTGCTAGAGCCCAGGCTTGGGACCCTCTCTCTTCCTGGGGACTCCTGGGGACCATGCATGGAATCCTGTGACTTTTCTTCCTGCCCAGCACCTCAAAGGATCAGAGCCAGGGATGAGATGCTCCGGAGGCACTGGGAGCAGAGCCCCAAGCTGTGACAGCAGAGCGTGGTGCTGGTGATAGTGGAGGTAACGTCAGCTCCAGATGTGGAGGTGGGAGTCCAGCACAGAGCTGGGAGCTGTGCAGCCATGCACTCTGCACCAGCCACTGCAAAGCAGTACTGACTCAGGTCAGCTTCTGTCACTGCCTCCACTGCAGGCTGAGGGTGGGAGGGAGGCTGAAATAGGTGCCCTGCCCATATCCTTCCTGCAACGTAGAGTTAGACAAACAGCTGCTTTCCTGCTTATATTGCTTGTCCTGGAAGGATTTGTTCTTTGTTCTGTTCTTGGGCATAGCAGGAAAAGATGCGCTCACCTTTGTTTTGCAGAAAGGGCACTGGAGGCACGAAGGACATGCAGTCCTCAGCACACCCAGCAGTGGGACGTGTGGCTGAAGTTTTCATGGTATTTCACCGACCCAGAGATGTGCACATGCCCAGGTAATGCCTGGGTGTGTTAGCAGTCCCCATGCCTGGTGTTCAGCAGTGCCTCCTGCCCAGCCCCAGGTCCCAGAGATCCAGCAGCACCCGCACTCAGATCATGTCTGAGCTACTCCAAATGGGGCTGCATCATACCCCAGCCCTGTGTGGGACACTGAGTGAGTGAAGGGCTTAGGGTCAAGTGTATTCTGTGCATACTGAAGCTGGCCTCATCCTTTTCTTCTTGCCAGAATCTCCCACAGACACTTATCTCACCATCCAGGTCTCTCATGCTGCTCTCAGCCCTGCCAATGTGCTGGCATAACCTGTAGCAAATGCAGCCAGGGAGTGAAGCTGAGTCAGATCAGCCTTTACCTGTGCAATGCTCCTCACATGGCTTTGCATCTTCCTCCCACAAACTGCTTCTCCAGGGGATGGAACGGCAGAACCCACTATGGATCCCATGGGCTGGGGCAGTCCTAGGATCTGTTTGTCCATCCCCAGCTCTGAGCTGGGACGTGGGCCACTGGGAGTCAGTAAAATGTATCACCTAGCTGTGGCACTGCAGGGGGATTTTGTTTTGTAAAAGGATTTATTCATAAAGTCACAGCAGCAGCAAGCCAATCCTTGTCCTCCGGGCCCTGCAACGTGTGTACAAAGTAAATTAGAACAAGGTCTGCATGTGAAGGCTATAAACTAACATCAGACTGGTTGGGAATGGGAGGGAGAGAAGGAGCCAGAGAGCAAGAGAAAAAGGCAGAGGAAGAGGGAGGGGAGAGCCCTTTCATAATTCACAGTTCCTGAAATAAAAATAAGGCTGGAATCATGTTTTGGGTGGAAGGGAAAGTGCGTAGGAAGTGTGTACTTGCCAATCTGCCAAAAAAAGTTGCTTTTTATTTTCTTAGGAAGGCAATTATGTATTTTTGTCATTCACTTCCTACTTTGAAGCAGTGGAACCTGCTTTGCTCAAACTTTCCAGAACAATTTGCCCTCAGGCTACTGCCAGAACTGTAAGACTTACACCCCAAAGATGAAAGCAGGAGAGTGCCAGAGCCCCACTCCGCATCTGCAGAGCAGTGGCACCTGAGAGCCTGGAAGCGGCTGTGTCTGCATCTCCGTCGCATGGCGCTGGAAGCTACACGCTCCTCTCCACACCCCAACCATGCTCTGCAAAGGAAGGGGGATGCTGAGCTTCACTTAGTCCTGACTGAGGTCAGAAGCTCATCAGAGGGAGGCAGGGATGCTACAAGGGGCCCGGTCACCCTGCGGGGATGGGCAGCTTTTCTGCAGGACTTGCTCAAGATGTCCTGTTGGCCTCCACTGCCTCCAACCCCACTGTGTCAGGGGACCTTTAGATGTCTTCCATCTCAAATAAGACATTTCTTCTGTCAGCTGCAAATGGAAAAAATGATTGGGCAGCAGGTTGCCCACACCTAAGGATGTAATTTCACTGCTGGTCTTCTCCAGTGGAGAATGAAATGCATTATCAGAGATGTTAGCTTTCATCTCAATCAGCGGGTTGTTTTCACTTGCTACAGACAATGCAAGAAAGATAAGGCTGCACTCAGGAGCAGAGGAGGCATTTTGGTCTTGCACAGTGTTTGTGACCAGGTAGCAGCATCCTCAGGGCCCCTGGCTATGAATGCATCTTACCATGCTGAGAGCAATCCCTGCCGCCGCTCCCTGTCTGTGATACCAAATGCCACCAATAAATTACTAATAACAAGGATATGTACCCTGGAAAACAAGCCAGCGCCTGTGGGCGGGATGGGATCTATTTTCTAACTCAATGTAAACACCACGGTAACTTTGATATTCATGATATTCACTTCCACGAGGCAGTAGCCGGGCATTAAGGTCACCAGATAGCAGCATTACAAGCAGCACTTTACAAAGATGCATGGGCTTGAAACCCCCACGTGCAGATAAGTGTGACCCATCTACGCCCATGAGCATTCTTGCTTGGCCTGATAGCTCTATCTCTTCTTTCTTATCCCACAAACAGCCTTAACACTGTCTGGCATACAACGAGTATGGATGGGGCTGGGTGCGTGGAAGGGCAACTGGGTGCTGTGAGCTGTGGGTTGGATGGCTGCTATCAGGGCCAGGGAGGCTGCAGGAGTGCTGGTGGTGGGCAGGAGAGGAGAAAATGCAACCACGAGACAGTGCATGAGGGCTTCACAGCTGCATCATGAGAGGATTGCTCTGCTCTGTGTGTTGGGAAGACAAGCTAGTGAAGACAGACATTGGTGATTAAGAAGTGTACCAATTAGAGCTGACTAAAAAACTGTTGTGCGCTGGAGAACATATGCAGTGCAAAAGCAGTCCCTTATTCCACAGCCTGTATTCCCTTTTATTCTTTTTTTTTTTTTTTCTCCGAGACCTTTCCTAGAAAAAATCAAGTTTCCAGAACATGCAAAACCGATGACTTGAATGGCAGGACCACGAGTATCATGATGAGGAAAAGGCCTTGTGAACGAACTTAGTGTTTTCAGTAATTAAGTAACTGTCTAAATTCCTAAATCCTGATTTTGAAATCGTTTGGTTGACTTGACACATGGAAGTCCCAGAGCTTTTAATTCAAGTATAAAGCTTGATTGGCAAATTAATAAAAGGCTATGAATGAAATTAATGAAAGATTAAAGACCAACAGCTCATGCTGATATAAAAATTACTCTTCCAAAATAGGTTATGCAATAATTTGAATAAGTTACCACCATGTTAATATTAATTCTGATATAACGTTTAGTCATTGATTAGATTTACTGATTCACAACGGAGATCTAAAATCTTATATACATTTGTTGAATCTTTGCAGGCACTCTTAATCATCTTTATTTTCCATTCAGTAATTTCTAAAATTGCTATAAAGTGAATTTTCATTAATAAATTGTATAGTTGAGCACTCGAGTTTGCAGTTTCACTAAGCAGAATGAGGTCTAAAGAGCTATTAGGACCATGGAATGGGTAATTGATTAACTGAAATGACTTGGTCAATGCGCTCCGAATCCTCTAACTAGGACGCTGTTTCGATGTCAACCTCCTCATCTCATATCAGCTGGGAAAACTGATTAAGGGGACAATTGGAGAGAGTTTCAGCCCGGTTTTTGTTAACGAAACACTAAGTCGAGGCACCTGAGAAAATTTGTATTCAGGCTTTGTGGATTTGCCAAGTGTGTGCAAGCATGGGTTCATAGCCTGTGTCAGAAAAAGGAAGGAACTTATTACTGCCCATTTGCAGAGATTTCTTGTGTCACTGTAATTAGGCCAGGTGAGGTGTCAGCCTCATATTCAGAGGCTACAATAAAAATGAGAAGTGTTCCTAAGCATTAACTGGGTAGAATTAGGGTCCGATGCCAAATTCATGCTTGCTTCTGCTTTTTCCTTCTTTACTGGAGATGTTATTTCATCCAGTAAACTAAAAATGTACATCAGCAATGTTTCTCAACTGAGCATATCCTAATATTTTAAAATAAAGTTCATTTAGTAATTATGTTCATCTTTATCATTACTTGCTGTCTGCTTTGCAGACCTTTTGTCAATATGCTGTATTTTTTTTTATGGACTGTGCAACTTATTGCAATGCTTCTCTCTCTGTCTTGTTTTTGGCAGCTGATAACTGAATTCTTTTGTCTCTGATCACTTATTCTTGCTTTATAGTGTAATAAAAAAAACAAAAACACACCAGTAAAATTGTGTAAATAGAGTGTATGCAGCTGCATATATATGTTTCTTCTTGCCGGATGAATGCATGCACACATCCTTGCATCCTTAACCTACGATGCCCGTTCCAGTGCTACACAGAGCCCTATATCTACTGCAGTGGGGAAGAAAAACATCCTGGAAATTCAGCTCCTTGTTGGTTGATCATGACTGTCTATATCCACTTCAGCTGGCTGAACTCTTCAAAGGTCCTCTCACAAAGAAAGACAAAGCAACCTGATCCTAACGCACATCTCAACCCTTCGCCATGGGATGTACAATGAGCAACATACCCTTGACCCATCTACGTCCTGCCCCTGGGTGTTGCCCATCTGTTTCCCATCTTCACAGTGATGCTAAAGCATCTGGTACTAATCTCAAGACATGGCCAAGCTTTGTAATCAAGAACGTGGAGTTTTCCATTGGAGGGCTGGACAGAGATTGGTGCTGAAGGAGGACTGGATGTCCTCCTGCACACTGCATCTGCTCAGGCAAGCCCTAGCCCTGAGCTCTCCCTCTACTGCATTAGGACTGCAGAGAAGAGACAAAACCTGTTGTGCAAGAAGGCACAATCACCTCCCTGAAGCTTACTGCTGCAAATCACATTTCAATAGGAGATGATTTTCACCTTCCTTGTAACTAATGAAAAACCCTTTAATTCAACATGTTGATGTTGTAGCTCAGGCTGAAGATCTCTTCCCTGGAATACAAATGGAAATGGGACCCATGCTCTTGTAGATAATGACAGTTTAAAAGAACTGGTTATTTTATTTTTTCTGTGGATTTAACCTGCATTGGTTTCCTTACAAATGAAATGCCAGAGTGGGTGTGATTTCTCTGAGTAAAATGCCCAGACCTAGCCCAGATCTGTCCCAAATGCTGCTTTGGCAGTATGCATGCCTAAATCCCAGCCTGACAAAATGGTAGAGGCTCTGCTGACATAGTGCACCTCCCCAAGAAGGATACCTCCATGTCTCTGTGCTGAACGATGCTCTCAGGGCAGGCACAGAGCAGCACATTTCAACTGGCCAGCCAGCTCCCCTTCCCCACTCTCACAGTCACCCCTCAGCTGTCCGCCAAGGCACCGTTCAACCTCTTTTTAATCATTTGACCTGTCTGGTGATTTGCTTGGAAGCATCTCTTCATTATCTCCTGGAGGAAGCCAAGAACACTTGAATCCCCAGACCTAGACGTACAAGATCTTATCTCTGTTTCTGGCTGCGGTGTTTTGCTCTGCTCCCTCTGGACCTGTTCCCTTGACAAAGCTAGTTTTGATGTACAAGATATTTGGACTGTAGAACTGTGTGTCTTCCAGGGGCTTTCACAGACTCCAGGAGCCGCTTCATGCCAGCAAATGGTCCTGGATGGGACCAAGGACCTAGTGTGTACACCAGGGGAAGGGGTGGGAGCACAAAGTCCTGAAGAAGATTCCACAGACAACTCACTACTTTTGTGCTGAAGCAATAACCAGTGTTGATGATGCCGAGAAGTTGTGCAGCCCTGGCTGGTGGTGTTTGTCTCCAGTTCCTCCACTCCTCAAAGCTCCACATGGTGTGGAAGGGAGCAATGGCCTTTTCTCCATCTCTCCAAGAACCCACACAACCCCACCATGGTCTGTAGCCCAGGTCATAATCTCCTACCCATGTCCCATTTCCCCTCTCCCATTGAATCCAGTCAGAACCTGAAGCTCCCAGATGCAAACCTCACAGCAGTCCCTCTCTGGAGGACCCCAGTTTACCCCCTTCCCATCCAGTCTCACTGAATCCCTGTGTGTCTCACTCTTCCATCATCCCAGAGATAAAGGCTTGCATGCACATGGTCAGCACTGCAGTAGGTCTGCACTGCTCTCCTGAGGTCTCATTATGGGGTTACATACTGAACCAGGTCCAGCTGTGCATGAGGGATGCAGGAAAACTAAAGGTGAGAGGTAAGTGCTCAGAATAGTGCTCATTGTGGAGCTCTGCAGCAAGCAAGGCACTCCTATTTTTCTATCTGAGTGCATATAATAACTTGGATTCATCTGAATCTTCTTATCTACAGGTGAGGCACATGGTTAGCTGGCAAGTGCGTGAGTATTTTCTCCTTAGTTTGTGCGAACAGCTCTCGCAGTCACAGAGAAGCAAAGAAACCGCATTTTTTGGAAAGGTGTTTGGGAGCAGTCGATGTGAATCACTGCCAAGCATAAAGATGTTTTAAATGGCTCTAGATACCTGCTAGATTAGTAAGATGAATCACAATTGTCGTGACCTCTACATGTGTCTGGCAAGTTGTTCTCTTGTTACCTAGTGAGCAATCTGTTTTTCATGAACCTAAAATAACAATGTTTAGGAATACACTTTTTTTCTTCTTTTTGAGATCTGTGTGAGTCATTAGAGCTGAGGGAAAGGAAGGAGGAATCCTCTAAGGTGCAGGGACTTCTGCTCAGAATGGGTCCAGCCTCTGCCTAATGCCCAGCATCCTAGAAGCATCCCCTTCCTCACTGGGGGACCCCCCATTTTTGTATCCCTCCACACCCCCAGATCAGCGCTTCTTCTCCCTCCCATCATCTTATTTTCCTCCCTAAGAAGCGCCTGGATTGGGTCCCGTGGTAAACGCACTGGCTGCTGCAAGCCCTCTGCCAAAGCTTTCCTCTCAAATCCGAAACAAGAGCAGGTTGCAGGCATGACATTTCTCAGCAACTAAGCCAAAGTGAGATGGAAATTATATTTTTACCTTTTCCTCTGCGCTCTTTTCTTGTGTCTATTTGCTTCTCTCTTCATTTGCCTCACCAAAAATAAAACTAAAAAAAAATAACAACCAAGCATCAACAATTCAATAACTGCCCTTCCAGTACACCCTCGCCCAAAATGGCCCTGAGCAACAGAGCCGTAGGTTCAAAGGCTCTCCCTTAAAGAGTATTTAGACTAAAAGGAGTGAGTGCAGTGATACTTCGGTGCTGAAAGCTATGTTTTCCTCCCTTCTTTTCCAAGGAATTTACTGACAGTTCAGCTCTTCCACGGCTGTTTGTTTGCGGTGGATGTGCGCCAGCTCTAACTTAGATACAGTTAAATATTTCATGTAGAAGCAGGGCTGCTTTCCTCCTGCACCCGCCTGCAGCATCACGGGCAGGGTGGCTGGAGGAGGGGACCCCACACCACGTGAGCCCTTGGGCAGCAGGCAGGTAGGGCTCACGTTTCTGGGAAAGCTTCCCTCTTTGGAGGTTTTCATTTCTATTTCTTAACTTCTTCCACACAAGAACCAAAAGCAACCTGACGTGGACAGAAAGCCGAATTGCTTCACTTCACGAAGCATTTGATAGCAGCAGATGTACATTAAAAGGGGGAGCAGCGCTGTAATGGGGCAAAGCAATAGTGTGAGACCCGAAACTGCTCCCTGTGCTCGTGGGTCTGCACCAAAATCAATGGCTGGCTCCTGAGTGGTGCTCAGCCCCCAGCCCAACAGCTCTAAGGGACCACAGGCCCTATCTGGCCCCATCACACTCACATGTCTCATGCATGTTATAGGATCTCCAAGTGCCCCACTCATAATGAGCAGCTGCAGCGAGGATCAGAAATGCCCCTTATTAATGCCGAAATTTATGCTGCCTATAAAGTACATTCACATGACATATTTAGTAACCCTATTAATACTCCGCGACAGACATTTTAGTGTAACTAATTCTAGCTTGTATGCTCCCTTTATAGTGATATAAATGGCTTTATGTTGTGCTATTGATCTCTGCAGCCGCAGGATTTCACAGCACATCCCTCCCTTCATCACAAACTCCCCAGGAAGGTCCCCAGGCTTTGAACCCCCATGGAAGTCATGTTCCCCTGGGGTGCACAGTGGGGAAATGGGGCACTTGGTGGAAGGGAGCATCCCTCTGCCCCAGGGGGAACTCTGGGCTGGTGGTTTGGTAGCATGGATGGGATGGATGGTTCCAGCCTCAGGGTCCCCTCTTCTGAGCCCCATGTTCTTGTCCAGCAGATATGGGGATGTTGTTTTGTCCAGAACCTGTCACCCAGGGTCTCTCCACACTTCTGCAGTGAAGGAGGGTCATGACGCTCTCTTCCAGCTCATAGCAAGGTTGCCACGGAAACTGATACTGTTGATTTTTAACTGATCTTCAAACTCTTGCTGGTGGCAGTGGTGCTGCCATCCACCCAGGGGGAAATTCCCCAGAATCAGTAGATATGGAGCAGATGTGGGGCAGTTGTTCCTCCCACTTACCCTGTAACCTACCACTGCCCACCTCTGTACAAAGGGTGCCTCAGCCCTGAGCTGGGTGCTCTTCCAATGTATCCTTGGGATGTGCACAGAATGCTGTGGTGGGACATCACATGGCACCTGCACTTCTCCCCATCAAACACCACATCCAGTTCTCCTCCCTCCAAGTCCCCAACCCTCCAAGTGCAGGGTGCCTGAGCAGGAGGGACAGCAGAGGAGACCCAATGCCCATAAGCACCTTTTTGAAAGAGGGGCTGTCTGTGAGGTCTGGAGGCAGGAGAACGGACATGGAGCTCACAATGGGACAACAAGGGATGGCAGATGTGATGTGCTGCTTTCATGCTGGTGCTGGGAGGAGGGGAGAGTGAGTGAGGTGCTGGCAGGAGCTGAGGATGCTGCCACGTGGGCTGGGGACACACATTACTGCAAGGTGTCTTCAGGCAGAGCAGTTACTCTCTGCCTCCCTGCTTCCCTATATCCACCAGCTGCATTTTCATTATTCATCCCCCTTCAGGGGAACTCTCTCATAATAATAAAAATGTCAGAAGGAATACACAAATACATACGTACACTAAACGAGGAGTTGCCACAGTGCACAGAGAGACGTGGTGATTTATGGCTCCTGGGATGCTACCTGGGTTCCCTCATGGGGTGGCAGCGGCACCCTGCCCCAGCCACAGGATACCATGCGTGGGGAGGTCAGGGGGTTGCCTCACAGCCTTGGGACAGGATCTTGGGTACCTGATACTTGGGCACCATAACTCCCTATCCGCATTATAAAGAGCTCCAGCTTGGCTGCAGGTTTCTCTGCATGCTTTCTGCTTGGTCCCGACACAAGCTTGGGTCAAGTATCCTGCTTTGCCCAAGATGGAGCACAACCCTGCTTTGCAGCCCCACCAGTAACTCATGGACAAATTCCCAGTGTCCTCAGCCAGGGGCTGCACACAGCAACCATCCTGTCTTAGAGAAGAAAATCGCACTGACTGCTCCCCGAGGTGGTGGCACAAAGAAGGCACCATGTGCACAAGTGTGTCTCTGAGGAGGTGCTGAGCACACCTTGTGCATGCATCAGTGTGTCATGGCTGGGCACATGCACACACAAGAGCCAGCAGAAGGATGCAGCAGCTCCTCAGATGGATTTGCTGGGGTATGTCTCTGTTGAGTGGTAATCTCCTCACTCAGAGCCAGGAACATGCAGAGTTAATGCTGAGTGCACATGTTTATGTTAAAACAGTTGATTTATCAGAACTGTCACCCACTAATCGCTGGGGGAATTGGAGCACTCACACTTCCCACAGAGCTGCAGCACTAATGCCATGCTCCTAATGCAGATTTGCGATGCAGCACCATGCCAAGAACATGCTGCGATGTGCAGGAAAGGCAGGAGACACAGGGAAGCTACACACGGCTTCACAGCTGGCCAGATGCAGCAGCTTACCCCAGGGAAGAGGGCAGTTCCTATAGGGAATGGAGAAGGCGAGCAAGGAGCTCTCATAGGGCATGAGTTTACTCAGAAAAGACAGTTGCTGTTGCAAAGTTGTCTTGGAGATGGATGCTGGAGCTCCATGGGTTTCCATGGGTCTTCAGCTGCCCTACTTAATATCTGGTTCTCAGCAGGCAGAGTTTGCCCTTTCTCTGCTCTGACAAGGTTGGAGATGCCTGAATACTTAGGAGTATGGCACATGGTTCCTCATTCTACACTCCCTGCAGCAAGGACACTCACGCTGACATGGCACATCCACACAGCCTGGTCCCATGAGAAAAGTCACTACCTGAGTGAGAAGAACCAACAGAAACAGGTAAAACCCCAAAATTACCCACTTTCACCCCCTTGCTGTAGGCAGGGTTGCCAACCGCTGAATCAGGCACCAGATCAGATTGCCAAGGGTCCTATTCAACGTGGCCTTGAACATCTACAGGATAGGGGCATCCACAACTTCTCTGAAACAGCTAAATCAATACTGGCTCCTTTCCACCTGGGATGAACACCGGAGGGCCAGGTTTTGGTCTAATATAGTTCTGAACATCATCTGTTTCTCAAAACAACTACTTCACAATTCGAGATTTCTGGGAGATCTTAAGTTATACTGTGAGCAAGGCTACTGCCAAGAAGGACATTTGGTATTTGTTCACCAAGCTAACACTTACTTCTTGAGCAATATTTCACTTTAAAAGTATAAAGCTTTGTTCTATCACTGTCTTCAAGTTCAGTTTCAACATCCCTTTGCTGAAATATTTCCTTGTACCAGAGACACCAGATTTCTATATGATTACAGAAAGATTGTCACTGGTATTTTGGGAATGAGTGCCCTTTCTGTTTCTGCACTGCCCTTTCAGTCATCTCATCCCAACACCTCACTAGCTCTTGTGACAGCAGACAGCACAAGGTTGAGCTAGAAGGCTCTGTCTCCTGAGAAACGGGTGAAATTCCACATAAATGATAGAGAAACAGTTTCTGAAATGGCCTTTCCAGGCAAACCATATGGGCTGGCACTTTCTGCTGAGAAAGTGCATTTGCTTGGTCTGAGCAGTCTTTGCCAGCCGTTGGCAGCTCATTTCTGTAGATACCATGAAGATGTTTCTTGGTTGCGGCATCAGCCTCTCATTCCCAAACCAATGCTTGTGTTGAGACCTGGCCAAAGAATAGCTCTTGATTTTTCAGCTACAGCACCCTGAAGGGAGATTGTGGTGAGGCGGGGATTGGCCTGTGCTCCCAGCTAACAGCAATAGCATGAAAGGAAATGACTTCAGGTTGTGTCAGAAAAGGTTCAGGCTGAATGTTGTGAAACAATTCTTCTCAGAAATAATGGTGAGGTATCAGTATGGGCTGCCCAGAGAGGTGATGGAGTCACCATCCCTGGATGTGTCCAAGAAATGTGGAGATGTGGCATTTGAGGGCACAGTTAGTGGGCATGGTGGTGCCAATGGTTGGACCAGAGGTTCTTAGTGGTCTTTTCCAATCTTAAAGATTCTAAGATTCTTTAAATGCACTGTCCTATACATCTGCTAACTTAATCCCTCTGGCTCACCTCCCTGGTGGCATTAGGGTGCATTTTGGGTGCCCACCCACCTGCTCAGCCTGCAGGCACAGCTTGATGCAGGAAGCAGGTTGCATGGGGACTGCAAGCCATGGCTGGCAGGTCCCACTGGAAAGACTCCAGACCAAAAGCTGCTTCTGGCTGAATTTTTTTTTTACTCCTGGCATGCCTCTACTTTCAGCAGCGTCAACAGCATGAATACCTCTGAAAACAGCAGAAGGACAAAATCTGGAATTTGATGGACTGCGTAAAATAATTCAGTTGTGGAGTGACAGTGTAGAGCCATACGGCCATGGAACGTACTTCATGGGGTCTTGCCCAGATGAGAAGAGAGAATGGCAAGGAGAGATTTTCTTTGTCTTAGTGATTTCTGGACGGCTTCAGTCAATTGCAGTAAGCCTGGATAATTGCTGTGTGCGACTCCCCCACCAGCTCTCATTAACAGCAGTCATTTTAGTCACATCCAAAAACAAACAGGGTGAGGATGACCAGCTCCACTTCTGATGCTCTGTAGCAGCAGCACGTGTCTGTGCACACCCAGAGGCAGGAGGAGAGCTGCTTGATATAGGTGTGTGTAGCACCCTCCCAGCAGCAGCCACCACTCAATCCTGACCAATGTGGATACCGCAGGGAAGCCTGCAGCAGAGCTCTTCTCCACCAAAAGGCACGTGTGCTTCTGCTGCTGTTGACCACAGGGCTTGTAAAAAAACTTCCTGACATGCGTCTTCTTCCAAAATTTGCTCCTTGCAGGCTTTTAGGTGTAGAAAGGTGAGTATAAATGATTAACAGAAGTTTTAATAAATCCTGATGGGGTCTTTTAGGTTGATAGATCACTAGCGGTTGTTTATTACCATGTCTTGTAACTCACTATGACATGCTTTATTGCTACGCTCACAGTGACGCATAAAATGTCTGCAACAAGCTCCCACCATGGGCTCAGTCTTCGGGGATTGGTTTGAAGGTTGAAATCCAAAAATTCAGCCGAAATTTTTGGAAACAGAAGGTCTTCTGCCTGCTCACTCATCCTCCTCGTGGGACTTCTGACCCTCAGTGCGGCCCCTCTGGCACTGCTCCATCACGGCAAGCAAAGCATCAAGGAAGATCATCCCCACCCTCAGTGAGCTCTTTGAGGCGGCCCCACCACTCTGTGCTGTGCTCAGACCCCCACCACTTCCAGCCACAGGCAGAGAGCGCACACCTGGTGCTCAGCATCCTGCTGGGTTTTAGACAGCGTTCCCTTTTTAGCGTGGCTAATGTCAGCATTTGGCAAAAATAGCAGCACTGCCACTCCGGCTCTCAGCCCGACGTCTGGAGGATGCGACGAGTGCTGTGCTCAGACCGTATCTTGCAAGAAAAGGGAATTGTACGCCAGGACTAAGACATGAATTTAACTTCTCTTTTCTATACCATGGCTCCAGCAAGCAACTGCAGCTAAAAAGCAACCGAGGCAATTAATTACCAATGTCTGTCGCCTGGTGCAGGACCAGAACGAGAGAAAAACAAGGCAGGGAGCACTGCATTCTTTGCAGATAGGGAAACATGGACTGATGTGTGCTTCTGCTGACACACTCCAGCATCAGGGAGTCTTTGTTCACATAGGCTGAAGAGACAGCCATGTTTGACTAGACAAGAAAAGGAAGGAAGCCATACAAAGGCTCTGCAGGATGCTCGCCTGCCCAGAGCCTCAGGCTCTCTGAGTACCAATGGTGATGCCTACCAGGGACTGGAGCAGCGTGCCAGAGCATCTCTGCCCCTGGGTCACAGCAGCCATGCCTCACTGGGCAAGGATATGGTCACAGCCATCTCTAGCTAGTGCTGCAGGCTGGGGAGGGATGGAGAAATGACCGCTGCAACCAGTAAAACACAGAGCCAAAGGCTTCTAGTGCCATGGAGAAGGTGATGGTTTTTCATTTTGCAAATCTGTTTCATGATCTTTGCAGCTTTTTTTCTGCTAAAGCATATAGCAAGCACACAGTAGTATTAATTTTGTGCATTTTTATGGCTATAAACATGATTTCTGGTGAGCTGGCAGTACAAGCCATCCGTTTCCTTAAGCAGCAGAACACCTCTCACAGGCAGGCTGCTAATGTGGCAGGAGTTAAAGCAGGCAATTTGCTTGAGAAAAAGAAATATATAAATAAGTAGAAAGTGAAAGCAGCTGAAAACTCCCAGCATCCTGTTTGTAAATGAAGTACTGTTAGGTGGTTGAAGCCAATGCTACGAGGATCTGGAGTGAGCTCAGCCTGGTGCCTGGAAGGCTGCTGGACTGGCAGAGGATGGGAGTTAAAAACAAACTATGATAAAATTAAAAAAAAAAATTAAGAAATGATTAAAACCACGTGATGCTGACCATTGTAACCCTGGCTGCCAGACACCCACCAGCTGCTCCTCAATGGTTTCTGGGCCATCCACCCTCTCCAGATGGATGTGAGCTGGAGAAGCTCAATGCCCACAGCATCCACAAGCAGCACACCTAAAGAGCCATTTTCCCCAAGTTTATTCACTGCATCAACATCAGAACAGAAAGTCTTGCCTCGTTCTTTAATAAGGGCAGTTTTATATGCATTTGACTATTTCTGCCCTGTATGAGCCAATATAAACTCTATCTCATTTATCAATTAGCATTTATAAAGTCCTTATCACCATGGAATCAAAACACTGTAAATGGATTAAAAAATAACCAGGCTGCCTGGGGGAGTCGGTAACTTCATCTCCTCTGAATTTTGTGAAGCAGTGTGATCTCATCGGGGTGACAGGGACACACACAATTTTTAGACACTTCACAAAATTTGAGAAAGGAGTCATTGAAAATAATTAGAGTAATTATTCCAGAATTAAGTGGCTCTTTATTCTGGACCTGAACGTTCATTGCAGGGAGCTATTCCGGAAGAGCTATTCTGGAATACTTCATTCTACTTACTAGCTTACGCTAAATTATTTTAACAGCCTCACCTACACATCAGTTCACAGTTGTGGGGCCATTCATATCAATGCAAAGTGTCTGCAAGGCAATGCCAATGCAGGGCGCTGATGTTTCCAGCCACTTTGAAGTGGAGTAACTGATTACAGCAAAACGAAGGTAATGGTCCTTCTGTTATCAGAGGAGCAGGAGACGTCCCCAGGTGCTTAGTGACTTCGCATTAAGGAAAGCCATTTGCTCCAAAGCTGACCAACCATGAGATGCATCGCTGTTTCAATGGTGTGAAGATGAAATGAGCAGCAGAAAGCCTCACTGTCAGGATACACAGTGGAACTGGTAAGTTTTGCTTTAGCCCAAATGTTCGGATTTTAGGGTTGCAGCTCAATATTTGAAAAGCAGGACTGTTTTTCTCCCCCTTCACCTCTCCCTAATGTGGAGCTCCTGCAACATTGATCCCATCAGTTCAGCAGGACCTCGTGGAACTCTCCCCTTTCATACTACTGCTCGTGGTCAAGTAGAGACCAAGGACTGTACAGCTGAACTCTAGTTATGGAGAACAATAGAGGAATCAAGTTTGGAAGAGACCACCAAGATCACCCAGTCCAACCATCAAACCATCCCTACCATCCCACACCACATCCCTCAGTGCCACATCCCCACTTTTATAGAACACCTCCAGGGATAGTGATCCCACCACCTCCCCCTGCAGCCTGTGCCACTGCATCACCCCTTTTTCTGAGGAAAAACATTTCCTAACACTGAACCATCGACAATGGGACGCTTGTTCCTTGTACTAACAAAGTTTCGCACAATGTCACCTCAAACTGTCAAGAGAAGAAAAAGCATAATGAGAATATATACAGGACGCATTGTTATTCCAGGGATGTGCTAAAATAAGAATATTCATGAGAAATCATTTGTTTATCCAAGTAGCCTTGAGCATTCATCAGTGAAGGAACCAACTTGTAGTAGCCATGAGTCAATATTTGTCCAGTATTAGTAGAGCAGAAGCGGTCATTTTGGGCATCAAAAAAAGTCATCATGCTTTGAATTCAGAGATATGTGTGTGGCTCCCTGCTGCAATGGAAAACAAAACAAAAAGCCCCAATCTTTGTAAATACTGAATGTCACACCAAGGACAGAGGGCCCAGGAGCTAAGAGGCTATTCTCATTGTGTTTACACACTGAGCATTTTCATGCTAAATTGGCTTTGGGATGCAGGTGCCAGATGAAAATCACCATGGCCATGTGATGCTAATTGCTTATAAAGGGCAGAAGCATACTGCTGGTTGGAACTCAGGCTAAGAGGCGGATGGATTTAGTCTATGTTGGGCCAGGCACTCTGCCCACACCCACATGCTCTTGGAGCTCCCAATTTTCCCACCAACCTCCCCACCACCCCACTCTCACCCACTGACCACACCATGCCTGGTATCTCCATCCTCCATCAACAGAATCTGAGCATCCTCTGGGCTTCCTCAGGTGGTTGGTGGTTTGTTTTGTTGTTTTTTTTTTTTTTTTTTTTTTTTTGCCTCTGTGGATCTTTACACTCAAACTAGCATCAAATCTCTGTACATAACCCCTTTACATCAGCTGCTTGCGCCCTGGAAACAGCACTCTGTCGCCAGAGCCCATCACACACTACCCACAGCAGCAGAGCCAGGCTCCCTCAGAGCAGTTTTTCTTGCCTAAAAAGCATTGGCAGCTCTGTGCAAATCCACACAGCTGAGGAGATGGGCACACATCACCACCCAGAGAGCTATTTTGCTGTGGCAAGGGCAGGGAGAGGAGCACGGAGTGATGAGCAGGTCTTATGCAAACAGCTGTAAAGGGGCTGCACCACAGCTGCCATGTGCTGGAGCCAGGTGGTGAGAGCACAGAAGGGCACTGGGAAATAGCTGCAAGTGCTGCAAAACTCCATGCCCTGCTGGGAAGCTTCTCCAGCTGCCAACACTGCTGCTTTGCCCACATCCATACCCCCTTCCTCCACACACCTGGGTTATGCTGTCATCCACAAGCAGCTGATGGGCATTGTGGGGACCCCAATGCCCTGTACCCCTTCTGCTGCCTCAACTCTGTAGCTCCCATTGTCTGGGTTTGCACTTGATACCCAAACAGTGCTCTGCCCTCAGCAAAGCTTTACGCTAGAAATCTTTGCAAGAGAAGTGCTGCAGGTCATCGTGCAGAGCAGGAAATGCACAGAGCCTTTATTGCATCTCCCCGTAACTGCACAATGACAATTTGTGTTGAGGTGGAAGATGAAACAAAGCATTGCTGAACGTTTCAAGTTACCCTTTAAAAATAAATCTCATACAAGCTCAGGTCATCCAGTTCTTCTTTGAGGTACCTTAAACACTTTCCACTTCCCCTCCTGGCAAAGTAAAGCAAGCAGCACCTCCATCTGCAGTGGAAGCAGCCCTCAGGCTCCACACCACGCAGCAGCAATCCTAGGGTGTATAGCATCACACCCGTGGATGCTCAGTGGGAACAAATGAGCCAGAGCTGCATCTGTACTGAAGGCAGAGCAGTGACATTGGGTGCACAGAGCACAGCATTGGCTGGGGAGCACACAGAGCCCCAGTACCTGCTGGGTGCTGAATCCAGTTACTGTCATTTCCCAATGGACATGAGCAGGCTGCTACATCAGGCTTGAAAAAAAAGGAAAAAAAAAAAACAAACAGGTGAGGATGTCCACGTTCCTGCTTGGTGCAAAGCAGCCAACCAAAAAAGCAGCAGATCCACACACAGTCTCAGTTGTTTTACCACGTTGCCTTTGTCGCAGCACACGACAATCTGTGTCTAGCAAAAACTGCCAGCAGAAAAGAAAAGCACGCTGCTGCTTCCCCCACTTCCACCGTGACCCCACAACATCCACGAAAATCCCCTCCAGGAGGTGACCACACAGCACAGGGGAGCACAGCTCCTGAAGATGTGCGGAGGAAATCTCAGAGCACACAGACCTTTTGGGTCATGGAGCTATAGGTAATAAGTCTTCCTCCCTTCACATCTCACATTCCTGGCTGTTCTCTTGTTTCTGAGCTCTCACTGTGAAGCCCACATTCCAGCTCCCATTTTCTCCCTCCCCACCCCACCGCTGGGAATTGAGCACTCTCAAAGGAGGTGTATGCATGGAAAGAGCTACCCGAATCCAGGCTGGGCGAGCTGGTTCTTGCTCCCCAGGCAGGCTGCACGCTGTGCCTCCAGGCTCCAGCTCACAACTGAACACTTCTCCCTCTTTCCAAATGAGCTGGAGGCTCCAATTCTCTTATCTACCACAATTATCCCAGCAGACCTGATTCATCTCCATCACCCGCAGTTCTGGTTCATCAGGGAGCAGTGTCAGGGGCATCCGGTGACATACAGCCTCCTCAAGGCAAAGGAGGGTTTTGAACAAAAATAGATTAGTGCTTAGAAGAAACAATGGGAAAACTTCTCCCCCTCTGCACCTTGAAGCACCAAGCCAGGAGCCAGTCTCCCTGGTCTTCCTCCAGTAAAGCTATAGAATCATTAAGGTTGAAAAAGAGCTTTCAGATCACCAGTTCCAACCCTCAACTCAGCCACACCCTGCCCACTAACTATGCACCCACCAAATGCCACATCTCCACATTTCTTGAACACCTCCAGGCACAGTGGTGCCACCACCTCCTTGGGCAGTCTATTCCAACACCGAAGTGCCCTTTCTGAGAATAAATTCTTCCTGATTTCCAACCTGAATCTCCCCAGCACAACCTAAGGCCATTTGCACTATTCCCACCAGACAACACAGAACTGCATCCTGCACCAACCACAGGCAACTGCACCCAGCACCATAGCAATGAAGGCTGCAGAGGATGACTCCAGGTATTCCACACTCTGCTGCAAAGCCAGGACTGCTGATGACTAAGTCAGGCTGAAGCCTTACAATTACACACACACAAAAAAAAGCATGCATGGACCCATCCAATTCCTCCTCAGCAGTACACCTGACACTTGGAAACTGCCTTGACTTTGCCAACCCATTGTGCCTTGGGGCTTCCTCCATTTAATGCTCAGGGACCTGGCTCTTTCCAGGATCAGTAGCTGCTCTGCTGGAGTTCCACTCCACAGCTGCTCAGAACTCATGTGCTACCACTCCAATTTCACATTGGAGAAGCTCTCTGGACTCAGCTGAAATGTGGATCAGTAATATGCAACATTACACTTAGTTTCCATTCATTTTCACACTCAGAGGATCTGTAGAAACTAAAACGAGGCATCATCTTCAAAGTGTCATCCAGCCCAGCAACAACAAATTAAAACAAAAAGGTAAAATTTTAAATCAAAACGTGTGAATTACCTCAAACAATCTCATCCAGATTTTTATTCACGTTCCAGGGTGCATCTCCCACAGTAAATTAATAAGAGATAAGCTCACAGTATTTTTGATGGGCTGATATGGCAGCACTTTTTCATTTCAATTAGGAAGAATAGAGCAATTGTATTCCTCTGCTTTGGCTGAAAGGAAGCATGTTATCCCTCCAGGGGGAGGATCTTCCTGCATTCCCATCTCTGGAATCCCTTGCCAGGTTAGCCCTTAAGCAAAGAGATTGCTGGAGGAAGTCTCTGGCATTGGGGAAAGGGTTTATTAATGTTTTCTCCAAATAATGCCCCCTGCTCCAGAGGTGAGAGGGGATCAGACTTGTCTCAGCAATGATCTTCTTCCTTTTCCAGCTTGCTGAGTTTCCCCCTTACAGACCTGGTCCAGGCCAAGGAAGGTTGAGAACAATGCTGTGCCTCCTCTCCACATTAGCCACAAAAACAGAAGGGATTCCTTACCTACTCTGAGTGTACTGCTGCATACCCAGGGTAATTTTCACCATCTAATTGTCATAGGACCACTGCCTTCAAGGGGGAAAAGAAGTCAAAGAATTTTTTTTCTTAAAAATTCTTAATTATTATCTTATGGCTCATCTTGAGCCATCTTGGTCCTTGTGTCCTCCCTGAAGACAAATCCCAACAGATCTGTTCCCATTCTCTCCCCAGTTACTTGGGGCAAGAAGTCAGAAACATCATGAGATAGTGGGATAATGTGGAAGAATCCAACAAAGCAGGACAGCCACTGCTACAAAGCAAACAAGAGGTCAAAGTCCCTTTGCCAAGCCAGAAAAACTTCAGCTAGAGATGAGCTTCCACCTCATTTACTATCCCCAAAATCATGGTTGATCTTTGCTTGCAGTGCAGCTACTGCTTGTAGGACACTTTCAAGGAGGATCCTTTGAATTTCAGTAATCGCCAGCAGCATTTCCTGGAGAAAACTCAGATTTCTCCCAGGTCTTAGCCCAGACCATATCACGATGTTTTTGGTCATAAAAGGTGTAAGCTCTTTCATCTCACTACAGAACTCACAAGTTACAGAGAAAAAACACGATTATCAGAAGAATCCCTCATCTGATTCAGGTTTAGCACCTTGTAGCTGAGTTTCACAAATCTAACATGACATAAAACAAAATCTCATATTTAAGCAGCTGGGCTAAGTTAGTCCCAGGGTTTACGTTGTACAGATTGGCAGAGAGGCTGTATGTATGGGCTCTGACCCTGCAGTAAGGGGACAGCAGTGCAGGCAAAATCATGAAAATTAGGATAATGAGACATTATGAACAAAACAAGCTCCAAGATACTCAGTCTCTACTGAGCTGCATGTTCCCCTGCCATCCATGCTGACTAGGAAAGTGACCTGACCCCACGCGAGTCCCATTACAATGGGAAGCTCAGCTGCAGCTGTGGGATGCAGTAGGATGCCCAGCCCCACAGGTGAGTGATGAGTGGTGATTCAGGATCTGGAGGGCAAACTTCACCCAAAGCAAAAGGAGCCTTGGCCAGTGGCACATGAAAAAGCATTGGAAAAGGGCCAGGAACAGTGGATGAGCATAGGGAGTGGATGAAGTCATAGGGACTCAGCATCATCAGCAAAAGTGTAGGACAGAAGTTGGTAACAGTCTTCCAGAAAAGCAAAGGTTTAGAGCAAACGTTCCTCTTTGAACATAATGTAGAGAGGAGAGCTTCTGCACTAACATCAGACCTGAGAAATAAGATGGGACAACCAAAAATGGAGGGGGAAGCAACGCACACAGGAAGCTGAACCTCCCACCTGACAATGCTCTGCAGGTTGACCACTGTCCCTGAGAAACATCACTGCACTGGGGCTGTGACAGCAAGCTCTTTGAAAATACCAGCTCAGTGCACAAAGAAAAACCCCAGACAGATCAAGTGTTAGGAAGTACAGGGTGAGGAACAGAAAGAACAGCACAGTGAGGGATGGGGATAGCTGCTGGGACAAGATGGATGACAGCAAAATTAAGCCTGCTCCTCCTACCCACCATTTTTCCTTCAGGTGGTGACCATCAGGAACAGAATCTGGTTTGCAAAGTGCCTCTCTGAGCAGCTCCAGCTCATTTTCTCGTGCCTCAATAACACTGGCACGCTTCACAGGAGCAGCTCAGCAGCGCTGCTAAAGCTTTCTTGCAACATCAAAGAAATAGAACAGTAAAACCCATCAAAATTTTACTAATCAAAACTACGTGTAATTGTCAGGCAAAGGCAGATAACAGAGCTTGGGCAATCTCTGTGAACCCACAGCTTCACTCAGACTTAGCAATTAAGAATCAGCTGCTGCTGCCGGAGTAGCTGCAGAACTGTGGGGTAAAGAGTCACAGCTCACCAGCACCAATTAGCTACTAATGAACATCAGCAATCCCCCTGGAGAATGGGAGCCCGAGACAAAATCCAGACCAAAATACCACCCACGCTTCACGCCACCACCACATGCCAGAGGACACACCACATCCCTCCTGCTGCACCACGTGGCTGGGCACAGGGGTGAGAGAGCCTGTTGGATTTAACCCAGCTGGGAAGGAAAGTGTTGGTTTTGAAGTGCTTCATTCCCCAGGTCAGTCAGCTGCACGAGGGAGGGAGCCAGCCTGTAATAATTTAAGCAGCCCTGCCATTACATGTGAAATCACAGCCTTAAAGGAAGTCAGTCAATTTAAACCCGCTCCTGAAGGGGAATAATTAAACACTCCAAAGATGTGGGAGAATTTTAAGTAGTCAGCAAGGATTTAAGACAACATATCATTCCTATCCAGAATTAAAAAAAAAGAAGATAAAACGTAGGCAGGCAAAGCTGGCTTCCCAATGTCGACTGAAGGGAGCTACGTCAGGAAAGTCAATCAAAACAAGCTCACCTCTCCAGACTCAAAGGAGACTGCAGTTTTGAGCAAAAGCCTGTGGTTGCATGGGTGAGCTTAACAGCAGTAGTATGTACCTGAAAGATGATGAAAAGGTGCCAGAAATGGGAAAAACAGGATGACTCCAGGAGCAGGTGAAACAACACACAGGAGAGGAAAGGCACAGAAGGCCAAGAGGCTTCCAAAGGTATCACAGTAGGAGTGGTGTGCTGTTTGGCGATGGTCTTGTAGGCGCAGGAGCAAAGCAGGACCCAGCCCTATGGGAACAGGCAGCAGGTGCAGCACAGAGCACACCACAGGGCAGAGGCCAACAGGAAGGCAGCACACAGAGATGCAAAGTCTGAGAGCACTTGAGACAACTGGTTCGAGCAGACAAAGTGATCTTCAGATCCTCAGTGCAGAAAACAAGAACGCAAAGCACCAAGCTCATGTCTTTCCTGTATTTATCAGGATAATGTGGAAAACAAATTCAAGCCCTAGTGGTTCCACTATTGCCCATTTGCCTGGCATCTCTGAAGTACCCTGTCTTCCAATAATTTTGCCATTATCCACTCCTGAGAGAACAAATCAGCTTGACTTCACCATGCAACCTGAGGAAAGCTTGCACACATGGAGCAGATGCATGTTTGCAGGCAGAGGCAATGAGCCACAGTCCCCCTGCAAAAATGAGAGAGAAATAGTCAGCACCTTTCAGAGTGTTTCAAATGATACCTGCATGCAATATGGATTATAGAAAGGCACCTCTGTGAGCATTATTCAGTGGAAATAGTTCAATCTTAATATTACTGTGAAGTACAGATCTAAGACTCCAAAGATAACTAAACTTATCTTAGCACTTCAAGGCAGGCACTGAAAGCACTGATTTCGAAGAGGAAATTACAAAACAAGAAAATCTGTGCACTTATGCCACAGCTTTTTTAAGTAATTAATATATTTTAGCATCTCAGTCCTGTCTGACACAGCAAATATTGTGCTGGGCTTCAGGAGAACTGCACAAGGTGACCAGAATGTGGCTTGCCATGCACTGAGCATTACACCCCAAACAGATGCTGACCTAGATAGAAACGAGGGAATGCTGGAAATATCAAAGGTTTTGTATTTGGGGAACTTTTGCTCTTTCTGAATCTCTCCAAGTACGACAGAACTGTTGAAATCAGTGAACAGGTGAGAACTCTTAGAAAAGGCATGAAGGAAAGAAATAATGCCAGTTACGCACATCACTGTGGAAAATAGAAAAAGATCCTGCAGGAGGGTGAGGGAATGAGTGTGAATTCTTAAGTCAAGAATGTTTCCTACAACGGGGTAAAAGCAATCTATTACAAGATCACACGCACAAAAGCAGCCCGCTCTTGTTGGTAGGAGATGAACACCTAGCAAAAGCTCAAGAGAATATCTCCAGGCATCAATTCTTCCAGAAAGGCTTTAGAAAGAACATTAATATAAAGTGGAAAAAAAATTTTTTTTTTTTTTAAAGTCTACAGACTCAGCCCAAGACCTGTGAACACTTACAGATTCCCCAAGAGCTTTGAAGCTCTGTTGGATTGCAACACCTTGACCTCAGTCATCTGAAGCTTGTGCTCAAAGGTAGGCAAACCAAAGGCGATGACAACAGTCAACAGGACTACAACATGACTGGGAGCAAGTAGTTGAATTCCAGGGCCCAGCAATCAGTTCTGAACAAAGCTCCTCTCAGCCCGTGAGCCCACAAGGAATGGATATGCTTACGCAAGGGCTACCACAGCCCCTTGGTGCCTCCTGCACCTCCCACTGCACTGCAGGAATCACTCAAGGGAAGGGCAAGGCTCCATGGAGTCCTTCATCCACAGAGCCAACACTATGCCTCAGATCAGCAGCAGGGCTTGTAACCAACAGAAGCTTCATCCATTTGTAGCAGCAAACATCAGGGCAAGGTCATAATTAGACAATACAGTAAACTCCACGTTGGGGCTCCTAATACAGGAGGGCAAATACCCCAGCTCTACAATGCAGCTGCGAACGGATCAGATAGGAGCTCACTCTACCAGGCCAAATTCAGTCACAAGCTTTATACACAAAAATACTGACGTGAGCAGCCAGACCAGAACTTTGTCTACTCAATACCAAGCACTGATGCTATAAAGCCAGCAGTGGACATAAGACTTACACTATGTTTTCTGGTTCAAATTTGCACAGAGATGTTCCAGCAATAGAGATTTGATCTTGTTGATGAGAGGAGACAGCCTATCAAAGGCTGACTTACACCCAGTGCCAGCACAAAGCACAACCTCTGGGCAACTCCAGCACACCTGGTGAACACATCACAGCACACAAGGTTGACCAATGCTTTTGGAGACTGTTCTTTCCCTGAAGGAACCATAACTGGCAGCCTGAAGTGCCTCATTTTTGCGAGCACTGGGGCTCAGAAAAGATAAGTATTGCTGGCACCGTCTGTGGCTGCGATTACCATGGACTCCAGTCCAATTTTTGTTACTGTCTCACACTCCGGCACAATCCAAATGCCTGTGGAAGGGGGTTAATTTCTTAATTTAAGAATCATTAGTGAGAGAAATTGCACTATGCAGCTGTCTCAAGTCCTTACTAAAATGTCTCTACCAGCTGAGGATTTTTGATTCACGTTGACCAGCTTTGTTCTCATGCATTTGACACCAACAGCAATAGTCATTTTGGGTCAATTAAATGTTTTCTTCTTTGTTTATTGCCATAATATATCTGGCAGCACTACTCCATCTGAATAGGCGGACACAGCATCCATAATGCATGTGAACATGGAAATCACAAACAAGTGGATAAATACCAAAATGCCTCACTTTCTCATCTGAATTCTTTATCTCCCCACTTATTTGCTCACCCATTCAAGGGCCTTGTAGCAGCAGAAGGCACAAGGTTTGTCTTTGTGTAATGATTTCAAATACAGTTTTTAATTGCTTCCTTGAGCTTCTGAGAAGCCAGCTCTGTCAGCACAAAATTATTAGGTGTGATTATACAGCAAAACCAAATGCTGCTGCTGCTGCATGCACTAGCATGCCCATCCTCGCCCCGCCAACCTGGCACAGGATAGGAACAGCAAAGATGCAGGAGTGTGGACTTCAGCTTCTGCTAGAAAGCAGCACTCGTAAGTGCAATTCCTCAGGAGCTTTTACTTTGCTTGTTAGCAGGAGCTAATACCCATGTTAATGCTATTGTTACCGTGCCCTAGAGCCAGCACGGTTACAGCAGCAGACACTGCAATCACTCCTTCATTTGGTTGTGTAGGCATGTCTGCTGTTTCAGTTAATAACCTCAGACTTGGCCTTAATTCAACGTAGCCAGGTTGATCAAGCTTTTGACGCTGTCTCCCTCAGCATTCTCATTTGGAAGCTGGGGAAGTACGAGCTGGATGAAAGGACTATTAGATGGCTTGAAAATTGGCTGGGCTGCTAGGCACAAAGTGTGGTAATCAATGGTTCAACATCTGGTTGGCAGCCAGTAATAAGCAGAGTGCCTCAGGGGTCAATACTGGGGCTGATATTGTTCAATATCTTCATCAGCTACCTGGTGATGAGACAGAGTGCACCCTCAGCAAATCTGTGGACAGTACTAAATTAGAGGGGATGACTGCCATAGCAAACAGTAGAGATCCCATCCAGAGGGATCTTGAAGAGCTTGGGGATGGGGCCAACAAATTCCCCAGCATACAATGTGAAGTGTGAAATTACACACATGGGTGGTCATTATACCTGTCATCAGAACAGGCTGGGAACCAGGGGGCTGCCAACCCACAGAGCACTTGCCATGAATAGTGCAAGCCTCATCCCAGGCTGAGCTGGGATGGATGTGGCCAGAAGACAATGAGAAGTCACCACACCCTCTGCCCAGCACCAGGGAGACCACACCTGGGTGCCATCTCCATCTTACAAACAATGGGGTAAGTCTGGAGGAAATGGGAGAACCAGATCTGGAGAAGAGTACACTCAGGGTGAGTTCATTCAGCCTTCACCTACCCAAAGGGTGGACAGGAAGGTGGAGGCACTTCTTGGTGGCTCCAGGTGTTACAACAGCCATACATCACAGGAAATTTGAGCACAGATCCCTTTCCATCCCTCCTCCTGAACTATTTAGTCAGGCTAAACCTCACTTGTTTTGCAGAAAGGCTGCATATACTCAAACATTAAGAGAAAATAATGATCCAGTTCAATGTTAACCCAGAGCCCTATGGTCTCCACCTTAACATAAGGCCTGGCTACATTAGAAGCGTAGACACTTCAGAAATACATTAATATTGAGTTAGAGGCAGATGCAGAGATATCACACGTCCCAGGACAGCTACCCCTCTGATTTACCATGCTAAAAACACAGATTTTACTTCTAGACTTTGTTAGCTCCTCATCCAGCCAGAGAAATACAGTGTCATTTGATTCTGTGAATAAAGATTTCTTCCAGTATTAGCCTGGGGAGATAATCAAGAACACCTATCAGCTTCCTAATCTCATTATAAAACTTTCTTCGAGTATCAACAACATTTTGTCACAAATCATACGCCTGTAGATACCCCCAGCTTTTACCACCCACTGGCATTTTGAGGTAATTTAACTAAGGAAAGACAAGCCTTGGAACTCAGAGGAGATTAAATGCAAGTTATTGCTTACAAAACCTCATTTTACTATTTCCCTGGACTTCCACAGAGCTCGAGAACTTCCTAATTGAAATACAGTGCCCCTCCCTAACAATCACAGCATTGGCTAATTGGCCATCAGTCCCCCCACCTTTCTCTTCTACATCTTCAACTTCCCAGCCCTGCTCCTTCATTCTCACGGAGAAGAGTGATTTGTTACGCTGGGATCAGAAAGACAGATTGTCTTCCTTATACAGGCAGAAAGAAAACGCAATTAGAAAAAGAAGGAATCATGCATTAAACAGTCTCCTTGAGGGGTTTCGTGGCAAGAGCAGAACAACCCACCCCACAGCTTTGCAATAGGTGAGCAGGTGTACTGCTGCAGGTGCCCAAGGGATTTGCTCCTGCTAAGCCTGAGCACTTTCTGAAATCCCACATTACAGCTACTCTTTGCAGTAATGTTTTGACCTCTGGGAATAAATACTGCAAATTAGTGTTCTAACTTCGCATCTTTCTACAAATTAATTCTGTCGAGGCAGTAGATGATATTCCAGCAATAACCTACCTCTCCCACTCCCTCTTCCACAATAATTTGCTGACAAGATCTCCTGATGTGCTTTTAAATGGGAGAGATCAAATTATATGTTTGCATGTAATCATTTAAAAAATAATAATATCTTCAAAAATCCACAGCATTGTTACAGAACAATGGATTTAATTATTGGGAAATGAGCTATTTGCAAGCAATTTCACTCACTGCCTGTGCTGATCTTGGGTCTGGGAAGCTCTGAAGGATAAGAAAATTGAAGAAGCTCTTTGAGGGCAATTTGAATCTCCACATGTGGAAAAAGTGAATGGGAAAGGTTATTTCTTTACAGCTCACAACTAGGAGCCTACCACCACGGTTTGTGCCCTGCTCCATTTTCAACTACATGCCATAGGACTGAGCAAATACCTCCACAAGTCAGAGCTCGATCTCCCAGTTTAAGAGCTGGGTTGCATTGCAGTGAAGACCCCATGTAAGGGAGGATGTTCCTGGCCCCTACCTGTCTCATCCTCCTTGAGGTCAGGTGCACAGCTGACACTCCTTTACTACAGGTATGAAGAGGACCCAAGCAAACCTATTTTCACTCTCCTGCTCCAGAAATAGAATAGTAATTGTGATCTACTACCCAGAAACTGGTGCTTTGTACTGCTCCTCCTGCTACCCCCTCCCAAGCACATGCATGCTTCATCTCATCCTTAAAGCTTAAGCAATACCTCTAAAATAAACTGCTGCTGGGCTTTTTCACACCAGGAAGCTAACGTCAGGTCTGCCCAAGCTCTTCCCTTCCTGCTCCTCCTGAGCACTGGCATCCAGCTTCTGCAAGTGCATGCTCCCAGCTGTGAATATCTCTCCTGCAAAGCTAGGTCTGCTGCTTCCCTCACTCAGAAGTCCTCCCTGAATGCCCTTGCAGTATTCCCATCAACAGTAATAACATAAAAAGACATCTCCCTGTCTTTTGCCTCCTCCATTTTTGCCCGAGTCCATGTTGACTTTGTATTATCTATGCTACATTCTGAAATCTTTATGCCAATGCTCAGGAGAGCAGCACTAAGCTTGGGGCTAGATGCAATGCACCTCACTGGCAGCTCTCGACTGCTCCAGAGCTGCCTTTGGATCATCTCCATCACAGCAGGATGCTGGACCATATCACATCTAATTACAGTTTTGACTACTGCTGTCTCAGTCTGCACAGCACTACACTTGGACTCACTTTAACAGCACAGTGACTTGGGATTTCTGTCTCCTTCCCACTCAGCCATACCATGGATGAGCCACCTCTGTCCTCATGCTGTTGGGTGAGGACCCAAGGGAAGGGTCCACACCACGGCTCAGCCCTCACCATGTACAAAATCTCACCTTCCTCAAGTACCGTCAACTTTCTGATCATAATCCCCACCTAAGTACCCTTCAGCTATAGCTTTTCTGCCGTAAATTGGGATAGTAATGTACTGTAATCACATAATTCTGTCAGGAAAAGTAAACAAGAATGGCTGAGTGATTTCCAAACAACACACTAATGGCCAAAGTAGAAAATCTCCTGCTTCACTTCTCCTCGAATCTTCCTTAAACCAGCCTTTCGCTGTTCATATTTATTGTGGGTTTCTTCCTCATTTTTAGGTTTATTTACCCAGAGCTAATGAATAACACTGAACATATGCTATAAACCACCATTAAGATGAAATTTGGAGGAAAGAAAATTACTTTGGTATGATAGCTGAGAGGACGTATAACTAGTAAATGCCCAATACAGATATTTGAAGGCTTCTTAGGAGAGGCCCCTCGAGATTTCTTGGTCAAATAAAGAGAGGCATTCTCTATGAATTCTCTTTTCGAAGTCATACTCATTTTTGTAACAGTTTGATGCAGATGCTGTTTAGGAAAAAAGAGTCTACTATGGACTTTTTCACATTCAAGTCTTTGTGTCTCATTTTTACTGATTACCACAGCTGTTAGAAGCAGCAAGGTAAGCACTAGCAGCAGATGATGCCATGTGCGCTGATTTTAGCGTGGCTTTTCTCAATCTTTCAATAAGCCCTTGCAAGCAAAACATGCACACATGAATAATATTCAGGAAGAGTGGAGTACAACACCAGCACAAAGCTTGCTGGAAAGCTGGGTTTGCAGAGGAGCTGTAGATGACTCATTGTCAGAGAAGAAAGACGTGAAGGAGGCTTCTCCAAAGCACATCTCTGCCCAGTATTATTCCGTTGGATGTGTTCTGCTTTCTGTTGGTGACCCAGATGTTTCCATGCAGAGGATGCTTGTTAAAATGACTGGTAAAGAAGCTAGGAGGAGGATGCATGCAGGAGGATTGGATTAGACCTCAGAATAAGCCCGAAAAGGATTTTTTCAATAAAGAAAATGATGCTATCCAAAGGCATATGTGAAAGTCCCTCCACTACACTTGCAAGCACTGTTGCAAGTATTAGGTTACAGCAGCTCCTAAACAGATTGTGAATAACAAGAGCAGGAACAGATCTGGAGCCCATTTCAGCAAACGTCTGCTGACTTTCAGCAGCCCTTGGGAACCTGGTGGCCATAAAAGAAGCAGGCAGGGAAAGCCAATCAGTTTGAGACAGTTCCCAGGTTTGGCAACTTCTGAGACAATCAGTGGAAACATTTAAACCCAAAACCAGGCAATGAAAGAACATGAGAGACCACTGAGACACAGCAGTTCAGCATGCCAAGGAAGAGCTGGAGCTACAGGGCAACACACATTAACTTGAGGTTCAAAGGTGAGTTGGCCATAAGCCCTCAGAGGTGCCATGAGGAGCTGCAGCGCAGGTTGCAGAGCACAGCATCAGGCTGAGCACTTGCCCTGAGAAGTCAATCATCCTGCAGGAGGGCACAGCTTCCAGAGGACACCTGAATACATTCAAGGCAGAGATCAGTCTTATATACACATAACACATTGCCAGAAGACCTGATGGGATCCCCAGACAGCTCCCTCGCTTCTCTTCAGAAGAATGCAGTTCTGCACCCTGCTACAGCATTATGAGGCACATGCAGGGCTTCCCCTGATCAAACCAAAGGTGCTTACTGCTTCCAGGTGCTGAGGTCCGAGCTCTGCTTCCCTAGTCACTCAGCCAGTTCTGCTTTTCAGAGAATTTTCTCATGCTCTTTGCTTATTGTAGCTAGAGTCAAGATTAATGGACAGAGCTATTGACAGTAACCCTCTGTTTACATAGATGCCAGAAAGCCCAAATCCAAACATCTCTGTAGTCCCATTTGCTTTATGTCCAGCTATGATGACTGTAGCACCAGCTGCTTGTGTTTCAAGTTTTATTTCTGCCAGCAGTGTCTCCCTTCCTTTTTCCTCGAGCCATACCATAAAAATCTTGAGCTTCATTTTCTTCCTTTCATCCCTGCATTAGCTCTGTAAACAGATTCCATGCTCCCTTTGCTTCCTACTCAAGCAAAGACTTTGGAAACCTTCACTGCCTGGGCCCAGCATTTTGTTTTCCCTGGTTGCAGTCACTCTTTTGCGTGTTCATTAGTGACACACTGCTCTGTTCTGTGATCCTGCATTACTTCTTCCCTAGTAGGGTCCTAATCATAACAGCAAGGGAGTTTGCTCAGAAGGCTTTTGCAGGGTGAACAGCAGACTTGTGAAAAGCATCCTGCTTGAGAGGTGTTCCTGCCTGGAGAGGAGTTCAGGAGTGCATTGCTGGCTTCTCAGACAGCACTGAATGACGAGATGGTATTTTTTTCACTGTCAGTGTTGGCCAACTCCATTTTCTCCAAGAGCCACTATTGTAGCTTGCAAACTGTAAGCCATCTCAGCTCTGGCCCTGTCTCTTCAGCACTTTCAGTCTCTTGATACCTGGGCACAAGTTGCCACCCTTTTCCTGCCCCTACAAAAAGGCTCTGAAGAAATGGATGGCAGCCATCTGGTGGGAGGATTCCCTATTCTCATTTCACAGTCCTTCAAATACATAGGAGTCATGCAGGCTGTGAACACAGCAGCACAGCCTTAGTGGAACAGTTCTGCTCTAGCAATTACAGCCCAGTAGATGAATATAACCACAGCATACCAGCAGCAGCCAAAATGCCTTTGACATCTTGTTTTCTAAAGTCAGGTCGGAGATCCAGACCTTTGCACTCCCAAGGTCAGTACTGTCTAATATCTAATGCCCTTCACATTCAGATAGGTACAAGATCACCCTTTTTGGTACTCCTAGTGGCAGTCCCATAAAAAGGTCTCATACCCTCTACAGAAAGGCCAAGAAGACACCTCACCCACTAATTTACTACAGGCTCTGCACTCTAGACCAGCTTTCCACTGCCAACAGTGGAACAACATGCCTTTAAGCCTACTGTGAGTTTTCTCCTCCCTATAATCAATTCTCTCATAACAGTCTTCTTTAAAAGAAGATCCTGGACCCCACTTCTCCATGCCATTACTCATCCCCACACTCCTCCTCCTTACAGCTGCTAGTCAGCCACCTCCTCTACCTTTGCCACATCAATGAGGTCCAAAGGCCAATAACACATTCTGCAAGAACTGAGCTGCTCCTCCTATTTATGCTGCCCTTTGTCCATGGTCATTCCTGCCATCCCAAAACCTAACTTCTCACCATCCCTCAGCCTACTAGGTGTCACTATCTCCAGGATCGCCATCCAGCACCTTGAAACAATCTGCACTTCTATAGCCACCAACAATTCTTACAACAGTGGCAGCCACACTTCAAGCCCCCCTCCCCATCCCTGCATTAGAAGATGCCTACTTTCTTTCTTACCTTTGTTTGATAGCAGCATCCTCCCAGATGCAGCAGGAAAGTACCCATACAATCATATAGCATCTTGCAGGGGATCTACAAGCCTACCTTTGCAACTCTATCAGCTGTACTGCCATCCTCTGCCACCCAAGCCCCATAGCACATCCCTGCGCACAGATAGCAGGGAGCTTCAGCTTCCCCCCAGCCCCATAAGCAACATCTAAAGTGATTCATCCCCATCTCTTTCCCTTGGAAATCTTCCAGCCCGAAGAGGGACCACACTCTGACCTCCACCATCCCCAGCTCCACCCAAAAAGCCAAGGGAAAGAGACATACCTTGACCAAGAGCTACCTGGCAGCATCCCAGACCACAACAACATGCACCTTCCTGAAGCATCAAGCCCCATCACACCCCTCCAGTCAGCTTTTATAGAGCTCAGACAGCTGCTCATTGGCAGAACCTGGGCACTCACAGCCTCCTGCTTCCACTCCTCGCTTTCTCATCTCTCTCATAGGCACACATGGGAGATGGGACTGCAGTCACCTGCCCCAAGCTCCCAAAGAGTAGGAAAGCAGTAATGAAACTCCTACCTAACTTGCAAAACAAGTGGGAGTTTGTGGTGCTCTCCTTCCCTTTGAATATGCTGTGCTGGAATTTTAAACAGATTATGTAAGTGGCTCTCATTTAATCCATCTGAACTATCCTCTTTTAATCGCGTGTGAGATCAAAGCTGCTGATTGTGAAATGAGCAGGGAGCATCAAGGCTCTCCCTGAGCTGTCCTGCACCGGGTGAGAAGGGGACAGGCTGGGGGAACATGTGCACGACACTCTTCTGCTTTGTTTCACATACTCAGTAGGAATATGGGAGAGATGAGCACCACTCTTACTTACTATGAAATCATTGCAGCCCTACAAATACGCAGAGGGATATGACTGTGCCTGGACATGGGGGCACAGCAGCTGTCTGGAAAGCTGCTCCTCTAAGAGAGAGCAGTTCTCCCTCTAAGATTTATATAGTTTACCTTTTTCATTTCTCCTCCTGAAGTCTGACATTTAAAAATGTGTAATTGTGTTTATCCCTGGCAAGCTGTGAATGGCTCCCCGGGCTGCCTGTGCCTCCTGCTCTGCTGTATAAATTACACTGACAACCCCTTATTACAAAGGGAAAAATAAGTTAATGGAAAAGCAAAGCAGAAATAGATGCATAAAAATCCCAAAGTGCCTAAGTCAGCAGAATTGCCCCCACGTGACAGTCATTGCTGGTATTTAATTAAACAGGGATCGATCGTGTGGGTGAGTGTGAGTTTGTGTGTGTGCATGCACGGGGAGGAATTGGTACATTTCTCCTGTATTTATATATATATTTTTTGGATAGTAAAGTGTTATTGATACTGCACTGGCAGCAACTCGGCAGCAAGCAAGACTGGAAATGCCAGAGCAGCCAGCACTGGGCTGGGAATGTGGCTTTGGGGATGAAGGCTCAGGAACTACAGGGCTCAGCCATTCACAGGTCATCCTTGCAGGATGCTGAGCTGCATATGAGGAGAAACACTGAGCGGAGAGGTAGGACATGTGGGCTGAGCCCAAAGTGCCGTGAATAAACAGGAACCACAGCTGCAAAAAAATGGTGCAAGCACAACCCATCATTGGTAATGGTGGGTGATGCAGGCAAGGCTGAACCATGGAGGGCCACCAAACCCTGCAGGATGGCTATAGGAGCAGAGAGGCTTGGGAAAAAGGAAAGCTTCCCGGCTCTGACATCATGCAGGTGACAAGGAAACTCCGGGACCTCAGAACTTCTGGAAATGGGAATGGGTATTTCCTGTTCCCTCTGGCTCTTGGGGGTCTCTCTTGGAGATCAGGACCCCATCACAGGGCTCTGCTTCCCTATTTCCAGCTCAGCCACTCAAAACATAATTTACCTCTGGGATAACATGCAACACCTGAGCTGGCTATGGGAAAAAAAAAAAAAAAAAACAACAGGAAGATTTTTTAAAAGAGCTACATTTCAAACAAATTAACCAGGCAGAGGTGGAAATGCTTGGTTGGCAACACTCACCTCTGCCAACAGAAGAAGGAGAGGTGTTTCCCTCTGGGATCATGCCTGAGAACCACCAGCACTGAGTGCCCCCTCCCTTCTCTAATCCCATCAGTGCCCCCAGTGGGGGTTGGGCTGTGCACATTTGAGTGTGAGCTCCTGGATGGATCGATACAAACCAAGCCATCCTGGGAGCAAAGCGAGGAAGTTACCAAATGCAGGAAATTGCATATGGCTCCTTTCATTTCCACACATTTTTCTTGCTTAATTGGAGGGAGCCAAGTTGCATGGGGCCAGGGAGCTGGCCACCAGCTCTGAATCACTGCAGGAGACTGACTGGGGCACCAGTTGCACCAGTACAGTCTTAACAGGGCCAGGGACTGAAGAACCTCTTCTTCCCATATATTGTGAGTGCAGAGCATAAACATATCTCTGCTCTTTCTGTTCCCCAGCCCTTCTCTGGCCACAATGCAAGCAGAGCAGGGTGTTTTTGTTCCTCCCCCTCTGCTGCAGCAAGCAGGTTTCACTCCCGTAAATGTTAACTGAGAATTCGATGCAAAGAAAATAAAACCCCAAACAAAACAAGAGGAATAATTTCTATTTTTGTTTGGTTTTATGTTCAGTCTTACAGCCCTGACATCTTCCAGATAATGACTGAAAATCCCTTCTCCCTGCAGTCTGGGCACCAATCAATACTCCACAAGCAATTTCCAGTGCTCGGCTCGCTCGTTAAAGACCTAACATTCCCTTCCCTTGAGAAGTGGGTGGCACAGTGACTCACAGAAGGCTCAGCAGGATGCCATTTCTACCTGATGCAATGCTGAAACAAGGCTTGAAATCCAAAATCAGCCAGAAAAGCTATTTTCTGAACATCAGTGCTAGATGCTGGAGCCCTGAGGAGCCCTGCTGGGCAGGTCTCAGAGGTCCTGGTGGTGCCATCCTTCCTTGCCCATCACCAGAAGAAAGAATGGGGTCGCACACAATGTGGAGCCCATCCTCATCTCCAAGCTTTGCAAATGTGCTCATGACAAATCACTGCAGTGCATCCATCCCAAATGGCTGCTGCTGCACCTTTTAGGCAGGACATTCCTCGCTGCACATGGCCTCTGGTCACACAGAGGCACATTATGGATGTTTGAAACTTTGCAGGGATCCAGCAGCATCCATCCATCAGGCTGACAGCCCTGGCCCCAGCCCTCAGCCCATAGCATATGCAGCACTGCAGTGAGGCCCCGATGCAGGGGAGGCACTGAGCCCCATCTCCAGGACTCAGTGTGTTTATGGGGTTCTTCAGGGGCTCTTCCAGGACCTGGAGCCTGGTCCTGGCTGGCGGCACGGGAAGCATGCATGACACCTGCCTTCCTGCTGTAACCAGGTTAACCTCCCTGACAGCACAGAAGCCCCTGGGGGACCTCCTCATGCTGACAAAACGCCTTTCATTTTAAGTTGCTTTGCTTAATTACTCCAGGACACATTTAATGATGTGATGTGCCACAAGCCTTTGAAGTTCAGAGAAACTTGAGCAGGTGCCATAATCCCCTTATTTTAATCCTGATGGCCAAGATACACTGGCTGCCCTCTCTCCTGGTCTAGGAGGACTCAGGCAGCCAAAAGCTGCCATCTTTGCTTTCATTGGGTTGGAATTCTGGTTTCACTGGGGCTGGATCAAATAGCAAGTCAGTGCTTTGCAGCCTTATGCAATGAGAAAACAGGGGTGGAGGCTTTGGGCTGAGGAAAGGGGCTTGGGAAGGCTGTGGCATTAGTACCTCCTGCCACACTGCTGCTCATCTGATAAGGAAAGTGTCACTTATCCAAAAGTTTTGGCACATTCCACCAGAAATAGCTGGCGCTCTTCTCAGTTCCATATTGGAAGTAGCTGCCAAAAGTCAGCTCTGAATATTAGCTAACTACTTCAATCAGATTATGTAACTGCATGATGTGGAATAAGTTTAGAAATAAAGTCAATTGCAGAATAACAAATGGTGTATTTACTGCGGTAGAGGTGCTTGAGCTTTCAAAGCTTACAAAATGTCTTCCTTTTTTTTTCTTCCTCAAAATTAAATTTCCTTGAAATCAATGTATTCCCATGGAAATTCTTTATTACAACAAAATGCCATTTAAATGCCATTTTCTGGTGGAAATGCTCTGTTGGTGCATTACTGACACAGTTCAACTACAGTACTCATCCTCACTGTAGAAATGTACCAAAGTACAGCCAGGGCACATTCCTCTCCTCCTCCAGACAATCTGTTACATGCCCCCAGACTCAATGGGCTCCAGGCTGAACCAGGAGGACACACCTGCATGTCTTGTTGAACCTTGCCTGCAGAAGCCCTCCTCTGGTGAACCCCTCTGGCCACCTATTCCCTCTTAGTGACACCCAAAATCCATAATGAGGTCTTCCCCCTGGACCACCTCTGCCCACGTTGGACCCCATGAGAAACAGGAGGGCTCAGCCCAGCCCTGCTGGGGGAGATGCACTCAGACCTGTTGAGCTCCCTCTCCAGGCATGGGAGTCGTTCATTTGACTCCCATCTCGTGCTCCTCTGGCAATGGATTTGCATCTTTGCTTTTGCATTTCAGCCGTGTGACTTCTCCCACTCTGGGGATCCCATATGAGTATTGTCAGACTGGTTTATAGGCAGACTGTCTGGTTCTGTCCCCAAGTGCCCTGGCCTCCTTGGAGGCCATTGCAGACACTAAGTTGCCCATGCTCAGTGGCTTCAAGCTTGAGACAGCCGCTCCCTGTACTCTTTAATCCAGTAAACCTAGAAAACCATCAAAACTTCTTTGAAAGGGTCATAGCAGCTCCTGCCTCATCAAACATGCTCTGCTTGAAGCTCTGCAGCAGCTCTGCCAGCAGAATTTCACCTGAACATAAGACTGTTTTTACTGAGGATGGCTGAGTACTGACACAGGCTGCCTCAAGAGCTGGTGGCATCTCCACCCATGGAGAAATTCAAAACCCATCTGGACACGGCCCTGTGCAACTGCTTGTACAACTGCTGCTAGATTGTGCAATGTTTGGACTTTGTGATCTCCAGAGGTGCTCTAACCCTCTCTGCAAAACATCTCCCATGCAAGGTCCCCTTAGCTGCTCTCTCCCAACAGGATGAGAGGTGATGGCCTTAATTTGTGCCAGCTCAGTTTGGATATTAGGAAATGCGTCTTCTTTGAAAGAGTGGTTGTGCACTGGTACAGGCTGCCCAGGGATGTGGTAGTGTCACATTCCCTGAAAGTGTTCCAGAAACATGGAGACGTGGCACTGAGGAACGTGGTTAGGAGTAGGTTGGGGTTGGGCTTGGAGATCTTAGCAGTCTTTTCCAACCTTAATGATTCTATGACTATGTTTCTACTCTGTCCCAATTCCCTGTAAGGAGAAAAGCTTTTCCCAGCCAGTCTCCACTCCGGCAAATGCTCCCAACCATCTCCACACTTCATGTACCCAACTGGGGAGCACGTGGAGTGAAATCATGAACCTATTGCCTTGCACTGAACAGAGGAGATATGAGTTTGGCATGTAGGCATCCTCCCTTCTCTACTATGGAAGCATCCAGGGAGGTGAGACATTTTTACCTATAGTGCAGCATCTCTTTCTCTTGGCTGTGCTTGCATAAGAGAGCAGGAGCCTCCAAGTTTGCTCTTTCCACAGGTAACCCACAGACCTGTGGTAAACTAAAAGAAGCTGTTTTGCTATGCAGATAAAGCTGGCTCCATTTCTTCAGGGTTGCGTTGGGCCATAGAAATGCAGCCTTTTCCTTCCCAACAACACACTGCGAACACTTTGCTGGATTCACTCTGCCCTTCTTCCTAATACAAAATGTTTGCAGCCATGGCTCTGCCCCACACATATGCTGCCCCCCTGCCTTCAGAACTGGGAATTCATCTCTGCAGGTCACAATGACATCATGGTTTCTTTTGTATCTGTAATATGTAACCACATAAAAAATGGTCTCGAGTCACAATGTGAGGGACTGCAATGAAAAGAAGCCAAAGGAAAAGATCACAGCAGGAAGATTGCAGCGTGGAATGACTGATTTTTACTTAACACATTCACCAATATACTTTTTCAAATATAGGCTCAAGCCTACTTAAGGCAAAGTTCAAGTTAATATTGATATTTGAAGGAAGAAGCACTTTCATATTAATCACCTAACTATTAAACATCTGTTATGAGACAGAGCTTATGGGCTACGTCTCCAGACACATTTTCAAATGGTTCAGCCTATCTTTGATCCTTCTTAATGACAGAGTGCAATTATATAATGGGTTCAGAAACACTTTCACCGCACCATTCACATGGGAGGGGTAGGATTTTTTTTTTCATGGTGTTGTCAGATAATATCTCAATAACATTTCTGGGAAGCAAAACTGGCCATCCTCAGCTCACCCTGAGTTTCCACTGATGAATTCCTAGATTTGCAGCCTGACGGCAGCAGGCCAGGGACTGAAAGTGAAATTACCGAGTGAGGGAAGTGCAGGAAGCTCCAGGGGTGCTAAATCCTGTGTGTTTCTGCTCTGGTCAGGGATGCACTGCTGCCCATGACAGGTGAGGGAGGAGCCAGTGTGCACATCTGCATGTAGGTGTGCCTGCATGTGCATCCATGCACGTGTGTTTGTGCACAGTTATGTGCCCAAACTTGTGTGTGTGCACATGTAGTTGTGCATGTTTGCGTTTGTGCATGCATGCAGCTCTGCATGTGTATGTGCCTGAGCGTGCATGCGTGTGCTCATGCGTGTGTACATGTGTATGTGTGCACAGATGTATGCAAGCCCGTATGTATGCATGTCTGTATGTTTCTGCATGGGTGTGCGTGTGTGTGTGTGCATTTCTACATGCGTGTGCACATGTGAACACGTGTGTACATGCTTTTGCATGTATGTGTGCACATACGTATGCATTTTGTGCATGACACATGGTTGTGAAGGTGCACGTGTGCATGTGACATCCGTGTGTGTTTACTCATGCATGTGTGCAAGCACTCACATGTGCACACACACAGCTGTGTATGCAGATATTCAGCTGTGCGTTGCCAGGCAGCTATGTGTGCTCCTACCCAGCCCTGTGCACATCTGCACACATTTGTGGCAGGGCACGTCGCGGCCGTGCTGAGCTCCCTTTGACCACTGGTGCTAAGCACATGTGCTTCTGTTAACAAGTGGAGTCAGCGCAGAAAGGCTGCCAATGCCGCAGGCAGCAGTGAGGGGCAGGCTCACACTTGGCTTCTTCACACTTCAGCATTTCTGCATTTTCTAGCTTAACGCTGACCTGTGTCTGTGACCGGGGCTGTGGGTGCAGGTGCCCGCAGGGACGTGCCGAAGCATCGTGCACACATCCAGAGCATGGAAGCCAACGTGTCTGTGAAAGCAAAGCTGTGTCCCCGCCTGCCCTCCCAGCTCTGCCACCCTCCAACAGGGTTCGTTCTGCACTCTGAATGCATTTCTGCTTTTGCAACCACGGGTACAAACTTCTTCCACCTCAGTGAGCTCTGGGGCTGGGCAAGGTGCACCAAAGATTCTCCCATGTTGTCGTGCCTGCAACACAGCCCAGCATTGCCTGGGGATGGAGCCTCCCAAAGGTACCACAAGTCTCAGTGGGGCCTTAAAGCCACATCTAAGGTGGGGACAGGAGACAGGGGCCAGGGTGAAGCAGAGCAGAAACGCCCATACGGTAGCAAAGCATCTTCCCAGGGTCAGTGCAAATGAATGGGGACCTCCATGCAGCACCACTGGGTTCTATCTCCTCCATTCTGTGAGCACAGCTCTGCCAGTTGTGTGACAGAAATGACATGAAATAAGCTGGCAGGAGTCTGGGAGGCCGCCCCACACACCCTGTTTTCCACCCCCAGGCCCCCAGGTCTCATCTCCTGCCCAGAATCACAGAGGTTGGCAGCTCGCAGGGAGACACAGCACTGCCTGGGAAGCAGGGAAGGTTCTGCAGAACTGATCACTCAAAGCCCTTCTGTGCATTTTCTGCTGAGTCCTTCCAAATTTTTTCTCTTTGAAAACTGGAGGGTTTCATTCCGCTCCTTTCTGGCGTCTTATTAGCCTCAGGTTTCCTTGTCCTGCTGGGTGGCTCATTAGGGAGCAGATAATGAGCTTTCTCTGCCACCGCTGATAGCATTTGATGCAAAATCCTTAGCAGATACATTTGTTTCCTGAGTATTTCTCGAGGATTTAATTCTAATAGGTGTTAGCACAACGGAACAGGGGAAATGCTGTAAAGAAATCAGATACACAAGAAGTCCCTTTGTTCACCGGGATTTGCCAGCACGGTGTCAGAGCTGCCCCACCAAAGGAGTCTGCAGGGGCACAAATGGTCCATGGGTGGCCGGATCCTGCTGGGAAACACAAGTCATGCCTAATAGGAAGTAGTCTTCCACCCCAAAGCTGTGACGTGCAGCCAGACTTGTTTAAGGTACACGCATTCAAAACACATGAGCTCAGCTCCCTCACCTGAATGAGGTTTGCGTAAGTTTGAGTGGAGGGATTTGCTGAGAGTGAGGGGAAAATGACAGCTATTAGGCACACTTGCACCTGACATGCGGGCTTTTGTTTCGATAACAATGAGTTCTTCGCGATTACGGGCGCTTCCAAGCATAGCTGTTCAGGTAGTGACATCCACAGCACCTCTCAGCATGAAAAATCCCAAATATATAAGTACATGGTTCTTCATGCATTACGTCTTCACACCTCACAGGTCAATTAGTTTCAAGCCACCTCTGACAGATCTGGGCAGTGTGATAGCAAAGCTGAGCTGCATGGGTCAGGAGCTCCACGCTCAGATTCCAGACACATCATAGAGAGATATGTAGAAAAAATGCAATGAGGCGTTTACCAGGGGTATCCACTTGTTTCTCCTGCCATGACAGCAAACAGCATGACAGCACCAGGTTTCTAAAGCCACTGCTGTTGGCTTTCAGAGGGAGATTTTGTTATCCAAAGAGAATGGGATAGAACAGTGCTCCTCAGGTACTGCCCAGGAAGGGGAAGTTCAAGCTTAGATTCTGGTTCACAATTTGAGGACTGAGGTGGGGCAGACTAAAGGAAAACCACTTCATCTGATAAACACAGAGGCCTGTGCTCCCTTCCAGGGAGGTTTATTTCCCTCCCACCTAAGCACTCACAGCTCCAAAACTAGCTTTGGTTAAACCAAAGCTGCATCTGCACAGTGGACCTCCTTGGAGAAGTCTCCTACCATCCTAAAAAGCATCACACCAATATGGGGTTATTCAGTGCTCACCTGCCCAGGGTGGAGTAAGGTCTGGTCACAGGAGCAAGGCCACAAGGCTTGCTCCTCTGGGGACCCTCTCCAATGGCACCAGAGCCCTGACACAGCTCTGCTTTGTGCCAGCAGAACTCTGCGTCCCTCCCAAAAGGTGAGAGAGCACTTAAGCCATGTTAAAGCCGTATAAAACCTTAAACCCTTAGTGTCACATAAGGACTTAAACGCTTTAATACTGTAGCACATCACACGGCAGAGTTAAAGAAACATAAGCCTCCTTTAGCCTCTGCAGTCCCTGAAGGGCAGTCACAGGGCTTCCCAGGGGCTCCTCCTTTGCTGACCTCGCAACACCAGGAGGTGGCCCAGGCTTCAGGTGCTGCTGCTCTGCAGGATGCTATCAGAGCAGGAGAGCTCAGGATGAACAAATGAAGGAGGCCTTGGATGCTCCAGGCTGGGATGCTCCATGAAGACAGTGAGCAAAGGACTCTGGAGCTTGGCAAGCTGCAATGGTTCTTTCTTTTGCTGTGTGAAGAAACAAGTCATTCTGCTGCATGAGATGTGTTTGCAAGAGGAAGAGGACACTGCAAGATCAAGCAAGAGCTTCTTCCATCACCATAGTCCATGCACCGAGTAACAACGTGACAACACACAAGGTCAGGAAGAGCCTCCTGACAACGAGCACACCCTATGCAAACACGTACACCCTGATCCACGGGGCTTATCACAGGCTATAAAGACACATTTTGTGGAAAACCCTGTTAAGATAGTGGCTGCACATCACTGCTTTAAGCCCCTACAGCAACTTAAACTGGCTATAATGTTAAGCCTTTAGAGTATTTTAAACTGCTTAGATTGCTCAAAAGACCAGCTTAATCTTAAACTGCAGCGCAGCTGCTTAAACAGTTTAAGCTGATCTAAAAGCTTGCAGGAACACAGGGTGCTTGAACTCTGCCCAGCCCAGCTTGTTGACCGAGACACCGTGCTGGCCCTCGCGTACACAGGCTGACCTAGAGGCTGCTTTCCTAAATAGACTTTGCAGGGTTTGGAGAAGAAGAAAGGCCCTGTGCTATCTCTGCCCAGCACCTTGGTGTGCTCAGCCTTCCCCTGAGCACCTCCAGAGGGAGGGAGGGCTCAGGGCATTACGTCCTCAATGGTGCTGTACAGAACCGTGGGGATCATTGCCTCTGGGAAGTGTCCAGTTCTGTTGGTCTTTGCAATACGAGTTTTTCAGGAAATGGTCCTCTTCTTGGATGCTTTCCTGCTCAGCTCAACAGCAGCAAATGTTGGTCACCACCAATCTCTAAACTAGCAATTGCTAGAATCTTCACCTTGGCCTGAATGGGGCACATGTGGGAGTCAGTTCTCCCCCGCCGGCAAAAACTGGGAATTAAATACTTTTATAAAACTTTGGAGAAAATAATTGATCTCACAGAGACAGCTAACATCACTGTGCCTCAGGCTGGGTTCTCTTGACGTGGGCAGGAGTCAGTGCACCATGGAAGTTCAACCACCATGAGGACAGCAGAGGATGCTCTGACCCTGAGCAGGATGAAGCCACATCCACAGCAGCACCTGCTTCACCACCAGGTCAGGCCAGCCCCATCCATCTCCCTCCAAGTGAACCATTTTTTTCCACTCAGAGCCCAAAAAGATTTTTTTTCCATTAGACTTTTTCTTCTCCAAAGTACCTTCTTTCCATAGAAAAATCTAACATTTTCTTCAGGAGCAAATGAAAATGAAAACATCTCCTGCACAAAGTTAGCTTGATTTCCTTTTTTTGAGCTCTCCTTTTTTACCACCCGCGAAAACTCATGCAATGCCTAGATTTGCTTTGGATAAATGGGAAATATTCTGCTTTGTGACTGCAGTCTGGCTGGGAAGCCTGCCCAGGTGTAAGAACAGGTAAATGTAGTGCCTAGAATGCAAATGAGGAGAATGCAAAAAGGAGAAGCTTTGCTTAGCAGGTGAACCCACTTAGGATGGGAAATATCTGTGATGATCATGATCTTACGCATGAAATTTTCAGCTTTTATACTATCACGATACACAGGGAAAAAAACAAACAAGGCCCATTTGTACCAAGTACCCATGGAAGACTGTGGAAATCTTGCACTGTAATTTTTACCCTTTAGAATATTTAACATTCATATTCATCTGTTCAAGCTGCAAAGGAATTTGCACCTTTATCTCCAGATGTGACTCATACAACATGCAAGCACATAACTCATTTCCATTTTGGCACTTTTAGCGCTCTAGGAGTTTAAGGTAAGCACTCCTGTTACTTTGTTTTCCTAATGTCTATTATTTCATTTTCCTAATGCCTGCTACACCAGGACCACAGAGTCCTGCTCTTCCTGCTGATGCTAACTAATAGGCCTTAATTGTCTTCCAGGGCTTTTGTGCTGTGTTATCTGTTTCCTAATAACTGGCTGGAATATGCCTTGCAGCACCATGGCATAGTGCTCGCACATCATCTGTCAACACACACACAGAGACGGAGGGGTCACCACCACTAAGAACAGTTCTCCAACATGACAAAGGTTATGAAACGCTGCAGGGCTCTGGGAACACATCCAAACATCCATGTACTCTCGTAAGTGGCTGGAAGTCTAGGCCTCTCCCTGCCAACATCTGAAGCTACTTCACAGGGTCTTGCTAAGATACAAAAATCTAAAAATAGGGCTTGTGATCAGCAGAGGGGCCTGGAGGTAGCGGAGAAAAGGCCACAAGTGTCTCCGTCCCCGATGACAAACTCAACATGGATTAGATCTCAGGGTGCCATCCCCCTGGCAGAGCTCAGCACTCCTGTCAAACACCTCTGTTTGTGCAGAGAGGCCACTCAGCACTGTGCCCTGACACCCAGCACCATACCCCGACACTGAGCACCGTGCCCCTACACCCAGCACTGTGCCCCTACACCCAGCACCGTGCCCCTACACCCAGCTTGGCCGCGTCACTGTGCATGGCCCCAGGGAGCTGTCCCTGGTGCTGGGAGCAGCTGGGCCGCGGTGAACTTGTTAGTTCTCTCTCTCGCTCAGGAATCATTATCATTTATTGATAGGATGCCTTTGCAAGCCCCAAGGCACTCGTGCAGACTCGCAGGCTGTGCACATACGAATTCAGCTCAGCCGGAGCAGAGAAGCAGTTGCTGCATGCAGAGAGTTACAAAACTGTTCTGGCCGGGTTGTACATGAGGCTTTGGCAAAGATGGCATCAACCATCCCTCTGCATTTCACACAGTGGGTAAAGAAAGAACAGGATGGCTCAGATGGCGAGGGTACTGCTCCTTACTTCATACATACAAGCCTTTTAAAAATGCAGTATTTTAGCTGAGTGCCATGGGTCTGCAATGCTGTTTTTTTGGATGCAGTCCAGTGCCCTGGTGAGATTTTGACCTGGAAGACACTCAGCACTTCGTTCCAGCAACACGTTCCTAATTGAAGCGTGGGCTAGACTTCACTTGGTGGTGCTGGCAGGAGGAGAGGGCTGCATCACGCAGCCTTTGCAGCATTTGCAGGAGCTTACTGGGGAGATGCTGCAGTAACCACAGGGCTCGAGGGAGCTGGCTGCCTCAGCAGGACACTGGAGCCTGCACTGAGGGCCCATGTTTAGAGTAGCCAGTTCCTGACATCACTGGCTGTGTGCCATGCTTGAGTCAGAGCCAAGTCTGAAGCGATCCTTTGGAGTCTGTTGCAAAAAGATGAAGTAATGTGGTTTTTTTTTGTTTGTTTGTTTGTTTCTTTTTTTTTATGCATTTCAGATGCCACAGAGGATTTGGTGAAAATCAAGAAAATCATCTAACCATGGTCCTGCCCTGATGTGACTGTAAGAGCTGTGAGACTCATGGATCCTCCATAACATCCCATACAGGCATTCCTGCGGCCTTACTGCTCCCACCCTCTGCTCTTGGACATCCCCTGCCCCATCCAGCCCCTCCATCAGTCCTCCAGGCAGCCACACCCGTCCTACCCCAAGCACCCTCATAGAACACCTCCACCAGCTTTGTCAATCTCCTACTCTCAATATGTTTATGAGCTGCCAAGGGCAAAGTGAGAGAAACTCATAATCCAAATTCCTCAGGTCCCTACCTCCAGAGCAGGACTGTGGGCTGTGATTAACGTTGAGCATATTCTTTGATTTTGGAGCAGCACTGACTCCATGAATGCTGCTTGGCGAAGAAATACAACATCTTCTCATCTTGCCTTGAGTACACTACAGGATATTCCCGTAGTCAGTGATGAGAAATGGAGTGACTCAGTGAGATGCAACATTTCCAATAAAGGGGCAATGAAGCAGCTTGAGGTCAAAGCGAAGCTGCTGCTGTTTGCTAATGGAATACTTCGAAGTGCGAATTCATTCTCAGGATTGAAGCTTTAAGGTCTCTTCTGCCCATTGAAGGCTCCAGGTTAGAGGTGCCAAAGCTCTTGATGCTTCAAGATGAAGGGGATATTTGGACAGCTTGCAGTAGAATCACAGATAGGGTGAGTTTGGAGGGGACCTCTGGAGGTCATCTGGTCCTCATGGCCCTGGAGCAGGCCAGACAGAAGTGGAGATGGCACCTCAGGTCTCACTGCATCCTCGTGTGTGATGGAGAAGATGGACATGACCTGGAGGTAACTCAGTACCAAAGGCTACGGCAAAACGCTCCCCTGAGGAATGGCATCACACTGGATTACAGAAACACTGATTTAGCCAACATTTTAGGAAGAGCTTATTGAAGGGTAAAAGAGAGCAGAGTGCTTATATTTATTGCAGCCAACTTGCACATCCCATACATAGACACGTGCACCTGCCCTGCCACCAGTATGCGCAGGCCCGCGCATCTGAGCAGCACAGAGACAATGTCCTCCCCTAACTGGGTTAGAGGAGATTGGATTAGCAATTTGTGAGTTAGTAAAAGTCTAAGAATGGAAGATAAAACAAAGTGTGACAGGCTAAGCAGCCCTTGTCACCGGGGATTGATCACGGTGCTAATAGTCAGAGACAGCCGCACATTAATAACACAATAACCCAGCTTTGGATATTGGCACTATCACAACCCTTTAACCTGGTAATAACTCATTGGGAAAATGCTACCAGTGTCCCAGCCAATCTTTCTGCTGCTTGCATCCCCCTCTACCTGCTGGTAAGACAGAGATGGCAGCAGGACCACCACGGGGCCACCAGCACTGCTATGAATGCAGACATATGTCCCATCCCACAGTGCCTGGCTGGGGGCTCAGCACCAGGGTGTCTTTTGGGGTGGGAGCCACAGCTTGGTGAGCAGAAGGAGGAGCTTGGTGGGTGGGACAGGAGATGGGCAAGCTTAAATCCTTGGCGTAGACATGCAGTGCAGGATGGGGAAGAGCTGCGCTGTGGGATGCTGGTGGAACCTGGTAGATGGGGACTGAGTTCCAGCTCTGGGTGGTGACAGAGACACCAGAATTTGACAGCAAGTAATTTGGGGAATATTTCTGATTTATTTTTTTCCAAAATATTCTCCATTTTAGTGACATGAACCATCCCCAACCTGCCTGGGAAGCCTTCTGTTGCTACTTCTGGCTGGATGGAATCGGGAGGGGCTAGAAGAGACATTGAAGGAGTGGCAAAAAATAACAGTGTTTTTAAGAAAATTTTAAAAAGGGAATTAGAGCTTGGGCATTTTGAAAAATTTAGATCAAAACATGGAAAGAAAACGACAAACTGTACGTCCTGTCGTAAGGCAGACAGCACTGCCTTGTTTACAGAGATTTTTCTGACTGCTGTTTGGTGTCATGGAGCACAGAGGGGAGGAGGGATGAAGAAATATCACTGCTGCTCTTCCATCCCCAGCACGAGGCATTTTCCTACCTCGGCTGGAGCCGGGCTCTGTGCTGGCACTTACCCAGCACTTGCATCTCTTGGCTGAGCTGCTCAAAGCAACGCTGAGAGCAACCGATTTAAGGGATTCAGAGGTCAGCAAATCCTGCCTGCCAGCTGCAGGAGCTGCGGCACTGCACAGCAGCTACAGAGCAACCCTTCCCTTCCAGCTGGGACTGGGCAAACATCACCACATGTGCCTAAAACCCAGAGCTTTCTACTGCCAGGTGGGATGCACTCAGAGCTGATTCTTCCAGCATCTCCGCAGGATCTCTCAGCATTTCTTTAGGAGCCTTAGTGCTTAGGGTCCTGTTGCTGCACCAAGTTGACCAGGTCCAGGGTTTCTTATGGGTGTGCACAGCACCCAGTACATCATCCTTTCAAGCAGAACAATTTTTTGGCTCCAATAGTCCTGGGAGCTGTATGAGGCCATGCAGCCCAGGCAGAGCAGAGGAGGTCCATGAAGGTCCTGTGTCACAGTGTAAGGTGCTGCAACCTCCCTATTTCCAGGGATCTTGCAGCACATTACCATTGCCAGGAGCAAGGTGGATTAACTCACCCATTCTACCAAGCAACGGGACAGAGAAACCCTCATTATTACAAAATGCACTGGATCATCAGCACAGCATGTTCTGTGCCTGCTGCCCATCAATGGCTGAGGCTTCAGCTCAAGCTCTTCTTTGGGGCCACGACCATATAGAACCACAGAATCACTAAGGTTGGGAAAGTCCACTGTGACCACCAAGTCTAACCATCAGCTCACCACCACCATGCCCTCTAAGCCATGTCACTCAGAGTCACAGCCTGCCAGCAAGGTAGCCTGAGAGTATGGAAAACAGAGCAGAACTGGGGGTACCTATAGGTCTAGTACCATGGATGTGTCCTAAGGGACTCCAATCCCTTTTCCCCCATGCCAGGAGAAAGGCAATTTTCCTTCTTTCCCAGCGGGCTGTGCCCCCGCAGTGCTTCTTCCCAGCTCTGCAGGACAGAAGCCAGATCTAAATAAATAAATATAAAACACATAGAAAAGCAATTTAGCTTTGAAGAATCCCTGACTAATTAATTTTGGAGGCCAGGATCAGCCAGCCTTGCCTTCAATTACTCTGACCAAAAAAAAAAAAGACCAAAAAACAGACCTCCTTTAGACTTGCTGCCAAACAGGGGGCATTTCCACCCACAACCCAGCTAAGGGAGCACGGTGGGAAGATGCTACCCTGCCATCCCCCTGTTTTTTCCCCAAAGGTGCCCCCAGTGAGAGGAGTTTTGCTGCAGTGCAGCTCTGATGCATGCAAGGGACATGCATCGACAGTGAAAAAGGGAGGGCTCAGCTTGTTTGGCTTAATTAGAATAATGAAGCTGTGAGCCTAATAGGAGGAGGTTGGGAGTGCTGAGGCTGTAATTGGCAGAGATTGGGAAGCGTGAGGCTGTCGGCTGGCAGCCATATGGAAGCAGCAAAGTGAGGGTAGTGAGTGACAGCCCGAACCTGTGGCGCACTCATTAATTCCAACAGCAGAGCCGTGATTGATGTGTCAGCTCCCTGCTGCTCCGCGATTCAGGCGGCTGGTTCCACCTTACGTCTGCTGCTACTGCTGCAGTCCCAGCTGCAGAAAGGGAGAAGAGGAGGAAAGAGCACGGAGGAGGGTGAGAGCCGTAGGAGAAGCAGGGAAGGATACAGGGGAAGGTGGATGGATGAAAGGATGGATGGCAGGAGAACAGGGAAGAAGGAGGAATGGGTGAAGGGAAGAAAGGATGGAAAGACAGAAGGATGAAAGGGATGGATGGATGGATGGATGGATGGATGGATGGATGGATGGATGAATGGATGGATGAAAAAGAGGAAGGAGGAATGAATGGGAGAATGGACAGACATAAGGAAGGATGGATGGATGTTCTAGCCTAGGTGCTAGTACCAGCAAATTTGAGACAGGAGAGTCTCACCACATTTCCCACCCTACAGTGGACAAGAACAATCCTTACAAAACACCCACACTGCTCAGACTCCATTTCTTTTATTACTCCAGAGCTGTCCACTGTGATTCTGGCAGGTCTATGGTGTTGTCAGACCTCAGTGTGAAAATGTGTTTGAGGGGTAGTGTCCATTTGAGTATCCCACATGCCACACTCCTTGAAAAGGTTTATCTGCCTGAGCATGCAGGCTAGAGAGGAGAGGCAGCCTTTCTCTCCTTGGAAGGGAGCAGAGCTGCTCAAAGAAAGATGTCTGCAGGATGCAGACCATGGCAGTACACAGCAAAACTGGGGAGCATGGATAGAAATGCTTGGAGCACACCAGAACCAGGTTCCTGGTCTGCAAACACTGGACACTGGGAAGGGACTGAGTAGTGTCAGCTGAAGCAATTACCAGCTGTGGGCAGAAGATAGCTGTATATAAACTCTAATTTCTATTCTGTCTGGCCCAGTTATTTTAAATCTTTTCCATAGACAAAAAAAGGAAAAAAGAAAAAAAGAAAAAAAAAAAGAAGCTAATTATTGTAGTTTTCCAAAACCCAGCTTTAGTATTTTAATTGTCCTTGTACCTCTCTTTAGGGAAGAGAAAATGCCTGGGCAGATCCACCTCAGTTCTGTGGCTGTCTTGGCACAGCCCCCAGGCAACTTTCCCTCCTGGAGGCAGTCATGGCCATGGGAGGTTGTGAGACATGAGGCAAGGAGAGCACCAGCTGTGACACCACAATCTGAGGTTTCATCCATCGCTGTCTGTCGGTGTGAATCAAGACTTCTCATCCCTCCTCCTGAGGAGATCAGCTACCCATGAAGCAGGTAGGAGAACAGGGGATGAACTGCCAGGATGACAACTCATTTGGGTAAGGCTATCAAGCCTCATTTGCTTCGCCTTGTTGCCTTCGTGAAGGAGCATGCAAACTGAAGGATTACTGTGTGGAAAACAAGATTTCAGCTTTACTTACTCCACGCTTCCCAGAGTCCTCACTAGGGAAAGCCAAGGTGGTTCCTCACTGTGGGGCTTCCTCCTATGTACTTGCAAGGCTAAAGGGGAAAATGGGTTGCCTTTCCTCTGGCTGCTCTATTGTTAGCAGATGGCAGTTCCACTGATTTGAGGAAGCCAGAATAGCAAGACAAGGAAGTAAAGTTAAATCTGGTTGCAGAGTTCCTTCCTTGGAGTTCCAACCAGCCAGGATGGACAGAAGCTTTGTACCCAGTACAGACACTTTTCTGGTGGGTATTCATTTGTACGATGGAGACCATTAGTTAAAGTATCTCAGAATAGCTCTCATTTGCTGACTGCATGGTGAAGAGGAGGTTTCTGAGCAACCGGTACCTCCTACACAGTGATCATGGCAGATCCTGGGAGTGGGACGAGGCTTTTGCTCGTGATGAAGCTGAGGATTGCTCCCCACATTTCTGACTGGGTGCCTTCCGAGTGCTCTGTCATGGCTGAAGTCCAGGTAGTAGAGCCTTGTGTGAGACACAGGACAGGTCTACTGCAGCTCCCCCCGCATGGGAGAGGTGCCAGGCTGTCCCTGCTGCATGACAGTTATAAAACTGTGGCAAGACAGCAAGATCCTGGGAGTTTGGGTCAAGCAAGCAGTTGTGCAATCAGTTTGCACTTCAGCAAGGAGGTTTTCTACCATGCAGCTGCTGCGCATCTCCTAACTGGAAAAACAGGCTGCTGCAAGCTCTTCTCATCCCTGCCCTCACAGCCATCACTGTAATTTGCTCTCAGAGACAGCACTGACCTCATTGCCTTTGGACTGATCGTCACTGCAAAAGATGTCCAGTGTGCAATCTAGCTGCCCCATTCCTGAGGCTGTTCAAGGCCAAGTTGGATGGTACATTGGGCAGCCTGATCTACTGCCTGATTTAGTGGTTGGCACTAGACGATCTCTTGAGGTCCCTTCCAACCCAAGATACTCTATGAGCCTGTGATTTTATGAAAAAACAGCTTCAGCTCTGTCTATGGGCATTTTTAGGGGTTGAAAAGCAGAATTCATCAGGCTGAGAATCTGTGGGATCTTTTCCCAGGCTCTGCCTGAACAGCTTCTCATGTGGTCAGACTGCTCTCCCCACTGTAGCTGAGCGGATGAGATCAGTGCTGATGCTCAGCTCCATGGAGTCTCTCAGGTCCTTTACAAGTGGTGGACAACAGAAGGTGGCATTTGTTGAGAAGCCAAGAGAACAGAAGTGATTATGTGGCCTCCCATGATTTGCTCTCTGTGTCCATCTCAACATTTCTAAAGCTCATAGGCAAGCAGCACGCCAATGGAGTGGGGAAGTCTGAAGATATCTATGCTGGCCAAGGTGCGAGGCTGGGCTATCTGAGCTCCTCCTGTGGCCAGTCTGGGGCTGGAGAGGATTCGTGGGCTCAGGGTCAGGGTCCAAAGAGCCCACCATTCATCGTGGCCAATGTAAGAGTAAATAATGACCCCTAAACCAATGACAGTGCCCCCAGCATCCCATGTGCTGATGCTGTAACCAGCCCCGTGTGCTGGTGATGCTTTCCGTGTGCTAGTTTTGTGCACGAGTGGCCAGATAAGGCTGAGCTGGGAGCACCCTGCTCCCCAGATGTGTAGAAGTCCAGATTTATTCCTTGCTTCTCTCCCTGGTAATCCATTGCCTCACTCCTGCTTAAGAGCATCCCATGTCAGAGCTGTGGCAGCACATGGCTCACACACCCTGCGGACACTTAAATCCTGGGGGACAACCCGATTTTGGATACCAGATCATATGTTAGCATTGCTGAAACAACCTGGGGTCCTATCCTGGCTCTATCCCACAGTGCCAGAAAGCTGAAATTCATGGGAGTCATCACATGGATGTCACTGTGACCTACATAGGGACACAAAGCACATACCAGCCATGCTGATCAGGGACACTGAAGCACTTCCAGCTGCCTTGTCTGACAACAAGGTTCTTTCATGTTTAGCTTCCCCACATGAAGTTACAGGAGCAAAGAAAGGTTCAGCCTGGATTTTCCAGCCTGGATTTCACTTGGGTTGTTGGCAGAAGTATTTGCACAAACCACCATGGGTCCTCCCTGGAGCCATAGAGCACAAATCCCTGCAGAGATATCACAGCAGCTTGGTGGCTGCATGCACCACGCCACGAATGGCACCAAGTGTGGAAGAACCCTTCCTCCTCTTGGTTAACCTTTCTTCCAGATGCTAACTGGCTGCTTTCATTCTGTGCAAGGACCCCTTTCTTCACTGAAATGCCACCTTATCACAGTGAATGGGAGAGGAACTACAGCTCTTTTTCTGCCAGAGCTAAGCTGGGCACAATGTAATGATTCTCCCTGCCTGCTCGCCCAGCAGTGCACTACCTAACACAGTTTCTCCTGCTTGCCAGCATTTATTCACAGCACACTGTAGTTTTCTCAGTGCAAAGCTTCTCTGGGGCCTTTTACACTCATATAGTCAGAGGTGAAAACTGCCACAGAGAACCACATTGCTCTGAGAGAAGAAGGGTCCAAGGCTCGTCCAGGAGCTCAGGTGAGAGCTGCCAGGATGGGCAAGGACCACAAATCCTGATCCAACCTTCATAAACACACTTCTGCTCCAATAAGGTTTTGGGCAGCTATCCCCACCCCACGGGGCCTATCCCATCTTTCCTCCAGACGCATCATCCCTAGGTGCTGCGGTCACCCCTTTTACAGGCAAAGCTTTAAAGGCACTCTCTCCTCATCCTGGGGTTTTGTTGACCTCACTCCATTATGTCTAAGGGTTTCAGTCCCATGCATTGCTTCACTTGGGGAATGGATAAATGCAGGGATGCATTTGGGCATGGGGGCAAGTGCTCAAGCTACGTGGGTTTCCTGATTTGGAGCTGGAGCTGATTTGGCTGCAAACAAGCCCTGTGACGTGGATCTGCTCCTTAATCACATCAGGCTCCTCAGGTTTCCACCGTGAATACTCATAAGTTCAAAATTCACGTCTGAAACACATGCTGCTGCATCTTTGTGTAGAAAACATTCCTGTTGGCAAGCTCTGCAGGAATGCTTATAAAGAACAAATATCAAAGTGTGACAACCGCGGCTGATTACAAATAGCAGGAACATTTGCAGAGAGAGCTGCTCTGCAGAGCCGGCCCTGCACGGGCTCCTCCGTCTGCCTGCAGCACAGAGCCCAGGCTGCCCCCGGGGATGGACACTGCCAGCACTGCTGCCCACTGCCAGGAGCCACTCTGAGCCACCAAAACCAGGAAAAATGATGGGAAAGGTGGAAGGAGGGCGGCAGAAATGAACCGGAGAGAAATAGAGGCCAGGAAATGAATGCTGAAAGCAGAAGCAATATTAGCTGGGAAAGGAGAAAAAAAATCAGCTCCTCCTGCAGCCTGCACAAAGGCAGGATGATGGACGTGCAGGAGTTATTCTTGTGCTGCCTTTTTAAAGCAATAACGAGGAGCTGGTTAAGAAAGCTCATGTCAGTGCTGCAGAACACGCCGTCCCACTCCAGGACAACAAATTCCACTTCAAAATATCACAGAAACATTCCTCCGAGCAAACAAAAGCCCTTATTGTGATTTTTCTGGGAGCTTATTTGCATGCTGGCTCACACTATCTTTGCAATGTACGTTGCCGTGGGTATTCTCTTTGCACCCATGTCAGTGTATCGGCGATGAGCGCGGCCTCCCTCGTGTCAGACTGCCCGATGCTCTGTGGATTTTATGGGAACTGTGTATTTCTTCCTGGCTGTGACCGACATAGTGGTGATCCGGTAATAGCAGCACCGCCTGCTAGCAGTTAGTGTGCTCAGATATTAAATAAATGTTCATGGACAATTTTCAGGGTACGTATTGTACCATCTGTCATAGCAGCACTGCTAGGTTTTAATTATGGTTTATATTCTGTCTTCAAGCACCTGGATTCTTTTTTTTTTTTTTTTTTTCATCCTGTTATTCCTGATGGTCTGCTAAATAGTGCCTTGCTCCTGTTTGCTGCTATTCCCTTCGAGCAGGTGCAACTGCCATATAAATAGAAAGGTGTCAGAAGGTGTGTGATACGTGAGGACATCTCTTGCTCAGACACTACCATATGTCTGAGCCAATTCTATGACCGCTTCTAGATTTATCCCTGGAATACTTCGCCTTCGATAAATGACTTGCTGAGAAAGAAAGATCCCAGCAGGAAGATGGAGATCCTGGTGTGTGAGAAACTCAGCCCAGCCCCAGTCCTGGTGCTCACAGCCAGGCACAAAGCAGCTTGCATGCTCTCTCCCCCAGACATGGCTATCTCAAGCCCAATTTGCTCTTGTCAGCTCAACCACGAGACAGCGAGAGCTGTTGGATTGCAGCTCCGTGATAAAAGTCACTGCCTGTGGGATGTGAGCACCGAGGGATGGCTCAGAAATAATAACCAGGTTACGGGGAAGGAGGGCTGCAAGCCACGCTAAAACCATTGGTGGAGTGAAGATGTGCTTGGTCAGCGAGCTGCAATGCTGACACAGCAGGGCGGGATGCTCAGTGCGGACTGGTGGGACTGTGTCACCCTCTGGGGCTTGTCCAGTGACAAACCTCTGCTCTGAGCATTGGCAGACCATGGACAGCACCCTCACGGTTCACGAAGTGAAGCTGCAATCTCGTGACACCCACCCAACGACTTCTAGCGTGGTATAAAACTGCCCCTCAGCCCAGTTTGCCCAATGAGAAAGCGTGCATGAAACAATAAGGGCACAGACCCAAAAGAGGTGGGGAAAATCCAGGCTGCCAGATATACTCGCATCCATGATATGGCACTTCCAATGAGTAATCACTTGCCAATACATATGGTGTTTTTGTAGATGTGAAATGTCATGGAACATAACGTACTGATATGTTTAAAAATAAATTGCTGGGCTAGCTTAAAAAATAAATGACTGAAGTGACGGGAGTTACAGTGCATTTTGCTGCGGATTAATTTTGTCATTCGGTTTGGTAAAGCTTGATTCAGGTGTCAAACTCACTATTGACTTAATAAACAGTTTTTTTTTCCCCGTCTCTCTGAGGAGTATTGGGGATCGAGGTCAGTCTCTTAATTAATTTATGTAAATTGCTGTTTTCTTCTCCTCTGTTTAAATGTTAGTGATACCTGTCTTATCTCCTTAGAGCTAATTGAGCAGCAACAAACACGTAACCGAAGGCAGAGCTTCGAGAAATCACATGGAGGTGTGGGGGGTTCACACCAGCGTGAGCACGGCTCCACCCCACTGCTCACTTAACACATTACAGGAGAAAATACGGTGGAAAAAAGGCTGAGGCTGAGATAAGAACAGGGAGATCAGCCACCAAATGCCATCACAGGCAAAGCAGACTCAGCACAAGGGAGCACAGCCAGCATCACTCACAGCTTGGCTCTGGCCATTGGGGTTGGGTTCTTCTGCAGCTGTCTGAAGCTGGCTCTGATCTGACATGGGGCAACTCCTGGACTCACCTCACCAGCTCCCATTTCAGTTTCTCCCAAGATTGTCCCCCCTTGTATGAGCTCCCTGAATCCATGGTCTTCTCTCTAAGCCACTCTGCATGCACACCCAGTGAGATTCCTCCAGCTGTACAGCCCTCCACCAAGGCCACCACTGAACTGTGTGCATTCTTTCAAGATAGCAAGTCCCAGCACCATTTACATATGTTTTTTGTTTTCTTTCCTTCTCTCTCTCTCTTTTTTTTTTTTTTTTTGTCTTTCAGAACTGCAATGAACACATTCTTCTCAAGTTTTACTTTTCCAACAATGCCAAACTTAGAAGATTTGCTATTCTTAGTGTCTAAGTCCTTCTTACAGCCAATCTCAGCTCCCCAGCTTGGTAGGAGTAGGCATGGGCAGCTCTGATGAGCAAGGAATCCCCATTTTGTAATAGGAACAGCAAACATGTGATGTTTCCCCTCCAGATATACATCACAGGAACCCTCCTCCCCCTGGAGGCACTCGAGGAGGATCTCAGGAATGAAACTGAAAGGACAATACAGAACAGGGATGCACAGTCCCTCAGTGGTGGAGACTGGGGAGCAGAGCGGGGCAGGGAGACCCAGAGATGGCACTGAGGGGTTTTCAACCTGCACCTGCTCTCTTTGATACAATAATGCTAATAGTAAAATAGTGCAAACATTAGAGTAAACCCCTAGGTGGAGGCATGGGGAGAGCCTGGTGTCCTGAGGAAGAAAACAGCAGCAACGTTCAGCAAATGGAGAATATTCCCACAAGCTTTGGAAGATTATTCATCTCAATTTCTTTCGGATCTTTGTTACAGTCTAAAATAATAATAATAATAATAATAAATAATAATTACAAGCTTTACTTTTCAAAAAAAAAATCAGGTTTAGACAGAAAATTACAGGTTCGGCAAGAAACAACGTACAGACTTCAGAACCAAATGTTAGGTTGCTTGTTTGCTTTGTGGGGCTGTTTTTTTTTTTGTGAGAACCTGAACACCCTCAGAGTTATTTCCCAGAGGTCATCATTCTATTTATTTATTTATTTATCTAAGAGAGCATAACACTTGAAAATTTGGCCACGGTGTAAACCAAAACCTCAGAAGCCCCATCTGCCACGACTGTTATTTTTCCTGGCAAAACCCAACCCAAATGTGACAACAGAAAATCGCCCTGCAGTGTGCAGAATGGGAAGCAGCCTCAGCCTAGCAAGCGAGGCTGGGAGCAGAGGCTGGATATTGCCCATGGTACTGCAGCTTTCCTCCATCTCCGATGCTTCTGATAGTGATGTAAACAGCCCCCTTTCCTTGTTCAAGGCCAGGTTAAAAGGGGCCCTGGGCAGTCTGATCTAGTGGTCAGCAACCCTACTCATGGCTGGGGGTTGTAGCTCAGTGATCTTTAAAGTCCCTTCCAACCCAAGCCGTTCTGTGATTCTACAATTCTATGATTCTATTAAATGCTCCAGGTTTTTGTGAGCTGCCCACCCCCGTGGCTCTCCACCAAATCCCATCTCTTCTTCTCTCCCTGCTTCCTCCTGAAATTCATCCTAAAACATACACTCAGCTCTGAACGTTGTGGGATGCAGAGGTGTGAGCATATTCATGGCATGAGTATAAGGATGGCTGAGGACCAGCTTAGGAAATGAGTCCTCACTCTGATTGTAGTGGGATTCAGCTCACGGGCACCGCAATGGTTGGTCAGGCTTGGGGTTAGGGAAAGGTTTTGCACCAGAGGATGCTGGACTTGCAACAGGCTGCCCAGGGCAGTAGGCACAACCCTGAGCTGCTGGAGCTCAAGTAGCGTTCGTACAGTGCTCTCAGACATAGTGTTTGGGTTTTGGGATGGTGCTGCATGGAGCCAGGAGTGGGACTCAATGATCCATGTGCATCCTTTCAGCTTAGGATATTCTCTGGTTCTATGAATATAGGTGTACCACCGTGAGCTGTGGGTTGAGCTCTGCCAATGACCACTGGCACTCCAGCTCCCATCTGGAGCTGCTCTGGGACACCTCTTGGTCTCCAGCTGAGCCCATGGCAACTGCTTCTAGGAGCTGCTCCTGCGGAGGCAAATTTGATGCTGCAGCAAAGTGTGAGACCGTGGGAGGTGTCTGCGCCCACCCGGGTTCCTCCACGGCTGGCGGTGAGCCGCTCCGCGCCAGCCTGGCAGCCAGCTGCCACCGTCCGTATGGCTCTGCCCACATGCATCCCCTCTGCAGTGATTTCCGAATGTGCAATATCAACATTGCAGGAGCACAGGATTTTTGCATGTAATTATCCCAAGGTTTATTTGAATAAAAAGGCGGAGGGGGGCTGGGGGGGGTGGGGAGGCTAGGAAAAGCCCTTCCGTATCTTGCAGATCATGCAAAGTCTAGCAGCTCTGCTAGCAGAGTTGGGAAACGCCTGTAGACAGCGAAGAGCCCAGACACAGCCATATCTGTATTTGCTTTGAAGTGTGCTGCTAAAACATGTTGCCATCGAGATCCTAAGCCCCACATTTTAAAATATTCATTGCCACAGCCCAGATTCTCTCCCAAGCAGCAGAAATCCAGGCAGAGACAAGAATCTATCTGGCATCCCCTGGTGGCTTTGTTTCGCCCTGCGGCAATGGGAAGACGAGTTGCAATACAAAGGATAACCCCAGACCTTCATTGGCCATGGCCAGGTCAAGAAGAGTAGCCATGTCTTGGGTCTCTGTGACAGGGAGTAAGGAATCCATAGTGAGGAACGTGTTGTAATATTTATAGGCCAGTAAGAGCTGTGACAAGGATCCTTGGTGTGATCCTGCAGTGATGGCCTTGGGAACATCTGGGCATACCTGGAGATGAGCACGGCACCCAGGAGCAGCATGGATTGACTCAGTGTGTAGAACAATGAGGCGACCACAGCTACCTCAGAGCAGCTTCATTTGGACTGAGGATGCTGACCCGAGCATCTGAGCACTCTGCTTCATGGATGGGGCAGAGGCATCCCAGGGGCTCAAACAGAGCCTACAAATTTCAAAGTACTCTTCTTGCAGACATCTGCAGCCACACCATCATTTCTGAGGGTCACTGTTAAAGAAGTCTGGGTGCTTTTAGGGCATGGAGCATTTGTCTCTGGTTATTGTCCTGGCGATTTGCATAATGGATTAGGACAGATTAGCCCAGCATTCAGAGTCACTGGGATGCTTTGCATGCAACCATGGGCAAAGGATTCAGGCTGTAAATGGGATGATCTAATAACAAGCATAATTGCTGTTTTATAGACTGTAAGTATTACCATGGCAGTAGCTCCCTAACTCTACAGTGAGGCCATTGTGTGGACATAAAACCACCAGCACTGAACAGCTCTTGGTGCAAAAGCAGCCTGGCCATCTTCGTGCTGCCTGAAATGAACACCAGGAGCTGCGCACCTCTGCTGAGAGCTGCCAGCATCAAATGCATCATTGCAATCCATGATGAACCTGAGGCTGAGCACCAGGAGATGCATGCAGATCCCTCATTGGAATCATTCCTCCTTTCCACTGCTACAGGGCAGTGATGCTGGCGATAAACTGAGGCAGCACCACAACAGGACACCTTGGGATGTAAGGATACGGGGCTTCCCCTTACCAGCCCTCATCCCAGTGCTTTCCTCTCCAATTCACTAGGTGTTAATATTCAGTGGGCAAGAGTTAATTTATCTCAGGTGTTTTGTGCTGCTCTGGAGCAAGCTGGCCCCCATGCAGCGCATATTACAAAGCTTCTTAGAAAAGGAGAGCCTGGTGATTGCGACAGCACTTTTGAATCATTCATCATTTTGCAAAGGGGCAGCTTCCATAGGTGCTTCATTTCCTATACATTTGTAATGTTTTAAGACTAAAAATAGCAAGGAATTAGAAGTGCGAGGACCGTGCTTCCATAGATACTCTGTGTTTTTCCTGCACTGCATGCCCACCCCCTGAGCCCTCCTGCATCGCAGGGTTCTGCTCAGACTCGCTGCCTGCAGATTTCCGTGCGAGCCCTGCTGGAGCCAAGGGACACGAGGAATTCACGTCCTGGAAGTTTCAGCCTCTTATTTCAGAATTAATTTTGCAAGCTCCTCCTCGGACCGAGCTCTCTGCGGGCTCAGGCATAACAGGGCCGGCGAGAGGGGAAAGTCATGTTGCTGGTTAAATCTCCAAAGCAAAAATAATCCATTTTAATGAAGGTTCACAATCTGCAATGAATGTGAAACAATGTTGTCAGCTAAGCTGTTGCATTATTCACTTTTATTTGTACAAGGTCCTTCCATTAATATTTGACTACAAGAGAATGCAATTAAAAATTTTCTACTTGAATAAACCCCTCACCACTGTGTTAGTTAAAGGATAAAAACCTTTTAGGCCGCTGTAGCAGAGAATTTAGCACAGTGGTTCCGTGCACGTGGGTCACACAGTACTCCTCCAGCTTCCCGCACCCTGGATTTTGTTCTCAGTCTTCTGCTCAGCTCTCAGCCCGCGTCTTCTCCTCCGCTCTGACATTTTGAGCATCCCAAAGCAATTGTTTCCTCCCAAGCGGAGCCAAAACAAACAGGGATGCAGGGAGCGTGCGGGCAGATGGGAAGTGCTCACAACCTCACAATTCCCAGCAATTGCACCAAAATAATAATGCGGTTATCCCGGGCTGGGATGGATCCCAGCCTCTGCATTCATGTGCATGGGGTGCTCAGTGGCTGAGCGAGCTGATTTATTATTTAAATTTCTGCATGCATGGATGGGCTCTGAATTAGCTGTAACCACCCAGGGAGGGAAAAAAACTCCTGCCAGGATTCTGGAAGACAGCTTGGAGAAGGCACGAGGTCAGCTTGCAAACCACTCACAAAAGGAGAGATGTTGAGAGAGAGGGGAAGAAGGGTGATGAGCAAAGCATGGGGTGGCATAGAAAAACATGGTGTGGGTCTGAGAACAAAGGGTACTGGGTGAAAATAGAGTTTGGGTGGGATGGATATGCAGTCAGGTAGCCACAGTACAGCTGGGAACATCTGCGGGCTCCCCGGAGGTGCCCACATCCCACGGCTGCAATGGGGAATTGGGGAGGCCAAGGAATCCCTCCTGCAGCTCCTCTGCCTCAGATTGCACCTCTACACACTGAGTGATCTTTGGACCTCCGATGCTCTGTGCCTCAGCCCTTCCCTGATACAATGAGGATTAAGAAGCACATTCATCTCCGAGTGTTGTGAAAAATCAGTCCATTAGTTTGCGTCCCATTAATGTTATCTAGGCCAAGGAGATGAATAATTCTGTCCCCAGAAGAAGATTTGTACAGCGAGCGGCATGCAAGACAGGGGAGCAAACTAAACAATGAAGCTGGAGCGCAGCGGTGAGGGATGGCTCATCAGGGGGATGCCATTCATCCCATCCAGGCGTGCCTTCCAGCACAGCGTGTTTGTAAGCAGGGGCTGCGTGACTGCACACGTTGCAAACCACCCTAATTGGGATGTGTCCCACCTTGCAGTGATCGATTTGCAATCTGTGTATTGCTTTCTTCTTTTTTAATACCTGTTTTCCTGCATAATCATTTCCAGAGCTCTAATCCTTGTTAAGAACTGGGGAGGAGAGCAGCAGTACTCTCAGCCAGGACCATGGGGCTGCAAACCCATCCCACCAAAGCTCTTGGCTCCACATGCTTGGAGGTCTCACCATTAGCACACATTTGCCCTCCAAAGCATGGTTGGCAGAACGTCTTACCCAGACTGCAGTCTGAGATCATTCAGCTCCTGAAGAATGCACAAGTTCAGAGCTGCCTTCCCACACAAAGACACAAATCTCTGCCCCAGTACACATAGGGTCTGCCTACTGCCTGTAGGGGCTCTGACTTTCAACCCCATGGTCCCAAATGTTTTCAGTGCGTTGGTCTCAGGCCATCCACACAGCTCATCCCATGGCAACCTCTGCTCCCAGCCAGGCATCACTCCTGCAGACTTTGATCAGAGGACCTTTGAGCACCCAAGTAGAGGAAGTGCTGCATGGCCACAGCTTGCTCCCATGTGCACAGGGCAGGAGGGGGATTTTCAAGAGGATCCAGTGGAGGGATGGGTTCTGGATGCTTCTTGTGGCTCCTGGGGGAGCTTTGCTCCTTGTACACCTTCGTCAGTACAACCAAGTGTGAATGACTCCCATGCCGTTAGACTCCAGCTCTTGAATGTGACATGCTCAGCTTTCTCCTCTACATCCTACAGTATTTTGTATGGAGGAAGGATTTTGGTTGAAGTACTACCATTTTTCCCCCCTTTTCCCCCCAGCTCTGCCAAGAGCTGAGTGACCATGGGCCTCAACAGCTGGGCACATCGCTGAGCTGTGGCCCCTTCCCAAAGCCCAGGCTGCAGCCCATTTTTAACCAGGTAGAGCTGCACAGGAGCATGGGTGCAACCTGTGTGTATCCAAACACACAGAAGGAAGGACATCCTCACCTGTCCATGCAATGCTCAGGCTCCACGAAAGCACATCTGACCCTCATTCTGAATGCACAGCCTACTCATCCTGAATCTACACCACTGCTCCAATCAGTTGTTGACTTTGGCGTGCTGTACAGAGTGAATGTCATCAGAAATAGCTCTCTCTATGACCACCTCCACGGTGTTCCCGGACATGACTTCTGATGATACGCAAAAAAAATATTTGCATTTCATCCTCTGCTAGGTGTAAGCTTGCCCTTTTGCAGCGAGCAATGTGGAAAAATCTCAGTGTCAGAGAGGCAGCCTGAAAAAATTAAAAGCAAATGGAAAAGGCAGCAGCTTAACAGGAGCTGGCAAGTAATCTCATCTTCAGGGAGCCCCGCTCGTAACAGGTACAGAGCTGCCTGAGAGGGACGAAAGGTGCTAAAATATGATGTTTATTGAATGATCAAGGAGCTCTGCACGGCTGTTCAGAAAGATTTATTCTCCATCTGTGCGTGTTTTTATTCTGCTGGCATTCCTAATAAATATCAACGCTTTTAAACAAAGGCATCTCCATTTGCAAACGTGGTGGCAAACACACTCCCAGCCCCACGTGCAGGTGGCTGCCGATAAGCCCAGGAATTTTCAGCAAGCGATCAGCGAGGGAAAGGTCTGAATCACACTGGAAAATCACCCTTAGAAATCTTTGCTGCGGAATTAGAAAAAGAAGAAATGAGAATATTAAAAACAAAAAGCAAAATAAAATAAAAGATCACCAAATGGCAGGGACTCGGGAGGCAGTAAGTAAAGTTTGGCAACTTCCAAATGCATAACCCGTCGTTACAAGCTGTTCCCGTGGCTCCCCAGAGGGCTGGTCCATAAAGGATAACAACCTTTGCCTGCTGGGAGCTATTAGCTTAAATGGTAGCGGGCTGCTGCAGCATTTAAGCCTGATTATAATAGTGTCATTGGATTTGTATGCACTGGGATCCACGCAGATGGATTGCACAGAAAGTCTAAGAAATTACATCCAGGAAAGGGAGTTAAAGGGATGGCTCTACGCATGGCAAGCACGGGATGACTGAAATTGCAAATATATGTTCTCCAGGAAGAAGAAAAAGAAGGGAAGCTTGATTAAGTTAAATGTGATTCAGCCTTGTGTTGGGGAAACTGGAGCAGAAATTGTTTTCTGCTCTGGAAAATCTACCAGCACCCAGCACCGGGCTATAAGCTGCTGTGATGTTGACTTTGGGCTTCATCTCCTGTTAATTGTACTATTTGTGATCCACAAGTCGACACCTCTCTTCTTCACCAGTGCATTAGAGCTTTGTTATTTTACATGGCAGGCTTTGGGTGTGTGCAGTGCCCAGCGCAATCTGACAGACGCTGTCCCTCCATCACCTGGAGACCAGCACCACTCCCTCCCAGCACTTCTGGGGCTTCAGAAGGTGGACGTTAAGCTGGGGAAGCTCATCAGATCAGGTAGCAAAGTCTGATTTTCCACATATTAGAACCAAGCTGGGAATTTATACCTGGCTAAAGCACATCACCCAGAAAAGCATCAATCTCACACGATTCATTTGGCTTTGGCTTGCAGGCACTGGGGCATTTGCACGCTGCGACTGTTTTCCCTTTGCAAACAGAGAGGTCTGAGCTCTTTCAGCCTCTTTTGCTGCAGGATTTTTTGTTCTCTTTTTGGGCTGCCATAGCATCTGTGCGTGGCTGATAGAGCAGAGCATCCTGCAGCCATCCCATGTGCAGCAGGCCATGCCTGAGCTGGGCACTTCAATCAACCCAGAAGTGCACCCAGCCTTCCACCAGCTCCTCTGTTTGCAAAACCACTTATAAGCTCCCACCTAAATAAAATAACCACTAATAATCCTGGCAGCTCTGTGGAGCAGCCCATGTACTTCCCACGCTCTGAAGCCAACACCTTGGCTCAGTGGAGGCTTTGCCATGGATGCTGGAATGACGGAAATGTTGGGGGAGTGAAGGGATGGATGGAGAGGGTAGGAATGGGTACAGAACCCAGGGAAAAGCAGGCAAGCTATCTATATCCACCCCATACCACAGCATCAATCCTTGGCTTCACAACTTCAGCCAGAGTCCAGTTCCAACAGATTTAACCCTTCACTGCCTCTCTAAACCTCTGCTGCTCAGACAAACTGCCGAGGAAGTCTGCAAGCATTTTGCAAATTCTTTCCCTCTATCTTAATGCTTAAAAAGGAAAAAAAAAAAAAAAAGGAAAAAAGGAAAAAGAAAAAAAAAGGCATATTCCCTATTTAGAAACATTCTTGTGATGTTTATTGGAACGGGCTGAAAGAGCTGAGGTTTGAAAATTAGTATCTGGCAAGGAAACAGTGTCCTCAGGGGCCGGAGAACAAGCCGCGCTGGGAGGAAAGTGATGGGCCCAGCCTTTAAAGGCTGGAAAATTGCAAACCAAGTGTGCTCAGCAGTATTTCCCTTTATGCAGTTCTTTTATTCTCAAGATGAAAATTGCTCAGGACAAAAGCATCAGCCTGATACCTGGGACAGTCTGCTCCTTCCTCTCCTTCTCCCTGCGAAAACATGTGCTCCTTTGAAGGTGGAGAAATGTTCAGCACGCAGCAGCTGCCAACATGACCATTTTTAATGTGATTCCCTGAGCTGTCCCCTCTCACCTGTAGCACGGAGACGTGTGACAGTGCACAGAGCTGCCACCTCTCTGCAAAGGAGCTGGGCCTGATGCTGGTTGTACATGATGAGGACCTGCCTGGCTTGTTCTCCCACTGTAGCCCCACCCTGACTTGATAACAAAAGGGATTTTTGCACCTTTTCCCAGCAGAGTCCCTGAGGGACAGAGCTGCCCCATGAATACCAGCCCAGGATAAAGATTTCACTGCATACTTCAATGCAGGGGATGTGGGGATGATGCTCCTACGGTCCGGGCTGCTCACGGTGCAGGGAAATCACATCTCGCACAGCAAATCCCAGCCCCGGGCAGCGGCGTGCACAGAGTTAAACCCTGCTCTGACTCTCCCGGAGGCCCCACGCGTTCAGCCCCGGCTCCGTGGGGACGTGCCGCTTGCTTTCCCAGCCTTTCTTCCCACACTCGACGTCCGCAGGGATTCGCGGAGGCCGGAGCTGAGCCCCATCGCCCCCGCCGCCGTTCCCACCGCCTGCGCATCCTGGCCAGACCGTGACAGCCCCCTGCCGCCGGGCCCGGGCTGTCCGAGGGGCTGGGGGCACAGTATGGGATGTGCACATCCCGCCTTCAGCGTCCCTAACACAATCCCACGCTGCTGGAACTCCGTACTGGGGTTTTGTGTCGGTCTCGACACCAACATGCAGCGCTGAGCATCCTCCAGGTGATCGTCCCACAATTAAGCCCACGTTAACATCCCTCTGTCCATGAACACACAGGCTCAGCTCCCATCCCGTGTATCACCAGCAGCACAGGGCAGCCCGTTCACCCAGATGCTGAAGAAACAGGGCAGCTCATGCTGCATTATTTGAGGGTCCAAACCCAGCTCTCCAACCTCTTGGAGACTCTTTTTAGAGGTGGGTGAGTCCTCTGCCCCAGGGAGTCCAACCTGAGGATGGCTGCAGAGGGAATACTGGGCGTGGTGGATCGTCAAGTGATGTAACTGAACTCCCTAAGTTCTTTAGTGCTGAAGAACTACTCATTAATTAGCTCCATTTGGGTGCTATGGTATGCATGCAGGAAGGGCAACTTCCAGCAGATGCCCATTCACTTTATTTTTCCAATGCAGACAACACTTCTAAAGGAGGAAATTGCAGGGCCAAGGAGCAAAGTGCTCCCCCATGTTCAGCACTCTGCTGCCCCTGCCAGCACTGGAGCTCCATGCACGACAGGACCACCCCAGGAGCCTTCCCACCTGAGATGTGAAGGAGATGGGGGAGAAGATGGAAGGAGAGCCCTGGCCACCAGGTTGTCCCATCCAATGGAAGCAAGTGGACACCCTCTGGAGGATGGCAGCAGGAGGGGAGCTGCTGGGCTGTGTCCCAGTGCCTGCCTACTGAACGCTGGTTATTGCAGCCTTCTATTCTCCCTCTCCCTGCAAGACAAATGTGATCACTGCTCCTCACGCTTCGACAGCCTTCCCCACCAACATTCGATTCCCTGCCGAGTTTTGCTGGGGGGCAGGATAAGATTGCACAGCTGTAATAACTCCATCCATCACACCGAGCAGGGGTGGGCAAACCAAGACATGGAAGTGGCTCAGGCTTTCCGGCAGCCCAGGTGCCACCAATCTCCCTGACAGGACACACCACTGTCCCCCAGCACAGCTGAGGAGCCAAACCCACAGCTGGGCAGTCAGCCCCAAATCCCTGTGTAGTTGGTATTTTGGGACATAGCTTAGTGGGCAATATCAGTGGCAGGCGGGCAGTTGGACTAGATGAGTTTGTTTCCAACCTTCAGGGTTCTTTTACTCTATGAATCTGTGCCCCTTGCTGCTCCAGGATCTGGGGGCAGATACTGCAGAGTTTCACAGCCAACATGGGAAGTTGCTCTGCAAACCAGAGCCAAGGGAACAGAGCGCAGGGGTCTCCGTGTACCAGGCTGGGCAGTAATCACAGCAAGGATACGGCTTGGTGACTCACCAGCCAGAAAGCTTGTCCGTTCTCCACAGAAGTTCTGGAAGACATCTGTTTTTAGGTTTTTGGGGGCGTTTTTTTTTCCAAATTTTTAATTACCAACTTTGCATGTGAGCCGTTCACAAACTACTTCAGTGCGTGTTTGTTGCTTTTCATTAGGAGCCTAGCATCTGCTCAGGAAAATCCAAGGGGCTGACCTTTCCTTTCTCACCACAAAATGGCCCTTCCAGACCCTCGTAGATATTTCAGAGAGGCATTTGCTGCCAAGGAGGCAAAAAAAAATATTGATTTTTTTGCGTGTTTGAGTTCATTCGTTATATTTCCCAAAGTGTTTTCGAGGGCAAAATTTCCTGCGTTTTGTTTTCAGCAGAGCCTGCGGGAATGGGCAACGACGCTTCCAGCAGAGCAGAGATTACAAATGTTCATTTTCAGGATTAAAAATAATAATAATAATAAAATAAAATAGAGCAGTGTTCGAGGACTATTTTCATTTCACTAACGACTGGAAAACAGTCACAGCTTCCTGTGTAAATACCGTACCGCGAGCCTCTCCCTACAAGCCCCGTGCACACCTCGCCGTCGTTAAGGTGGCAGTGAGCAAATAAATAAATAAATGATGCTGATAATTAGCAAAATGCCTCTGAGCACTATACATGTCAGCAGAGTAATGAAGTCAGGTACACACTGTACTGTGTCAAACCAAATAACTCACTTAGTATTCCTTCGGTGCTTTCTTCCAAGTGAGCTCGGTATGTACTTCCTCTGCTTTTCAGATTCCAAAGAAATGGAGCCACAAGTGTGTTGTAACCAGGGATGGAGGAATGTTGTCTATACTGTGTAGGTCAAACCATGATCCCATCTGCTCTGCAAAGCATGGATCTGCCATCCTGGGAGGACGTGGAGCTTTGGTCAGGGCAATGCAGACACTGCGCTCATTAGGTTGACATTCACGGGCTCCTAGGTGGGACAGATATGTGTTTCAGAAAACTTTAATGCTTTCTTATTGTATGGAGTGTACTACATGCATTTGTGGTTTAAAATGGATAAAGACTTCAACAGTGGCCATGCTGTCTCCTGAGCAGACCAAGAGAAGTTGGAAACATCATCCTTCCCACCAGACCTTGGAGCAATCTGCTCAAGGACCAGCAAACGAGAAGTGATCTGGGAGCTGACTGGGGATGTTAAGTGCCCAAAGGTGCTACAGAGCCCAGGATCAACCTAGGATTTTCTCTGCTTGTTTTTTACAATGATTTTTCCTCTCTTTCAGCTGCAGCTTCAGAAGAGGTGTGGATATCATATGCATGATGGAGAAGGAGACAGGGCAGCCAGGCAAAAACAGGATCTGGGCTACTGGTGGAGTCCTCTGACCACAAGATAGGGATTCCAAAAGGAACAGAAATGAAACCAGCCATAAACTGGGAAACAATCCTGTCCCTCTGATGAAAAAGATGCAAATCTCTGAGGCCGCAGTGATGTTTTATGTTCATGTCCCAGTGAAGTGCAAGACACATTTCGGAATACAGCCGTAAAAAGAGACCTTTGCATAATGTTTGTCTGCAGATTGGGTTGTCACACTGTGATGGCTTCAGAGAAGGACACGCTGTCCTCTTGGAAGTGTCACTGAAATATGTGCTTCCTCCAGAGACCAAGGGACAGCACCTGTGTTCTCGGTTCGGTAGGATATGAGCCCCAGGGGACACTTGGAGAGACATTTGCCAGGTCATCCCAGGCCTTGGGCCAACAGAATGGGTGCAGAAGTGGCTGCTGGCCCCATCCTGAGCATGTCCAAGCCTGAGAGAAGTCTGTGCCAGCCATCTCCCATGAGAGGTGGGAGCAATCAGGGCATGATGTGATGAGCTGGGCAGAAAGCAGGAGCTGTTCCCCATGAAGGTAGCACCAGGGCCAGATAGCCCCAGATCCTCATTTTCATTTCTGAATGAGCAGGGGGCAGGCATTCATCAAGCCAATATGATAGGCAGGGAGGCAGGCAGCAGCTGGAAGGAAAGGGCACGGTGAGTTGGAGATGTGTCACAGGTCAGCGTGGTGCACATGGAATGACAAGGTTGTTTTTGTGGGAAACGATCTTCTTGAACTTCATAAAACTGAATAGAAGCAGACAGCATTTATGTTCTTGATGGAGGAGTGTAACAGAAAGAGCTAATTATCTATTGCAACCTGAGGCTTAAAAAGGAGCCTGAAAGTCCGTGTTTGAAATGCCATAGTCCAGCCTGGCCACTCTGACAGTGCATGAAGAAAGCAGTATGACACCACAAAACCTGCAGATGGAAAAGAAGATCTGCCCAACCCTGAGCTTAGTGACACTGGAACCATATCCCACTCCCACACTGAAGGTTTTATCCACCAGTGCTGCAGGAGGGCTCCCACCTGCAAGACCTGATCTTCCTCATAAGCAACAGAAGTACAGGAGCAGGTAGTGGACACCAAAATGGACTCTTTTTTTTAATTTTTAAAGACTTCAATACTTGAAAGCCTCCAGTTGGACCTCAAAGCGTACCTGTTACTCTTTTCTCTTCAGATGATTTATTAATTACAGGCAGAATTACGGCAGAACTGCAGTTCCCTCAGTCGTGGTGATTTGTGTGAAACTGAAAAGAACTTCACCCTTTACAGGAATAAACCCCGTGTGCATAGCCAAAAAAAGGGAGCGCAGTCCTTAGAAGACTACACACAAAAATATCTATTCATATATATATATATATAGCTTTCGGTGATGTGTCTCATGCTTCAGGACTGAATCTATTTTTATGCTTTCATAAATGACCATGGAAGAGCATTTCAAACGAATCTCAAAGAATAACACCCTTTTATTCACAGGCACTGATACACACAGAATGGACTTGGCTGGAAAATAAAACAGGGCTTTGAAAGAAGGAGGAAGAAGAAAGTTACCTGAATAGCTCCAGACACAGAGCTTCATGAGATATTTCTCTACTTTGGAGAAAGCGCTGTGAATTCCTATCTTAGGAAGGACGTAAAGAACAATATATAAAATCACCATCAAATCCTGAATGAAAAGAGGCATTTGATATCTTTAAGGAAGAATTTAAGTGCTGTGAATGCTTACGGAGATGGATTAAGCACAGAGCACCTGCTCCTTGTGGGAGCAGACATGGGAGTTATGATCAGTGTGTTCAGGGAATTAGCAAGAGCAGGTGCACCAGAAACTGAATTGGTGAGTGGACTCCTATGCTCTCTCTTAAACCAGAATTGACGGAATGAGAAGGAATGGTCTCAAGTTGCCCCAGGGAGGTTCAGGTGGGGTCACCATCCCTGGAGGTGCTCAAGAACTGTGGAGATGTGGCACTGAGGGATGTGGTTTTTGAGCAACATTGCTGATAGGTGGGTGGTTGAAATAAGTGATCTTAGAGGTCTTTCCCAACCTCAGTGATCCTATGGAAAGTGGGTGCCATGTTTGGAGGGAAACACCACTATCATTTCTTAATGGCCACATCAGTTTTTAGAGTCACTTTGCATAACTGGTGCCCATGGACATAGCGGAAGTTATTTTGTTCCAGGACAAATACTGGGGTTATGGTGGGACATGAAGCTCAGACAAGCCAATGGAAGCAAAATAATGGATCAAACCACTTCCTTGGTGGTACATGCCTGACAACGTGCCCCAAGTGCTGTGCTCCAAGCACAGGATGGGAGCAGAGATGGGCACAGAGGAGCCAGAGCTGGCAGCCTGCATACACCCTGCAGTGCCCAGAAATCACTGCTCAGCCTTTGTCTGAAGAATTCACTCCATATAGTGTATCTTAATTTGATTTGGAGGAATTAAATTTGAATTCCCGAAGAAAATCAATCGAATTAGAAAACAAATGGTACAAAACCCATGAGAATGTGCCTTCGGACCAGACCAAAATCCATCCTTTTGGTAATTAGATATCAGAAACTGGGAGGAAGTTTTTGTGAGAAAGGCACTGAGAACCACATCTAGGTCTTGGAGTGACAAGAAGGTGTCCTGACCTGCTGATCCTGAATGAGGACTTAAAAAATGCAGGTACCATCAGAACCAGAGCATTTGTATGTGGGATCCAAAGTCAGGGTCTTACATTCCATTTCAAGAATGTCAGCAGGAAAAACTGCCACTGTTATTTTTCCTGTTGCCAGTCTGCAGTTATAAGTGAAGGCAGAGCAGGCCTTTTTGCATCAGAGGATATAATACAATCTGTAGGTGTTGCAGGAAGAAAGAGGGAATGAAAAAGCAGAAGGGGAGGCGGGGAAAAAGAGCAGAAAGTTACATAAAACTGCAAAGTTTAACCCATTGGGGGCAATAGAGGAAAGTGAGAAGCCATGAGGGCTGAGAAGGTTGGGACACGTTCATCATTAGGGCGGCTGTGGGGATAAAAGCCAGAGCAACACTACAGAATTGCAGAGCGTGGCTGAGCCGCGGGGCAGAAGGGAAAAGCACCGCGCAAGAAATTGATTCCATTAAAAAGTAATCTCAAATTTAATAAAAGTTATGATTTGATTATAGCCGCAGATCCGGAGGGCAGGGAAGGAAGGGAGGGTGGGGAAAAGGGGGGAGGCTGTGGGGAGGGGGGGGATCAGTGCTCAGGTCTGGTCCAGCCCCCAGCACAGCTCCTGCAGCCTGCCCGGCCTTCCCCAGCATCCGCATCTCCTATCAGCAGCAGGGGTCCACTATCCCTCTGCAGAACCCATGCACAGGCAGGGAGGATGGAGAGCACCAGCAGGCAGCTCAGCCAGGTCCAGATGGAGTTCACAAAACCTCTTCCTCCCCATGTTGTGATGAATGCAGAAAGGACCCTCCAATCCCAGCACGCGTGCTTGTTTCTCCCTTCACTCCCACCTGCTCCATTTCCATCCGACCCCTTTGTGTGTCTTCCCCCAACTTCTCTACACATTTTCACTCTCTCACTATCTCCTCTCCAGCTACCTGGGTGGCACCCCCTGTTCCAGGACTGCCATGGGACAAGCAAGCTCAGGAGCTCAACCAGCACCAATGCTGTGCTGGGAAGGAGGAGCTGCCAGAGCTGACTCCTTCAATATCCTCAGCTGCTGTACACATTCAGCCTTTAAAAGCCGCCCCTGGCCCAGCATCTGCTTGGTTTGGCAGATGAAGTATCATTTTAATCTGGGTCTGGGGGGGAGGGGGAGCCTGGTCATGGTGTGTTTTCTGCAGGTGAGCTCGGTGGAGAGGGATGTGGCAGCCCCCCCACAGAGGCTGGTTCCCCTGGCTTTTAGAGGGGGGAGGAGAGGGACTGAGGATGGAGATGCTGTGCTACCAGTGGGATAACACAGCAGAAGAATGTGCTTGATCATAGAGTTTTTGTCTTGCATCTAGAATTAGGTACCAAGAAGCTACAGTTCTGCTGTCCAAAACAATAATAAAAATTGAAAACGAATTGTTAGAAGCGCTAAAACAACATGGAAGCCCAACCCCGGCCCTGTTAAACTGCAGTAACAGCTCAGCGTGGGAGTGCGTGCCTGCACAGAAACCACTGCCTGCCCCTCTCCAGGCTCTCTGTGTAACTCAATATGCTCCTATTGATCGGGTTGGCAGCTGGATGGCTGCCAGCGCCTTGTCAGTAAGTGTGCGTGAGTGATATATGTACATGCATAACATCGCTACATCATATCGGTAAAGATGTTCCTTCAAATGGAAGTGACAGGCAAGGGCTGGTAGCCTCGTATCTACACGTGCACACACAAAGAAGGGTAGAGAATAATTAGTATAGCACCAATTATCTGTCGGTTTTTGTTTCTTTTTTATTCACCTTTTAAGCTGAGCTATTATGTTATTTGAAAGCCTGTGGTTAGGAAAGCGAAGAACAGAAGGAAAAAAAAATTAAAAAAAAAAAAACAACACAAAATTGTATCAGGACAAAAAGTAATCTGATTTTAGGAGTTAAAAGGGATCCAGGGCTGGATAAGGCCCGCTACTGAGTGGGCATGATAAAACTGATGGTGGTGATACTGAAAAGTCAAATATGTTCCAGAAATATTTCTCCTTGGTCGATTTAAAAATAAAAAGCAGGACTGCCTATTGTGAGTTTAGAGATAATGAAATAGTTTTCATTATAAACTAACTCTGGTGGTTATTAAATTAAATTATTGAATCAAATGCATTTAAATATGAGATGCTGTGCAATGCGCTTCCAAGCATCTCGGAGCAGCTCCTGGGGAACCTGTGGCCTGATAACACGTGCTGTAACAATGTGCAGTGCTGAAAGCAGAACCGAATTGCTGAAATCATTTCGCTGAATGGAGATCCTACAGAAAATAGCAGGAGAGATGGTGAAAGATCCAGCTAATAATTGGGGAATAATGTAATGGCATTCGAAATGCCATACAGTTCATGTCCCCAGTAAACATTAACAGTAAGGGTAACCACTGGAGCAGTTTTCTTGGTCCCTCTCAAAGCCCACGCTGTGCTGCATAGCTGGTGGGTGTGTGTGGGGACGCTGAGCTCAACAACTCTGAAATAGAAATTAAATCCAGGTGTTCAGAAGAACATCCTGGAGCTTCAAAAACCACAGCTAATCCTCCAGCATACTTTAATGTACTTAACTCCAAGAGTAAAATACCAAATACTACCACAAAAAGCCATGTGTCAGAGGAAGGTAAAGGCAATCCTGCGATCCTTGACTTACGGAAACCTCCTCCTTGATCCCAAACCTGGTGACCAGGCTAACCCTGGGTATAGCAGCAAGATGCATCGTCCCATCCAAGCTTGACACACAAAGTCTGGCTGCTCACTGATGCCTTAGAAGAAACAAAAGCAAGACCAAATCAAACAGCAAATCTCAAGGTCAAATTCTGCAGCCAGTAGTAGAAATGGCAGTACTCCATGGCCCCAAACCACAGGATGAAGTACAGCTGGAGCACAGCTTCAGGAGTAACTCTCCTTGGATCTCTGAATTAGATATACCAAGGAAATGTACACCCAAATTCTGCTATCACACACAAATGGCAGTTCCTCACCTTCCTCTGTCTGTAGGATGTAGAGATAGGTTTGTGAAGGTCTGGGTGCTGCCAGAAGTCATGGCAGGTGGGAGCTGTGCTGGTACATAGGTCCTGGTGGGCTCAGAGGCAGAAGGGCTCAGCTGGTGCCATGCATGGTTTTCAACAAGGGACCAGAGAAGGACCCAAAATACTTAAGTTGGGAGCAAAGCTGCTGGCTGCTGTACACTGGCACGTTCACCACCCTATTTACTTTTTCCTCTTGATCTTCAGCACAGGGCTGCTCTGCAGTGCTCTGACTCAGCTTGTGAGTGGGAAAGCAAAGCTCACTGCAACCTCAGGCAGCTTCATTTTCAGGCTTTGCTCAGCACTCCATTCACCAGGAAGGCATGAAGCCAGCCTGTGGGTATGAACTGGGGCTGAGAGCTGATGGATACGTGCCCTTCTCCCATATCCTCCTCACACTGAGCCTGCTCTGATGCAGGAGGCATCAGGAGAGGTGCTAACACATCACAGCTTCTGGGTTCTGGCACTGTCAACTGTTCTTGGTACTTTTCCCTGTTCGTATAATCCATTATTTTTTTTTTATTCATTTTCTTCCCTCATATATTTGGTGCACAAGTACATGAAATGGTTTCTTAAAAGACTTTTAAGTAAATACACATCTGGATGGATTTGCACTTTATTGTTCCCCTTCTGGTTGAGTCATGGAAAATGTCAACGGTGGTCAAAAGAAATATTTGCTTCTGTGATGGTGTTTATCCATGAAGATGGTTCCCGGTATTCGGCCATGGTACTCACTGCACCAAGCTGCAGCTCAAACAGCCTCGTGAATCCTGGGGTTTCTTAACTCTGGCAGCATGAGTGCTCAGATCAAAGAATCACAGCATCATTAATGTTGGAGAAGACCGCTAGTATCGCTAACCCCCACCATGTCTACTGATGGTTCCTGAGCACCTCCAGGGACAGTGACTCCACCACCTCCCTGGGCAGCCTGCCGTGCTGCCGTGTGCCCGAGCCCCTCCGCAGCACTGAGGCCTGGAGAGGCACTTACTGGTTTTGCTTTAGAAAAGAGCTTTAGGTTTTTATCACTGTTATTGTCTGTTTGAATTGTTTCTTGGGCAGGTTTCAAACTGAAGTCCCAATGGAGCAACTGGAATGGATCTTTGTGCTGAACTTGAGTCCTTCCTGTCCAAACCAATGTCTTCTGCTTCTCCAATGGAAGCTGCCTCTGTACGTTGTCTGGAACTGGCTGAGGTCACAGGGAGGTCCGTGCCATCCGCTGGGCTCCTCCTGTTGTCCCAACACAGCAGCTGAGAGCAGACCAGTTCCAGACCTGCCCACTTCTTTGGGACTCGCCTCAAGGCTGCAGGGAGCTCAGGGCCATCCACTGGACTCCTGTTGTCCCAGCACAGCAGCTTAGAGGACATCAGTCCTGGTTCTACCTCCTCTTGAGTGCTCACCTGGAGGCTTCAGGGAGCTCAGGGCCATCTGCTGGACTTTTGCTGTTGTCTCAGTGCAGAAGCATAGAGAACACCAATGCCAGTCCCAGTCCTCTCAGAGCTTGAGAAAGAAGAGGTGAGAGGTCCTGGGGAACAATGAGGATGGGTGATGGGGAATGAGGGGTTCTAGAGAGCAGCAGCTGGCCCAGGGGCTCTCTGTCAGATTGTGACTCCTCAGCACTGAGATAGAAATCAAGAGCCCCTGCTGTGCCACCAATGGATATAGTGATGTCTCCAGGGGAGCATGGTGATGTAGTGTTTGCACGGGCAGTGGAGGTGGATCCATATCTATGGGCTTGACATCACTCTCCAGTGGATCTACATCCAATGGCTCAGGCTCACTGCTGCTCTCTAGAAGGTAAATGCTCTTTGGTGCAAGAGGGTCCATCCTCCTCCACGAATGTCCCCACAATGGCAGAGAAGGCTCTGAGTAGCTCCTACTCTCAGGAGTGTGCTTCCTCAACAGAAGTCAGTCAGTGACTGGTGTTCTGTTGTCAGGGTCCCCCTATCTATGAGTGGTCAGCAGGGAGGTGGCTCATGACATTATAAGACCACAGCAATCTGACCCTAAGGATGTCCATGACAACCAAAACATGGCAGTGTTGGGCTAGGAGAAGCTATGGCCTGACAGTAGCCCTACTTGTCACCAGTGGGATTCTGCAGTGCTCCATTTTAGGGCCATTCTTCTTTAATGTTTTCACTGTTGGTTCCAAAAAAGATCTGGAATCTGTATGAAGTAAATTTGTGGATGATGCTAATCTGAGAGGAGTACTGACTCTGCTGAGGGTAGAGAGGCCTTGCACTGAGATCTGAACAAATTTGAGGATGGTCTCCATTGGCATGGAAGAGCACGTGCTGGGTTCTGCAGCTGGTATGGGGCAGCAGACTGGGAGGCAAGGGAGTGGAGAGCAGCTCTGCAGAAAGGGATCTGGGTGTTCTGGTTGATGGCAAATTGAATCTGAGCCGGCAGTGGCAGCCAGAAAGGCCAACTGTACCCTGGAGTGCATCAGACCCAGCACTGCTGGGCAAGGGAAGCTGCTCTGCTCTGTGCTCCAGCTCTGGGTGCATGGCCCCAGGCTGCTGCAGCCCAGGGAGCACTTGGGTTTGGGTGGTCCTTTGTATATCCACTCAATGATCCTTGTGAGTCCCTTCCATCTAGAGATATTCTGTGATTCTATGAGAAGTGCTATTTTACCAGGCACCTATCTTGCTACTAAAGCAGAACCCTTGCTGTCACTCGTGTACATCTCATGCTGTCACATTTCTTCTTTGGACCTGACTTTTTTTATTCATTATTAATCATAGGAAATTGTTCTAGAAGTGGGCTGTAATTTATTTATTATCAAGTTTTCCACTGGCATGTGATTTCTGCAGAGGTCCTTTTCCCCGGGTTGTGCCTTGGTGAATGTGCTCAGGCTCTGGAAGTAGGACAGCTCTGGTAGAGTCACTACATGTGAGTGCAGCATCCCCTCTGTGCCTCTCCTCCTGGAGCCAGTCCTGCTCCCCCTCACCCCATTGCTTCCTTTGGAAGCCTGAGCAGCATCCTACTGCTTTTGGTGGCAATAGATGTGGCCTGGAGCATGTAAGACCAACTCACATGGTAGCACATCAATGTGAACACCCTTGATATGTTTCTAAGGAGGATTTTAGGTAGGATTTTTTTAATTGAAGATTTTCAGCACTGTTCTCTATAGGAAAGGCTATTTACTAGCCAAGAAATAAATTTCTTTAAATGCAGAGTTTGGTATTTGGTTCTGTTCATCAGAATTTTCCCAGGTTTTAGGATTTGGTGCACTATTGCACGTCTGTGTGCTCCCCTCTCCCAGCAAACTGTAGGACCACGTGCAGAGGGCAAGGCAGGATCTGAGCACTGCTGTGAGCTCTCACAGGAGGCTGTTCCACCCACAGACATCGTGAGCACTGAAGATAATCTCTGTGTGGAATGGGGAAAGCTCCTAAAACTGGTGCTATAATCTCTAACACCAGAGAAGCTCTCCCAGCCCAGCCCTGATCACATATTTTTTTACATAGGGGAATGCCATTTCTTTTGCTTCCTCTACTCTCCCTCTTATGATTTACTTCTTTTTTTTTTTACCCATAAAAAGTCTGAAATGTCCTCTCACACTTCTGTACTATTGTACCCAGGATTTTAATAGGAACATTTGAAAAATAAATACTAGCCAAGGAGCACATTCATTTTTATTATAGCTATTCTCTCTGCATATGCGATGGTGAATTAACTCTCTTTCTGCAAGTCTCTCTTGATTTTTATGTATCAGTGGAGAGAAGCTCAGACCATAAAGCTTGTTGGGTCCTGTAGACATTCATGTTCTTAAATATGTAAAGATACCCCAATGGAGCCTGTGCCGTTGTTCCTTTCTGGTGTGATTCTATTTTAGTGCATGTATTGCCAGTGATTTTCATTTTGTTTAATTTACTTTAAAAGCTGAAAATCTCTCCGAAGCCGTTTCTCTTCCTATTTCTGAGGCTGCCTGTTATTGTTGCAGAGTTATAGCGTGGCATTGCCCGAATACAGGCAATTTTCTACTGCAAGCACATTATCATTATTCTGTCAATACATTTATTTCCTCAGAACCTCTGGGGCAGTGGTTGTTCCGCTCTAGCAAGCACCAGAAGTGGCAGGAACATACCGGGCCCAAACCCAGCTCAGGTGCCCTGGTCCATGTTGCACAGTGGGGCACCCTGGAAGAGCCTCCATCTGTCTAAAGCCATTTCCCATCCTTGGCTTTTTTCACCTGGTCCTAATGTATCTCTGGGTTCAGAGTGGTGGCATGCTTATGGGTGTACAGGCTTGAGCTCTGTGCCTTCTTTATTGAGTTACTTTTATGGCAGCTCATATCCTTCTGCCTTAATCTCATTTTATGTCTTTTCCCTCTCCCAGTCCTCGTAGTGGTAACTGCCTCTGATATTTAAATGCCCACATACATGATCAGTCGGCCTTAAGAATAACACTCTACCTCATTATTTAGTAAATGTTGGGTATGGTGTGCTCTACAAACGATCTGGCCGGCATGGTGCTCCCGTTGCGTGGGCTCTTCTTCAGTGGTCACAATGGTAATAAATAGGTTTATTGCTATTGTCAGAGACATATGTTTTAAGTCCAACAGGGCCTTTATGATTATTTGGTTAGAGATTATGCATTGCTCAGAGCAGAATTTAAAGCACCGAGTCAAACCTAATAACGTGGAGGGGAGCGCACGTGAACTGAATACGTGACACAGAGGCAGCCCCACGCAGGAGTCCATCGAGCACGGTGTGAGCACACGTGGCTTTAATTGTGTGAGCAGCCGTCTCCCGTCCGTGGTGCTCCACTGAAGCAGATCTCCCAGTCCCGAGGTGGCGAGGCTCTGCCACGCGCTCTGAGCTCTCTGAAAGCATCGCACGTTATTCACGGCTCGGATTCTCGCTGGGTCGATTTCCAGCAGGCAGACCTTGGAGTGACAGTGTCTGTCAGTGAGCTGGCTGACGGCTGACGGACTGCATGAATCACCGCGGCCTTGTGGTCCTGGGGACGGCGTTGGGAGGGAACCGCTCTTCCTAGGGATGCCATCTGAAAGTGACACGTCCCCCCAGAAAAGCACATTCCTCACGGGGTCTTTAGAGACACTTTGCCACACTCGGGTCCTGCTGAGCTGTTGTGTGGCTGATTATGATGCTCTGAGAAGAGCTGTTTCACAACTATGATTTTCCAATTACTTAAATCACCTGGAACCGAGGACTAAACCAGTGTTCCCTGTTATTTCTCTTTCTATTTGTTTTTGTGTGGAGATTTTTGTCCCATTTTCTCCCTCCAGAGAGTACTTGTCTAACATCCAGGGGGAGATGTGCAATCCCCACCACCCTTTTGCCACAGGTGGGCAGCCAGGTGTAGGCATCCAGCTGCAGGTATCTGTGAGACAGGGGGTCCCAACTGCTGTTACAAGGTCCACAGTGGGGTTCACAAGGCAAAACATGGACACACCTGAGTGCTAACTCTGAGTGCTCAAGCATTTCTCACATGGGCTGCATTTATCTTGCTGCAGAGGGATGCTTCCCTTTGCTTCATAAAGGAACAGTGTAACACTATAAGCGGTAGAACCCTGACCCAGTGATGGACAGACAGCCACAGCAAACGGGAGCATCTCTGCTTGTGTCAACCCACTTGACCACACGCTGGTGGTGCCCTGAATCTCCTAGGGCTTCAAGGCAGACCTGGGTGCCAAAACAAATCTGCCTAACCATTAGGCAGAAAGCATGTGAACGTGGTCAAAGCTCAGTAGATCAGACAGAGGAGAGCATGAAAGCATTTCAGGTTGGATATTAGGAATCATTTCTTCTCAGAAAGAGCAGTAATGCATTGGCACAGGCTGCCCAGGGAGGTGGTGGTGTCCCTGTCCATGTTCAGGAAGGGTAGATGTCACACTGAGGGACATTGTTTAGTGAGCACAGTGGGGAATGCTGATGTTGGACTTGATGGCCATGGTGGTCCTTGCCAGCTTTAATGGTTCTATGATCAGAGATCTACAAACGGCTCTCCCCCTGCTCAGGATGTCTTTATGAGGAGATCCATGCTTCCAGACACGGTTTAGGCAAGTGAATCACTGATGCCAGGGTTGCAGCAAAGTGCACAACCCCTTTGCTGTCCTAGGATATGTTCCTCTCCGTTGGTCAGAATTCCCCTATCAGAATCTGGGTAAGGATTTAACACAAAACAGTTAGGATCGTTTTGAGAAGGTGAGGTTTTGTCTGAGGAATTTGATCATTACCAGCTCTTCTGGAGCCATTACCCGTAAAAGGAAGCTGAGCTGGGAATTACCTATCGAGAGCTGTTTTCCATATTGTGGCTTCTGTGAGAACAATGTGGTATAAACCACATACCAGTTAAGTTGTTTAATTAACTAATTATCTATTCAGAGTTTCTTGTAGCTCCTTTTATCTCTGTTCCTTAGCTACAGTACAATATGGAAATTAGAGGAAATTAAAACACTTTATTAGACAAAATAGAATTGACAAAGTAAGAAATCACAGCAAAATAAATACAGACCACCTGACCTTGCTTGCAGTACGTGGGCAATACTGGTGGTAGGTGGACAGCCGGACTGCATGATCGTAAAGCTCTTTTCCAGCCTTGATGATTCTGTGATTCTACGAGAAGTGATTTTAACTCTAGCTGTTAAAATAGAGGAAGCGTGGTAAATTGAGCCAGTGATCCCAAATCACTCCACAGTCGTCGGCCAAGGAAGCTGCAACTGATCTTCAGGTGAGTGCTGTGGGAGCAGAGCCATCCTGTTCCACCCCTGAGAACAACGTGTGTGCTGAGCAGGCTACACCTATTAGCAGAAAAAGCCAGGGAAAGTGAGGATATGATTCTTCCAGGCTTTGTGTTCGAGGGTCCTTCACAGCAGTTTTCTCTTGCACAGCAGCCGTTCCCCTCCTCATGCATTAAGGAGAGCGTTAAAACCGAAGACCCTCGCTCAGCTTTACTGGAGGGATGTGCTTTCAAAAGAGCGTTTGGACACAAAGAACCGTCTTGTCACTTGGGTAAACAAGACACAACTATCAAGCTCAGTTTGGGGCTTATCAATTGGAACCAGCATGAAAGTGCACTCCCCAGCTCCAGCTTGCAGTCACAGTGACTGGTTTCTCAAGATAAACCAAGAGCGCATTCAAGTCGTTTCCTCACAAAGTGATATGAAAGTCACATTGTTGTTTCCCCACATCTTACAAGCCTGTTCCCTAAACAGGATTTCAGAGAAAAAAAATTGAATGGGACGCTCATCGTGCAGGAAATGGGAGGCGTTACCAGGTGGGTTGGTGGCCACCACTGTGAGCTGCTCCCCTCCCTCAGCTGTATTTAACAGCTCCCTGTTTCTGGCAATACAAAAGCAACATCATCCCAAGCATTTGGGTGAGACAGCTCCAGACACCTGACCCCTGATGAACTGCACAGCTACAAGCCATCCTGCTTTGCCTCTTAATTGAAGCACCAGTCGATGAGGGTTGGCAGGAGGTGCATGCCTGGTGACCTGCTGGCCTCAGTGTGCTCAGATGCTCCATCTCCAGGCCCTAACACAGTCCCCCCATAGCCCCCCCAGGACACGGTGCTGTCCCCCATTCTCCTCTCACTTCTCACACCGGAGTGTCATCATGGGCAAATGGAACAGCCCTGCTCAGTGCCACGGATTTATTGTTGCTCTAATTGCGGCCCTAACAGCCTCATCGCAGTGTAACAAACAGTTATTATTCCACTTACAATCACACTGACATTCACGCTCCGTATTAATACAGAAAGTCATCATCAGTAATGGCCATAAACCCTGCTGGTCTCTGGTTGAGCTCAGCCTTCTGCTGCAGTCAGAGCCAAAGTAAGGCCAGCACCTGTCCCCAGGCCAACACCAAACCACCATGAAAAGCTCACTGAGAAAGCCTGCAGGGCTGCACTGGTCACTGAGGTGCAGCAGTGCTGATGATGAGCAATGGGAACACAGGTCTTCCTCCCATTCTGTGATACCCAGAGCTGTGGAATTCATTATGCTCCTTGTATCCGCACAATAATAATTTCAGTTCACAATACTGGTTATATTTAATAGGTTCTGTGTATCAGATAATATAAACACATATTAACTTTTATAAGTTATCAAATATTAGAGCTAGCTATCTTAAAAAAGATGTTTTCCTATTTTAATGCTCTTTTGTCACAAATGAAGCTTTAAATTGAAATAGATAGAAAACCTCTTCAGGTGCTGTGCGGATTTAGTTATCATTTAGGAAGGAAATGTGACAGCTGTTTGAATTAAAATAACTTTTTATTTTATTTTTTTACAGTAACTCCTTATTTATGCACAACCATAAGACAAAGGTCTTCCATACCACAGTTACCTGGGGATAACATTTGCTGACATCCAGGTCCAGTTTGTCAGTGTGGTGGCACCAGGACACCATGGGAAGGGGGATGTCCTGGTCAGGGCCGGGTCTCCCCCATCACCACATGTTCCCCTACATCTCTGCTCTGCCACTCCTGCAGAGCCTTTAGGCACATAGAAACCTCCATCAGCTCCCTGATGTTAATGCCCATTGAATTATGTGGTCTGACATTCCTCAGGCTGAAGATTGCTGTCTGCTTGGGGTTCCAAAAACTGCCCCAAAAACCCAGGTGCGACAGAGAGGTGCTAACTGTGGCAAAGCAGAGGGACAGAGCTCGTTTAATAATGCACTGCAGTGTTCACGCCGCCCAAGCATCTGCTAACTGCCCTCAATTTTAGGTTTAAAAAAAGAAAAAAGTGGACTTCTTCCAGGGAGAAGTGTGTGTTTGTCTGCAGGCAGTAATTAGAGGCTGATGATTCAGGGACTGCAAAAGGGATAGAAAAAAAATAAAAAAGAACCCAAAACCTTGGGGAGGGACTGCAGCTGAAATCTGTCCTAGGATAAATCGAACCCTCCTGAAATCCATCCAGGCTGAGCTTCTCTCACTTTTAGAGAGATGCTGTAGGGATGCCATGGGCCCACACCTGCCCTCCATTGCTCCTTTTGGGCGGTCCCACCTCAGGCTGTGGGCTGCTACCCCAGGGCTCCCTCCCAGCCACTCTGCTATAGAAAGAGTGCCTGTCCATGTCCTTAGAGCCCAGGGCTGATCCCCTGATGGCATCCTGTCACCCAGCTGGGTGAGACCATGGCCACATGCAGCACTTGGCCCCAGGTGTAACATGGATGGGTGGATGCAGACTGGGGCCATCCCTGCACACCAGGTGCTTTAATTCTTCCCTCTGCACTACAAGATGCTCACAAGTTCCATACAGACTTTCAATAGCTGATCCAGCAAGGCTCCTGAACACGCAGCGGGGCTTGACCAGTGCTATTAAATGGTGATTTTATCCAAGTTCACACAGGTATTGGATGGGGAAATGAAGAGAATGTAGCATAAAATAGATATTTTTTTCTTTTTTCCAGGAGCTTTAGATTAAATAAGCTTGTGGTAGCTGGTAGAATAAATTAGATAGGAGCTGGTGAGATAGCAGGAAGGATTAGAGGGTGTTTCTGTGAGTAAGAGCAAGTGAATGTGAGGGGAGGATGGTTTGGGGGCAGTAACCTGGGGGTCAGACAGAGCAGGGAGAGGGGAGGTGTGGGAAGGGCCCTTCTGAAGGCCACCTCCCCTCTCTGCTCAGACAGCGGTGCTCAGCATCAATTTGCTCCCTTCAGTGCTATGCCAACATCCACCACCTCACTGCAGCCTCAAATTCCCTTTTTCTCGTTTGGAGGGACGTGAAGCGGTCTGAGGAAAGCTTACCTGGTAACTTTGTGAAGAAATCCAGGAGAGAACATTAACTCTGCACTTCTCATCTTCATCAGATCACTGCCCTTTAAGTACGCTCAAGCTCATTTTGCGTTTGCATTCCTTTGCAATATCTACTGAGAGAGAGGCATTTATGCAAAACTATTTCTCTTTCCTGTACGCTTCTCCATTGCACTGCTATCATTTGCACATTAAAAAAAAAAAAACCTTGTCCGCTATTTCCCTTTGTATTTCACCTTCACATGTTGGAAAAAAATGCACCAGTCCTCTCGTTGCTCGAGAATATTCTGATGTGGGGAATGGTTTTCATTAATCCCGTGGAGGTGTGGCCCCTTTGCAGGATCTATCGCCTCTCTTTGGGTGCCCTTCCCTGACCTGGCTAGTTGGACCACAGACAAGTCACTAATTAGGTTGTCTATTACCTCCTCCGTGAAACTCATTTTGGGCTGATTAAATGCATCTCTAAACAGTGCTCAGCTGTCTCCTTGCTGCACAAGGAAAGCGTTGCCTTTTCCAAACGGTGTTTTTGCTTTGACTGTAACATCTGGGACAGCACAGAGTCATTTTCTAAGAAACACAACATGGTACAGACCCACTGATGCCTCCAGGCTTGCTCCTGGCCCTCTGCAGAGGGACCTACTCATCTGCTCTTGTATGTCTCTTCTTTAAAAGCGCTAAAAACCACCAGACAAATCCAGAACGAGCCTGTGTGGCAGCTGAGCTGAGGTTATAGTGCTTAACACAACATGCCAGCAGGGTGAGTGCAGCTGGGTGTCGGTGGTGGCCAACCCAGAAAGCCACGGCTTCAGCCATGGGGCTGACCTTCCTCGCTGCTTTGCATGCAAGGATCAGAATGATAGACAAGACAAGATGGTTTGTCTTGCTGATAAACTATCCACTTCTTTTTCTTCTCCTATCCAAATAGCTCAGATCAACACTGGGGCTGTAAAGGTCAAAAGGTGGCTTAAAACATCTAAAAAGAAGGCAATAGCAGCATCATCCTTTCAAGAATTCCTGTTAGATCCTTCTTCCAAGAGCTTCTTGGGAGACCTGTCTCATGACACCAGGGAACTCCAGTATGCTATTCCCATTTCAGAATTACTGAACTCAGAGGTCTACAAAGATTATTATTAGAACCACAGAGTGGAGCTAATGGCATCTCCTCTTCAGATATACAAGACCTCCCTGGATGCCTGGTTGTGCAACCTGCTTTAGCAGAGGGCTGGACTGGACGATCTCCAGATGTCCGCTCCAACCCCTATGGTACTGTGATGCTGTAATTCTTTGGAGTGCAAATGAGCTGCAGGGCTTCGGGCTGGGACCATGTCACTTTCCTGTGGTTGGCAGAAAGCTGTTGAATCAAAGAATTGTTTGAGTTGGAAAGGGATACTCCAAGATCATCCATATCAGCTCCCAAGCAACCAAGAGGGGCACCTACAGCTCCATCGGGTGCTCAGAGCCCCATCCAACCTCACCTTGAGTGTCCTTAGGTAGGAGGAGCTGAAGGATGAGGAAGTTCTCTGCACCTCAGTGAGTGGAGCAAAGAAAAGCAGAACTTGGGGTATTCGTCTCAATTTCTAGACCTAAATATTCTCCAATTGCACTGCAGAACTCAAGCAAAATGTCACCTCCTGGGTGACCAGCCTCTTCCTTCCCACCACATCATCCCCGCAGACTGCACTGCTGGCAGAGGACAGAAGCTATTTTGGGCAGTGCGAGGCTGCTGTGACACATTCCTGCAGAGCCCTCCCTCTGTGATGGAGCAGCCGCTATCAGCAGGGATCCTCATCCCACAGCTGGGATGGGGAGGACAACTCCAGCCAACCCCACACGTGGGCACACGCAGTGGCAGCTTTGGCTTCACACAGCCCCGGCCGTGTTTTACGGAAGCTTTGAGTAAATGTGGAAAACACACAATTAGAGGCCGTTGTGTGATTGATTTCTGGGCGCAGGGGCCTTTCCTCCTTGCCTGGAAGGCCTGGCAGGTATTATTTAAAGAGCTAATGAATGTTAATGGGCACATTATTTGCAAATCTTGAAGTGGAATATTAGATCAGGGCTCCTGTGTGTCATGGTAATCAGCTTTCCCTCGCTCGCTCTGGCTCGAGGGGGGGGGGGAACACCCTGCAGTCGCTTTGTTGTATGCTTTTCAGATTAATATCCTTTTTCCAATCCAGCAGCTTTTCGCTGGGTGTTTCAGTCAAAGAAGCAGATGGCTCGCATGCTGGTATTTGATTCCTGACCAAAGGGATTGTCCTGCTCAAAACCTCCCCAGTGGGAGCGCGGTGCAAGGACCCTGCTTTGTTTTCTCCAGAGTGGAAAATAAAAATAAAGGATGCGAGGAAGGAGCCAGGGATGGGCTGGCAGCAGCTCACCCTGGGGATGGAGGTTGGCCATTGAAGCCCTGAGTTGCAGCAGCAAGTTGTTTGCATGGCAAGTGCTGGGCTTGAGATGTTTCTAAGCTTACCTCGCACCTTCTATGACACAGCCCTGCCCACCATCCCCTTTTCCCACATACCTTCCTCCCTTCCCCTACAGCGTGCCCACATCCCTCCAGGACCACCCATCGGCCCTGTCCTGACCTCCATGCATGCTGGTGGCTGCCAGCCAACACCTTGGTGTGCACCAACAGGCAGCAAGCCCCCGCTGAGCACCACAGGCAAGCCTCGGGTCATCTCCACCATGCTTTCAATGATACAAGAAAAGGTTCATCACCCTCTCCATCCCCACAGCTCCCAGAAATGTGTCACTCCGGGTCTGACTTCCCCTCTGGAGGCTTTCCCAAGCTTCTGGTGGAGGAATGAAGCTGCTGCAGGGTGAGAAGCACAGCTCTGCCTGGCACAGAGGTCATCTTGCTCCATAGCTCCCAGCGTGAGCTGCAGAGGGACACAGAGCTGTGGGTGACAGAGGGCTGCATTTAGGTGCTCTAAATAACACCCGAATTATTAGATGGGAGCAGTGCCATCACCCCAGGTGCTCACAAGAACAGTGAAAGCACTCGATGGGGAAGGCACAGTGACTCATCAAATCAGTGCCAAAACCGAACTCATAACCCTCGCTATACACTTCTCACATCCTAGTTGAAGCAGGATTTCTACCCAGCCTAAGGAAGGGAAGAGTTTTCTGCTCTGATATGTTAGCTCTGTTGCCTCCAGACGTCTTACTGTCTGCCACCCGTTCTCCTTAGCATATTGGTGCCAACCTACTTTGTATTAACAGCGATTCAAATGTTAGCAGATGCTGTCCATGTTAATCAAAAAGAAGCTTAATACAAATATATGATTACTGTATGAGTATTGTATAAGTGATATTCGGCTGTCTTAAGCTAAAATAACAATATACACTTTTATCCAATCCTGATACATTTATAAATATATTTAAATGGGTATAAATATTTATAAATAGTTTCTGTAATCTCCTGTAATTAGGCTCTAAGCTCTGTGACAGGCAGCATCTGTTTGATCTGCGTGCGCTCGCCGTGTGCGTGTGTCAGGTTTCTCTATTAAAGGCAGCGGAGCGGGGTGAGGAGGAGCAGTGGGGCTGCAGGCAGCAGGACAGAACAGAGGGACCCTGCACCAGGACCGGGTGCAGCAGGGGTGCATTGAGGAGGAGCTGCTCCTAAACCCTTTTTATTTCTGCTCTGAATCTCTTTAGATTGTGGTTGTTGCTGCTGTGGGCACGCTCTCGTTCCTCAGGGCACAGTGGCAGCAGGTGAAGGAAAATCCATGAGCACGTAACGGTGCTGGGAGATCCCAGAGGCACCTCCCTGTGCCTGGGAGCTCTGCTGAGTCAGGGATGGGTGCTCGCACCATTCCATGCCCATCCTTACTGCTCAGAGCTGGGAGATGTAGCTCTGATTCCTCCTAGTCATTCAGCGTGGGGTGACACAGCGCAGGCAGGACAGGATGCTCTGCCCTGCCTGTCCCACAAGTACAGCAGCAGACACAAGGCCTGGGTAGCTTTATAAACAAGTTCTGCAAAAAAGAGAGGAATAGAAATAAGTGCTGCCTGAAGCTTTGCCATGTACTTTGTTTTGCTGGAGAACTCACAGCAGCCGCTTCGGGCTGACGATGCAGCTTATGCTCTGGGCAGAAGCTACCAGGCAGCCTCATGCCCTGTGGGCATAAGGAAGGTGAGGAGAGCAGGGACAGGCAGCATTTGAGTGGCCCCATTCACATTGATGTCCTGGGGGATGCCCATGTGCACACAGCTGGAGGGACATCCTCAGCTCCCATGGGTACCACCCCGCAGTCTTCACCTGTGTGCTTGGCTTGAGGGGTGCCCTGACCTGGCTGCCCAACCAGCCTGGACAGAAAAGCATGCAAGAGGAGTGTGTTCTGCCCATGGCCTTGGGGGAAAACCACATCCTGGGAAGGTGGAGGACCCTCTGCTGTTGGACATGGAGGTTTGTGGGATGGAGGTAAGTGCTGGGAACTGGAGCAATACCAGAAACAACCAGGAGCAGGGGGTGTGGGTTACTGCCTTCTCTAGTTCGTATCTTCAAAAACAGTGGAGAAGCAATTGAAAAATACATACATTGCAAGCTGAAAAGTTACCGAATGATCTTTGCTTTGCAGCTTTGCTCCTCAGCTGTGTATCTTTAATCTTACCAAAGTCTTTAATCAGAAGAAAATCTGCTTTATCCCTAAAGCCCAGAATCTGAACTTGGACCATGCAAACAAAAGGCTCTGGAGGCTGCAAGAGGAGATTGCACAGAGGAGGCTGTATTCTCTGACCACAGCCATGGTCGGTGGCCTTTAAGGCTCCAAGTGCTTTGTGGGGTTCTTGGGTTGGGTTGGGTTGGTTTTGTGTGTGTGTTTTGTTATTGTTTTGTGTTGTTGTTTTCTTTCTTTTTTTAATGAATCAGCATGGCTTTCTACAGATTTGTTTGTCCATGGGCTCGTGGCCTAAGAGAACACCCAAAATTGATAGAGGAAAAAAGTATTGTGACCATTACGCTCCGCTTAGCATGCCCCTCCTGCAACACAAAGCTCCTTGTCTGCCTTCCTCCCTCTTCCCTGTGGGCGAGCGCTCACGACAGCTTTCAACAGAGACAGAAAAGCTCAGAGGAAATGATGAGACCGGGAAATAATCCTGTGTTCAGCCTAAAAGATGGGAGCAGGGGCGGCACGGAGGTATTCGCACAGCCCTCCTGCTGGCACAGGGCCCATGGTGGCATCTGCAGATGGTGGTCCTGGGCACAGAGCAGGATGGAAATCACACACTCAACCAGAAACCTGAAACAATGCTCCTTCCCATCCTCCTCCAAAAAAAAAATTGTGCTTAGTCCAAAATATTCCCTTAAAATGGTAACACTTATTAAATTTTATGAACTGAAAAATGCGGAGGAAGGGTCTGATTTTTAATTTAGAAAATGTCAAAAGCATGTTTAGAGTTTTAAATTACTTTTTTTTTTTTCTTTTAATGCACAACCTGAGGATTTTAATTGCTTTTTAACACTGTCTCTCTTATCAGGAATAACACTTGATGAATAATGGAAACTCCAGGTTGCCACCAAGGAGGTCCCAGACCTGCAGAGCAGGCAGCTGGAGGAGAGGTGGGTCCTGGGCTGCAGCTGGGATGCCTTTCTGGGCATCCTAGGTGAGAACTGGAGGGAGCATTGCTATGGCAGCCAGGTATGCAGAGGGGAGTGCTGAGGATGCAGAGATGGAAGATGTTGGGATGAAAGAGATGGGATCAGCCGGACATGCATGGTATATTGGCTGGGTGGTGCCTGGGGGCATGACTGGAGAAAGCTGTTTGACCAGGGTGGAAACCAGCCCCGTGCTGAGGGATGTGGAATACCCCCAGAGCAGAATGGTTAAATGTCTGGACAGCTCTTCCTTGGGCCAGCCAGGAGGAGCAATGGTAGATTCAATCCTGCACAGGCCACAGGGCTAATGTAAAATGTTACTGAAGAGCCCCTCTAAAAGTGCCTGTAATGTACTTAAAGTTGGTAGCATTGTAGGACTTTTTTTTTTTTTATGAAAAAGTTCATTGCGACTCCATTTCAAAAAGGCTATCCACATAAAAGTGGCAAGGCTTGTTAAAAAGAAATTAAAAAGCAGCTGTCAAAAGGGTAAAATTCTTCCAGGGGACATAGACATTGTTTAAAGATCTTCTATTAGATGATGAGAGCAGATCTATACAATTATCAAAAGAGACTTCAAAAGGGCAAAAAATTAGCTGTTCTCGTTAAGGAACAGACCAAAGGAGTTTGTCAGAGGTAGAACAGTATCCTCCAGAAGGTGGAAGCCACGTCCAAATGAAGAAAATAAAAAAGAGCACAAGATGACAAATTAAGCTTAGAACTACAACAATGTAGAGCCCCTTTTTTTTTTTTTTTTTTTAGCAGCAGCTTTCTAAGGTATAGAAATATCATAATTGACCCTTCTTGTCCATCACCTCAGCAGCAGGAGCTGTGCAGAGATGGGGAGGGCCGAGGTGTGGGATCAGAGCCTGAATGTGCAAAATGGGATCATACTGAAAAGGGCCCCAAACACCCCAATAGTCAGAGCTGATGGCGAAAAGCTGCAGCCAAACACCACAGTGTTGAGCAACTGGACAATAAAATAAGAAGGAATCCAGGAAGTGTGCAAAATGATGAGCACGAGTGAAGCCATCTCTCTGTACTTTAAATAGTTGTGAGCCTTCAATGAGCTGCTACTGCCCAGGAAAGATAACCTGGACCTTGCATAGCCATCGTGTTATGAAAACATCGCCTCAGCCATCTGTGATGGCCTAAAAAGTAAATTGAGCGTGGAAATTTTCAGAGGAAAATAAAAGTGTTAAACACAACAGAAGAGATCAATTTGTCATTGAGCAGATCAATAATTCACCTGCTACTTAAATACTGCTCTCAAATCTGTTCCCTCCACTGGAAAGCAAAGAGAAGAAACAAGAAACAAGGGGAGATGCAGAGGAAAGTGGCAAAGATGAGGGCTGGGAGCAACTGGCAGGAAGGAGAATGTGTGAACCAGGCAAAAGAAATGCTTTTTCATAACAATTTTGCATAATTAAACTTCTGCCAAAGGGCATTGTAGAGTCTGGATGGGCTGAGGAACAAGAGAGCAGCATAAGGGAGAGCCCCATGGGGAGACACAGTGCGATGCTTGGGGTCCCGCAGGCCTTGCAGCACCTCCCCCCACATGGACTGCTGGCTCTTCTTAACTCTAGTTCTGGTTTGAAGCTTCATGGAGGAGCCCATCAGGAAACTCCATGGAGGAGCCCATCAGGAAACTCCTGAGATGGGAGAACGTGAGCTCTGAGCAGAAGGAGGTCTACACAAACGCACAGCAGGTCCAACCTGGAAACAGAGTACACAGCGTAGGATTTAGAGTTTAAATGGTGGAGTCACCATCCCTGGAGGTGCTCAAGAACAGTGGAGATGCGGCACTTGGGGACATGGTTAGTAGGCATGGTGGGATGGGCTGAAGGTTGGACTAGATGATCTTAGTGGTCTTTTCCAACCTTACTAACTCCATGACTCTAAATATAGGATCTTTTGTACTGTAGGGTACAGCCAGGTTGTTTTTGGTGCTGAGGTTGGGCCAAGGTCTATAGCATCACCTGTTGATGGGCTCTGCAACTGAAGAGATGCCATGGGTATCAAATGCCTGATTGGGCTGCAGTACAGAGTTGGAAGTCCTTACAGCCAAACCCAACAGTCAGTTCTCACACAAGCTGCATGTTTTTAGAGCTCTGCCAACTGATTTATTGGAAAACAGAAAACTCTCAAATTCTCAGAGCTATAAATGCTCTTTGTTTCGGTTCCTTCCTGACAAGCGTATTTATGATGATCACAAAGGAAAGATCACAACAAATCCTGGCAAAAAATGGAAGCGAGGGGAGCGAGCCAAGCTGCAGATAATAAGTAACAAATCAGGAAAAGGAGGAAGGTAATGGTTGTGATTAAAAATCAGATGATACGAAATGAAGAACAATTGACAAGAGAGGTAAAAGTATCCATTTAAAAAATCCGTATCCAAATGTGTTATGGACAAGAAAGCGCTTTAAATTATCTGGAGCACAAGAAATTCTAGCAAAAGGATGATGGTAGAGATCCATTTTTTGATAGATGTGGTAATGCTGCCAATAATAACGCAGACGACGCAGAAGGGCCCAAAACCTGCTCGGGGTCTGAAACACTGAAGGCAGCATTTTTTCAGCACACGTTCCCCACCATTTTCTATTCCAACAACAAGCACACAGCAGTCACCAAATTGTTAACAGTTTAAAAGATGTTAAGCTGCCACCCTTAATTAGCTGAAATAATTATTAATTTTTAAAGGCCTTCAATTAATTTTTAAACTCGTTTTCATCTGCACAATCAGCCAACTTGTTTATAAATTTGGGAAGAAAAAGCACTAAATATTTTACAGGAATGACAGGAAAAAGGAAAAGAAAAAAAAAAGAAGGAGGAGGTGCCGTGGTACTTCTTATGAGCCTGAAAAAAAAAATGTGTTTCTGAAAGCAGTCTGGGAGCCTGGGGTTTGCCTTTGATGTGGAAGTTTATTGCCTTTGTTGTTCTCCAAAAAAGTCGTGAGACACTTTGATTTGTTGGGTCGCAGTGGGTGGGAGGTGGCGAGGAAGGTTTGGTTGGTGATTTGTGAGACCGTGGGTTACTCTGGACGTTCAGGAGTTTCTTCTCAGTCAAATCACCATGACTCAAGCAGAATATTGGCAAAATAGCCATAAAATTATCAGGGTCACCGTGACCCTCATTTCATTATAAATCCAGATACAATACAAACAAAATGATGTTTAACCAGGGAAATGATGCACTCCACTTCTACTGCAAAACATGAGCGTACAAATGTGAAAATCTGGGCTCCAAAAGGGCACCTTTAAGAAAGAACAGCTTCGCCTCTGTAGTGCAGCAATTCTTGCTTGGCCGTGCTAGGGAAGCTCTGCCTGACAGAGAACAAATCACTGCTTGGCATCCACGTCCCACATCGGTGACTTCTGGCATCGCCATCTGCGTTTCAGCAGGGTCCTGGGGAGCTGTGTCCTGGATCATGACACCAAGCAATGGTGGGAACAGCTGGAGAGACCCCAAACTTTCCCCAGGGCAAAGCCACCAGCGTGGAAGTGCACTGCTTGCACAAATGACACTAGATTCAGTATTAATAAATGAATAGATGGACAGATGGACAGATGGACAGATGGACAGATGAATAGATAGATAGATAGATAGATAGATAGATAGATAGATAGATAGATAGATAGATAGATAGATAGATAGATATACAATGATATGTGGTCCCCATCTGCACAGAGCCCAAACTGCAGGTCATCCTGGGCAAGCAATGGAGAGCTGGGAGCAAGGATGCAGGTGCTGCTGACTTCCATGCATCCACCCCAAGGGGCTAATAGAACCCCACTGCATTAACGCTGTGTTTAAAACAAAACAGAGCATGCTATTCAACCAAAGAAAATAAGAAAATGCATCAACAGCATAGCTGGAAAGTTTCAGTTTTAGCCTCTCTTCTGGTCCCTCTCACTCCATATTGAAGACATTCACCATCTTTTGGCAACTCAGTGCTTTCCGAGGCAGTCTGGACACGTGACATCATTCATGTTGATGCAGTACAATCATTAAAGATTATTTTTTTTTTCTTTGCCATAATGGGTTTCATTTTGAATAGAGCGTGCTGATGGGAAATATCCATCGTGGTGGGAGCGTGCGGTTCCCAGCACTGCGGCAGGAGTGGGGTGCTCCATCACCCACACCCCTGAGATGAGCTCCCCTGATTGGGGCTGCAGCTGCTGCTTGCTCATCCACACACACACACAGGGATGGTGGGCCCTGGTGGGCACTGGGGATGGATGAGCAACCAGAGACTGCTGCTCTTTTGAGCCAGGCTGGCTGGGAAGCTGGGAAGTTGATGAGACTGCAGCAGCTGGGGTTTGAAATCAGGTGTCCTGCAACGTGTGGCCTGAATCAAGCTCCCCAGCTTCCAAAATCCCAGCAGAGCAGCTCAGAACACATCTGTGGCCAAAATTCCAGCCCAGCAAAACCCAGAGAACCATAAAAACAAGGCATCATCAGCAGTGTTGGCTGTTGTTCACCATCACTGGTGCGTATCCCAGCCCATTTCCATCGCAGGTGCCCTCCAGATGGGTGAGAGGGGGGCACAGGTGCTTCCAACAGAGCCCTTAAGTTCCCAGCAGTGGGTAACACCTCAAAGCTGAGCTGCACGGGGTGCAGAAGGGCAGGCTCTATTTGGGCATGCTGAATTTGTCCTGCGCTCAATACAGACCCAGCCTGGTTTGCACGCCTGTTTGCCTAACTGATGGAGGCTTGATAGCTGCAGCAGGGAGCTCATTAATTGAATTCCAAAGGGATTAATTATGGCAGGAATAAGAGGGCTCTCTGTCATCTTGCAGGTTTTTCCATGCTGCTGGATTTGAGGGGCCTGGAATGTGGTGGAGGCAGCTGGAGGAGCCCACGATGTACCCGCTGTGTCACCACTGTCCTGCTGGGCACAGAGAGGGACAACACCTCTGCTGTTTCCTTTATCCAGACACTGGAGAAGTGTTGAGGTGAGTGGAAGGAGGTGGGGACAGTTCTGGGCTCCCCTCAGGATGGCAGCTGGATGTCCAAGCAGCAGCACCAGCACAGGGCTTGATGTGGTGAGACCTCAGGGTGCCCATCCAGCAGCACAATGCCAGGCATGTTCACTAAGGTTTATCCCAACTAAGCCATGGGGTGCTTTCCAGGATGGGTATGGACATAAGAAGCCCAAGGGCTGCAAACACCTGCCTTGGTAAAGAGCTTGGCATGCAGGGAGCTGCTGCAGAGTGTTTCCTTTGGCCCTGAGACCCGTCCTGCTGAGCCCCAGGGAGGGACCGGGATTTCCTGTGTTTAAAAATACACATTTTTATATGCATATATATAAACATAATCCCCCCTCCCTCTTTCAGAAGTGAAAAATTATCTCCAGCTGTGTCAGTGATGCAGTTGTCTGTGCAGACCAGCAGATGCAGGAAGGTGCTGCCAGAAAAGCAGTGAAAGGGGCTTAAGGACTTCCCTGACCACCACAGCTGCTGGGAAAAAGGCACTCTGTGCTGCTACATTCGAAACCAGCTCCTGGTCCTGCCTGTTCGACAGCTTTACTGCCTGACATGCCATGCAGAAAATGGTCCTTGGCTGTTAAAAGGTTTTAGCACAGTTGGGGAGGACTTTTTGCCCAGCCCTGGCTGTGCTCTGCCTTAGGGATGCAGTGGCAGTTTGAGGACGCCTGCGGCGGGAGCCCTGGGTCCCATCACCCAGTGCTGCTAATGCTGTGGGGAGGCTAAGTGGTTTTTTCACAGGGTGAGGAGAAGTCTGGGCTGCTAGGTCCTGGAAATAAAATAAAATAAAATGGAGGGGCTCCCTCTGTGCAAAAGGTGGGTGGTGTATGGATGCACTGCCCACAGTGAGGGCTGAGCTGTGGGGGGAGCAGCACCCACATCCTTACAGCCTCAGCCATGGCCCTGGGCACCAGCCCCTCTCCTAATCCCCTTATGCTGCTGCTGTGTCGGATCTCACATGGTGGGCTTAGTGCACTTAACCAGCAGGCAAGCATGAGGATGCCTTGGTAAGCAAAAGGTTTGTACAGGGGACGGAAGCAAGGTGTTGGTTCCCCCACGCATGCCTTTAGATTCTTAGGAAATAAGTGCAAAGTGCAGCTCAGAGTGCCTCCAGGTGCATTTCTCCTCTGTGCTAGGGTTGGAGCATCCAAATGAGGGAGATCTCAGGGCGTGGGAACGGGATGAGGAGTGGCAGTTTGGCAGGAGGAGGGTTATTGCCCCCAGCGTACCCTGCCAGCACCCACACAGCACCTCAGGGGCAGGAAGAGGGACACACATCAAAAATGTAGGAAATGCCTTGCTGGGAAAGTGTCGAGGTAAAGGGAGAAGCTACTCTAGCCAGTGTTTAATAGAAAAAGGACTAAAGCTAGAGACAGCTATAGAGAAATAAGAAATCCATTTTTTAATGGATTTGCCTCTGCTTTAGACTGGTTCCAAAAAGCTTGGAGTGATCCAATTAACAAGGTAATGAGTTGCTGAGATATTTACACTGCTTCTGGACAAGGCTCTGGTCCAGGGTATTAATTTGGTTGGGAGGGGGGTGCATATTGCAGATAAGTTTCCATTTTTTCCTTGTGGTTATATTCAGACTCGGATGTATTTTTTTTTTTTTTTTTCAAAGGACTCCCATTATTTCTGACATAGGGTTTGTTCCCTGTGGGTGTCAGCTCCCCTTCAAAGGAAAGAAAGGGGCTTTTCTGGGGGCAGCAAGGCTTTATCATTACCCAGGGGACTGCTGGGAGGTTGCAGGACTGAAAGCAAACCCAAAAGAAAGGGCTTTCCTCCCAGAGTAGAACACTGCTATTCCAGCTCATTCTCTACTTTCTATATTTAAATAGGTTCAGGTGTTCTGATAAAGCCCAGCTCTTAAGTTTTGGGGTACTTTGGCATGAAGCCTTGGGGAGAAGGTGCAGGCAGGCTCTCCTACATCTCCAGGACCTCATGGAGGTTTGCTGGCCTGTTATCAGTAATAGAAACAGTGGGAAAGCAACATCTCCAACAGCTTCAGGTTTCATTTCTCCTTTAGCCCTCGTGTCTCCAAGGTAAACTATTACATTGCCAATATTGAGTGCAGCGTTGTTTGAAAGTACTAAGGCTCCAGATCATCAGAGGTCAGGCTGTATTTGATTTTGTCCAATTGGCAATTCCCTGTGTTTGAATCTGTTCCTGGAAGTAAATGTCTTCTTGTTTTCTGCGCCAGTGCCAGCAGCAGCCAAAAGCTTGCCTGGCACCTGGCTGAGGGGAGACCTTTACCACCACTGCCCTAAGCTGGGGAACAGAACCTGAGTACCCATTCTTGAAGTCTAATCTTGAGCCTTTTCCAGCATCTCTGACTGCCAGGAGGAGTACCTGCATCCAAGCCTCAGATGGAGCAAAAATGTTTGAACCTTACAGAGAAGAAAATGGTGTTTGTGCACATACCTCTCATCCTGCAGCAGCAATCTATCATCCTGCTGCTTCCTGCGATACCTGGCTGCTCTGTACGTGTGTGTGGCCAAAGTTCCCGGGCACCTGGAGGAGGGAACGGGGTTGGTCTTCAGGATCCATGCATGGATGTGTTCTAGCATCTGTGATGGATTTGCACAGTGTGTTTCCTGGGCAATGCTGGACTTGTCCCACGAGCACAAAGCAGCTGCCTGTGGGCATGAAGTCCAACGTGAGCGTGCTGAACACATCACTCTTCTGGTCCTATCCGTGGTGTTGGCCCTTTGGGTGATATATCTTCAGCTCACAGAGCTGGCGCTTTCTCCCTGAAGTTTTGGTCAAACATTCTGCTGTGCAGCAGCAGGGGATGACTCAAGATGGATGTAGATTATTCTTGCAGGTCTATCTCAGAATATGCCCCTGGGAAGAATGGACAGTCTGGCAAAATCCTCTGCCAAAAATCTCTTTGGTCATTTATTGTAATTCCTCCAAGTCTGGATAGTGTAAGCTCCATTTTGGTTGAGTGTGACATCCATTTTGCCGTGTTACTTCTGCTCTGGATGAAGACCTGGAAAGTGCTAAGTCCGGGCTGACTTCACAAGGGCAGAACACTGGATTGTGCTGCAGGAGTACACCAATTAGGAAAGGGGATTGACTTTAAGAGTGAAGGATTGCTGCTGGGAGTTTGGTCTGACCCAGGAAACTATGAATTAATTGCAAGACGCATTGGAATGGCTGAAGGCCAGGGGCTGCTCAGCCTTCAACTAAGGGAAAGCTAGGCAGGATGGAGAAACTCCTCTGGAGCCACTGCCATGTCAAAAGCTAACACAGCTGGAAGCATCCTGCTCACCAAGAGGTGCTGGCACACCTCAGGCTCATGCATCACTATGGGGAAATGCAAGTCTCTAGACCCTGTTGCTTGCAGGTATCTGTAGCCACTGGATTTTCTGATAAGAACACCTCACTAATTTATTCCCCCAACTCTCCTTCCCAGAATAATTCAGCATCAGGACAGGGTGGTGGGACTGCAGAGATGAGTGTCCCAAGTAGAGATGCTCCCCGTGCTGGGGACACCCTGAGCATCACAGGATGAGCACATTTGGGAAATGATGGTTGAGTACAGCTGTCCAAACAGTACTGCTGGATGCAGATCTTTCCACAGTGCCCCACAGGATCTTCTTCCTGCATCTTTGAGTGATGATAGAGCTGGAAGACCTTTAAAAAAAGATTGATTGCACACTAAGAAAAGAAGCTCTCTCTCTTTTTTTTTTTTTTTTCCCTTTTTCTCATTTCAGTCTGAAGAGTTAGGTTTCCAAGCTTTGTTTTTCAGATTTTAAAGAAATACACATACCTAGGGGGAGGCAGGCATGTTTCATTAACAGTTCAGCACAGTCCAAAACATGACAGCAAGCCTCCATTTGAAATTACCGACACGCCAGAGCAGCCCTGCTGTTCTCCCTCTTTGCAGGACTGCCAGCATAGCTGTGAACCCACACACCTGGACGTGGAGGCTGCCTTTCTATCTCCATTAAAGCTCTTTTCATGACACAGCTTATTGTCAAGCACTGTTTGCATCCTTTGCCTTCTGACCAATAATTGTTGCTGTTGGTTTGCTCTTATCCCATTTATTATATGGGTTGTTTGATTCGTTTTTATTGCTTCTTTCACCTTTCATCTAACCAAGGTGTATTTTCTTCATTGCCTTTTTAACCAGTGCAGCTGGTATGAACACATTTAGAGCACCTTTTAGAATGGTCTTCAACAACTCTAAATTAATCACTCAGAAATATTTCCTGTGGTTTTCCTACCAGTTCCTAAATATTTTCAGCTTGGGCACAGCGTGTGCCTGTCCTGGTGCCCAGGCATGTATCACTTTTGGGCACAGCAACAAAATCAGGGCACTGCATACCAAGACAGCTGCTAATAAGGAGTTTAATTTGGGGATCAGTTCACCCTAGGCCATTAGAAAAGGGGCAAAGATGGTAATATGCTGGAGATAATGAATGCTTTGAGCTGGAAAATCATCAGGGTATGTTTCTGAAGCTCCAAGGATATGTGATTAAGAGCCACCCGAGGTCTCCCAGGAGCTGTGCCTGCAGCCACAGTAGTGCAGGGTGCATTTATCTCCCTTTAGGTAGAGCAAAACTCAAGCCGTTCAATCTACATCACTCCCTTCAGGATACAGTCTGGGGACAAGGAGGAGAATTCCTCTCCTTTGGAAGAGAGAACTCAAAAAATCCTGAGTCCAGGAGCTCTGCTTGAGGAGCAGCACGTTACCATGCGCCGGGTGTTTTACGGTACATGCCGGGGGCTGGCTCCTGCCTCCTGGCACTTCCTTAGAGAGAAAATAAATCTTGAATTACCTTGTTTTCATTTCCAATAAAACTGCATGCTGGCAGTTGCCTTGGAGCTAATAATCTGATACGGTGCTGTGCATCTGTGAGTGTTTGTAGCACGGGTGTGCTGGTTCTGTGTTTGAGACTGACAGGGCAGCGCTGTATTGTTTTCATACTGCTATACTGTGTTCCCAGAGCATCAGAATAAAAAGAAATGGGAAGGTAGGTGATTTATCATAATACCAAAATGAAAGGCATAATAATGTAAATTATGCACATCATTAACCACAACCGTTGCTCTGCAATGGACACAGGTTCTACAAGAAAATCACCCTTAGGATGAAGCCATGACAACAGTCCCTGAAGGGCTCCCTTGTAGGTGCTGGAAGACCAACGTGCCCGCTTCTCGTGAGGTTTGGAGAACTGGCTGAGAGCCCCATCAGCACAGTAATGTCAGCATCAGGCTGCACACTCGTCCTGTACCAGTGAACGTGTCAGGTACTGTGGGTGGGATTCGTATGGTTACAGGAGATGTGGACCAGGTGCTCTCATCTCTGCGTCTGCTCAAGGCAAGTGAAGTCAACGGTACGACTCGCTTCATCCTACAGATGTCAGAATAAGGGTAGGTGAACTACATGGCACCCCAGCACAGGAAGCCCAAATTAGCCACCTTGGATATCTCACTTTTGTCTCTAACGTTGCTCGGGGTGAGTCCTATCCCACGCTGCTGCATTCTCAAGAAACGTAAAGGGGGAAGGGAAAATACAGTGAACTGAATGCTCCTTCCTTTCCAATTTCTCACCTCTCTGCTCACGCTCTTCCCTCTTCAAAGAGGAGTTCCCACGTTTTCAGCAGATCACCTCCATCACAGGGAAGTGTGTAACACTTCGCAGCACGGAGTGGGATTTCCCAGCTCCCTCCTACCACCCGGGTTCCTAACACTGATTTACATCAACTTAAACCTTCCTGTGTAGAATTTTCTCCTGTAAAAATTAGACCTCATGAAAATAAATAATTCCCACGGGAAATTTCAATTTGATTACAAATATTGACTTGCTTGGGGGAAGCTTTTTTAAAAGAAAAATCCATTTGGAATCAACATTTTCAAATTAAACATGTATGTTTCACTCTGGTACAGTACTTAAATTGGAAAAAGACCAATTTTGTTTCCCGTGGTTGGGGATTTTAGGAGCCGCTTCCATCCATATTTTTCTGCAAGAGCTGAACAAAAGACGTTTTTAAAACTGGGCAAAGCGGGGAAAAGATTTGTTTTAATTTTAAAGGATTAAAAAATGCAATGTAAAATGTTGTAAATCACTTTCATGCTTCTAGAAGAAAGACAAACAAACAAATATATGCATTAAAATGAAGCAGTGTAGTGAGGATGTGGCAGCCAGAAGACAGACACAGGAAAGACTTGGTGTGTCAGCAGCAGATAGCAGAGCTGTGGCATGGGCTCCCTGCTATTTCTGGGCTGAGCACATAAGCATGGGGACCCACAGCACCTACAGAAGACCTACCCTTGTGGCATCAAGGCTGGGAGGTGTTCGTAGGGATGACTGTCCTCAGGTTAGAGCTTTGTACCTCATCAGAGTTGCACTTCAGACATCTCTCTGCCATTCATGGGTTTGGCCCTGCTGGACAAAGCAAAACACGACAGCTCAGGATGTGTGTTTTGGTGCTCTTCCCCTCAGATTCACTCTGTCCTTACTAAGAGTGACCACCCTGCTCTCAGAAACACAGAGCTCAAGCTGTATTGCTTTGGAAACCTCATGCATTTCAGGATGGGTGCTCAAGTGTGAACAGGTTGCTTCTTCCACTTATGGATTGAAGGAAGGTAAGAAAACAGTTTTGTTTTGTCGAATGTAAAGGCTCTGTCAAGGAAGAAGCACAGATTGTTCTTTGTACAAAAATCCCTGGTGAGCTCTGTGTCCTGCGTGTTGTTGGAGGGGAAGGAGAGTGTAGGAGGAAGAAGGAGCAGGAGGAGCAGCACCTTTCTTATTTAAAGTTTCTAAAAGGGGTTCTGATGCAGGCCAGCCTTCGGCCCGACACGCTCTGCCAAAATAGAGTCTGTTATACAAATAGGGAATGTTTGTCATAGGTGATGCTGCCCGGAGACTGGGCCTCACTGGGAGCCTGGAATGGGGGCAGAGGGCTCTCCCCAGAGTGGGGTCACCCCAGGTCCCCCAGCAGCCAGAGCTCAGGGCTCTGCTGAAGATAAGCAAGCTCTAGCAGAAATGCTGCTCACTGGAGGCATCCCAGTCCCAGCCAGAAATTACTCCAGACAGGCAAAGTGCTTTTTAGGAGCACTTTATTAATAGACACGGATAACAAACCGCTGGTAACAAATGCAAAAAGCCCTTGGACTAAAGGGCTGTTTGCCCAGGCAATATCCCCACCGAGCGCAGCAGCCATTAGTCGCAGCAGGAGGCACTGGGAGCAGCTCTCACTGTCAGGAGAGCCGAGCTCTTACATCAAAGTATGAAAATAAATGCCTGGTCTATTTACCTTAGCAAAGGTGCAATTTCTGCACCTTGCCAGCTACACCCCACCATGCAGCTGCCAGGTTCCAGCAAGCAGTGCTCGAGTCCTACAGGACAGCCTGGAGATGGAGCAGGTCCTCCCTGTGCTCGGTGTTTGGTCGCTGCTCCAGAGAGCAGTGCAGATGTCTGGCCCTTGCACTATGATCCCTCAATATTCCTTCTCAAACAACTGTTTGTGTTTCAGATCTGCTGTTCCGTGCAGACATGATTAAGCTGTTTAGGGTGAATGATGTTGCCAATGAGGATAACCTCTCATAAGGTTAATTAATCATTTGTAAACCGACCTTTGGATGTATACATTATTCATGAGTACTCCTGAACTAACAGACTAGATCGTTTCCAGCCAGTGGGCTTCGTGTAGAAGTCTTCAGGGATTCCATAGTGGAGGGTGACTGCTGAGGTGCAGGGAGGGCACCTTCTCCACACCAGGTTCCTGTGCTTGCCCGTGCTCTGAGCAGAGCCCTGCTCTGGGCTGGACCACAGCCCGACAGCAGCTTTTCCTCTCCACCTGCATCTTTCTTCCTTGAAGCCTGACTGACCTTAAACTATCTTGAAGACTCCTCTCCAGGAGCTTGACATTTAAAAGTGCAGTGACAGAAAATAACTTCTTCTAAAAACTACGTGTAACTTATTTATCAGCACTAGTAGAGGGAGAGGAGAATTTAAATGAAGGCATGCATATACATTGTGCTGCTCAATCGTGACTTTTCGCTGCTGCCGCACAGTAGCACCACTTTTCTTCAAGTTGAGCTGCTCAGTGCATTAGAGCTCCAGGTGAGGCTTCAGCCCACCTTCTGACCCTGGACTGGATGAAGAGGAGCAGGAATGAGGAGAGAAAGGAGCCCTCGGTCAGCCCTGGGGCCAGCGAAACCACAGTGCAAAGCTTCGGGCTCAGGGGAGCCAAGGAGCTAATTTAACATCTCCCAAGTGAAAGGCAGGAAACAACAAGCCAGCACTTATTGAGAAAACACCCCATAGATCATTCTTTGTCAGACTGCATAAAAGGGGGGGGGGAGAAAAAATGAGAGAGAGAGGAAAAAATAAGAATAAAGAAACAAGAGACTCACACTGCACAAATGGGTGAGCTCAGGACCAGGGAAACTGCCTACATATCTGTAGGGAAAAGCTGCGTGCATCCCACATCCGACAGGCTGGCAGCACACCCTGCTCCCACCCAAAGCTGCACAGTAGCCATGGGGGAGTCTCCCAAACGTGAAGCGTTCATGTATCTTTAATTATTGTTTCAGCCACGTAAATCCATGCTGAATTAAAATTCATGATGGTTCTAGGGTACAAGTGCAAACAATTTGTTCAGTAAACTTTGCTCTAATTGGCATTCTGAAAATTTCCTGTTAATCAAGCCCCTTGGGCTCAGTTTACCAGTGTAGTTCTGCCTGCGAATGTCAGTGCTCGGAGGGTGCATGCATGTACACTGATTTTAAGGGTCTTTATATGATATTAACTCATACACCTTGTCCTCACATTAATTTGCAAGTAATTTTTTAACAACCTTCCGTGGCCCTGCCTTTTATCTTGCTGCTTCATTACTTGTGCCAAGCGAGCAAGCAGAAGAGCCTTTGTAAAACGCAAAGTTACATTCAGAACTGTCTCAGATCTGAATGCATCTGAACCTGCTCCCAGCGGGAGCCGTGTTTACAGTGGCACTTGATTCCAAACGGCCGTGGGGGAGAAGTGAAGAAATTCAGGCCAGCACGGTGTGTGGGTGGTGTCACTGTATGGAGACTCCAGCCAAAGCCACCTCAACACAGGGCTCTGCTGTCGTTCTCCTGAGCTGACAGTATGAATATAATCTGAAGAGCCAAGGCAATAGCAGTCCTGAGTTTGTCATCTCAGTCCTGATGTGCATGGAGAATGCTCCCAGGAGGAGTTAAAGTGTGGGGGGGTTGTCTGCTGAAGATCACCACTTCCTAAGTGCTGCCCTGCATAGCAGACCCATCCAATTCCGGATCTGTTCTCCAAGCAGCACTCTCTCAGCTGTGGACCCCAGTTGGTCCCACCTGGGGGTCCCATCGCCAGGAGGATTTGGGAGCTTTCCAGTGTCCCCCTTTCAGTTCTGCAGCCCAATCAGGCTAATCCTTAATTCACATCCCAAAAGGAAAAGCTACCTGAAGTGCCTCTTCCCACCAGCACAATCACGGGTAACACAGGAGAATGGAAATAACAAAATAATGAGCGTCTGACAGATCAGGGAAGCTGTGGAGAAGCTCTCTTGGATGGAAATATGCTGTAAGGAAATGCAAAACTGGCAGTTCCCTGAAGAGACTAGAGATGGTGCACAACAGCAAACTGCTCCCCTGTGAAAGCAGATAAGAAGCATAATTAGATGGCATTACAGCAGCATCAGGGTCTAGAAGCTGGAAAGAAATTGTATAGGAAGTGGAAACAGGCATGTGCTGGGGGGAGAATACAGGAATAATACAGGTTCACAGCTTGTGAGCAGCTAGAGCTGTGTGCTCAAGGTTTCAGGGGAAACCAGCAAGGGTCTGCAAATGCATTAGCTGTAAAACGAGAACAGCAAGACATGCAGAACTATCTGGGGAAGGACAGAGTGCTGACCACCTGTTCAAAGCAGGAATTTGCCCCATCTCCCTTGCTTCAGGCTTAAAAAAAAGGTTAATTGTGAACGAAGCTCAACAGAACCACCTTTGAAGGGAACGGTGGAGAAGGCCAACAAAAGGAAAGAAGTTTAAAGCCACTCGGATATATCAAATGTATTCAAAATGAGAGTATCTGATAAGATGCACCCAGGAACATTGAACTCTTGGTGATTATCTTCAAAATTTATGAAGGCAAAAGGTCCCTGGAGATGAGAGAAGCACCTTTCTTTTAAGTGGAGACTTTAAGAAAATTTGGAATAATCAACTCAATCTCAATTCTCTTCAAGAGGTTAGAAGAAAGTGTTAAACGAGCAACTTGTAAGATGTAAAATGATGAATAAAATCAAAGAATGTGGGTTTGTCAAGAGCCAGTCATGTCAACCCAATTTAATTTCCCTCTTTGATACGCCAGCAAGCACACATGATGACAGTGAAGCAGAAAACACAGACGTGAGGCCTTTTGCATTTTCCCACAGGACAGCCTCAAAAAAGCTGAGAAAATGCCCTCTAAAACCAACCAGATCTCAACTGGCAGAGTAACCACTCTCAGAGAGCAGGGATGGAGAGGAGAGGAGCTTTCTCCAGAGTCAGCCATCCACAGCTTTGACCAAGGAATACCAAGATTAAACCTCTGTTAAGCCCATATCCAGCATCTCGTGGATCACCCCTCGTTTCCCCATGACGTCAGCATCCCCACGCATATGAAGCAGACATGTTTCGGTGCATCATGATCCCCATGTTAACCCCAGATGCTTTCAGTGGAGCTTTAGGCATTACACCCACCTTGAGAACAGAGAGAATACCAGCAACCTGCAAAGTGAGCATGGAGGCTTTGCCACACTGTTCCAGACAGATGGATGGATGTGGGCCCTTGTAAGCCGTGATCAAGGGACTCGGTGAGCTGTAGAACAGCTGCTGGAGAAATGCAGGAACAGAAGCTTTTGATACAGTTTCAAACAATGTGTAATTATCAGGTAGCTGAAAATTAGCCCATCTGTGCCTCAGGAAAAGACAATGAGAAGTTATGTGTTACTAATGGCTGAAAAGAGCTGGCAACACAAAACAGGAAATCTTCAGTAAACTTTTCTTTAAGGTAATATAATTACACGACGTAATCCCCAAATCTCCCAACTTTTTGGTGGCTTTTGATAAAGCTTATGAGGTCTTCATCCTTCTTTCATTTTTGTCTCCTCATTGCAGCCAGCATGGTTGCTGGCATTCCGCGCCAGCTGCCTGGCTGGGCTACCTTCAGCAGCAGATGTGGGTGACAGAAACTGCCTTTGCAACAGAACAGCTAACAACTTCTATCAGGTTTTCCTAAAGCAGATTGTAAATATCCACATGCCTTTGCCACAGCCTCACTATCTGAAAGCAAAGCACACAAACTTATAATACTGTTCAGAAAAATTTCTCTGCTGGTAGAGTTGGCAGGCCAGAGTCCAGGTCTCTAATCTGGGCCAACGCACACGCAAGCATCAGCGCAGTTCAGATTTAGACCCCTCTTTTTGTTTTCTCTGCTTTTGGCCGTTGCTGATCCAGCATACAAAAAAAAAAATAAAAATAAAAAAGAAGAAAAGAAGCGCCTTGAGGATCCAGCGATAAGGTCTTTGGGGGTCAGAGAAGCAAAACTGGAATAGCATAAAACTCATGCAAATAGCCTGGGCAGGGTAAATAGCTCATGATTTTTTTATTCATACTTTTGTCTGTGGAATAACTGGGAGCAAATTGCTTTTTCCTCTCCCAGTTCAAATTATTCAGAGACTTTTTCTGCTGATTTTTGCTATTCTCCCTTTTGCGAGCGTTTGCTCTCGAAGATGGCCCGCTTAGCTCTGAATGGAAAGCAAATGTTGCCTTCACCTTCAGTGAACTTTGAAGCAATTGATTTTACCGGCATAAAAGAAAAGCTGAAAAGCGACTGCTCGTGGCTTTTGTAGAGGATGGGTTTTGCCATTTCACAACTGTCTGTGCATGAGGAAGCAGGCGTCTCAGAAGAGAGATGACAGCCGCTCTTTCGTCTCGTCCCAGTTCAGCCAGCAGCTCTGCCCTCTTCCGCAGGTGGGGCAAGCCCCCGCGCCGTCAGCATCCCGCCAGCCACCACGCTTTAAACAATTCCTAATAGGGAGGATTCCAGCAAAATTATTCTCACTGGCTTTTGTCTGATAATCTGAGGTCAAGAAAACAAACTGCTTCCTCTCTGCTCTCTCCAGCACTGCGGCGAGAAATGCAGCCAAGCTCCGGCACCAAGAATAAAGGCAGAGTTGGCACAAACACAGGAGCTTCTTAAATGAGTTTGCCATTAGCCGGAAGGGCTGCAAATTGAAGCGAAGATAAGCCCCTTAGCATTTCCCTTCTTTAATCCAAGCCTCATAAAAGCGGAGATGTGTTCCTATTCAGTGGGCTTTATACAGAGGCAGGTATTTCATTTACCCAAAAACCCCTGGATCGGATAAATTATTAATGTTATTTATAAAGGCAATTCTGCCATTCAGCAACTTCTTTTGGATCCCTACGCTTAATCTCACTGCTTAGCATAAGATACACTCCAGTTAAAAGGCAAAATCACATTCCTTTACAAGGCCTGCAAAATAACGGAGTGCTGAGGTGCCTGAAAAAGGGTTGTAGTTTAAATACCGCTTTAAAGACTAATACATTTATCAGTGGCAAACACAAGCACTAACTTGTGCTTGCTTGCATCCTCCCTGCGTGCTGGCTGGGGCCTCGCTCGCACGCATCGAGAGCCGTCAAAGCTGCTCAGAGCGGCGGAGATGCAAAGCACGCTTGTGCTAAAACGAGCCTTTCTAAGGCAGCCTGGTGGTTGGGTGGAGCTATATGGTGAGCTAGCAAGTTTCCCTGTCCCCTCCTGGTACGTGTCCCGCAATGCGCTCCCAGACACCCACATCAGCGACTGGCTTCTGCAGGATCCCCAAGTGCCAGGGTGCTACCACGGGCACAGATGTCCTGAGGTTGGGTGATAGAGTCAGGATGCTCCAAGACCACAAAATGAATCCTCGAGGACTCTGGGAGAGCCACCACCACCACACGGGCATCACAGACCTCAGCTCCAGGAAAGCCAGCATGGCACATCACTGTGAAGAGCAAGGGAAGACAAAGGAGGAGCTGGAAGCCCTGGGGCTCAGCCAGCATCACGATTTCAGCTTCAATCTGGGGTGCAGTGGAGCAGTTCCCAAGGCAGAGTGCTAGCACCAAAAAGTGGAGCAGCACCGCTCAAGCAAGAGGGAGGAAATGGGTATTTCAGGGTAAATGATGAGGAAGAGGAGTCTCAGCATCTCTGAAAGCAGATGTGCTCAGTCCTCCAGAATAACAACAGCTCCTTGCTCTCACATCAGAATTACACAAGGAATTAACTAAAACATGATATTCTGAGAGCTTTCAGATGAGAAACATTCACAACTGATGTGTGAAAAAGTGTAGTTGCAAACTATGCATTAGAAGGGACCTGAGCTACACGACCCAGCAGAGACAGTGTGAGCAGAGCCCGGCCCCAGGAGGGGCCTAGGAAAGCAGCAGCAATGCAACTGAACAAACCCAGCACACAGAAAGAATCCCAGCTACTGTTTCTTAACAGGTAATTTCGAATTAGCTGAGGGAAGACAATGGGTCTTAAAATGCATCTACCTGAGAAAGTGGGGATCAGGAGACAGAGGCCACAGTAACGTGGCATCAGCGGGAATTTTCACTAGAAGTGGTAAAAAGCAGAAGGAACGCACCAAATCTGCCACTGCATTTGCACAGCTCGCATGTCTGATGCAAGTAGCATTTAGAAATGCTACCTGAAATGTCAGAGAGGCCCCTTGGTGTAATGGGGACGTTCCCTCTGACCCATTCACGCTCAGAAAACAGGGATGGCTGCAGCGGGGCCATGGATGGAGCATCCCCCAGCAGGGACACCCTAGCAAAGGGCACTCACCTCCTCTGAGCCCCACGTTCATCCTGGTTGCAGTCACAGCACCGTCACTCACAGCCAGGAGCCGTCCTCTGAATTTGAGGGCCATGCACATGTCACATGCCGGGGAAGAGTGCTGCCTGTGAGCTGCAAAGAGGTTTGGAAAATTTCTCATTAAACGTTTTCTCCATGCAATACGTATGATCCCCAAATCCTTTTTTCAGCATTTTCCTCTCCAAAGCCTGCACTACGAACAGTTTAATTGAACAGCCAGCGCCGGCTGATGTTTTGTTTCGCCACAATTTGATCCAAGGCAAAGTATTTTTGTTTACTGAACTCGCTCCACCTTTTCACAGCAGGGTTCAAACAGCAGCGTGCATTGCTCGTGGATGGCGTCGCCTCTAGGGAAGAAGGGCTCGGGGGGATTTGGGATTTGTGTTCTCTCCTGGGCTGGATGCTGAGGACAAGCAGTGGCTCGTGGGTGGCAGTGTGGTTTGCCTTTGATCAGCTGTGAGCAGGGAGGGCTCCTGTGGCTGTGCTTGGAGCTGGAGATGCCTAAGCTATCGGTACCACAGAGAAGCGTGCTTTTATGTCAAAAAAAAGAAAAAGAAAAAAAAAACTTATTATAAGATTGTAAGTTTGTTCAAGGAGCTGGAATGAAATATTTAAACACAGCACCACAGTATTTTATTCTCACAAAAATGCTGAAATGCCACTTGCAAATCAGAAATGTTTTAAAATGTGCTTTGAAATAGCAGCGTCTTTATGCAACTGTTAGGGGGTTTGGTTTTTAGTGGGGTTTGTTTGTTTGCTGCTTTTTTTTTTTTTTTTTCCCTAGGAAGAAACAAATGGGAAGAAAAGAGCTGAGATATTGACCATTTCCTCACAAATGAGATGTCTGCTTTTCAGTCTGTTCTGGTGAGTCTGTTTGGAGCCATCATTCCCATCTGGAGCAGAGAGAATCAGCCTCGAGAGCAGCCTATGTTGTTGCATGCAGCATTCAAATTATATTATCTTTGTTTCTTACACTGACGACAAGACATTTAGGTTGGAGAACTCCAGTGGGCATTAGAGCTGCTCTGAAGGGCTTGCATGATTTGAAGAAAATGTCATAAAAGAAAAATAAGTTCTTGTATAAAAAACACAGATGTCCTACTTTCTTATTATTATTGGGGCAGTTTTCACTTTCTTTAGGCGTGGCTTATTTGTCTGCAGTTTTTAATTTCCCTTTATATATGTTAAATGTCATTAAATACGGGGACTCAACTTGTTTCTAGCTCTCTTTAAGTCTCGGTTACTTTCTTATGCATCTCCTGGCTGCTCCCAACCAGTGCACGGCTCCATCCAGGCAGCCCAGAGCCACACAAGCTCCCCAGCTCCTGGGCCCAGGCCATGTTTGGGCTGCACACAAATTCAGTCACCTTAAATTCAAACGTTTGATGTCCAAATTCAGCACTGGAGGTTCAAAGTGCTATCAGGAAAGGGTTATTGTGTAATTGTGACCAAAATGCACTTGAATTCAGGATCTTAGCAGGATGAAAAAGCCTGAAATCCCCTAAGATGGTGACTGACTTAAAAAAAGATCTTCTGATTTGTGTACAGTTTGTTCATAGGGTTTTTAATACAAAATTCAAAGAAGAGCAAGGATAAAATGTTGGCAAGAAGCATAAACACTGCTTAAAAATAACATATGAAAGTGTCAGAAGAAATGTATATCACTTATCCAAAACATTAAGGATCAGAAATAGCTGATATGGTTGAAAAGAGAAGTAGAGTATAAGAACAAAAGTCCTTCAGAACTGAAATAGGTCTAAACAGACAGCGCAGGCAAGGATATGTCTTGGCCAGTTAAATGTACAGTGATAATGTCAGGGTAGTGAAAGATTTTAAGGCATAAAAGATGGCTTCCTCAGCAGCCGTGTGAGTGGGACCGAAGCAGGGATTTTCTACTCCCCAGGAGCAAGAGGGGAAGCTATCAGGGCCACAGGCGTTCCCCTCTGGCTTCAGCTGTCCTGTACATAACCGACCTTTGGGAAGTCAGCACATCTCCAGTTTGCAAGCTCCTCTAAATCCTCCTTGAGATACAATCCAAATGAGGCAGCGTAAAATCTCGCACAAGCTGTAGATGCACTGTGAAATAAGATAAATTCAGTCCGTTTTAGCAGTGCAACAACCAGGAGCTCCTACCATCCCCTGCTGACTCTGATTTCCCCCCTCCCATCGCTTCACCAGCTTGCTCATGTTCTGGGCTCTGCTCTCCTGACGATGTGCTCTCAACCACTCCCAGCACCAGAGCCCACACCGGCCTCTCCTGCTGCTTCTCTCCGAGCCCACCCATGCACATTTATCTCCAAAGCACATAAGGCTGGCTGTGACACCACATACCCTAAAAGTGTATCCTGACACAGTCCCCACCATACAGGTGGAACAGCACTAAAAACGTAGCCCTGCTTGAAAACCTGCACACATCTGGTGGCACGTTAGCTGATGCTTTTGGCTCAGTGCCTCACTCCCTCACCTGCTTCTGGCTGCTGCAGACAGGGAGGCAAAAGTCCCGTGATCACTGTGCAGGTGATTAGAGGAAATTGCATTGCAGAAGCGCTCGGTGGCTGCAGCCCCGCTTCAGCTCTCGACTTGCCTGCTGGTAAGCTGCCAGCGAGAGGGAAGTGTAGGCATAAAATGAATAGCAGAAGAGATTGCAGGTAATTATGTTTCTTAAGCTGTTAACAGGATTGGCCATTTGATAAATGAGAGGATTTGGGAATGTTTTGTCACTGACAAGCCATTGTAAGATCAGAGTGGAAACAGGAATGTTTCTCTTCCACAGCACGAGGGGAATTCTCTCGGGACACTTATACACTGCGAAATTTAGCAGAAACCAGGATGTCAGAGCAGGGAGGAGAAAGGACAGGTACAGGACTCCTCTTTGCATATCACTCCCACAGTCTGAGGCTCTTCCAGAGCCCCCTTTGGTGTCCCCAGAGATTTCGTCTCTTTATGGTGCCATCCACATCCCCACACATAGTTTTTGGTGCCCCCAGGGTGCTAGATTTTTGTCTTGGTGTCCCAAATCCCTCCGGTTCTCTCGATCTTTTCGTTTGCTTTTGCAGTTCTCCAACTTGCTGAAGAAACAAGAAGGAAATCAGCACTGTTGTTTGCCATTCTGCTCCAGCACTGCTCCTCCGGGTGGTTCTCAGTGCCCCCAGAGCCCCTCTTTTTCCTTCCCAGTGCTTCCCAGGACTTTGGTGTGCCTCTTGGGTCACCCTAAATCTTTTCATCTGCCTTTTGGTGCCTTCCCTGTAAATCCCAGCCTGCTTTTAGCAGCCCTCATCACCCTCCTTTTCTCTCTGTGTGTCCCCACTGATGCCCCAGAGGGGTATCCATCTACTTTCTGGTGTTCCCTCCACTCAAGTCCCCCAACGTGCTTTGACACCTCCATGAGCCCTCCATGGGTATCACCCCCAAGACTGTGCATGAGGCTGCTCTGGTCTGCACTTAGGAAGGTGGTGTCAGCAGTGGACTGCATGGTGAAAAATCATGTTAAAAATCTCAGATGTCAGCACCATGTGGCCAGTGACTCCATGCATCTGCCATGGATGCAGCCCTCTGCTGTGACCCTTTGGAGTTCTCCATCCTGTTTGACATGGATCCTGCTTTCACTGCAGAGCCTGACACTGGAGGGCAGAGAAGGAGATAAGAACAAATAAAACTCCCTAAAACTGATCTCTTCTACTGCTTCTTGAGGTTGCACCAGGGCTGCCTTTGCCAGACAAGACACTCTCCTTTCATGATCAGAGCCCGAGGCAGCCCCTGTCCACATATGGCAGCATAGGAGGAGTGGAGCACTCCCCCAGAATCTCCATTTCAGCTTTTCATTTCTTTGCTTTGCCTGGTTCTTAGCAGCTTCAGCCAGATTACTGGTGTTGTTTAGGTTTCCCTGCAGTTATCAGCAGGGAAGGGTTGCTACTAGACACTGTGCCCCTCATATATCATTTTTGCAGCAGAGCCCAAGCAGAGCTGGAGGAGATACACTCCTTGCTTCAGTCCTGACAGCAGTCTGAAGCAAGGTTGGGTGCCCAAGGGAGGATAAGATGGGAGACAATTAAGCTGCCTTCCTTTCTTTGCAGCATGTCCTACACTGGACAAGCAATAACAGAAATTCGGGAAGACAGAAGAGATGTGCACCCTGCCTCACCTTCTCCCCAGAGACTGGAGAAGCAGCCCCCTTCTCCAGTGTGCTTGCATGGGGAAGAAGCTTTCCTGCCCTTGCTTGGCTGCAGCTCCCAGCAGGCACTGGCAGCCTGCACCTGCAGAGGTAAGTGCACATTTGGGTAACGTAGGTAGGTAGGAGACACAAATAAGTTCTGGCAGCTTTAGATCTCAGCTCTTCCCAACAGCAAAGTGGTGATTCAGCCTCAACAGCTGGATGGAGAATAAGACAAGACGTGTTGATGCCAGCTGCAATAGATGGTAGCAGCATCCCAGAGGAACACAGCATTGGTAGTTGTACGCCAGTGCCAGCTCTGAGTATCCCACCCACAAGTCAAGATGCAATTAGTGGATTTCTGTAACTACCTGTAAACACTCCCAAAAATTACACAGGGATTCCCTTTGAGAAAATAGGGTTGGCCTGTTAATGCACTCGAGCATCCAAAGTGCATTCAAGAACAGTGATCGCCAAAGAGACTGGCTTATGTGGAAGCAGAAAACCTTCAGTTGTCCTTGCACAACCCATTGGGGCTGGGGCACAAGGTCTGGCAGCCTCAGTCGCTCTGGTGGGGCTTTGCTCTGCTGTGACAGTTTGTCTGGTGGGGTCTGGCCCCCACTGCCCATCTTGGTGCTTAGGTCTCACCTCATCACTCTTTTTGGAGACCTTTCATTTAGGCTTCCAAATAACGAACCCTTTAGAAAAGACTTCTCTTCAAGAGCATTGAGATGAGACTTAAGTGCAAAGATGAGCGGGGTCCAACCAGAGCAGATGAGGTTGCCAGAGCTCGTTCCCAAGTCTCAGTGAGTTATGTGGGCACAAAAAAAAGCCACTCAGGTTCCCTGCTATCACACAACTCAGTCCCTGCAGCAACTGCTGTTCAACTTCCAATTAAGCTGGCAGGGCCCCTGTCCTTCCAGATGCCCTGCTGTCCTTCCCCTTTCACCATCCATTTAATTGCAGTGTTTATAAAGCACATTGCAACAAAGACTGGAGTTATGTAAGAGTGGTGCTTGTTGGAGTCTTGATAAAATGGAGTATGGTACAAGCTGGGCTGAAGGGAGCAACAGTGAAGAAGAAGCAGCCCCTTCTAGTGCTACAAAGAAATAGGAGCTGCTGCAGCAGGACAGCCATGGCTTTTGGCTGCCCTCTTTTAGCTCCACAAGCACAGTGATGAGCTTTTCCTGATGCAGGAGCTGTGGGACAAGCTGGGGATCAGGAGCAACGCAAGGCCTGCTTCTGTGACATGTTAGCAAGGATTAAGTAAAAGATGCACCAAAAGTCACCTTGTCTCAGCTGTGGCTTGCTCCACCTTCTGTTTCCAAGAGCAAAACCAACCCAGCGTGATGCTCTCATGCCTGATTCCTGCTCAGCATTTCCTGTGGCGCGGCTCCCCAGTGAGGGCTGCAGGGAGCAGAGCAAGCTGGCAAACACTGGCCCCTCCTCCTGTGGCATCTCCTCGAGGTGTAAATGAAGGCAAAATCCAGTTCTTTCTACTTCAAACAGGGTCTCTGGAAAACAAGATCACTAACTCCTTGCAGCTCCAGCTGAAGTCTAAAATGGTGGCCCCAAGCAGCTGGTGGAGGGGTGGACAAGAGGTGAAAAAGCAGTTATTCATAGGAGCAAGCATCTAGGAAAAGAAAATATGGGTTTTAACAGAAAAAATATAGCAGGTTAGGCACTCCCAATGCTTCCATTACAACCATTAGTTCTCAGACTTCTGTTTTCACCCAAGTAGGGGCAGGCGTGCAGACGTGCTCAGTGGGTTTGTGACCCACTGCTCCAGGAGCCAAGCCTAAGGCTTCACCTCTCAGACACCCAGCTGGTGCTTCGTGCACAGCTGGGCCAGGTAAAAGCTTTCCCAGAGCTCACCTAGAAGCACAGCACATCCACAGGCGCACAGCTGCCATCTTGGGTGGGTTGCAGTTCAAGCACTGAGACACCTGTTTTTGCAGCACATTTAGGAATGGAGGATGGTTTTCCAGCTCGCTCCTGGGGCAGATGGACAAGATGAGGCTTCCCACAGGGCTGACCCACAGTGGCAGCCTTTGCCATTTATAGAACCCTGACAGCCATGGGAACTAGAATAACCAGAAAAAGCTTTTATCTACAGAGAAGAGCATCTGACAGTGGAAGACTGAGCCAGCTGCTACCTTTTGTCCCAGCCAGCCCAGTGAGACATGCCCACAGGCAACCCCAGCATACAGTCCAGAAGCCAAATGCCCCTCCAAGCTGCCTCAATTCAGCAGCTAATCCCCGCAGAGGGCAGCCCTCCTGTAGCCCTAACACCCCTGCAAGAGAAGTGCCAGGACCTCTGAGTGTAGCTCTCAGTCACTGGGATAAAACAAAAATTCATCTCAGATTTAACTGTGCTCCTGCTTGTCTGACCCCATCAGCCTTTCCCATGAGCTGAGCATGCTCCAGCTGCTGCTTCTGCAACCACACCTTGTGCTCTCACTACACAGCTCTGAAAACAGCACCCCAGCCCACCACCTTGGCGGTGGGGGCAACATATCCCCACCAGGTTCTCCTTGGATCTTCTGGGATCAACCGACCCAACAATAATGGGATGCTCAGGCCCCTAGAGCCCCTTGAGGTTTAACACTGATCAGACACGACTCTGGGGCACAGCACCTTCTGCTGTGCTCATATCCACCATTGCTCCCTACCTCTCCAGGACTGTGCTCCTTGCCTCACAGGGGCTTCTGCTGCTTTACTGAGGCAAAGTAGCACCAATTGCACTGAAAGAAAAGCCCTTCTTCAGTAAAATGAAGGCAGAATCAGACCCCACGTGGGTGTCTCCAACACCCCAAGTCCCAGGTCAGGTTCCTATCTGCAAACTCCAATCCAGCAAATGCTGGCTATGAACTGGCTTACTGCTGGGAGGAGTCTGGGATTCCAGCAGCTCACCAAATGCCCTGCTTGGAAGCTGAATGAATGCAACAGCAGGAAATGCCACTCTATTTATTTAGCACCACCCAAGACTGTTAACACATTGCTTCCAAGCAAACACAGCCCTTGGTGACTGGTTAGGAGGCCTCAGCAATGAGCACATCCCCTGCCAGGGACATCTCTGAGCTCACAAGGCCATCAGAAGAACACAGGCACAGGCCTTGACACCTCTGTCCTGCTTCCCAAGCTGTCCCTGAGGCTGGTGACTCATGGAATAGCATCAGCAGCTGGGCACTGGAAGCAATGCAGCCATCCTTCCTTCCATCTCCCTCAGGCACCAGCAACCACATCTCCCTACACAGCTGACAGATGGGGGAGCCCTGAGGAGCCCCTCAGAGCACTCAGCTCTCAGTGCAAGGAGGACTGGAGCCAAATCTCTCCTGTAAGCCACAGCAACCCCAAAGAAGAGCCTGTGCCAAGGTAGAGGGCTGTCTGCCCCTGGGAACAGAGAAGCTGCCCCAGCTCCAAGGGAGATATTTAAAATATTGCAATTTCTAGAGACAGAAAGGAAAGGAGCAGCAGGGCCACCACAGCCTTGGAGATAGGCAGTGTTAACAGTTTGTTTTTTACAGAGAAGGAAAAGACATTGCAGTGAAACTTGCTTCTAACAAAATATAAAAAGAAATACAAGGACTTGAAAAGGTGTAGGACAGCCTCACAGACATCTGTGCTTGTCACTAGGCTTTGTTCCTTCCTTTCAGAAGATTGTTCCCAAAAAAAGAAGGGGAAAAAACCCTCACCTGCAGTTCTTCCACCAGCTTGAGAGGACTGCAATTCTCAGCCAGCCCAGCTCTTCTCCCAGCAGCTCTGGCACAACCACAGCATCAAACTGCACTGCTGCAACTCGAGGATGTGGCTGCTGCTCCAGCCCTTGGCTGCAAACCTCCATCTCCCTCAGCCACAGCATCACCAGTTCCATCCTGCTGGATAAATTATATGTTCACTTCATACTCCATCTTTTTTTGTAAAGAGGACGCAATACAAATACAGAACTGCAATTAGAAAAAACAACCTTGTTTTCTACCAGCAACCAAGACACACAAGCCAACCTAGTTTGGTGTTGGCAACCCTCAGTTCTCTCAGTTACCCATGTGGTGCTGCTTAAATATCTGAGTTGCCTTGCTTGGAAGTGGTTAGTTCAAGATTGCAGTGTGAATGCCTTTCCCTAGAAAGACCTGTGAGTAACCTTGGTAATCTATTCATACATTTTTTCAGCTGCTGTCTGGGTTAAGCTCCCTATGGTTACCGCAAAAAAGCAGTACGATAAAGGAAGGTTGCTGAATGCTGACAAAGAGAAAAGGGTATCAACCAAAATATTTCTTAAATTTCAAGTGTCTTTTCCACTCCCTGAAACCCACGTAGCTTTCAGTACTAAACAGAATGCTCTGTTGGGTTTCTGGCACCCCCCCACAGGTCTCTGTGTACACCTTGGTTTTCAGATATAATTCTTTGGAGTTTATCAGCCCCATGGAATATGCTGCATACGTGCAAAGGGAGGCTCTGCAAGTACCTGCACCAATGTCTGGGGCAATTCAGATCCCCTGACCACAGTAGAACAGCAACACAGACATACATTGAGAGACAGAGCACAAATCAGCCCAGCCAAAACATACAGCTTTTCTTTCCATGCCCTCCGTGTTGACTTCACTGTATTCTCACTCCTCCATGATAATAACTGAGGCTATCTGTAAGAAAAGCTGTAAGGCTCCACTGCTTGCTAACAACCACAAACGCCATGAGAGAGATGAACTGCAAAATAATATGGAGGTTTTTTGTGAACAAAATGAAGAAACCCTGGCAAACACTGCTGAAAGCAGCAGCCAGGTCTCCCTGCTGAAGGAAGGCTCAGCAAAGGCAGCACACCTACCACACCACCTCTCTTCCAAACACCAGCCCCACTCTTCAGCCAAGACTAGAAAGGGCAGGATGACCCTTGCCTTTGGTACCCAGAGCTTGACAGAATAACTGAGACTTTCTAGTTATTCTAGGGGAAGGAGTTTGGAAGCAACTTGAAGGAAGCAACATGAATATGCTCCAAATATAGTTGAAACCTGCTGTCTATTGAAATGGCTCATTAATACTGCACAGACAAAGCAAATGAGTGACGCTTACTGCAGAGTTACCAGTGAACATATCTGTGCTCAGATTATTGAAGCAGTGCAGAATATTTCACCCCATATGGTTTGCCTGAAGAGGCTGTTTCAGATAATGGTTCTCATGTTGTTTCCATTGAATTTCAATATTCCCCAGAAGACGCTCACTGGAGCACTCCAGAGCAGCCCTGTGTCATTTGGTGCTGCGTGAACTGGCAGAATGCTGGGTACTTACAATTAAAAGTGGATTACAGAAAAATAATAATGAGGTTCAAATTTGAAAAGAGGAAGCATTAAATGTTTTCACTGGAATCAGGTTAGTAAACCTAGCTTTCAACAGAATTTTTTAAATGAAAAGTGTCACTCACAAAATAATTTTATGTACATGGATAAAATTAATCAAAACCACTGGATGAAAACTAGCAGAAGATTAAGTATCTGCAAAACACGCCTAAGCACCAGAGATCTCTTGGCAGCAAGGATGGAAAGGAAGAATTGGGACTCACGCTCCATCTGCTACTAATGAAAACGAAGAGACACAGCGGTGAGAGTGCAAGACAAAGGTTCAGCACAGGAAAGCCCCTCAGATTGAAAGTGCTGTAACAGTAGTTATGAGAAAAGAGAGCCGCTGGGCTCTAAGGTACCAAGAACACACACAAAATACCTACACAGCCAAATCCAAGGGCCGGGTACCCTGCTATCACGCTGCCATCTTGTTACCTACAGGGGGTGCTATAGAAAAAGCATGCAGCATTACGTATCCTCAGCCTGGATAATTTCCTGGATTTCCTACTGCTAGCTTGTGGTTGCAGAAATGTTCAGTCCTAAATAAACACAAGTGAGCAAGAAGAGAGGATACAGCAGTACGGCAGGGGGTCTGCTAGCCCATGTAAGATGAGCTGCATGCATGTATTTCTGTTTATACATACTCTAAGTTTAATTTCCCTGCCCATATGCTCCATACCGGGTCAGCAGGGTGGTGCAAGGTCAGCAGTGTGAACAAGAGAACAGCTTTGATGAAGGAATGAGGATCAACGTATGGTAATGTGGCACCAGAGATATAAGTGTCTGTGGAGCACAAACAGTATTTGAAAGAAGGGGCAGATTATAAACCCTCTCCTACTGCCTGCTGTACCTCCAGCACTGCTGAAGCTGCACCAGGATGCCTCTCAGGCAGAAGCAGCACAGGTAGCCCTGCCCAGACAGAGCTCTTCCCAAGGTACTGTGGCCAAAGAGACACCGTTCTGCTATCCTAATCCTCCTCTGGGTCCTGATACCTACAAACAACAAAATTCCTGGTAACAGTAAGATGCTGTCATCCTTTATAAAGACCTTACGTAGACTGAGTCTGTACACCCATGCTGTGCTGATGGTTTCATATATTTGCTGCCAGATCTGCATGAGAGGCACTGTGCAGGGCTGGATTCTGTTCCACATTCTTAACAGGGAACACACAGGAACAAGCACTGTTCTTTTTACCCCCATCCTACAGACTTTCCCTGTCCCCACCTATGCCAGTCTAAATATTTTTGCTTCCCTCCCTGCTTCACAACTATTCCTCCATACTCTCTACATCCTCCTATCTGCATTGCTTCTGAGCTCTGCCAGCCAGTGCTGGCTCCTCTGCTGTGCATTGCAGGTAAAATCCTGCTCCTGCCTGAAGCCAGGATGGTGCTTGTTGTTGGACAAGGTCTCTGAGGAATACATCGCTGAACACTGGCAAGTCTCAGCAGAACACACATAGACTAACACAATGAGACTCGTGACATGTCAGATTTCAAAGGGAAAAAGAAATGCACATCTCTCACCGGGGTCATTCCTTTGCTAGATTGCAAGCCCTTGCTTCAAATATTAAAAGACTCTAGCTTGTCAAAAGTGTGCTGCTTGGAATCGCTATCAGGGAGGTTATATATACATGTATTTATATGTATGCACTATTAAATATATATTACAAAGATATACGTGTGTGTGGAAACACTGGGGAAACGGTATGTTATTCGTGACTCTTTGGCACTTAAAAAAAAAAAAAAAGCAAAAATTAACAGACTGTCAGACACTCAGCATGTAATTTTAAACCAATTGACTCGCATGGTTAACGTTTGTTAGTCATATCAGCAAACAAAAACAAATACAGAAATGTCAAACACTAGTGCTGCATATAACTTGTTGTAAATCAATAGCAAGGAAAACTCTTGACCTACATGAACAGAAGCACGAAACAAAGAAACCTCAGAATAAAATCCATGGCTGACAGAGCTTAGTACAAGAAAGTTGTGTTTGCAAAAGAAACCCTAGCAACAGTACAGGGTCACTGCTCGGTGCAGGCAGTAGAATTGTGAAGGATTATGCAGAAAATGCAGAAGTGTTCAAACAGACTTTTATTCAGTATTTGGAAAGAAGGATGATTTGCTTTCATTGCTTGAAGATGATGAAATGCTTTCCAGTCTATTAGTAACTGAGAAAGATGTTAGAATCTATCAGCAATGAACATTTTTAAATCAGCAGGCTCAGGAGCTCCGGAATAGTTGGCAGAGAAGCTCCGGGGTCCACTAACACTGAATGTTAATAGCGGCAGATCTGTAAATGCCCAACTTATAAAATCTGTTAAATGAGAAGGGAAGCAAAGGGAATCAATGAACCATCAGAGGAAAGAGCAACTCTGGGTCAAAGCAAGGGAGGGTTTTTTCCATCCCATCTATCGCTAGGACTGTCAGGGGTAACGGCAGTCCAGTTCTCCTAACTAACTGAAGCCATCACCACCCCTGGGCTCATTTAACCTGATGGCTCTGAGCTGGCACCTGGCAGTCACACAAACCACAAGTTATCTTCTTGGGAAGGAAACCTGGACTTCTGGCTTCATTTCAGCAGGAGGTTTCAGACTAACAGCATCAGAAGAAAACGGCTAAAGAGATAGCATTCCAAGCCCAGCTCCTTGATACTGCCTACGCGTGGGGTCAGATAGCTTTCCAATTGGGATACATATTTTTTGTGAAGCTTTTCCTTAGGCGCATACTTCTCCCAGTGCATGAGAAGCAGCTGGTTCATGGCAGTGAGATGTCCGACATGTGGGGCACACAGAAGCGGAGGGAACCAGCCCGCAGGACTGCAGTGCTGTGATGCAGCTCTCAGAGCCAGGAGCCCCACCTCTCCCAGCCTGCAGCCACATCCTTGTGTCTTTGCTGGCTCCAAGCACCCGCAAGAGAACAGGATTAGTTAGCTCCATCTACTTGGTAACGAGGGGCAGTGAGAAGTGAACTGAACCAACATACACTCTGCGCTGCAAGCTCACGCTAGTAACTGCATGGAGCTAGAAGGCATTGTTAGGGAGAAAACATCCCTGCCTCAGGATGGTACTAAAATATATTGCACGTGTCCAGTTTGTGCACAGAACGTTCTCTTTGGAGCTTATTGACGTTTTCAATGCGCAGAAAAAAGAAAAGGTGTGGCACTGAACAAACTAGTGCAAGTCGAATAGTGGAAGTTGTAATTCACTCTGTTTGATCTCTCGTTTAATGTAATGAGGCTTCACTGGAAAAATAAGAGCAAAAAAAGATTAATCAAAATCCTATGTGAATTTATTTATGGATCACAAAAAATGTTTCTAGAATATCCAAGACACAGTCAAGGGATAAAGTTAGATGAAGTTAGGATTTATCTCGATTACCTAACCTGGCATTAAAATCCTTTCCACTGATCAGCAAACAGAGGGATAAAAAGATTTCAGAGACATTATGTAGGTCTGGAATAATTCCCAGTACGAATTCCTATAAGAAGAGGAATTGTGGGAGGAATACAAATATTAATCAGAAGAAAAGGTTCTAAATTGGGAAACGGTTCTGGCAATGAGACAAAAATCTAAGTCATTAGTGTAACAACCTCTAATCCCTATCAGTGCAGCCAGTCTCATGACAGAGACAGACGTGAAATGGCTTTCTCTCTAAGTGTTTCAGTTTTGATTAATTCTAACACTCTATGTATGGACATAACAAATAAGTTGTGAAACATATCGTGAAAAAACAGGGACATTTGGCTGAACAATCCAAAGCCATGTAGAAAACTCATTTTCTAGGAAATGGAGGAAGAAACGTTAAAGCTGCTTTCCTCCTAACAGTGCAAAAAATTCCCCGGTGTCCAGCTCCTTACAACAACTTGCCCCAGAAAAGCAGCCTATCTAATTAAGTCCAGAACCACAATACTGTTTTGACCCTGATTTCCATTGGCAACACCCTGACAGGCACCAAAATACCTTATTAAACTCTTTTCTAGGGATAGCAGTTCTGATTTGTAAAAAATGAGTAAATGTTTTCTAGGTCAAGAAAAAATAAAACAGACAACAGGAAATGTTATGAACAGTCCTGCGGTCACAGCATTCAGAGTATCAGGCAGTAAGCTCAAAGTCCTGCCCTGGTGACAAGTGCTCATGTAAAGCTGATCATCCCTATCCAGAGACTGAGGAACATACATATGCATACCAAAGCTCACAGATTACTCAGAGCACTCTCTTTTTTGCATGTAATTACAAATCTTTTCCTTTCAGAGGCTGTGCCAGCATAAGAAGCTCCTGTGACAGCCCCACAGTTGTGACAGTACATCGGTATTGGGACAGAAGGGGGAAGGAACTCCTCACGTCATATGCTGGCACTGGAAGCAGTGCACTTGTAATCACAGTCTTTGTTAGAGGCGTGCAATAAAGCAGGACTTTCATGCTGGAATGGGAGGCTCGAGTGCTCTTCTACCAGGCTCATGGACACGAGGTTCCAGCCCTTCTGTGAGAGGATGCTACATCCCAAATCATCAACTCCCACCAAATCTTGCATGTTCTTACAGAAAGCTTCACTTTGAGCAAATGACTTTAAAAAGAACCCTAAATTACTAATTGATTTTACCACATTGCAGCTTCGCACGCTTTACACCAAAGGATACAAAAGTCACCATCAAATTTACCTCCATTTAAGAGTTTCAATTTCCAATTTTATTGCGGGCTTCTTATGAAGTGTATTTTAAAGACAGCTGCATTAGATTCCAATTTTGCTTTTAAGTAGTGCTACCAATCTAATTAAGTCACCATTCTCCAAGCTCACACTGTAGATGAGCAACACAGTTTTCCAGAGGACTTTAAGTCCTCCTGAGCTCTGTGGAGCCAAGTTGATGGATGCCTAAGCACACCAGAAAATACCTGCACCCATTTAAGAGCCAGGTGGAAACACCCTGGGGACAGCCAGCTGGGCAACTCAAAATGTAAATAAGTTGTTTTCTTTTCCTGCAGCACAAAATTAATGTTGAAAATTTACCCAAACAAAATGGAAAATGAAAGCAGGATTGAAATAGGACTATTTGGAAGCACACCACACAGGTTTATTCTAAACTAAGTTTATCTACAGTAGTAGCCATGCTCATATTTCAGTACAACCTAGGTTTTGCTTCCCCATATCAGAAAGCTGGAGTTCTCCAGCTTTACTCTCCACAATCCTGCATATCTTGTTGGCTACTCCTCTAAGACAATCCAGTCAACCTGACCACAATCATTCATTATTGACTGCATTTGGGATCTCATTTGCAACATCAGGGATGACTCAAAAACCCAAGGAGTCTGGACTGAGCAAGATAAGCTCAGCTGAATGTGGCTGTTAGCAATTCAGGTCTTCAAAAACCACAGGAGCATTGCTCTATCAAAGACCAGAAGCAGCACTTGAATCTGGTACTTAAATATTGAGCCCCAGGTAGGAGAAATTAGCTGCAAGTCCTGGGAAGCATAGTGCTGCTGGTGGCTTGTAGTACTTCCTTCATTCAGTCAACTCCAACGTGCTTTAGACCATAACTATCAACACTGCTTCTTCTTCCCATATTCTGGACATAACTAGTGGCTAGTTCTATTAGTTTATCTTCATTTTTAAAATTTCTACAAAGGATTTCAAGCAGCACCTTGCTTTTTCTCTCCTTCTCTCAAAGCCAATGCTGGGGTATACCACACTTTCTGTTCCTGAGATCCAAACCATGGATGCCTCTTCCTGGCGCTCCAGTAACCTTAGGAAGAGAGGCCAGTGTGGTGCAGACAAGTTTCTCACTGTCTGATCTGGCCTGGAAAGTGCCCTTATTGTCCCACTTTGCCTCTTCAGTGTCCTTCCCATTTACCTCTACCTGCAATAGGAAGGTCAGGGCCTCTATCGCTTTTGACAGTTGAATGAGCCTTCGTAATTCCATTTGGCAGGACACCGTCTTCCCATCAGCCTTCCAGAAGCTTTTAATTAATTTATACTTTTGACCTACACAACAGCCTCTGGCGATAAGTTCTACAATTTAATAATACGTTACATGAGAATGTATGACTTTTTGTTTTAGACCTGATGCCTGATAATTTCACGGGGCATCCTTCTGTTCCAAAAAATAATAGCTTCTTCCTTATTTCCTAGCTAGATAGGAAATTTCAACATCTCTGCCCCATGTCTAACTATTTTCTCTGTCCTGATACGAAAACCATTCCACCTTTCTCATAAACTCTCTGTGGGTGGAATTCAGATTAAAACACTTCGATTTAGTTGTGGAGTTAAGATATCTACCTCATAGATTGACACCTACAGATAGAAGCCTAAATTTAGGTGTCTAGATCTCTGAGCTAAATAACTCCCACCTATCATTTTTAGTTCTATCTTTTATGAGACAGGATGAACAGAAGTGCACGTATTAATCAATATGTGGGTTTGTCAAACATTTATATAGTGACATAATCATATAATCATGTTTTTCTTCTCCTTTTTTCTTTTTCAAAATTTTCTGTCATTCAGCTTGAATTTTTGATTGCTGCTGGTCATTACATCAGTGCTTTCAGAGAGCTATCCACTCTATTCCTGAGTGATAATAACTTAATGTTCAACCCATAACTGAATAAGTATAATACACGAATGAATATGTATATTCCCAGAGAAACTACTTTGCATTTATTAGCATTGACTTTCACATGCCATTTCTGACACAGTCACTCACTATCATGAGAACCACCCGCCTCTGTTCTCAGGGTTACATTTGACTCCCTCAGTGAACTTTGTGTCATCCACAAACCTTGCCAATACATTACTGAACAGCACAGGTCCTAACTCTTAATAGTTGTGTGACCAAATCGTAACGCTCCTTTCAGTAGAAACATTGATGTTTACTCCCAGTTTTTGTCCTATTTTTTCTCTGTCTTACTTACCTACAAGAGGACACCTTTTTTTCCTCAGCATAACTGCTTTAAGAGTCTTTGCCGGAAGACTTATTGACATTTGTTTGGGAGTCCTTACACACTATATCAACTAGATCAGCCTTACCTACAAGCATGTTGACATCTTCAAAGAGTTCAAATAGATTTATGAGACATGGTCTCCTTCTGCAAGAACTGTAATGACTTTTTCCAAATAAATCACGTTTATGAAACCGTCTACTGGTTCTCTTCTTTATTATTGCAGTTTTTACCCACTTATTCAGTTTGGAAGTGAGATCTCCTGATCTATGGTTTTTCACATTAGTCCTAGAGTCCTTTTTCCTCAAGGCTGAAGACACATTTGCCACTTCCCATTCTTCTTACAGTGTGGTCAACTTAAATGACACTTTTCATGCTACATTTAGCTTTCTCTTAATCTAGTGTTTGAGGTCTTTCAGAACTCTTGATTGAGTATCATCTTATCTTGGTGCCTTCTTACTGTTCGTTTTATTGATTTGTTCCAAAATGTCCTCTACTGAAACTTCATTTAGGGACAATTCCTCATACCCTCCACTGCTTCACCACTAATGTACCCCTTTCCATCCTTCCTCTATTATTTGTTCCATATTACAGCTTTCTGCCAAGTTTCTGAGGCATTTATTATATCAATAACTTCCTTTAAAATCAGACATTCTAGTTCACCTCTTTTAGGCTTCAGACGTGCAGCATTTGTATTTCTATATTTTTTATTGATCTAGTTGCCCATTCTTCACAGGGCCTGCTTAGCCTGAACTTTAATTGCTGAGACAATTCTTTGCAATTTCCTTCCTCAATATTATTGATTTTAGTTCTTTCCATTTTTCTAAATTACAAGAATTTGCTAATTTCTCTTGAAGAGGAGCTGCCATCTTGAACCACGTTTTGCTGCTTAGTTGGTGAGTTTCCACAAATCTCAACTATAAAAATGTCTCATTGTTTCGGAATGTTAAAACCTTGCAATCTAGTTTCACATTGATTTATATAGCTTATCTCTCTTGTAAAAGCTACCTCGCCAACAACTGAAAATCTGCTTGTCTGGTACTGGGACAATTTATAACATCATATTCCACTTTCACAATTTCTTTCCCACTCATTCCTCTGTCGTTGGTATACACATGATTCACAACAACCGTTCTTTCTAACACTAAATGTGGATACAGAGATCCAGAAAAGGCCTCAACAGGGCTGCAAAAAAGGAGACTTCCTCCCAGATTTTAATAATACATTTTGTTAACACCTACCAGAATGAGACATGCATGATCATTCACTCATGTTTAACTTCTGTTTTTCTATAATTCTTATATCTTGCTATGACAAGCTTCAGCCTCAGTCAGTCATCTCCTTTTTTTCACTTGGATATTTATTTACTCTTCTGACTCATAGAAGTTGCCCCTTCTTATTTCATACTCTTGATCTCTGGATCACATTCTCCAGTTTCTCAAATTCACTGAAAGTTTGACCCTGACCTTCAAAGTGTATCTTGGGGTTTGCACAAATTTTGTGACTGAGTTCTTTGTTAAATCATATAAGCCATTAATTAACATACTGAATAGAACTGGGTCCAGGACATACCCTACCTGGGTGTCAGTGAAAATAACTTCTCAGTCTGACAGCACACCATTGCCACCCATGTGACAGTAATATCACACACCTTCTAAATGATGAACCTGAAGCTATGAACTGCATCCTGCCTGCCAGGACAATTAACTTGGCCACGATTTCCCTTACTCCTTTCAGAATCCAGACCAGAGTCTGCAGAAAGGAGGGCTGCCCACTAGATGGACTATTCCGAGAACACTGCAGGCCATCTTTGCTGGAAGCCCACTTATGGCCTCTGATCATGGCAGTATGTGGATCTATCTGCACATATGCCATAAATCTCATTGCCCCAGGAAGCACTGGCTTTTCTATGCTTTCACAATACAGTTATGTGTTAGAAGAAGGGCTGCAACATATGGTCTCTCCCTTATACAGAAAGAAGGTAAGTGTCTCACCCAGCCAGAAATACTGGGCACACTGATATAGACCATATTTCTTTAGTCTGCTTCCGAGGGAATAATGTGGAACAGTTTCAAAAGCTTTCCTAAAGCAAAATATGTCCCATCTGCTGCCTCCTCTTCATCTACTAGACATTATTTTCTCAAAGAAGGAAATTACAGTGAGATTGCATGATTTATTCTTGGTAAATCCATGGTGTTGTGTTTTTTGTTGTTTTTTTTTTAATCTCCTATTTGCTTTAAATTGATCATGGGTGGTTTTTTTTTCAGACTCGTATCTGTGAAGAGTGGTCTCTCATTTCCTGATTTCTATTTTTTCAAGTTAACTGTTTGCCCTTGTATACTGCTCAGTGATCTCACCTCCCCTTCCAAGAACTTCCAGGACAGTCACTAATGCTTCAGTAATTGCTTCAGCTACTGTCTTCACCCAGAGCAGTTTGAGGCCAGAGCTTCTGATCTGGAAGAGAAAAGACAGAACAAATACAAGGCACAAAAACAGTGTAAAAGGACACGAGGGAGTAGGCCAAGCCCAGATTAGTTGCTCTTATCTCCCCTTTGAGGAGGCTCAGGCTCCTCTCACAATGGGCAGTTTAGAAGAGCACAGCATAGCAGGAAGCTGCCTCCCAGCTGAGGAAAAGCAAGCTGACAGCTCCAGGAAGGCTGTATCTCAAAATACATTTACAGTTAAGAACTTTTGGTCTGCTGTGCTGAAGGGAATTTAAATACCAGGAGCAACAGTAGCTGTGGATGTGATGACAGAGATTTGCAGACTTGTAGGCAGAACATGAAGGGGTCTTTTATGAGACACCTATGTGGATGCTGGAAAGTGCTAGGGAGGAGCGTGAGGTCCTACTGCATGTCACAGATTTTAAAGAGAAATGCAAGTGAAAGATCCTGGAAGGCAAAGTCAAACTGCTGGCTAGAAGATTTAGCCCTAGGGTACTGTTGACAGTTTCTCCAAAACCCTTCCAGTTACACACACAACTCCAATTAGGCAGAGGAGAAGAAGACACTATCCGGAGGTGACGGTCTCCATCAAAAGTCAAAAGTGAAATCAGACTTTTCACAAGAAAAACGTATATGATGTGTTTAATTAAGTGGGAGCTGGGGGAAATCTGTCATGAGCTAAAACAAACATTGCTAAGGGTCGGTAAAATAAAAATGCTCTGTGTATCCAGCTAGTTCAGAGAGAGAGCTCAGCACAGGGATGACAACAGTTCATAGGAGAAATTGTATTGTATCAAGATGACATCAGATGAAGAAGTCAAACAAAGTTGCCCCCTTCCCAAATTAAGAACTAAAAGTGCATGTATATAAAGCAAAAGTAATTTTTTAAAAAGCTGGATTAAATCACATAATAAAATCACATCTTGATACAGCAAAAAAAAAAGTAGAACACAATGACGAAGCTGATGGTATACCATAGTATATAGACACAAGCAGTCAAAAAGAGAGCACAGATCATAAGAGTGAAATAATTTTTCATATATTTCAAAACTGTTTAAAGGAATTTAGTGACACTAAAATTTGTAATGGAAGAGAGTATTCTGGCTGTACTGGCCCAGCTGTAAGAATGTAAGTGTATGAGTGGAGTTATCAGTCACCAGTGAAAGAAGAGTAAGTGTTTAATGCTGAGAGGAGAAATACTAAACATGGGGACCTCTATTATTCATAAATAAACTGAGCTAATGGTACAAAGAAATAAAAGGCTGAAAAAACAATTTACAGAAACAAAGTATGACTGCTTTTCAAAACTATTAGATCCTGAACATTCAGGAAGACAGGCTGCTCTCTGCTTAAATATTATGCAAGATATGAAAGGAGTATTTTCGAGAAGAGTTAGTCAATGGACCAACAGAGAATACGGGCGGCTCACACAGAACAGAAAAATGTGTCTTGTGGTGCAATGGTTATGACTTAGGAGGCCTTAATGGACAAGGAGCTAACCACCAACGCTCAGGGTAAAAGCGTGATAAAATGGGAGAAGTCATTAGAAATAAGGAATCAGTTCCACCTCTGGGTACAGCACCACTGAAACTACTAGTATATCTAATTCTGATGTTCACATTTAAAGCTGTTGAAAGATTAGATTGGGGGCAGGAAAGAGCTATAAGAGGTATATGAGAAGAACATGTAACAGAGAAACTTAAACAGCTCAATTGTGGTGTGATTCGATAACTACCTTCACAAGGGGAAAATATCAACCAGCACTTTTTAATCTAGCAGAGACAGAAGAAAGACTAAGGGCTGAAAGATGGAAGTGATTCAAACCAGAAATGAAACACACATTTTTTAACAGTAGTGATGATTAAATTTGGGAACAAACTACCACCTGAAGTGATGGATTTTGCAACTCTTGACATCTGGAACATATGTTCCTGTGAAAAGTTCAAGTTTTGATAAATAAGAATATGTTTTTCCTGGGGAAAAAAAAAACCAAACCAATTTTGTCAGAAAATTCCTAGCCATTATTTGGGTTACTTCTCTGTTATAAAATGATACTAGATGAGCCAGAGACATTGCTCTGCACATTGAAAGTTGTTAAAAATGATAATTAAAAGCAGAATAATGGAATTCCCAGATAAGAAACACGATATTGCAGGAGCTAATTATCACAATGTCTGTAATGGACATCTTGCATCACTAATATTTTAGAATTATTTTCACATAACTTTATAATAATGATCTAAAGGGAACTGCTTGACATTGTCTAGATGAAGGTTCAAAAACCTTTTGCAGGCAAGGCCTATTCCAAAAGAATCCTATACAGCCAGGTATTTGGGATGCTACATGAAGTCAAACGACAGACTGGCACACAGAGATCAGAATAAGAGCCGGAACACCGCCTAATATTTCAAACAGGTACTCCACTATAAGATTAAGCTTTTATGTAGAGGCATTTAAGTGACAGTATTCCAAATATAATTTTTGTAATTGCAATCAAGGCACCAAGAACTCTTGTGCAAGTGCTTTTTATACACTACAGGAATGAAATAAGGCACATAAGGCACAGACAACTTGTAAAGCATCATTTAACATACCACAATCATTAACAAATGTGCCAAGGACAGCTAGTACATCTGTATGTAATTCAAGCGGAGGAGTTGGGTTCCACATTATTTATTTTTTTTCCGAGTAACATACTTCAGAAAATTCCAGCTTATCCTGAGTCAATAGAATGTGAAGTACAACTGAAAAAAATACCCTCTCGGGAATTTTCATTGGACTGAGAATTGTGGCACTTCTCAGTAAATGTCAGGCTTATCAGTGTTGTGAGTAAGCATCAGTTAGCTCTCAAACAAGCTGACTCTGTTCATTTTTCTCAGTACTGTATGTAATATTCTCCTGGCAGGGAACAGCTCTTTTAGTAGACTGCAGCACAAATTTGTAAAAGAAGCTTGCCTCAGCTCTGATCCAAAAACTAAAAGAGATCTAGTATATACTATATCACTGCAGAATAATCTGCTTTTTGACTTTAACCCCGGACTGTTGGAAGTTAAAGCAATGTAAGAAATATCGGTTTTTCCTTTTAGAGAAAAGCATAGATTAATTGTGAGAAAACGCTCTTGTTAATATTTGGTTACCTACTTCAAATTACATTGGTAGCTTCAAGTATGTCTTTGACCCGTGAGTGGTTAATGACATCAATATTTGCAACACATTTTCATCCTTTTATAAGAGTTCTTTGTTCATTTCCACCATGTAAGCTTTTCTCTTTATATTGCTAGATGAGACCTAGCAGCATCTTGGTGAGATCTTCATTAGCATTCAAATAAAAATTCATTGCTTGCTTCTATAGTGGGGGAGATGAGTTCAGTGCTCACTGTTACCATCAGAAGTGTTTACATTCACAGCTACGTTTCATTTTCTTTTGACAGAACATAACAAAGCACAAGAAAGCCTGCACTGGGTCAGATCGAAGGTTCCCCTACTGCAGCGCCTGCTTTTACATACAAACGTCTGGGGAATGAGCTTAAGAACATAGCCAGAATACAGTGATGCCTTCTTGGAACATTATTCTGTTTCCCAACATGCCTCTGGACTTTTTGAACCATCATCTATGGGTTTACTGACTAACATGTTACGCCATAACTTCATTTCTCTCCCTTTTCCTAATAACTCCAGAACACAAGTAAACTTTGAGCATCCATAATATCCAACAGCAAAGGATTTTGCAGCTTAATTGCAAGTTCTGTGAAGAACCATAAGCCAGATTGATTTCAAGTTCTTGCTTTGGAAGAGACACTAAAAGGGCTACTCGGTTTGGCAAGGAGGCAACAAGAGGAATATGAGTAAGGCTTATAAAACTGTGGCTGTAGCTACAAGAGGTGCACAGTCCTGGCAGATGACTGTCAGTCTGACCCACTAGAGCAGTTCTTATGTCGCTGTAACTAGATTACCTGCATCTTCAGTAGTCTTTCACTGGATTCCACAATGGATTTCTGAAATGTGGTTTCTCACTGGAAAAACATCCCCTACCAGACCAGATTTTATCCATTTATGCATTTTATTCTCATAATTTCCACTCACTTGCTCAGTACAGATTCCAATGTGACGGTCTGCAGTTCTCCACTTCACTCCTGGGGACCTTCTCAGTGACTGTTGTCACATTAACCATCTTCCATGCCTCCTGCAGGGAGACTGATTTAAGTGACGGGTTACAAACTATAGTAGCTCTATAATTGCGTATTTGTTTTCCTTCAGAGCTCTTGAGCGTAGACCATATGGTCTTGGCACTTTCTGACTCTTCATCTTATCAATTAGTCCTAAAATGCATTTTAGTGTCATTTAATTTGAGACAGTTCCTTACACTTGTCCCCATAAGTTTGACTCTCCAGGGAGAATAACCAACCTCAACCACAGTGAGCATCAACGAAGCTTTGTCTGCCTCTCAGTGCTTTTCCTCTCTTACAGTAATTCAAAAATCTCTGGAAAAGTACCTGATTGTTGTAATTTTAAACACTTCTACTGGCAGTTTTTATTATCCTTTTACCAAGTTGTTCTTTAAGGTTTTCCCTTGCCTGCCCTACAGGTTTAGCTGGCTAGTGTATGTTTTTTCTTGGTGGGTTGGGTTTTTTTTGTTTGGTTGTTTTTTTGTAAGTTCTTCTTGTTTGTTTGCTTTGGGTTGCTGTTGTTTCATGTTTCTTTTTAAATAGTTTCTTTATTTGTTCGGAACTCCCAGACTTTGAATACCAACTACCACTTGGCAGTTGGAATATTGCCTTTTTTGTCCCCTGCAGAATCATTCCACTTCATGATATATTGCTCTGAGCTTCGGATAGGGTGTTTTCATATAGTTTCTCATCTTCTGCATGCTTATATCCGCTGCTTTTAATTTCCTTTTAAGAAGCTCCTGCATTTTTGAATAGGTCCCATTCATAAGTTAGTTATTACTGTGAAGTAGTTATGGGGGGAATCAAATACCCTTAAGACAATCTGTCATTAATGCCTCAGAAAAAAAGAAAAAAGTCAGGTATTCACCCAGGTATTTCAAAAGCAAGCAGGCTTTGGAGGAAAGAGAACACCTCCAGCCGGAAAGGAAAGGATAGAGAGCACTGCCACCACACTGCACCCTTGTGGTTTACAGGAATTAATGATTTACATGTCACAGATAAGCTGTGTTGTTTTTTGGGTGGCTTACATCCAGCTCATGTGGGAAAAAAATGGTCTCACAAAACAACAATAACAAAAAAAAGCACCAACCCAAGAACAAAAACAAAGCAGCTAGTATTTGCTGGAATGCAATGTGAGCCACATCCCCCTCTCTGCAAACCAGGGCAAGCATACAGGGGTAACAGCTCTTTGGGTCTGGCCAATGTTGAGCCAGACTAGGACACATCAGCAGCACGTCAAACTCAGCACCTTTAGGATTCTGGTCCCTCTCAGGATACCAGTGTGTCCAGGTAGCTTTCTGCTCGCAGCTCAGGGTGTCCCAGCGCAGCAGCACCCTGTCTGCAAAAACAGGCTCCCTTCTCATGCAGACAAGATGTATGAAGTGCAGTGTAAATGGGAATGCAGAGCAGGCAGCTGGCAGCACCCTGGCAGGCCTGCAGACACACAATAACTCACACAGTGAGGTCTACCAGATGTTTCAGCCTCACAAGGAAGCCACACGCATGTCCTACTGCTGGAACTGTGTTATGCCTCCTGCCACGCTGCTCTCCTGCAAGAGTGCTGGAAAAATGCTGGTGGTTTGAGAATTACTTTCCCTTCCTAAAACTGGTGGTACCACAGGTTTGTGTAGTCAAGTAAATATCAACAGGAAATAAATCACAGCTCGGAGAAATGCTGTTCTCCACCCTTCCTCCAGCATCACTTGTTTACACTGCTGCGCTGCAATCTGAAAAATGCCATCTATAATGAATACTAACTAGTGGGAGTCTCTCTCAGCAATGTGTTACTAAGCCTGATTGCTGTGCAGTATAATACGCTCGGAGAGAGCGGGGGCTGGCTGCGTGTCTCTGCTCCATGCAGTCATAGAAACTGTCAAACCTAGGTGCCTCTGTGATCTCCAAGCAGCATGTCTCCCTACAACCTTTCCTAGCTACCCATTTATTTTTAAAATGTTACCTTGTTACTGCAGCCCTGTTCTTTCAACCAATTTTATTGTCATTATTATTTCTATTTAAAATTCGTGTACTTTTGCAATTTAATCTTTTTTCCAAGCCAATTCACAGCAATATGTTAACTGCTGCCTTGTAATAGAAGTCACCTAGAGGTAATATTCAAAAGTCCTCCCTATTAAGAAATGACTCACCTCTCTGTTACAAAATCTGCACCGAATCGCCTTTCTCTCCTGCCCTCGGTAAATTCATGTGTCTCAGCTCCATCACCACGAACGTTTCCAGCCTCGCGCTGAGTGCCTGCCTGCACAGGGCACACACAAAACCAAAGGATGCCAGAATGACAGAACACTTTTCACGCATCAGTGATTCCTGAAGTACTTCTGCAGCTCCTCAAGCTAAAAGAACCAGGAAGGAGAAGGGGGCCTGTACCAAAGAAGACGGTAAAAGAAGGGATGAAGCAGTTAAGCGTCCTAACAGGTCCCCCGCACACCCTTCAAAATTCCTGCTCTCAAAATGGAATGCATCTGCCTTTATTTTGGGACTCGGAGGATACTTTGCATTTCTCTCCTCTGCCAGTGGGTTACATCTTCCAAACATTTCGAGGCACGGCCGTGATAACTCTACATAACAAAACGCACAGGAAAGAGGTACTGACCACAAGGCTTGTTAATGCATGATTAAGAGTTTGTTGAGGCATGGTTTTTTGCCCTTTGGAATACTGAATTCAGGCATAACTAAAGTTTCTGAAATCCAGCAAAGGGTTCATCCTGATGCAATGCATGTTCATCGTTTGGCTGATACACAGGAGCGTTTGTATAAATATACATACGCCTCCTGTACACAAATGCCCCAGCAGAAGTGCTTTGAGACAAAGCCTAATACTTCGCTTTGGTAAGATCAAACTTAACTGTCAGGTGGCTGTTTTGAACTGCAGATACGAGAACTCATCACACATGCACTTACAATGAGCTGTGCAAAGGTCATTCTGTTCAGTGAATAAGCCCGTGTCAACACTGAGCATATATTAGAGTTCAGAAAACACTTTGCTGAAGAGATCCAGGCTTTCTGGGTTAAAAGGTTATGAAATTTATTCTAATCTCTATTTCTATTTTCTTAGATCTTCACTACCGATCTATTACAGGGAAGGAAGTTAGCGCAGCTAAATTCAAGGTTTCCCAACTTCTTCTTTTATATGACTGATCATATCTCTACAAGACTATTCAGAGTTGTAGGACAAAATGTTCAGAATACTCCCAAGCTAACTTGAAATTTTTTATTCATGTAAAACTGAATTTGCTCCTTAATTTCTCAGACTGATTTTTTTTTGTGTGCATGTTAAAATATTCCTTTCACCATTTTCTTGAGAATCTTTTGTGCCTCTGTGCTTTAGCACGGGTTTTCTCCTGGTAAGAAGTCTATATCATCACCTTCACAACTGTCCTTAAAGTTCTTACATGTTGAAGCAACTTGAATCATTAAAAGTTTTATTCTATGAGTCAAACAGAATAGCTAAGACACCAATAGATCTAATTTCCAGGAAAAGAAAAGCACTAGCATAATCTGAATTGTTTCTAAGCACTCAGAAACTAATAAGGAGATGGGGGCCTGTCAACATTAACTCCTCATGAAGAAATCAAGCTGACTCCCTCTAATTTTCCTTTCTGGTAGATAAGACTTCGCAGACAGGGAAGAAGCTGCAGATGCCACATACCTCAATGTTACTGAGGCATGTAACTTTTCCCACATGACATTCACGAGTGCAAGAACACCCAAGTTGAAGACACAATGCAAATCTGGTTGGAATCCACACCCCGAGATCAGTTTCTAAAAGGCTCACTGTGAAACGAAAAGGAGAAATTGAACGGTTATTCAGCTTTCATCAGTTCCATTCAATATTTTATTGATAGCCGAGCTGAAGAAGTGGACTGTTTATTAAACCTGTCAAGATTAAATCTGTGAAGAGTGACTACAAATACACAGGAGATAGAAGTATTAAAAACTTTTGACAACTTGGACAAGTTGTCTATAAAAATAGGAATCGTCTCAATTGTAATAAGTATAGCATTTTAACGTAGGCAGGAGCAAAGTGCACAAATACAGCACATGCATCAGGTGGGCAGAAAGCAGACAGCAAAAAAATAAAGGTTCTGATACCTCACAAGCTGAACAGGGTTCATTCTCTTGAGCAAAGAGAAAACACTGCATGGATACATTAACAAAAGAATTACCTACAAGACATCTTGCAGGTCCTCTTACTGTATTCAATATTAGTAACGCCTCAGTGCACAGGCATGTCCAGTCTTGGATAATGCTCCTCAGGAAGGGTTGACAGGGTGAGCAGCAAGCATAACAACAGCTAGAGGTCTGGAAAACATGACCTGAATCCAAAGGCTGAGAGCAGGAAGGGCTCAGAAAACAGAAGAATGAGGAAAGAGGCAATAACAATCCTGACAGGGTTGGGACAGTCAGGACAGGTGCAGTAACAGTCCTGTAGCACACAAAAGTCTGCCACAAAGTGGAACAGAAACAATATTTCTGCATATGCCACAAATGCCATAAGCAGGTCTGATTCTGCTGTGAAAGGAGATGCACCGGGCAATAATCTACTGAGATTTCTTCCAGCTTTATTCTACAATGATTCTGTGCTCAACTGATGCTGATCACTTTGCCTGTACTCAATTTGTCCTGATGTACCCTAGTGACTTCATACTGTAATTGCTCATACACATTTACATCATTTCTGCATTAACATCATCATTAAGGTTACAGTGTTATACCTTCAACTTACCATCTTAAAACTATCTGTCTTACAAATACCTTATCAAAATGCTATTTGCCAAACCAGCTTGACTTGCAACTCATTAATCAAAAGCCATTTTAATAATTAGTGCTCAAATATTAATTCACTGAAATCTTTGTATTTTAATTTTCCTTTCTAACCAGCACAACGGGGAAAATATATAAGCATTTGGCACCACTGCTTTCAGTATCATGGAGCCTAAATTAGAGCTGCTGCTGGCGGTGTCTCCCATTCCAGTGACACCTACAGCTATGACAATATTAGGAAAAAAAAAATAAAAGCATAAATCTTAGGCCTCTCAGATTCAAACTCATAGAAGACAGCAGAGTGTTGCTACTGCCATTAGTATCTGGTCCAATCCCTATTACAAAAACAGAACCCACATCACCTAAACCCATGCTGACATCAATATTGGAATTTTTTTTCAAAATAATCCATTTTAGTGATTACGCATCCTGTGTGATGAATGAATTCCTAATATCTCTGCCACTGCAATTCAACCTGTTATCTCCAGCCACTGCTACACTGCACACGGAATAAGTTAACAGAATGACACAACTGTGTCTTAGCAGTTACTTGCTTCAGGTGCCAAAGGAAAGCAGTGCTGCCTTATCAAACAGTTATAATCAATTACTAAATATTGATCAAACCCAGCTATAGCTCAGCAAAATTAAATGGTTGTGTTGCAGTATTGCTAGAAGGAGAACAAAGACCCTCACAAAGCTGTGCAGGTTCTAAGAGTTATGAAAATGTAGCTCAACCTCACTGGCATACAGTCAGTTAAATCAGAGTTATACAAAGCCAGAAATAATGCAAGCCACAGACCTTGTTAGCTCTGTACATCCTTACACCATTGTTAACCTGAGTTGATACATCAGAGAGGAAGTCCAAAAGATTTCAATTTCATCATGTTAATTCTTTACATTACCCTCTCAAGAGTCACACTCTCTCACGCTGCTGTCATTTTCTCTTTCATTCTGATTACCTTCTTTGCAACATATTGGTTTTCATACTTTTACTGAATAATTCCTCATCTATTATATCTATAATTATTCTAATAATTAAGCATGCCTTTTCATCAGCTAGCAGCTAATTACTCCTGCTCCTACCCAGCTTGCTCAGAAAACAGTCAATTCATCTGTATCCCTTTCACTCTCACTGTTGCTAAGCAGTCGGTGCCAGTCAGCAGTGGCACAGTGACTGGCGTTGTGTGGCTCACCCTGGCTTGAAGTGTATTTCGCAGCATCTGACTGGTACTCGGAGCAAATGCTTTTCACGTGTAAGCAAGCTTCAGTCACATGCTGAAGTACAGCACCTGTTGGTAAAGGCTGCTTATCCCTGCCACTTCCAGAGCAGCTTCGGAGCTGTTAGTTAGCAGCTACTACTTGATGCAAGGCGCAGTTTGCAATTGGAGAGCTCCAAAAAGAATCAGCTAGAAAGCCAGCCTCTACCACCTGCAGCTTTCCTGCTTGTGCTGTCAGGCCTTACCCGTGGTTTTGTTATGTGCAAACAGAAGTTATGAAGTAGCCAAAGCTCTCCCGCCTCACACACCATCCTTCCAGACTTCTCCGTACACTTATCCTATGTCAGGTAATGTGAGAAGTGGACATTGTCAGCAAGACCCTCTGCTGTGTCACCTTGGTTCCCACAGCCTCTGCTCCAAAACACTCAAACCTCGTATCAAACTTCAGTGATGTGGTGACAAACCAGCCCAGACTGCTTTTTCTCCAGTTACCTGTTATTTTGTCTGTTGTAGGTGGGAGAGAGAAGATGATGCTCGAGAGCAGGGATTCCCACAGGCTCCAGCCCCAGCAGCCACTTCCTTCCCTGTTCACAGTTAATGGTGAAATGTTAGTGGATGATCTTTCCTAGAGATCAGGCTAGGCTAAAATCCTTGACCCTTTCATCCAGTTAGTGATTACAGACTCTGAAATAAAATTTTAAAAAATAAAATGTTGCCAATTGCAAGGGTTGTGCTTGATTCCAGAGAAGGGGAATCCAAAAAAATAATAATAACTTTAAAAATTGTAAAAATAAATAAAATTTTAAAAAAAAAACAACACTCAAAGTGGCAGCCAGAAAGGCAAAATGTTTCTAGATGGCAGGTAGACTATTTTAGGATTCTATATTGGATGCTCAAAGCAAATGCATACAACCTGTCAAAAAAGACTTGAGAGAAAAACAAAAAGCTAGTATCATAAAACAGCAGGATCAGGGAGGCTGTTGGAAGTTAAAAGGTATCCTGCAAAAAGCTGAAGTTGTGTCTGAAAAAGGAAAACTAAAAAGAACATAAATTCTGGCAGACTAAATGTGAAAGCACAATAATGTAGACTGAAGAAAGAGTTTAGAAGCAGTTTGCTGAAGAAATAAAAAAAAAAAATTGTAATAAATCCTTCCTGAACACATCAAGAGCAAGAAGCCTGCAAGAGCCAGTAGGCGATGCAGGTATGAAAGAAATACTCAGAAGAGATAACGCCATGGCAAAAAAATCAGAAACGTTTTTAAAATCACTATTTACCTGGAGAATCTCAAGAAACTCCAAGACCACCATCTCGTTGTAAGAGATTCATAGAAGGCCTGTCCTAATTTAAAACACTGGTAAGAGTAGATTACAAACCAGGCGTAATGAATACCAATCTGTCACCAGGAGGGGATGAGATTCATACAAGGTTTTTATAGAATGTTAAACATGAATCATCTGAGCTAATACTTACAGTACGTAACCTTTTGCTGAAAATGGCTGCTATTATCAAAGGACTGGAAGGTAACTAACAAGAAATCAGATTTTAAAAATAAACCCAGCAGCAACTCAAGAAATCACACAGCACTAAGTCTAATGTCCATACCGGCCACACTGGTGGAAGCTCTAGTAAAGATGAGAATAAGCGAATACATGAATAAATGCAACACGTTAGGAAAAGTAAACACTGCTTTTGCAAAAAGAAGCCAAGCCTACTAAATCCACTGGAATTCTTTGAAGGCAGCAAAAGCACATGAGCAACAGGGATCCAGCTGAGAAATTTCCCCTGTATTTCCAACTCACCGCAAGCTTCCATAAACCTCAAGCATTTAAGGTGATCCCTCCTCAAAACTAAACAGCTGTGGTCTACAAGCAAGGACCTCACAGAGATAAATAACTCATTAAATTTAAGAATTGAAGATTAAACTAAAGGATGAGTTTTCTCAGAGGAAAAAGACCATCAGCGGAGTCCCATGGGGATATGCAATAAGGCCTACAGTGTTCAGTGTATTCAAAAATGATCTAGAAATAAGGTGGAAGAGCAAAATGAAGACCTCTGATTAAAATGGAATTCATTAGGAAAATAATTACTGCAAAAATGTAAAGACATGATGACACTGAGCAGACTCGCAATAACATGGAAGACAAATTTCAGTGCTGACAACTACAATCTGGCTATCTGAGAAAAGCAACACTAACTTTCCAAACAGCGCGAGGCACTCTGAACCAGTCTGCACAATTTAGGAATCACATTTTGAAAGTATAAGGCTAGTTCTATGAATACATCACCTCACTGCTCGATAGCAGTCAAAAAAAAAGAAAGAAAATCTTAAGTTTAATCTTAGGGGGAAAAAAAAGTATGGCTATGCCACTGAGTGAATTCATGCTGCGTCTGCTTCTCAAATATCAAGGGCAGTTCTGCTATCCTCACCTCAAGTAAAATAAAAAAGAAGAAGAAACAAAAAAAATCTCTAAAAGGAGAAAGAAATGATACATGGCAGAATGACAAACACGATAAGAAGTACAAAAACGCTTCTATGTGAAAAACAAAGTTAGCATGCAGAGGTTGAATAGGAAGCGATGACTTGCCATTTGTCTTTCCCAATTGTACTGAGCAGGCCAGGTGCCAGTGAGGGGAAATGGACATTGTACGAGCACTCTGTCACCTGCCTTTTTGTTCAGCTACTGAAGCATTCATATTCTGTCACAGGAATTTCAAGGCATGTGTAAGAATTACGACAGCTAGGTTTCAGGCACAGATTTCAGACAATCCCAGCACGATTTCAGGAAAAAACATATGGGGAGTAAAGGAGGAACAAAAGACTGCTGTACTTGCAGTACTTTCTGTGCCTGTTACTTCTAAATCATCACTCATTAGAGGTCTCTGCTTCCTTTCCCATCTGCCCCTTCCCACACTACAACTTTAGAATTAAAAGCAAAAAAAAAAAAAAAAAAAGCAAACCAGAACCATCACCACAGAACACTTAGGCAGCATTTACTAACATTTAACTGACTACAGCAACCCGGCCAGGTTGCCTCCATAGCATTTTAACACAGCTCCTTTCACCTTTTTACGCTCCCCTCATTTTTCAAACTCATTTGAGCATTGTGGGTTCAGGTTATTAGCTTGGCTCCTTCAAGGACGGCACTGCTTTCCAGTCAGGTGTGCAGTGGATTGCACCAATTGGTCCCCTACCTGCTGACAGCCTTAAACTACTGGTGAGCTATTAATAATACGAAAGCAATCATTTTAATTGCAACCCGGTGTCTAGAATTTAGGATCTGCACAAAGAGTTCCTTCTATCTAAAATATTATTGTCCCATTGTGCATTTTGGAGTTCAGCTCTCATTAAAAGTAATAGAGGGAAATAGTCTGTGGCAAACGGAATGTGTTTGTTTTCACAGTTCACCTCCTGCTCCTCTACATGAAAACATACTCTCACTCAGTGACAAGACCACAGCTGTTGCCATCTTTTAGTTACCTGCTGAGTGCAATATTTAGCTTGAGGGACACTGAAGTTTTCTGTTTGTTAGTTATCAGGTCAATAACTCTCACCTTATCACTTCACTTTCCATTCTGTTGATAAAACCTGTCAGCCTTCCTTGAGTGGTTCCCGGCCCTCAGAAGAAATCACATTAAATTGGCACAACCAAGTAAATCTGTAAGGGACGTACTCCTGACTTACCAAAGGGAAGGGGGGAGGGCTTGAATTTCCCTCCCCGCTCCTTGCACAGCTCCGATGTCCCAGTACTCAGAGCTGTGTTGAAATCCTCCCTACAGATTCAGCAGTTCCAATCAGCTCAGGTCTCTCAATATGGCCCAGAGGAGATGTCTGTGGAGCCAAAATTGATATGGTTAAGTGCAAGAGACAATAATCATCTCTTCAAGTATAAGCTAAAAATACCCAGAAGAAAGTGGAATTTATAATGGAGATTTTAAAGATCTGTGACATACCAGAGCCTGCACAAGGGTTTTAATGAGAAGGAAGGCAATTTAATTGGTCAGTGAGGGCAGATGCTTTCCTGGGTGAGGGGTCTAGAACGGCTCACATTCCCATTTAATGCCACGAGCATCAGCGTGGTGCTTAACATGGCTGCAACAAGCCCCTGGTACAGCAGCACATCATCAGAATCGAGAGAACCTTGATAATCAACGTCTCCGTGCTGTCAGATCACAGAGCAGAGCTGCGAAGAGGAAGCAATATCAAGAGGAGGCAAAAGCTGACAATGAAACATTTCCAGAGGTAATTGCACGACCGACCATCTTTGGTTGTTGACATTCGTTTAATTATTGTGATACAGCTCGGCGTCGGGCACAAAGTGAAAACAGCCCACTACATGTTAAGGTCTGTTAATGCGGCATTAACAGGGAGCTGCTGAGTACAAGGGTTAAAATCTGCAGGTCTCCCATGTGAAAACACTTCGGGAGTGTATGTCACCGTTCAAAGGAAACCCAGAAATAACTTCCATGGACCATTCAATTATAGGCAATCACCACACAGCACTCCCTCTACTTGTGGCATTGCTCATCAATCAGGTTTCCTGTCATTATGTCTCTTCTCATAGCAGTCACCAAAAGGCTCTGAGCTCCCTCCGAATTCATGTGACATTTACTGTCAGGGGCTGTCAACACCAAGAGATTCTCCCAGGGCCTCGGAGTTCATCACAAAGCAACAAGATACATCCCCCAACCACGTTCCCAGCATCAGCTCTGGATTACAGTGACTGACTGAGGGGCATTGCAGCAGGCAGAGAAGCACGAGCAGCAGTGCAAGCTCCAGCCTATGCCCAAATACCTTCCCTTCATTATTTTCACATTAGAAAAACACAACCACATTAAGAGAAACACAGCTCAGGTTTTAAGTCTGTGATTAATTATGATCTCCTCAAAAACATCCCTTATAAACCCATTAGTAGAAAGATGAGATTGTTTACTCAGAAATGTAGGTTTCCCATCTTTAGCACTGATCCTGCATTCATTGTCTGCTTAACAGTAAAGTGACCTAGTGGAATAAATTTATAAACCCTAATAAATTGCAGTTGGCAGTATTGACAGAGTGTGTATACGTACATTTGTTTTTGTGTGAACATATTATAAGAAATCTAATAAAGTAAAACACATTTTCTTTGTCTGTGAGCTGTGAAACTAGATCAGCTGTAATTACAGCGTTTCAAGTATACTTGGTCAGAGCTGCCTGATATTTCCACCATACATTTCTAACTAGAGAAAAAATGTGCATGAAAGCCTGCATCTTCCACGGAGTTACTTCACTCAAGATGCAGAAAAAGGAAATGCAGAGGAAATAATTACCCAACTCATCCCAAGACCAGCGTGAGACAGGAGGAGGCAGTTCCAGGACACGGGGAATGAAGTCCCAGTGGCAATGAGGGATGTGGACACAACTTGGTTTTGCCCAGACTTTAAAGGGGGGGAGCTGACACTGATGAGTATTTAAACCAACAAATAAAAGAGTGACTTCAATTCTAACTCTTTTGTAAAACCTGACAGTTTGTATAACCTCTTAGAACTTCAGTGTTTGGTTTTAGCTTACTTTCTCCAACCAGCCTGGATTCTTCTTTCCACCAAAATAAACATATCCCTTAAGAAGCAAAGTATTTATTTTCTTTAAATTATTATGTGATAACAAACCCAAATCTCTTTGCCTCTTCGGGTCACTCTGTGGGCTATCCCATAAGTCCTCATCATCTGAGCCCAAGAATCCAAGTGATTTTCTGTCAGATTTATAGCCCATTTATCCAGCCCATACCTCACCAATTTGGTAAAACGGTACTACTGGAGACAATGTCAGAAGCCTTGCTAAAGTCAGTGTACACAACACACGCAGCTCGCTCTCTTTGTTCACTGAGCCAGTCTCATCACAGAAGGCAAACAGGCTGGTGAGGCACAATTTGCACCTGTCAAGCCCACAGTGGCTGTTCCCAAAACCTTCTTGCCCTTCACATGCCCTGGCTTTCCAGGAAAAGGTGTGCCACCACCCCTCCAGAGACTGAGGTTACGCTGACTGCTTTAAAACTGCCCAATCCCTCTTTCCACCCCTGTATGCATGACATTTGCCTTTTTCCAATCAACAGAAACCTCTCCTGAATTACCACGACTTTTCAAAGTGACCCTGCAATGACATAGCCTACTTCCCTCAGCATCCTTGGAGGCAAGGGATAAAATCCCACCACCTACTATCAGAAAAGCTGTAGTCAGGCACTCTGGCACCTGCAGCAATTCCTCATGGCTCATCACCTTTGTTCCCCATGTCCTTTCCACTCTCTCCCTGCAAGGACAGCTGACCTGAGCAGGCATAGAACACGCAGCCCTCCTTCCTGCACAGCTCAGTCTCATCGCTCTACCACATTTGCTCCCTTAGACACGTTACCCTACACCAGCCTGCATCTCCAACCTTGGCTATCTCCACTTGATACTCGCTCTGGACAGTCCCATCCCTCACTGCTCAGAGCCTCCCTCATCTCCTCTCCATTCAGCTATTTTCCTTTTCCAGAGTAGAAGCCATAAATGCGCAGCAATTGCACAACTGAAGTTGTTCCAACTCCTGTGGCATCCTCGTGATATGAATCAAAACAGATTAGCTCCGCTATTGACTTGCCAGTTGCAGAAAAGACAGAGTATCACACACCAGGCAGCTGGGGACTTGAAAGAAAACTAGGATAACAGCAACAATAATTCTGTGATTAGCTGAGATCTTGGATAAACCCATGGCAACAAAGAAAGTGTACGTTTCTAGGAGCATTAATTACTGATACTACATTGATGAGAGAGAAAATTATGGCAAGATTACAGAATGGAGGTGCTTATATTTCTATTTTGCATCTAATTTTCATCTCCAAACAAACTTAGTAGGTTGGGAAATACATCTAGTAATATTATAGAGAGACAATCATAACATCCAGTGCTTTATACAGATACATTTACTAAAACAGATAGCTAAACAACTTTATAATTACAGTGTCAGGACAGATCTGTGGAGAAAATGATAAACAACATGCTCCATATGATGCTATAAAAAAAAAAAAAAAGAAAAGAAAAAAGAAAGAAAGAAATCTAGTGGCTGGATAAAGCTTTCAGGATGACAGCAGTGATTCCATATCCCCTTAAAAGCCACATTCAGAGCTGAACCTTGCAGCCGTTGACGCAGACAGAAGGAATAAAGCCGAACAAGAACCACGAGTTCATAACAAGAATTACCAGCAAAGGGAAAACCATATTCTCGAAAAAGAGACAAATTGCCAGAATGACTAAGAATTTATGTGCCTACAGAAGTAAGAAACAGACAAGAAAGTGCACTGTTCAGCTGCAGTGAGCACAGGAGCAGCAACACTCATACTTCTGAAGGAATCCACCAGGGTAAGGAGAATAGGAAGCACATCTATTTCTCACACCGGTGCCGCTGGTTGGGAACTCTGCCATCTCCTGCTGCAGCACAGCTGAACCAAACACAGCAGCACACAGAGCCCAGGATCCTCCACGAGCACCTCCATCACTGAACCAGGCTGCGGGCTGACCGAGGTGCTGTAAGCTCACTTAATGCATTATTTCACACATTTCCATTCACCAACGCTTCATGTATTCCATTTCCCACTTATGAATGTTCATAACTAATCAAATCACTGATTGCAGGATTACTCAAGTTTCTGATCACACCTGACATGACCTTTTTCATAGAATCATTTGAGTTGGAAGGGATCTTTAAAGGTCACCTCACTCCCCGCAGTGAACAGGGACACCTACAGCTCCATCAGGTGCTCAGAGCCCCGCCCAGCCTTACCTTGGAGGTCTGCAGGGATGGGGCATCCACTGCATCTCTGGGCACTTTGTGCCAGTGCCTCGCTACTCTTGTCAATACTCTTCCTTACACCCAATCCAAACCCCTCATCTTTCAGTTTGAAACCATTTCCTCTTGCCCATTCCAACCGGCTCTGCTGAAGAGCCTGTCCCCTTCCTTGCTGTGATCCCTTTAGACACCGACAGGCCGCTCCCAGCTCTGCCCGGAGCCCTCTCCATGCTGCACAGCCCCGGCTCTCCGCCTGCCCTTGCAGAGAGGCTGCGGCAGGTCCTCCTGCTTTACAAAAAGGCACTCATTTATGAGACGGTTCAGGTGCTCGTTGCGGACCGCGGCACGGCCCGCGCCTCCCCCCGCAGGGCCGCTCCCAGGCGGGCAGGACGCCCGTCCCCACAGAGCCCCACGAGGCGCAGCACAGCCGCCTGCCCCATGGGATTTACCCCTCTGAGCGTCCGTCCCCAGTCCCACATGGGACCAACCCCCCCACACAGAGCCCGCAGGCTGCCGCCCCGAGCCCGGGTCCTCCGCGCTGTTCCCGCGCGGCGCTGAGGGGCGGGCGGGCGGGCGCTCCGCCTCCTCTCTATGGTACGCGCCGCTCTATCCCTCCCCGCCCCCCTCGCGGCCTCAGGCCGCCCGCAGCCCCATCCCGCTGCCCTCAGCCCCATCCCGCTGCCCGCAGCCCGCTCCGCCCGTTAAGGCTGCTCCCACTCCACAGCTGCCGCCCCAGCTCCGTGGGAGCCCCAAGAACCCCGCTGCGTCCCCCCTCTCTATGGCCGCGAGGAGCCGCTCTGCTCCGCGGTCGCCGAGCAACGCGCCCTCTCTATGGTCCCGCGGGCGGCATGTGGCGGCTGCTGCTGCTGGGCCGCGGCGGCCTCGCCCGCTGCTTGCCGCCTCCCGCCCGCCCCGCGGCCGCTGCCGCCGCCTCCGACTCCGCCGACAGCCGCGGCTCCGCGCGGTGAGTGCGGCCCTCGGCCTTCCCTGCAGGCGGGCGGTGCGCCCTGCCCGTCCTTCGCGGCGCGAGGGCCGCCGTCACCGCCTTGTGTTTTGCAGGTGCGGCGGGGCCTGCGATGGCCGCGAGCGTGAGGGACGGCGGCAGCCGCTGCCCGGCCTGGTGCCGCGCTACTCCGTGCTGGATGCGGTCACCTGGGTGAGAGAGGCGGCTGTGGGAGGGGGACCCCGTGCCCTGCAGGGAGCGGAGCTGCGTGGAGCAGCTCCCCGGGCCCAGGCGTGCTGGGGGTTGGAAGCATCCTTGACTTGTGTTGTCTCTTCTTCAGGGGGCACTGGCCGCGCTCCTGCTGCAGCTGGTCAGGCAGATCTCGTGGCTGCGGTCGCTGCCGGACGCCAGGAGGGAGCCCAGGCCTCCCTGGTTGCCCTCGCTGCCTGCGCAGCACACAGGTCAGCAGCGCTGGGTTGGGAGGACCCGGCTGTGGGCAGGGTTTCTGCCTCCCGGCAGCGCACATCTCTCCTGCTGCTGTCAGAAGCTGACAGGCAGCTTTCAAGCTCTCTGAAGGGATTGAGGGCTGGTATCTGCTCGGGGAATCTCACTCTTTCTTACCTATTTGATGCAATCCCACATTACATTCTCCTTTCCATTATATTTGTCCTCTGATCTAGACGTTACACCAGGAGCTCTCCTGCTTGGCTTTGTTGCCATAGCAGAGAAGGCAGCTGGGTAGATAAGTTCCGTTTTGCCTCTTAGAGCGGATGCAGCGTGGTTCATGGGAACTGACTTGTGCTCTGTGTTTCAGTGGTGCCTGATTCCTCAGCTGGCCTTCCCTGTGCCCAGCTGGGGTCCTGCTTCCTGCAGAAAGCAGAGGTTACAGCAGAGACTTCATCTTCAGGCATCCCCTCGGGGTCAGGAGAGAGCCAGCTCTGGGCAGAAGAAGGTATGTGTAATGTGCTACAGGGCAGGATACAGGGCAGAAGGACTTCAGAGTTTTCCTAAGACAAAGCTAGGAAAGAATAAACTAGGAAAGTATAGACACTTCTTGAGATTTGGAGGAGGGAATGGATAGACAGAATGCTGGAATGATGAGTCAGGAGTCCAGAGACAGGAGAAAAACAGCTCCTGAAGGTGGGAAGGAGCCCATGGTATAATTGTGCAGCAGTGTTGACTTTCCCAGTGCTGGTCTGCCTTTATGACTAGCATACAACATCCAGTTTCTGTTCTTTTCTCGTGGACAGATGTTTGCAATCAAGAGGGTTCAGGAGAATACTGCAAAGTACTGCAAAGAGATCTGAGAGACTTGCTGTACAGTGTGTGACACTAGGGGAATTGATTTCTTCCAGGAGTACGAAAATGAGCGCTTGTACTGCAGACAGGGTAGTGGGAGGGGGTATTAAAGGAATTCTTAATAAAATAGGTTTTAGAAAAACAGGGAAATATACTTCTAAAAAATTGTCTCATCCAGAAAAACGTGTCCTAACATCTAAAACATGAAGTCATGTCAAGGAAGGTCAGATAAAGCCTAGAGTAGGGTTATTCACTAGATGGATAAGTACTAATAGTAGCTTTAGGACAACATATGATCACAGTGTAGAAAAGGAACATTAAATAAACAGCTCACAGATGTTAGGTGATGTAACGGCTTGCAAGAAAGGTCAGGGGGGTTCCCCATTCATTGCTTGCTTCTGTGCTGATTTAAGCTACTGCCCATCACTGCTTATCAAAGCCATCTCCTGCCAGAGGTTACCATTCCCATCAGTTGGCAAATGGAGCATTTTGTTTCCATGTTCCTAATTAGCTCCAGGAAAACAGCCAGGTTAATTTACCTAAACTGCCAATTAGACTGTTTAACCCATCTGCTTTTGCCTGAAGCATATTAAGAAGCACTCAGTTACACTGCCTTGCTGGCAGATGACTGGACATGGACCTCTGGGAGAGGTGGTGGGGAATAAGTGGAGACAGGTCTGTCTTCGGTTGGCACAGTTGGCAGCGAATGTGTGTCTATATCTAACAGTTTCCTACTGAGAGTCAATTGGGAGAGCTTTTAGGCAAACTGACAAATTGAACCGTGACAAGTCACTGAGGCCACATGCTCTTTGTTCAGATGTTCTCTGGAGGCTGTGAAATCACTAAGTCTCTAATGATGGTATGTAATCCAGAGCTGAAATCTGCTGTATGACCAGACTGAACACTGACAAATTAAACACTAGCCTTCAAAAAGCGGGGTTGTTTGTGCCGTGGAACTGCAAAAAAATGTAATTATAGGGTGATAGAAACTGTATTATAGAATAGAAATGTTAGGTACCTGGATGAGTGTACTATATCAAAGGTCTGGAAGGGCTTAGGAAGCCATTTCTGTCCAGCTTGCTCCATTACCTGAGTCTTAACAGAGAACAGAGTTAGAGTTTGTAAATCTATTTGAGTTCTCTGGAGAAGTCAACAGGCATGTGGAGCAAGATTATCCAGCTTTTAGCTTTCTGAAAATCTCTCAACCAGGACCTAAGCCAAGGCTATCTGGAGGAATAAAGCTGTTGTGAGGGAAGACAGAGGGACTGCTCTTCGGCTAGAAATTCCTTAAAGCATAAGAAATAGTTTTCATGATGGAAAGCCATTACTAGTGGATTCCCCTAAGTGCTTTACAGAAACCTGTTCTGCTTAGCAGAGTCAGCAGCGATTTGGAAAAAGGTGATGAGTGAGGTGACAGGAGAAGCAAATGTATTACAAAATTATTCAGGATAGTCAAACCTGAAAGTCACAGCAAAAGATTGCACAGGAACTAAGAGGGTAATCTCAAGGTAGGTTAAAGGAGTATGTGCAGGGAACTGTATCTGTAAATACACATGCAGAGTGAAGAGTCTCAAATTAACGATTACTTTGCAGGGAGGGCATCTGCAGTCACGGTGAATTTGGTTTTGATCTGCGCTGAATAGCAGTGAGGTAAATGAAATGTTATGTGTTGCAAAGAAAGGAGCTGAGGCCAAAACAGTATCATAGCTCTGTAAGTCTGGAATATAGCCACACCCTGTGAATAATTGGGGAAGAGCGCTCTGTCTTAAGAAACAGTAACCAAAATGCATAGAAAAGGATGAGAGAGATACTATGGTAAAGAGAGACCCACTCTTCTTTTTAAAATGCAGCAGCAAAGGGCGGTAGGCAGCACGGAATGTGCTATTCTGAAACAGCTAGGCACAGCTACTCTGTTTTCTTGAGCAGCAAAGATCTTTGTGATGTATACAAAAGTCCCAGCTGCGCAGATGACCCATCCCAGTTTTTATATAATGCAGAAGGATAGGATCTATCACTTTAAAAAAAACAAACTGTTTTTTAAACAGTTGAAAACTTGAGGAAGTTTACTGAAAAGTTGCTTTAAATGTAACTCCAGATATTACTGTCAGCAAGTTTTCACATGTGTGATCACATGCTATTTTTGCAACCAATTTTTGTCTCACTCAGAGCTTTTGTTTCAGAAAGTTAAAGGCACGTAGTGCAGGAGCAGGTGATTACAGCCATTCCCAGTGGTGCAGCAGTTGAATGTTGCCTTGGGGAGTTGTTTTTTACCCCTGACAGGACTGTAAAATTTGTTATTTCAATTCTGAGATTACAGGCATTTCCAAAGTGTGTTTTCGTTTCAAAGCACAATGAAACCAATTGGAAACACTCAAATTTTCCATGAGGCAGAAATCCTGGATTGTGGCCAGCTCTTGTTGTGAATTCATTCCCGTGAAGCGTTTGGATGTTTCGTTGTGAGCAATCTAGGCTATCTGTGAGAAGGTTAATAATTCTGCATTTGGAGTTAGCTTTGAGTAACATTTGGTAAGTGCGGGATGAGCAGTGGGGAAATACAGAACATTTATTAGCTGTAAAAACCTCATGGGAAAGAAGGAAGAAAAGAGTGCATAGTCATGTTACATCACAACACAGATTTAAAGGGTTAGAAATATTGTTGCACAGAAAAATCTAATCTCAGTTTGCTGAAGCAGAACAAGATTCGTTGCTGCTTGGGGGTGCCAGTTTCTCCACATACGACTGGAGGAGCCTGAACAATGTGTTAGATTGTGTGTCTGGTTTTGAGAGGGCTGCTGTGAGACAAGACAAGCTCTAAGAGTAATGATCTCCATGAGGAGTTTTGATTTGTGGCTTGCCCAGCTTCAAATGAGACTTCCAAGAGAATTCATTAATCTAATCCATCAGGAGATAGGACTGAGTGTCAGGATTGGCTGGTCCCTGTGTTTCCTTCCAAATGATCTTCTGATCTCTGGCAGTGGTAACTCTAGTCTGGGAAGATTACTGGGATTAGATTGGAGGAGAGATTTCCTGGGGGTGAGGGGGCATGGGATGCTTCCACAGCCTGACAGTTTCCTGGAAGCGTGAAAGGATTAATGTTTTTTAAACAAATAGTTTGGACAATTTTTTAATACAGACTATTTTTATTTTTTTTCCCCACAAGACTTACTGTCGTTAAAAAAAAACTACATCACGAGGGAGATACTGACAGGAGATAGAATAGTGAGGAAGATCAGATCATTTTATGTCTGATCTGAAAATAAATGTAAAGTACAACTAATAAATTTGCCGACTGTATTACTTTTGGTGGAATGATAAAGTGAACTCGTGTTTGCCGTCGTGATCTCGCTTGTTGGGTGAGTGAGACTTGTTCAGATAAAATGCATTCTAATACAGCCAGCGAGGAATTGTTTATCCAGGAACAGTGAGGCTGCAGCTGGAAGGCAGGTCACAACTTCGTGCCCTGTGAGATGGTGCAGGCACTGAAAGTGATCTTGCCTGTCCCACACTCACTTCTGCCCCTTTGCCAGCACAGGTGTTTGCAGAGCCATATGGCGATGGCAGCCAAGGCACTGAGGCTCCAAAAGGTCTGACTTCACACTCATTTTAGTTCCTGGCTCTGCAGCCGTGCAACTTGGAAGGGTGATGGGCAGATGTGGGGAGGACGCAGCTATTCCTGCTAGCAGCACCAGCTTAAAGTGATCCCGGCTTCACCACCTGGCGTTAGGTGCCCGGTGGGACCTAGCTGCTTATGGTGATTCAGGTTGAAAAATAATTGGCCTCAGTCAAACCTCGCTGTTCGTCCTTTTTGCTGGAGGTCACTGTACTCTTGGAGCAGCTGGCATGAATGCTTGTGTAATCACTGCCAGCACGGTGCTGTTGAGAGCGAGGTGCCTTAGCTGTTATTGTACATGTTTTCGTTAGGTAATTCTGATTGAACTCAGACAGATAATGGCTAAACAGGTGGTTGTGCCACCATCCCTGAGAGGGCAGTGATGAGTAGGTGGAGTGATAACGTGAGCCTGCAAACAGTACAGCCAGAGTAGCTTGTCTGATCATCCCCTTGCAGAAGCAGAACTGTAGACTGCAAGAAAAAATACCCAGAAAAGGAACTAGGGTAGGCAAGCACCTAGGCATAAGATCTCAGTGTGATGCTGTGGCCAGCAGGAAGAGGAGTTTGATTCTGACACATAAAAACTAGGTGGTTATGAATTTGAATAAGGAGGCAATTTTATCCTTTCTGTGATACCGGTGAGAGTGTCCTTACTTCAACAACAGTGTTGAAATTTCAGGAATAGTGGCAAAAAAGTCATCAAATTAATCAACTCAGACAGAAAAGTGCTTCAGTTGAACGACGTGAACAGCTCAGTCTGTTTAGAATCACAGAAAAGAATCAAGAGGGGTTGATTAGTTGTAACAGGACTTTGAAAAAGAGAATAGGCTTTTTAGTGAAGAGACAAAAGCTTAGGAGAGTGGGTGCCGGAGAGCAGAAAGCTGATGTATTTTAATTTGAAATGAAGCACAGATTTTTAAAGCCATGATTATGAGTTGCTGGAACAAACTTCCAGAAGAAGCAGGAGATTGTCTGTCTTTTTGTACTGGCAGGTCAAGATTTGGCCCTTTCTGGAGGAGCTGCATTAGGTAGCTGCAGGTTCCAGGGCTGTATTCACATGGCACTTAGCTGCTTATGATACAAAGGTCAGAGTTCCTTCTGTTATCAATGTCCTTAACTGGGCACATGATCAGTAGCCTAGGAAAGAATTGAAGAGCAGAGAAAGGTATCAGAAGGAAGAAGTGAATATACAACCTCGCTTAACCCTGTTTTTTGTCCCTCTTTTAATGTAGGGGAGTTCCCAGTCCCTCAGTGCTCCAGCCTGAGGCCAGTTCTGCACAGTACAAAGGTAAGCTTTCATTTTTTCGTGAGCTCCGTCTGTGCCTGAGGCCCCTTCGCTACAGAAAGACGTCTCAGTGCAACCCCAAGCACAGCCTGAGCAATCCACTCACACGCAAGACTGCTTTCTGCACTGCATAGCTGGAGGCCGGGACAATGAAAGATGTGATATGCTGCCCTTCAGCCAGAGCAGAGTTCCAGGAGCCACAAGCTGACATCCCCATGCTTTAAAGTGTCTATATAACGGCAGTACTTGTAAAGAAACAGTGGAAGAAAATGTGCCCAAAAAAGCCACCAGCTGTCCAGTAGCACGAGTGTGGTATATTTGTGTTTTGATGCTATCTTTCACTAGGTGACTGTGTACTGTTGCTATTTTGGTTTTTACCAGACAAGTCCATGACTGGAGAAGGTGGTGTCATCCTTCCCAAAGCTGCAAATCAAGACTGGGACTTGTCTGTTAGAGGGAGGAAGAGAGAGTTTGGGCTTGAAGAAGCTATATAAGGTTGAGAGTCATAAGGTTATAAATCATGTTATTGTTTTTGTTGTGATTAAGCCTGTTAATTCCTTGCAGTTCAGAGCTCCTCATTTTAAAAGTCACTCAGCTTAGCAATTACTCAAGGGCACTCTGAACAGAATGAAAATATATTCAGGATTTAACAAAGTGAGATCCAGTCTGACATGGATGTGACCTTCTCCGAGTGGAAGATTTTCACTTGGTCTGCCCAGGGAGGTGAGAAGTGAGCTCCCCATCTACCTGCAGGGCTGTGTGCAGCGGGACAGGTCTCAGTGGCTCTCTGGAGAGGAGATGAGTCAGTCTGTGTCTTGTGAGCAGCTCGGAGTGCTGGGTGAGCTGTAAAAAGCTCTTTGGTGGCAAGGGGCATTTTTGCAGTGTGACTGCCCGAGTGGGGAGGTATCTCAGCTTACGTGCAGTGTGTGCTGCTGCCACTCGATGGCACTACATTTGTACTCGGGCTTGGAAATGAAAGCTGCAGACCAGGCTAATCCTCCCACCTCCCAGAGCTCTGGCAAAGTTAAAAATACTGTTCATTACTGAGAAAGAAAATACATTGTTTCTGCTGTGCAGGGTTTTATTAGGAGACTGCAGTGTTCAGTAAGCTGTCAGTGTGGGCTCAGCTTGAATTGTGTAAAGGATGTACAGATATGTCAGTGCGTGTTTGACAGAGAGAAATGCCACTCGTGCATTGATCTAGGAGGGCGATTGAGGGCTAGTCTTACTTTTGAGGAGGCGAAATATGTCTGCTATTTGTTACATTCTGATATGTTCTAATGATGTCTGAGTGAGTGCACCAGACTCCCTGCTCAGAGGTGAGCAGTGTCTGTGCAAAAGAGGGAGATTTTTGTGTGGACATGTGACACCAGATTACATCACCCTCTTGATTACTACAGGACAGTACAAGTATCAGATTGCTCCATTTCCAAGAAGTATCTCTTTTACTGTTTGTATGTTTTTGCTGTCTTATAACTTTCTCCTTTGAATCTGCAGAAAAACCCAGCTCAGCGAGAGCATTTGGAGGAGGCTGCTTTTCAGTTGCAGCAGATTTTCCGGGTTGATATTTCCATTGCATTCAATATCCTTGGTAATGTGGGCTTGGGTTTGTTTTGTCCTTAAACCACACGTTCCTCTTTTTGGAGGACCTCCAAATAGTTGCAGGCCTTATATGAATACAGAGATGGCATATACCCAAACTGAAGCCTTCTTTTAGCAATTTCAACTGTACTTTGAGAGATTTATTGCCTTTGTCTCATCCTGCCACCTGATTTATATCAGCATTTTTAAATCTAGGCTTGGTTGAAATCTGCACTGTTGTCCTGACATCTGTGGTTGAAAATTAAGTCATCTCTGTCCTTTTTGCAGTATGAGCTGTCCTATCTTCATAGCTCTTTTTTTCATTGTCTGAGATCTCAGTCTTCCTGGCAAGCTGAAAAAGCAATTGCAGAACTGCAACTCTAAGAAGAGCTGAAGGAAGATGTAGTGATCTAAGAAAAAACTCCCTGCCCTACATACACCACTAGTTGCAGCACTAGAAAAGTAAACTGCTTCTCCATTAGCCATATGTTGTGCTAGTACGTGGTCCTTCTTTGCAATGAGATCAGAATAGTTCCTAAAATAGTGTTTCTGTTTTCCCTATGGAAACTTTGGTTATGTGGAAGGGATGGGGGCTGGTGAGCCAGCTAGGAATGGGCCAGACCACTTGGCATGGGGGGCAAGGATGGTCAGTAGCTCTGGGGAATGTGCTGCATTTGTGACTGCATTCTGCTCTTTTTCTTTTCCTCTGTTTTCACACTGTTTTCTTCTCAGGGATTGAAAGCATGAGAGCAGGCCATTACCAGATAGGCTACACCTGCTTCAAACTGGCAGCAGATCGAGGCTACAGCAAAGCCCAGTTCAATGTGGGTCTGTGTTATGAGCATGGCAGAGGCACAGAAAAAGACTTGGAAAAGGTATCCACAGCTTGCACGGTCATGTATGTGTGTGGTATGCACCAGGGAAGCAGTCTTCACTCGGTGCTCAGGCACATTTCACCGTTTGGACGGGTGTGACAGTCTCTGAAGTCTGACTGGAAAATGCTGGAAATAATATAAGCTGTGGGTTTGCTCTGCTGGCATCGGTATCGTAAATCCCCTCAGAGATGTGCTCCTGAAATCCCCTTTCTCGTAGCTGCTGAGGTCTTGTTGCAGGTACACAGGCTGTGCCACTAGCAGCTGGAGGAGTACCCATGAGAAACCTGTCATGTTGCTGTATTTAAAACACCGCTGCACATCCAAGCATTTCTTTACGTCGGGAGCCGTCCTGTTTGGCTACCTTAACTACAGCCTGCCACCTAGTGCGTGCAGCCATAGTCAGCACTCTCCTGTAGCCGAAAAGATCTGCAGAGGCTGCTTGTTTGGAGTAATTGTGCAGATCCCCACTGGCATGAAATAAGCTTTGGTATCGTTGGCCCAGTGCCATGCCCTTCAAAACTCGGGATTTTGACTAGAGAAGGCAGAGGTGGTTAGAGGGCTCTTGTACAGTGGTAGTCTCCGCTGTCTCACTTGAATGATCTCATGTTCTTCAGCAGGGAAGTGTGGGAGGGTTGCCAGGCTGCAACCTGAGGCTCCCAGGGCTGCGTGTGCAGCTTATGATAGGTCTGGACAGAGGGGTTATGCTTGTCCTGGCCAGAGGGGAGTAGTGTCGTGTTTGAGGGCGTGTATTGCCTGACTGACATGAGCATGTTTTTCTTTTTCCAGGCAGCTTTTTATTACTACCGTGCAGCCAGCAGCTGTCACCCCATGGCACAGTACCGCTATGCTAGATGCCTCTTATGCCACAGTCCTGAAAGTGAATGGCACAGGCTTCAGAAGGCAGTGACTTTCCTGGAACAAGCAGCAATGGCCGGGCTCACAGAGGTTAGTGTCCACCACTTGGAAGTGATTATTTGTAATCTGAACATTTTCATAGGAAAGAGAGCAGTATCTATAGGACCAGAAGCAAAATTCTTCCTACGTACTCTTACCACTGCCAGTGTCAGTAGTGTGCAGTTTCCAGGTCCCATCATGTGCCTGAGTACATACTTGCCTCTCAGCTTTCTGGTTGAAGAGAGGATGCAGCCATAACTGATGCCAACTATATGAGACTCTTTCTTACTTTACAAAAGAGGAGTGAGTTTGATGCACCAGTTCTTAGAAAGCTGTCAAGTTGTCCCTTCTCCAGTGCCAAGTGGCAGCCTTTTATGTTCCATGCCTGGAGAACGTGCAGTGAGAATGCATCAGCTGTCAGTGAAGATAAGTTGCTGCATCCAAAAGATAGGGGTCTTCACAAAGCAGATTTCAGGTTCCTAGAATGCAGAGTGTATCCTCAGTTAACACAGGTCTCCACAACATCTATATTTGGGTCACACATCATGTTTTGGCATATTTTGGGGGGTCACTAAAAGCCGTTTACACCTTGAGTACTAAGAGCAGTTCAAACTCTGGTAGAATAATCTCACCAGATCTCTCTTACCTGCAGCCATAGCGGAGGTAGCTTTCCAAAATACCTTTTGTTCCTTAAATGCAAGACTGCCAGTTTTTCCCCACTTAGACTAGTCAGTCATCCTGCTCTACAAGCATGAGTCTGACTGAAAAACTTTAAGATATGTGTGACACAGGTGCCTGCTTTTGAATTACATGAGCTCTGAAGCTGGAGCCAAGCATGCATTTAACTGTTCCCTCCAGTACCTAGATTAGACCAGCAGCTTAGGAAAACTGACCTACAGTTGAAAAACTGTATTTCATTACCTCTCAATTGCAAGAGTCCAGGTTGGTTTGGTGGAGGAACTTCCATGAGTTGCCTCGAGTAGGAACAGATCCTCACACAGAATCTCTGACTTTCTGAGATGATTCATCCGCATAGATCTGTGTACCCTGTCCTCCTTTCCCACTCTTCAGGGAATACATTTAGGCATGTGGCATCTTGTGTTACGAATGCGAGCCATTCTGGCAGTGACTGTATCTCATGTAGCACTCTGTTCCAGGAAGTACATCTGCTATGTCTAACGGACAGCTCACGAGTAGGAGCCATTCTCTGGCTCTGACTTCCACTGTGCAGTTTGAAACAAGACTCTGGGTCTTGTAGTGTTGGCATGGTGGTGTTACTGTGCGTGTGGTGGAGTTTTGTAGATCATATGGGATTTTTCATGTTTATAACTTCAGACTGAGTTTCTTAGGGCTGCCTTCATTCTCCTAGCAGGCTCTGCTGCAGTCATGGTACTGTGCACGTGAGTCTCGCAGGTGTCCCTGGTGAGTTGCCAGAGATTATGCTCTGCCCCAGCAGCAGAGCTTTTGCCAGCAATTGGACAAGTTGCAAAAACAGGAGTAATTAAGGTGGCAAATCCTGGCTGATTTGTATCACGTGGTTTTGCTGCAGGCACAGGCTTATCTTGGAGTGTTCTACATGAGGGGGCTACAACCTAAGGAAAAGAAAGGTCTCAAGTACCTATTGCTGGCAGCAAGGAATGGCGTAAGTAATCCCTTTGTAAGCTGTGGTTGTTCTGACTTTGGGATCTTTGCAAGTTACAGGTGGCAGATTTCAGGGCTTCTTGGAGGTGGGAGTGACTGCCAGGACTTCACTGTGCTGTGTGAAAGGTCGGAGTGGAGCACACCTTGGGGAGGAAGCAGGCCCTGGGACACAGATCCTACAAAATATAAACATAGAAAATGCCATACTAGGTTGGAGCAGCTCTTGCAGGACCAGTGCTAATGTTGTTTCTGACAAATACTCCCTTAGCATAGTTTTAAAGCTTTTCTGTTACGTAACCTCTGCATCCTTCCAGTCAGAATCTTTCACCACTGTATCATTGGGAGAACTATGCTGTGTCTATCTTGAATCTTTTCTTCAAAAGAAGCCCATTATTTCTTGCTTCCTACAGGGAGGATGAAGAAACTGTTTCTATTTCTTTGCAGGGACCTTTTATGTACTTAAATACTTAAATCCCTATTCAGCCTCCTCCTGTTGTTTCAGTTTGTCCTCACACATCATGTTATCTAAATGTTCTTGCTCTCTGTTGAATTTTTTCCAGGTGACCCATGCATTTTATTTTTTTTTAAGGACAATGCCTGACACAGTACTGCTCCTGAGGCCTTACCCATACTTAGAGAAGTATAACATCTCATGTCTTGCAGCCTGGTTTCTGCTTTCTTTACAGCACTGTGACATTGTTCACTCATTCTCAGATTGCTCTGTATTGTAAGGAGCTAGTTTTTTTCTGAAGAACTCTTTCATTTTAACTTGGGTTCCTACAACTTCTTTGTAATTGAATGTAATGAATAACTTCCCTCTTCTGGCAAGCACTTCTGATTCTGTCAGCCTTCGGTATGTCCTCTGTGAGTCATCTCTTCTGCAGGCTGCCGAGCCCTAGTTTATTTTGTCTCTCCATGTAGTTAAACTGTAACATTTGTTTTACCAGTCTTCTCTGTATTTTTCTAATTTTCTCCCATTTTAAAATGCTTGGCCTAAAACTGGACTCAGGATGGAGACGTGCCAGGGATATGGCATAACAAGATCCCCTGCTTAGTTCTGTATTCCTTTCTAATAGTTGCTAATGCTGTTTTCCCTTTTGCTTGCCAGTGATTGGTGACTTGATGGTTTCAGGTAGATATCACAGTGATTCCCAAATTCATGTCTGTATGCATTCCTTTGCATTTGTCAGCAGTTTCATCTGGGATTGCATTGCCCTCTCATAGTGTTGTGAGGTCTTCGCTACTTCATTCTTTACAGTAAATTTGATCACCTCTGAATGACATTAACATCTCTTGCAAACTTTGACTTCACTTTTCACCCACTTTTAAGGATGCAGACATTAGACCAGAGGTGAGACTAGACCAGGCTAGCCCCGAATGCTCAGACATCTTGTTCTTGATGGTTGATATAGTGTTTAATTCCAACTCTGCTAGAGGTCTCTTGTAAGCTTCATAGATGATTTCTCCCTTCCAGCCTGATGCCAGATGCATATGCTGCACAATATATCAATGAATCATCTCATTAAATACTTGATTGTCCTTTACTGAATGCACAGTAAACCCCTGAAAGCAGAAAATCCAAGGTAACTGCTGGTCCCAGCAGTACTCCTTAGTAAGTCAGTGTTCTGCTTGTTTAGGTCACAGCCAAGACAGTCACCAGAAGCCAGTCCCGTTTCCCCAGCCCCACTTCCCAGTGGATGTTGGCCACAGACACACCACAGCCTTGTCTTTGGTGATAGGCATATGTGCAGGATCCCCGGGATGTAACCCCATGTGTTCAGCTGGAAAAAATCCTCCATGAGTATGTTCAGTTACCCTTGGCACCCTGGAGTGTTTCAGCTCAGTAGAACTTATGTTTAGTTGGCTAAGAGATTATTGGTTATGAGCGAGGTAGAAATGGCACTGTTGAGCTACAACTTAAGAAGGAGAAAACAAACACAAAAATTGAGGGATTTGATATTTTTCAGGTTTTTGCTGTGCTAAAGCCACAGGGGTAGCTCTGACAAGTATTCTTCCAAACACAGCAACACTTCAGAGAACTGTGTTTTACTTTGGTTACCAAAGTAACCATTTTATCTATTTTATTCTCCCTTAATTTATGGGAGAAGCACAGAATATAAGAAACACGTTAAAGAGTGTTCTTAAAGAGTCAAAACTTCAGATTTCAAAGTATATTACGATCACACGTGCCATGCTGATTTGGGGATCTCCTCTCCTGGTGGTGGTCTTTGAGGTGTTCATCGTGTAAGAGACACTAGTGGAGTATTTCAGACTCCTCTTACCCTGTCATATCTGAGCAATCAGACCTCCAACATGCTTACCTCATCTCTAAAGAAGTTTACTGCTGTCATAAACTGAGACTTGAAACATTTTGCAGGGCGCCCACTCGTTGAGTTCTTTGCTTTCCTCCACCAGTTAGATCCCAGACAGCAACACTAGCAATATGTTCCTTTCTCATGGCTTTATTAAAACTTGCAAACTTGCCACTTACTTTTTTTTTTTTCTCCAAAGCCTTATTTAGATCACTTTTCTGGCAGTTACACTGTTCAAGCAGCATTGCTGGCTTTTTCACTGGAAAAGGGCTGCATGACCACTATCCTAGTGTGTTTTTTTCACTGTCTTCAGGACTGTCATCTTTTCTATTTTGCTATCTGTGAGCCCATTTTCCTAGCGTTCAATCAGTGGATCAAACTGCACTGCTGACATGCAAACGTATCGTGGGCTTCAGTTTGGATTTGCTGACCCATCTGCAGTTTCTGGTTTGTTCTCAGCAGCTGTGCGTGTCGGAGTAGTTCATACTTTTTCTGTAACGTTTAGTTGCTTGACTTCCTTTCTGCTGCCTGAGATTTCTTCTGGAATATAATTAGGTGGAGCTGAGCGTGCTAGTGGTGCACTGCCGTGTTGCAGGCCTGATGGACTGCAGGGTTGCCAAGGGGAATCTTCCAGCCTTGGTAACAAGACCTCTGGCATTTGTTATGTTTTTACAGGACATCAGTGTGAACTGTAGTAGGATATTCCGTGGGGTGTGTTCACAGTTTGGGTGTGATCAGGATGTGGGAGCAGTGAGGCCTCTGAGCTCTGACCCCCAAGGCAGTCTGGATGCTCTGGGGAGGCAGCTGCTCTTTTGTTCCTGTGACACAGACCTGGACAGTGAAGGGCAATCAATGGCTTTAATTAGAAAGGGATAGGGAGGAGCGGAGTCAGAGGTTTTTGGTAAGAATTTCTGCTTGACAATGTGCTTGACAAAGGAAGGGACAAAATTACCGAAGATACAGTCTGAGGGACCAAAGATAGAAGAATAAACTTCAAAGATGGTGTTAAGGACTGTCTGTTCTCCTTTTGTGTGCTGTCGTCACTTCTCCATCGTGTGGGGCTGATTACTGTGCTGCTTCCTTTGGCTAGGATGCCCAAAGCAGATACCACGTGGGTGTTTGCTATGAGAAGGGCCTTGGGGTGCAACAGAACCTGGCAGAAGCGATGAGGCATTATCGACAGTCAGCTGCTGCGGGGAACAGGAATGCTCAGGAGAGGCTGCGAGTGATAGAAGAGGAGATGGAAGGTACCATGGGCCGTGGGTGAAGAGGGTTTGTGGGACTGCGTCGTGACATGGGCCTGTATTCCCAGAGGAAGGGTGGCACAGGACCGTGGCAAAAAGGAGTTAAGGCAAGGGAATGCTTTTCTATCTCAGTTGTTTTCACTTCTTAGCATCTATTTCCAGTCAAGTGGAAAAGCTGTTCCCATAGTCTGAAACATCATTAAGATCTCGTTTTAATATACTTTCAGATGTGCAAAGAAAGCACCCGTTCCCTTTCAGAATGAGAACCTCTTCCTCCAGCCCCTGTTTCTGGGCCAGCGAGCGCGTGCCTGCAGGTCTCCATACCTTCCAGCCAAGACAAGCTGCCCTCACCCTGCCCCACTCTTGGAGTGCAGACAGACTCCACACGATGACGCTCAGCAGCACAGAATGGAGCCATGCCCTAGGAAACAGGGCAAGTCCACTGGAGCTGCAGGGGTTGGAGCCCCACCACTGTGGTTACTAGAGCAGCTGGTAAGTGGAACAGGCAGGCAGGAGGGAAGGTCTGCCTTACCTTGCGTGGGACTGGAAGCAAGGGAGTAAATTCTGATTACTAGGGCTCAGGTTTCTGTGGGATACGATTGATGGATCCACCTGTGCTGGTGGAAGTAATGCTGGCTTCAGCCATCCTTTGCCTTTGTCGGTGCCCTTCAGTCCCCAGTTATTATTCCTAAAGCTGTGGCAGTGAGTTGCTCCCGTGGGGGCACCCCTTTGAGTCACAGTGAGCAAGGTTTGCTTCAAAATTTATATTGTAGGTGTGTGCTAAGCACGTCAGCTCATTTCTACCAGAGTGGCTAAGGGATGCTCCCAGCAGGCAGTAGCCAATGTCAGGCAGGCAGAGGCAAGCAGCTGGTATGGTAATTTCTTCCACTGGGGCAGCTGAAGCCGGAAAAAGGCATTTGTCCACACAAGTTAAAGCTGATTCAAGGGCATCTGTACAAACTGTCCGGCTTCCTGTAGCTATCTGTGTTACTCTGGTGCTTTGTGTAGATCAGGCTCTGAAAACAAAGGCGATGGCCCCGTCCTGAACTTGCTGTGGTCTCCATTCAGCAAGGGAGGGGCACAGCATCAGCTCGGTACATCTGATAGCTCGGATTGTTCTAGTCTGGTCTTTCTGCCCAGACCAAACTTTCTTAGACCGTTTCCTTTATCAAGCAGGATACAATTAGCAGGAAATTCCTGGGGTGTATTTCCTGTTCTCTGATAATCCAAAGCATGCTTACGCAGAGATCAGGATAGCTCAGGAGTGAGGGATGGGGGGGATCCGAAAGCAATTTGCAGAATCAGGAAGTTGAACCAAGAGGAATTCGTCCCCTTTTTAACCTGCTTGTTGCAATGTATTTTTGTGTAAAGATTGTCCTCTGGCAGGCACGTGGAAGCAATGTACCAGAGGAAGATGTGAGGCTGTGCCATGTGTTTGTCCTCTATGCATCCCCGAGATGCAGAGGAATCCTGTCGGGCTGCAGCTCCTCACTGTCACTGATATGCCGCCCTCGTAGTTTGCACAGCTGCATCTCAGTTAGAATTTGGCTCACTGTCATTGTTTTGGTGCAAGAGCCTGTTTTGTTTGTGAAACAAAACAGCAAGACGTTTGAATCAGCAGTGTGGCAGTATGAGCATGCTAGGGTAAACTCATCAGTGTAATTTATTGACAGAGATGGGGTCGTCTGTGAAGCACTTTGGAGATTCCAACTACAACATAGGGTATCTAGGGTATTAAGAAGGCCACCTGGGGAAATCTTAATGTGTTGCTTTTGCTATTTGGTCCCAAGGGTGGCAGGAAAAAAAAGAAAAAAGCTTTCATCTACTTTCCTTTAAAATGATGTGTCTGACTCTGTGCTGCTGTGGCTTGTGTATGTGCATGCTAAAAGGAGGGCATGGTGACCTCCGGATGCATGGAAGAGGAATGCAGGTAGGATGCTTTTGAGATGCTCCAACTCGTATTTGTTGGGTGGTGCTGCCCATTCTTATTCAACATAGCAGTAAAGATGAAGGCTAAACATATCCCCCAAGACTCCTGATGCAGCAGCCCCACTGCCAGCAAATTGCTTTTGGAGAAACTTTTCTTGTGTGAACTGTGGTACCCATGGAGAACTCAGTGCAGTGCTTTTAATGTAAAGGTGGTGAGGAAAAGCAAGCAGCGTGTGCAGAGCACTGCTGGCCCTGCACTGTGATGGAGGGGAGGGTGGCAGTCTCTTCTCAGTGTACCTTCTGTAGTCACGCAGGAAGCATCAGCACCGTGTGTTGTTAGCAGTGGGAGTGATAGCTTTTCTTTATTCCCGTAGCATGATTCTGCTCTCACCTACATAGCATCACTTTGCTAGAGTGCCCCATGATTGTTCTGTGCTTTGTTTCTTAGTTGGAAAGCAAAAACAATGGCACAGAGAAAGGAGTCCTGCATGTGTGTGATTCAGCAGTGCTTCCCTGTGGTCACCACTCTCCCAAAACTTCTGCAGCTCCTGTACCCATGTCCAACCATGTACCACTGCCATAGCCTACAGATCCTCTCCCAGTGCTTTTGCCCCTGTTGTCCAGTGCAGATCCCTATGGTTAATAACACCTTTTTGTGCCTCTTCTGCTATTACTTGTATCTGTTTCTTCGTTTTTCAAAACATGCTACCATTCCAAAGCAGTCTTAGAGCTCACATACACACAAAACAAGATGAAAACCCATAGTATGGGTGATGCTTGGGACTGAATATTTCAGGACTGTTTTCACGCTTCCCTTTTCCCAGGTTACCTTTGACAGACTCCAGCCATCTGTTGCCTGCTTCTGGGCAAGGGCTGTACTCCAAAATCCGGTGGCCCTCAAAAGGGAACGCAGAGAAAGGAATTGTGGGCACCCAGTGCAACCACAGGAGAGATGCCAGAGGGATGATTTGGGGGCATTTTACAAAATGCCAAGTTCCCAGTTCTAGAAAAAAGCTGAAAACATCAGTGGAGAGACCCCTTTTTGAGTTGCCATTTCAGGCTTTCTGCAGACACAGCATTGTCTCAGCTATATTGGACCTTGTTGGAGAAGAAACAGTGTTAGGAAAAAAAAAAAATAAAAAATATATATATATATATATTTAAATAAGAACTGAGATCATGGAGCCTAACTCTGCAGCGTGTTGCAAGTCCATGACCATACTAGTTTATCTTCTGTGCTGCACAGTCTGTAGTCACGTGGACATATCTGTGTCGTTCCTGGGTGTGATCTGACAAAGCCCCCTCGCTCAATCTGCCTGCCCTGGGAGGAGAGGGCTCTCCTGCTGTTGTGTGAGTTGTGTGTGATCATAGGGTGAAAGATGAGGGTGAAAGAAGAGGAGAAGCAGGAGCAAGCAAGGGGAAGGGAGCTAAACACAGTGAAATCAGTCGTGGAGAAATTTGATGGGGTGAGGCAAAGGAAGATATATGCCTATCAAGATCAGTGTAGACATGAATGACGCTTCGGACCTCTTAAAACACGTGTGCACCCAAATAGAGAAAGCTTTGTTTGACTCTTGTCTCTTTGTCACAGCTGCCAAGCTGCCTACAGAACAGGGGCACTGTCTTCCAGTCCAAGGCTCTTCCCACGTGCTGACAGCTGCCGCAGGAGCCCCGAGCCTGTTTCGTTGTGCGCTTGGACCTTCTGGGACAGGATCATTTCAAAGAGGGTGCTCATTTCTGAGAGGAAGGTGCTGGCCAGTCTTGTCCCAGCAGCATTCGAGTCAGACCCGGTGCCTTTCCCAAAGGTCTCAAAGGTCCGTGGTTTCTCCCGCCCCACAGCATCCTCATCCTGTGGTGAATGCAGGGAGCCAGGGGAGAAGACGTTGTCCTTGTAATTTCCAGTGGCTGGCAGGGAGAGCCGTGCCACCCATGCTGGGTCAGCCGTCAGCCTCTTGAGGGCCAGCTCTGGAGGGAGAGAAAGCAAGAACTGGTGGTGAGGCGTGAGGTGGAGGAGACCAAAGGAGCAAAGACAAGAAACGAGGAGACTTCCTGACATGGAATCTTGGAAGACCTGACAGCAAACCTAGAGCTGAGCTACCAGCAGCAGCTTTCAAACTGCCAGCTTAAAAAAAAACAAACTAGAATTGTTTTTCAACTCCTGTGTTGTGAATAACCGTTAGGATCACTTTGCATTCCCGTTTGTTGTGGTTGCTAGTGGCACTACACTGAACTGTGGGCAAAGCAAAAGAAAAGTGAAGGTTTAGGACTAAAGGGGAAAAGCTTCAAGGGGGAAAATATCAAACAGAAAAAAGTCACTGGTGGCCTTCCCTTATGGGTCACTGCGGAGTGGGGATTTGCTGCTGAGTCGTCAGGTTGAGACCAAAAAGAAATGGGTTATTGCAAAAGCAGTAATAAACAGAAGTGGAATGAAATTATGGATTATGAAATGCACAGCTGGTTGGTTGAAGACTAGTAGCAAAATATTGAGCTATAAAGTAGCTGTTCATCAATTGGAAACAGATGAGCAGCAGTGGGAGCCTGGTGTGGGCGTTGGCTGCGGGCTCATTGATGTAGCAGTAATGTGATTTTGCCCTGAAATGGGCAAATGAAATCATGCAATGTGTTGGTCAAGGTATTCCCTGTTGGCATAAAGACATATCCGTGGCATTGTTATTAGGTCTGGCAAAACCTGATTAGGAGTATTACATACAAATCTGATTATCCATCCCTAAGAAAGAGGATCTAAAATGACAGAAGTGCAGAGAAATACTGGTGAGATGAAACAAGAGCGAGCCTGAGCTTACAAGATGGAGACCCCAGAGGTAGGGTTGCTTAGCCTGAGGAAGCAAACGCTCACGGGGGATCTGACTGCAACCTGCCATTATTTTGATGAGTTAAGCACCGACAAAGGAAATCTCTGTGCTTAAAATAGTGTTGGCAAAAGAAGAAATGATTTCAAGTGTCCGAGAATAAACATATACTGGAATTTAAAGGAAGGACCTCATAGCAGAGCGAGCCTGGGATATCTTCCTCACCAGGCAGCAGGAAAGGAAGCGGGTTCTTATTTTTAAGGTAGAGCTTTGCAGTTGATAAACAGACAGATGGGGTACACTGAAGCCACTGTCCAGCCCTGCTCTGATCCATTTCCTAAGCAGAACCTAGAACTACTGGAAGGTGTGAAGGGACAGGCAGGTTTGTGACACACCTTGAGTCAGAGAGCAGCAAAATAACTGGCGTCTCTAACAAAAACATGAACCACAGCAGCCTCAATCAGAGGGGAAGTGTTGGTGTCATAATAACTATGCTGTTCCCACTGAGTTAGGTGAGCTCAGAAAGGAGGGTCCCCATTCTCATGTGCTTGTGCTGTTTCTAGAAAATAATGACCTGCTGGAGCCCAAGACAAAGACCAAGGCAAAGACGAGTCTCCTTCCTCAGCCAGCTGTGTGGTTACCCTTTTTCTCTGAGGCAGAATTGTGTCTCAGTGTGCATGGGGTGAAATGGAGCTGGGATTCAAAACTTAGTAAGGAGAAGAAGACAGATGCATGGCTTACATTTTGTTTCAGGGGAAACCTCAAAGTTCTGTCACATAGCTTAACTTTGAAGCTTTCTTTCTGCAGTCCCAGCATTTTCTTTTCGTTACAGTGACTGTTCCTCAAGAGCTCTCCCAGGCACGCTGAAGCCCCATGCCTTTGCTTTAGAACAACCACAGTTCTGTCCTTCTCAGTCTGTGTGCAACCACTGTGCTCACTGAGCACTGCAGGGAGAGCCGAGACTCAGTGGGCTGATTGTTCTGGCCCCTGCGACCGTGAAATCTTTCAGTTAGGTATGTTGAATCTGACTGATAACCTTTCTGCCTTATTTTAACAGTGTTTTGTTTTATAATCAATAAAGATGCATCTCTTGCCAGCCACCGGGTGCTCTGTTTTGCTGGTAGGGGATAGGTGCTGCTGTGCTGTTCTGAGTGTGAAGAGCTCAGGTGAGGGCTGGCTGCTTTACAGTGTAAACAACCCAATAGCTGGCTGGGCCAGATCACTGCTGCAGTTTTTCCCCCACTGTGAGTAACACAAAGGCCCAGACAGCCTCGGCCAGCTGGTAGGATACTTCTGAGCGCGAGCACTGCTTCCTTCCTCTCTCTTTCAGGATGCAGGTCTACTTCTGTTTGTGTTTGGGAGAGAAGGAAGGAGTCCAGTGGCTCTGTTGTCTGCGCTCTGTTGCCTTTTTGGGAAGCCTGGGCTCAGGGTTAGGATTATTTTTCACCACTGCTTCTTTTGTCACGTCCAGCACTACAACAAGAGCAGGAAGGCACTAGCACGGACTCAGCATGCACCCACTGGTATTTACTGTGAAATTCGAGTGACATGGTAGAAGGCTTTTTTCTTACCAACTCCAAGACGTATGGGAGGTGTGCCTTTTGGGGTGTGCCTGGCCATAGTGCAGATCACTTAAATTACAACAGTTTGCCAACTTAATTCACCCATTTGCAGGTAGCATGGAGAATATAAAAACCAGTGCTGTAAGCCTAGCAAAACCAAAACACGGCAAGCCATAAGCATTGCTGAGGAGCACCAAATAACCTTGTTCTCATCACTGAGCATGGAGAGCTGTTACAGCCCAAGATCTGACTGCTGTGAAAGGAGGAGGTGAGGCTGCCGCAGCAAAATTCAATGAATTCTTCATCGCTGCGCTTGCTGTGGAGGAGCACAGAGGCTCCACAAAGCAATTTCTGCTGCAGGACGTGAGTCAGACTAACTCTTTCAAATGGAAATGCCAGTAGGAGAGATTTGGAACAAATCAATAAAAGGAACATGTAGAAAATGTCAGGCCCAGATGGTATCCACCCCAGAGTGCTGGAGGAACTCAGATATGAAATTGCTCAGTTTATTAGCTGTTGTTCGTTAACTACTGCTTCAAATAAATACAATATCAGAGGAGCAGAAGGTAGAAATGATGACGTGAGCTTTTAAACTCATAAAGGTGAATCTAGTCTGGGCAGATTCATAGGAATCATTATATACGAGCTCATAGCTGAGTACCTGTTACACAGACAGGAACTGACACGGCATTTGCAAGATTGTGTTTTCCAAATGTGTTGGTGTCTCGGAAGGAGGTAGATGATGAGTCCTGCCTGACAGAGGGCAGCTGAGCTTGCAGACGACCTGAGCTGAACCTAAATTAACAGCCAGGTTGCGTTAGGAACTAAGGGATGTTAAAAGATAGGAAGCGAGGGGAGGAGTAAATCTTCCCCAGAAAGAGTCGTTAGAGTGGAATCTCAGCAGTCGGAGATCTGTGCTGTTCCCCATTGGGCCAAACGATGCAGAGCAGTGGCTGTGTTAGAGCTGAGTCCACTAAAACACCCAGAGAGGTGTTTTAGTGTCTTTTAGCAAGGAGTTGCTGAAGGACCTAAACCCCAGTGACACGAGCAAAAAATAGCTGGTGGGCTTCTCTGCCCCCTGAGTAACAAATATGGGGACCCACACATCGTGTGTTGGTGACTCCCACCATGCAGTGGAGGGATTTGGGGGCCACCATGTTCAATGACAGCTCAGTGTGCAGTCTGGGCAGCAAAGGAATGAAGAACAACTGAAAAACCTCCTTATACCACCAAGACAGATGAATCCTAAACACTGTACGCAGTCCTGGTCACCACATCTCAACAAATACATTACAAAATGGTAAGAATGTAGAAGGGAATAACTGGGATGGTAACAGGAGATGAGAGTGGATCTGTTTAGCCTGGTGGGAAGGAGGGACCTGGTGGGGCTCAGGGGGTATAGAAGATCACAAGGGGCACAGCTCTTCACCTTTCTCACTCTGCATGGACCAGAAGACCATAAAACAGAGGTCACAGGACAGCATGAGAAGCAGAGTGTTCGCTTAGCATGCTGCTAAGCTGGACCCAGTGCTATAGCAGAGGCCAACCTCACAAATCAGAGCAGGTGGATCTATGGGTGAGAAAAGTCTACCAAGGACTATCAGACACATGGACAAATCCAGCATGAAGCTTAGCAAGTCTCTTTGGTGTCAAATGCTGCAGCACCAGCAGCGTAGGATGCACCAGCTCTCTAGGATGAGCTGTCCCCTGCCTTAGGATCAGAATCCTTAAGGTTGAAAAGACCAGCAAGATCGAGTCCAACCACCAACCCATCGCCACCACGCTGCTGAACCACAGTCCTCACTTCCACATCCCCTTTTCCCTTGAGAACCTCCAGTGACAGTGACTCCACCGCCTCCCTGGGCGTACAGCCCAGCCACTATCAGCTTCCCTCTGGGGTTAGCACGTTGTGTGGGACATCCCACTGCTGTACCCCCGCCCCAGCGCACGCAGCATAGCCGCCTCACCCGCCTGTGGCTCCAGCAGGGTCTCCAGCTCCTCTCCCACCAACTGCTGCACCGACACCTCGAAGCCACTCTCCGAGTCGCGGTCCTCAGCCTCGCTCTCTCCGTGCCCGCTGTCCTTGGTGCTCAGGCAGTCAGCATCCAGCCCCGCTGCCCTGCAAAGGCCCAGACGACCCAAGTCACTCCTGCTGTGCTTATTATTTTGAAGGTGATTTTCCCAATCCCCCATAAAATCGCCAAGAAATTGGTTGAGGGTGTCATTCTCCAGTTCAGCAGATGGAACTGGTGATGGGAAAGGTGGAAAAAGGCCAGGTGTGTGCTTGTGGCCTGGGAAATGGCGACAGGGGGGATGTGGGGATGTGGGGATGAAGACCTGGTATCCTCAGGAGCTTTCATCTAGAGCTGTCAATAGCATATTTTAGTGGGAACAGTGCAAAGTGTGCTTCTGGGCAAGTCTCCAGCACACAGCTGGGGTATCTCAGACTTTCCTGTATCTTCTAGCAGTGCCTCCCAACCTCCTGGTGCAGGAGGAGATGCCCTGAACCAACATCAGTGTGCACCTAGCGCAGTGAGAGGTCCCATCCCTTCATCCCAGTGCTGCCCCCAGGGCTGGGACCCTCTCTCCTCCACCTCCCATCACAATGATGTTTCCCCAGCAATGGTGGGCATGTGGCTCATGGCCATGGGGAGCTCAGGTGAGTAGGGAAGGAGCTGCCAAAGGTGCCCCAGGGAGGAGACAGAAAGCATTCCTAGGAGGGATCTGAGTAAGTTTGTGTGGAGGTGGGAGCAGAGGAGCACCCCCTGGGGAGGAGGACCTACAGGGAAGTGTGAGTTGACCTTACCTGCTGCCGTTCTTGGCCGCGTACTTGTTTCCCCTGTGATTTGTTTTGGGCTGGAACTGGCCCTGGTGCAGCAGAGACAGCAGCTGGGAGATTTGCTGTAAGGCAGGAAGAGAATGTTGAGCCCCTGCAAACACTGCACAAGCTGCTTCCTGCCCGGACGTCCCCTCCGAGCCACGCCACCTTTTTATAGCGTTTCCTCCTCCTGCAGATGGCTCAGCATCCCCACGCTGGGCAAAACAAGGCCCCTCAAAGCTCACCTGCCCCAGCACCAGCATGATGTCCCCTCCCTGGGAGATGGGGTTCCCACCCCTGTCCTGACCCCAGCTCCCCACGTGTCCTGGGGATGCCCACAGACCGTGGTGGGGTGGTCCTCCACCCTTCCATCCCCTGAGCTCCACGATCCCACCCCAAGTCCTGGGCAAGCTTTGGGGTCTCCTACCTGCACGGGGGCCGACTCCATAGCGAATTCCCCATTGGGGCTCTGCTCTGCCAGGGCCACGAGTGACAGCCGCACCAAGCTGCGCAGGATGTGCTGGGGCGGCCGGGGCTGCGGGGCAGACAGCGAGGGCTCCTCAGCAGGTAGTTTCCCCACCACATCCGTGGGGCTGTTTTTTGGTCTGTGGGACGGGCAGGGCCGGCGCTGCACAACGGGGAGGGTGAACATCCCCTGCTCCTCATCCAAGTCCTTGGAGGCCCTCTGGTTCCTCAGGGTCCGGTAGAGAGTGGGGGTGAGGAGGGGGGGAGGCTGTGGGGAGCCCTCCACACCGGGCTGTTGGGGCTCAGCCCCCCAGGGCCGGCCCCGTGGAGTGGGCACCAGGCGGATATCAGCCTTCTGGATCTGCCGGGGCGGCTTCTTCAGCTGCTGCTGCCTGCGGGCATCCTCTGCCTCCCGGCAGTTGTAGGCCATGCTGTCCTTCTTCTCCTTCTTGCGCAGGGACAAAGTGAGGGCTGAAAGGAGTAGGCAGCTGCCCAGGAGCGCGGCCAGGCAGATGGCAGCCACCACGGGTGGGCTGAGCCAGCCCGGCCCCCCAGCTGACATTTTGGAGAAGGCCCCATGGCGTCGGAAGAGCAAACGCACGCAGGCCTGTGCGTGCAGGGGTTCATCCCCACCGTCACTGACACGGACAGCCAAGTCTCGCTGAGTGCCCGCCAGCCTGCTGGCGTTGCTGGCATTGAGGAAAGCCTGTCCTGAGAGCGGGTCCAGCACCACCACCCCAGCACCATCCCCCCCCACGATGTCATACCGCAGAGCCCCATTGCGGCCGGAGTCTCCATCCCTGGCCACGATGGTGAAGAGCAGGGGAGTTTCAGAGCATGACACGTTGGCCAACGCTGCGCCCATGGCACTCCCATTGCCAGAGGTCACCCAGACGCAGCCCGTCTCTGCACCCACCAGCACGGACAGCGTGGCCATGCCCCCCACCAGCGGCGGCTCGGTGACCACGGGTGCGTTGTCATTGCGGTCCAGCACCTCCAGCCGGACGGACACATTGGAGGTCAACACAGGGCGACCACCGTCCTCTGCAGTCACCAGGAACTCCAGGCTGCTCATCTGCTCATGATCAAAAGCTTGAAGGGCAACGATGTCTCCGCTGGTGGGGTCAATGGACACCAGGCCTGACAATGCAGAGTCGCGGATGCTGTAGGTGACCTTCCCGTTGAAGCCCAGGTCAGGATCAGTGGCGTGGACACTAAGCAGCAAGGCTGGCACATCACCATTCTCCTCCACGGCGTGCTCGTAGGAGGACCTCTCAAAGGAGGGAGGGTTGTCGTTGACGTCGCTGATGTAGATGGTGAGGTGCTTCCACACCACCAGGGAGTGCTCACCATGATCCTGTGCCACCAGCGTCAGGTTGTACTCGGCGTGCAGCTCCCGGTCCAGTGCAGTGTTGGTCATCAGCAGGTAGCTGTGGCTGTTGGTCTTCTTCAGCCTGAAGTGATTGTCCCCCGGGCTCAGGGAGCAGTGCACATGCCCGTTGTTCCCTGAGTCAGGGTCGCTGACCGTCACCAGAGCCACAAAGCTGTCTTTAGGGACGGCTTCAGACAGCACAGGTGCCCGCGCTGCCCAGGTGACACGGACATCAGGAGCATTGTCATTGACATCCAGCACCCGGACCAGCACTTTGCAGTGTGCTGGGATGGGGTTGGCTCCCAGGTCCCTGGCCTGCATGTCCAGCTCATAGCTATGGGTCTCCTCATAGTCCAGTGGGCGCCTCAGGACCACGCTGCCCGTGCGGGCATCGATGCTGAAGGTGCTCAGCACCTCTGGGGGTGCATGCTTGCTGAGGCTGTACTCGATCTCTCCATTGGGTCCCTGGTCGGGATCGGTGGCCGTAACTGTCACCAGCAGCATCCCAGGCGGAGCATCCTCCCAAACCTCAACCACCAGCGAACTCTCTGCAAACACGGGGCTGTTGTCATTAGAATCAAGGACGATGACTTTGATCAAAGCAGTACCTGACCGAGGCGGCTCCCCGTGGTCAGCAGCCGTCAGCACCAGATCAAAGGAGGAGTGCAGCTCCCGGTCCACTTCTTTAACCACAATGAGCACGGCGTGCTTCATGCCATCAGAGCCAGAGACGATATCCAGCGCAAAGTGCTCACTGGGGGAGAGCGTGTAGGAGCAGTGTGCATTGGGGCCGGCGTCGGCGTCCTGTGCTCGGTCCAGCGGGATGCGCATCTGCAGCGATGCGCTCTCCGACATCTCCAGCTCCAGCTCCGGCGTGGGGAAGCGGGGCGCATGGTCATTGATGTCCAGCACTTGGACCTCCACGTGGATCAGAGCCAGCTGTTCAGCGGCCAGCACATCAAAGGAGACCCAGCAAGGCTCACTGTGCCGGCACAGCTGCTCCCTGTCCACGCGCCCAGCCGTGCTCAGCTCACCGTCCCCGCTCCCCACGCACAGAGGGAACGTCCCAGGGCTCTGCAGCAGACGGAAGTTTTCTCCCATTTCACCGCTTTCACCATGCTCAAAATGCTCAGCCAGCGTCCCTATCACGGTGCCCTCCGGCACCTCCTCAAACAGGCGGTACTGCACCGTGATGGTGGCCACCTCCTGTGCATCGGCGGAGAGGAAGAGGAGCCACCAGAGGGCCCGGAGCTGTAGAGCTGAGTGACCCAGCAGCAGCAGCATGCTGAGGATGCCCATTGCCCAGCTCGTGGCTGTGGGCTCACCCGCCTGCCACCACATCCCGCACGGACCTCAGGGTGTGCACCGAGGCACCGTGTCTTCAGTTTTTGCCCATCACCACTCACCAGTTGGGAAGGAGAAGAGAGGGCGAGGGGCTCCAGAGGCTGTCCACTGCCCTGCCATCACCCCAGGACGGGCGGCTGAGCATCCTGGGCTGGAGCATCCCAACAGGGAGCAGTGGGATCGGCCACCACTGCAGCCAGGAGCGGTGTCTGGCTGTGGGAGGTGAACCAGCTGAGCTTCCTATGGAAACCCCACCTACAGGAAAAGGGAGGCCCAGCTCGGCACAATGCCGGCAGGGTGGGGGCTCACAGGGTGATGGGCCACCGGGTCTGTGAGGTGTGGAAGTGCTCCTCATCTCCAGCCTGCAGGGACTGACTGTGTTCACCTGCAAAATGCATTTGGTACAGCATGCAGTTCCTGCTCTCAGTCCCAGATCCAACACCAAACACACACATGCTTGTTATCCCAAACTGGGATCCTGCTCTTTGTCTGTGGAGGAATGCTTCATTCAGGAAGCTCTCTGCAAAGCCCAGAGGTGACAACGGGCATCTGTTCCTGCATCACCCTAAGGGCTCCTTCCCCTCACTGTTATCTTTCTGACTTGCCCTCATTTGTTCTAATTAATCCAAACTCTGCTGTAACCCTCACTCCTCTGCTTTTTTTTGCATTGATTTTGAGGGCAGTGTGTCCACGTTTTTCCACTACGTGGCTTTTGAGTACATCAGTGCTTGATTTTCCCCTGGGCATCCCCAGGATGACTTCTGGCAACAAGTGAAACTCACAGCATGGGCTGGTATGGGTGTATGGGCTGGTGCGGCTCAGCCGTGGCACTGGGACTCGAGCTGCTCGGCTCAGCCCCAGCTCCAGGTGACCTTGGCCAAGTCATTTCCCTTCTTTGTGCAGTGGCTTCCTCCATGGCCGAGGGAGGCAAAGCTGCGGGCGTCGGTGGGGATGCTCTCAGGATGCCCACGGTGGGAGGAGAGGATGTCCCGCAGTCCCGGGTGGCTTTGGGTGGTGGGGAGGGACGGAGCTGCTTCCTGCTGGGGTCAGCATGGCCTCAGGAGCTGCTGTGTCTTGTGGTGTGGCAAGCAAAGTGACGCAAACAAATGCAGATAAAGATGAGTGGGCGATGAGCCAGGAGCACCGCCAGCCGTGTAAGACTCAGTGCTCAAAATGAATGAGCTTCCTGCTCACCCGCAGGCAGGCTTCCAGCCTGCAGGTGCTCCGGGATCATCGCAGCCAACTTAAAGCACCAGACTTCCCCCTCTGGGACGCTGCATCTCTCGCCTTCCATGGACAGCTCAGGATGAGCACCTGCTCTGCTCTGCTATTGCACCGAGGAGACACAGCCTGGGCACACTGGATCGATCGCTGCTGTGACTTTCAAATTGCATGTGTTGCATGGTGCTGAAATCTCCCAGCAGGTCCACTTTCACAGAGAGAGAGCACAAAAGAAGGATTTTCATAAGGACTTGGCTGCAGGTAGCTGTGGTGACACTTGGATTCAGACTGCAGCTCCGTGCTGCTCCAGTGCTGTGGGAGGGGAGTGTGTCGCACCAGGGCAAGCTGATCACATCCCAAATGGGAGTGAAAATGAGAGGGGAAAAAAGTTGTTTCAAGTCAAATAATGAAAATTAGCATCAGAAACAAAGAGTTTCAAAAATAACATCAGTCAAAAGAGAGGAGTTCAGAATGGACACAAGTGAGGAGGTCCCCAGGTTTGGCCTCAGTGGGATGGTCGAGGCTTCATCCCATGTCCATGTGGGAACGCAGGACCTGTTTGCTCCTCTCCCTGCTCCGTTGTGCCTTAGCGGGGATGCGCTCGGTCAGCCCCATGCTGGGTGCTGCCGAGGCAGGCATCTGCAGGAGGAGGTGGGGTGAACAGAGGGGTGTCTGCTCCCCCCCAGCCAGCTTCCTCACACCACCGGTCATGATTTGGGACTTCATTGTCCCTGTTTCCATCCCTTTGGAGGAGCTCATAGGATGCCCCGAGCTGCAAGGGACACAAAAGGATCAGACTCCAGCCCGTGGCTCCACACCCCACCACCCAACACAAACCCTACAGCTGAATGCGATGTGCCACCCGGATGGAGTGTGAGGCCCACGAGCAGTTGTGCTGCCAGTTTTGTTGGTTTTTTTTGTATAGCTTGACATACCCGAACAGCGGCAGCATGTTTAGACGAGGTGGGGTTCCCCCAGCTCCTCCCACACAAGTGATGGATGTGGACCAAAGCACGTCTCAGCATCACACAGCCCTGAGCGGCTGCAGAACGACCAGCTTAGTCATAATTTCCCGTTTTATCTTCCTCCTGATGGATACGCAAGCGCATCTTCATCTTCCCTTTGCAAGCACTGAGTTTTCCTTTGGGGGGAGCTGCGACCAAAGCTCCCGTTGTTTCTCCAGCAATGCCTCAACCACAGCCATCCCCAGCTTTGAACCACGGGAACCGGGAGAGCGCTTCAAGCGCGGCACAAAGCACAAAGGGCTTTCCAAAGCTCATCCACTGGCTGCTCACCTGTGCTGCGGGACACCGCTGGGACCACCACAACCTACAGGCATCCCCGGAAGAGCTGTCCCTGAAAGGCTGGGAGCCCTTTGGGGCTCGCACAGGATGGCTGTGTTAAGATAACTCTGTGCCACCATTCTTTGGGTGTTGGCATGAAAGGAGGTGTAGCTAGGGGAGGGTCGGCCTCTTTTCCCAGGGAACAGCAGCTGGAGGAGAGGAGATGGCTTTCAGCTGCAGCTGGCAGGATGGGTGCAGGATGGGTGTGAGGAGACATTCTGCTTCAGGACGAGTGGCAATGCGTTGGGATGGGCTGCACGGGGTGGGGTGGAGGCACCGTCCCTGGGGGTGTTCAGGAGTTGGTGTCACTCAGTGGTGTAAAGCTGTCACAGCATGGCTTTGGTTGGGCTAAGTGGGATTTCCCAACCCTACGGTTCTACGATTCCAGCCCCAGCGACACCTTGCCTGCGTAGGGGAGCTGGAAGCACACCGCCACAGAAGAAAATCAGAAGAGGAAAGAACAACGGTATAAATTAACTTTATTAACAACAACAACATCTTAAACAAGTCCAAACACTACTTAACCCTAAAGTAAAACAATCTGGAAACGAGTGAGCTGAAGGAAGCTGGAGCATCCACCAGCTCAAAAACATCCCACATGTCCATCTGTGTGCAGGAACCAGCTGGTCTCGGGCTTACACAACAGTCCAACGAGACACAGCCCTTTGGGTCCTGCCCAAACCTTGCTACAGGCACGTGCCCTTGATGACGTCGGGCTCGATGCTCCCGCAGTGGAGGTGGTTATCACAGGCGCACTGGCAGCCCAGGCCGCTGCCTGGCTCCCACTGGCCAGGCTGAGCGAGCTGCTCCTGGGAGCCCAGCTTCCTCCACACCGTCAGCTGCACCCCGGTCTCCACGTCCTGCGGCACGGGCTCGCGGTGAAGGGTGATACGCACGGGGCGGAGCTGCCGGCCGTAGAGCACCACCACAATGATGAGGATGGCCAGCAGGACGAAGATGGTGACTATGGCCACGATGATGAGCAGAGCATGAGGCTCCTGCGTCATGCTCCCAACCACGGAGACGGGGGTGAAGGCAGCCACGTCCTGAGGCTCGGGGTGCCTCAGCGGGCTGCTGGGTGCAGTGGTGTTCATGGCTGAACAAGGTGACCTGGGACAGAGGGTGAGAACGTGTTCGTGTCAGACAGGGGCTGTGTGATGCCCACACCTCCTGCCCTCAGCTGGGCAGGTCCTGCACACGCAGCTCCCCAGGCACGGAGACCTGGGAAAGGCACCTGAGGCACTGGGTGCGGGGAACAGATTCAGCCAGAGGTGCTGGGCAAGAGACAGTGTCGCCCGGGGCTCCCCGTGCAGGAGGAAGCGCCTGCTCATCCTACAGCCAGAGGTGCTGCCCTACCTAACGCAGTGCCACATCAGCACGCCTGGCTGCGTGTGCGGGGACAGCGCAGCAACCTCCGCCCGCCCCTCCTGCCAGACGAGCGGCTTTTGTGCGGGGCGACAGCACCTCGGTGCGCACGGGCTGGGCTGCAGGGATCTCAAGGTCCCAGCTGCAAACAGCACGCGCTGCCTGTGAGCGTTGCTATGACCAACGGCTGCTCGGGGCTCCGGGCACCGCAGGGCTGGGGCAGTGCCTGCGTGTCCCTGCAGCCCACAGCACTCAGCCGGCACTGAGCCCGGCACTTCACCGTGCAGAAAAGACCTACCTTACACGGCTGCAGCCCTCACAGTCTCGGGTTATTGGACACGGAGGCGGCGGGACGGCAAGGGGCTTCAGTACCTTGGAGGTCTCCCAGCCGAAAGTGGGGGACTGATTCCAGGACTCCCTTCTGCAGAGCCGTTATGACGTGTCCCCACGCCCCTGTCCCAGGACACACCCTACCTGCCCCTGCCCCTCAGCACATCATCCTGGGAGCTCTGAGCTCCATCCTTCCTGTGCACTGCAGGGTGGGCGATGCCCCTTCCCCCACCCGGCCCAGCAAGCTTCCAGCAGAGATCTGGCTGCACATCGGAGCTGCTCCTGGGAATCTGCGCTCATCTCACGATTCAATACAACCTTCATCTACAGCGTAATCTCTGAGCATCGCGTATGTGCAAAAGGAGTAAAACAAAAAGGTTCTGCTGGGAGGCTGCTTGTCAACGGTTTACCGGGCTGGTTCGGCCCGGGTCTGTGACGATTGGTGCGGGGGACCCGCAGACCCACGCCCCAGGAAAGGGGAAGGGGGAAAGGGAAAAGGGAAAAAGGAGATGGGCCTAGAAACAAAACGGCGGCAACGATCTGAGGAGGAAAGCTAATGTACTCAATAAGATATCAGAAAGCAAAATTACACAACAGAATACAAGAGAATTGGAACTGAGGCTAATAAATCAAAGAAAATGAGCAAGAGAGAGTGTCCGATAAACCGAAGCCCTCACGCTCACGCTGAAGGCGGACGGCAGCGAGCACCCACTGCTGAGTGATCCCAAAGCAAAGAGAGCGTCCCGTGACCGCAGACAGTTTTTATCTTTTCCCTCTGAGCGGAAAATGCGTACAAATGCAAAGCATCGCAAAGTCCTCTGGGACATGGAGTTCTTCTTCTCTTCTGAGACAGCTATACCCGGAATTATCGACCATCCATGAAGCTGGAGAATTAACCCTTTAGCTCTTAATGCACTACGTGACGTTATGATGTGGAATACCAATGCCAAACGTCATAAAACCATGACATTCCACCCCTTATTCCACATCACTCCATCATGCTTGAGACATATAGAAGAACAGTGACTAACACGCATTGGATACACACACACACACAGCATATATGTGTGTGTATCCATGGAATTACTGACTGCACTCCCCCAGCATCAAATTCCCTTGTGGTACCCATTGAACATCCCCATTCTTCTGCATCACCCACCAAGAGGACCCAGGTCCCTGAGCAAAGACAGTCCCACAAAGAGATTTGCCCTTCCCAGGAGCTGGAAGGACCCACACCGCTTTTCCCAACATGTTCTTTTCATGTACGACAGGGACTTTCTCTCCCTCTACAGTAGGTAGGGAGCTGGATTGGGCAGGACCGTCGCGATTGATGGATCCTCGAGTGTTGAGCAACCAGGTGCCTTCTGCCAAATGCTTCTCCCAGTGCTTCAATGTTCCGCCACCCGTTGCTTTCAGCATGGTTTTTAACAACCCATGGTATCTTTCAATTTTACCAGAAGCTGGTGCATGATAGGGGATATGATAAATCCACTCAATGCCATGATCTTTGGCCCAAGGATTTACAAGATCATTTTGGAAATGAGTCCCATTATCTGACTCAATTCTTTCTGGAGTGCCATGTCGCCATAGGACTTGCTTCTCGAGACCTAGAATGGTGTTTCGGGCGGTAGCATGGGGTACTGCATATGTTTCAAGCCACCCAGTGGTTGCTTCCACCATGGTGAGCACATAACGCTTACCATTGCGAGTTCGTGGCAAGGTGATATAATCAACCTGCCACGCCTCCCCATATTTATGCTTTTGCCATCGCCCTTCCCCCCAAAGACGTTTCATCCTCTTGGCTTGTTTAATTGTGGTGCATGTATCACAGTCATGGATCACCTGTGCAATAGCACCAATAGTTAAGCCCACCCCTCGGTCTCTAGCCCACTTATATGTTGCATCTCTTCCTTGGTGGCCCGAGGTCTCATAGGCCTCAAGGGGTCGGCCTCAGGTCCCTCCAGAAGCTCTTTGCCACAAACTCCAAGTGGGACCTTCCTTTCCAGCAGCAGTGTAGAGGATGTTCTTAACATCCTGTCCCGTCCGCACTGGCCCCAGGGCCACGGCACGGGCTATCTCCTGCTTCATTTGCTCAAAAGCCTGCTGCTGCTCAGGGCCCCACACAAAATCATTCTTCTTCTGTGTCACCCGAAAGAGAGGGCTCACAATGAGACTGTAGTTTGGAACATGTATTCACTAAAAGCCCACTACACCCAGAAAAGCTTGGCTCTCGGTCTTACTGGTGGGTGGAGACATAGCAATGATTTTGTCAGTCACATCTGTTGGGATGTGATGAGGTCCATCTTGCCACTTTATACCTAGGAACTGAATTTCCTGTGCAGGCCCTTTCACTTTGCTTTGCTTAATAGCGAATCCAGCTCGCAGGAGGATCTGAATTATTCTCTCTCCTTTCTCGAAAACTTCCCCTGCTGTATTACCCCACACAATGATGTTGGAAGTGCTCAGGAGCACCGCCCTCTTCCAATGCAGCTTGAATCAACCCATGGCAAATGGTTGGGCTGTGCTTCCACCCCTGGGGCAAACGGTTCCAGGTGTACTGAACCCCCCTCCCGGTGAAAGCAAACTGCGGCCTGCATTCTGTGGCCAGAGGAATTGAAAAGAAGGCATTGGCAATGTCAATGGTGGCATACCACTTGGCTGCTTTTGACTCCAGTTCATACTGGAGTTGAAGCATGTCCAGCACAGCAGCACTCAGTGGGGGTGTGACCTCATTCAGGCCACGGTAATCTACCGTCAGCCTCCGTTCTCCACTGGCTTTACGCACTGGCCATATGGGGCTGTTAAACGGGGAGTGAGTTTTGCTGATCACTCCATGTTTCTCTAGCTGACAAATCAGGTTATGAATGGGGAGCAAGGAATCCCTATTACTGCAAGTGCACCGTTTTTGTAGCAATTGGTACCTGTTGCTTCTTCCACTTGTAGCAACCCCACAACAGACGGATCTTCTGACAGGCCAGACAAAGCAGACAGCTGATTAATGTTATCTGTGTCCACAGCAGCTATTCCAAAAGCCCATCGATACCCTTTGGGATCCTTAAAATATCCCCCTTTGTGGTCATCAATACCAAGTATACATGGAGCCCCTGGGCCAGTCACGATAGGATGTTTTTGCCAATCTTTACCAGTGAGACTTATTTCAGCCTCCAACTTGGTCAGCTCTTGGGAACCCCCAGTCACCCCAGAAATATAGATTAATTCTGTCCCTTGGTGACTCGAGGGCATTAGAGTGCACTGTGCACCAGTGTCCACCAATGCCTTGTATTTTTGTGGTTCTGATGTGCCAGGCCATCGAATCAACACAGTCCAGTACACTCTATTATCCCTTTCCCCTCCCTGGCTGGGGGCAGGGCCCCTTTATTTGTTACCTCTGTTGACTCTACGGCTACTGCCATATCCAGCAGTCACTGGAGCAGTCACCTTCTTGGAGAAGTTCACCCTGGTGCTTGACCTATTTTGTAACTCTTTTACACGTGCCTGAAGTGCAGAAGTGGGTTTCTTATGCCACTTCTTCATATCTTTTCCCTGGTCACGTAGGTAACGCCACAAGGCAGTACGTGACATAGTTTTACTGTTGACACTTCCTCGAGCAGGAGAACGTCCTCTTTTGATAGCTGAGACGTTGCTGTTTTGGGAATCCTCGTTCTCATCGGATCCATCAGTTTCATCAGAATTAAGCACAGTAGCCAGTTCGTCCATTATATCTTCTTGATTGCTCTCCATTCTGTCCAGTCTTTTGATTACCTTTGCAAAGGCTGAAACGTAAGCTCGTAGAGGAGTTAAATGCAACTCAGTGTCTTCAAGTCTGCTAATCAGGTCATTTATAAGGGGTCTTCTTTGTCTTCTGCCATACACTGCTGCTAATGTACTGGCATACCTGTCTGCTGCAGTCCTTGTGAATATACGCCACATAACTGGTGTACACCTGATTCTCTCAGGATCATGCTCTGGGTCTGGTTCATCATGAATGAGTGCAGGGTCATGTAACATTTCCACTACAGCATATTCTCTCAAATCATTTATGCCTTTTTCCATATCAGACCATTTCTTTTTCTCAGGAAACAGGTCATCTCTGAAGGGGTATTCTTCTTTCACGGCTATCAGCATCCGCTTCCAGAGAGTGAAGGGTCTATTGTGGCATGTACTAATGCCTCTGTCAATGGCAGAGTCCCTGGCAATGCTACCCAATTGGCGAGCTTCTTTACCATCTAGCCACACACTGTTGGCCCCACTGTCCCAACAGCGTAGTAACCAGGTGACAATAGGTTCATTTGCGTGGCGTGTCAAGTCTTTTCTCAAACTTCGAATTTCATTCATTTTCATAGGTCAAGTAACATTGGTAATAATCTCTCTTTCATCTCCTACTCTATCAGGACTCCTTCCCCTCCTAGGGGTTGGTGACCGTGATCTTGTGGGGTGTCTCAGCCCTCCTACTGGAAAGTCTGAAGTTTTGAACAACTCCCCTGGACCTATTTTCTCCAATTCTCTTACAGTGTCTGATTTCTCTACTTTCTCCTCTTCCCTTTCAGAGCCTGCTTCTTCCACTCGCAGCTCCTCCTCTTTCTTCTCTTTTAAGGGAGTCAAGACATTTTCATTTTCCACCCTCTAACGGGGGCAACTGACATCGATTCTGGTGTCACCTGTGGATGATCACGTTGGTTAGAATTAATGATCATCCTCTCTAGCTCGGCTCGAAGCCCGTCTCGCTCTGCTGTGACGAAATTTATTTTGCCTTGGAGCCTGACTTGTTGAGCCCGAACATGGATTAGTTCATTTTGGAAACGGAGTAATGTAAATTGATAGGCATCTTGCTCAGCTTTGAGGGAGTCTCGCTCAGATTGGAGGGCATCTAATTCAGATTGGAGGGCGTCTCTCTCAGATTGGAGGGTGTCCATGTGGGACTGGAGAGCTTCGTGTTGAGACCAGAAGGTGTCTCTCTCGGTCTAGAGGGCGTCCATGTTGGATTGGAGAACATCTAGTTGAGACTGTAGGGTGTCTCGCTCAGTCTAGAGGGCGTCTAGATTGGACTGGAGAGTCTGATTGTCAGCTAAAAGACTCCATTTCTGGATTTGGAGACTGTCCCTTTCGGCTCGGAGGCTCTCTCGCTCTATTTCAAAAACTCTATGTCTCTCTGGAATAGTATTGAATAAGGCCCGGTAAGCGTAAGCCAGACCCCAAATAATTTGGGACTCCTCAGATCTCTTTGAGCCGCAACATCCCTGTCTCAAATACCTGCTTAAATTCTCAGGATCTTGCAGGTGTTCAGGAGAAAAGTCCCATGACACCGGTGATGACCATTTCTCTAAAGTCTCAGGATCCTAAGTCCCTCCAAACTCCCTGCCAGTCACTGTTCTCTGCCTCTGGGCAAGGCTTTCTCAAAATATTATAAATACAGATACCGATTAAGAGTACATTCAGGGAGACTGACACCACAGTCATTACGAGCATTGGATGAGCATTCAGAAAACGCTTAATAAATTCAAAGGAGAGGCCAGGAGACGGTTTAAAAATCATGAGTTCCGTAGAATTAACAACTCCATCTGGGGTTGCTCCCTCCAGAACTGAATGCCACATCATATACAAAAGCCAGGTAGGAGTTTCCAACAGTGTTTTTAGTTTATCATATAGAAACCAAGCTCCATGGATCAGACTGGCAAACTTAATTCAGTCCCAGTATGTTCTGAGCATTACAAGGGAAAATAACATGAAATGCAGCCCCATTAAGAGCAGTTTAAAAAGCGAGAGCATTTTTTTTTCTTCTTTCCTAAAACAAGCTAGCAGCATCCAAAAAAGTTTGCAAATATCCCAGAACAACTGGCAGTACACCCAGACTTCAAGGGCGTGTTATGCCTTACAGTACCTGCAGTACTGATAAGATTGCTAGCAATAGACAAAGATTCACTCTAAAAGTATGTCACTGCCCGGATAGCTCAATCGGTAGAGCATGAGACTCTTAATCTCAGGGTCGTTGGTAAAACCATGACAACGGGGTGGGGTGGAGGCACCGTCCCTGGGGGTGTTCAGGAGCTGGTGTCACTCAGTGGTGTAAAGCTGTCACAGCATGGCTTTGGTTGGGCTAAGTGGGATTTCCCAACCCTACGGTTCTACGATTCCAGCCCCAGCGACACCTTGCCTGCGTAGGGGAGCTGGAAGCACACCGCCACAGAAGAAAATCAGAAGAGGAAAGAACAACGGTATAAATTAAATTTATTAACAACAACAACATCTTACAACAAGTCCAAACACTACTTAACCCAAAAGTAAAACAATCTGGAAACGAGTGAGCTGAAGGAAGCTGGAGCATCCACCAGCTCAAAAACATCCCACATGTCCATCTGTGTGCAGGAACCAGCTGGTCTCGGGCTTACACAACAGTCCAACGAGACACAGCCCTTTGGGTCCTGCCCAAACCTTGCTACAGGCACGTGCCCTTGATGACGTCGGGCTCGATGCTCCCGCAGTGGAGGTGGTTATCACAGGCGCACTGGCAGCCCAGGCCGCTGCCTGGCTCCCACTGGCCAGGCTGAGCGAGCTGCTCCTGGGAGCCCAGCTTCCTCCACGCCGTCAACTGCACCCCGGTCTCCACGTCCTGCGGCACGGGCTCGCGGTGAAGGGTGATACGCACGGGGCGGAGCTGCCGGCCGTAGAGCACCACCACAATGATGAGGATGGCCAGCAGGACGAAGATGGTGACTATGGCCACGATGATGAGCAGAGCATGAGGCTCCTGCGTCATGCTCCCAACCACGGAGACGGGGGTGAAGGCAGCCACGTCCTGAGGCTCGGGGTGCCTCAGCGGGCTGCTGGGTGCAGTGGTGTTCATGGCTGAACAAGGTGACCTGGGACAGAGGGTGAGAACGTGTTCGTGTCAGACAGGGGCTGTGTGATGCCCACACCTCCTGCCCTCAGCTGGGCAGGTCCTGCACACGCAGCTCCCCAGGCACGGAGACCTGGGAAAGGCACCTGAGGCACTGGGTGCGGGGAACAGATTCAGCCAGAGGTGCTGGGCAAGAGACAGTGTCGCCCGGGGCTCCCCGTGCAGGAGGAAGCGCCTGCTCATCCTACAGCCAGAGGTGCTGCCCTACCTAACGCAGTGCCACATCAGCACGCCTGGCTGCGTGTGCGGGGACAGCGCAGCAACCTCCGCCCGCCCCTCCTGCCAGACGAGCGGCTTTTGTGCGTGGCGACAGCACCTCGGTGCGCACGGGCTGGGCTGCAGGGATCTCAAGGTCCCAGCTGCAAACAGGCACCGCAGGGCTGGGGCAGTGCCTGCGTGTCCCTGCAGCCCACAGCACTCAGCCGGCACTGAGCCCGGCACTTCACCGTGCAGAAAAGACGTACCTTACACGGCTGCAGCCCTCACAGTCTCGGGTTATTGGACACGGAGGCGGCGGGACGGCAAGGGGCTTCAGTACCTTGGAGGTCTCCCAGCCGAAAGTGGGGGACTGATTCCAGGACTCCCTTCTGCAGAGCCGTTATGACGTGTCCCCACGCCCCTGTCCCAGGACACACCCTACCTGCCCCTGCCCCTCAGCACATCATCCTGGGAGCTCTGAGCTCCATCCTTCCTGTGCACTGCAGGGTGGGCGATGCCCCTTCCCCCACCCGGCCCAGCAAGCTTCCAGCAGAGATCTGGCTGCACATCGGAGCTGCTCCTGGGAATCTGCGCTCATCTCACGATTCAATACAACCTTCATCTACAGCGTAATCTCTGAGCATCGCGTATGTGCAAAAGGAGTAAAACAAAAAGGTTCTGCTGGGAGGCTGCTTGTCAACGGTTTACCGGGCTGGTTCGGCCCGGGTCTGTGACGATTGGTGCGGGGGACCCGCAGACCCACGCCCCAGGAAAGGGGAAGGGGGAAAGGGAAAAGGGAAAAAGGAGATGGGCCTAGAAACAAAACGGCGGCAACGATCTGAGGAGGAAAGCTAATGTACTCAATAAGATATCAGAAAGCAAAATTACAGAATAGAATACAAGAGAATTGGAACTGAGGCTAATAAATCAAAGAAAATGAGCAAGAGAGAGTGTCCGATAAACCGAAGCCCTCACGCTCACGCTGAAGGCGGACGGCAGCGAGCACCCACTGCTGAGTGATCCCAAAGCAAAGAGAGCGTCCCATGACCGCAGACAGTTTTTATCTTTTCCCTCTGAGCGGAAAATGCGTACAAATGCAAAGCATCGCAAAGTCCTCTGGGACATGGAGTTCTTCTTCTCTTCTGAGACAGCTATACCCGGAATTATCGACCATCCATGAAGCTGGAGTATTAACCCTTTAGCTCTTAATGCACTACATGACGTTATGATGTGGAATACCAATGCCAAACATCATAAAACCATGACATTCCACCCCTTATTCCACATCACTCCATCATGCTTGAGACATACAGAAGAACAGTGACTAACACGCATTGGATACACACACACACACAGCATATATGTGTGTGTATCCATGGAATTACTGACTGCACTCCCCCAGCATCAAATTCCCTTGTGGTACCCATTGAACATCCCCATTCTTCTGCATCACCCACCAAGAGGACCCAGGTCCCTGAGCAAAGACAGTCCCACAAAGAGATTTGCCCTTCCCAGGAGCTGGAAGGACCCACATCGCTTTTCCCAACATGTTCTTTTCATGGACTACAGGGACTTTCTCTCCCTCTACAGTAGGTAGGGAGCTGGATTGGGCAGGACCGTCGCGACTGATGGATCCTCGAGTGTTGACCAACCAGGTGGTTCTCCCAGTGCTTCAATGTTCCGCCACCCGTTGCTTTCAGCATGGTTTTTAACAACCCATGGTATCTTTCAATTTTACCAGAAGCTGGTGCATGATAGGGGATATGATAAATCCGTTCAATGCCATGATCTTTGGCCCAAGTATTTACAAGAGAATTTTTGAAATGAGTCCCATTATCTGCCACAAGTCCATGGGGCCAGATGGGATCCACCCTAGGGTGCTGAGCAAGCTGGCTGAGGTGATTGCGAAGCTGCTTTCTACCATCTATCAGCATTCCTGGGCATCTGGAGAGGTCCCACAAGATTGGAGGCTTGCTGGTGTGACTCCCATCTACAAGAAAGACCGTAAGGAAGATCCGGGGAACTACAGGCCTGTCAGCCTGACCTCGGTATCAGGGAAAGTTATGGAGCAATTGATCTTGAGGGAGATCACACGGCACGTGCATGGCAATCAGGGGATCAGACCCAGCCAGCACGGGTTCACAAAGGGCAGGTCGTGCTTGTCCAACCTCATCTCCTTCTACGACTGGGTGACCAGACTGGTAGATGAGGGGAAGGCTGTTGACGTAGTCTACCTGGACTTCAGCAAAGCCTTTGACACGGTCTCCCACAGTATTCTCCTGGGGAAACTGGCAGCCCGTGGTGTGGACAGGTTCACTCTTCTCTGGGTTGAGAATTGGCTAGAGGGCCGTGCCCAGCGGGTAGTGGTTAATGGAGTCAAGTCCAGCTGGCGTCCTGTCACGAGTGGTGTCCCCCAGGGGTCGGTATTGGGGCCCGTACTGTTTAATATCTTTATTGATGACCTGGATGAGGGGATTGAGTGTACCCTCACTAAGTTTGCGGATGACACCAAGTTGGGAGGATGTGTTGATGTGCCTGAGGGTAGGGAGGCCCTTCAGCGGGATCTGGATAGGCTGAACAGCCCAGCTGAGGTCAATGGGATGAGGTTCAATAAGGCCAAGTGCCGGGTCCGGCACTTTGGCCACAATAACCCCATGCAATGCTATAGGCTTGGGGCAGAATGGCTTGAGGAGTGTATAGAGGAAAAGGACCTGGGGGTGTTGGTTGATGCCCGGCTCAACATGAGCCAGCAGTGTGCCCAGGTGGCCAAGAAGGCCAATGGCATCCTGGCCTGTATTAGGAATAGTGTGGCCAGCAGGAGCAGGGAGGTGATCATCCCCCTGTACTCAGCTCTGGTGCGGCCGCACCTCGAGTACTGTGTTCAGCTTTGGGCCCCTCACTACAAGAGAGACATCGCGGCCCTGGAGCGTGTTCAGAGAAGGGCAACAAAACTGGGGAGGGGTCTGGAGCACAAGTCTTACGAGGAGCGGCTGAGGGAGCTGGGATTGTTTAGCCTGGAGAAAAGGAGGCTCAGAGGAGACCTCATCGCACTCTGCCACTTCCTGAAGGGAGGCTGTGGTGAGGAGGGGGTCGGCCTCTTCTCCCAGACAACTAATGACAGGATGAGAGGGAATGGCCACAAGTTGTGCTGGGGAAGATTTAGATTAGATCTGAGGAAAAATTTTTTCTCTGAGAGAGTGATCAGGCACTGGAATGGTGTCACGGTGTTATCCGTGACAGTAACCCAAGGGGGAACCGAGAAGGGAAAGAGAAAGGGAAGGGAAAAAAAAAAAACTGCCCCGTCAGTGGCCACGGCCGCCTCAGCAGAACCGCCGGGGGGAGCGGGAAACAGAGGGAATAGATGAGTCTGTTAAAAAACACAACGGCACGATCTGAGAAGGAACGGTAACTTTACTAAATCTAATAAAATTGAACAATTGAGAGAGAGAGAGACAAAATTTCCAAACCAGTAAAACTGGGAGTTTACATTACAGTGCTGAATTCTTCACGGCAGCCCCGAGAGCGCACCACAAAAAGCGCGGGCCTGGCGTCTGGTGCCGAGCTCCGCCCCAGTGCTGCTCCCACAGCATTAACTCCTTCACTGCCTGCATGATGTTCTGATGTGCAATACCGGCATCAAAACCACAAAACCACAACAAATGGCCTGCCTAGGGAGGTGGTTCGGGCACCGTCCATAGCGCTGTTCAAGAAGCGTTTAGATGAGGTGTTGAGGGATTTGATTTAGTAGCTTGGTGGGTAAGGATGGTGGAGTAGGGATGGTTGGACTAGATGATCTTGTAGGTCCTTTCCAAGCTCATGAATCAAAGAATCTATGAATCTGACTCAATTCTCTCTGGAGTTCCATGTCGCCATAGGATTTGGGAATACAAAAAGTATATTTAGAGCTGCCCCTGTGGAACAGGATAAACAGCATGAGAAAGGAAGGCTGAGAACCAAGGACACTTCCAGAAGAAGAGGACAACAAGTTCAAGTAAGCTGCATGATAGCAGACCCCAGGTGGAAGAAGAGTGCGCGGTTTGGGAAGATTCACAGCCGTGACTGGATTATTGCCTGTAAGCACGGTTAAGGACAGTTTAAGGATTGGGATTTGGGATTGGGATTACTGTTGATACGTAAAGGCGGGTGGGAAAATTACAGAGAACTTGTGAAAGTATATAAGGGATGTTAAAACCTGTACTAAACGATTTGGATCGTTCACATCTGAGTCCGTGCCCGAGACGCTGCAGTCCCCAGGTTTGGCCTGTGTGGGATGGTCGAGGCTTCATCCCATGTCCATGTGGGAACGCAGGACCTGTTTGCTCCTCTCCCAGCTCCGTTGTGCCTTAGGGGGGATGCGCTCGGTCAGCCCCATGCTGGGTGCTGCCGAGGCAGGCATCTGCAGGTGGAGGTGGGGTGAACAGAGGGGTGTCTGCTCCCCTCCAGCCAGCTCCATCACACCACCGGTCATGATTTGGGACTTCATTGTCCCTGTTTCCATCCCTTTGGAGGAGCTCATAGGATGCCCCGAGCTGCAAGGGACACAAAAGGATCAGACTCCAGCCCGTGGCTCCACACCCCACCACCCAACACAAACCCTACAGCTGAATGCGATGTGCCACCCGGATGGAGTGTGAGGCCCACGAGCAGTTGTGCTGCCAGTTTTGTTGGTTTTCTTTGTACAGCTTGACATACCCAAAAAACAGCAGCGTGTTTAGACGAGGTGGGGTTCCCCCAGCTCCTCCCACACAAGTGATGGATGTGGACAAAAGCACGTCTCAGCATCACACAGCCCTGAGCGGCTGCAGAACGACCAGCTTAGTCATAATTTCCTGTTATATCTTTCTCCTGATGGATACGCAAGCGCATCTTCATCTTCCCTTTGCAAGCACTGGGTTTTCCTTTGGGGGGAGCTGCGACCAAAGCTCCCGTTGTTTCTCCAGCAATGCCTCAACCACAGCCATCCCCAGCTTTGAACCACGGGAACCGGGAGAGCGCTTCAAGCGCGGCACAAGGCACAAAGGGCTTTCCAAAGCTCATCCACTGGCTGCTCACCTGTGCTGCGGGACACCGCTGGGACCACCACAACCTACAGGCATCCCCGGAAGAGCTGTCCCTGAAAGGCTGGAAGCCCTTCGGGGCTCGCACAGGATGGCTGTGTTAAGATAACTCTGTGCCACCATTCTTTGGGTGTTGGCATGAAAGGAGGTGTAGCTAGGGGAGGGTCGGCCTCTTTTCCCAGGGAACAGCAGCTGGAGGAGAGGAGATGGCTTTCAGCTGCAGCTGGCAGGATGGGTGCAGGATGGGTGTGAGGAGACATTCTGCCTCAGGAAGAGTGGCAATGCGTTGGGATGGGCTGCACGGGGTGGGGTGGAGGCACCGTCCCTGGGGGTGTTCAGGAGCTGGTGTCACTCAGTGGTGTAAAGCTGTCACAGCATGGCTTTGGTTGGGCTAAGTGGGATTTCCCAACCCTACGGTTCTACGATTCCAGCCCCAGCGACACCTTGCCTGCGTAGGGGAGCTGGAAGCACACCGCCACAGAAGAAAATCAGAAGAGGAAAGAACAACGGTATAAATTAAATTTATTAACAACAACAACATCTTACAACAATTCCAAACACTACTTAACCCTAAAGTAAAACAATCTGGAAACGAGTGAGCTGAAGGAAGCTGCAGCATCCACCAGCTCACAAACATCCCACATGTCCATCTGTGTGCAGGAACCAGCTGGTCTCGGGCTTACACAACAGTCCAACGAGACACAGCCCTTTGGGTCCTGCCCAAACCTTGCTACAGGCACGTGCCCTTGATGACGTCGGGCTCGATGCTCCCGCAGTGGAGGTGGTTATCGCTGGCGCACTGGCAGCCCAGGCCGCTGCCAGGCTCCCACTGGCTAGGCTGAGCGAGCTGCTCCTGGGAGCCCAGCTTCCTCCACGCCGTCAGCTGCACCCCGGTCTCCACGTCCTGCGGCACGGGCTCGCGGTGAAGGGTGATACGCACGGGGCGGAGCTGCCGGCCGTAGAGCACCACCACAATGATGAGGATGGCCAGCAGGACGAAGATGGCGACGATGGCCGCGATGATGAGCAGAGCATCAGGCTTCTGCGTCATGCTCCCAACCACGGAGACGGGGGTGAAGGCAGCCACGTCCTGAGGCTCGGGGTGCCTCAGCGGGCTGCTGGGTGCAGTGGTGTTCATGGCTGAACAAGGTGACCTGGGACAGAGGGTGAGAACGTGTTCGTGTCAGACAGGGGCTGTGTGATGCCCACACCTCCTGCCCTCAGCTGGGCAGGTCCTGCACACGCAGCTCCCCAGGCACGGAGACCTGGGAAAGGCACCTGAGGCACTGGGTGCGGGGAACAGATTCAGCCAGAGGTGCTGGGCAAGAGACAGTGTCGCCCGGGGCTCCCCGTGCAGGAGGAAGCGCCTGCTCATCCTACAGCCAGAGGTGCTGCCCTACCTAACGCAGTGCCACATCAGCACGCCTGGCTGCGTGTGCGGGGACAGCGCAGCAACCTCCGCCCGCCCCTCCTGCCAGACGAGCGGCTTTTGTGCTGGGCGACAGCACCTCGGTGCGCACGGGCTGGGCTGCAGGGATCTCAAGGTCCCAGCTGCAAACAGCACGCGCTGCCTGTGAGCGTTGCTATGACCAACGGCTGCTCGGGGCTCCGGGCACCGCAGGGCTGGGGCAGTGCCTGCGTGTCCCTGCAGCCCACAGCACTCAGCCGGCACTGAGCCCGGCACTTCACCGTGCAGAAAAGACGTACCTTACACGGCTGCAGCCCTCACAGTCTCGGGTTATTGGACACGGAGGCGGCGGGACGGCAAGGGGCTTCAGTACCTTGGAGGTCTCCCAGCCGAAAGTGGGGGACTGATTCCAGGACTCCCTTCTGCAGAGCCGTTATGACGTGTCCCCACGCCCCTGTCCCAGGACACACCCTACCTGCCCCTGCCCCTCAGCACATCATCCTGGGAGCTCTGAGCTCCATCCTTCCTGTGCACTGCAGGGTGGGCGATGCCCCTTCCCCCACCCGGCCCAGCAAGCTTCCAGCAGAGATCTGGCTGCACATCGGAGCTGCTCCTGGGAATCTGCGCTCATCTCACGATTCAATACAACCTTCATCGACAGCGTAATCTCTGAGCATCGCGTATGTGCAAAAGGAGTAAAACAAAAAGGTTCTGCTGGGAGGCTGCTTGTCAACGGTTTACCGGGCTGGTTCGGCCCGGGTCTGTGACGATTGGTGCGGGGGACCCGCAGACCCACGCCCCAGGAAAGGGGAAGGGGGAAAGGGAAAAGGGAAAAAGGAGATGGGCCTAGAAACAAAACAGCGGCAACGATCTGAGGAGGAAAGCTAATGTACTCAATAAGATATCAGAAAGCAAAATTACAGAATAGAATACAAGAGAATTGGAACTGAGGCTAATAAATCAAAGAAAATGAGCAAGAGAGAGTGTCCGATAAACCGAAGCCCTCACGCTCACGCTGAAGGCGGACGGCAGCGAGCACCCACTGCTGAGTGATCCCAAAGCAAAGAGAGCGTCCCATGACCGCAGACAGTTTTTATCTTTTCCCTCTGAGCGGAAAATGCGTACAAATGCAAAGCATCGCAAAGTCCTCTGGGACATGGAGTTCTTCTTCTCTTCTGAGACAGCTATACCCGGAATTATCGACCATCCATGAAGCTGGAGTATTAACCCTTTAGCTCTTAATGCACTACATGACGTTATGATGTGGAATACCAATGCCAAACATCATAAAACCATGACATTCCACCCCTTATTCCACATCACTCCATCATGCTTGAGACATACAGAAGAACAGTGACTAACACGCATTGGATACACACACACACACAGCATATATGTGTGTGTATCCATGGAATTACTGACTGCACTCCCCCAGCATCAAATTCCCTTGTGGTACCCATTGAACATCCCCATTCTTCTGCATCACCCACCAAGAGGACCCAGGTCCCTGAGCAAAGACAGTCCCACAAAGAGATTTGCCCTTCCCAGGAGCTGGAAGGACCCACATCGCTTTTCCCAACATGTTCTTTTCATGGACTACAGGGACTTTCTCTCCCTCTACAGTAGGTAGGGAGCTGGATTGGGCAGGACCGTCGCGACTGATGGATCCTCGAGTGTTGACCAACCAGGTGGTTCTCCCAGTGCTTCAATGTTCCGCCACCCGTTGCTTTCAGCATGGTTTTTAACAACCCATGGTATCTTTCAATTTTACCAGAAGCTGGTGCATGATAGGGGATATGATAAATCCGTTCAATGCCATGATCTTTGGCCCAAGTATTTACAAGAGAATTTTTGAAATGAGTCCCATTATCTGCCACAAGTCCATGGGGCCAGATGGGATCCACCCTAGGGTGCTGAGCAAGCTGGCTGAGGTGATTGCGAAGCTGCTTTCTACCATCTATCAGCATTCCTGGGCATCTGGAGAGGTCCCACAAGATTGGAGGCTTGCTGGTGTGACTCCCATCTACAAGAAAGACCGTAAGGAAGATCCGGGGAACTACAGGCCTGTCAGCCTGACCTCGGTATCAGGGAAAGTTATGGAGCAATTGATCTTGAGGGAGATCACACGGCACGTGCATGGCAATCAGGGGATCAGACCCAGCCAGCACGGGTTCACAAAGGGCAGGTCGTGCTTGTCCAACCTCATCTCCTTCTACGACTGGGTGACCAGACTGGTAGATGAGGGGAAGGCTGTTGACGTAGTCTACCTGGACTTCAGCAAAGCCTTTGACACGGTCTCCCACAGTATTCTCCTGGGGAAACTGGCAGCCCGTGGTGTGGACAGGTTCACTCTTCTCTGGGTTGAGAATTGGCTAGAGGGCCGTGCCCAGCGGGTAGTGGTTAATGGAGTCAAGTCCAGCTGGCGTCCTGTCACGAGTGGTGTCCCCCAGGGGTCGGTATTGGGGCCCGTACTGTTTAATATCTTTATTGATGACCTGGATGAGGGGATTGAGTGTACCCTCACTAAGTTTGCGGATGACACCAAGTTGGGAGGATGTGTTGATGTGCCTGAGGGTAGGGAGGCCCTTCAGCGGGATCTGGATAGGCTGAAGAGCCCAGCTGAGGTCAATGGGATGAGGTTCAATAAGGCCAAGTGCCGGGTCCGGCACTTTGGCCACAATAACCCCATGCAATGCTATAGGCTTGGGGCAGAATGGCTTGAGGAGTGTATAGAGGAAAAGGACCTGGGGGTGTTGGTTGATGCCCGGCTCAACATGAGCCAGCAGTGTGCCCAGGTGGCCAAGAAGGCCAATGGCATCCTGGCCTGTATTAGGAATAGTGTGGCCAGCAGGAGCAGGGAGGTGATCATCCCCCTGTACTCAGCTCTGGTGCGGCCGCACCTCGAGTACTGTGTTCAGCTTTGGGCCCCTCACTACAAGAGAGACATCGCGGCCCTGGAGCGTGTTCAGAGAAGGGCAACAAAACTGGGGAGGGGTCTGGAGCACAAGTCTTACGAGGAGCGGCTGAGGGAGCTGGGATTGTTTAGCCTGGAGAAAAGGAGGCTCAGAGGAGACCTCATCGCACTCTGCCACTTCCTGAAGGGAGGCTGTGGTGAGGAGGGGGTCGGCCTCTTCTCCCAGACAACTAATGACAGGACGAGAGGGAACGGCCACAAGTTGCGCCGGGGAAGATTTAGATTAGATCTGAGGAAAAATTTTTTCTCTGAGAGAGTGATCAGGCACTGGAATGGTGTCACGGTGTTATCCGTGACAGTAACCCAAGGGGGAACCGAGAAGGGAAAGAGAAAGGGAAGGGAAAAAAAAAAAACTGCCCCGTCAGTGGCCACGGCCGCCTCAGCAGAACCGCCGGGGGGAGCGGGAAACAGAGGGAATAGATGAGTCTGTTAAAAAACACAACGGCACGATCTGAGAAGGAACGGTAACTTTACTAAATCTAATAAAATTGAACAATTGAGAGAGAGAGAGACAAAATTTCCAAACCAGTAAAACTGGGAGTTTACATTACAGTGCTGAATTCTTCACGGCAGCCCCGAGAGCGCACCACAAAAAGCGCGGGCCTGGCGTCTGGTGCCGAGCTCCGCCCCAGTGCTGCTCCCACAGCATTAACTCCTTCACTGCCTGCATGATGTTCTGATGTGCAATACCGGCATCAAAACCACAAAACCACAACAAATGGCCTGCCTAGGGAGGTGGTTCGGGCACCGTCCATAGCGCTGTTCAAGAAGCGTTTAGATGAGGTGTTGAGGGATTTGATTTAGTAGCTTGGTGGGTAAGGATGGTGGAGTAGGGATGGTTGGACTAGATGATCTTGTAGGTCCTTTCCAAGCTCATGAATCAAAGAATCTATGAATCTGACTCAATTCTCTCTGGAGTTCCATGTCGCCATAGGATTTGGGAATACAAAAAGTATATTTAGAGCTGCCCCTGTGGAACAGGATAAACAGCATGAGAAAGGAAGGCTGAGAACCAAGGACACTTCCAGAAGAAGAGGACAACAAGTTCAAGTAAGCTGCATGATAGCAGACCCCAGGTGGAAGAAGAGTGCGCGGTTTGGGAAGATTCACAGCCGTGACTGGATTATTGCCTGTAAGCACGGTTAAGGACAGTTTAAGGATTGGGATTTGGGATTGGGATTACTGTTGATACGTAAAGGCGGGTGGGAAAATTACAGAGAACTTGTGAAAGTATATAAGGGATGTTAAAACCTGTACTAAACGATTTGGATCGTTCACATCTGAGTCCGTGCCCGAGACGCTGCAGTCCCCAGGTTTGGCCTGTGTGGGATGGTCGAGGCTTCATCCCATGTCCATGTGGGAACGCAGGACCTGTTTGCTCCTCTCCCTGCTCCGTTGTGCCTTAGGGGGGATGCGCTCGGTCAGCCCCATGCTGGGTGCTGCCGAGGCAGGCATCTGCAGGTGGAGGTGGGGTGAACAGAGGGGTGTCTGCTCCCCTCCAGCCAGCTCCATCACACCACCGGTCATGATTTGGGACTTCATTGTCCCTGTTTCCATCCCTTTGGAGGAGCTCATAGGATGCCCCGAGCTGCAAGGGACACAAAAGGATCAGACTCCAGCCCGTGGCTCCACACCCCACCACCCAACACAAACCCTACAGCTGAATGCGATGTGCCACCCGGATGGAGTGTGAGGCCCACGAGCAGTTGTGCTGCCAGTTTTGTTGGTTTTCTTTGTACAGCTTGACATACCCAAAAAACAGCAGCGTGTTTAGACGAGGTGGGGTTCCCCCAGCTCCTCCCACACAAGTGATGGATGTGGACAAAAGCACGTCTCAGCATCACACAGCCCTGAGCGGCTGCAGAACGACCAGCTTAGTCATAATTTCCTGTTATATCTTTCTCCTGATGGATACGCAAGCGCGTCTTCATCTTCCCTTTGCAAGCACTGGGTTTTCCTTTGGGGGGAGCTGCGACCAAAGCTCCCGTTGTTTCTCCAGCAATGCCTCAACCACAGCCATCCCCAGCTTTGAACCACGGGAACCGGGAGAGCGCTTCAAGCGCGGCACAAGGCACAAAGGGCTTTCCAAAGCTCATCCACTGGCTGCTCACCTGTGCTGCGGGACACCGCTGGGACCACCACAACCTACAGGCATCCTTGGAAGAGCAGTCCCTGAAAGGCTGGAAGCCCTTCGGGGCTCGCACAGGATGGCTGTGTTAAGATAACTCTGTGCCACCATTCTTTGGGTGTTGGCATGAAAGGAGGTGTAGCTAGGGGAGGGTCGGCCTCTTTTCCCAGGGAACAGCAGCTGGAGGAGAGGAGATGGCTTTCAGCTGCAGCTGGCAGGATGGGTGCAGGATGGGTGTGAGGAGACATTCTGCCTCAGGAAGAGTGGCAATGCGTTGGGATGGGCTGCACGGGGTGGGGTGGAGGCACCGTCCCTGGGGGTGTTCAGGAGCTGGTGTCACTCAGTGGTGTAAAGCTGTCACAGCATGGCTTTGGTTGGGCTAAGTGGGATTTCCCAACCCTACGGTTCTACGATTCCAGCCCCAGCGACACCTTGCCTGCGTAGGGGAGCTGGAAGCACACCGCCACAGAAGAAAATCAGAAGAGGAAAGAACAACGGTATAAATTAAATTTATTAACAACAACAACATCTTACAACAATTCCAAACACTACTTAACCCTAAAGTAAAACAATCTGGAAACGAGTGAGCTGAAGGAAGCTGCAGCATCCACCAGCTCACAAACATCCCACATGTCCATCTGTGTGCAGGAACCAGCTGGTCTCGGGCTTACACAACAGTCCAACGAGACACAGCCCTTTGGGTCCTGCCCAAACCTTGCTACAGGCACGTGCCCTTGATGACGTCGGGCTCGATGCTCCCGCAGTGGAGGTGGTTATCGCTGGCGCACTGGCAGCCCAGGCCGCTGCCAGGCTCCCACTGGCTAGGCTGAGCGAGCTGCTCCTGGGAGCCCAGCTTCCTCCACGCCGTCAGCTGCACCCCGGTCTCCACGTCCTGCGGCACGGGCTCGCGGTGAAGGGTGATACGCACGGGGCGGAGCTGCCGGCCATAGAGCACCACCACAATGATGAGGATGGCCAGCAGGACGAAGATGGCGATGATGGCCGCGATGATGAGCAGAGCATCAGGCTTCTGCATCATGCTCCCAACCACGGAGACGGGGGTGAAGGCAGCCACGTCCTGAGGCTCGGGGTGCCTCAGCGGGCTGCTGGGTGCAGAGGTGTTCATGGCTGAACAAGGTGACCTGGGACAGAGGGTGAGAACGTGTTCGTGTCAGACAGGGGCTGTGTGATGCCCACACCTCCTGCCCTCAGCTGGGCAGGTCCTGCACACGCAGCTCCCCAGGCACGGAGACCTGGGAAAGGCACCTGAGGCACTGGGTGCGGGGAACAGATTCAGCCAGAGGTGCTGGGCAAGAGCCAGTGTCGCCCGGGGCTCCCCGTGCAGGAGGAAGCGCCTGCTCATCCTACAGCCAGAGGTGCTGCCCTACCTAACGCAGTGCCACATCAGCACGCCTGGCTGCGTGTGCGGGGACAGCGCAGCAACCTCCGCCCGCCCCTCCTGCCAGACGAGCGGCTTTTGTGCGGGGCGACAGCACCTCGGTGCGCACGGGCTGGGCTGCAGGGATCTCAAGGTCCCAGCTGCAAACAGCACGCGCTGCCTGTGAGCGTTGCTATGACCAACGGCTGCTCGGGGCTCCGGGCACCGCAGGGCTAGGGCAGTGCCTGCGTGCCCCTGCAGCCCACAGCACTCAGCCGGCACTGAGCCCGGCACTTCACCGTGCAGAAAAGACGTACCTTACACGGCTGCAGCCCTCACAGTCTCGGGTTATTGGACACGGAGGCGGCGGGACGGCAAGGGGCTTCAGTACCTTGGAGGTCTCCCAGCCGAAAGTGGGGGACTGATTCCAGGACTCCCTTCTGCAGAGCCGTTATGACGTGTCCCCACGCCCCTGTCCCAGGACACACCCTACCTGCCCCTGCCCCTCAGCACATCATCCTGGGAGCTCTGAGCTCCATCCTTCCTGTGCACTGCAGGGTGGGCGATGCCCCTTCCCCCACCCGGCCCAGCAAGCTTCCAGCAGAGATCTGGCTGCACATCGGAGCTGCTCCTGGGAATCTGCGCTCATCTCACGATTCAATACAGGCTTCATCTACAGCGTAATCTCTGAGCATCACCTATGTGCAAAAGGAGAAAAACAAAAAGGTTCTGCTGGGAGGCTGCTTGTCAACGGTTTACCGGGCTGGTTCGGCCCGGGTCCGTGACGATTGGTGCGGGGGACCCGCAGACCCACGCCCCAGGAAAGGGGAAGGGGGAAAGGGAAAAGGGAAAAAGGAGATGGGCCTAGAAACAAAACGGCGTCAACGATCTGAGGAGGAAAGCTAATGTACTCAATAAGATATCAGAAAGCAAAATTACAGAATAGAATACAAGAGAATTGGAACTGAGGCTAATAAATCAAAGAAAATGAGCAAGAGAGAGTGCCCGATAAACCGAAGCCCTCATGCTCACGCTGAAGGCGGACGGCAGCGAGCACCCACTGCTGAGTGATCCCAAAGCAAAGAGAGCGTCCCGTGACCGCAGACAGTTTTTATCTTTTCCCTCTGAGCGGAAAATGCGTACAAATGCAAAGCATCGCAAAGTCCTCTGGGACATGGAGTTCTTCTTCTCTTCTGAGACAGCTATACCCAAAATTATCGACCATCCATGAAGCTGGAGAATTAACCCTTTAACTCTTAATGCACTACATGACGTTATGATGTGGAATACCAATGCCAAACATCATAAAACCATGACATTCCACCCCTTATTCCACATCACTCCATCATGCTTGAGACATATAGAAGAACAGTGACTAACACGCATTGGATACACACACACACACAGCATATATGTGTGTGTATCCATGGAATTACTGACTGCACTCCCCCAACATCAAATTCCCTTGTGGTACCCATTGAACATCCCCATTCTTCTGCATCACCCACCAAGAGGACCCAGGTCCCTGAGCAAAGACAGTCTCACAAAGAGATTTGCCCTTCCCAGGAGCTGGAAGGACCCACATCGCTTTTCCCAACATGTTCTTTTCATGTACGACAGGGACTTTCTCTCCCTCTACAGTAGGTAGGGAGCTGGATTGGGCAGGACCGTCGCGATTGATGGATCCTCGAGTGTTGAGCAACCAGGTGCCTTCTGCCAAATGCTTCTCCCAGTGCTTCAATGTTCCGCCACCCGTTGCTTTCAGCATGGTTTTTAACAACCCATGGTATCTTTCAATTTTACCAGAAGCTGGTGCATGATAGGGGATATGATAAATCCACTCAATGCCATGATCTTTGGCCCAAGGATTTACAAGATCATTTTGGAAATGAGTCCCATTATCTGACTCAATTCTTTCTGGAGTGCCATGTCGCCATAGGACTTGCTTCTCGAGACCTAGAATGGTGTTTCGGGCGGTAGCATGGGGTACTGCATATGTTTCAAGCCACCCAGTGGTTGCTTCCACCATGGTGAGCACATAACGCTTACCATTGCGAGTTCGTGGCAAGGTGATATAATCAACCTGCCACGCCTCCCCATATTTATGCTTTTGCCATCGCCCTTCCCCCCAAAGACGTTTCATCCTCTTGGCTTGTTTAATTGTGGTGCATGTATCACAGTCATGGATCACCTGTGCAATAGCACCAATAGTTAAGCCCACCCCTCGGTCTCTAGCCCACTTATATGTTGCATCTCTTCCTTGGTGGCCCGAGGTCTCATAGGCCTCAAGGGGTCGGCCTCAGGTCCCTCCAGAAGCTCTTTGCCACAAACTCCAAGTGGGACCTTCCTTTCCAGCAGCAGTGTAGAGGATGTTCTTAACATCCTGTCCCGTCCGCACTGGCCCCAGGGCCACGGCACGGGCTATCTCCTGCTTCATTTGCTCAAAAGCCTGCTGCTGCTCAGGGCCCCACACAAAATCATTCTTCTTCTGTGTCACCCGAAAGAGAGGGCTCACAATGAGACTGTAGTTTGGAACATGTATTCACTAAAAGCCCACTACACCCAGAAAAGCTTGGCTCTCTGTCTTACTGGTGGGTGGAGACATAGCAATGATTTTGTCAGTCACATCTGTTGGGATGTGACGAGGTCCATCTTGCCACTTTATACCTAGGAACTGAATTTCCTGTGCAGGCCCTTTCACTTTGCTTTGCTTAATAGCGAAGCCAGCTCGCAGGAGGATCTGAATTATTCTCTCTCCTTTCTCGAAAACTTCCCCTGCTGTATTACCCCACACAATGATATTGTAAGTGCTCAGGAGCACCGCCCTCTTCCAATGCAGCTTGAATCAACCTATGGCAAATGGCTGGGCTGTGCTTCCACCCCTGGGGCAAACGGTTCCAGGTGTACTGAACCCCCCTCCCGGTGAAAGCAAACTGCGGCCTGCATTCTGTGGCCAGAGGAATTGAAAAGAAGGCATTGGCAATGTCAATGGTGGCATACCACTTGGCTGCTTTTGACTCCAGTTCGTACTGGAGTTGAAGCATGTCCAGCACAGCAGCACTCAGTGGGGGTGTGACCTTATTCAGGCCACCGTAATCTACCGTCAGCCTCCGTTCTCCACTGGCTTTACGCACTGGCCATATGGGGCTGTTAAACGGGGAGTGAGTTTTGCTGATCACTCCATGTTTCTCTAGCTGACAAATCAGGTTATGAATGGGGAGCAAGGAATCCCTATTAGTGCAAGTGCACCGTTTTTGTAGCAATTGGTACCTGTTGCTTCTTCCACTTGTAGCAACCCCACAACAGACGGATCTTCTGACAGGCCAGACAAAGCAGACAGCTGATTAATGTTATCTGTGTCCACAGCAGCTATTCCAAAAGCCCATCGATACCCTTTGGGATCCTTAAAATATCCCCCTTTGTGGTCATCAATACCAAGTATACATGGAGCCCCTGGGCCAGTCACGATAGGATGTTTTTGCCAATCTTTACCAGTGAGACTTATTTCAGCCTCCAACTTGGTCAGCTCTTGGGAACCCCCAGTCACCCCAGAAATATAGATTAATTCTGTCCCTTGGTGACTCGAGGGCATTAGAGTGCACTGTGCACCAGTGTCCACCAATGCCTTGTATTTTTGTGGTTCTGATGTGCCAGGCCATCGAATCAACACAGTCCAGTACACTCTATTATCCCTTTCCCCTCCCTGGCTGGGGGCAGGGCCCCTTTATTTGTTACCTCTGTTGACTCTACGGCTACTGCCATATCCAGCAGTCACTGGAGCAGTCACCTTCTTGGAGAAGTTCACCCTGGTGCTTGACCTATTTTGTAACTCTTTTACACGTGCCTGAAGTGCAGAAGTGGGTTTCTTATGCCACTTCTTCATATCTTTTCCCTGGTCACGTAGGTAACGCCACAAGGCAGTACGTGACATAGTTTTACTGTTGACACTTCCTCGAGCAGGAGAACGTCCTCTTTTGATAGCTGAGACGTTGCTGTTTTGGGAATCCTCGTTCTCATCGGATCCATCAGTTTCATCAGAATTAAGCACAGTAGCCAGTTCGTCCATTATATCTTCTTGATTGCTCTCCATTCTGTCCAGTCTTTTGATTACCTTTGCAAAGGCTGAAACACATGCTCGTAGAGGAGTTAAATGCAACTCAGTGTCTTCAAGTCTGCTAATCAGGTCATTTATAAGGGGTCTTCTTTGTCTTCTGCCATACACTGCTGCTAATGTACTGGCATACCTGTCTGCTGCAGTCCTTGTGAATATACGCCACATAACTGGTGTACACCTGATTCTCTCAGGATCATGCTCTGGGTCTGGTTCATCATGAATGAGTGCAGGGTCATGTAACATTTCCACTACAGCATATTCTCTCAAATCATTTATGCCTTTTTCCATATCAGACCATTTCTTTTTCTCAGGAAACAGGTCATCTCTGAAGGGGTATTCTTCTTTCACGGCTATCAGCATCCGCTTCCAGAGAGTGAAGGGTCTATTGTGGCATGTACTAATGCCTCTGTCAATGGCAGAGTCCCTGGCAATGCTACCCAATTGGCGAGCTTCTTTACCATCTAGCCACACACTGTTGGCCCCACTGTCCCAACAGCGTAGTAACCAGGTGACAATAGGTTCATTTGCGTGGCGTGTCAAGTCTTTTCTCAAACTTCGAATTTCATTCATTTTCATAGGTCGAGTAACATTGGTAATAATCTCTCTTTCATCTCCTACTCTATCAGGACTCCTTCCCCTCCTAGGGGTTGGTGACCGTGATCTTGTGGGGTGTCTCAGCCCTCCTACTGGAAAGTCTGAAGTTTTGAACAACTCCCCTGGACCTATTTTCTCCAATTCTCTTACAGTGTCTGATTTCTCTACTTTCTCCTCTTCCCTTTCAGAGCCTGCTTCTTCCACTCGCAGCTCCTCCTCTTTCTTCTCTTTTAAGGGAGTCAAGACATTTTCATTTTCCGCCCTCTAACGGGGGCAACTGACATCGATTCTGGTGTCACCTGTGGATGATCACGTTGGTTAGAATTAATGATCATCCTCTCTAGCTCGGCTCGTAGCCCATCTCGCTCTGCTGTGACGAAATTTATTTTGCCTTGGAGCCTGACTTGTTGAGCCCGAACATGGATTAGTTCATTTTGGAAACGGAGTAATGTAAATTGATAGGCATCTTGCTCAGCTTTGAGGGAGTCTCGCTCAGATTGGAGGGCATCTAATTCAGATTGGAGGGCGTCTCTCTCAGATTGGAGGGTGTCCATGTGGGACTGGAGAGCTTCGTGTTGAGACCAGAAGGTGTCTCTCTCGGTCTAGAGGGCGTCCATGTTGGATTGGAGAACATCTAGTTGAGACTGTAGGGTGTCTCGCTCAGTCTAGAGGGCGTCTAGATTGGACTGGAGAGTCTGATTGTCAGCTAAAAGACTCCATTTCTGGATTTGGAGACTGTCCCTTTCGGCTCGGAGGCTCTCTCGCTCTATTTCAAAAACTCTATGTCTCTCTGGAATAGTATTGAATAAGGCCCGGTAAGCGTAAGCCAGACCCCAAATAATTTGGGACTCCTCAGATCTCTTTGAGCCGCAACATCCCTGTCTCAAATACCTGCTTAAATTCTCAGGATCTTGCAGGTGTTCAGGAGAAAAGTCCCATGACACCGGTGATGACCATTTCTCTAAAGTCTCAGGATCCTAAGTCCCTCCAAACTCCCTGCCAGTCACTGTTCTCTGCCTCTGGGCAAGGCTTTCTCAAAATATTATAAATACAGATACCGATGAAGAGTACATTCAGGGAGACGGACACCACAGTCATTACGAGCATTGGATGAGCATTCAGAAAACGCTTAATAAATTCAAAGGAGAGGCCAGGAGCCGGTTTAAAAATCATGAGTTCCGTAGAATTAACAACTCCATCTGGGGTTGCTCCCTCCAGAACTGAATGCCACATCATATACAAAAGCCAGGTAGGAGTTTCCAACAGTGTTTTTAGTTTATCATATAGGAACCAAGCTCCATGGATCAGACTGGCAAACTTAATTCAGTCCCAGTATGTTCTGAGCATTACAAGGGAAAATAACATGAAATGCAGCCCCATTAAGAGCAGTTTAAAAAGCGAGAGCATTTTTTTTTTCTTCTTTCCTAAAACAAGCTCGCAGCATCCAAAAAAGTTTGCAAATATCCCAGAACAACTGGCAGTACACCCAGACTTCAAGGGCGTGTTATGCCTTACAGTACCTGCAGTACTGATAAGATTGCTAGCAATAGACAAAGATTCACTCTAGAAGTATGTCACTGCCCGGATAGCTCAATCGGTAGAGCATGAGACTCTTAATCTCAGGGTCGTTGGTAAAACCATGACAGCGGGGTGGGGTGGAGGCACCGTCCCTGGGGGTGTTCAGGAGCTGGTGTCACTCAGTGGTGTAAAGCTGTCACAGCATGGCTTTGGTTGGGCTAAGTGGGATTTCCCAACCCTACGGTTCTACGATTCCAGCCCCAGCGACACCTTGCCTGCGTAGGGGAGCTGGAAGCACACCGCCACAGAAGAAAATCAGAAGAGGAAAGAACAACGGTATAAATTAAATTTATTATCAACAACAATATCTTACAACAAGTCCAAACACTACTTAACCCTAAAGTAAAACAATCTGGAAACGAGTGAGCTGAAGGAAGCTGGAGCATCCACCAGCTCACAAACATCCCACATGTCCATCTGTGTGCAGGAACCAGCTGGTCTCGGGCTTACACAACAGTCCAACGAGACACAGCCCTTTGGGTCCTGCCCAAACCTTGCTACAGGCACGTGCCCTTGATGACGTCGGGCTCAATGCTCCCGCAGTGGAGGTGGTTATCACAGGCACACTGGCAGCCCAGGCCGCTGCCTGGCTCCCACTGGCCAGGCTGAGCGAGCTGCTCCTGGGAGCCCAGCTTCCTCCACGCCGTCAGCTGCACCCCGGTCTCCACGTCCTGCGGCACGGGCTCGCGGTGAAGGGTGATACGCACGGTGCGGAGCTGCCGGCCGTAGAGCACCACCACAATGATGAGGATGGCCAGCAGGACGAAGATGGTGACTATGGCCACGATGATGAGCAGAGCATAAGGCTCCTGCGTCATGCTCCCAACCACGGAGACGGGGGTGAAGGCAGCCACGTCCTGAGGCTCGGGGTGCCTCAGCGGGCTGCTGGGTGCAGTGGTGTTCATGGCTGAACAAGGTGACCTGGGACAGAGGGTGAAAAGGTGTTCGTGTCAGACAGGGGCTGTGTGATGCCCACACCTCCTGCCCTCAGCTGGGCAGGTCCTGCACACGCAGCTCCCCAGGCACGGAGACCTGGGAAAGGCACCTGAGGCACTGGGTGCGGGGAACAGATTCAGCCAGAGGTGCTGGGCAAGAGACAGTGTCGCCCGGGGCTCCCCGTGCAGGAGGAAGCGCCTGCTCATCCTACAGCCAGAGGTGCTGCCCTACCTAACGCAGTGCCACATCAGCACGCCTGGCTGCGTGTGCGGGGACAGCGCAGCAACCTCCGCCTGCCCCTCCTGCCAGACGAGCGGCTTTTGTGCGGGGCGACAGCACCTCGGTGCGCACGGGCTGGGCTGCAGGGATCTCAAGGTCCCAGCTGCAAACAGCACGCGCTGCCTGTGAGCGTTGCTATGACCAACGGCTGCTCGGGGCTCCGGGCACCGCAGGGCTGGGGCAGTGCCTGCGTGCCCCTGCAGCCCACAGCACTCAGCCGGCACTGAGCCCGGCACTTCACCGTGCAGAAAAGACGTACCTTACACGGCTGCAGCCCTCACAGTCTCGGGTTATTGGACACGGAGGCGGCGGGACGGCAAGGGGCTTCAGTACCTTGGAGGTCTCCCAGCCGAAAGTGGGGGACTGATTCCAGGACTCCCTTCTGCAGAGCCGTTATGACGTGTCCCCACGCCCCTGTCCCAGGACACACCCTACCTGCCCCTGCCCCTCAGCACATCATCCTGGGAGCTCTGAGCTCCATCCTTCCTGTGCACTGCAGGGTGGGCGATGCCCCTTCCCCCACCCGGCCCAGCAAGCTTCCAGCAGAGATCTGGCTGCACATCGGAGCTGCTCCTGGGAATCTGCGCTCATCTCACGATTCAATACAACCTTCATCTACAGCGTAATCTCTGAGCATCGCGTATGTGCAAAAGGAGAAAAACAAAAAGGTTCTGCTGGGAGGCTGCTTGTCAACGGTTTACCGGGCTGGTTCGGCCCCGGTCCGTGACGATTGGTGCGGGGGACCCGCAGACCCACGCCCCAGGAAAGGGGAAGGGGGAAAGGGAAAAGGGAAAAAGGAGATGGGCCTAGAAACAAAACGGCGTCAACGATCTGAGGAGGAAAGCTAATGTACTCAATAAGATATCAGAAAGCAAAATTACACAACAGAATACAAGAGAATTGGAATTGAGGCTAATAAATCTAAGAAAATGAGCAAGAGAGAGTGTCCGATAAACCGAAGCCCTCACGCTCACGCTGAAGGCGGACGGCAGCGAGCACCCACTGCTGAGTGATCCCAAAGCAAAGAGAGCGTCCCGTGACCGCAGACAGTTTTTATCTTTTCCCTCTGAGCGGAAAATGCGTACAAATGCAAAGCATCGCAAAGTCCTCTGGGACATGGAGTTCTTCTTCTCTTCTGAGACAGCTATACCCGGAATTATCGACCATCCATGAAGCTGGAGAATTAACCCTTTAACTCTTAATGCACTACATGATGTTATGATGTGGAATACCAATGCCAAACATCATAAAACCATGACATTCCACCCCTTATTCCACATCACTCCATCATGCTTGAGACATATAGAAGAACAGTGACTAACACGCATTGGATACACACACACACACAGCATATATGTGTGTGTATCCATGGAATTACTGACTGCACTCCCCCAACATCAAATTCCCTTGTGGTACCCATTGAACATCCCCATTCTTCTGCATCACCCACCAAGAGGACCCAGGTCCCTGAGCAAAGACAGTCCCACAAAGAGATTTGCCCTTCCCAGGAGCTGGAAGGACCCACACCGCTTTTCCCAACATGTTCTTTTCATGGACTACAGGGACTTTCTCTCCCTCTACAGTAGGTAGGGAGCTGGATTGGGCAGGACCGTCGCGATTGATGGATCCTCGAGTGTTGACCAACCAGGTGGTTCTCCCAGTGCTTCAATGTTCCGCCACCCGTTGCTTTCAGCATGGTTTTTAACAACCCATGGTATCTTTCAATTTTACCAGAAGCTGGTGCATGATAGGGGATATGATAAATCCACTCAATGCCATGATCTTTGGCCCAAGGATTTACAAGAGAATTTTGGAAATGAGTCCCATTATCTGCCACAAGTCCATGGGGCCAGATGGGATCCACCCTAGGGTGCTGAGCAAGCTGGCTGAGGTGATTGCGAAGCTGCTTTCTACCATCTATCAGCATTCCTGGGCATCTGGAGAGGTCCCACAAGATTGGAGGCTTGCTGGTGTGACTCCCATCTACAAGAAAGACCGTAAGGAAGATCCGGGGAACTACAGGCCTGTCAGCCTGACCTCGGTATCAGGGAAAGTTATGGAGCAATTGATCTTGAGGGAGATCACACGGCACGTGCATGGCAATCAGGGGATCAGACCCAGCCAGCACGGGTTCACAAAGGGCAGGTCGTGCTTGTCCAACCTCATCTCCTTCTACGACTGGGTGACCAGACTGGTAGATGAGGGGAAGGCTGTTGACGTAGTCTACCTGGACTTCAGCAAAGCCTTTGACACGGTCTCCCACAGTATTCTCCTGGGGAAACTGGCAGCCCGTGGTGTGGACAGGTTCACTCTTCTCTGGGTTGAGAATTGGCTAGAGGGCCGTGCCCAGCGGGTAGTGGTTAATGGAGTCAAGTCCAGCTGGCGTCCTGTCACGAGTGGTGTCCCCCAGGGGTCGGTATTGGGGCCCGTACTGTTTAATATCTTTATTGATGACCTGGATGAGGGGATTGAGTGTACCCTCACTAAGTTTGCGGATGACACCAAGTTGGGAGGATGTGTTGATGTGCCTGAGGGTAGGGAGGCCCTTCAGCGGGATCTGGATAGGCTGAACAGCCCAGCTGAGGTCAATGGGATGAGGTTCAATAAGGCCAAGTGCCGGGTCCGGCACTTTGGCCACAATAACCCCATGCAATGCTATAGGCTTGGGGCAGAATGGCTTGAGGAGTGTATAGAGGAAAAGGACCTGGGGGTGTTGGTTGATGCCCGGCTCAACATGAGCCAGCAGTGTGCCCAGGTGGCCAAGAAGGCCAATGGCATCCTGGTCTGTATTAGGAATAGTGTGGCCAGCAGGAGCAGGGAGGTGATCATCCCCCTGTACTCAGCTCTGGTGCGGCCGCACCTCGAGTACTGTGTTCAGCTTTGGGCCCCTCACTACAAGAGAGACATCGCGGCCCTGGAGCGTGTTCAGAGAAGGGCAACAAAACTGGTGAGGGGTCTGGAGCACAAGTCTTACGAGGAGCGGCTGAGGGAGCTGGGATTGTTTAGCCTGGAGAAAAGGAGGCTCAGAGGAGACCTCATCGCACTCTGCCACTTCCTGAAGAGAGGCTGTGGTGAGGAGGGGGTCGGCCTCTTCTCCCAGACAACTAATGACAGGATGAGAGGGAATGGCCACAAGTTGTGCTGGGGAAGATTTAGATTAGATCTGAGGAAAAATTTTTTCTCTGAGAGAGTGATCAGGCACTGGAATGGTGTCACGGTGTTATCCGTGACAGTAACCCAAGGGGGAACCGAGAAGGGAAAGAGAAAGGGAAGGGAAAAAAAAAAAAACTGCCCCGTCAGTGGCCACGGCCGCCTCAGCAGAACCGCCGGGGGGAGCGGGAAACAGAGGGAATAGATGAGTCTGTTAAAAAACACAACGGCACGATCTGAGAAGGAACGGTAACTTTACTAAATCTAATAAAATTGAACAATTGAGAGAGAGAGAGACAAAATTTCCAAACCAGTAAAACTGGGAGTTTACATTACAGTGCTGAATTCTTCACGGCAGCCCCGAGAGCGCACCACAAAAAGCGCGGGCCTGGCGTCTGGTGCCGAGCTCCGCCCCAGTGCTGCTCCCACAGCATTAACTCCTTCACTGCCTGCATGATGTTCTGATGTGCAATACCGGCATCAAAACCACAAAACCACAACAAATGGCCTGCCTAGGGAGGTGGTTCGGGCACCGTCCATAGCGCTGTTCAAGAAGCGTTTAGATGAGGTGTTGAGGGATTTGATTTAGTAGCTTGGTGGGTAAGGATGGTGGAGTAGGGATGGTTGGACTAGATGATCTTGTAGGTCCTTTCCAAGCTCATGAATCAAAGAATCTATGAATCTGACTCAATTCTCTCTGGAGTTCCATGTCGCCATAGGATTTGGGAATACAAAAAGTATATTTAGAGCTGCCCCTGTGGAACAGGATAAACAGCATGAGAAAGGAAGGCTGAGAACCAAGGACACTTCCAGAAGAAGAGGACAACAAGTTCAAGTAAGCTGCATGATAGCAGACCCCAGGTGGAAGAAGAGTGCGCGGTTTGGGAAGATTCACAGCCGTGACTGGATTATTGCCTGTAAGCACGGTTAAGGACAGTTTAAGGATTGGGATTTGGGATTGGGATTACTGTTGATACGTAAAGGCGGGTGGGAAAATTACAGAGAAATTGTGAAAGTATATAAGGGATGTTAAAACCTGTACTAAACGATTTGGATCGTTCACATCTGAGTCCGTGCCCGAGACGCTGCAGTCCCCAGGTTTGGCCTGTGTGGGATGGTCGAGGCTTCATCCCATGTCCATGTGGGAACGCAGGACCTGTTTGCTCCTCTCCCTGCTCCGTTGTGCCTTAGGGGGGATGCGCTCGGTCAGCCCCATGCTGGGTGCTGCCGAGGCAGGCATCTGCAGGTGGAGGTGGGGTGAACAGAGGGGTGTCTGCTCCCCTCCAGCCAGCTCCATCACACCACCGGTCATGATTTGGGACTTCATTGTCCCTGTTTCCATCCCTTTGGAGGAGCTCATAGGATGCCCCGAGCTGCAAGGGACACAAAAGGATCAGACTCCAGCCCGTGGCTCCACACCCCACCACCCAACACAAACCCTACAGCTGAATGCGATGTGCCACCCGGATGGAGTGTGAGGCCCACGAGCAGTTGTGCTGCCAGTTTTGTTGGTTTTCTTTGTACAGCTTGACATACCCAAAAAACAGCAGCGTGTTTAGACGAGGTGGGGTTCCCCCAGCTCCTCCCACACAAGTGATGGATGTGGACAAAAGCACGTCTCAGCATCACACAGCCCTGAGCGGCTGCAGAACGACCAGCTTAGTCATAATTTCCTGTTATATCTTTCTCCTGATGGATACGCAAGCGCATCTTCATCTTCCCTTTGCAAGCACTGGGTTTTCCTTTGGGGGGAGCTGCGACCAAAGCTCCCGTTGTTTCTCCAGCAATGCCTCAACCACAGCCATCCCCAGCTTTGAACCACGGGAACCGGGAGAGCGCTTCAAGCGCGGCACAAGGCACAAAGGGCTTTCCAAAGCTCATCCACTGGCTGCTCACCTGTGCTGCGGGACACCGCTGGGACCACCACAACCTACAGGCATCCCCGGAAGAGCTGTCCCTGAAAGGCTGGAAGCCCTTCGGGGCTCGCACAGGATGGCTGTGTTAAGATAACTCTGTGCCACCATTCTTTGGGTGTTGGCATGAAAGGAGGTGTAGCTAGGGGAGGGTCGGCCTCTTTTCCCAGGGAACAGCAGCTGGAGGAGAGGAGATGGCTTTCAGCTGCAGCTGGCAGGATGGGTGCAGGATGGGTGTGAGGAGACATTCTGCCTCAGGAAGAGTGGCAATGCGTTGGGATGGGCTGCACGGGGTGGGGTGGAGGCACCGTCCCTGGGGGTGTTCAGGAGCTGGTGTCACTCAGTGGTGTAAAGCTGTCACAGCATGGCTTTGGTTGGGCTAAGTGGGATTTCCCAACCCTACGGTTCTACGATTCCAGCCCCAGCGACACCTTGCCTGCGTAGGGGAGCTGGAAGCACACCGCCACAGAAGAAAATCAGAAGAGGAAAGAACAACGGTATAAATTAAATTTATTAACAACAACAACATCTTACAACAATTCCAAACACTACTTAACCCTAAAGTAAAACAATCTGGAAACGAGTGAGCTGAAGGAAGCTGCAGCATCCACCAGCTCACAAACATCCCACATGTCCATCTGTGTGCAGGAACCAGCTGGTCTCGGGCTTACACAACAGTCCAACGAGACACAGCCCTTTGGGTCCTGCCCAAACCTTGCTACAGGCACGTGCCCTTGATGACGTCGGGCTCGATGCTCCCGCAGTGGAGGTGGTTATCGCTGGCGCACTGGCAGCCCAGGCCGCTGCCAGGCTCCCACTGGCTAGGCTGAGCGAGCTGCTCCTGGGAGCCCAGCTTCCTCCACGCCGTCAGCTGCACCCCGGTCTCCACGTCCTGCGGCACGGGCTCGCGGTGAAGGGTGATACGCACGGGGCGGAGCTGCCGGCCGTAGAGCACCACCACAATGATGAGGATGGCCAGCAGGACGAAGATGGCGACGATGGCCGCGATGATGAGCAGAGCATCAGGCTTCTGCGTCATGCTCCCAACCACGGAGACGGGGGTGAAGGCAGCCACGTCCTGAGGCTCGGGGTGCCTCAGCGGGCTGCTGGGTGCAGAGGTGTTCATGGCTGAACAAGGTGACCTGGGACAGAGGGTGAGAACGTGTTCGTGTCAGACAGGGGCTGTGTGATGCCCACACCTCCTGCCCTCAGCTGGGCAGGTCCTGCACACGCAGCTCCCCAGGCACGGAGACCTGGGAAAGGCACCTGAGGCACTGGGTGCGGGGAACAGATTCAGCCAGAGGTGCTGGGCAAGAGCCAGTGCCGCCCGGGGCTCCCCGTGCAGGAGGAAGCGCCTGCTCATCCTACAGCCAGAGGTGCTGCCCTACCTAACGCAGTGCCACATCAGCACGCCTGGCTGCGTGTGCGGGGACAGCGCAGCAACCTCCGCCCGCCCCTCCTGCCAGACGAGCGGCTTTTGTGCGGGGCGACAGCACCTCGGTGCGCACGGGCTGGGCTGCAGGGATCTCAAGGTCCCAGCTGCAAACAGGCACCGCAGGGCTGGGGCAGTGCCTGCGTGTCCCTGCAGCCCACAGCACTCAGCCCCACTCCGGCACTGAGTCCGGCACTTCACCGTGCAGAAAAGACGTACCTTACACGGCTGCAGCCCTCACAGTCTCGGGTTATTGGACACGGAGGCGGCGGGACGGCAAGGGGCTTCAGTACCTTGGAGGTCTCCCAGCCGAAAGTGGGGGACTGATTCCAGGACTCCCTTCTGCAGAGCCGTTATGACGTGTCCCCACGCCCCTGTTCCAGGACACACCCTACCTGCCCCTGCCCCTCAGCACATCATCCTGGGAGCTCTGAGCTCCATCCTTCCTGTGCACTGCAGGGTGGGCGATGCCCCTTCCCCCACCCGGCCCAGCAAGCTTCCAGCAGAGATCTGGCTGCACATCGGAGCTGCTCCTGGGAATCTGCGCTCATCTCACGATTCAATACAGCCTTCATCTACAGCGTAATCTCTGAGCATCGCGTATGTGCAAAAGGAGAAAAACAAAAAGGTTCTGCTGGGAGGCTGCTTGTCAACGGTTTACCGGGCTGGTTCGGCCCGGGTCCGTGACGATTGGTGCGGGGGACCCGCAGACCCACGCCCCAGGAAAGGGGAAGGGGGAAAGGGAAAAGGGAAAAAGGAGATGGGCCTAGAAACAAAACGGCGGCAACGATCTGAGGAGGAAAGCTAATGTACTCAATAAGATATCAGAAAGCAAAATTACAGAATAGAATACAAGAGAATTGGAACTGAGGCTAATAAATCAAAGAAAATGAGCAAGAGAGAGTGTCCGATAAACCGAAGCCCTCATGCTCACGCTGAAGGCGGACGGCAGCGAGCACCCACTGCTGAGTGATCCCAAAGCAAAGAGAGCGTCCCGTGACCGCAGACAGTTTTTATCTTTTCCCTCTGAGCGGAAAATGCGTACAAATGCAAAGCATCGCAAAGTCCTCTGGGACATGGAGTTCTTCTTCTCTTCTGAGACAGCTATACCCGGAATTATCGACCATCCATGAAGCTGGAGAATTAACCCTTTAACTCTTAATGCACTACATGACGTTATGATGTGGAATACCAATGCCAAACATCATAAAACCATGACATTCCACCCCTTATTCCACATCACTCCATCATGCTTGAGACATATAGAAGAACAGTGACTAACACGCATTGGATACACACACACACACACAGCATATATGTGTGTGTATCCATGGAATTACTGACTGCACTCCCCCAACATCAAATTCCCTTGTGGTACCCATTGAACATCCCCATTCTTCTGCATCACCCACCAAGAGGACCCAGGTCCCTGAGCAAAGACAGTCTCACAAAGAGATTTGCCCTTCCCAGGAGCTGGAAGGACCCACATCGCTTTTCCCAACATGTTCTTTTCATGTACGACAGGGACTTTCTCTCCCTCTACAGTAGGTAGGGAGCTGGATTGGGCAGGACCGTCGCGATTGATGGATCCTCGAGTGTTGAGCAACCAGGTGCCTTCTGCCAAATGCTTCTCCCAGTGCTTCAATGTTCCGCCACCCGTTGCTTTCAGCATGGTTTTTAACAACCCATGGTATCTTTCAATTTTACCAGAAGCTGGTGCATGATAGGGGATATGATAAATCCACTCAATGCCATGATCTTTGGCCCAAGGATTTACAAGATCATTTTGGAAATGAGTCCCATTATCTGTCTCGAAATTCTTTCTGGAGTGCCATGTCGCCATAGGACTTGCTTCTCGAGACCTAGAATGGTGTTTCGGGCGGTAGCATGGGGTACTGCATATGTTTCAAGCCACCCAGTGGTTGCTTCCACCATGGTGAGCACATAATGCTTACCATTGCGAGTTCGTGGCAAGGTGATATAATCAACCAGCCACGCCTCCCCATATTTATGCTTTTGCCATCGCCCTTCCCCCCAAAGACGTTTCGTCCTCTTGGCTTGTTTAATTGTGGTGCATGTATCACAGTCATGGATCACCTGTGCAATAGCATCAATAGTTAAGTCCACCCCTCGGTCTCTAGCCCACTTATATGTTGCATCTCTTCCTTGGTGGCCCGAGGTCTCATAGGCCTCAAGGGGTCGGCCTCAGGTCCCTCCAGAAGCTCTTTGCCACAAACTCCAAGTGGGACCTTCCTTTCCAGCAGCAGTGTAAAGGATGTTCTTTACATCCTGTCCCATCCGCACTGGCCCCAGGGCCACGGCACGGGCTATCTCCTGCTTCATTTGCTCAAAAGCCTGCTGCTGCTCAGGGCCCCACACAAAATCATTCTTCTTCTGTGTCACCCGAAAGAGAGGGCTCACAATGAGACTGTAGTTTGGAACATGTATTCACTAAAAGCCCACTACACCCAGAAAAGCTTGGCTCTCGGTCTTACTGGTGGGTGGAGACATAGCAATGATTTTGTCAGTCACATCTGTTGGGATGTGACGAGGTCCATCTTGCCACTTTATACCTAGGAACTGAATTTCCTGTGCAGGCCCTTTCACTTTGCTTTGCTTAATAGCGAAGCCAGCTCGCAGGAGGATCTGAATTATTCTCACTCCTTTCTCAAAAACTTCCCCTGCTGTATTACCCCACACAATGATGTTGGAAGTGCTCAGGAGCACCGCCCTCTTCCAATGCAGCTTGAATCAACCCATGGCAAATGGTTGGGCTGTGCTTCCACCCCTGGGGCAAACGGTTCCAGGTGTACTGAACCCCCCTCCCAGTGAAAGCAAACTGCGGCCTGCATTCTGTGGCCAGAGGAATTGAAAAGAAGGCATTGGTAATATCAGTGGTGGCATACCACTTGGCTGCTTTTGACTCCAGTTCATACTGGAGTTGAAGCATGTCCAACACAGCAGCACTGAGTAGGGGTGTGGCCTCATTCAGGCCACCGTAATCTACCGTCAGCCTCCGTTCTCCACTGGCTTTACGCACTGGCCATATGGGGCTGTTAAACGGGGAGTGAGTTTTGCTGATCACTCCATGTTTCTCTAGCTGACAAATCAGGTTATGAATGGGGAGCAAGGAATCCCTATTAGTGTGGTACTGCCGTCTGTGCTCCGTTTTTGTAGCAATTGGCACCTGTTGCTTCTTCCACTTGTAGCAACCCCACAACAGACGGATCTTCTGACAGGCCAGACAAAGCAGACAGCTGCTTAGGCGTCCATGTTGGTCTGGAGAGCTTCTTGTTGAGACTGGAAGGTGTCTCTCTCGGTCTGGAGGGCGTCTCTCTCGGTCTGGAGGGTCTGATTGTCAGCTAAAAGACTGTCTTTCTCAATTTGTAGACTGTCCCTTTCGGCTCGGAGGCTCTCTCGCTCTATTTTGGAAACTCTAAGCCTCTCTGGAATAGTATTGAATAAGGCCCGGTAAGCATAAGCCAGACCCCAAATAATTTGGGACTCCTCAGATCTCTTTGAGCCGCAACATCCCTGTCTCAAATACCTGCTTAAATTCTCAGGATCTTGCAGGTGTTCAGGAGAAAAGTCCCATGACACCGGTGATGACCATTTCTCTAAAGTCTCAGGATCCTAAGTCCCTCCAAACTCCCTGCCAGTCACTGTTCTCTGCCTCTGGGCAAGGCTTTCTCAAAATATTATAAATACAGATACCGATGAAGAGTACATTCAGGGAGACGGACACCACAGTCATTACGAGCATTGGATGAGCATTCAGAAAACGCTTAATAAATTCAAAGGAGAGGCCAGGAGCCGGTTTAAAAATCATGAGTTCCGTAGAATTAACAACTCCATCTGGGGTTGCTCCCTCCAGAACTGAACGCCACATCATATACAAAAGCCAGGTAGGAGTTTCCAACAGTGTTTTTAGTTTATCATATAGAAACCAAGCTCCATGGATCAGACTGGCAAACTTAATTCAGTCCCAGTATGTTCTGAGCATTACAAGGGAAAATAACATGAAATGCAGCCCCATTAAGAGCAGTTTAAAAAGCGAGAGCATTTTTTTTTTCTTCTTTCCTAAAACAAGCTCGCAGCATCCAAAAAAGTTTGCAAATATCCCAGAACAACTGGCAGTACACCCAGACTTCAAGGGCGTGTTATGCCTTACAGTACCTGCAGTACTGATAAGATTGCTAGCAATAGACAAAGATTCACTCTAAAAGTATGTCACTGCCCGGATAGCTCAATCGGTAGAGCATGAGACTCTTAATCTCAGTGTCGTTGGTAAAACCATGACAACGGGGTGGGGTGGAGGCACCGTCCCTGGGGGTGTTCAGGAGTTGGTGTCACTCAGTGGTGTAAAGCTGTCACAGCATGGCTTTGGTTGGGCTAAGTGGGATTTCCCAACCCTACGGTTCTACGATTCCAGCCCCAGCGACACCTTGCCTGCGTAGGGGAGCTGGAAGCACACCGCCACAGAAGAAAATCAGAAGAGGAAAGAACAACGGTATAAATTAAATTTATTATCAACAACAACATCTTACAACAAGTCCAAACACTACTTAACCCTAAAGTAAAACAATCTGGAAACGAGTGAGCTGAAGGAAGTTGGAGCATCCACCAGCTCACAAACATCCCACATGTCCATCTGTGTGCAGGAACCAGCTGGTCTCGGGCTTACACAACAGTCCAACGAGACACAGCCCTTTGGGTCCTGCCCAAACCTTGCTACAGGCACGTGCCCTTGATGACGTCGGGCTCGATGCTCCCGCAGTGGAGGTGGTTATCACAGGCGCACTGGCAGCCCAGGCCGCTGCCTGGCTCCCACTGGCCAGGCTGAGCGAGCTGCTCCTGGGAGCCCAGCTTCCTCCACGCCGTCAGCTGCACCCCGTTCTCCACGTCCTGCGGCACGGGCTCGCGGTGAAGGGTGATACGCACAGGGCGGAGCTGCCGGCCGTAGAGCACCACCACAATGATGAGGATGGCCAGCAGGACGAAGATGGTGACTATGGCCACGATGATGAGCAGAGCATGAGGCTCCTGCGTCATGCTCCCAACCACGGAGACGGGGGTGAAGGCAGCCACGTCCTGAGGCTCGGGGTGCCTCAGCGGGCTGCTGGGTGCAGAGGTGTTCATGGCTGAACAAGGTGACCTGGGACAGAGGGTGAAAAGGTGTTAGTGTCAGACAGGGGCTGTGTGATGCCCACACCTCCTGCCCTCAGCTGGGCAGGTCCTGCACACGCACCTCCCCAGGCACGGAGACCTGGGAAAGGCACCTGAGGCACTGGGTGCGGGGAACAGATTCAGCCAGAGGTGCTGGGCAAGAGACAGTGTCGCCCGGGGCTCCCCGTGCAGGAGGAAGCGCCTGCTCATCCTACAGCCAGAGGTGCTGCCCTACCTAACGCAGTGCCACATCAGCACGCCTGGCTGCGTGTGCGGGGACAGCGCAGCAACCTCCGCCCGCCCCTCCTGCCAGACGAGCGGCTTTTGTGCGTGGCGACAGCACCTCGGTGCGCACGGGCTGGGCTGCAGGGATCTCAAGGTCCCAGCTGCAAACAGGCACCGCAGGGCTGGGGCAGTGCCTGCGTGTCCCTGCAGCCCACAGCACTCAGCCCCACTCCGGCACTGAGCCCGGCACTTCACCGTGCAGAAAAGACGTACCTTACACGGCTGCAGCCCTCACAGTCTCGGGTTATTGGACACGGAGGCGGCGGGACGGCAAGGGGCTTCAGTACCTTGGAGGTCTCCCAGCCGAAAGTGGGGGACTGATTCCAGGACTCCCTTCTGCAGAGCCGTTATGACGTGTCCCCACGCCCCTGTCCCAGGACACACCCTACCTGCCCCTGCCCCTCAGCACATCATCCTGGGAGCTCTGAGCTCCATCCTTCCTGTGCACTGCAGGGTGGGCGATGCCCCTTCCCCCACCCGGCCCAGCAAGCTTCCAGCAGACATCTGGATGCACATCGGAGCTGCTCCTGGGAATCTGCGCTCACCTCACGATTCAATACAACCTTCATCTACAGCGTAATCTCTGAGCATCGCATATGTGCAAAAGGAGAAAAACAAAAAGGTTCTGCTGGGAGGCTGCTTGTCAACGGTTTACCGGGCTGGTTCGGCCCGGGTCTGTGACGATTGGTGCGGGGGACCCGCAGACCCACGCCCCAGGAAAGGGGAAGGGGGAAAGGGAAAAGGGAAAAAGGAGATGGGCCTAGAAACAAAACGGCGTCAACGATCTGAGGAGGAAAACTAATGTACTCAATAAGATATCAGAAAGCAAAATTACACAACAGAATACAAGAGAATTGGAATTGAGGCTAATAAATCAAAGAAAATGAGCAAGAGAGAGTGTCCGATAAACCGAAGCCCTCATGCTCACGCTGAAGGCGGACGGCAGCGAGCACCCACTGCTGAGTGATCCCAAAGCAAAGAGAGCGTCCCGTGACCGCAGACAGTTTTTATCTTTTCCCTCTGAGCGGAAAATGCGTACAAATGCAAAGCATCGCAAAGTCCTCTGGGACATGGAGTTCTTCTTCTCTTCTGAGACAGCTATACCCGGAATTATCGACCATCCATGAAGCTGGAGAATTAACCCTTTAACTCTTAATGCACTACATGATGTTATGATGTGGAATACCAATGCCAAACATCATAAAACCATGACATTCCACCCCTTATTCCACATCACTCCATCATGCTTGAGACATATAGAAGAACAGTGACTAACACGCATTGGATACACACACACACACAGCATATATGTGTGTGTATCCATGGAATTACTGACTGCACTCCCCCAAAATCAAATTCCCTTGTGGTACCCATTGAACATCCCCATTCTTCTGCATCACCCACCAAGAGGACCCAGGTTCCTGAGCAAAGACAGTCCCACAAAGAGATTTGCCCTTCCCAGGAGCTGGAAGGACCCACACCGCTTTTCCCAACATGTTCTTTTCATGGACTACAGGGACTTTCTCTCCCTCTACAGTAGGTAGGGAGCTGGATTGGGCAGGACCGTCGCGATTGATGGATCCTCGAGTGTTGACCAACCAGGTGGTTCTCCCAGTGCTTCAATGTTCCGCCACCCGTTGCTTTCAGCATGGTTTTTAACAACCCATTGTATCTTTCAATTTTACCAGAAGCTGGTGCATGATAGGGGATATGATAAATCCGTTCAATGCCATGATCTTTGGCCCAAGTATTTACAAGAGAATTTTTGAAATGAGTCCCATTATCTGCCACAAGTCCATGGGGCCAGATGGGATCCACCCTAGGGTGCTGAGCAAGCTGGCTGAGGTGATTGCGAAGCTGCTTTCTACCATCTATCAGCATTCCTGGGCATCTGGAGAGGTCCCACAAGATTGGAGGCTTGCTGGTGTGACTCCCATCTACAAGAAAGACCGTAAGGAAGATCCGGGGAACTACAGGCCTGTCAGCCTGACCTCGGTATCAGGGAAAGTTATGGAGCAATTGATCTTGAGGGAGATCACATGGCACATGCATGGCTATCAGGGGATCAGACCCAGCCAGCACGGGTTCACAAAGGGCAGGTCGTGCTTGTCCAACCTCATCTCCTTCTACGACTGGGTGACCAGACTGGTAGATGAGGGGAAGGCTGTTGACGTAGTCTACCTGGACTTCAGCAAAGCCTTTGACACGGTCTCCCACAGTATTCTCCTGGGGAAACTGGCAGCCCGTGGTGTGGACAGGTTCACTCTTCTCTGGGTTGAGAATTGGCTAGAGGGCCGTGCCCAGCGGGTAGTGGTTAATGGAGTCAAGTCCAGCTGGCGTCCTGTCACGAGTGGTGTCCCCCAGGGGTCGGTATTGGGGCCCATACTGTTTAATATCTTTATTGATGACCTGGATGAGGGGATTGAGTGTACCCTCACTAAGTTTGCGGATGACACCAAGTTGGGAGGATGTGTTGATGTGCCTGAGGGTAGGGAGGCCCTTCAGCGGGATCTGGATAGGCTGAACAGCCCAGCTGAGGTCAATGGGATGAGGTTCAATAAGGCCAAGTGCCGGGTCCGGCACTTTGGCCACAATAACCCCATGCAATGCTATAGGCTTGGGGCAGAATGGCTTGAGGAGTGTATAGAGGAAAAGGACCTGGGGGTGTTGGTTGATGCCCGGCTCAACATGAGCCAGCAGTGTGCCCAGGTGGCCAAGAAGGCCAATGGCATCCTGGTCTGTATTAGGAATAGTGTGGCCAGCAGGAGCAGGGAGGTGATCATCCCCCTGTACTCAGCTCTGGTGCGGCCGCACCTCGAGTACTGTGTTCAGCTTTGGGCCCCTCACTACAAGAGAGACATCGCGGCCCTGGAGCGTGTTCAGAGAAGGGCAACAAAACTGGTGAGGGGTCTGGAGCACAAGTCTTACGAGGAGCGGCTGAGGGAGCTGGGATTGTTTAGCCTGGAGAAAAGGAGGCTCAGAGGAGACCTCATCGCACTCTGCCACTTCCTGAAGAGAGGCTGTGGTGAGGAGGGGGTCGGCCTCTTCTCCCAGACAACTAATGACAGGATGAGAGGGAATGGCCACAAGTTGTGCTGGGGAAGATTTAGATTAGATCTGAGGAAAAATTTTTTCTCTGAGAGAGTGATCAGGCACTGGAATGGTGTCACGGTGTTATCCGTGACAGTAACCCAAGGGGGAACCGAGAAGGGAAAGAGAAAGGGAAGGGAAAAAAAAAAAACTGCCCCGTCAGTGGCCACGGCCGCCTCAGCAGAACCGCCGGGGGGAGCGGGAAACAGAGGGAATAGATGAGTCTGTTAAAAAACACAACGGCACGATCTGAGAAGGAACGGTAACTTTACTAAATCTAATAAAATTGAACAATTGAGAGAGAGAGAGACAAAATTTCCAAACCAGTAAAACTGGGAGTTTACATTACAGTGCTGAATTCTTCACGGCAGCCCCGAGAGCGCACCACAAAAAGCGCGGGCCTGGCGTCTGGTGCCGAGCTCCGCCCCAGTGCTGCTCCCACAGCATTAACTCCTTCACTGCCTGCATGATGTTCTGATGTGCAATACCGGCATCAAAACCACAAAACCACAACAAATGGCCTGCCTAGGGAGGTGGTTCGGGCACCGTCCATAGCGCTGTTCAAGAAGCGTTTAGATGAGGTGTTGAGGGATTTGATTTAGTAGCTTGGTGGGTAAGGATGGTGGAGTAGGGATGGTTGGACTAGATGATCTTGTAGGTCCTTTCCAAGCTCATGAATCAAAGAATCTATGAATCTGACTCAATTCTCTCTGGAGTTCCATGTCGCCATAGGATTTGGGAATACAAAAAGTATATTTAGAGCTGCCCCTGTGGAACAGGATAAACAGCATGAGAAAGGAAGGCTGAGAACCAAGGACACTTCCAGAAGAAGAGGACAACAAGTTCAAGTAAGCTGCATGATAGCAGACCCCAGGTGGAAGAAGAGTGCGCGGTTTGGGAAGATTCACAGCCGTGACTGGATTATTGCCTGTAAGCACGGTTAAGGACAGTTTAAGGATTGGGATTTGGGATTGGGATTACTGTTGATACGTAAAGGCGGGTGGGAAAATTACAGAGAAATTGTGAAAGTATATAAGGGATGTTAAAACCTGTACTAAACGATTTGGATCGTTCACATCTGAGTCCGTGCCCGAGACGCTGCAGTCCCCAGGTTTGGCCTGTGTGGGATGGTCGAGGCTTCATCCCATGTCCATGTGGGAACGCAGGACCTGTTTGCTCCTCTCCCTGCTCCGTTGTGCCTTAGGGGGGATGCGCTCGGTCAGCCCCATGCTGGGTGCTGCCGAGGCAGGCATCTGCAGGTGGAGGTGGGGTGAACAGAGGGGTGTCTGCTCCCCTCCAGCCAGCTCCATCACACCACCGGTCATGATTTGGGACTTCATTGTCCCTGTTTCCATCCCTTTGGAGGAGCTCATAGGATGCCCCGAGCTGCAAGGGACACAAAAGGATCAGACTCCAGCCCGTGGCTCCACACCCCACCACCCAACACAAACCCTACAGCTGAATGCGATGTGCCACCCGGATGGAGTGTGAGGCCCACGAGCAGTTGTGCTGCCAGTTTTGTTGGTTTTCTTTGTACAGCTTGACATACCCAAAAAACAGCAGCGTGTTTAGACGAGGTGGGGTTCCCCCAGCTCCTCCCACACAAGTGATGGATGTGGACAAAAGCACGTCTCAGCATCACACAGCCCTGAGCGGCTGCAGAACGACCAGCTTAGTCATAATTTCCTGTTATATCTTTCTCCTGATGGATACGCAAGCGCATCTTCATCTTCCCTTTGCAAGCACTGGGTTTTCCTTTGGGGGGAGCTGCGACCAAAGCTCCCGTTGTTTCTCCAGCAATGCCTCAACCACAGCCATCCCCAGCTTTGAACCACGGGAACCGGGAGAGCGCTTCAAGCGCGGCACAAGGCACAAAGGGCTTTCCAAAGCTCATCCACTGGCTGCTCACCTGTGCTGCGGGACACCGCTGGGACCACCACAACCTACAGGCATCCCCGGAAGAGCTGTCCCTGAAAGGCTGGAAGCCCTTCGGGGCTCGCACAGGATGGCTGTGTTAAGATAACTCTGTGCCACCATTCTTTGGGTGTTGGCATGAAAGGAGGTGTAGCTAGGGGAGGGTCGGCCTCTTTTCCCAGGGAACAGCAGCTGGAGGAGAGGAGATGGCTTTCAGCTGCAGCTGGCAGGATGGGTGCAGGATGGGTGTGAGGAGACATTCTGCCTCAGGAAGAGTGGCAATGCGTTGGGATGGGCTGCACGGGGTGGGGTGGAGGCACCGTCCCTGGTGGTGTTCAGGAGCTGGTGTCACTCAGTGGTGTAAAGCTGTCACAGCATGGCTTTGGTTGGGCTAAGTGGGATTTCCCAACCCTACGGTTCTACGATTCCAGCCCCAGCGACACCTTGCCTGCGTAGGGGAGCTGGAAGCACACCGCCACAGAAGAAAATCAGAAGAGGAAAGAACAACGGTATAAATTAAATTTATTAACAACAACAACATCTTACAACAATTCCAAACACTACTTAACCCTAAAGTAAAACAATCTGGAAACGAGTGAGCTGAAGGAAGCTGCAGCATCCACCAGCTCACAAACATCCCACATGTCCATCTGTGTGCAGGAACCAGCTGGTCTCGGGCTTACACAACAGTCCAACGAGACACAGCCCTTTGGGTCCTGCCCAAACCTTGCTACAGGCACGTGCCCTTGATGACGTCGGGCTCGATGCTCCCGCAGTGGAGGTGGTTATCGCTGGCGCACTGGCAGCCCAGGCCGCTGCCTGGCTCCCACTGGCCAGGCTGAGCGAGCTGCTCCTGGGAGCCCAGCTTCCTCCACGCCGTCAGCTGCACCCCGTTCTCCACGTCCTGCGGCACGGGCTCGCGGTGAAGGGTGATACGCACGGTGCGGAGCTGCCGGCCGTAGAGCACCACCACAATGATGAGGATGGCCAGCAGGACGAAGATGGCGACGATGGCCGCGATGATGAGCAGAGCATCAGGCTTCTGCGTCATGCTCCCAACCACGGAGACGGGGGTGAAGGCAGCCACGTCCTGAGGCTCGGGGTGCCTCAGCGGGCTGCTGGGTGCAGAGGTGTTCATGGCTGAACAAGGTGACCTGGGACAGAGGGTGAGAACGTGTTCGTGTCAGACAGGGGCTGTGTGATGCCCACACCTCCTGCCCTCAGCTGGGCAGGTCCTGCACACGCAGCTCCCCAGGCACGGAGACCTGGGAAAGGCACCTGAGGCACTGGGTGCGGGGAACAGATTCAGCCAGAGGTGCTGGGCAAGAGCCAGTGCCGCCCGGGGCTCCCCGTGCAGGAGGAAGCGCCTGCTCATCCTACAGCCAGAGGTGCTGCCCTACCTAACGCAGTGCCACATCAGCACGCCTGGCTGCGTGTGCGGGGACAGCGCAGCAACCTCCGCCCGCCCCTCCTGCCAGACGAGCGGCTTTTGTGCGGGGCGACAGCACCTCGGTGCGCACGGGCTGGGCTGCAGGGATCTCAAGGTCCCAGCTGCAAACAGGCACCGCAGGGCTGGGGCAGTGCCTGCGTGTCCCTGCAGCCCACAGCACTCAGCCCCACTCCGGCACTGAGTCCGGCACTTCACCGTGCAGAAAAGACGTACCTTACACGGCTGCAGCCCTCACAGTCTCGGGTTATTGGACACGGAGGCGGCGGGACGGCAAGGGGCTTCAGTACCTTGGAGGTCTCCCAGCCGAAAGTGGGGGACTGATTCCAGGACTCCCTTCTGCAGAGCCGTTATGACGTGTCCCCACGCCCCTGTTCCAGGACACACCCTACCTGCCCCTGCCCCTCAGCACATCATCCTGGGAGCTCTGAGCTCCATCCTTCCTGTGCACTGCAGGGTGGGCGATGCCCCTTCCCCCACCCGGCCCAGCAAGCTTCCAGCAGAGATCTGGCTGCACATCGGAGCTGCTCCTGGGAATCTGCGCTCATCTCACGATTCAATACAGCCTTCATCTACAGCGTAATCTCTGAGCATCGCGTATGTGCAAAAGGAGAAAAACAAAAAGGTTCTGCTGGGAGGCTGCTTGTCAACGGTTTACCGGGCTGGTTCGGCCCGGGTCCGTGACGATTGGTGCGGGGGACCCGCAGACCCACGCCCCAGGAAAGGGGAAGGGGGAAAGGGAAAAGGGAAAAAGGAGATGGGCCTAGAAACAAAACGGCGGCAACGATCTGAGGAGGAAAGCTAATGTACTCAATAAGATATCAGAAAGCAAAATTACAGAATAGAATACAAGAGAATTGGAACTGAGGCTAATAAATCAAAGAAAATGAGCAAGAGAGAGTGTCCGATAAACCGAAGCCCTCATGCTCACGCTGAAGGCGGACGGCAGCGAGCACCCACTGCTGAGTGATCCCAAAGCAAAGAGAGCGTCCCGTGACCGCAGACAGTTTTTATCTTTTCCCTCTGAGCGGAAAATGCGTACAAATGCAAAGCATCGCAAAGTCCTCTGGGACATGGAGTTCTTCTTCTCTTCTGAGACAGCTATACCCGGAATTATCGACCATCCATGAAGCTGGAGAATTAACCCTTTAACTCTTAATGCACTACATGACGTTATGATGTGGAATACCAATGCCAAACATCATAAAACCATGACATTCCACCCCTTATTCCACATCACTCCATCATGCTTGAGACATATAGAAGAACAGTGACTAACACGCATTGGATACACACACACACACACAGCATATATGTGTGTGTATCCATGGAATTACTGACTGCACTCCCCCAACATCAAATTCCCTTGTGGTACCCATTGAACATCCCCATTCTTCTGCATCACCCACCAAGAGGACCCAGGTCCCTGAGCAAAGACAGTCTCACAAAGAGATTTGCCCTTCCCAGGAGCTGGAAGGACCCACATCGCTTTTCCCAACATGTTCTTTTCATGTACGACAGGGACTTTCTCTCCCTCTACAGTAGGTAGGGAGCTGGATTGGGCAGGACCGTCGCGATTGATGGATCCTCGAGTGTTGAGCAACCAGGTGCCTTCTGCCAAATGCTTCTCCCAGTGCTTCAATGTTCCGCCACCCGTTGCTTTCAGCATGGTTTTTAACAACCCATGGTATCTTTCAATTTTACCAGAAGCTGGTGCATGATAGGGGATATGATAAATCCACTCAATGCCATGATCTTTGGCCCAAGGATTTACAAGATCATTTTGGAAATGAGTCCCATTATCTGTCTCGAAATTCTTTCTGGAGTGCCATGTCGCCATAGGACTTGCTTCTCGAGACCTAGAATGGTGTTTCGGGCGGTAGCATGGGGTACTGCATATGTTTCAAGCCACCCAGTGGTTGCTTCCACCATGGTGAGCACATAATGCTTACCATTGCGAGTTCGTGGCAAGGTGATATAATCAACCAGCCACGCCTCCCCATATTTATGCTTTTGCCATCGCCCTTCCCCCCAAAGACGTTTCGTCCTCTTGGCTTGTTTAATTGTGGTGCATGTATCACAGTCATGGATCACCTGTGCAATAGCATCAATAGTTAAGTCCACCCCTCGGTCTCTAGCCCACTTATATGTTGCATCTCTTCCTTGGTGGCCCGAGGTCTCATAGGCCTCAAGGGGTCGGCCTCAGGTCCCTCCAGAAGCTCTTTGCCACAAACTCCAAGTGGGACCTTCCTTTCCAGCAGCAGTGTAAAGGATGTTCTTTACATCCTGTCCCATCCGCACTGGCCCCAGGGCCACGGCACGGGCTATCTCCTGCTTCATTTGCTCAAAAGCCTGCTGCTGCTCAGGGCCCCACACAAAATCATTCTTCTTCTGTGTCACCCGAAAGAGAGGGCTCACAATGAGACTGTAGTTTGGAACATGTATTCACTAAAAGCCCACTACACCCAGAAAAGCTTGGCTCTCGGTCTTACTGGTGGGTGGAGACATAGCAATGATTTTGTCAGTCACATCTGTTGGGATGTGACGAGGTCCATCTTGCCACTTTATACCTAGGAACTGAATTTCCTGTGCAGGCCCTTTCACTTTGCTTTGCTTAATAGCGAAGCCAGCTCGCAGGAGGATCTGAATTATTCTCACTCCTTTCTCAAAAACTTCCCCTGCTGTATTACCCCACACAATGATGTTGGAAGTGCTCAGGAGCACCGCCCTCTTCCAATGCAGCTTGAATCAACCCATGGCAAATGGTTGGGCTGTGCTTCCACCCCTGGGGCAAACGGTTCCAGGTGTACTGAACCCCCCTCCCAGTGAAAGCAAACTGCGGCCTGCATTCTGTGGCCAGAGGAATTGAAAAGAAGGCATTGGTAATATCAGTGGTGGCATACCACTTGGCTGCTTTTGACTCCAGTTCATACTGGAGTTGAAGCATGTCCAACACAGCAGCACTGAGTAGGGGTGTGGCCTCATTCAGGCCACCGTAATCTACCGTCAGCCTCCGTTCTCCACTGGCTTTACGCACTGGCCATATGGGGCTGTTAAACGGGGAGTGAGTTTTGCTGATCACTCCATGTTTCTCTAGCTGACAAATCAGGTTATGAATGGGGAGCAAGGAATCCCTATTAGTGTGGTACTGCCGTCTGTGCTCCGTTTTTGTAGCAATTGGCACCTGTTGCTTCTTCCACTTGTAGCAACCCCACAACAGACGGATCTTCTGACAGGCCAGACAAAGCAGACAGCTGCTTAGGCGTCCATGTTGGTCTGGAGAGCTTCTTGTTGAGACTGGAAGGTGTCTCTCTCGGTCTGGAGGGCGTCTCTCTCGGTCTGGAGGGTCTGATTGTCAGCTAAAAGACTGTCTTTCTCAATTTGTAGACTGTCCCTTTCGGCTCGGAGGCTCTCTCGCTCTATTTTGGAAACTCTAAGCCTCTCTGGAATAGTATTGAATAAGGCCCGGTAAGCATAAGCCAGACCCCAAATAATTTGGGACTCCTCAGATCTCTTTGAGCCGCAACATCCCTGTCTCAAATACCTGCTTAAATTCTCAGGATCTTGCAGGTGTTCAGGAGAAAAGTCCCATGACACCGGTGATGACCATTTCTCTAAAGTCTCAGGATCCTAAGTCCCTCCAAACTCCCTGCCAGTCACTGTTCTCTGCCTCTGGGCAAGGCTTTCTCAAAATATTATAAATACAGATACCGATGAAGAGTACATTCAGGGAGACGGACACCACAGTCATTACGAGCATTGGATGAGCATTCAGAAAACGCTTAATAAATTCAAAGGAGAGGCCAGGAGCCGGTTTAAAAATCATGAGTTCCGTAGAATTAACAACTCCATCTGGGGTTGCTCCCTCCAGAACTGAATGCCACATCATATACAAAAGCCAGGTAGGAGTTTCCAACAGTGTTTTTAGTTTATCATATAGAAACCAAGCTCCATGGATCAGACTGGCAAACTTAATTCAGTCCCAGTATGTTCTGAGCATTACAAGGGAAAATAACATGAAATGCAGCCCCATTAAGAGCAGTTTAAAAAGCGAGAGCATTTTTTTTTTCTTCTTTCCTAAAACAAGCTCGCAGCATCCAAAAAAGTTTGCAAATATCCCAGAACAACTGGCAGTACACCCAGACTTCAAGGGCGTGTTATGCCTTACAGTACCTGCAGTACTGATAAGATTGCTAGCAATAGACAAAGATTCACTCTAAAAGTATGTCACTGCCCGGATAGCTCAATCGGTAGAGCATGAGACTCTTAATCTCAGGGTCGTTGGTAAAACCATGACAACGGGGTGGGGTGGAGGCACCGTCCCTGGGGGTGTTCAGGAGTTGGTGTCACTCAGTGGTGTAAAGCTGTCACAGCATGGCTTTGGTTGGGCTAAGTGGGATTTCCCAACCCTACGGTTCTACGATTCCAGCCCCAGCGACACCTTGCCTGCGTAGGGGAGCTGGAAGCACACCGCCACAGAAGAAAATCAGAAGAGGAAAGAACAACGGTATAAATTAAATTTATTATCAACAACAACATCTTACAACAAGTCCAAACACTACTTAACCCTAAAGTAAAACAATCTGGAAACGAGTGAGCTGAAGGAAGTTGGAGCATCCACCAGCTCACAAACATCCCACATGTCCATCTGTGTGCAGGAACCAGCTGGTCTCGGGCTTACACAACAGTCCAACGAGACACAGCCCTTTGGGTCCTGCCCAAACCTTGCTACAGGCACGTGCCCTTGATGACGTCGGGCTCGATGCTCCCGCAGTGGAGGTGGTTATCACAGGCGCACTGGCAGCCCAGGCCGCTGCCTGGCTCCCACTGGCCAGGCTGAGCGAGCTGCTCCTGGGAGCCCAGCTTCCTCCACGCCGTCAGCTGCACCCCGTTCTCCACGTCCTGCGGCACGGGCTCGCGGTGAAGGGTGATACGCACAGGGCGGAGCTGCCGGCCGTAGAGCACCACCACAATGATGAGGATGGCCAGCAGGACGAAGATGGTGACTATGGCCACGATGATGAGCAGAGCATGAGGCTCCTGCGTCATGCTCCCAACCACGGAGACGGGGGTGAAGGCAGCCACGTCCTGAGGCTCGGGGTGCCTCAGCGGGCTGCTGGGTGCAGAGGTGTTCATGGCTGAACAAGGTGACCTGGGACAGAGGGTGAAAAGGTGTTAGTGTCAGACAGGGGCTGTGTGATGCCCACACCTCCTGCCCTCAGCTGGGCAGGTCCTGCACACGCACCTCCCCAGGCACGGAGACCTGGGAAAGGCACCTGAGGCACTGGGTGCGGGGAACAGATTCAGCCAGAGGTGCTGGGCAAGAGACAGTGTCGCCCGGGGCTCCCCGTGCAGGAGGAAGCGCCTGCTCATCCTACAGCCAGAGGTGCTGCCCTACCTAACGCAGTGCCACATCAGCACGCCTGGCTGCGTGTGCGGGGACAGCGCAGCAACCTCCGCCCGCCCCTCCTGCCAGACGAGCGGCTTTTGTGCGTGGCGACAGCACCTCGGTGCGCACGGGCTGGGCTGCAGGGATCTCAAGGTCACAGCTGCAAACAGGCACCGCAGGGCTGGGGCAGTGCCTGCGTGTCCCTGCAGCCCACAGCACTCAGCCCCACTCCGGCACTGAGCCCGGCACTTCACCGTGCAGAAAAGACGTACCTTACACGGCTGCAGCCCTCACAGTCTCGGGTTATTGGACACGGAGGCGGCGGGACGGCAAGGGGCTTCAGTACCTTGGAGGTCTCCCAGCCGAAAGTGGGGGACTGATTCCAGGACTCCCTTCTGCAGAGCCGTTATGACGTGTCCCCACGCCCCTGTCCCAGGACACACCCTACCTGCCCCTGCCCCTCAGCACATCATCCTGGGAGCTCTGAGCTCCATCCTTCCTGTGCACTGCAGGGTGGGCGATGCCCCTTCCCCCACCCGGCCCAGCAAGCTTCCAGCAGACATCTGGATGCACATCGGAGCTGCTCCTGGGAATCTGCGCTCACCTCACGATTCAATACAACCTTCATCTACAGCGTAATCTCTGAGCATCGCGTATGTGCAAAAGGAGAAAAACAAAAAGGTTCTGCTGGGAGGCTGCTTGTCAACGGTTTACCGGGCTGGTTCGGCCCGGGTCTGTGACGATTGGTGCGGGGGACCCGCAGACCCACGCCCCAGGAAAGGGGAAGGGGGAAAGGGAAAAGGGAAAAAGGAGATGGGCCTAGAAACAAAACGGCGTCAACGATCTGAGGAGGAAAGCTAATGTACTCAATAAGATATCAGAAAGCAAAATTACACAACAGAATACAAGAGAATTGGAATTGAGGCTAATAAATCTAAGAAAATGAGCAAGAGAGAGTGTCCGATAAACCGAAGCCCTCATGCTCACGCTGAAGGCGGACGGCAGCGAGCACCCACTGCTGAGTGATCCCAAAGCAAAGAGAGCGTCCCGTGACCGCAGACAGTTTTTATCTTTTCCCTCTGAGCGGAAAATGCGTACAAATGCAAAGCATCGCAAAGTCCTCTGGGACATGGAGTTCTTCTTCTCTTCTGAGACAGCTATACCCGGAATTATCGACCATCCATGAAGCTGGAGAATTAACCCTTTAACTCTTAATGCACTACATGATGTTATGATGTGGAATACCAATGCCAAACATCATAAAACCATGACATTCCACCCCTTATTCCACATCACTCCATCATGCTTGAGACATATAGAAGAACAGTGACTAACACGCATTGGATACACACACACACACAGCATATATGTGTGTGTATCCATGGAATTACTGACTGCACTCCCCCAAAATCAAATTCCCTTGTGGTACCCATTGAACATCCCCATTCTTCTGCATCACCCACCAAGAGGACCCAGGTTCCTGAGCAAAGACAGTCCCACAAAGAGATTTGCCCTTCCCAGGAGCTGGAAGGACCCACACCGCTTTTCCCAACATGTTCTTTTCATGGACTACAGGGACTTTCTCTCCCTCTACAGTAGGTAGGGAGCTGGATTGGGCAGGACCGTCGCGATTGATGGATCCTCGAGTGTTGACCAACCAGGTGGTTCTCCCAGTGCTTCAATGTTCCGCCACCCGTTGCTTTCAGCATGGTTTTTAACAACCCATTGTATCTTTCAATTTTACCAGAAGCTGGTGCATGATAGGGGATATGATAAATCCGTTCAATGCCATGATCTTTGGCCCAAGTATTTACAAGAGAATTTTTGAAATGAGTCCCATTATCTGCCACAAGTCCATGGGGCCAGATGGGATCCACCCTAGGGTGCTGAGCAAGCTGGCTGAGGTGATTGCGAAGCTGCTTTCTACCATCTATCAGCATTCCTGGGCATCTGGAGAGGTCCCACAAGATTGGAGGCTTGCTGGTGTGACTCCCATCTACAAGAAAGACCGTAAGGAAGATCCGGGGAACTACAGGCCTGTCAGCCTGACCTCGGTATCAGGGAAAGTTATGGAGCAATTGATCTTGAGGGAGATCACATGGCACGTGCATGGCTATCAGGGGATCAGACCCAGCCAGCACGGGTTCACAAAGGGCAGGTCGTGCTTGTCCAACCTCATCTCCTTCTACGACTGGGTGACCAGACTGGTAGATGAGGGGAAGGCTGTTGACGTAGTCTACCTGGACTTCAGCAAAGCCTTTGACACGGTCTCCCACAGTATTCTCCTGGGGAAACTGGCAGCCCGTGGTGTGGACAGGTTCACTCTTCTCTGGGTTGAGAATTGGCTAGAGGGCCGTGCCCAGCGGGTAGTGGTTAATGGAGTCAAGTCCAGCTGGCGTCCTGTCACGAGTGGTGTCCCCCAGGGGTCGGTATTGGGGCCCATACTGTTTAATATCTTTATTGATGACCTGGATGAGGGGATTGAGTGTACCCTCACTAAGTTTGCGGATGACACCAAGTTGGGAGGATGTGTTGATGTGCCTGAGGGTAGGGAGGCCCTTCAGCGGGATCTGGATAGGCTGAACAGCCCAGCTGAGGTCAATGGGATGAGGTTCAATAAGGCCAAGTGCCGGGTCCGGCACTTTGGCCACAATAACCCCATGCAATGCTATAGGCCTGGGGCAGAATGGCTTGAGGAGTGTATAGAGGAAAAGGACCTGGGGGTGTTGGTTGATGCCCGGCTCAACATGAGCCAGCAGTGTGCCCAGGTGGCCAAGAAGGCCAATGGCATCCTGGTCTGTATTAGGAATAGTGTGGCCAGCAGGAGCAGGGAGGTGATCATCCCCCTGTACTCAGCTCTGGTGCGGCCGCACCTCGAGTACTGTGTTCAGCTTTGGGCCCCTCACTACAAGAGAGACATCGCGGCCCTGGAGCGTGTTCAGAGAAGGGCAACAAAACTGGGGAGGGGTCTGGAGCACAAGTCTTACGAGGAGCGGCTGAGGGAGCTGGGATTGTTTAGCCTGGAGAAAAGGAGGCTCAGAGGAGACCTCATCGCACTCTGCCACTTCCTGAAGAGAGGCTGTGGTGAGGAGGGGGTCGGCCTCTTCTCCCAGACAACTAATGACAGGATGAGAGGGAATGGCCACAAGTTGTGCTGGGGAAGATTTAGATTAGATCTGAGGAAAAATTTTTTCTCTGAGAGAGTGATCAGGCACTGGAATGGTGTCACGGTGTTATCCGTGACAGTAACCCAAGGGGGAACCGAGAAGGGAAAGAGAAAGGGAAGGGAAAAAAAAAAAACTGCCCCGTCAGTGGCCACGGCCGCCTCAGCAGAACCGCCGGGGGGAGCGGGAAACAGAGGGAATAGATGAGTCTGTTAAAAAACACAACGGCACGATCTGAGAAGGAACGGTAACTTTACTAAATCTAATAAAATTGAACAATTGAGAGAGAGAGAGACAAAATTTCCAAACCAGTAAAACTGGGAGTTTACATTACAGTGCTGAATTCTTCACGGCAGCCCCGAGAGCGCACCACAAAAAGCGCGGGCCTGGCGTCTGGTGCCGAGCTCCGCCCCAGTGCTGCTCCCACAGCATTAACTCCTTCACTGCCTGCATGATGTTCTGATGTGCAATACCGGCATCAAAACCACAAAACCACAACAAATGGCCTGCCTAGGGAGGTGGTTCGGGCACCGTCCATAGCGCTGTTCAAGAAGCGTTTAGATGAGGTGTTGAGGGATTTGATTTAGTAGCTTGGTGGGTAAGGATGGTGGAGTAGGGATGGTTGGACTAGATGATCTTGTAGGTCCTTTCCAAGCTCATGAATCAAAGAATCTATGAATCTGACTCAATTCTCTCTGGAGTTCCATGTCGCCATAGGATTTGGGAATACAAAAAGTATATTTAGAGCTGCCCCTGTGGAACAGGATAAACAGCATGAGAAAGGAAGGCTGAGAACCAAGGACACTTCCAGAAGAAGAGGACAACAAGTTCAAGTAAGCTGCATGATAGCAGACCCCAGGTGGAAGAAGAGTGCGCGGTTTGGGAAGATTCACAGCCGTGACTGGATTATTGCCTGTAAGCACGGTTAAGGACAGTTTAAGGATTGGGATTTGGGATTGGGATTACTGTTGATACGTAAAGGCGGGTGGGAAAATTACAGAGAAATTGTGAAAGTATATAAGGGATGTTAAAACCTGTACTAAACGATTTGGATCGTTCACATCTGAGTCCGTGCCCGAGACGCTGCAGTCCCCAGGTTTGGCCTGTGTGGGATGGTCGAGGCTTCATCCCATGTCCATGTGGGAACGCAGGACCTGTTTGCTCCTCTCCCTGCTCCGTTGTGCCTTAGGGGGGATGCGCTCGGTCAGCCCCATGCTGGGTGCTGCCGAGGCAGGCATCTGCAGGTGGAGGTGGGGTGAACAGAGGGGTGTCTGCTCCCCTCCAGCCAGCTCCATCACACCACCGGTCATGATTTGGGACTTCATTGTCCCTGTTTCCATCCCTTTGGAGGAGCTCATAGGATGCCCCGAGCTGCAAGGGACACAAAAGGATCAGACTCCAGCCCGTGGCTCCACACCCCACCACCCAACACAAACCCTACAGCTGAATGCGATGTGCCACCCGGATGGAGTGTGAGGCCCACGAGCAGTTGTGCTGCCAGTTTTGTTGGTTTTCTTTGTACAGCTTGACATACCCAAAAAACAGCAGCGTGTTTAGACGAGGTGGGGTTCCCCCAGCTCCTCCCACACAAGTGATGGATGTGGACAAAAGCACGTCTCAGCATCACACAGCCCTGAGCGGCTGCAGAACGACCAGCTTAGTCATAATTTCCTGTTATATCTTTCTCCTGATGGATACGCAAGCGCATCTTCATCTTCCCTTTGCAAGCACTGGGTTTTCCTTTGGGGGGAGCTGCGACCAAAGCTCCCGTTGTTTCTCCAGCAATGCCTCAACCACAGCCATCCCCAGCTTTGAACCACGGGAACCGGGAGAGCGCTTCAAGCGCGGCACAAGGCACAAAGGGCTTTCCAAAGCTCATCCACTGGCTGCTCACCTGTGCTGCGGGACACCGCTGGGACCACCACAACCTACAGGCATCCCCGGAAGAGCTGTCCCTGAAAGGCTGGAAGCCCTTCGGGGCTCGCACAGGATGGCTGTGTTAAGATAACTCTGTGCCACCATTCTTTGGGTGTTGGCATGAAAGGAGGTGTAGCTAGGGGAGGGTCGGCCTCTTTTCCCAGGGAACAGCAGCTGGAGGAGAGGAGATGGCTTTCAGCTGCAGCTGGCAGGATGGGTGCAGGATGGGTGTGAGGAGACATTCTGCCTCAGGAAGAGTGGCAATGCGTTGGGATGGGCTGCACGGGGTGGGGTGGAGGCACCGTCCCTGGTGGTGTTCAGGAGCTGGTGTCACTCAGTGGTGTAAAGCTGTCACAGCATGGCTTTGGTTGGGCTAAGTGGGATTTCCCAACCCTACGGTTCTACGATTCCAGCCCCAGCGACACCTTGCCTGCGTAGGGGAGCTGGAAGCACACCGCCACAGAAGAAAATCAGAAGAGGAAAGAACAACGGTATAAATTAAATTTATTAACAACAACAACATCTTACAACAATTCCAAACACTACTTAACCCTAAAGTAAAACAATCTGGAAACGAGTGAGCTGAAGGAAGCTGCAGCATCCACCAGCTCACAAACATCCCACATGTCCATCTGTGTGCAGGAACCAGCTGGTCTCGGGCTTACACAACAGTCCAACGAGACACAGCCCTTTGGGTCCTGCCCAAACCTTGCTACAGGCACGTGCCCTTGATGACGTCGGGCTCGATGCTCCCGCAGTGGAGGTGGTTATCGCTGGCGCACTGGCAGCCCAGGCCGCTGCCTGGCTCCCACTGGCCAGGCTGAGCGAGCTGCTCCTGGGAGCCCAGCTTCCTCCACGCCGTCAGCTGCACCCCGTTCTCCACGTCCTGCGGCACGGGCTCGCGGTGAAGGGTGATACGCACGGTGCGGAGCTGCCGGCCGTAGAGCACCACCACAATGATGAGGATGGCCAGCAGGACGAAGATGGCGACGATGGCCGCGATGATGAGCAGAGCATCAGGCTTCTGCGTCATGCTCCCAACCACGGAGACGGGGGTGAAGGCAGCCACGTCCTGAGGCTCGGGGTGCCTCAGCGGGCTGCTGGGTGCAGAGGTGTTCATGGCTGAACAAGGTGACCTGGGACAGAGGGTGAGAACGTGTTCGTGTCAGACAGGGGCTGTGTGATGCCCACACCTCCTGCCCTCAGCTGGGCAGGTCCTGCACACGCAGCTCCCCAGGCACGGAGACCTGGGAAAGGCACCTGAGGCACTGGGTGCGGGGAACAGATTCAGCCAGAGGTGCTGGGCAAGAGCCAGTGCCGCCCGGGGCTCCCCGTGCAGGAGGAAGCGCCTGCTCATCCTACAGCCAGAGGTGCTGCCCTACCTAACGCAGTGCCACATCAGCACGCCTGGCTGCGTGTGCGGGGACAGCGCAGCAACCTCCGCCCGCCCCTCCTGCCAGACGAGCGGCTTTTGTGCGGGGCGACAGCACCTCGGTGCGCACGGGCTGGGCTGCAGGGATCTCAAGGTCCCAGCTGCAAACAGGCACCGCAGGGCTGGGGCAGTGCCTGCGTGTCCCTGCAGCCCACAGCACTCAGCCCCACTCCGGCACTGAGCCCGGCACTTCACCGTGCAGAAAAGACGTACCTTACACGGCTGCAGCCCTCACAGTCTCGGGTTATTGGACACGGAGGCGGCGGGACGGCAAGGGGCTTCAGTACCTTGGAGGTCTCCCAGCCAAAAGTGGGGGACTGATTCCAGGACTCCCTTCTGCAGAGCCGTTATGACGTGTCCCCACGCCCCTGTTCCAGGACACACCCTACCTGCCCCTGCCCCTCAGCACATCATCCTGGGAGCTCTGAGCTCCATCCTTCCTGTGCACTGCAGGGTGGGCGATGCCCCTTCCCCCACCCGGCCCAGCAAGCTTCCAGCAGAGATCTGGCTGCACATCGGAGCTGCTCCTGGGAATCTGCGCTCATCTCACGATTCAATACAGCCTTCATCTACAGCGTAATCTCTGAGCATCGCGTATGTGCAAAAGGAGAAAAACAAAAAGGTTCTGCTGGGAGGCTGCTTGTCAACGGTTTACCGGGCTGGTTCGGCCCGGGTCCGTGACGATTGGTGCGGGGGACCCGCAGACCCACGCCCCAGGAAAGGGGAAGGGGGAAAGGGAAAAGGGAAAAAGGAGATGGGCCTAGAAACAAAACGGCGGCAACGATCTGAGGAGGAAAGCTAATGTACTCAATAAGATATCAGAAAGCAAAATTACAGAATAGAATACAAGAGAATTGGAACTGAGGCTAATAAATCAAAGAAAATGAGCAAGAGAGAGTGTCCGATAAACCGAAGCCCTCATGCTCACGCTGAAGGCGGACGGCAGCGAGCACCCACTGCTGAGTGATCCCAAAGCAAAGAGAGCGTCCCGTGACCGCAGACAGTTTTTATCTTTTCCCTCTGAGCGGAAAATGCGTACAAATGCAAAGCATCGCAAAGTCCTCTGGGACATGGAGTTGTTCTTCTCTTCTGAGACAGCTATACCCGGAATTATCGACCATCCATGAAGCTGGAGAATTAACCCTTTAACTCTTAATGCACTACATGACGTTATGATGTGGAATACCAATGCCAAACATCATAAAACCATGACATTCCACCCCTTATTCCACATCACTCCATCATGCTTGAGACATATAGAAGAACAGTGACTAACACGCATTGGATACACACACACACACACAGCATATATGTGTGTGTATCCATGGAATTACTGACTGCACTCCCCCAACATCAAATTCCCTTGTGGTACCCATTGAACATCCCCATTCTTCTGCATCACCCACCAAGAGGACCCAGGTCCCTGAGCAAAGACAGTCTCACAAAGAGATTTGCCCTTCCCAGGAGCTGGAAGGACCCACATCGCTTTTCCCAACATGTTCTTTTCATGTACGACAGGGACTTTCTCTCCCTCTACAGTAGGTAGGGAGCTGGATTGGGCAGGACCGTCGCGATTGATGGATCCTCGAGTGTTGAGCAACCAGGTGCCTTCTGCCAAATGCTTCTCCCAGTGCTTCAATGTTCCGCCACCCGTTGCTTTCAGCATGGTTTTTAACAACCCATGGTATCTTTCAATTTTACCAGAAGCTGGTGCATGATAGGGGATATGATAAATCCACTCAATGCCATGATCTTTGGCCCAAGGATTTACAAGATCATTTTGGAAATGAGTCCCATTATCTGTCTCGAAATTCTTTCTGGAGTGCCATGTCGCCATAGGACTTGCTTCTCGAGACCTAGAATGGTGTTTCGGGCGGTAGCATGGGGTACTGCATATGTTTCAAGCCACCCAGTGGTTGCTTCCACCATGGTGAGCACATAATGCTTACCATTGCGAGTTCGTGGCAAGGTGATATAATCAACCAGCCACGCCTCCCCATATTTATGCTTTTGCCATCGCCCTTCCCCCCAAAGACGTTTCGTCCTCTTGGCTTGTTTAATTGTGGTGCATGTATCACAGTCATGGATCACCTGTGCAATAGCATCAATAGTTAAGTCCACCCCTCGGTCTCTAGCCCACTTATATGTTGCATCTCTTCCTTGGTGGCCCGAGGTCTCATAGGCCTCAAGGGGTCGGCCTCAGGTCCCTCCAGAAGCTCTTTGCCACAAACTCCAAGTGGGACCTTCCTTTCCAGCAGCAGTGTAAAGGATGTTCTTTACATCCTGTCCCATCCGCACTGGCCCCAGGGCCACGGCACGGGCTATCTCCTGCTTCATTTGCTCAAAAGCCTGCTGCTGCTCAGGGCCCCACACAAAATCATTCTTCTTCTGTGTCACCCGAAAGAGAGGGCTCACAATGAGACTGTAGTTTGGAACATGTATTCACTAAAAGCCCACTACACCCAGAAAAGCTTGGCTCTCTGTCTTACTGGTGGGTGGAGACATAGCAATGATTTTGTCAGTCACATCTGTTGGGATGTGACGAGGTCCATCTTGCCACTTTATACCTAGGAACTGAATTTCCTGTGCAGGCCCTTTCACTTTGCTTTGCTTAATAGCGAAGCCAGCTCGCAGGAGGATCTGAATTATTCTCACTCCTTTCTCAAAAACTTCCCCTGCTGTATTACCCCACACAATGATGTTGGAAGTGCTCAGGAGCACCGCCCTGTTCCAATGCAGCTTGAATCAACCCATGGCAAATGGTTGGGCTGTGCTTCCACCCCTGGGGCAAACGGTTCCAGGTGTACTGAACCCCCCTCCCAGTGAAAGCAAACTGCGGCCTGCATTCTGTGGCCAGAGGAATTGAAAAGAAGGCATTGGTAATATCAGTGGTGGCATACCACTTGGCTGCTTTTGACTCCAGTTCATACTGGAGTTGAAGCATGTCCAACACAGCAGCACTGAGTAGGGGTGTGACCTCATTCAGGCCACCGTAATCTACCGTCAGCCTCCGTTCTCCACTGGCTTTACACACTGGCCATATGGGGCTGTTAAACGGGGAGTGAGTTTTGCTGATCACTCCATGTTTCTCTAGCTGACAAATCAGGTTATGAATGGGGAGCAAGGAATCCCTATTAGTGTGGTACTGCCGTCTGTGCTCCGTTTTTGTAGCAATTGGCACCTGTTGCTTCTTCCACTTGTAGCAACCCCACAACAGACGGATCTTCTGACAGGCCAGACAAAGCAGACAGCTGCTTAGGCGTCCATGTTGGTCTGGAGAGCTTCTTGTTGAGACTGGAAGGTGTCTCTCTCGGTCTGGAGGGCGTCTCTCTCGGTCTGGAGGGTCTGATTGTCAGCTAAAAGACTGTCTTTCTCAATTTGTAGACTGTCCCTTTCGGCTCGGAGGCTCTCTCGCTCTATTTTGGAAACTCTAAGCCTCTCTGGAATAGTATTGAATAAGGCCCGGTAAGCATAAGCCAGACCCCAAATAATTTGGGACTCCTCAGATCTCTTTGAGCCGCAACATCCCTGTCTCAAATACCTGCTTAAATTCTCAGGATCTTGCAGGTGTTCAGGAGAAAAGTCCCATGACACCGGTGATGACCATTTCTCTAAAGTCTCAGGATCCTAAGTCCCTCCAAACTCCCTGCCAGTCACTGTTCTCTGCCTCTGGGCAAGGCTTTCTCAAAATATTATAAATACAGATACCGATGAAGAGTACATTCAGGGAGACGGACACCACAGTCATTACGAGCATTGGATGAGCATTCAGAAAACGCTTAATAAATTCAAAGGAGAGGCCAGGAGCCGGTTTAAAAATCATGAGTTCCGTAGAATTAACAACTCCATCTGGGGTTGCTCCCTCCAGAACTGAACGCCACATCATATACAAAAGCCAGGTAGGAGTTTCCAACAGTGTTTTTAGTTTATCATATAGAAACCAAGCTCCATGGATCAGACTGGCAAACTTAATTCAGTCCCAGTATGTTCTGAGCATTACAAGGGAAAATAACATGAAATGCAGCCCCATTAAGAGCAGTTTAAAAAGCGAGAGCATTTTTTTTTTCTTCTTTCCTAAAACAAGCTCGCAGCATCCAAAAAAGTTTGCAAATATCCCAGAACAACTGGCAGTACACCCAGACATCAAGGGCGTGTTATGCCTTACAGTACCTGCAGTACTGATAAGATTGCTAGCAATAGACAAAGATTCACTCTAAAAGTATGTCACTGCCCGGATAGCTCAATCGGTAGAGCATGAGACTCTTAATCTCAGGGTCGTTGGTAAAACCATGACAACGGGGTGGGGTGGAGGCACCGTCCCTGGGGGTGTTCAGGAGTTGGTGTCACTCAGTGGTGTAAAGCTGTCACAGCATGGCTTTGGTTGGGCTAAGTGGGATTTCCCAACCCTACGGTTCTACGATTCCAGCCCCAGCGACACCTTGCCTGCGTAGGGGAGCTGGAAGCACACCGCCACAGAAGAAAATCAGAAGAGGAAAGAACAACGGTATAAATTAAATTTATTATCAACAACAACATCTTACAACAAGTCCAAACACTACTTAACCCTAAAGTAAAACAATCTGGAAACGAGTGAGCTGAAGGAAGTTGGAGCATCCACCAGCTCACAAACATCCCACATGTCCATCTGTGTGCAGGAACCAGCTGGTCTCGGGCTTACACAACAGTCCAACGAGACACAGCCCTTTGGGTCCTGCCCAAACCTTGCTACAGGCACGTGCCCTTGATGACGTCGGGCTCGATGCTCCCGCAGTGGAGGTGGTTATCACAGGCGCACTGGCAGCCCAGGCCGCTGCCTGGCTCCCACTGGCCAGGCTGAGCGAGCTGCTCCTGGGAGCCCAGCTTCCTCCACGCCGTCAGCTGCACCCCGTTCTCCACGTCCTGCGGCACGGGCTCGCGGTGAAGGGTGATACGCACAGGGCGGAGCTGCCGGCCGTAGAGCACCACCACAATGATGAGGATGGCCAGCAGGACGAAGATGGTGACTATGGCCACGATGATGAGCAGAGCATGAGGCTCCTGCGTCATGCTCCCAACCACGGAGACGGGGGTGAAGGCAGCCACGTCCTGAGGCTCGGGGTGCCTCAGCGGGCTGCTGGGTGCAGAGGTGTTCATGGCTGAACAAGGTGACCTGGGACAGAGGGTGAAAAGGTGTTAGTGTCAGACAGGGGCTGTGTGATGCCCACACCTCCTGCCCTCAGCTGGGCAGGTCCTGCACACGCACCTCCCCAGGCACGGAGACCTGGGAAAGGCACCTGAGGCACTGGGTGCGGGGAACAGATTCAGCCAGAGGTGCTGGGCAAGAGACAGTGTCGCCCGGGGCTCCCCGTGCAGGAGGAAGCGCCTGCTCATCCTACAGCCAGAGGTGCTGCCCTACCTAACGCAGTGCCACATCAGCACGCCTGGCTGCGTGTGCGGGGACAGCGCAGCAACCTCCGCCCGCCCCTCCTGCCAGACGAGCGGCTTTTGTGCGTGGCGACAGCACCTCGGTGCGCACGGGCTGGGCTGCAGGGATCTCAAGGTCCCAGCTGCAAACAGGCACCGCAGGGCTGGGGCAGTGCCTGCGTGTCCCTGCAGCCCACAGCACTCAGCCCCACTCCGGCACTGAGCCCGGCACTTCACCGTGCAGAAAAGACGTACCTTACACGGCTGCAGCCCTCACAGTCTCGGGTTATTGGACACGGAGGCGGCGGGACGGCAAGGGGCTTCAGTACCTTGGAGGTCTCCCAGCCGAAAGTGGGGGACTGATTCCAGGACTCCCTTCTGCAGAGCCGTTATGACGTGTCCCCACGCCCCTGTCCCAGGACACACCCTACCTGCCCCTGCCCCTCAGCACATCATCCTGGGAGCTCTGAGCTCCATCCTTCCTGTGCACTGCAGGGTGGGCGATGCCCCTTCCCCCACCTGGCCCAGCAAGCTTCCAGCAGACATCTGGATGCACATCGGAGCTGCTCCTGGGAATCTGCGCTCACCTCACGATTCAATACAACCTTCATCTACAGCGTAATCTCTGAGCATCGCGTATGTGCAAAAGGAGAAAAACAAAAAGGTTCTGCTGGGAGGCTGCTTGTCAACGGTTTACCGGGCTGGTTCGGCCCGGGTCTGTGACGATTGGTGCGGGGGACCCGCAGACCCACGCCCCAGGAAAGGGGAAGGGGGAAAGGGAAAAGGGAAAAAGGAGATGGGCCTAGAAACAAAACGGCGTCAACGATCTGAGGAGGAAAGCTAATGTACTCAATAAGATATCAGAAAGCAAAATTACACAACAGAATACAAGAGAATTGGAATTGAGGCTAATAAATCTAAGAAAATGAGCAAGAGAGAGTGTCCGATAAACCGAAGCCCTCATGCTCACGCTGAAGGCGGACGGCAGCGAGCACCCACTGCTGAGTGATCCCAAAGCAAAGAGAGCGTCCCGTGACCGCAGACAGTTTTTATCTTTTCCCTCTGAGCGGAAAATGCGTACAAATGCAAAGCATCGCAAAGTCCTCTGGGACATGGAGTTCTTCTTCTCTTCTGAGACAGCTATACCCGGAATTATCGACCATCCATGAAGCTGGAGAATTAACCCTTTAACTCTTAATGCACTACATGACGTTATGATGTGGAATACCAATGCCAAACATCATAAAACCATGACATTCCACCCCTTATTCCACATCACTCCATCATGCTTGAGACATATAGAAGAACAGTGACTAACACGCATTGGATACACACACACACACAGCATATATGTGTGTGTATCCATGGAATTACTGACTGCACTCCCCCAAAATCAAATTCCCTTGTGGTACCCATTGAACATCCCCATTCTTCTGCATCACCCACCAAGAGGACCCAGGTTCCTGAGCAAAGACAGTCCCACAAAGAGATTTGCCCTTCCCAGGAGCTGGAAGGACCCACACCGCTTTTCCCAACATGTTCTTTTCATGGACTACAGGGACTTTCTCTCCCTCTACAGTAGGTAGGGAGCTGGATTGGGCAGGACCGTCGCGATTGATGGATCCTCGAGTGTTGACCAACCAGGTGGTTCTCCCAGTGCTTCAATGTTCCGCCACCCGTTGCTTTCAGCATGGTTTTTAACAACCCATGGTATCTTTCAATTTTACCAGAAGCTGGTGCATGATAGGGGATATGATAAATCCACTCAATGCCATGATCTTTGGCCCAAGGATTTACAAGAGAATTTTGGAAATGAGTCCCATTATCTGCCACAAGTCCATGGGGCCAGATGGGATCCACCCTAGGGTGCTGAGCAAGCTGGCTGAGGTGATTGCGAAGCTGCTTTCTACCATCTATCAGCATTCCTGGGCATCTGGAGAGGTCCCACAAGATTGGAGGCTTGCTGGTGTGACTCCCATCTACAAGAAAGACCGTAAGGAAGATCCGGGGAACTACAGGCCTGTCAGCCTGACCTCGGTATCAGGGAAAGTTATGGAGCAATTGATCTTGAGGGAGATCACACGGCACGTGCATGGCAATCAGGGGATCAGACCCAGCCAGCACGGGTTCACAAAGGGCAGGTCGTGCTTGTCCAACCTCATCTCCTTCTACGACTGGGTGACCAGACTGGTAGATGAGGGGAAGGCTGTTGACGTAGTCTACCTGGACTTCAGCAAAGCCTTTGACACGGTCTCCCACAGTATTCTCCTGGGGAAACTGGCAGCCCGTGGTGTGGACAGGTTCACTCTTCTCTGGGTTGAGAATTGGCTAGAGGGCCGTGCCCAGCGGGTAGTGGTTAATGGAGTCAAGTCCAGCTGGCGTCCTGTCACGAGTGGTGTCCCCCAGGGGTCGGTATTGGGGCCCATACTGTTTAATATCTTTATTGATGACCTGGATGAGGGGATTGAGTGTACCCTCACTAAGTTTGCGGATGACACCAAGTTGGGAGGATGTGTTGATGTGCCTGAGGGTAGGGAGGCCCTTCAGCGGGATCTGGATAGGCTGAACAGCCCAGCTGAGGTCAATGGGATGAGGTTCAATAAGGCCAAGTGCCGGGTCCGGCACTTTGGCCACAATAACCCCATGCAATGCTATAGGCCTGGGGCAGAATGGCTTGAGGAGTGTATAGAGGAAAAGGACCTGGGGGTGTTGGTTGATGCCCGGCTCAACATGAGCCAGCAGTGTGCCCAGGTGGCCAAGAAGGCCAATGGCATCCTGGTCTGTATTAGGAATAGTGTGGCCAGCAGGAGCAGGGAGGTGATCATCCCCCTGTACTCAGCTCTGGTGCGGCCGCACCTCGAGTACTGTGTTCAGCTTTGGGCCCCTCACTACAAGAGAGACATCGCGGCCCTGGAGCGTGTTCAGAGAAGGGCAACAAAACTGGGGAGGGGTCTGGAGCACAAGTCTTACGAGGAGCGGCTGAGGGAGCTGGGATTGTTTAGCCTGGAGAAAAGGAGGCTCAGAGGAGACCTCATCGCACTCTGCCACTTCCTGAAGAGAGGCTGTGGTGAGGAGGGGGTCGGCCTCTTCTCCCAGACAACTAATGACAGGATGAGAGGGAATGGCCACAAGTTGTGCTGGGGAAGATTTAGATTAGATCTGAGGAAAAATTTTTTCTCTGAGAGAGTGATCAGGCACTGGAATGGTGTCACGGTGTTATCCGTGACAGTAACCCAAGGGGGAACCGAGAAGGGAAAGAGAAAGGGAAGGGAAAAAAAAAAAAACTGCCCCGTCAGTGGCCACGGCCGCCTCAGCAGAACCGCCGGGGGGAGCGGGAAACAGAGGGAATAGATGAGTCTGTTAAAAAACACAACGGCACGATCTGAGAAGGAACGGTAACTTTACTAAATCTAATAAAATTGAACAATTGAGAGAGAGAGAGACAAAATTTCCAAACCAGTAAAACTGGGAGTTTACATTACAGTGCTGAATTCTTCACGGCAGCCCCGAGAGCGCACCACAAAAAGCGCGGGCCTGGCGTCTGGTGCCGAGCTCCGCCCCAGTGCTGCTCCCACAGCATTAACTCCTTCACTGCCTGCATGATGTTCTGATGTGCAATACCGGCATCAAAACCACAAAACCACAACAAATGGCCTGCCTAGGGAGGTGGTTCGGGCACCGTCCATAGCGCTGTTCAAGAAGCGTTTAGATGAGGTGTTGAGGGATTTGATTTAGTAGCTTGGTGGGTAAGGATGGTGGAGTAGGGATGGTTGGACTAGATGATCTTGTAGGTCCTTTCCAAGCTCATGAATCAAAGAATCTATGAATCTGACTCAATTCTCTCTGGAGTTCCATGTCGCCATAGGATTTGGGAATACAAAAAGTATATTTAGAGCTGCCCCTGTGGAACAGGATAAACAGCATGAGAAAGGAAGGCTGAGAACCAAGGACACTTCCAGAAGAAGAGGACAACAAGTTCAAGTAAGCTGCATGATAGCAGACCCCAGGTGGAAGAAGAGTGCGCGGTTTGGGAAGATTCACAGCCGTGACTGGATTATTGCCTGTAAGCACGGTTAAGGACAGTTTAAGGATTGGGATTTGGGATTGGGATTACTGTTGATACGTAAAGGCGGGTGGGAAAATTACAGAGAAATTGTGAAAGTATATAAGGGATGTTAAAACCTGTACTAAACGATTTGGATCGTTCACATCTGAGTCCGTGCCCGAGACGCTGCAGTCCCCAGGTTTGGCCTGTGTGGGATGGTCGAGGCTTCATCCCATGTCCATGTGGGAACGCAGGACCTGTTTGCTCCTCTCCCTGCTCCGTTGTGCCTTAGGGGGGATGCGCTCGGTCAGCCCCATGCTGGGTGCTGCCGAGGCAGGCATCTGCAGGTGGAGGTGGGGTGAACAGAGGGGTGTCTGCTCCCCTCCAGCCAGCTCCATCACACCACCGGTCATGATTTGGGACTTCATTGTCCCTGTTTCCATCCCTTTGGAGGAGCTCATAGGATGCCCCGAGCTGCAAGGGACACAAAAGGATCAGACTCCAGCCCGTGGCTCCACACCCCACCACCCAACACAAACCCTACAGCTGAATGCGATGTGCCACCCGGATGGAGTGTGAGGCCCACGAGCAGTTGTGCTGCCAGTTTTGTTGGTTTTCTTTGTACAGCTTGACATACCCAAAAAACAGCAGCGTGTTTAGACGAGGTGGGGTTCCCCCAGCTCCTCCCACACAAGTGATGGATGTGGACAAAAGCACGTCTCAGCATCACACAGCCCTGAGCGGCTGCAGAACGACCAGCTTAGTCATAATTTCCTGTTATATCTTTCTCCTGATGGATACGCAAGCGCATCTTCATCTTCCCTTTGCAAGCACTGGGTTTTCCTTTGGGGGGAGCTGCGACCAAAGCTCCCGTTGTTTCTCCAGCAATGCCTCAACCACAGCCATCCCCAGCTTTGAACCACGGGAACCGGGAGAGCGCTTCAAGCGCGGCACAAGGCACAAAGGGCTTTCCAAAGCTCATCCACTGGCTGCTCACCTGTGCTGCGGGACACCGCTGGGACCACCACAACCTACAGGCATCCCCGGAAGAGCTGTCCCTGAAAGGCTGGAAGCCCTTCGGGGCTCGCACAGGATGGCTGTGTTAAGATAACTCTGTGCCACCATTCTTTGGGTGTTGGCATGAAAGGAGGTGTAGCTAGGGGAGGGTCGGCCTCTTTTCCCAGGGAACAGCAGCTGGAGGAGAGGAGATGGCTTTCAGCTGCAGCTGGCAGGATGGGTGCAGGATGGGTGTGAGGAGACATTCTGCCTCAGGAAGAGTGGCAATGCGTTGGGATGGGCTGCACGGGGTGGGGTGGAGGCACCGTCCCTGGTGGTGTTCAGGAGCTGGTGTCACTCAGTGGTGTAAAGCTGTCACAGCATGGCTTTGGTTGGGCTAAGTGGGATTTCCCAACCCTACGGTTCTACGATTCCAGCCCCAGCGACACCTTGCCTGCGTAGGGGAGCTGGAAGCACACCGCCACAGAAGAAAATCAGAAGAGGAAAGAACAACGGTATAAATTAAATTTATTAACAACAACAACATCTTACAACAATTCCAAACACTACTTAACCCTAAAGTAAAACAATCTGGAAACGAGTGAGCTGAAGGAAGCTGCAGCATCCACCAGCTCACAAACATCCCACATGTCCATCTGTGTGCAGGAACCAGCTGGTCTCGGGCTTACACAACAGTCCAACGAGACACAGCCCTTTGGGTCCTGCCCAAACCTTGCTACAGGCACGTGCCCTTGATGACGTCGGGCTCGATGCTCCCGCAGTGGAGGTGGTTATCGCTGGCGCACTGGCAGCCCAGGCCGCTGCCTGGCTCCCACTGGCCAGGCTGAGCGAGCTGCTCCTGGGAGCCCAGCTTCCTCCACGCCGTCAGCTGCACCCCGTTCTCCACGTCCTGCGGCACGGGCTCGCGGTGAAGGGTGATACGCACGGTGCGGAGCTGCCGGCCGTAGAGCACCACCACAATGATGAGGATGGCCAGCAGGACGAAGATGGCGACGATGGCCGCGATGATGAGCAGAGCATCAGGCTTCTGCGTCATGCTCCCAACCACGGAGACGGGGGTGAAGGCAGCCACGTCCTGAGGCTCGGGGTGCCTCAGCGGGCTGCTGGGTGCAGAGGTGTTCATGGCTGAACAAGGTGACCTGGGACAGAGGGTGAGAACGTGTTCGTGTCAGACAGGGGCTGTGTGATGCCCACACCTCCTGCCCTCAGCTGGGCAGGTCCTGCACACGCAGCTCCCCAGGCACGGAGACCTGGGAAAGGCACCTGAGGCACTGGGTGCGGGGAACAGATTCAGCCAGAGGTGCTGGGCAAGAGCCAGTGCCGCCCGGGGCTCCCCGTGCAGGAGGAAGCGCCTGCTCATCCTACAGCCAGAGGTGCTGCCCTACCTAACGCAGTGCCACATCAGCACGCCTGGCTGCGTGTGCGGGGACAGCGCAGCAACCTCCGCCCGCCCCTCCTGCCAGACGAGCGGCTTTTGTGCGGGGCGACAGCACCTCGGTGCGCACGGGCTGGGCTGCAGGGATCTCAAGGTCCCAGCTGCAAACAGCACGCGCTGCCTGTGAGCGTTGCTATGACCAACGGCTGCTCGGGGCTCCGGGCACCGCAGGGCTGGGGCAGTGCCTGCGTGTCCCTGCAGCCCACAGCACTCAGCCCCACTCCGGCACTGAGCCCGGCACTTCACCGTGCAGAAAAGACCTACCTTACACGGCTGCAGCCCTCACAGTCTCGGGTTATTGGACACGGAGGCGGCGGGACGGCAAGGGGCTTCAGTACCTTGGAGGTCTCCCAGCCGAAAGTGGGGGACTGATTCCAGGACTCCCTTCTGCAGAGCCGTTATGACGTGTCCCCACGCCCCTGTCCCAGGACACACCCTACCTGCCCCTGCCCCTCAGCACATCATCCTGGGAGCTCTGAGCTCCATCCTTCCTGTGCACTGCAGGGTGGGCGATGCCCCTTCCCCCACCCGGCCCAGCAAGCTTCCAGCAGACATCTGGATGCACATCGGAGCTGCTCCTGGGAATCTGCGCTCATCTCACAATTCAATACAGCCTTCATCTACAGCGTAATCTCTGAGCATCACCTATGTGCAAAAGGAGAAAAACAAAAAGGTTCTGCTGGGAGGCTGCTTGTCAACGGTTTACCGGGCTGGTTCGGCCCGGGTCTGTGACGATTGGTGCGGGGGACCCGCAGACCCACGCCCCAGGAAAGGGGAAGGGGGAAAGGGAAAAGGGAAAAAGGAGATGGGCCTAGAAACAAAACGGCGTCAACGATCTGAGGAGGAAAGCTAATGTACTCAATAAGATATCAGAAAGCAAAATTACACAATAGAATACAAGAGAATTGGAACTGAGGCTAATAAATCAAAGAAAATGAGCAAGAGAGAGTGTCCAATAAACCGAAGCCCTCATGCTCACGCTGAAGGCGGACGGCAGCGAGCACCCACTGCTGAGTGATCCCAAAGCAAAGAGAGCGTCCCGTGACCGCAGACAGTTTTTATCTTTTCCCTCTGAGCAGAAAATGTGTACAAATGCAAAGCATCGCAAAGTCCTCTGGGACATGGAGTTCTTCTTCTCTTCTGAGACAGCTATACCCGGAATTATCGACCATCCATGAAGCTGGAGAATTAAGCCTTTAACTCTTAATGCACTACATGACGTTATGATGTGGAATACCAATGCCAAACATCATAAAACCATGACATTCCACCCCTTATTCCACATCACTCCATCATGCTGGAGACATATAGAATAACAATGACTAACACGCATTGGATACACACACACACACAGCATATATGTGTGTGTATCCATGGAATTACTGACTGCACTCCCCCAAAATCAAATTCCCTTGTGGTACCCATTGAACATCCCCATTCTTCTGCATCACCCACCAAGAGGACCCAGGTCCCTGAGCAAAGACAGTCCCACAAAGAGATTTGCCCTTCCCAGGAGCTGGAAGGACCCACATCGCTTTTCCCAACACGTTCTTTTCATGTACTACAGGGACTTTCTCTCCCTCTACAGTAGGTAGGGAGCTGGATTGGGCAGGACTGTCGTGATTGATGGATCCTCGAGTGTTGAGCAACCAGGTGCCTTCTGCCAAATGCTTCTCCCAGTGCTTCAATGTTCCGCCACCCGTTGCTTTCAGCATGGCTTTTAACAACCCATGGTATCTTTCAATTTTACCAATTCACCAAGAAGCTGGTGCATGATAGGGGATATGATAAATCCACTCAATGCCATGATCTTTGGCCCAAGGATTTACAAGATCATTTTGGAAATGAGTCCCATTATCTGACTCAATTCTTTCTGGAGTGCCATGTCGCCATAGGACTTGCTTCTCGAGACCTAGAATGGTGTTTCAGGCGGTAGCATGGGGTACTGCATATGTTTCAAGCCACCCAGTGGTTGCTTCCACCATGGTGAGCACATAACGCTTGCCATTGCGAGTTCGTGGCAAGGTGATATAATCAACCTGCCACGCCTCCCCATATTTATGCTTCTGCCATCTCCCTTCCCCCCAAAGACGTTTCATCCTCTTGGCTTGTTTAATTGTGGTGCATGTATCACAGTCATGGATCACCTGTGCAATAGCACCAATAGTTAAGTCCACCCCTCGGTCTCTAGCCCACTTATATGTTGCATCTCTTCCTTGGTGGCCCGAGGTCTCATAGGCCTCAAGGGGTCGGCCTCAGGTCCCTCCAGAAGCTCTTTGCCACAAACTCCAAGTGGGACCTTCCTTTCCAGCAGCAGTGTAGAGGATGTTCTTTACATCCTGTCCCGTCCGCACTGGCCCCAGGGCCACGGCACGGGCTATCTCCTGCTTCATTTGCTCAAAAGCCTGCTGCTGCTCAGGGCCCCACACAAAATCATTCTTCTTCTGTGTCACCCGAAAGAGAGGGCTCACAATGAGACTGTAGTTTGGAACATGTATTCACTAAAAGCCCACTACACCCAGAAAAGCTTGGCTCTCGGTCTTACTGGTGGGTGGAGACATAGCAATGATTTTGTCAGTCACATCTGTTGGGATGTGACGAGGTCCATCTTGCCACTTTATACCTAGGAACTGAATTTCCTGTGCAGGCCCTTTCACTTTGCTTTGTTTAATAGCGAAGCCAGCTCGCAGGAGGATCTGGATTATTCTCTCTCCTTTCTCAAAAACTTCCCCTGCTGTATTACCCCACACAATGATGTTGGAAGTGCTCAGGAGCACCGCCCTGTTCCAATGCAGCTTGAATCAACCCATGGCAAATGGTTGGGCTGTGCTTCCACCCCTGGGGCAAACGGTTCCAGGTGTACTGAACCCCCCTCCCGGTGAAAGCAAACTGCGGCCTGCATTCTGTGGCCAGAGGAATTGAAAAGAAGGCATTGGCAATGTCAATGGTGGCATACCACTTGGCTGCTTTTGACTCCAGTTTGTACTGGAGTTGAAGCATGTCCAGCACAGCAGCACTCAGTGGGGGTGTGACCTCATTCAGGCCACGGTAATCTACCGTCAGCCTCCGTTCTCCACTGGCTTTACGCACTGGCCATATGGGGCTGTTAAACGGGGAGTGAGTTTTGCTGATCACTCCATGTTTCTCTAGCTGACAAATCAGGTTATGAATGGGGAGCAAGGAATCCCTATTAGTGTGGTACTGCCGTCTGTGCTCCGTTTTTGTAGCAATTGGTACCTGTTGCTTCTTCCACTTGTAGCAACCCCACAACAGACGGATCTTCTGACAGGCCAGACAAAGCAGACAGCTGCTTAGGCGTCCATGTTGGTCTGGAGAGCTTCTTGTTGAGACTGGAAGGTGTCTCTCTCGGTCTGGAGGGTGTCTCTCTCGGTCTGGAGGGTCTGATTGTCAGCTAAAAGACTGTCTTTCTCAATTTGGAGACTGTCCCTTTTGGCTCGGAGGCTCTCTCGCTCTATTTTGGAAACTCTAAGCCTCTCTGGAATAGTATTGAATAAGGCCTGGTAAGCATAAGCCAGACCCCAAATAATTTGGGCCTCCTCAGATCTGTCTGAGCCGTAACATCCCTGTCTCAAATACCTGCTTAAATTCTCAGGATCTTGCAGGTGTTCAGGAGAAAAGTCCCATGACACCGGTGATGACCATTTCTCTAAAGTCTCTCCTAAGTCCCTCCAAACTCCCTGCCAGTCACTGTTCTCTGCCTCTGGGCAAGGCTTTCTCAAAATATTATAAATACAGATACCGATTAAGAGTACATTCAGGGAGACTGACACCACAGTCATTACGAGCATTGGATGAGCATTCAGAAAACGCTTAATAAATTCAAAGGAGAGGCCAGGAGCCGGTTTAAAAATCATGAGTTCCGTAGAATTAACAACTCCATCTGGGGTTGCTCCCTCCAGAACTGAATGCCACATCATATACAAAAGCCAGGTAGGAGTTTCCAACAGTGTTTTTAGTTTATCATATAGAAACCAAGCTCCATGGATCAGGCTGGCAAACTTAATTCAGTCCCAGTATGTTCTGAGCATTACAAGGAAAAAAACCATGAAATGCAGCCCCTTTAAGAGCAGTTTAAAAAGCGAGAGCATTTTTTTTTCTTCTTTCCTAAAACAAGCTAGCAGCACCCAAAAAAGTTTGCAAATATCCCAGAACAACTGGCAGTACACCCAGACTTCAAGGGCGTGTTATGCCGTACAGTACCTGCAGTACAGATAAGATTGCTAGCAAGAGACAAAGATTCACTCTAAAAGTATGTCTCTGCCCGGCTAGCTCAGTCTGTAGAGCATGAGACTCTTAATCTCAGGGTCGTTGGTAAAACCATGACAACGGGGTGGGGTGGAGGCACCGTCCCTGGGGGTGTTCAGGAGTTGGTGTCACTCAGTGGTGTAAAGCTGTCACAGCATGGCTTTGGTTGGGCTAAGTGGGATTTCCCAACCCTACGGTTCTACGATTCCAGCCCCAGCGACACCTTGCCTGCGTAAGGGAGCTGGAAGCACACCGCCACAGAAGAAAATCAGAAGAGGAAAGAACAACGGTATAAATTAACTTTATTAACAACAACAACATCTTACAACAAGTCCAAACACTAATTAACCTTAAAGAAAAACGAACTGGAAACGAGTGAGCTGAAGGAAGTTGGAGCATCCACCAGCTCACAAACATCCCACATGTCCATGTGGAGGCAGATGCAAGCCTGGTGTGCAGGAACCAGCTTGTCTCGGGCTTACACAGCAGTCCAACGAGACACTGCCGCTGCCTGGCTCCCGCTGGCCAGGCTGAGCGAGCTGCTCCTGGGAGCCCAGCTTCCTCCACGCCGTCAGCTGCACCCCGGTCTCCACGTCCTGCGGCACGGGCTCGCGGTGAAGGGTGATATGCACGGTGCGGAGCTGCCGGCCGTAGAGCACCACAACTACAATGAGGATGGCCAGCAGGACGAAGATGGCGACGATGGCCGCGATGATGAGCAGAGCATCAGGCTTCTGCGTCATGCTCCCAACCACGGAGACGGGGGTGAAGGCAGCCACGTCCTGAGGCTCGGGGTGCCTCAGCGGGCTGCTGGGTGCAGTGGTGTTCATGGCTGAACAAGGTGACCTGGGACAGAGGGTGAAAAGGTGTTAGTGTCAGACAGGGGCTGTGTGATGCCCACACCTCCTGCCCTCAGCTGGGCAGGTCCTGCACACGCAGCTCCCCAGGCACGGAGACCTGGGAAAGGCACTGGATGCACTGGGTGCGGGGAACAGATTCAGCCTGAGGTGCTGAGCAAGACCCACAGAGCAACATGCAGCTCCAGACTGGAACGGTCTGGAGTAAGTGCTCATCCCATCCACGTGCCCTGCAGAAAGGCAGCAGCCTGTCACAGCCCAGCACAGTGAGCAGAGGTGCCCAGGGGCTTTAACCACACCAGCAAAGCCTACACTTGGCTGCCCTGCGTGACCGGGCAGCTGTCTGAGCAGGTGCTGCCTGCTTTCAGAAGCACAGCCACAGTAGGCTGCTGAGGATCGGGGCTGTCCCTGGGTGCTCCCTCCCCCGGGGCTCACAGGGCACGATAAACTTTGGTGCTCACATCTGTGTTGTAGGGGCAGTGCCCGTTCTTCCATGCAGTCGGCAGAGAGCAGAAGGAAGGCACTGCCCTGCATCCCCTAATCCCGGGCACCTTCAGCGGGGGTCTCCTTTCCCCATTGCCACCTCTGATGGAGACCCCTAGAGAGGGAAACTCCACCGCCCCCTCTCCCCCATCCCCAGAGCCGATCCCAGACCGACCCTCGTGGCAGTGCAGAGCCGGGAGCGGGGAGCGGCTGGAGGGCAAGGGGAAAGCAGGGAGAGAAAGCCCACCCCAGGGTACCTGGGCGTCTCGCTCCGGAGGAAGCATCACCTCCAGCGGGGCAGGGCAGCAGAGCAGCTGCAGGAAGGTGCTGCGGGGCGGCCGGGCTCACCTCGAGCTGCCACGTCACGCCCGGGGCTCCCCGTGCAGGAGGAAGCGCCTGCTCATCCTACAGCCAGAGGTGCTGCCCTACCTAACGCAGTGCCACATCAGCACGCCTGGCTGCGTGTGCGGGGACAGCGCAGCAACCTCCGCCCGCCCCTCCTGCCAGACGAGCGGCTTTTGTGCGGGGCGACAGCACCTCGGTGCGCACGGGCTGGGCTGCAGGGATCTCAAGGTCCCAGCTGCAAACAGGCACCGCAGGGCTGGGGCAGTGCCTGCGTGTCCCTGCAGCCCACACCACTCAGCCCTACTCCGGCACTGAGCCCGGCACTTCACCGTGCAGAAAAGACGTACCTTACACGGCTGCAGCCCTCACAGTCTCGGGTTATTGGACACGGAGGCGGCGGGACGGCAAGGGGCTTCAGTACCTTGGAGGTCTCCCAGCCGAAAGTGGGGGACTGATTCCAGGACTCCCTTCTGCAGAGCCGTTATGACGTGTCCCCACGCCCCTGTCCCAGGACACACCCTACCTGCCCCTGCCCCTCAGCACATCATCCTGGGAGCTCTGAGCTCCATCCTTCCTGTGCACTGCAGGGTGGGCGATGCCCCTTCCCCCACCCGGCCCAGCAAGCTTCCAGCAGACATCTGGATGCACATCGGAGCTGCTCCTGGGAATCTGCGCTCATCTCACGATTCAATACAACCTTCATCTACAGCGTAATCTCTGAGCATCACCTATGTGCAAAAGGAGAAAAACAAAAAGATTGTGGTGGGATGCTGCTCATGGAGGCTTTGTAAAAGCAAATCTTGAGCCTGATGGCTTCATGCTGTGTGCTGAGCCCCTGTGTGCTGCGTGGAGCTCCTGCACCCACCCCCGGGCTGCTGGAAGCAGGGCCCTGCCAGCAGCACCAGCACCGACCCAGTGCCCTCTGTGCAGGGACACACAGTGAAGGAGCAGCCCCACTGCCCGCAGCCAGGGCCCTGCAACATTCCTGGATGTGGCCCCTGGAGCCAGGGAAGGGCTGTGACAAATGGCCCAGGGCAGAGGGTGCAAAGTTTGCATTCCCCCAAACACCTCCCCCCCTGCAGTCCAGCCTCCCCTAAAGGGACAGCCCCATTTCCCCTAAGCCAGAGAGTTTTGTAAGGCAGCAGAATGCTCTGCACCTTGACAGAGCTTGCCCTTGGAAGAGTGCTGGCTAGGGAGGAGAAGCCCCTGCCAGCATCTGGGAATGGGGCGGGATGGACTGCTCCCAGCCTAACCCAGCTGGGACCTCCCTCCCATTAAGGAACTGGGTTAGGGGAGGCCTAAGCCTGCTTTGTGCTGCCATCCTGCTAGGAAGATGCTACAGAAATCCCACAGCCAGCACATCCCCGTGCCCAGCCCCGCTGCAGCTGCATGGGGAGGAACAGCACGTGGGCACAGCACCAGGCAGCCCGGGCTGTGAGATTCCCTGCCCTCCTCCAGAGACTTCCAAATCCCTGTCTGCGATTCTAAGAAATCCCCTGTCCAGTGGGGGGAAGGAGCAGCCCCATGGACCATCACAGCTCTAAAGGCTGATGCGAAGCAGAACCAGACCCAGAGCACTCATCTGTGCCCCAAACACATCTTCAGCAAGCAGTACCAACGAAGCTGCTGAGGCCCAAAGTCAGGCAGGCCCATTGTGCTGCTGTTCTCTCCCTCTATGAGAACCAAATTCCCCAACAGATCGATGGCGAGGTTTCCTTTGCCGTCGGTAAGTGATGTCTCATATCCTCTTTGACCATAATGGCCTAACAACACAGTTCCCCTGTGGATTCAGCCCGTTTCCTTCTATTCTTTAACAGGAAGCTCTGCAAGAATCAGCCCAGGCAGGCAGACCTCTCCTCACCCTCTCACACTCGGGATGGACAGAGCCTCCGCGGGGCTGCTCAGCTCCACGCCGCGATGCTGGCTCCGGCCGTCCATCCGCTCCTGTGGCTGCTGGGCTGCGTGCTGCTCAGAGGTAAGGAGCTGTGAGGGGCACGGGCAGGGGGCAGCTCCGGGGAGCCCAGGGGTGGGCAGCAGTGGGAAGCAGTCAGAGATGCAGCATCCTCTGTCAGAGAGCTCGGCCTTTCCACTCAGGGTGCTCGGAACCATCCAGCCCCGGCAGGTTTTGCAGCGGTTTGTTTGGCTGTGCTGAAATAACAGAACCTGCTTCCTGGTGAACAGAAGGATTGCGTCTGTTGAGGCACTGAGACACGGAGGTGTTTTATTATAGCAAGTGACTTCTGTCAGCTGAAGGATGAAGGTGGAACTTGTAAGTGTATGGGATATTTTCCTCACCTGTAATTTGTCTCACTGATGTAAACATGAAGAGCACGTAGCACTAAGAGTCACGCAGCACACGCAGCTCGTTATTGCAATAACTCTGCTTCCAACACCCCTGTTACCACGGGTCACAGTGTGGGGTGCACTGGGCGTACCCCGAGGATGCAGGCTCGTGCTGAGGTGTGGCGGGTCGGTGACAGCTGGAGCAGCTTTCAGCTTGAAGGCATTCAGAGGGATGTACGCTGCACTTCCACTGCTGCTCCTAATAGAGAAATTAAAGATAGAAATAATATCATATCACACGTCTCGGATCCGAAGCTTTCATTGTTAAACCATGTCCTTGGGTTACAGCCCCTGTGTTGGTAGTAACGGGATTTTCAAAGGGCAGAGCATACAGAGACAATTCTGCTGCTTGCTGAGCACTTCTCAGAAAGAGGAGTGCATTGATCAGACAGTCTCTCTCTTTATCACAGGGCAGCACTGCTGGTTTCAGCAGAGGGGGATTGATGAGGGACTCTGAGCTCCTTTGGCTCTGCTGCTACACTTCTTAATACCTGTCTGGGGTGCTTTTTTTCTCCTTAAAAATATTTGGCATGGCTTGCACGGGACAGAAAATGCAGGGCTGCATTACCCTGGGACCCAGCCCCTGCCTGGCACCAAACCCTCAGCACCACCCAAAGGACTCACATCCCAGGCTGACCCCAGCCCTGCAGGATCAGGTGGAAAGGATGTCACCTCTGTCCTCTGTTCCTGAGCACATCACTTGGGAAGTCTGTCCTCTGCGTTCTGCCTCAAATGACGGGGCAGGGGCTGCTCTCACTAGCTGTGTGGTGCCAACTGGGCCAGCACCTGCAAATGGCAATGACAGCACTGCTGTGCTGCAGCTGCACCTCTCGGGCTTCAGGCAGAACCAGCTTTCAACATCATCAAGCGTTTTGCCTCAGATCTTAACACTGCCACTGATACAACAGCTCAGGACTGTTGGAATCTTCATTTAACCTGTGGTGCTATGAACGAGTCATCAGTGTGGCCCAATGTGTGAGGGATGAGCTGCTGCAGAAGGCAAAGCAGCAGGCTCAGAGCAGGGGGCAGAGGTCAGGCAGGGATGTAGTTCCCAAAACACAGGCAGCTGAAGGGAATGAAGGGCTCTTACACGAGACAGGGCAGCTCTGAGGTCTCCTTGCACTTGGGGCGGTGGAAGTAACATTTTGGAGGTCCAAAGTTGGTCAGAATAGCCGGATATATGTGACTGCCTCCACACAGCCCTTAGGTACTTTGAGTGCTTGCCTTTGTTAAAGCTTTGTTACAGCCACTTGGAAAAGGAGGTTCTGCTGCTGTCACTGTGGAATTTCTCAAGTGGGAAGTTCTGGAGCTCTTCCAACCTGTTTTTCATCCCCCAGAAATGCTTAATGAAAATGCATCCAGGCAGACCTCTTCCTATGAACAGTTTCCATTACATCGGGCAGGCACTCCCCAGACAAAAGCCGTCCACCAAAGAATTCCTTCTGGAAGCTGAGGAGAACCCAGCAGAATTTCCCCACTGCTGCTGCTCTTCTTATCTGCACTGTAGGCAGTGAGTGAACAGGTAATGCCACAGCGAAGATGGCACAGATACGATCCAAAACAGGGGATGCAGCTAGAGGACAGACACCCAGCTAGAAGGAGACATTCCAGGCAGCACTTGCATCCTAACAAGTATTGAGTGCACTCTAAAATGGAGCCTTACTGCTCATTTTGTCTTCTTCCTCAGGCAGTGAGAACAGAGCTTGAGTTTTTAGGCCCTCCAATGGTTGTGAGATCACATAACTAAAGAGACTTATGCTGCCCCAGGCACACCAGGTTATGGTGTTTCTAAAATGTATTTGCCAAGATGTCTCTAATGCTTGCTGTCATGATAGAGAATGCATCTTGTTCAGATCCTGCTTCTTTCAGCAGTGGCACAAAGCTCCCCTGCCTTTGCAGAGGGATATTTCCACTGCTGGCCTCTGCCCATGACAGAAGATGCACAGTGGTGTCCCCAAGATCCCTCCCCAACTCTCCTTGGCTGAAAAAGTCAGGCCAGCACAGCCCTGTCTGCTGTACAAGGAAGAGAAACCAGGAGTGGTTTGAAGTGTTTGTTCAGAAAACAAACTGCTCCCTTCTGGTACGACAAACCTCTGCCGATGACACTGCAAAAATGATAGAAGTAACTGGAGATCATTTCCAGCAATTATGTTTCCTTACAATAGGTGAGTCAGCAACAGGTGTCGTTGGAGGAGACGTTGCTGGTAACCCAAAGGCAAGAGTGCTCCTGCTGGGAAAACCCATGCAAGGGCTCGAGCCCGGGCTGGAGAAGGGAGATCTATGCCCACACAGTACTAGCACTGCCAAGCCCTGGCCAGGATGTCTCCTTAGTCCACTTCCCAGATAAACCCACTCAGCACGATCCAACCACATTGAGAAGCAAGTTCCCATTAGTCATTTCTGTAGACTTAAGGGCTGGAGGGGACTGTTTTTACCTTTCAGCTGAATCATTTCAGTATGAGAGAAAGGAGCAAAGCCCCACCTACCATCTTTGACTGCAGTGGTCTTTGAGGGATGGAGCACTGGAACAGGCTGCCCAGAGAGCTGGTGGACTCTCCTTCCCTGGAGATATTCAGGACTCATGTGGATGCCTTCCTGAGCAACCAGCTGTAGAGAACCTGCTTTAGTAAGGGGGCTGGACTTGATGACATCCAGAGGTCCTTTCCAACCCCCGTGATCCTGTGACCCTGTAATTCTGTGGCATAGAAACGTGTCCACCCATCCCCCAGGGCAAGCCTTCCACAGGTGGGACAGTGACCAGCAGTTCTCAGTGAGGGAGGAGAGGCAAATTGGGCATCCCCAGCTCTCCCACCATCAGGCATTACTGCACTGAGGGCAGCGCAGATCTGTGCGAGCAGCTCCAGGCACACAGCTCAGTACACTCCTGCTACCCAGAAGTGATTCTGGAGCTTGGAGTCAGAGCAATTGGAAGTCAGGGAGCAGCACACCACAGTGACATTGCAGAGGATGGGGTCTGAGGACCACTGCGTTTTGTGCCAGCCACTTAACACAGTGGTATAACACACTCATGCCTTGTTTTCCCCAGATATGTGATAAGGATAACAAAAGACCTCCTCCAAGGGGTGCTTTGAAATCTAGGAATGAAACATGGGTGGTATCAGGGTCACTCACCTAAAATGTGAAGCCAGATGAAGTTTGCCAGGTCAAGAAGCTTTACCTGCCTCTTCTGCAGACATGGTGTTTCAGGGAGCAGCAGGGAGGCACTGATGCAGAGAAAATGAATGCACACGGGGCAGGGAGTGCTTCACCTTTCCTTCAGCCACTCCCCTGAGGTTCAAGGCAAGTGACCTGAAAAGAGAAAGCGAAAAGAACAAGGATCAGGAGAGCTCCCCACGGCACCAGCCCCAACACACGGCAGCTCCCAGCCAACGAGGTGGGAACTGGACCCATCCAACTGATCACATTCTGAGTGGTGCTTCACGAGCACCGCATGACCTGGCTGTTAGCAGCAACACCCCGCTCTTCCAGCGTCAACCTGGGGGAAATCTTAGAATCCTTGGAAGTAAAAAAAATGGGGAATAAACCGTGGTAAAGAGCCTCCATGAGCGGGGGGTAGTGAGACGTGTCTGACAGGTACCCACCTGGATCCACCACGCTGGCTGTGCTGCTGCAGGGGCTGGTGATGTGTGCGCTGACAGCCGTCCAGAGGTACAGCATAGGAGCAAATTCAGCAGCTGATCTCCTGCACCAGCTGGAACACACGACATTTGGTTAGGAGTTAAATCCTACAAAATAATGAGGACCGCCTGCAAGGCGACCTGTAGAGCAGCAGGGCCTTGGCTGAGCGCCTAATTAAGGTGTGAAAGCAGCAGTGCCGAACCAGCCTGCAACTCGTGATGCTTTCCTGCACCCCGCTTTCCCCATCTATACAGAAGTAGAGATCTGAAACAAACAGGTTGTGGGGAAAGCAGAAAGCAGTGAGCAGCTGGGAGGGCTGCAGCACAGCAGCCTGCTGGGGGCACGTTTACTACCCAGCCCCCACAGAGAAGCCGGGGTGCAGAGGGGTGCACAGGGCATGGGCCAGGAAAAAAAAAGGGATGCTGACATGCACTGTGACATTACAGGGCCCATTCTGTGCGTGTGGTTTCCCCACATTGTTTGTCTTCTGGCTTGTTTTCTAAATTCAAGTGGTCTTTGTCTTCCACAAGAAGCCTGAGCTGCTCCCACGACAGCTCAGCAGAGAGCAGTGCACAGCTCCCTGCGGAGGATACCCAGCTCTGGGTGCAGCCCTGGGCGGGGGGCAGAGGAAGGCTGGGGTTGTTTGAATCCCTAACAAGATCTGGATTTAATTCCTGCCTCTCTAAACTTCCCGTAACATTTTGGCCAAGCCATTACCATTCAGAACCACGTAGCAGTGAGTTGCCAAACCTCTCGAATGTCAGCTGAGAATTAGGTGTTTTAATACCTCTGTGGGCCTGGGACCTAATTTAGACTGTCAGTTATCAAGTCTGCATAATGACACTTTTCCTCTCTTCCCCACCTTTTCTGCCTCAGCCTGTGAGACCTGCCAGGCAGAGGCACCATCTCACAGATACACATTAAAATGGGGCCAAGACTTTTGCAGAGCTCTTCATTTTCCAGGTTTCCTAATGCAGCATTTTCTCTCATGTAAAAATGCTAACAGCCCGGTGCTGTTGCTCTCTGCTTCTTGGACAGCTGCTGTGTTTCACCCAGGAAACAGCTGCACTTGTGTTAAGGGTCAGCATATTTTTGGCTTGTTGTCTAATTTTAGGTGGTTGGGTCTCTTTCTGAAAGCCTTTGTTTCTGTAACCTGCAAGCAGAGGTGCAGCAAGCCTGTGCAATGCCACGCAGGGCAACCTGAGATGCAGCATGCACAGGCAGAGCGTTACCAGATCTCCCCCCACATTGTAACAGGAAAAGAGTGCAGAGAGCCCAGCACTACACATCAAGAGTTGGAGGGTCCCTTCCCTCACCAGTTATGAATGAACAGGCCCAGTGTCTTCTTACTGGAGCCACAGCTCTTCTTTCCATGTGAATCCATCTGTATGGCTCTGGGAACTTCTTGGCTGCCATGGAAAGGCCCTCTGCTCGTGGCCCAGTGCTCACATCCAACATTTCAGAAGCAAAGAAATCCAAATTTCCCTTCTTATATTCTGGAAAAAAAAAAAATAACTAAGAGAAACTAGCTCTGAGCCAGAGAGACAAAATGCATCTGCAGCCTCAGTATGCCTCCCCGGAGCCCTATTGCTCTGGTCACTAATCAGGAATTTCCCATTCCAGCAAGAGCAGAAAGCACCATTTCCCATTGTAAATCCCTCATCAAGCTGGCCGTCCCCACCTAGAAACACACAGTCCTGCTGTAAATCGCTGGCACCCAAACACTCAACAAACAGCTCTGCTCAGCTGCAAGAAGTCACCCGAATGGCTTTGATGTTGATTGCAATTACAGCCATGCTGGCGGCGTGCTGCACAGTGGTGTGAGCTGTTGATACAGCCAACGTGACACAGGGGGAGCAGGGCTGTGCTGCTGGGGCTGGGTGCTGCCATGCCACGGTGTGACTGGCACTGGAGACCCCAGGGAGCTGAGGCACCGTGCCCGTATCCTGCTGCCCAGCCCCATGGCACAGCTCAGGTTGCTCCCCGCTGCGTGCACGGCTGCCCACCATCGTTGAGTGGGATGCTGAGCACCTCCTCTGGAAGAAAACACCTAACAAAGCAGGGCTGTTGATTATTTAAGTTGGCAGAGAAGGGGCCAGAAGTCAGAGCCAAGCGTGCTTTGCTTTGAAACAACGTGTTGTTGTGTTTATAGAAAGGCCAATTATTACAGAGCTGAGTGCCAAAAGGAGCTCTGTGTCCCTCGGCCTCTTGGCAACAAGGTGGTCACTTCTCTGCAGCAAATCTCCCAACACAGCAAACCTGGGTGAGCAGCTCCCTGGCCGGGGCAACTTCAGGGACCCCAAGGTTTTTGAGGACATTTTATGAGCCAGTGCTCATAAGGGCTGAGCTGTGGTGGAAGAGTACTGAGAACATCTACCTCTCATCTCAGCACTGGGAGATCCTGAGCTTCACAGCGCGGGGTATCACAGCACAGGGCAGTAATGCCACCTCCTTTTTCTCATTGCTTCCCATCCCTGAAGGCCCAGCTCCAGCTCTTGGATTTCTTTTCAGTTACACCAAAAAAATGCTGAAACAAACTGCCAGCTCAGAAGACGTTTTCCCCCCCCTTTTCCCCAACAAAGATGATGCTTTCATGTTACGTGTACACTAAAAAGCACCTGTGACAACTTCAAGAAGCAAATGTGTCACAAGCAATTACTGCTCCCTGTGAAGGAACAAGATGGTCTCTGTAAGAAAGCCTGAACAAGATGAGCTGCATGAGTTTGGCAGACACCGGAGGATATGGGCCCCATGATCATCTCTGCTGACTGTCTGCAGAGTACTCCAAGGCATGTGCAAACCAGCATCCACAAACCGTGTTGTAAAGCTGTTTGTGAAGAGCCAGTGCCAAAGAGAAAGCTTGGCAAACCGTTGGGATCAATGGACAGTGCCCCACAGTATCCCAGCTTGCAACAGGGTGCACTCCTCTTCCCCTAAAGAAGCATCTCTACTTCTTTAAGGAGAACCACATGCCCAAAAGATCTCTTCCTCCCCTGGGATGCTGTTGATTCAGTAAATGGTGCTGCATCTGTCTATAATCCCATCTACATTACCAGACTGACGTTCACTTAACCTGCTCTTCAAAAGCTGCAAAGGATATCCCATAATTCTCCTACACAGCCTCTCGCTGCAATTCACCACCCTTATGTTAAGACAGTTTCCTATTGCCCCAATTTCTGTGACTGCAGTGTAAGTTCTTGTTTTCTAATCCTGTTCCCAATGGATGCAGAAATCAGATTAGTCTCTTCCTCTCTGTAATTAAAGGTCTAACGACATCTCCTCTCCCCCTTCTCTTGTATGGACTAGACAAGACATGTTTCACCAACCTAACGTCCAGGAAGCTAGAACAGCAAAGCATGGAAAAGTTCTCAAGAGCCAAGTTTATAGCCAGATCCCAACCTGAAAGAGTCTATGTTTTATTATGCACTCAGTGGTTTACATGCTGGTTTGATTCCTGTTTGGCTGTGACTGTTGTCATAAAACCTCAGAGGAAAAAACAATTACGGCTCCAAGATGACTGCATGAGAAAAATGACATCAGCCAGGAGCTCTCCAGACCCAGACAGCCCCCTGAGGGGTGAGCTCTGAGCCAAGCAGCCATGACCCCCACACACTGCATGCTGCAGATCTTATTCCAGAGACACACCACCACCGGGGCAATCATCTGAGCTCTCTCAGAACCACCACAGCACGGGTACCTACCGCAGTGTTCACCGCCTGCATCACCCCTACAGCTCCCAGCCAGGAACGGGACGTTGCAGCTTGTGGCTCCTCTCCCCGTGCAGCAGAAATCTAAAATAAATCAGATCAGTGGGGATTTAGAAGTGCCTGATCCTCTCTTTGATGAGAAAGGGAGCCTGGAGATTAGCTCTCCTGCAAGTGGGCCCACAGAAGAGGTGTGAGAATAGGTGAGATGGAGCTTGCATGTTGGCATGACAGAATGCAGCTGCAAGCAGGCACACAAGCAGTGCTGCTTTGCTGGATCTCCCCATGGGCCATCACTTCTTGCAAAAAGGACAGCAAGCTGGAAGGACTCAGCCCTTACTGCTGTCCCTTTCTGTCCAAATCTTGGAGGAACTACCAGCTGCTGTGGGGCTCTGGTGAGATGCATCACCAGCAGGGCCGGATTCCACTGGGTTTTGTGGCTGCAGTGTAGTTTCTTTCATGCACCTTAACTACAGGCAGCACTGCCATCATGGGCAATAACCATTTTAAAATGTCAATTAGGATGCGCATTTCAATAATGGCAGACAAGGTCGCTGTTTCAAAGTTAAGCCAGTGGGTTTTGATTCAAGCATCAAATGTATTTACATCTTGTAGTCCTTGTTGTGAAGTAGGGGAACTGGGCATTTCTTTGTTCCCTTTTTATATGTCTAATCACAGGACTTAGGAGCTAAAGCAGAAAGAAAACATCAGAGAGTAGGCAACACGGAAGATGGTGAAGGAATGCCTTGTAAATCCAAAAACATGCAGCTGAGAAAACAGTCCCATTAGCTCCTGGCAGCCTTTACAAACCTCATCTACCCACTCATTAAGGTCTCAAGGGTCTCAAAGCATTCAAACACAACTCTTCTAAATAGCTCTATGAAAAAAACAGGTCAAATGGCCTTTCTTTCCTGTGAGCAAGAAGCTCACAGGAGAGAGGAACACCACTGATTCGTATGGCCTTGTATTTTCTCCACAGGAGAGGAAGGCACGTCCCTGAAGGGTTTGGTTTTGTGAGAATGGCATTTATCCTGACTCCAGTTCTGTTTTGCTCAGAAATGATTGTCCCTGTATTCAAGCAGCATTTCCAGCACTGTTTGTTACTACTTCTTACCCAACACTATGGGGGAAATTAGGTATTTCATTCCTTCAGAAGATGAAGGAAACCCAAATCACACAACCAGTGAGCACACTGATCTGTTGCTGCGAGCCACAGTCACAAACTGGCACTGCTAACACTCCTGTTGTTCCATTTCAGGTACTACAACCACCACAGACTCTTCTATCCACAATGTCACAGGTACCTCCCGGGTTGTGATCCAATTTATATGTCTGCTGGGATATGGGTGCACATGCCAATGTGGGGATGGAAATGGAGAGGCCGCTCCTTAGCCCCTCTTGCTCCCATCACCCCCTTTCAGTTCTTGTGGGCCCCTTTCTAGCCCATCCTTCAAACCTTGCTGCAGGGATCCCACCCGTGAGCAGCACGTGTAGATGTCACCTCCATGTCTCTGTGTTACAGATCAACCTCAATCAACAACATGCAACCATGAAGTAGAGAACAATACCTCAGGTAAAAAACTTCATCGGGAAAGGATTGTGGGTGTCTGTAATCCTCCACAGAGGGGAGAGGCCTGTGTCCACACCTGCCTGGCATCACCACTTTGCTGGGCAGCTCTTAACACATGGAGAGCTTGGTGCCCAGCACGTGTAAGCACAGTGCCACTCACAGGTCTGGCCTTGGCTGCTGGATGTCATAAAGGAACAGAAGGATGTCTCTCTGCTTAGAAAGAGATCCCCCTACAGAGAGACTCCCCAAAAATAAAGGAAAAAAGATCCTTAAAATGGCCTCAAATGGTGTTTGGACAAAAGCAAAATGCTTAAAACCATTTTCAGTTTTTTGACTGGAAAGCCACAAGCCTAGATGAGTAACTTGTCTATAGGTTCCACCTTGGTGATCTGCTCTTCTTGGAGAGGACCGTGACAGCATTTCCTTTCCCCAGCTATCTTGCCCTGGATCCACAGGACTCAGGCTCTGGCTTCTTTCAGTAAGGGGCTGGGGAAGAGGTCAGCCTCCCAGCTACTGCAATAAGTAAATGATTTGTGCTTAGAGACTCAGCAAAATGAAACATGGAAGTTAGCATTTTCACATCACAAACAAATAAACACGTGTGTGCCAGGTGGCTCGAGCCAGTTGGGTCCAGTGACAAAATGCATCAATAAATGATCTTTATTTTGAGATGAAACCCTTCATTTTCAAAGCGGGGAAAAGAGTGGTAGGAAAGCCAGGCTTTCTGCATGCACCCCAAGCTCTGCCAGCTCAGCACTGCCAAACGAGTAAAGCTAATGGCAAAGCATGGAAACCCTGACTCCTTAAACAGGGCTAGAAGCTTCCCCACAGCTCCCCAAGAAGACGAGGATGCTGTGCATAAGCCATGCTCTGCACCGAGATGTTTCTGAGCAGAACTCTTTAAAGTAATGCTACTTTTACTCTACAGAGCCTTCAGTGAAGTCAGCAGCACCAGCAGACCTGAACCTCACCCATGTGGACCAGACTACCGCAGCCAAATCCTCCTCCATCTCTCCAACCCTGCTAACATCATTGGCACATGGTAAGTACACAAGGCAGGAAAAAAAACAACTTTTGCTCAGCTGGGACCTCTCTATGCATCCTTTCTCACCCATGCAAACTTGGGTGCATCAGAAAGCCCCCACCGGTCCACACCATGCTCCACACCATGCTACTAATGCAGCAGCAGCCACTTCTGAATACATTTCAGCTTTTGCTGAAACAAGCATCTCATTCCAGCTCACCAGACACACGTGGCTGGATGTGCATGGCCTGGACGTGGCCATGGACGTCTTGATTTTGGTTTGGAGTTCCCCTCCTGTTGTTTCATGCCTATAAACAACAGTTCTCCATAGCGTAACTAACAGCAGCTTCTAAAGTTAATTCCCCTTTGTCATGTTTTCTTTATCCAGATGAAAAGTCCAATGGAAGCAGAAACACAACAGCTCCATCAGCTCCAGGTACTCTACCTTTTTATAGACTAACAATGGGTGCAGACAATTTCACATCAATTAACTTCCTTTATTTACATGGGGCAGGTTATTTAAGCACCACTTCATCTTGGCGTTGAGCCCTTAGTACCACCCAAATCACCTCTGCTATCCCTACAGGCAGTGATAAAACACAAGAGCAAATCCTCCTGCATCCTCTGCTTGGGATGCACTTGGACAGCTGAAGGACTGATTTACGTTTAGGACTTTTAGCACCCTTAAAAAAAAACTTTGTTTAATCCAACTTTTAAGCAAAGATTAGAGAATTCAGGAAGAGTTTTCTCAGAATAAGGGCAGAATCCAAATAAGTGGGAAGACAGAAATCTGAAAATGGACCTGATTCTCCATTACACACCCAGCCCTACAATGCTTGAGACTGAAAACCTGCTTTGCCTCTCAGATCTTCCCTCACATACACAAGGTTAAAAACCCATGGTCAGCTGTGCCTGCACAGATGTCCAAGCAGCGTGCCTGTGCCCAGCTAAGCCAGGAGCCCTTCACATCACAGCAGATTGCTATTAATTATAACCCTGCTTTAGCTGAAAAGCTCCATACATCTTCAGCTACAGAAACGCTGCTGATGCTTCCAAAATACAGAGCTCCTGTTGAGTGAGAGTCAGCATTTCCCAGGAGTGGGGTACCCACTGCAGGCTCAGCACACGGGGCTTCTGTCCTCCACCTGTGGCTGAAAGAGCCATTTCAGAATGAAACAAGAGATTTGATGATGAAAAAAAAAGAAATGCAGCTCGTAGCTGTACAGCTAGCCCCTGCTTTTTGGGAGCATTCTGCTCCGTGATATTACTGATTTCTAACCAGTAAAATTTAGTGCTTCACAGGATTCCTGCTGTCTTCTGACTTTTGGCAAAAGATCATTCCCAGACCCTGATGCTTCCACAAAGGCAGGAGCCCCAGCCTTGGGGCACACAGCTGCCCACCCTGTGCCAGCTCCAAGCCAAACAAGCCAAGCAGCCAATACCCATGTTCTGCCTCCCCTAACCAGTTTGTTGTTCGTTTGTTTTATGAGCAACAGCAAATCTATAGCTTTCCCAGTTCATCGTTCCAGTGTTCAACTCTTGTACCTGCCAAAAAAAATGCATGAGTGATTGTGGAAACTGAGCCTGTAGCACTCAGGGCCATTTGAATTCCTTGTTTCCTTGGAAGGAAAACTCTGGGAAAATGGTACAAAGGATGTTTGGCACGGGCTGCCCAGGGAGGTGGGGACTCACCATCCCCAGAGGTGTTTAGGAACTGTGGAGATGTGGCACTGAGGGCTGTGCTTTAGTGGGCACGGTGGTGGTTGGACGGGATGACCTTAGTTGTCTTTTCCAGTCTTCATGATTCTGTGGTGGGGAGGTTTTATCTCGAGAATGAATTTCCCATTTTCCTGCATCACCAGCCATACTGTGAATACATTCCTCTCTGCAGCACATGCAGTCATTCTTTTGCTTAGTATGTGACATTTGAGGACAAGACTCATTTCTGCATTTCCTCTGTGCAGGTGAAGAGCCCAAGAGGAGTGAGAGTACTACACAAGCATCAGCTCAAGGTGCTTTCTCCTTTCCCTCATAGAAATAGACGCCAGTAGATGTTTCACAGCCCTTTTTACAGCCAACAGCAATGCCATAGCACTGCTATTTTCAGGCAGCATACTGGAGAGATAATGAGAACCTGAGGGCTGCTAGCCATCCTATCCGCCCCTTCAAAAGCCTTCAAAGCTCTGCTGAAGCAGGACTCTGGTGTTACATGTCATTCCTGGGTACAGAGGCTGTGAGTCACAGCAGGACAAGGTGTCAGTGTGGCAAAAGGCTGTAAGATGGGAAGGCAGGATAAGCTCCTTCCTCAAACGTGCCAGCTCAGTCCTTTACCTGCAATGCTCAGCTTCCTTGTTGCTGTCCCAGAAGAAAAGCCTGTGGGTGGGGTATCACTTTCTCAGGTTGTTGATAAGTGGAGCCACACCAATGCAATCTGACTCCCACTGAGGATACTTTGCTGTTCACATCAATGGGGCCGCCCATGACCCTCAGTAATTCTCTTCAGCAAAGTGCAAGTGAGAATTAGACCATGTAGTGCTGCTAGAAATCTTCTTCCCAACCTTGGAAGAAAGGCTTTGTATGAAGCTATTTTTCCTCCTTTTGTAGGCACCTCAAGAACAGTTACCCCAGCACAGGAAATCTCTGTCTCTTTGTCCGTGCCTACTCCAACAGAATACGAGTCTCCACTGACCGTGGTAGCTTTTGGTAAGCTCTTGTGCAGCCTGGGGAAAGGAGGGGACCTGTTCTGTCAACTCATGCACGTTTGAACACCCAGCCTCAGAGAAGCTTCCTTTGGGACAGCTCTCCCCATTCTCACTCTCCATGCCCAGTCCTGGAGGTTTCAGAGTGCAAGGGAAAGCTCTTGAGAAAAAGACTTGTTACCACCAAGTAACAAAGCAGAGAGTAAACACTCCTAGCCATATCCAGTCTAACAAGGAAAGAGTTTGAATGTGCGTCACGGCTGTGCCTGAACTCTGGATCTTCCTCCCAGAGCAAGACCTGGGCAGAAATTACCCCATGGTATACCCTGGTTTCCCTGAAAGGGAATACAATAAATGTCTTATCTGCCTGTAAGCTTAGACACCTTTGTGCTAACCCTGAAAACCTGTGCAACTCTGTCCCAGCCCCACCAAACTGCCCTCCCTGTACATTTCCACCCTGCTTAGCAGGAAGCAGCCAACTCCTCCACACCATTCAGAGATTGTGCAAGTATTGAGCAAGAGATGCCACAACTTATCCAGACAACGGCCTTAAGGATGGGCACAGGGTAGATTTAAGACACCCACTTTTCTTTGGGCTGTACTGTCCCACTAAAAGTTCTAAAGCCATCTTAACAGTTTAATTGATAGTTGCTAGATGTCAGAATCAAGTCTGTGCTTGGCAACTGGTTTGTGAGATAGCCAACACTGCTCAAAGTCAATAACTTGTCTCTCTCCAGTATATTATGTATTTATCTGACTTTACACACCTTTAGGATAAGATATCTCAACTGCAATAGGGACACACTGACTCTAATTAATTGCCCGGGTAATCAATTGACCTCTGCCTTCCTATCGCTGCCTTATCAACTCAGCATGCACCAGAAGCCCTTTAAAGCTAAAGTACAGGATTAGGTCACTCACTCCAGTAACTATTTACTTTTCTACCTGTTACTTCCCATGCTTGTTTTAATGAAAATACTGATTTCCTACACAAATTATGATGAGAGCCCAGGCCCTGCACTACCCCAGAAGGCAAGGACAGGAGGGTTATTACATCAGTAGCACAAGGTTTCTTCGTCCATCCGCAGGTGTCATCAGCTTCATAGTCATCCTGGTTGTGGTTGTGATCATCCTCGTCAGCGTGGTCAGCCTGAGGTTCAAGTGCAACCGCTCCAGGGACTCAGAAGGTATTTGCCTGAGGCTGTCTGTCTGCCCCTAATCAAAAAATCGTTGCTTTCTAAGTTCATTTGGCAATTTCAAAATGATGGGGGCACACATGCACAAAAAAGCAGCTTACCCAGAGAGGAGGTTTTGAATCGTGGTTAGGAATGGAATGTGACTGCTTCTTTGATGGGGTCGGTCCAGCTGTATGTGCTGCAGCTAAACATGCAGTTTTCCTGCAGAAATCACAGTTTGGCACTGATTTTCCCTCAGAATCCTATTTATTTCCCTATTAAGCACTGCCCACTAGAGGGCAAGACTGCTCTACAGCAAGACAGGTAACTCAGAAGACTGAAGGACGTCAGCAATTAAACAGGCAGCAAAGCATTCACTCCTGCTCATATAATGTTAAATTAGTTGAAGCATTTCCTCTTAATCAACTCTCAGATATCCAGTGGAGACTAATTTCATGTGGATTTCATTTATAACCCTGTACAACACGATTCAGAATACATCTGACTTATCTAATTGCGTAGCCACGATGTTTTCTCACCTGCTTATCACCGACCACTTCTCTCCCTCCAGACAAACAGAAGCCAGGGAACTCCATGGTGTCAGAGAGGTAAGGCCACCCACGTTATTCATATCCTGTTGAAAATTATATTTTAGTGCAGAACTAATTTCAGCACAGGGAAGAGGCAACTTTGGTTACATCAGATGGGAAAAATAAAAGATGAAAAAAAGCATTTCAGGACTCTGAGAGAAGTGAAAAACACAGTAAGTGCTGATAGAGCCTCATCCTGTCTCTGATGGAGTCAGAGGCTCAACATTTAGGGGTCCCATTTCACAGCTGTGCTGATATCAACAAAGGTCTGTCACCTCCCAGAAAGGATTTTACTTGTCTTTGCTTGCCTATAGACTTGAGATCTGACCTTGGGCTTCTGAAATCCAAAGCAGTCTCAGCAAGAACAGTCCAGGTCCTGTCCCCCCCAGTTATTTTCCAATTGCTGTTACCTGGCACAAGTGGGATGAGGAGGGGTCTCACTTCAGAGCCACTTGGAAGAGAAATGTCAAGTGGAGAATGGTCTGTGTGAACTCCACAAAGACTCACTGCTACCCAAATAGAGAAGCTGCACACTGAAAGCATCGTGAAACAAGAGCCCAAAGGGACCTACAAAGGGGAGAAGGTGTCACTGCACATTGCTCCTCCTTCCCTATCCGTTCCGGCCAGGTAATACCCCTTCTTCGAAAAGATGCAGGAGACACAAGGGAGCACAGTTCCTCAGTATTTATGTGAGGATTTGCATCGGCGTTGGTGGTCCCTAAACACCTTTATAATAAATGATCCATGTGATCTGCAACCACTGATATGGGGCACCAAAGCACCCTAACCCCCAGTGCCATCCAGTCTCCATTGCCACTGAGTACCTATCCAGTCCCCAGGATGTGGAGAAAGGCAAATCCCCCTTCCTAACACTTGTACCTCTCACTCAGAAGATGGGGCCTGGCAATACCTGAGCAGCAGTATCAAGGAGAGGAGGAATCTGGCACTAAGGGTGTGCCTGGATTGGGACAACAGATCAGAGATTGGCCCTGCTCCCCGTGTCACAGCCATCCTCAACCCTGTTTGTTTACCTCACTGCGTGCAGAAACTCCCTTCTTGTTTCCCAGAGTAATTAATGTTTTCTCTTACTGACAGCTGCTCTGCAGGCACAAGCGAGAAGGATAACAGCATCACTCTCATCTCCATGAAGAACATCAATATGAACAACAGCATGACTTACCCACCATCAGAAAAGGTTTCCCTTTTAAGCCTTGCTTTTTAGAGAGTAAGCTGGGGAATATTTCTCCTGCAGGATAAGGGTGTGCTTTTCAGGTATTCCCTCTGCTTTTATTCCCTCGGAAGGGCAGTAACAAGCAGCTGCCAGCAAACTCCTGCAGGTCCAACCAGGTTCCAGTGAGCCTGGTGAAATTTTGGGTGCCCATTTCAAGTTTATCCAAGCTGCTTGAACTCAAATATTTCATACTTGCAGGTGCCAGTCAGAGCTAAAGCCATTACACTTAGAGATAAACAAGCTTACCTTTCTGAAGTCAAGGTCCCTCCCCTCTAGTCCAAGCTTCCCATGCAGAGTTGTTGGTGATGTTGGAGCACATTCCTATCAGTACTCACAGATCCATTCAACAAAAGCAATGTATAGCGTTGCTGGTTTTAAAACTAAACTTGCACTCAAACATGGTTTGAGGGATCACATTCCTTAATTTCTTTTGCCAGCCCAAACAGGCTGCTGATATTCTCTTTGTTCTCCTTGCAGGTGCTATGAAGCCAACAACCCAGAACTAGAAGCTGACACTTGAATTCCTAGGTTTTTGGAGTTTTTTTTCCCTTTGGGGAAAGGACAAGGGTGAACTTTATATGTAAATTATTATGCTTTTTCTGATCAGTACACTTAGTTTCCCCATCTTGGGGGGGATTAGGGCTTTCTCCAGCTACAGCCTGTCATACTCCATGGTTGATATCTAACTGCATTTTCGATAGGTCTTCAAACCCTCAGACTATTCCAGCAGCAAGAAGTACGGAGGAACCAACCACTCAGCTAAAAACCTGCTGTCTTAGATTAATGGCCTCAACAGCCTGTGCCAGACAGCCACAGCCTTGCCAGACAGTTAATCAGTGTAGACCCCCATTGAGCTAAACCTGCGCATTAGAAAAGCGTGGTCTGAAGCTGAAGGCCTAATAGGACTTAAATATAAACCCGAGTGCTAGGTCAAATCACAGCACAGTTGCTCCAAGTCCCTTCTGCACAGAGTCGGGGTCATCATACCCTCCCACCTCCCAGGGCTGTTGTGAGGATATGTTAACCAGTGTCTGTAAAGCATTTGGAGAGCTGTGAATTAAAGATGCTGCTGAAACACAATCTGCCATCTTACATGCTTTGTTATTAATATCTGAGCTTCACGCAGACGGGTCAGTATCTTCCCACAAGTCCAGCATACAGGGAAGACTTGCCTGAAGTACAAAAGCAAGACCACTGCTTCACCAGGACTTTGAGCGGTCATAAGCAAAATTCTGAGCTACTCCCGTTCCTGAGTTTGCCAGGAGAGCTTCAGTCTTCTGTGCTGCTGCTTTCCCAGGGCTTCTCCACAGATCAGAAAAGGAGACACGTCTGGTTCTGAGCACCCACACAACCACAGCTACAAGCACCTCAGATGTGTCCCCACATCACTGTGACAACAACAGTGCTCTGCTAACCTGTACAGTGCCACAGCTCGCCCCAGGGACTGGCTGGCTCACACTCAGACCCAACTGCCAGTCACCCCCAGCAAAATACAGCCCTACCAGCTTGGGGGTGATGGAGTCACCAATACTCAGCTTCCACGTGACAAATGGAAACAAGGCTCTGCTGGGCAGTACTGGAGGTCTCAGCTGCATAATGCATTAAAGCACGAACTCTCCAGCTGCTTTTGCTTCTGCCTGCCTTCAGTGAGAATCCTGGTTTCAAGCTCTACCAGTTCCTGAGTCAGAGACCTTGCAGCATCTCATTTACTCGGCAGCAGTACGCTGAGAAACTGATTTCTCCTACCACGAGCATCAAAATCTATCGGCCCTGAAGGTAAATTGTGAAATCAAGGAAGAAGGATCTATCCAAGCAGGCAAAATAGGTATCACTGCACACATGCCCCTGCATAGTCCAATGAAACATAATTTAGCTTGATCTAATTTTGTAGGATGGATACGAGATGGTTACTGGAGCACGCAGTGCTAAAGGTAGCTGTGCTCTGCAGCACACTATGAAGTGCTCAGAATAACAAATGCAATGTTTTCACAACTCTTGCTAAGCTCACTGCCAATGGACTTCCTGTGCTTGACATATACACCAGCTATTTTTATAAAGCAGTTTGTTTTGTTTTGGTTTGGTTTTAGTGAAGTTCTCCTGGTAAAATTCTCAACAAAATAAAACATGGCATCGCCCTACCTCCACCAGTGAGGTCAGTCTGCGTAAGCTCAAGCTCCCAGGTGATGCCCGGCTCGAGGGACTTGAGCAGCTCCAGATCTCAGCCCCGTGACTGGTGCATGGAAGCTCACAAGCAGGCTGAACACGGCAGAGAGCTGCCTTGTACACACCTGCAGCATCAAACAGGGCAGTGAGTGCCAAGCTTTAACTCTTCTCCTCGCCTCCCAGCAAGCCATACTGATCTACGCAGGGCTGCCCCATGGTAGCTCATCCCTGCTTTAGCCTTCCCTCCCCTGAACTCATTGTCCTTCTTCCCATAGCCTCTTTAGGGTCTTGACAAAGAAAATGAGCCTGCTCTACTCTGCAACTGAATGGCATCCAAAAGTGTTACAACACTCTGGCTTTGTGTGAAAGAAAGAACTGAATCAAACCGAATAAACAGTGGAAGCAATGTGCCAGGTGCTGCTGGGAGCACACAGCAGACATCTGCTCCCAGTGATGGCCCACTCCTGCAAGCTGCACTGGTGCAAGGCACTGAATCGAGGAATTGAATTGGACTGAATCTAAACTAGGCATCACAGCTTGAGCAAACAGGGAACTTCAGGAAGAAACTCGGGGACCATAGAAATGCACGTACTGCTGAAGAGAGCTGCTGTTTGCAACTCAATACAAGGGTGGTCCCATGAAGATAAGGACAACACAATGGTGTGTAGGGTGGTTGTTTACAACACAATGGAGGGAGATAAGTGGAACTGCTGCTTGCAGCTCAGTGGGGGAGTCTGTGAAGATAAGGAGGCAGATTTGCTGGCGACACAATGCCAAATTTACTTCTACCTTTAATCCTGTGACCACCGGAGATGTCACTCACTTTGGAATTTCTGTCCATATCTCTGGAATGTGATGAATATTAATATGTAATGTACATTAATGTGTAGTGGTTTCTCTCTTCAGTGTGGATGTTTGGTGGAGAGATCCCCCATGCACCCAGCGCTGTAATAAAGGGAATACCTGCTTGACATATTGCATTGGTGTGTCAATTGCATTGGTGTGTCAAATTACTTTGCTGGATTTCTCGGCATCAGCACCAACTCATTACCATCAGCAGTCACAGCACCCGAAGGTCCTCTCTTGGCAGCTCATTAGCCCAGTTTAATTGGCACGTGGGAAGAGATGTAACGCTGGGGGATGGCCTGCTGGAGAGCAGCTCTGCAGAGAGGGACCTGGGTGGACGACAGGTTGACCATGAGCCAGCAGTGTGCTCTCGTGGCCAAGAGGGCCAATGGCATTCTGGGGTGCATTAAAAAGAGCATGGCCAGCAGGTCGAGGGAGGTGATCCTCCCCCTCTACTCTGCCCTGGTGAGGCCTCATCTGGAGCACTGTGTCCAGTCCTGGGCTCCCCAGTATAAAAAAGACAGGGATCTCTTGGAAAGAGTGCAGCAAAGGGCCACAAAGATGGTGAAGGGCCTGGAGGATCTCCCCTGTGAAGAAAGGCGGAGTGACCTGGGTCTGAGAAGACTGAGAGGGGACCTGAGCCAGGTTTATAAATATCTGAGGTGTGGAGGACACAGTGGCGAGGCCAGACTCTTTTCAGCAGCGTGTGGAGACAGGACGAGGGGGAAGGGACAGAAACTGCAGCACAGGAGGTTCCGCACGAATGTGCGCAAGAACTTCTTTACAGTGAGGGTGACGGAGCACCGGCACAGGCTGCCCAGGGGGGGTTGCGGAGTCTCCTTCTCTGGAGACGTTCAAGACCCGCCCGGACGCCTAGCTGGCCTAGGGAGCTGCCCAGGCAGCGGGCTGGGCTCCATGGAGTCCCACCCAGCCGGGAGCCGAGCGGCGCTCCCGGCGTGCCCCGCGGTGCGGCCCCGCGCACAAGATGGCGGCGCGGGCCGGGGCGGCGGGCGCTGAGCGGTGAGCCCCGGGCCCGCCATGACCTACACGGCGGAGCAGCTGGACGGCGTGCGGCGGTGAGCGGGGCGGGGGGAGCGGGGCGGGAGCCGGGGGCCGGGCGGGGGGAGCGCTGAAGGGATGCCGCGCTGCTTCATCCAGGATCAAGAGCTGCCGGAACTACTACGAGATCCTGGGCGTGGAGCGGGATGCCACCGAGGAGGAGCTGAAGAAGGCCTACCGCCGTCTGGCGCTCAAGTTCCACCCCGACAAGAACCGCGCTCCCGGGGCCACCGAGGCCTTCAAAGGTGGGCCGGGACCCGGTGCCGCTGGGGCGCGGCGGTTTGGGTCGGGCCTGGGAGGCAGCGAGGGGCTGCGGAGGGAGGTTCCGTTATGTGCTGGGCTGGGCTGTATCTCTGTGTGAACTCGTTGGCAGAGCGAGGAAGAGGATGAAGCGGACGCGCTGCTCCGTGCGGGTGGTTTGCTGTGAGTAAGCGTGCAGGTACTGCTCTGCTGAGGTTTCTGCTGATGGAAAAGCTTGGAACGTGGGTCTGCGTGCTCCTCGCTCTCTGCTGGTGTTAACTTTGTGCGCGGAGGTGCGCTTCTCTGGCGGTGTTTAGTTTAACCTGGTCAAAAAGTTCTCCCTCCGCCTTCTTTCTGATAGACGTGGACCCTTGTGTCTGCGTTTTACTTCACCCCTCTCCATGTACTTCAACATTGGTGTCTTCCTCCTGGTAAAGCAATAGCAGGATATGTGTCTCCTCACGGGTCTTGGTGGCCTTGTAATGCTTCTTGCACAAAGGCAGCTCCCTCAGAAGTCAGTCAGTCCTTGTCCAGGCACGCGTTTTCTGTGACTGGGCATCTTGCTGATCTGCCTGCCTCCAAAAGTACGGTGCTGTAACACTTGTTTTCCTCCATTCTGCAGCAATAGGCAATGCTTTTGCAGTTCTGAGCAACCCTGAAAAACGATTACGATACGATGAATTTGGAAGTGATCACGAGCATGTCAGCACGGGCCAAGCCAGGCACTATAATTACTACACAGAATTCGAAGCAGACATTACACCAGAAGAGATATTCAACGTGTTTTTTGGTGGGCACTTTCCAACAGGTTGGTATCTGTGCTGTTTTTTAACATCATGAAGTGACACTAGGCCATGAAGGAGTTCAGCTCCACTTGAGATTGATCTAGAAGTTAAATTATACTTGGAAAAGACGTACCTTGAGACGTGTTCCTGCACTGTGTTTATAGTAGAAATTGGAAAGTGGCTGCTGTATGGCTGTGGGCAGTGGGAGCACTTGGACTTGAGGATAGAAAACTGAGGAGCTGCAGCAGGAATTTGGATTCTGGGCGTGACCCATATGTAATAGGTAGAGTGACCTGAAAAAGTAAAGGGGAATTTTTATCCAAGTGGCAAAGAATAAGAAAATAAAGAGGTTGCACTTCCTCCTTAGGAAAGACAGACGTGCGTGGAAGGAAGGAAACTGGCAGAAATTCTGTGCGAAACTTTGAATTTGGAAATGTTTGTTGTTTTTTTTTTTTGTTTTTTCTGGGCACCCTGCAAAAGCCACTCCACTTCTGGTCTTTCACAGCTTGATCTCAGTAGCATCAAATGACAGAAATGTTATTTTCCGAGGAAATGTGCTCTTCAAACCAGCCTTGTTTGGCTGGCTCCTCTGTTTGATAGTTCTGAGTGGTGTTGTGTTCTGTCTTTGAGCAAGCTGTGGAACGCATATTTGACGCAGCAGCAAAGGTCACTTCCCCCAGGTTTCTTGCAGAGTTCCTTTAGAAATTCAGATAAAGGACAGCGTAAGAGTATAAAATATTGTGTCCTTTTTCCTGAGGCGCAGAAATAGATTGGCATTTCGGTTGTCATAAGGCCATACCTTTCAATTCTGCTGCGAAAATATTCTGAATTTCAAAATGGGAGAGCGGAGTTGCAGTTTAGATATTCCTGTGGTGATACGGTCAGATACTTCAAATCAAAACATCATCTGATGTTCTTCCCTCCCTGTCCAGTTGTCAAAAATAAATCAACCGCGGTCAGTGTGCAAGAAGGGAAATCTGAATTGTACCTTTTTCCTCAAAAAAGCTCTTTTATGAATTTCTTTCCGTGTTATAAAATAATGAAGTGTTAAGTATTAATAGCTTGATGGAAAGGGGAATAGAACTGAGTGCAGAGGAGCATAAGCAGTAATTATAGGAAGCCTCAGTTCATCCCTGAATCTGGTGAAGGGAATTAATTTTCCCTTTTAAAGGCTGGCCGTGCAGGACAGGCTCACGGTCTTGCAAGTGAATGTGACAGAAACAGTATTCAGGTATGAGGTGCAGTTATTTCATGTATACACACACATCTATATTTTACATATATAATATTGTATGTAATGTGTGGGTTTTTGTAATATAGCTGTGTATGCTCTCTCTCTAGCAATTTCTACAGCTTGATACAAGTTAAGATGGATGAAGAGCAAAATTCACATTTCTCTGGTACATTTTTTTGGAATAACTTTATTTTGACATTCAAGTTTGAGGTCTCCCAAGTGTAATTCAGCCCGTGTAGTATAAACCTGGATAATCAGCTAGCAACAGAATTACAGGTAAATACCAGCAACTGAGTGGAAGTTATGACCCTCTTTGGGCTTCTTTTAACAGGAAATATCCATATGTTCTCAAATGTAGCCAGAGATGCACACTATTATCCGCGGAGGCACCGAAATGAGAGAGCATGGACACAGGAGCAAGAGGAGGAAGAAAACAGGCCACAGGTAACAACAGGGAGAGAGTTCTCTTGGGCTCAAACATTTCACTGGGGCGAGAGGTTGACGACACCTCTAACATGGTTACAGGCTTGTTGTGCTCGTGCTTTTCTTCAAGTGCTGTACTTGAATGGATGATTACACAAGTAACTAGATTGTTTTTTGGTTTTTTTTTTCCATTAATCACTGCCTTAAAAATAGATGTTATGGATAGGATCACAGGCCCTGGTGTTTCTGCAACCAAGGATTTTGGTGGTGCTTGGTTCTTGCAGGCTCTAAGGGCTTAGTTATATAACACTGATCAGTTCTAGACTGCACTGATAATGGATACAGTAGTACTGCCTTGTCCTCGCTGCATATTTAATCCTTCAGTATATTAGCATACAGTTGTATCCCAGGTCAGGATGGGTCTGGGATACATTTCTACCTGCTTCTGTGTTGGGTGTCCTTGCTGCTAGCCCAGGGCAGAGAGCAGTGCCCGAATAGGTACATGCTATGTTTTGTTCATGGTCACAAAGGGAGTTTAAAAGTCAGTTAAGAGCCAGGCTGATGATGTGCATTTGGTCACCGATAACAGAATTCTTTGGTCCTCTGGGCATTTCTCACTCTTTTGCACTACTCTGTAAATCCAAACAAATTCAATGCCTAGCACTTGCATCGTGCCCCAAGTTACATTACACGTATAATGTCATACATTGAATTCAGTGTTTGGACGAAGGTTGAGGTTTTTAGAATATGTTAAACTTTGGAAGATGTGCAGAAAGCTGTGGCCACAAGTGGGAATTGTAGTTCCTTTGGTTTAGATTGTCAGCAGGCACAGTGTTGTGGGCATCTATTGCCTTGGGCAGGAAGCTGTAGATAAAACAAAAATGCTCTGAAAACATAATTGGAGGAAAATGGCTTTAAAGAGCTTTCAGAAACTACTAGTAAAAGTTATTTTAAAACTGAAATGTCAACCTTGTCAGAGCTTGAAAGTACTCATCTTGTTTTCTCTTCTTGCTTTTAACACATTGATTTATGATGGCCTGATTTCTGTGAACGTGCACGTTGTTCCCCATCAGTGTCCGCTGATCACTGCTGTTCTTTTCAGAACTCCTATTCTGCATTTATTCAGTTGATGCCCGTTTTCATCATCATCATCGTATCGGTTCTCACTCAGCTGATGGCGACCAACCCGCCCTACAGCCTGTTCTACAAATCGTAAGTGGCTGCAAAGTAACTCTTTGTTGTTTGAGGTAAGGGAGGCGACAGAAGTGGGTCCTAATGGAAACAGTAACAGCTTGTTCTGACCTACTCTCTAGAAAGTGTTATCAGTCTGTAGATAAGGAAATACCAGCAGTCTCTATTGATAAGTTCTCCTAAGTAAACTACGGTGAGTTTACTGCTCTTGTGTACTGAAGGGATAGAGGTGCTGAGCCTGAAAGCTTAACCAGCTGGTGTGAAATGCTTTTGCACCGTGGTACAGTAGAAGGAATGTGGGTGTAGCTTAGCTCCAGTACTAATCAGCCCCCGGCCTGCCAAGCCCCAGAAGGTCTGTGCACTGCCTCTTATGTTCCCATATAAAAGCAATTAGGAAATCAGGCCTGGCAGTATAAATTCAGCCAAAATGCCACTGGGAAAATTGTCAAGTGCCACAGATGCTTGAAGTTTTAAAATGGCGTGGTTTAACATCTGTAAAGAGGCAGTATTCACAGGTTACAGAGGGCAAACTGAACTGGTTGGCTCAAGAAGCAGAAGGACACCAGGCCTGCTACAATGTGAGTTTGTGGGCAAGAGGAAAACTCACGTAAACCTCTTGGCATCTAGTGCTGGGAGGTGGGAAGCTCTCTAGGCTGGTTTAGTAAAGTTCTCTGTCTCTTACTGAGATAGGAATGGGAGTTGGCAGGATTTGGCAGGGGCTTGCTGCATGCAGCAGTAGCAGAGTACCCTGCAAACTCTCCTTGCTCCTATTTAGGGGCAAAAAAAAAACCTGCTTAGTGGAAAGCATGCAGGCCTAAACCTGTCATAGCACAGTTCTAATTGGCCAGACATCCTTTACTGTTCTTTACCACCAGATGTCAGTATGTGGACCTAGGAGAATAAATGGTCGGTGCTTTGGTTTTTCTGGTTTGGATTTTTTGTTGTTCTGTTTTCCAGAGATTGTTCTTGCTATCTGCCTGTCCCATGTGAAACCTCGCACGCTGTGCACAGAGCAGCTAATCTTTCCTGGCTTGCTTCACTGCCTTCCCTTGTCCTATTGATAGGAGGCTGCCAGGCTCGAGCCTGGTATACAGTTACAGATGCTGTTTCTCTAAATAATAGCTTAAAAAAACCTAACAGCTCTAGAAGAATTTATGTAAGGAAAGCATATGTTTCCAAGATGTAGTGAGAGAAAAGTTAAAAGAGAGCCCAGGAAACAGAAGGAGCAAACTGAATTCCATGGGTAGGATGTAACCTTCACATTTTGGCTGCCTGCCTCTTTTTCTGGGCAGTGACTTGAAAAAATGCCTGTGTATCTGTGTGCAAACAAGGAAACTCCAAAAAGAATAGTCCAGCCTCGTGGCTGTGCCATTGTGGCTTATCCTACCTACAGGATGCTCCACGCTTCCCAGGTTACCGGTAATTATAGCACGCTGGAGGGAAGTGTAACTAGATTTCCTCCTGCTGATTCTTATATCTACTAAAGGATCCAGGAGTCAGGAAAATGTAAATCTATTTGCATTGTGCTCTAAACAATATTGGGCTGCATGCCTTTCCTATAGTCTCTAGATTTGACTTTGTTTCCCATGGATTTCTGAACATAGCTTGCCAGAAGTCAACAGCAAGCAGAAGAAAGGGTGTGGAGCTTCTGTCTGCTGCTAAAATCTGTTCTCAAGCTCTGGAATTATCTTAACTGGGCTGCTGAGAGCTCTGTGTTTGAAAGGAGCAGTGTCAGCTCTGAATCAGTTCCTTGAAGATATCTCCCAGTCCTGTACGTTTTCACTATGTGGGTTTTCTTTTTCAGTGAATTCAGTTGGTAGTGATAAGCCCTCATGGCCTGAGGCTTGTGATTTCCTCACTGCATGGCTGAGGGAGTTATCGTCCTGCAGAAAGTAACAGTTCAGAAGTTGTTGTGAAAATTCTCTTCTGGAGATGTTAACAATGAGACGTGTGTCTCCTTTCTTTGTGTTTGAACAGCTGAACAGTCTGTTTTCTCCTTTGTATTTTCCCAGGTCCATAGGCCACGTTATTAGCAGAGAAACAGAGAACTTGCAGGTGCCTTACTATGTTGATAAAAACTTTGAGAAGAATTATCAAGGAGCAGAACTTCAGGAGCTGGAGAAAACAGTGGAAAAAGATTACATAGACTATATTCAGACCAGCTGCTGGAAGGAGAAGCAGCAAAGTAAGTTATTTTTCTTGTGACCCATCAGTCGTTGTGCAGTGGTTGTGCTTCACACAGCGCTGCCATTTTGGATGCATCTGACTTCCCAAATCTTGCAGCTGTATTTCTCACATCTGTTCTTAACACTGACTTTGTTGAGGGGCTGTCAGAGTTGATGCTAGGTGATTGAAAGAGAAGGGGGAAGTGGACTGTGCCATTTGAGGCCTTTTTCCACTCGGTTTCTATGCTTGGCTAGCTCTTGGTGATGATGCCGTAAACAGCAATGACTGCTACGTTTATTTAGCTCTGGCGGATTGTTTGGGCTCAAAGAGATAGCAGTGTTTCCTTCACTGAGGCTCAGTTCTGCTTTGGCTGGCTGTGTGAGAAGGTCTAGTAACTGTACCTTAACATCAGGAAGAGTCCAAAGCCCACTCAGGTGCCTGTGAGAATTTCATAGTGCTGCTGGTATCGGTTCTCAGAGAGAGTGCCTCTGTGCTAATTTTATGCACTGATTTGCATTTTCCATCTTTAGGTGAGTTTTTCACCATAGTCAAGATATTAAAATAAGCACAGGCTTCTTGTGAGGGCTTGCTATAGGAATAAATTCTACTAATTAACATAGCAAACTAAAACTCACGGTGTTGTCTCTTCCGTGTAGACCCTGAGCTTTGGGGCACTGTGCCCCACAGTGGGCAGTAGGGTTTGCAAGTCCAAGGGACTGGCAGTCAGAGGTGGTCTGGCCCTGAATGCCACGTCATGCCTGCAGAACAGCTCCCTCTTGAGCTTTTTGCTCTTAAGTGTGATTTTAATGTATGCACGTCGGTCGCATGTAGCAGAAACATTTACAGTGCTCACCCTTAGCAGTAGCTTCAGACCACTGTAGTTGGAAAAAAAAGAAGTTTTCAGAATGATTACCACCTAGGCCAGGGAGAGCAGATACTCAGTGCAGCTGAGGCTGTGCTAACTTTAGTACAGCCAAGTCTGTTGATAAATAAAACTGAATGCAACGTGGAGTGCTGGGGAAAAGTTACCCGGAGACCTTGGGACAGTTGTTAATCAGCTGCTGTTTCGTAATTTCAGTCTCTTGCTTCTCGTGTGAGTGTTTAACTTTGTGGTCAGCCTCTTTTTTTTTCTTGCCAGCTGGATGTCTATTAATAGTGCATTTGTTCTATTTGCTGGAGGTACGTTTCTCTTTAGCAGCAGCAAAAAGGACACAGATTAGTTACAGGAACAGCTTAAATTACAGGCCTTGCTTTTAAGATTTGAAAAGTGCTACCTGATGTCCAACTGCCTCCACGGAAGCTTGAAAACCAACTGATGTATCAGGATGTTGTTCAGCCAGGCACTTTGCAGCAGAGCAGTGTGACTGTTTTGGTCTCCTGATGCCTTCAATATGGTTATGCACAAAAGGCAAGTCTCAGGCCTGTACGGGTGGGTGGTCAGGTGTGAAGTAAGACTGCAAAGAGCTCAGAACTGGAGAGAATTACAGGTAGGGAACTGAAAACAGAAAGCAGGTACGTAGTTGGAAGTTAGGAGCTCCTTAAAGAGAAGAACTTCAGTCAGTGAAGGCTGAAGGAACAGCTTTGTAGGAGAGGGAAAAACACAAGGAACTTACATGGCAGAATTAGTGCAAACCTTGGCAGTAACAAATTTTGCTCGACTGGATGAGTATAACCCAAGTGCCTTCACTGCAGAGCTCTGAGCTTGGAGACAATAAGCTGAGCCCAGCTTGGCTGAAGGGCCATCAGGGCTCTGTACCCAGCACAGTTGTGCTCTGCTTGAGTGGCACTTGAGTTGCAAAAACTGGAAATTGATTCCTGACCTAAAATAAGATGTGCCCTTCAGTTTATTAAGCTTTTTGGTAAATACGTAGCGGGTCACGTGGCTTTAAATTTTGGTAGGACAGGGGGTAGAAAACATAAGGAATGAAAGGCCTCACTGAGGAATTCTTTGTGCTCTGACTGATTTTGTAAAATGAGAGACTTGTAAGGTGTATAAAAGCTCTTTGGAAAATTGGATGTCATCAGGTAGCCTGCGCTTAGGGAAATTTTGACCTTTTCAGAAACAAATCACTGCTATTCTCCCAGTCGCATCTAAACCTGCGTCTGAAATGCTCTTCAGGGAGAAAACTATATTAAGGCTTCCTTAGCTAATCAGCAAAAGATGCCTCCCCCAAGTTGCTGGGGGAGGGTAATGGAAACAGTGGAATTATTTCAGTGTTGCAAAGTACATTGGAGATGGTGCTGTTAATGAAAGGGCACGGAGACCTGTCGGGCCAGTCCCTCAGCTGGCTGCTCACCTTCCTGTAATCAATAACAACAACAAAAAAAAAACAGGAGAATTAAATTCACATTGCCTCCTGGGCAAACCTCTTGGCAGGCAGCTCGAATTCTGATAAGTGCAGCGTGAAGAAATGTGACTGTACATGGAAGGGTCGAACGGGGTGGGTGTTGTACCCCGCAGGATGGAGCACTGCTGGGTTCTGGGGCTGATGTAGGGCTGACACAGCCTTCAGAAGGCGATGGGAGAAGGAAGCATGAGCTCCTCCTCGCTCAAATACTGCTGCCAGGTGTGGAGTGACCCCAGCCCGGGGTGTGTGCTGGGGAGAGGTGGGCAGTGAGATGTCATTCAGTTGTAAGTGTGGTTCCCGCAGCCCCGCCCTAATCCACCTCACTGTCATCTTTCAGAGTCTGACCTGTCCAACTTGGCCAAGCTGTACCGAGACGAGCGCCTAAAGCAGAAAGCAGAGTCCTTGAAACTCGAGCACTGTGAGAAGCTCTCCAGTCTGATCGGCATGCACAAAGGGGGCTGAGCAGGACTCCGCGGGTCTTTATTTATTGCTGTTTTAAATTATGGTTTTTATTTTCCTTTGGATGAGAAGGGAAGGGGTCTGCTGCACAGCCTGATTCCTTCGTATCGTGCAGAGATGGGCCGGCACGAGCCGTCGAGCTGGTGTTTGCTTCAGTGTTCTGTACGCCCTATTCGGTTCCGAGGACCAGTGGCACTTTGTACATTAATTCTCTGGGAAACGCTGTGAGTTCGGGCCGTGTCTCTGTTGGTAGTCAGTCCTCCACCCCAGCAGCGTGTACCTCCCAGGAGGGCAGACCGATGCCTCATGCTTTCTGTATTTCCCCTGGCCCTGCTGTTGGCTCGCTCCCGTGGCTCTCTGCACTCACCTCCTCCCGCCAACCCTGCGAGCACATCCTTGCCTCTGCAGGGAGCTGGGAGGAGGTGGAAGGCAGCGAGGCCATGCAGGATGCTGAGAGCCCGCAGCGTGCACCCACCCCGGCATCCACCGCGCTGCAGGGCTGCCCAGCCCCGCTCAGTCAGTCCCGTACGGTTTTAATGTAGCATCTTTTTACTCCGTTGACCACTTAGGAACGTTTCGCTGTAGAGACTTCCATACTGCAAAGAAACAGCTCCGTGTCGTGGCGGCTGCCTCGTCTTCCTCCTCCTCGGCGGGGCTGGCGGCGTGCCCCACGCGTGGGGCTGCTGGGCGTGCTCTGCCGGCACTGTGCGGTCGCTCAGCTCGGTAGCGGGGCGGTGCTGGGAGCCGGGGCTGCCGCCATTTGCCGCGGGGTGCGGGAGATGGCGGAGTGGGCGTGGGTTGAGGGGGGCGGGGTTTGCGCGGCGCTCCCCGCACGTGGCCGCGATCCCCGTGGGGTCGGCGCGCTGCGGTCGCGCCGTGACGTGGGTGCCCCGGGGAGCCCGGCCCGGCAGCGAGGGGTTAAAGCGGCGGCCGCTCCCGGTCCGGCCCGCGTGTGCCAAGTTGAAATGTAGCCCTTCCCCACCCCCCCGCGTGAACGCGGCGCGGGGCATCGTGTTGCCTCGGCGCTGGCAGAGCCGCGCAGCACCTGCTGCTGCCGCACCGCCCGCAGCCGGGGCTGACCCCGTCGGGGCGGTGAGGATCTTAATTCATGAACGCCGAAGGAGCGGGGTGCCGGTTCTGCCCCAGGGCTCGCCCGGCCGCCGTCGGCTCGGGGGATGCTCCGGGGAGGAGCGCTCGGGGCTTCGCGTTCCCGGGGCGGGCGCGGGGGAGCGGTGCGGGGCCTCGGCCGTCCTCCGTGCTGGGGGGGGGGGGGGTGGGACCCCTGAGCCGGGGGCGGTGTCCCTGCACCTCGCGGCTCTTGGCATCGCCCCCCCCCGCCCCGGGCTGGCGCCCGGCGGCACACATGTGATCGGAGCTCCGGGCACCGCCGCGAGCGGAGCAGAAGGTCGAGCGGCTCCGGGCCCGACCCCGCCATGATCCCCCGCGGCAAGAGGGACGCGGGCCGCCCCGCGGAGCCGCCCGACGGCGCGGACGGACGCGGGTCCCCCTGGGAGGACGACGGCCGCCTGTCCGTGCCGCCCCGCGACGACCTCCCCAAGAGCGTGTCCGGCTCCTCCATCTCCTCCTACCACTCGGCGCGCTGCTCGGAGACCACCGACACCTTCAAGGACTGCCTGGAGTCCATGGAAGAGGAGGATGCGGGCCGCCCCACGCCCCCGCCGCCCTACGTGCCCCCCGAGGGCCCCCCGCCGTACGGCCGCGGCCCGCGGGAGGAGCGCGGCCGGCAGCCCCAGCTGTCCGTCACGGCTAAGAATAGCCCGGCGCCGGGCCGCGGGGGCTCCATGGGTCCCCTGCGCGGGGACCGCCCGTCCGTCGTCGCCTTCGTGGAGCGGCCGTGCGCGGCGGCACCGGCGGCGATGCTGAGCGAGGGGCGGCGGCACCGACGGGGCGGCGGGGCCAGCGATTCGGACGAGGCCGACAGCGAGGTGCGGGCGCTGACGGCCAGGTCCTTCCGCAGCCTGTCGGGACACCCCGGAGCCCGGCTGGACCTGTGCAGCTCCTCCAGCCTCTCCAACTCGTTGTCCGAGGACGGCGGCGGCGGCGGGCGGCGGCGGGCGGGCTGCGGGGAGCCCCGCGGCACCGAGCTGCACGGAGCGCCGGCCAAGGAGCTGTTCGAGTGCGTGGACGTGGAGCTGGAGGGAGGCGACGCCAAGAAGGGCTACGGCAAGAGGAGGACGGTCCCCAAGCGGCAGATCCAGCTGAAGAGGAAGGAGAGGAAGGAGGCGGGGTTCTTCCCGTGGGGGGACAGCTCGGGCCCGCAGCCGGGCCCCCCCTCCAGGAAGGAGCCCCCGGGGAAGGGCCGGGCTGCGGGAGAGGACTTCAGGTTCAACTACAAGCAGTTCGTGAAGACGGCCTCCTTGGGCGGCGATGCCGGCAAGACCCGGCTGGCCTCCAGCCTGGTGAAGAACGTGCTGGCCAAGAAGATGCAGTACGAGCAGCTCATCAAGACGGAGCAGCAGAAAGCGCTGCGGGGCAGCTCCACCTCCTCGGGGCCGTCCTCGGCCGGCACCGACCTGCAGGGGGACGGCGTGGAGGGCAAGTCCAGCTCGCTGTCCAAGTCCGACCTCAGCGCCTCGGCCGAGGACGTGATGCTGGCGGACGCGGGGCTGGGCCGGCCGGCCAAAGGCGTGGTGCTGAGCGAGGCGACGCGGGAGAACGTCTGCAGGCTGAAGAAGACCTTCAACGAGCTCAACGAGAGGATGCGCTACCAGGAGGTGGTGCGGTGCCAGCGCCCGGCCGCCGCTGAGCCCTCCGCCGAGGGCACTCCGTACTGGAGAGCGCGCGCCCTGTTCGAAGGCCGCGGCGGGGACGGGAAAGCTCTGAGCACCACGCCGAGGTTTGAGAAGCCGCAGAAGCCGTGGCCCAGCTTGAGGCAGCGAGCCATCCGCCCCAGCAGGCCGCAGCTCGTCCCCTTTGAGCCCAAAAGCGTGATGCCTCCCGACGTGCCGCCCCGGAGCGTCTTCACGTCCCAAGCGCGGGATGTGAGGTTGGGGCCGCAGAGCCGTGGGGAGGAGAAGCCACCACCAGCACCCCGAGAGCCCCCGGGACCCCATACCCCCATGGCTGCCCCCACCGAGCCGAGCAGCAAGGGCAAGGGGCTGGTGCCGCAGCCACGGGACGTGCGCAAGCTGCTCAAGAGCAGCTACAGCCTCAGCTTTGGTGCTGCCCGCGGGCCCCCGGCCCCCAGCCCCAGCGGGGACAGCCCTGCAGAGCCCAAGCCACCGTCCCCGCTCGTCATCCACTGCACCTCGGTCCGACGCGGCGAGCCAGCACCGAGCGCAGTGCCACCAAAGGATGGGGACGTGGGGACGGATGGCAGCCGAGCAAATGTGCCAGCGCACAGCGAGGGGACGGCGGCACCCAGCAGCAGCCCTCTGGCACAGGGCTCACCTGTGCAGATCAGCAAGGTGCAGTCCGTGCGGAGGGAGGCGGCCTCCACCGAGAGCCCCCAGCCCGGCCCGGCCACGTGCCGCCAGCGCAGTGAGATCCACGTGCCGTCACTGGTGGGGACTGGCGAGGAAATGCACGTGGAGAGCCACCTCCACGTCCTGGTGGGGCCTCGGTCCCCTCCTGTGGCTGCGGAGGCCTCCCCGGCTCTGAGCAGCACCGTGCTGAGGATGGAGAAGACCCTCCTCCTCCCACCGCCACCTCCCAGCCCCACGGAAGAAGACGAGGAGCAAAGTCACGGCGTCACCACGGGGGACAGCGCTGGAGCGGACCAACATCGCCGCAGTGGGGGCGAGCTGGGGAACATCCAGGATGTGAAATCAGCCATGAGGAGCACACAGAAGCCGCCCACCTATGAGCCGGGCGGCCAGCCGGCCTTGGCGGGGAGACACGGCCCCACAGGCAGCACCGGCCCCGCTGCGCCATTTCAGGCTGCTGGGGGTCCATGTGTCCCCCCCGCACCGCTCACCAGCGGGACACCGGAGCAGAGGGAGACCTTGGAAAGCACAATGAAGTGGCCGGGAGCCAATGATCCACACCTTACTGCTGTCCCAGCAGACAACTCCAACTACTTGACAATTCCCGTGAAAGCCCCCAAACCCTCCCCAGTGCCATCGGTCCCCAACCCGGGCACCGCCTCCTCTGGGACCCCTTCGGTCCCCCATCCAAACAGCATGTCCTCGGGGACCCCCTCGGTCCCAAACTCGGCCACTGCACTCTTCAGGACCCCTTCAGCCCCCACTCCAGCCACTGCACCCGTTGGGACCCCCGTTGGTCCCCCGTCCAACAAGTATGCCTTTTGGGACCCCTTCGGTCCCCAATCCAGCCAGTGCATCTTTTGAGACCCCTGCTGCCCCCAACCTGACCAGCGCGCCCCTTGGGACCCCTTTGGTTCCTGGTTCAGCCAGCTCCTCTTTTGGGACACCGCTGTTCCCATACCCATTGAGTGCACCCTTTGGGACGCCTTTGGTCCCCAGTCAAGCCACTCCATCCTTTGGGACCGCTTCAGTCCCCAGGCTGCCCAACTCCACCTTTGGGGCCTCTTTGGTCCCCAACCCATCTAGCACACCTTTTGCAACCCCTTCTGTCCCCAACCCAGCAAGCTCATCCTTGGGGGCTCCCTCAGTCCCCAACCCATCCAGCACACCTTTTGTGGCTCCCTCTGTCCCCAAGCGGGCCAGCTCATCCTCCTTTGGGACCCCCTTGGTCCCCAATCCAGCCCCAGTGTCCTTTGGGACTGTTCCAGCCCCCAGACCACCCAACTCAACCTTTGGTGCCCCCTTGGTTCCCAACCCATCCAGCACACCCTTTATGACCCCCTCTGTCCCCATGCCAGCCAGCTCATCTTTTGGGACCCCTATGGTCAACAACCCAGACCCCGCTTCCCTCGGGTACCCACCAGTACCTAATGTGGCCAGATCTTCCTTTGGGTCTCCTTTATTCCCCAGTCAGGCCGGTGCTCCTCTGGGGACAGGTGTGTCCTCCCATCCCAGCGGGGAAGCCCCATGGATCAAACCCTTCCCTGAGCCCCCCCAACCCCCCGACGCTCCTCCCACAGCCGTGCCATTGCCCCCAGCCCAGCCCCAGCCTCACCTGGAAGATGCTTCCCGGAGGACCGAGGGCTCCTCGCCGAGCAGCAAGAGCACACCGAGCCCCACACGGCCCTTGGCCCCGCACCCGTCCGCACACCGCAGGATGCTCGTTGATCCCGACAGCGGCAAATGCTACTACATGGAAGCGCCACGGCAGCCCCAGCTGAAAACACTCTATGACCCAGAGACAGGGCAGTACGTGGAGGTGCTCATCCCACCGGTGCCTGTGGCCTCACATGCCGGCTTCTACCAGGCTCCCTTCAACCCCATGCTCTATGGCACACCATACGTGCCCTACGGCGGTTTCCCTGGGCTGTCAGCACCCCCACCACCCACCACCTCCTCCCCAGCACAGCCCGACCTGCAGGGCCAACCGCCGACATCCGAACACCCGGGGGGCTTCCCTGGGACCTTCAGCCCTGATCCTAAGGCTGATGGGCCGCCCACAGCTGGTGGTCCCGACTCTGGGTACCTGGAGAGCCCCTATTACATCCCCACGGGGATGCGGGCCAGCCCCAGCCCCAGCCAGCCCCCAGCTCGTGCCAGCCCTGCCAGTGCCGAGAAGGGACCAGTGGCCCCCATGTGATCCCCAAGTGCAGAGCCAGCCTGCACTGCCGCAACCCGGGCTGGAGGGGCCCCATGGTTGTGGCTGAGCGGGGATGGACACTGCCTGGGCCCAACTGGCTCTTAGAAGGAATGGGGAGAAGTGGTGTTTTCATCCCCAGAGGGTGCCTGAAGTTGTGGGAGTGTCGCCATGGCCCCGCTTCCCCCCTTCCCACTTCTCCCATCCCAAGGGCAATGAACAGAGGCACCACATCCACAGCACAGGCTCCTGAAAACAGCAATAAAAGTGCCAGGAAAACATCAACCCTGCAAACCCATCTGTGTCCGCGTTGTCTGTAAAGGGCACACGAGGGGCACACGTGTCCCTTTCAGGGCCTTGGGCACCGCCACACCATTCTGGATGGGGGGGGGTTGCGAGCCGCCCTCAGGGAGGATCTGGCGGAGGATGGGCGCAGACATCACAGCACTGAACCAAACCACAATTCTGAATTAAACCAAAAACCAAAACCGAGGGGCGGGTGTCTGTGGGGCGCCAGCCGGATGCAGCTGCACGGGCTGTGCGCGGCTGCCTGCGCTGATCCGTCCCCAGTGCTACCAGCATCGCTCGGCAGTGCCAGCAGCATGTGGACAGTGCTGCTGCTGTGCGTGGCCCTGAGCCTGGCACTGAGAACGGGGGCTGAGGACACGTGTGGTGGCCCCATGGCCCCATCCTCGTCCCACAGCATCCCTGCGCCCCAGATGAGTGCCGAGGATCGGCTCTCGCCCCACATGCCCGAGGCCCTGCGCTGCGACGCGTGCCACGCCATCGCCTTCCAGGTGCGGGGGAGCACCCCCAGCAGCCCAGCACCGTGCGGAGTGCTTCTGGCTGCTGGGGGGTAAGGGGGGTACAGGTGTGGGAGCGGGGTCACGGCGCATGGAGAGGGGTGGTGGCACGTGGCCCCATCACGGCCGCTGTCTCCTCCATTCCCACCCAGCTGGAGGAGCGGCTGAGCCGCGCGGAGGCGAAGCAGGGCAGGAAGGCGCTGAGCGAGTCGCACTACGTGGAGGTGTTGGAGCAGAGCTGCTCGCAGGACTGGGAGCTGTGAGTGGTGCGACCCTTCCTCGGAGCGCAGCGGGCGGTGGGGCTGCGGGAACAGATCCCGAGCTCACATTCCCCCGCAGTTATGGCATGCAGGAGCTGAGAGGGGAGCGGCGGCTGACGGGGCCGGGGTTGCCGGGACAGGAGGCGATGAGCGTGGCAGTGATGGGGGGCCCGTGGCCGGGCAGGTGAGTGCCATGGGGACAGTGGGGGGGGACACGGGAACACGCCATGTGCCAACATGCCATGTGCCAACGCTGCCCGCTGCCCGCAGGCTGACCAAGATGTGCCACAGCCTCGTGGGTGAGCACGGCGAGGAGCAGCTGTACGGAGCGCACCGCCGGGGCCCTGCTGCGCTGCGGGAGCTGCTGTGCCACGGAGAGAAGGGGCCCTGCGCCCACCTGGGAGGGGGCAAGGCGGGGGGCTCGGCCCCCCCCAAGGTGCTGCAGAACGAGCTGTAGCCAGCGGCCTTCACGTGCCGTCACTGCGGATGGTTAATGCTTAATGCCTGATGACCTTTGGAGCCAACCGCGTACTGGAGCACCGGACGCACGCGGAGGGGACGCCGAGAGAGATGGCACTGCCGCCACACACGCCGGGGACACCGGGCTGCTGCTGTCACCAGCCCCGTGCCAGCACCAACCTCTGTTGGCACCCATGAGGACATCCCTGGTGGCACCCCGGCCCCGCTGTTACTCTGTAACCCTTTACCTTAATGTTTGACCGAAGTGGCGCGGGCGGCGGTGCCAGCCCTAATTAAAGCAGTTAATCGCTCATCCCTCGCCACCGCCGCGCTCCCCGGTTTCACAACCCGCGGAGTAAAGTCCTCCCCGGCACAATATAAACCACCGCGCGGTGACATCCCCGCACTACCCAGGATGGGGACCCACTCGGGAGAACTGCCCCAGCCCCAGGTGACCGCGGCTCCGACCCCAACCCCTTCACCTGTCCCCTCGGGGCGGTGGGGAGGGGTCAGGTGGGGAGGGGCACACCGCCTCGGGGGCGGCCAAGGGTGGGGGGAGCTCGGGAGGGTGAAGCCCAGGGGACGCGTTGGGGACGTGGTGGGACGCTGTGGTTGGGATGCGGCACCCACGGGCTGCTCCGGTTGCCCTGGGACAGTGGGGACTCCACCGCCGCACACTGGGTCCCCCTGTGGCGGCACCCAGGGGCCCGGATCCCTGCGGGGGAGGCCGGGCGGTGTCCCCATGTCCCCAGGAGGCCGCAGCCCGGTTCCCATGGCACACCCAGCACAACACCGATCCACCCATTGCCTCTCCCCGCTGCCAGGACGCCAGCCCAGCCCTCGCCCCCTCTGGCCCCCATCGTCCCCCCGGGACGGGCAGGGTGAGCACTGCCCCCATCCCTGTCCCTAAGCCCCCCCGGGGCTGGCGGTGGTCTCGGCACTCCGCCTTCAGCCGTGCCCTCCCCAGGGCCCCGCGGAGGACCCCGTCCCTCCCCCAGCACGGCGGCAGTTCGACATGCTGTACCGGATCGAGGACGTGCCCCCCTGGTACCTCTGCATCCTGCTGGGCTTCCAGGTATGGCACAGCCCCCACACTGCCCCAGAGCCCCCCTCCCCCCATTCCCCACTGAGCCCCCTCTCGCTGTCCTCAGCACTACCTGACCTGCTTCAGCGGCACCATCGCCGTGCCCTTCCTGCTGGCCGAGAGCCTGTGCGTGGGTAAGGACCAGCTGACCGTCAGCTACCTCATCGGCACCATCTTCACCTGCGTCGGCATCACCACCCTCATCCAGACCACCGTGGGCATCAGGTAGGGCCACCCCCCCCCCCTGCCCCCAGCCCACATCCCCCCCGGGGCTGCAGCCATCCCTCCCACCCCGCAGGCTGCCGCTGTTCCAGGCGAGCGCACTGGCTTTCCTGGTTCCTGCCAAGGCCATCCTGGCACTGGAGAAGTGGAAGTGCCCACCTGAAGGTAGAAGGGGACCTGAGGGCAGCAAGCACTGCCCACCAGCCCCACGTTCACCTCTGCCCTTCTCCATCTGCAGAGGAGATCTACGGCAACTGGGTGCTGCCGCTCAACACCTCCCACATCTGGCAGCCCCGCATGCGGGAGGTACGGTCCAGCCCTGCCCCGCGCGGCCCCACTGCCCCGCACCCGCTCACGTTTCACCCCACAGATCCAGGGTGCCATTGTGGTGTCCAGCCTGGTGGAGGTGCTCATCGGGCTGCTGGGGCTGCCCGGCGCGCTGCTCAACTACATCGGGCCGCTCACCGTCACCCCCACCGTCTCCCTCATCGGCCTCTCCGTCTTCCAGGCCGCCGGCGAGCGGGCCGGCTCGCACTGGGGCATCGCCGCACTGTATGGCACCGGGATGGGCACACGAGTGGCTCCCAGGCCCTTGTGCCAACGTCGTGGGCGGTGCAGTGGTGCCCGGTGTGCTCAGGACCCTCTGCTCTCCTCAGGTCCATCGTGCTCATCGTGCTGTTCGCGCAGTACCTGCGGAACGTCACCGTGCCGCTGCCCGGGTACCGCTGGGGACACGGCTTCGTCCTGCTGCGCGTGCAGATCTTCAAGATGTTCCCCGTAGGGACGGGGAGGGGGAGGTGTGGGGCAGCGCTGCCGGGGCTGTCCCCATCCCCACATGTCCCCGCTGCTGCCCGCAGATCATCCTGGCCATCATGGTGATGTGGCTGCTCTGCTACGCGCTGACGCGTGCCGGCGTGTTCCCCAGCCGCCCCGACGAGTACGGCTACAAGGCCCGGACGGACGCGCGTGGGGACATCCTCTCGGTGGCCCCATGGTTCCGCGTCCCCTACCCCTGTGAGTGATCCATGACCGCACCGTGGGGCCGCACACCCGCAGGGAGCGGGCGCGGCATCGCCGAGGGGCACACACCTGGAGGCGGTGGCACGTCCCCACGGCGGTGGTGCTCCCCTCAGGTCAGTGGGGGATGCCCACGGTGACCTCGGCGGCCGTGCTGGGCATGTTCAGCGCCACGCTGGCCGGCATCATCGAGTCCATTGGGGATTACTACTCCTGCGCGCGGCTGTCGGGAGCGCCCGCACCCCCGGTACACGCCATCAACAGGTATGGCCACCTCCTCCCCGCTGGCACAGCCCCGCACCGTGGACGCATCCCCAAAGCCACCGCAGAGAGCGTCACCCTCCGTTCATCCCCCAGGGGCATTTTCACGGAAGGCATCTCCTGCATCATCGCGGGGCTGATGGGGACCGGCAACGGCTCCACCTCCTCCAGCCCCAACATCGGGGTGCTGGGCATCACCAAGGTACCGCCCGGCCCGTGTGCTCCCTGTCCCCGCGGGGTCACGGCCGCCTCCACGTGCTGCCCGTGTGCCCCGGGCAGGTGGGCAGCAGGAGGGTGATCCAGTACGGCGCCGGGATCATGCTCCTCCTGGGCACCATCGGGAAGTTCACCGCGCTGTTCGCCTCGCTGCCCGACCCCATCCTGGGCGGGATGTTCTGCTCGCTGTTCGGTAACCGCACTGCCCCGAGCTGCAGCTGGCAGCAGAGCTGTCCTGGCAGGAGGGCTGTCCTGTCCCGCGGCACCACAGCTGCTGCACGTCGGCCACGCGTCTGCTTGCAGGCATGATCACGGCCGTGGGCCTCTCCAACCTGCAGTTTGTCGACATGAACTCCTCCCGCAACCTCTTCGTGCTGGGCTTCTCCATGTTCTTCGGGCTGACGCTGCCCAACTACCTGGACGCCCACCCCGGGGCCATTAACACAGGTACATCTGCAGCAGCAGGTGGTGCTTGGGGCGAGCAGGGCAGACCTCTCTGCCTGTGCATCTTAACACAGCTCTGCTTGCTAACCTGCAGCACTAAGTGCACTCATAGGGCAAGTGTGAGTTAAGCCGGGAAGGCAGCTCCAGGACAGGACAGCTCAATGAAGCTCAGAGCACAGAGAGCTCCTGAGTGGGCAGCGGTTCCTCTGAACACCGCGTGCCCAGCGTGGGATGCAGCACTCACAGTGTGCCCCACGCTGCTGTCCCTGCGCTCCTCAGCCCGTTCCTCCCGCAGGCGTCCCCGAGCTGGACCAGATCCTGACGGTGCTGCTGACCACGGAGATGTTCGTGGGGGGCACTCTCGCCTTCGTCCTGGACAACACCATCCCAGGTACCCGCAGCGGGCCAGGCGTGGGGCTGGGGTGGTCCCGTCCCCACGCACGGCACCGTGCCTGCCCGCAGGGACACGGGAGGAACGGGGACTGGTGCAGTGGAAGGCGGGCGCGCACGCAGACAGCACGGCCTCGGCCGACCTGAGGAGCTACGATTTCCCCTTGGGGATGAGCGCAGTGAGGAGCAGGCGCTGGCTGCGGCACGTGCCCATCTGCCCGCCGTTCACCGGCTTCACGTGGCGGGCAAGGAAGGGCCCCGCGGCGGAGGACGGCGCGCGGGACGGCAGCGATGGGACGGCTGTGTGCACCAAGGTGTGAGGGCAGCGGCTGCGAGGGGCTGAGCCAAGCGCTGGGCTCGGACGGAGAGCACCGCTCGGGATGAGAGCCCTCCACTCCAACGCTTGCCGGGGGAAGGCGCTGCCTGCGGGGTCGGCATCGGCTCGGTTCAGCAGCACGCGCCGTGCTGGGGCTGCTGTGACGGCACGGCTCCCAGCCCTGGGCTCAGCGTGGTGCTCCCAGAGGCACCGGGAGCCCGGCGGTGTGCCCCTGGATCCCGCAGGGCTGCGCGGCAGCTGCGGCCGGTGCTGCACTGGATCTGGCACTCAGAGCGGTCCGTTTTAAGATTACGCATTAAAACAATCCAAACCCACGGCCCCCATCGTTTCTGACACTGGGTTTGATGCTGAAACCCAAAGCTGAAAGCAACGCCGGGGTGACGCAGCCCTGACGCAGCCCCACCCCGCGCAGAAGAGCACAAAGAGCAAAAGAAATATCATGGGGGAAAGATAAGGGTGGTTTATCACAGAATCAGTGCGACTTGGGTGGGAAGGGACCTCAAGGATCACCAAATTCCAACATCAGGCAGGGCTGCCAGCCTTTAGATCAGGCATCACCCACGGCCCCATCCAACCCGGCCTTGAGCACTGCCAGGATGGGGCTCACGCCCTCGCAGTGCAAAACGAGTGAGTAAGAAGTGAAGGAAGGAGGTAACCAGCAACAGGAAGGCTCGAGAGGTGTAAATGCAGTCTTGTCTCCCCTCACGGGCATGGCGGTGCCCACCAGGCTCAGCAGTGGAAGAACCCCCCCGTGATTTTATTGCGGTGCTGTGTGGCACACCGTGTCCTTCTGCACAGCTGTCCTGGCTGCACCCCCACCCGTGTCTCACCCACACACTGCGTGGGCTGAGCAAGAAAGAGAGAGCCTTGAGGCTGCACAGGCAACGGCCAGACCCCACTGCTATCAGCACTGCTCCAGCCACAACACAAACACTGCACCCTTGGGACTGCTGCACGGAAAGATAGCTCGGTGCCAGACACAGCACAGACACAAAACAATTCGAAGCCAGCAGTTCCTGAACGCCACGGGCTGACAACTTTGTTTTGCTGCACTGATTTTAACACAGCACAGACACACAGATCACCCCAAACTCCTCATTTGGAGCTGAGGTCCTGGCTGGAAGCAGAGCCCTTCAGCACCTTCCCACTGCCACCTGCACGCAGCTACAAGCTGCCAGCACACGCTGCCACTGAGCTCAGCTCTCTGTATCGTGGAGTTGCCTGGGATAAGAACAAAGCACAGAAGCAAACCACGGCAAGCCTGGCCGTTTTGCAAGCTGGCTCCAGCTGAAGCACTCAGCTGCCAATCGCCCAGAGCTGCGTGCACCTGGGCTGACAGCTCCCAGAGGGAGCCCAGGGACAAGGGCTGCAAGCCAACAGCTGCCAGCCCTGCAGGGACTCTGGTGGACCAGTCAGCTGTGCGTGGTGCTCTGCTGCTTCCCAGCCCCACCTTCGGGGCCTTGAGCTTAAAGCGTTTCCAAAAACAGCAGCAACACCTGAAGAGTTCTGCTACGTCTAGGAAGGTCAGCAGATCCAGGAAGGACTGGGAAGGGAAAAGGCAACACCTGGCAGAGGCCAGGAGCTGTGACAGATGCTTCGCAGAGCAGCACTCAGCACGCAGGAACGCCCTGGGAGAGCAGATCTGGCAGCGGGAGCAAGAGTGGCACAGCAAAGCGGTTCTGCTGCAGGTCAGCGGTGGTGCAAAGGCAGCGCCTCTCCTCCTGTCCTGCAGCACTGTGTTTTCTGAGGTTCACCCAGAGCTTAAAAGAAGAAAAAAATACACATACTAACAGCAAGGTTGGGCAAAGATCTGATGCAGGAGCGGACCAAGGCCCCACCTGCAGGCTGCTGGCACATCCACCCCGCTGCCTGCCCACGCCTTCCTGCAGCCCTGGGGTGTTACGCACTGCGAGCACCCAGCTCCAGCTGCCCCCAAAGCCCACGCCAAGCAGTGGGTTTTATATAGCACCGTCAGCTGCTAACTGGAACTTCCTGTGCTGCCAGAACAGTGGGGCTGAACGGGGATTAGCAGCGACAAGAACACAGGAAAATATGCTCAGGCAAACACACAAAGCGGTCGGGCTTCACGGGAGGGGTGGAAAGAGCAGTCAGAGCCCCAGCTCGGATCAGTTTGGACTATCTTTGTCACAAGTAGCCCTACAGACACCACACATCTGCCACAAACACAACCACAGAGGTTGGAAGGGACCTGTGGAGGTGCCCCAGCCCAACCCCTGGCACGGCAGCTGCACAGGGAGGCACGCAGGGCCTGGGCACCTCCAGAGGAGACTCCACGTCTGGGCAGGGAGACAGCTGCACCTCCCCGAGGTGCACATTCACGAGACAGTCACCAAATCATTTCTACTCTTATTTATTTTTTTAAATATTTTTGAAAAAATATAATTTTTTTACAATATTTTCAACTTAAACACTATTCACACTGAACACGTATGGCAGCTTAACCTACCCAAGTATGAAGTTTAAGAAGCCAAAACTGTTCTAGCTTTATTAAAAGAAAAAAAAACAAAACCAAAAAACAAAAAACCAAAACCAAAACAAAAAAGTCGTTGTGCTGTAGACTATCGTGTAGTGATGATTAAACAAAGCAAGGGCAAAGCACCACTCAAATCACTAATGCTAGGGTTTGCTCGGTTAAATCCAGCTATAATAAAGTTGTACGCTAAAAGTGACATGGACGCCGCTATGTCCGCACCGGGGTCCTGGAAGAAACTGTGATGGAACTCACACGTCCTTAACGTAATCAGGAGGTGAAACATTGCTAACATGGTAACACACTGCGAGTGCAGGGCATCCTTCCTTCCGTCGCTGGGATGTTAGCTCAGCAGCTGAGATCTATGACTCTGTGCAGGTCTGTAAGGTTTCTGTTACAGCTCAAGCTGCTCAGAAGAAGCATGATTTCTTTTTTAAGGGGAAAATGTAACATTAGTAACAATACTGATAATCCAAAGGAAAGTTAGCTAATCTGCAGAATAATCAGATAACCTTGCTTTCATTTTAAAGTTAAGGCATTATCAGGTGCAAACTAGCACCAGTTAACACATCTTCAGTTAAAAACAGACCATCCAAAGCAAATTCCACGGCCTACTTAAAAAGACAGAGTCTGCAGAAGGTTTATAAATGTGGTACTTTGTCTCAACTTGACTGGTGCTTCCTACCTCACTGTCTCCTTTGCAGAGAGCCAGGGCCCAATTATGTTTCCATTAAACTTTTGACAGATTTACTTAGTAACAGTCTCAGCACTTTTTATTGAGCATGCAAGACTAACAAAACTTTGGCAATGCATAAGTGTAACACAGTGACAAGAAGAGAGAGCTTTTACAATTAAATCTTCTAATACTGGCTTCACAGTGTGGAAATTGTGCTACATCCACCAAAAGAGGGCCCAGTCTACTCAAATATTTAAGTACTTCACCCCAGGAACAAACTCCTTTGCGTTTGGATTCAGATTACTCTTGACCTGAGGAAGGAAAAAACAGAACTCCAGTTGAATTGTTATTTTCACCCTCTGCTTCCAAACTGAACACAGCTCCAGGAGGACAGCGTTAAGAACACTCAGAGCACAGAGTACACAGGACACTTCAGCCAGATGAGGGCTCAGTGAATAACAAAACAAGGCATGCACCAGGACCAGCAACTTCCATTACTGGTGAAGTTAAACGTGCCACAAAGCTTTCTGCTCTTATTTAAGCAAGAAGAGACTTGCTCCAGGAACTTAACCCACTCCTGGGAATTCAACATACACGAGTGCTGGACTGGTAAATGTCTGTGCCCATCCTCCCACAGGGCAGCAGCTACTCAACAATCCGTGTCCTGCAGTTACAGGTGGGCAGCCAGCACCTCCAAAACAAGCTTCTAATCAGGTAAAAAAAATAAAACAAAACGAGGAGTAGGTGTTTATGTTCTTGAGTCCCAAACTGCTGCCCACAGCTGCTTAAGCTTGGGAAAGTTTATAGGCTTGTAGCCAAATCTGACAGCAGTTGTGTGATATGACTGCGTGCTTCCTGTGCCACGCACCAGGAACTCCCTGTTTCGTTAGGGAAAACATGCACACTCTGCCCGTTCAGTTAAGCTCCATACTAAGAAACCATTTAGCAAGAAAGAGGGAAATAATCAGTTCATTTAGCTGCTTCCTTCCTCCTCAGAACTTCCATAAAGAGATCTGCTGTGGTACCAATGACCCACATCAGACCCTAGAGTGATTCACACCCACCTAACATGGAAGAGCAGGCAAACGTGGACGCAGACTCGATGCACTCCTGCCCTGGCAGCACAGCCAGAGTGCTCTGCTCTGCTCTCATAACACAGAATGCCTTACCCAAACCCACCTGAATTTATGCCATGGCCTAAAAAAGGCACCACGTGCTTATGAAGAAAATCACTGAACAGGTTTTATCACCTGGGGGAGCATACCTTACTCAGCTGCTGCACATTTCCCCTTCCATCACACATGCTTTAAGAGTCCCTGGCCTACACACGAAGGATTTTCTATTACCACTATCAGCAACAGAAATCGGCTGTGGATAAAGGGATGCCAAGCTCTAGAAATATGACAAAAAGTGAGTTTACCACCAGATCCTCCAGTGATGAGCTGTCACTGATAACAAGGTCATTGAACTGGTCCTGGATTTGATCCATTGTTTGTGGGAGATCACGGGCTGGAATAAACCATTCGTGCTCCTCCTCTTCTTCCAGCATCTCTTGGAAACAGCGCTCAATAAATTCTTCTTCCCACAACTCCTCCTCAATCTATTCAACGAGAAGAAAATGCCTCATCAGTAAAGCTACTGAAAGCTTAACATCTTCCCTTCAAAGTCTGTGCACCTAGCCAACCTCCTTGGTAACCACGCAACAGGACTGCTGGCACAGCACCACGGGTGCTGCACGAAGGCAAGCAGCTTTGGCTTTTTAATGTCAAGAAGTGCTCTGTCCCAGGAGCTTACAGCTGGAAGAGAACAGCAGCCCCAGCTGCTCAGGCAGCACTTACTGTGGGGAACTTGCCACGAGCTCAAGGAGAGGCAGAACATCAGTTCCAAGTGACAGAACCTGCTGGAAGGGAAGCAGGGATGACACACACAGCCCCGCACGCTCCGTCAGGGGAGAAAGCAACCGCCTGTCACCTGGAGCACAGACACAGCAGCATCTCTCCCACACCTGGACGTTCGCAGGGTGCAGTTCTGCTGAGTTCCCATATGATGTTGGCAGTGGTTGGGAATGCTGCCTTGCTGTACCAAAAGGTGCAGATCAAATGACGCAGAACTGATAGGCACAGCAAAGATTAAAGGCAAGTTCTGCTTGGTTGTTCAGTACACAAGCTTTAGAGGGTGTTGATCCTGACAAATTTTCCACGTCCCACATCAGAGCTCTGGAGTGGAAAGCTGGGAAATAGAAGCTGACTTGTCAGAAATGATTCAGAACACATTTAAAGTTAATTCAATGGAAGCTTAAGCAACTTTTCTTTCTTATCCTCCACTCAGAAATCCAACACAAACGCAATCCAAAGTGGAAATTAAGTTGCATTCCTGAAGCTCGTGTCAGAGTTCAGAATTCCCACAGATGGAGGCTCCCTGTGCTTGGGAACAAGCACACACAGCTCGCAGTGCCCAAGGTGCACAGCTTCTGGGGAGCAGGGACTCAGTGTATGCTCTAAGTGACTGTGCAGAGACTTCAAACCCCACGAGACACTGACTTATTAGTTTCCCTGCTGGTAAAGCAGCCCAGCAAAGGCAGCATCATCCAGGCAATCCTTCCCGAGAAGGTTCTCCATCCCGTGTGCGTGGGCAGAAGGAAGCTGTGGGCACACAGCCACTAGCCAGTATTACAGCAGGGCTTGCCCAGCTCCAGTTTTTGTTAAGGGATGCGTACCTACATGTGCTTCCAATTTAGAAGTCATAAATGCTTAATCCCCAAACGTCCCTCAGTTAATGCTGCCCGTTTGTATTCTCCAGCCCCTGACTAACTCGTTCAGCTTCTCACAGAGGGATGTGCCTCCAAAGAGTGCATCACAGGGCACCTGCCTGCTGTGTCTATCTCCTCCCCTACCTGCCTCCTCTCTGAAAACAGCATGCACCCAAAAAGCAGTTTACTCACTGCCCAACTCCCAGCTCCTTCCGCTGGTGCTACCTATCCTGCACCTCAGTTACAGCACAGACCCTGAGGAGGAAAAACCCACCCAACAGGAAGCAGCACTGAGACCATCCTAACATTTGCAGAAGAGGTTTTTTGTGAGCACCCTGAATTTCAGATTAGCTGGGTGCCCTAAGGAGAGGGCTGCAGTCATACTGTTCCCTAAGTCCCACTTGTGAGCCTGCAGCACGTTCAGACTGTACAGCAGCACGGAGAAAGCAGCAACCTGAGTACAGAGACCAAGTAACCACGAACAGAAGGACAGCGGAAAGAGGTGGCTGCCTCTAACAGAGAGAAAACTGTTTCCAAGTGTAAGGTGGAAGCCAAAGTTAAGGCTTCCTTCCAACCAGGTTGTGAAGACCAGCTGTAAGTTATTTTCATCTTAATTAAGTGTTAAGCAACCCGACCAGGACTTAAGTATTAAGTCACATAACAACTATGTCCACCAAGCCCTGTGTGAACAACAGCCCTGCTGGCGGGGCAGGTATGCACCTGTATGCATCCAGCTCCTCACTGCAGCTGGCATGTTTGTACTTGTGAAACCAGAGCAGCTCGGCAGCCCAGTGAGACCAGCCCCTGCTCAAGTGCCACGCAGTCTGTCAGCTATACTTCTTCCTCCCACCTGCAGAAGCAGGGAATTAATGGGTACTTCAGAGCAGTCTGTACCTCTCCCCTGTTTTCACCAAGATTACAGAAAGTATAAGAAAAAAAAAGGGGAATTAAGCACTATCAGTCTGTCGCCCAGGAGCACTCTAAGAAACACATCTGAGACCCCACCACAGAAGGACTCCCAGCCCCACACCCCAGACACCGGGCACAGCACCTCTCCCTACAGCTACAACACGGACAGGCAAAGCACGAGGCACTGAGAGAGGGAAACAACTTGCCTGCCTGTTAAACTCCTCTTCGTTTTCCATCCACATGTACTCCGCAAAGGGATTGTCATCTTCATGAGAGTGCCCATTTATGATCACATCTTCGCTGATGATGCTTGGGCTAGTACTGCTGCGACTGGGATCTTTCATGGCTGTGTCTTTGATTTGAAGTCTGCAATTAAGAAACACAGTAATTAAGGACGTGCACATTCTGTCCTCGCCCCGCCCGGGGAGGGCTGCACCTCCACACAGAGCACAGGTGGCTGTGCTGCGATGGCACTGAGATAACACGCAGCACAAGGAGCTCTGCTAAGTGCAGGGGCAGCACCGTGCCCACTGATCACCATTCAGGAGCCTGCCCCAGCTTAAAGCTCAGCATCAGCAGCTGCTGAGCCCCAGACTGAGGCAGTGACAAAGCAGAGGCAGCGCTGCACACAGCTACTACAGGACAAAACCCAAACTGAGCCTTTCTCAGAACAACAATACTGCAGCTTTACCACCAGGCTCACGCAGCATTCAAGTTCAGAGACCCATCTGCTGATATCCCGTGCTCTGCACCAGAACAGTCGTGCTGGAGATGAGGCGGTCCCATTGTTCTTCCCACACCGCGTTAAGCAGAGGTATGAACACCGCAAGAGCCGAGCGCTGCCTGGAACTCACACTGTGAGCTGAGTATTCTGACAGCAGCCAACAGCAGTGACGTTTAAAAACAGTCAGACTTCAATGTTTTTCCAGTGCTCTGCTGTATTTCCAGGGGCTGTGCTAACCAGCAGCCCGGCCCCACCACACGTGGCCACAGCCCACAGTCTGGGACCAAGCAGTACTACCCATCAGGCAGTGCAGCAGTGAGAAAAGTTCACTTGTATTTTATTCTCAGATCACCATTTTAGCTGCCTGCACAGCAAAAATAACTTAGCTACAACAGATGGCTGCTTCTCCCCTATTTACCACATACACAACAGAGAAGCTCTCATGCTGTTACAGTACTGGGGCCTCTCGCACCACAGTACAAAGGGAAAACCAAGCTGCTGCTGACCCTCATACCTACGGAGCTGCCACATCCCAGTGCTCAGCTAAGGAAAGCACAAAGAAAAGCACCTTCCCTGCTTTGCTCCACTCGTGGGTTCTAACTCAAAGGCAAACCTCCGTGCAGAAGTCAGTTCTGGTCCCTGGCAGGGCAACAAATGAGACAGAAATGGGTATTCCAGCAACAGAACACAAGTTCCTCCTGCTGTTCCTTCCAAACAAACTCGCAAAGGATTACAGGCAGCACTTAACATAAACCTGGAAAAGGCTCTGCACGTAACGCCCCGACTCGAGCCTGAAATGACTCTAAGCAGCTTCAGCTGCTCAGCAGCTCACACTCCATACGGACTGGAAGAAATAAAAGACAGCATAGCCTAAAAAGCCCATTTTTGCTGCTGCTGATATAATTAGCACGTATTTTCTCACGCTTTTTGTGAAGCACGCTCCGGGCTTCCTGCACAACACCACACACTGCAGGTGAAGTTAACACCTCAGCGATGGATGGCACTCGGGCCAAACTCAGGGCAGCTTCTGTACACCACACCCAGAAAAGTTCATAAAGGCTGAAACCAACAGTAAAATAACAACTGTAAAAGCCCAAAAGGTTAAGGTGTCAAAGCACGAGGAGCCTTCCTAGTTCCTAAACGCTGAAGCAGAGTGAGCTCTTTGGTTTTGGAGAGGGGAGGAGAGCAGGACCTCCTATTTGCATGGTACTGCTTCCATCCCTGCTCAAGGACAACGTGGTTGATCACCTTCAAGAAAGAACCAACGCTCCAACTGAATGTTTGAAGCTTCTGATGACGCCCTGCCTCTGCTCATTTACATACATATGCGTATTTTTCTTTCCAAAGGCACACACGTAAGCACTTCTAGTCAGCAAGCCCCAGGCCAGCGTGTTAGTCACAGCAGTCCCAGTGCTTTGATTTTTCTGCAGCTTGCAAGAAAAGCCCTACACAGAGCATGCCCACTGCAGCCAGCGACCTGCCCGTGCAGGCTGTGAGGATGGGATCAGCCTCGGCTGTTTCAGGGGCATCAGGTGCAGGCAGCTCCGAGCAGAGCCAGGTGCAGCGTGAGACCCACAGAAAGGCAGCACTAAGGTAGCTCTGTAGGAAACAGCACAGGAATAGCGACAGCTACGCCTTCAACACGGGAATGGGCAGAGAGCAAAGCATCCCGAGGCCACATGTTCTACAGCAGGACAAACAGCATCAGCAGCGCAATGAAACAGAAAAGACGGAGCGTTCCACTATGGCGGTGTGAGCTGCAGCCCCAAAGCACTCTGGGATGGGGCCGGCAAGAAGGTGCAGGGAGCAGTGCAAGTGTTTAGGGGAAGACCCGAGGGAGGGGGGGGGGGGGGGGGGGGGGGGAAGAAATGGCCTCCCAACAAGGCGGCATTCAGCAGAGGGCACGGCTGTGTGTACCTGTATTACCTGTGGCTGCCAACAGAGCCGTGCCGCCTCGCACAGCCCGTCCTGAGCCAGCAACAAAGGGGCGCGGTGTGACACGTACACCGAGAGAAGGCAGTGCACCGACAGCGCCGAGGGAAAAAGAAACGGGGGGGGGGGGGGGGGGGGGTAATAAAGGGGGAGAACAAAAGACGGAGGGAAAACAAAGAACAGAAGGACGGCAAACAAAGGGAGAGGGGGAAAATAAAGCCGGCAAAGGGAATAAGAGCGGGAGCCGAGCGCGTCCCGCAGCCCGCACGGGGACGTGGGCCGCCGCAGGGGCGGGGCCGCGGGCTTTGTTCGCGCACGGGGCCGCCCCCGCGCGGCGGGAGGGGCCGGGTCCCGTCAGGCCGCGCGCCGCGCAGCGCACCCCCCCACCCCTCCACCTCCTCCCCCCACCCCGGGCGGCGGAGCCCCGGATGAGCGCCGCAGACAATGGAGGCGGCGCCGCGGGAGCCGCCGCCAGCGGGGGGCGCACGGCCCGGAGCCGCCTCACGGACGCGGGGCCGCGGGCGGGAGGGCGGGGGGAGGCGGGGCGGCCCTCGCGCCCCGCGGCGAGCCCGGGCTGCGGCCCCCGCGCCGCTCACCTGCGCGCTGAGGGAACGCCGCGCTGCGCCGCCGCCGGCTCCGAGCTGCTCCGCGCCGCTGCGCTCCGCTCCGTGCCCGCCGCCCCGCTCCCCTCCCAGCGCCGCAGCCCCGCCGGACGTGACCTCACTTCCGCTACCTGCGCGACCTCACAGAACACGCCCGCTCTCCCGCCGGAAGCGGCGCGCTGCACGCCGGGAGCCGTAGTCCTGGCGCCGCGCGCTGCCTTCCGGCGGCCATTTCGCGGGCAGGCCGCGGGGCGCGCCGGGAAGCGGAGTGCGGCCGCGGGGCCGCCGCCATCTTGTGGCTGCCGGCCGCCCTGCGCTGCGTGCGCTCGTGTGTGTGCGCGGCGGTGCTGCGGCCATCACGCTTACGTGCCACATCTGTGGTGGAGCCGCCTCCTCCCGCCGGGCAGCACCCGCAGCCCCAGGCAGTGCTTCCCTCTGTAAACTCATCCGCGGACGTTCTCTCGCACATCACTGCGGCTGCACGTACCGTTCGCGTTCCAGTCTGGCCTCCCCTCGCGCCCTCCTATGCTACAGAGAGCCGGCACTCCGTGGCAGTCCCACGTACCACTCTGCCCCCAAAGCATTTTCTATGAGGCCACAGCATGGACCTGAAAAAACAGCACTCCATAACATTAAATCACTGCTTGGTGAACATCTGCGGGGACCAAGCGGTGGAAGCAACGTTTTCCTGTTAACAAACAGCGCTGCCATAGTGGCTGTCAGACAGCGGCTCACCTTTGCTTATGTAGATCTTTCTGAGCATGGCATGCAAGCTCTCATTCATCGCTGACAAAAACATATAGCAAACGGTGCCAACCAAGTTGAAGAGCAGTGCTTTGTAGCAGAGAATTTGCTGTGTCAAACAGCATTATTTTGCTCTTGCCATCTGTTGTAGCTTCCATGGAAATAAATAGGAGGCATTACTTTCAGAGCACCTTATGCGAATCAATAGGTCAGACCTGAACATTTTGTGTCCAAGTGTGAAGGCTCGCATGCAGCACAGCAAGGTTCTGGAAGTACTTACACAGGGCCTCTAACTTGAGATACAGAATTAGAGGTGACGGGAGCATGAGATTTCTGACTTGTGAATTTGGATCACGCCACAGTTCCTTCATGCCCGGCATTTAGTCACTAAATGCAACCTAACATCTTAACTGCTGTTCAGTCCTCAGCAGTCACACAGGTTGGAACTCAGCACAGGCTGAGGACACTAGGTGTAAGAGCACTGAATGGCACAGCTACTTAAGATGACCACAACTGCTGAGGAATGGCTATGTCACAAATATACAGAGCTCCACGATTTCGCTGCATCATTCTTAGCTGTGTGTGTTATAATGAAGCAGTGTTGTAATGCTTGGGGGACCTTGCACGTCTGTCCCCCTCCTTCAAAACTCTCATCTACCAGCGTTAGGGAAGTGGGACGGCTGCCAACCATTAAAGGGTTGCTCTGATGAATTAAACAGCCTCTCAGAGCTGGATGAATGACAGGTGTCATTATGAACAAGTACACGTCCACATACAGCCTTGTGATACAATGAAAACAGAACTGATGGCACAGCTTCTGTTGTGTGCAGTTTCTTAGGGGGGCCTGGGTAAGCAGTGGGGTAGCTTTAAGACTAAAACCTTTCACTACTGATGAGTGCTATGTAACTCATGAAAGTGCAAGAACTCATCAATGCATGTTAGGATTGCACTGTATGGATATGCTATTTAAATGCAATCTGTGCATCACATCAGCTAGATGCATTTACTTTAACTTCAGCAGGGTTCAGCTCCTACATTCAAAAAATTAATTACTCTTAGCACTGAAGAATCCCCACTGGTCAAGAGCTTTAGGCTGCAATAACCACCCCGAGTCATTCTTACCCACATGAACATGATGTGGGTCGAACTTGAGTTTTGGTGAGAGCAGCATAAAGGTTGAGAAATAAAACTGTCAGCAGAGCATACCTACCAGTGTTTTAACAAGTGGTATTTTAATGTGTTTGGAAATGGAAGAAGGTTTAGAAAAGAGAAAGAAGTTATTTAGGAAGCTTCTAAATCACAGGGGTTAAGGCATGCAATTTCAGGACAGCTAGAGTTTCAGCGTGGTATCACGAACAAGGGATTCAAGAGCTCAGTGAACACAATGGTTAACATGCCAAACATCTGTACCAGTTACTGTTGCCTAGCTTTGTTTATTGGTAAATCACTTTAGTAACCTGAATTCACAAAGAAGCAGTAAATAACAAAAACTACGGATAAACACAGGTTACACATGCAAATTCCTGTTCACATATCACATGTGCAGGTACATTAAGAGCACAGTTCTAAAAGATTCTTGACAAAACCAGATCAACAAAAACAGTTTTAAAATGCAGGTATGAAAAATTACATGTGAAGAATATAAAGATACTGCTTTTTTTTTTTTTTTAAGCTTTTTTTGTTTGTTTGTTTTTGTGTTTTACATTTCAGGACTCAAATGCTGCTTTTGAATATAGCAGAGGTATACGACAGCTGCAAGATTCAAGTAAAAGCAGGAGAGCTCGAGGAAATAATACTGGTCAGAGGAGAATGGGCATTTACTTTTCACTAAAAATACAAGGAATAGCTGAATAGGAAAGTCTATCAAGAGCTTAGGAAAAAAAAATCACAAAGTTGTAAAGCTGACTAATCACTAATTTTCCTACTGCTATATAACAACAATGACATTAAAAGAAACTGCAGTTCAACATTTAAAAATGCAACTTACATTTAAAGACTTTTCAAAAGTGAAATGCAATGACAGCCTTACACTCCAAATCAAGTACCCGCTAGGCTCAGACTGAAATACGGAATGTTCTAGATGAAATAAAAATACAGTGTTACTTTTTACTTTTTATTGAGAATGGAAAGATGAATTTTTGAAGCTTGAAAGTAGTAAATTTCACTTCAAGGAAATTTTCTTGCCATAGATGAGCTTTCCACAAGGATGCAAGACTTCTTCTTTAATAGCTCAGTGTCAAAATGAAAACTCGTTGCCATTCCCACATTAAGAACAAATTTTTTTCATTAACTTAACTGCTTATGCTTTTTGCTACAACACTGAACACATGAACAGACCTATAACGTCTACTGTATCTCACTAAAACAAAAAAAAGAATACAGTATTTCCATCTACTACTTGTACTGCTTTTAAAAAAAGATTAACATTAAGAACAAAGCCACTGTTTTCCTTACATCCATCCTTCTTTTTACGCTTCTTTCTTTTGCCTGTAGTCTTCTGCCATTTTATCCAGAATTTTCTGTTGAAAGAAATCAACCATATTTTGGATATATTCAGAGTTTCTCACAGTCACAACATTAAGACCATAAAGATCAACCCCATCTTCACCCTGTAAAAATCTATAAACATCGACAGCAAAGGTCCTAACAAACGAGACTGGCACTTCTCCAGGTGCAGAAATGAAGCAGAGCTCCTCTGAAGCACTACGTTACCATTCCATCACTGAGCACACAGCTCACCAGCAGCAGACACCTGAAGGGCACCGCTGCAAACATCTACTTGGCTTTCCCAACAGGCTGGCAAGCTAAGGGAGTTACTTCCACGTCACCATGGATTTATGACTGCAGCTGTACCACTTACCTGGTTGAAATTTGTTATCTCCTCTCTCTAGAGAAGGGAGATATCAGAACTTTGATGAATTTAGTATTGCTTTGACTCCCAGCCAGCAAAGTGCTTTGCCATTGTGAAATAAAAAGCTGCTTTTCCCTCTTCTCTCCCCAGGTCTAAAACACACACCACAATTACAAGGCCCTCTAGAGCAGCCCACTCTCTATTTGTGCCATAGAAAAAGCAAATCCAGTTTCATTTAAGTATCAAAGTCAGTAAATTGCTAACAAGTCTCAGGATCATTTGCCCCACTTCCCCATTTACACCAAGTCTTTAACAACCCCAAATCAGGTACCTCAAATGGGAGAAAAAAAAAAAGAAAAAAGAAAAAAAAAGCTATGGGTGATGGATGAGGTGGGTTGCTCTCACTACTGGATTCTGCATGGTAGCTGGTTTTTCCACCTACTCCTTGACAATGTTATTTACTTTGTGACATTTGATTCTGCCACCTGCCTTCTGAGTGCATAGCCTGTCCTTGTTTTTGGATTGCCTAGCATTGCACAGGAGAAAGCAAACGTTTCCAGGTGTGATACCACCTTCTTCCTTTCTCTAGGATCCATGGGCTTTGCTTTCAGCTCAGTAATTAACTGATAAGAAATCAAATGATGTGAATACTGCATTATTAGAGTCTAGTTTAGAACTTCCCTTTCTGGGAAGTGGTATTTAAAAGCAGCTCACAGTGCACAAAAATATAGCAGCAGCAGCAGCATTACCATTCATGCCATGCAATCATGTGATACCTCATCCAATTAGAAACTGTCAAACATGCTCACAAAATCAGAAGTTGCAAATATGAACTTTTAACAAAAAAAAAATATATAAGTTCAGCTTAAGGTCTGTTGACCAGGTAAAAATACTCTCAGAGGGCCAACTGGAGAAGATGTAAGTCACCAGTGTGCACTTCGTGCCACTAACATGAAGGCTGGCCTCTGCTCCAATCAGAAATGCCCTCTTTAATCCAAGCATACAAAAAAAAAAAATGCTGGAGCCCCTCTTTTGCAATGTGTATCCTGGGTACTTTTTTCAAAAGATGACGTTTTAGAGGTGTAGCTTGAGTCAGAAGTTATAGAATAAGCCAATTTCAGCTGCCTGGAAGCTTCTCATTCAGATCTATTCCCCAAGGAAAGAATCACGCCACTTAAAATGAACAAGTTTTTGCCTTACCTTCAACTTTTGATAATGAGGAAGGCTGCTGCAATGGGTCTTTTTTGCAACATCTTCATTTGTGTAGAACAGGGAACACAATTTGCAATAAAACCCTGTTTTGGGTACCACATAATTCACACCTAGAGAAGTAAACACCACAAAATAAACTAAGAGAACTACTCTACATCATTTTTTTTAATGTCATGTCATTTCAAGCTAAATCGTAAACCATAATCCACTTTACATTAAAAGCTGCTTTGTCTTCAGAAGTCTTTGGTTTATTTTACTCAAGCCAGGGGCCTACAATAATAGCTAAAAATGTGCAGGCTTTTATTTATTTATTTATTTTTAAATCAACCTTTCAGTTTAATGGTCCATTTTATTGATTCCTTCAAAAGAACTAACAGCGTTCTGAGATCAATTTGTGCGTTCTGAGCAGTTAGTATGGATCTAGGCTAACACCACTACTGTGATTTGTGCTATTAATTGAATTAGTGTTGCTAAAACATACCTCTTCCAATTTAATTTCTGCCTAAGGAAAGTGTTATGGAAAATTGTATGAAATGAAGGGGAAAAAAAAAGAATACTAGAGGTAGGAGAGGAATGGAGAAGAATGGAGAGCCCTAAAATGAACGGCTCAGAGGCAACACACTGCCAGAAATAAAAGCCAAATGAAATGAGAAATGCTACTGTGATGTACAGAGACATATTTGAAAGGACATGAAAACAGCCTTACCAACAGGAACGTTTGGCTGGTATGGCCCAATCCTAAATTCATCTGGAATTAGAGCTTTCTCTTGGGCATTCTTTGTTTCCTGCTCATCCTGGGTGTCTACATTTTCATGGGCACTTTTCTCAGGATCTTGCGCTGCTGTGGTCTCAGAAGCTTCAACAGCTTCAGCCTTCAGATTATCTTCAGTCTTGGTACCATTTTCTAACGTTTCATTTTCCTGCTCTGGCTCCTCAATCTTGTCTACTTTGATTTCTGCCAAACTATCGTCGTTTTTGGCAGCAGATTTTACTGCCAAACCCGACTTCCGAAGCTTCTGATGATCTGAGTCTTCTTCGTCACCAACCTCATCTAGAGTGACAAAGCCCTCCATGCTCCGCGGAAAGCCACCCACGTATCGCTGTTGAGAAAACGTTTTCCTTAAGTCACCTTACTCGGAACGGCCTCCCTCAATCCATCCTAAGCTCGCTTGTTTAAACATTACCAGACATGCAGAACTGTCACGGGTCCTTTAAAAAAGTACTCCGCTGTTCCAGAGTCAGGTGTTCAATTTGGAAAGAAAATTCTAGCACTGCGAGTGTCCAATGTTTTATCACATTTGTCTTGATAATCTTTTTTTAACATCTGTTACTTTGAAAGTCCCTCTAACGTTACATTTTTTTAATTAAGTGAATGTCATTTTGGAACGCAGTTTTTACTTGAAATAATCCCATAAGATCCTCAAACTCAAGCTACATGAAAGGCAGAATCTTACCAGAATCATCATACACGCACTAATAGTACGGAAGTATGAAAGTTCATAAATAGGAACGCTAAGAGCTCTCTTTCAAGCAGTGGAAAGCTTGGAGCTTCCCCATTAAAAACAAACAAGAAGCCTGTGAAGGTCTCGTAAAAGCCAGCTCCGTGAATGGACAGTGGAACTGACTGAAATCAGAGTTTTTGCAACATTCCTACTGATATAGAGACATTACTTTTCCCCCTAATTAACAGCAATCATGAATAATAGAGAGAGAAGCAGCATTAGCTTTCTATCTGTGCTCTAGGAGTTCAGTTCTTCAAGGAAAGAGTGTGTGTTTTGAGATGCCTTGTGCTGACATACAGCCACGTGACAAGAAACAGCCACTGCCACTTACATGGGCAACATTAACCTCAGCACCGGGCAGCTACCTTCCTGACAGGAGGATTCCCCAGGCCTGAAAACAATGCACACTGCATTCATTTAAAAGCAGGAAACGTGCCTTCCCCATCCCACCCTCCCCTTCCTACCAAAAAGGAAAAAATAACCAAATAACATTCCAGTCAATAATGTTTTACAGAACATTTTGCATCCTACTCCACATTACCAAGTACGATTTAAAAAAAGAAAAAAAGCAGCTGGTAGGACAAACTATGAGAGTATGATCATCTGGTGAGAAAAATTAAGTTCACTGCAAGAAGCACATAACTGCCCAGACCATAAAACTACACTTTTTTTTTTACATCTCAGTGGGAAATGGCCTCGGCTAACCCAAATGGACTTGCCTGCCTTGGTGGCTCAGCATAATTAGCAGACACTCATGCAATGTTGTTCAAGACTAAAACAGCCTCAAGTCTCTTATGATCTACCCAACCATATGTCACTGTTCTGCTCAGTACTCAAAAGAATAATTACAGACAGGCTGTCAGGGGGAAATAGCTCCTGGCTGCTTAACGTTAGTTAAGAGGGGAGCAAAGACAGGTAAGAAAAACCCCAGGAAATAACATGGGTGGAAATGTTCGAGTTAGGGGCTTCTGTCAAAAAATGGAAACACTCATTTATAACGGATTTCATGTGCAAGAGGCATCCAATGGGATCTTCTTTCTTCATAGAAGCTTTTACACCTGTTGTGATTCTGTTCAAACAGCTGTGACATGCACATGCTTTAAAAAACCCACAGAAAAAGATCTGAAATAGGATACTGTGGTGTACTACTCAACTTAAAGAGTTTTCTAGACTCAAGTAGCTTGCAGTATGATTACCTTTTTAAGTTTTTTCTTTGCTGCTGGATTGGCCACAACATTTCCCTCGGTTTTTACGGTCACATCATCAGCTGGGTCCTTTTTTTCTTCAGTAGTCACATCAGTTAAATTGGCAACATCCGCATCATCTCCTGCTGAGCTGCCACTTTCCAACAGTGCTGCTGCTTCCTCCTCATCCACTAGGAGCTCATCCTCGGATTCAAGGAGCAAACTAGGCTCATCTTGGTCTGCCTGCTCACTGCTTTTAGTGCCCGATGGCTCAGCAGTATCATCTTGCTTCTCCTCTTTTGCTTTATCTTCTACGCTGCCACTTTCTGGTTTCTGAGCAGCATCAGTCTTAGACTTCTTATCACTTGGAGAGTCTTTACTGTCTGGAGAGTATGTTCTCTTTCTGTAAAGAAAGAACACTTGTTTGAATCTGAAGAGCCTCCAGAAATGAGAAAACAAACAAACAAACAAACAGCAGGCTTAGCACTTCTAGACAAGCCTGAGAACTGTGTTTGTTTAGCTGAGAAAGCGGAAGCTTGATGGAAACAGAATACCATTCTTCGAGCATGCAAGAGGCTGCTGCAAGGAGGAGCTGTCCTTACAAGACAGGACAACTGCTCAGGGGTTTAAACTGCAGGAAGGCAAGGATAATTAAGGACTGCAGCACATTTCCTGAGCAGCCTGGGGAGGCTGTGAAATCTCTCTCATTAAGGGAAAAGGAGAGGTACCATATTAAAAACAGTTAATCTTAGCACACAAACAACATGATCATCTCAGAGCTTGCCAGACTTCCTTTGTCCAACTTCTATGCTTTGAGTAAGGTATTTTCATATTTCCTTTTAAACAATGATGTTTTAAGAGTAGGCAGTTACCTAGTTTTATCCTTTTTCAGAAGTTCAACTCCTTTGTTTGGAATCTAAAATTAAAAGAAGAAAAGTCTTAAGTCACAGCAAAGTATCATTGACAGAAGTGCTGAAACACTGTTCTGTCTGGTCTGAGTTAATACAGGCAAGCACTACCAATTAAATTTATCCAAGTACTCTTCTACAATGCCCAGATAGCATAGACGAACTGCTAAATTGTTACAGTACCTCACTGATCTAGAAACCCCGTCTGTCTTCACCAAAACTCTATTATTCAGCACAAAAAGAGGACAGACTGCTTCAGAAGATCATACACAGAATCTCTTGTTTATATGCTGATTCAGCATGCTGCAAGCAGCAGTCCAAGTCAGCCAGTCTAACCTTTCCACTGCCATTAGGAGAGGGCTACACAGCAAGCTGAACACTCACAACACTTTGCTTATTTTAGGAGTTACTGAGTAGGAAATTCCACTTCTCCCGTGTTAGTAACGCACAAGTTGATGCGCTGGCTGAGCATCTGAGTTTGTCACAGCATTCATTTTTTGGTGCAGTCATATGCGACAGTAAGACTTCTCCATACTGCACAAGAAAGAGCCCTTATTTAAACATGCTGTTAATCAGACAGCTTGACAAAGCCTTGTAATACCTAGTTCTACCACCGAGCCTGCCGTTCTAAAAATCACAGATCGTTTGCAGAGAAGGATGAGAAAAATGACATGAGAGAATGTTTTAACAGAAGGTTTAGTTAAGAGCTACACGGATTACTTGGAAATTTGATTTTTATTTTTTCCATCTGAAAGGAGAACCCTTCATTCTGTTGTACACCTCAGAACACCACACTCCTGCTATGTACCACTTAAGTAGAAAGAAATTATTATAATGAATTTTCAAAGTTGCACTGAATTCTTGAGAAGCAAGAGGTGTCTTCTACTCACTTTACACCTCCACCTACAACTAGAAAGCAGTGTGCAGCTAAGAAAATACAACTTACCCTTAACACCAATTTCTTGTATTTTTCAGATAGATCCACTTTCACACATCTGCCTTGGAACCAAAGAGCTTTGTTGGCACAGTGCTCAACCATGGCTAAAGCATCTTCTCTGGTCTCCATTTCAATGAAGGCCTGAAAAGATTGAAGTACACATCATAAATTACGACAAAATACACAACGCTTCCACTGGCAAAGCTATTCAACTTAAAACATAGCATTTCAAAAGGCTGAAACCAAATTATGAGATGTGGCTCTATCCAAGCCCTCCATACTAGCTGCACATCTTAGTATTTGCTGAAGCGTTCTACATAACCTTGCTTTTGAATTCAGTAACATCTGCCCTCCAGAAAGTTTATAAATTAAATATCAGGTATTTAAGTAATCTGGAAAAAAAAAAGTTTCCAGTGAGTGAAATACAATTCAACCAAAAAAGCACCCCTTTCATTTACTTGGTGCTGAAGTGTCTGGGAGTTTTGAGGTACTGAAGAAGTTGTAATTCTGTCCCAGACTTCTCTTTAATAAAATAAAATAAAAATAAAATAAAAAAAAAGCAGACATTGGCCTAGAAAAAGAAGTCCTGCTTTGTGAGGGGCCCCTCCATGAACCAAGCCTACACAATACATTTGCCAAACAAGCTTTTAAAAAAGCACATCATCTGCAGATAGAAGAAAGCTGCTTCTGCACCAAACAGAGCGAGGCTCTTCTGTTTCTCCAGTGCAGTAAGGTTAGGGAGCACATCTTCGAGGTCATACAACAGATTCTAATCATTTATTACTCCATAACAAGAGTGTGGCATTTTGGAATTCAAGGACTCATCTCTAGAAAAACAAAACAGTAATTTCCTATCTAACTGAAGGTGATAAGAACAACCAGGAAAGTTCCAAACATCTTTTCAGCTTTGCTAAATATTTAAAATTCTTGTGTACACGTGGAGGTCATACACACAAAGAGTTTTACTACAGGTGTGCAAAACAATATCTTCTTTTCGAGAGCCACGGGACTGCTTCTGCCTAAAGAATGAATGCTGAAGTGAAAGAAATGTGTAACAGTAGAAGATGGTAATTAATGTTTCACTGGCACTGTTTCTTTAGCCTTAAAAAGAGTTCAAAATGCCCTGAGATACGCATGAAGTCTGAACACTAAACATTCTTGACAGCTAAGGTCTGTTTTTACTTCGTCTTTTTTCCTTTCTCTTTTTTTAAAGCAGTTCACATTACAGTGATGTTACACAGTGAGATAAACAGCACATCACCCACACAACATCCGTATCTATGCTACAAAAGCAGCCTACAAACACATCCACTCTGTCACACGTGCTAAGTTCCTGTGAGCAGTTACCTGACTCTTCATCCTCATGAGTATGTAGTTCTTAATCTTCCCGTACGGCTCCGCCAGTTTGAGCACTGCGTTATCAGAGTACCCCGAGTGAGGTAAATTGCTGAGGTGAATCACACGACCAAGTTCTGGTTTTGGCGGCTCCGTTTTTTGGTCAGGTTTACCTTCAGGTTTCTAAAATTAAAGAGGGAATGAATTGTTTAGAGCAGATACTGTATGAAGCATACTAACATTATACCACTTAGAGCAAGTATGTAAATGATAGCCCTTGAATAACCTGATATAGCTGAGAATGACGTACAGTAACAATATAAATGTAAAGGCCTGGTAACAATCACTGCTTCCGACTGAAATAGCATTAAACAAGCAGAAATATTTCACCTTTATTCTTTTGTACTTCTGTGACAAGTGGACTCTGACTGGTTTGCCAAATACCAGCGCAGGGGTTGTTGAGTAGTACTCCACTGCAGCCTGAGCATCTTCAGTGGTCGACATTTCAATAAATGCCTGAAAACATATAGAGAGAGATTAAGCACCACACTTTGAAGAAATTGTTATTTTTGTTTAAGCTCTCAAGGTCTTCTTTGCTTCCTCAAAAATGTCTATATCAAAACCAAGAATTGCCTTCTGGCTGTAACACTGACTGGCCCACAGAACTCAGCATGAATTTCACATAATTCACGTGAACAAACAGAACCATTTTAGATTTGGATTCAGAACATTCAATCGCTTCCTGCACTCCTTTCACGCTTTTTCACCTCTGTGAAAGTACACTGGCTTTTTCCTCCCTTCAAAATGTGACACTGTATAAACCAAGACCAAGTTTTCAAAGATATTAAAACACAAATTGAATTTGTAAACAGTGCATTTTCAAGAAAGCTGGAAATCATCAGCCAGAAGGATTCTTCACTATATTCCAGTTGAAATGCAGTGCTACAGTATTTGTAAGAAGAGACCCTTCCCTTCACACGTGAGCTTGGTGATGTGCAATCTTTCTCTGCAGCCAAACACATCCTCAGACAGTAAGCACACCAAAGAAACCAAGCAGTTCCAACAGCACTAATGAAGGGCCTCATCTTACCTCGTTGATTTTGTTCAGAATCAGGTGATTTGTAATGATTCCAAATGGTTCAACAAGCTGAAGCAATTGGTATCTCAAGTTCTTCCCCCTCTGGAAATCCATGATGTGAACAACTCTGCTCGTTTCCTATTGAAGACAAAGTACACATATTATATACAAATCATGGACCAACTAATCTTAAAATAAAATCTTTCAGGGATCTGTTCTTATTATTAATAATTTAAAAAAAAAGTCTTAATTAGTAATCAAAACTAGACACACAGAAGAGACACAAAATCTCCAAGGGTTCTCAGAGGAAGATGCCTGCTGTGCCAGTTGTACAGAAAGGAGATCACCTCTTATCTTCTTCGTAAGAGAACATGCAGAGTTTACACGTTTTTGAAACAAACATTTTGTAGAGTATCTGGCAAAATGAAACAACAGCCTCATCCCAAGGCTCCAGAATTTCTGCACAAATAAATCTCAGTCTCTCAGTATTTTGAAAACACTCCATTCATTAAAAAAAATCCAAAAACCAATACATCTTATTAAAAAAAGAAGGGTATTTGCATACAAATACTTATGCCCTTCAACGATTTTAAGTGCATGTAATACTAACCACTCTGCCTTTCTGCATGTGTCTCGGTCCTTGCATATTTCCATTTCCAGCTCCTTCAAGGAATCAAAAAAAAAAAAAAAAAAAAAAAGCAAGCTTAGTTCAACTCACAAAGCTGCTATTAACATGCTGCTTCTGCTTCCTCACAAGTTCTGAAGAGAACTTGCAATACTAAAACAGAAGTACATCACACTTTAAAAGGCCATTTCAGTAGCATTACTAATTGATAAATGATATTACTAAGCCTAAAAAGGCCGTTAATCTCGCATGTTGCAAAAATCAAGTTTGAGATGTACTGAAAAGTCTACAATGATACTGTAATGACATTAACTACTAAAGCATTCATTGTTCAAAGATTCCTTTAAAGCACCTGAAAGATGTTCAATCAGTCAGAATTAGGTAAATTAATTCACTTTGCTTTTTACACACTCAAGTCATGCACAAAGTAAACAATAACAACTTCAGGTGAGAACCTGATTTTTATCCTGCCTTCCCGGGAAGATAAGGCTCCCAAATCTATTACTCTATTACTATTACATTTCAAATTAGTTCAGGGAAAAAAGCCTGAAGACATTGAATTGTTGCAAGTTTCCCAAAAATCCACCACCAAAAAGGTAGCAAACCAGATGTACAACAGATTGCTACACAGGAAAGTATGTAAGATCCCAAAGCACGTGTTGGCTGATTAATCCAACAGCTGAAAAAAGAAACCCAGAATAACCTGCCCAGTAGTTGGGAGAGGGGAGAAAGGTGAAAGCATGGAAACAAAGTATTTATGGTGTAGAACATAAGTGAAAGAATTTAGTTCCACCCCTCTGATAAGTGAGAGTATTGCTTTGTAGTTCTAAAACAAAGACCAGAAATCAAAACAAGAAAAAAATAATCAAGAACTCAAGCCTGGCAGAAGCAGGGGATTTTGTTTGTTTTTCAAATAGAAGCAACTAAAATCCTGAGCATAATGAGTGGAACAGCTGGCACTACTGCTGGGACCACATGCTAACTACTACTGAAATATCTTGATCTCATATAAAACTTCAGGAACAGAGGTGACTGAAGTCCAGTAATTCCCAAGGAGATGTTTCAGAAAAGGACATCCAGTCTGGTGCCTGCCAGCATTACCTCTTGGCCCAACAGGAGGCCCTCCCAGGTGGAATGGAGGTGGGGGAGGTCCCAGAATTCCTGGTGCAGGGTTTGTGGACTGCTGCAACATAAAGGGATCGCCCCTACAAAAAGGGGAAAAAAAAATCAGAACAAAAACTGTGAAGCCTTTTTCCTCCAACCACCCAATTCCTGATGCGTATCCAAGCACAAATCAACTTGAGCTGCTTTCACTCCTGCTCATCATCTAGTACAAACAATAGGGAGTTACTCTTTTAAAGAAGGGATGTTATTCCTTATTAAATGTTAAAAAAAGCCTCAAATAATAATAATAATCTTTAAAAATATTTTAAAGCATTTAGATTAAACAGCAGCCCCAACTATGCAGCTTTGTTCAGTACTATACTGCTTAAACCAGCAGAAGAATAGCACACCTCCTGTCCAGCATTCATTACTTACATTCCATGTCCTGAATCACTGTCAGGGTTCCATTCTGGATATCTTAAAAAGAAAACAAACAAACAAACAAGGAATAAAGGTAAGAAAAATCCAATCTCACGACATGGTCATTTTTATACCTGTTTTCATACAGGCTGCAATACTTTATATGTCACATCAACAGCAGTATCCAATTGCAAAAGGGAGTGCTAGTCTTTGAGAAACTGCATTCAAAGGGACATGGCTGATGATTTACACTATAATTCACACAGAACGTTTGTTTTAATGTATATATAGGCACAAACCCAATTAGTAAAAAATAAAAATCCAAGTTGCAGCAGATTTGCAAGTGATCGGATGCAAACAAACGGCCTCAAGGTGCAGCAGGGCTGAGCCTGGGCACCAGGATGCTCCTTCACAGGAGGGCAGTGCAGCATCAGAATGGGCTGCACACGGAGGTGCAGTCCCCGCCCTCAGAGGGATTTAAGACGTCAGCAGCACTCAGAATTAAAACCCCAGCACTCCCATGTCCTGAAAACGCACTCAAGTAGCATATCTTTATTCCCTGCAACACAGCATGTTTGTCTGAGTTTGCTCTGAGCAGTTGCTCTGACAGTTGGTTACTTATACTGCCCTCACACCACGAGAATGTTTACTGTACTTCAGATTCATACATTTCCAGCAGCAGCTGACAGCGCCGGCCGTGAGTCGCTCCATTGATATGGTGATTCCACTCCTGCAGCAAAGTAAATAACTACAAGTTAAAAGCCACACAGGGCAAGCTATTTCTAACATCACACTGCTGTAGTGTACTATCTCCTTTTCTGAAGTATCTAGGATTAACGGATAGATATTGAGATGCTGTTTTAGTGTTCTGAAGACACACTGAAACTGGAGCTACTTCTCAACCCCTGCCTTGGGTGGAAAGGTATCAGGTGAAAGATGCCCTGCAGTCTTTGGGCTTGCTCCTGCCTCAAACATGTGAAGCTTGCAGGGGTAACTGCGACAGCTTACACGTGTACTGCTGCCATTCCGACTTGCACAAGTACGTGCTGAGACTTTTCATATTTATTTTTATATTTTTTGTTTTTTAGTAATTTCAGAATTTCCTCTACTCTCTCTGCTTCATTCCTCAGATTTTCAAAGATTAACGCGGACTACAGATCCAAGTTTTCAAAACCAAGAAGGAACCAAGAAACTGCAAGGAATTCAGAAAGGAAAGGCTATAGGAAACGAAAGTGCATAGCTAGGACAAACTACAACTACACATGTCAAATATAAAAATTTATGAGCATTTCAGGGGAACAGTCAAGAAAAATGGGGGATCTAATCAGGATGATACAAAGGAGGAATAATGGGACTACATCGGATGGATTACCTTAGCATCACAGTGAAGTTGATAGTGGAAATATCCATCGCATATAGAGCAAGAGCTGGGAGGCGTCAGCAGCATGAAGGGTAACCATGCAATCACTGAAGCTAAAGAAGAACCAGCACCTCGGCCAAGAAAGTGCCTTAGCTGTACCCTCCAGGCTGCCTGAGCTCTTCTCCTCCTACTAGCAGCTTTACATTAGCTAGAGGGTCATTGGTGTCTAAGAAATTTAAAATTCCTTCTGGTTCTGGCCTTAACATTAGAAAGGAATGAAGCTTTCTACTTCTCTGCATATTACCCTGGTTATGAAAGGAGTTCACCTCCCTTTATCTATGTCAAGACCAGAGAAGGCACAGGGACTCCTCAGAGCCTGACCATCAAACCCCAGCATCCTTACAACAGCAGCTCTAGCATGTGCTGGACTCACAGTGACAGAACTTAAGTTTCACTGCTACACAGCACAGCCTTACTTCCAACCTGCTGCTGCTCAGCAAAACAGGGACCAGCAGCAGGGGATGGGGCAGGACGGCTCTACGTCCACAGGGAACAACATAGGGGAAAGTAATTAGATCTTCAAGGGGCACAGTTTAAAACTGACTGTTTTACTGCACTGACTGACTGTTTTATGCAACTTTTATTTAGGCATTTATCTGCTCAGTGCTGGCAAACCATCTCCCAGGCCCTGGCCTTCCCTGCTTTTTTTGCTTCCACCACACTACAGCCCTGCTCCCACTGCAGAGAGGCATGCTGTATTATTACACTCCATGACACACAGAAGAGAACATGGAGCAGGATGTAGTTTTTGCTTTTAAAATCAAGGTGTAAAATGAGCACTTTCTTGTCAGCCACACAAGATGTAGGCTCTGCAACCATAAATCAGCAAATACGCTTGCAATCAGGATGCAAACAGAAGCCACAAAGCCCCACGAGCAAGCCTGCTCTCTGTGAAATACTCCCTACTTTAAAGCAAAGGTTCTCCAGATTTAAAGCCAATAGCAAGCTTTAGTGCCATGATACAGAAAGCAGCTCTTCTAACACTAACAGCCTTCTGAATTCAGCTGCACAATGCGTGAAGCCTCAGTGGCCAATTCTAAAGAGTAACACACCTTTGAAGCTGTCCTAACATGCACTTGAAGATTATTATAAACTGACATTGAAGCTATCCGCAAACTAAAGAAAAAAACAAAAAAAAAAAAAAAAAAGGAGGGGAGAGACCTGATGTATAAAGCAGGGCTTGTCCCCCCCCAGGGAAAGCTTTCAGAACAACAGTGGCTCAACTATGTTATTAAGTTTTTATTAAATACAGTTCTTAATCTACACAAAGCTTCACTCCCTCCCCGTACCCACTCTGAGGTGCCACCTGTCTGAGGTTTCGGGGCCCTAGGTATTTACAGACACTAATTAATTCTGGACGTTCATGTTAAGCTAAAGAAATTCTCAATCAACTTTATTAAAACGGAGATTACTTTTCCCTCAACTGATGCAAGCAAGAGGACATGCTGTTCTCTAGAAAAGAAGGCCAAACTTAAGCACCTAATTTTAGATACTGCTTTATTAGGGACACAGCCATGTTTCCCCTTTGAGATATATCACAGTTCCAAGTATTCAACCTCCAAATTCATCTGCTCATATTGCACCAACCTCTTTGTTTGCAGGGAAAGCAGTCCCCATGCATTTAACACCCCCTTCTTGACAAGGGGATCAAGATGGACAAAATGCCTGAAAAACCAGGGCTAAGCTTACTTCCTAATTAGATAAAACACACTGGATCAGAATCTGTACGCAACAAATTAATGAAGCAATTGAACAGCACTAGAAGAGAAAAAGGAGGACTATCCTGCTGGGCTGAACTCTACCAAGGGTAGCTGTCTGCCTCCTTGGGCCAAAGCAGATACACTGCACTATCATACACTAGTAGTGTAGTTTTATATGCTGTAGTTTTTTTTATCTGGGGTTGGGAAAGTGAGATTTTGATATTATAGTAGTAAGTTTATATTGTCCTAGCTAAGAAAAGCATTCCCTTTCTGCTTTCCATACGTTCTGGTTCAAATCAGATTACTTCAAAAGTTCCGTTTGATTTAATTTTTGTGGGAGATAACAGAATAGCAAACTCTGTAATGTTAGGTATGCAAAGTGGAGGAAAGAAGGAGAGAAAGAGAAAAAATCCGTAACACGATTTCTGAAACAGAAACAAAACCCAAACTTGGGTCGTAAGAAACAGAAGATCCAATCTCCAACATTTAGTGGTGTTCTCAGCAGCTCAAGCCAAAGGTGTTACTAAAAAAGATGGGTTTGCTGCCATAGAAGGAGTCAGTCACTTAAGTTGCACTGTCAAAAGAATTTGGTCTTTCTTGTACTTGAGAAGATACTTCAGGTTGGATAGCCTTTATTTAAGCAGACCTTCACACCAAAGCAAACAAAGAATAAACGCCAAAAAGAACCCTACTTACAGGAGTACTGGTTGCCATCTCCAAGGGCCTCAGAAGCTTATGTTCTCAATCTAACCAAATGAAGTCCTTTTTACACACCTGAGTGTGGCATTTCAACTGTTCATATTCAAACCTTTTTCAAAAATGAACGTCTTGAAAGCATGGAGACAAGAAACCCAGACTGCTGCGATTAATTTGTATAAAGTAATTAAAGCAAAACAAGTTTGTAAAGTGTCAGATCAATTGGAGTAGTACAGCACGTGCTCTAAAGCATCTTGATCACCTCCCGGCAGGGACAGGGCAATTCACACGTGTCAACAAGATCAGATGTATAGAAGCAGCACTTTGAGAGGTAACTGTAAAGAAACGGTTAGTAACAGTAATTCCACATGGTACCAATTTCACAGCAATGGCACGTACTACATTTTCAATTGAAGGCTAATAAGCCACTAATTACGACAAGAGGGGCGCTGTATTTGCCAATTAGCCAATTTAATTGCCTAGCATCCTGAAAAACAGCAAGATGAGTCAAATTGGAAAAGCTGAAAGTGAGAAGGCTCTGAAAACACCATCTGAATAACTGAATAAACAGGGCATTTTGAGTCAAGTGCTACCGCTGCAGAGAGCTGAACCACTCGTGGATAAACTAAGAGGGAAGTCTCAGCGTAACTGAACATACCCGAAGACCCACTCTACTTGCGAGCCAAGTAAAGAACACTACGAGGAACACAGAGCAGATACTGCAGCAGCAGACTGATTGCTGGGAGAGTCTACAGGGATAGATGCAACATGGGACAATAAAAAGTGAGTCTGAAGTGTCTAAGAAAGTTGTGAAAAAGGAGAAAAATGACGACAAATTTCAGCCATAGTATGAGATAGAGTGTTAAAGTGAAATTAAAAAGGCAAGAATGAGCTAATCTAAAACGTGACTTATTTTCATTTATTTACTTTTAAACTTTTGCAAATAAGTTCCAGGGCTCTACATTAACTCGTTCCTTTTGGACAGGGAAAAAGCAGAACTGTGCAAGAACGCATCTTAACTACATATAAATCAGCAATCAAGATAGATGTGGAGGAGAGCTGAAACTAGCTTCCTGAAGGGCACAGTAGATACACTGCAAAAAAACCCAAACCAACAAAAAAACCCACCAAAAATCTGCTTAAATGCTGGATGTTTGTGGTTAAGAGAACATGTAGATGTAAAATACAAATAAGATATTCCAGTAGATGATAGCTGTTGGACTGGAAGTTAAGCAATCTGGGCAAACAAAATACATTAATGTAAAGCCCTGGTTTACAACGTTTGTTAACAATTACTTGTAAATAAACCAAGTGCCTTTTTCACTCTCAAACCAACTTTCAGATCATTTCAAAAGCAACCAGGCTATAGAAATAATTAAAGAAATAGGTAAAAACAGAACAGATACTACAACGTAAAGGAAAATAGAAGTATCTGGTGCGTAACTCACCTTATTAGAATGAACTGGCATATCACATATAGAGCACAGATGGGGATAACCCTTCGGTAAGAATCCATGGAAGTCTTCAATATTGCTATTTGGAGGAGCACCTCTCTTTTTCTCAAAGAGAGATCTCTCGGGACCAGGGCCACGACCCATTCTCTCATACTCACTGTCAAATTTATGATAGTTATGCGAAGTCTCACCATAGAAAGATTCATCCCTACACCTTTCTCCATCTCTCAATCTGTCATCTTCATAATCCATTCTGTCATAATAACCAGATTCTTGAGAACGACTTCCATGGTCATAGTCAACTACCGGGTTGAGACTAGGACCACGATCATCAAAGCTATCTCTTCTAAAATGCCTTTTTTCTTCCCAATCATCCCTAGGTACTCTGTACGGTGGTTCCCGTGTGGATGATCTGCCATCTCTACCATAACCTTCTTCAGCTCTCCTCCTTTTAAGTTGTAGAAGGATCTGAGGCAAGTTTTCAGGAGTAATCTTGTCCTCGGGATAGCGACTCAGTTCATCTAAGTCTCTAGAGGACAGACCAAAGCTGGCCAAAATATTAGTGGCCTGGTCTGCATCTCCACGGTGCTGAGAAGACAAAGGGAGCGGACCTCTACTTCCAATGTTAAATATAGACTGCAAATTATGGGAAGAGGTACTACCAGAAGACAGTGCACTATGAGATCCTTGTTGGTTCAATGAAGAACTCATTCCAAGATTCATTAAGCTAGCAAGGCGTGCAGTACCCTGGTTCATCCTTCCAAGAGATGCTGGCATATTTAAAGACTGGGTAGCAGCAGCAAGAAGGCCTATTCCTGCAGAGAGCTCACGCCCATGACCTTGCGAATCCCTACTCAGAGATGACTGCTGGAATGACTTGGACATTGTAGAACTATAGTTTGTCTACTTTACGGATCAAAATCTTTGTTTGTTTGTTTGGTTTGCTTTAAGATGGCTGAAAAGAAAGCTCACACTAGAAAGCTAGGCAAACTTCACTTCGAAAATGGTAACGCCAAGAAAGAGGATCAATAATGACTGCAGATCTTCTTCAAGCTGAGAAACACCAGACAATTCTGTAGAAAAACAAGCAGTTTTAGTCATAAATCCCTTTAAACAGATGCAGTTTTAAACTTATGCATCATGTCGATCTAAAACATTAAAGATCTCAATCTTATAAGGCTTTCATTATATAATAAAACAGATACAAGATGTACCCAGAACCTACATATATTGTTTCAGATAAAAACACAGCAGTTTCCTGTACATACTACCACTCTTCTACAAAAAAAAAACAACAAAAACAAACAAACCAAACAACTGTTTTCTTATTGAAGACAAGTGAATTTGAGAAGTTTGGGATGTCTGAAAGCATCTAAAGTTTACTAGCACATGAGCCCTGACCTCTGTTTTATGGTTTTGTTTATAACCTGCACTGCTGCACTACACTGCACTCTGAGAAGACCATAAAAAAAACCTTCAGTGCACAGAATCCAAGATGACTTTGGCATATAACACATACTTGAAAATGAAACCTATACCATCACAGAATAGGACGAAAGGAAGTTAAAAGTAATTGAAGTTTGGGTAACAAGTTTCTGCTGTAAGATCTGGTAAACAAGACCAACCACAATATTTCAATCTTTATGCAGTTAAAAAAAAATCACATTACTGATGTGAAGATAGATGTGAACAAGAGAAACAAGTTTCACATTTTGCAGGAAGTAAATAAGACCTCTTGCTCAAATTGCAGTTACACAGATAGCAGCACATAGGAAGCGAATCTTTACTGTGTTATATTGCAGCTGTGACATCAGCCTGTACCTTCAGACCTCAAGCTAAACAAGGTCAGGCTTAGTTCTGGGCTGGGAGCCCAAGGAAAACCTGCAGAAAGAGACCCTGGGAGTCAGTCGATGGCACTCCGCCCCAGCCAGCCCTGCCAGGCAGCAGCAGCCACAGCTCCCAGTGGCACACTGCTGCTCTGGTTCGCTCCTGGCGCTTCTGACACTGGGACACACGTGGCAGTTAAAGATCCTAAGCCAGCACTAAGGAGAGATGCTTACCTGCCCAATGTCCCACAGACACCCTAACCTCGTGCTTAAAACCCTGACTTAACTGCACTTACTCTAAGGTTTGTAACAGTAATGGGTATCTTTTGGAAGTATTATTTTTTAATGCAGAGCAGAAATAAGCTGTAATACTTTTCTCCCACACTCCTTCGGCCTTGGGATATATACACAAAATACAAAGCAACTTGACACACATGAAAGCATTCCACAGGGGACACGCTGATCTTGCACCCCAGTGCAGCAAAGTCCTTTCAAATCTCTGCAGACATTTTGCTTTTGCACTGCTACTCAGCTATTTATGGCTTGCAGAGGAAGCAGGCAGAAACTGCACAGCTCCCAACAAAACCAGCTTCTAAGAACAGGCACGTTTAGGGAGGAATGGAAAGGACAAAATGAAAGCAAAGACTTTTCTCTGAAGAGTCCAGTTGTGCAGAAGGCAACTTCTCTTGCACTGGAAACAAGAAAAAAGTTCAGGGTTACACGTGTGCCTGTACCCCAGCTGCCTCCTCGGATCAGAGCCCCCTTTCAGCATGGCACAAAGCCTTTCCACTTTTTTCTTGTTAAGCTGTAAAGTACTTCCCATTTCCTCCTCATATTACATGCAAAAGTAGCAGTATTACAAATGACACTTCCATGGAGAAAAATACTACAAGAGAAACACAGTGTGCCCAAGATTCCAGCTCTGGAAAGTAACCACACAAACTCCTGTGCATTTTGTTGTTGGTACATTTAAACTTGTCTTTCACCTGCGCCTTTAAAATCCACATATTTTGGAGTTGCTGAGACTGAGAAACATGGGATGAAAAGGTCTGATAGTATCTGAGGCAGAAGACACAAAAGCACTGCAGAAAGCTGCAGACGGAAACGAGAGCAGGGAGGGCAGAGGCAAATGCTGAGCAGTATCCAGGACAGGCTGAACATGCTGAGCACTGCTGAAAGTACTTAAGAACTGATACAAAAAAAAATTAAAATCGAGAATCCTTCGAATGAGAAAACACTCATATGCATCTGGTGTCACATTTTGGCTCACATACAGCTGGTACTGTTCAAACAGTGCACACAGAAATGGGGTGAGCACTGTAAAAACTTCCTTCTCTTTCTTCCACGCACTCAGAACAGTGTGAATGCGAACTGGAGTTTCTTCATCAAGTCAGGTGCTGCACAGAGCTTTACAAAGCAGGCCCTCCCAGCATGCAGCCACGCGGCCAGGAAAGGCACGGCAGGTCCTGCTCTTAAAGGACTCGATTTCGCTCCATCAGGAAAGTTCTCCACTTTCCAAAATAACCCTCTCTTTGAACAGATGCTCGCTAATCCTCTGGTCACCATTTTCAATCGGGAGCTCATTGTCTGCTGCTTTGCAGAGATTAGCAGAGGACAAAACGCAGCAGCGCAGCAAAGCCTCGCTGGGGCTCGGAGCACAGGGCTGCACAGCCACACCATGCTGCCACAAAGCCCTGCAGAAGGAAGAAACAAGCAAGAGAGAAATAAAAACAGGAAGATGAGGGGACAATGAGACGAAGAAACAGAGACAATCTTATGGAAAAGCACAAAGAACAGTAGGACGCCTGCGTGCTGGTAAGATCCTGTCCTTAGCAGCTGGTGTGCTGAGCTGCCCCACGCCTCGTCGGGAAAATCAGCACTGTCCTTAGTGAAATTCACGTGGGTTATTTATCCAGAGTTAAACACTTGTGAGATACATCACTACTCCAGCATATCATCCTCCTTACCTCTGCTGCACTCTACACATAAACACTCCCATTTGTCCAGACCTGGATTAGACAACAAATTAAGGAGGGGGAAGAACTCTAAAAACTGAAGAACTTTAACTCCCACGTGGTCAGGTTTGTGCACTGGCTGCTGATGCACGACTTCACGTCAGCATCCAACAGAGACAAGCTCTCAGCAGCTGAGGTCTGCTGGCTTTTAAGCAAGTGTGCCATCAACTGAGTCAACAAGATGAGTACAACTGAACAAAGCCATCTACAGATCCAGATATGATTTGGCTCAGTTGGAAGTGCTGTGCTAATCGTTCTTCACGTAATTTCAGCTACTCCAGGAACAGACAGGTTTTCAAATATAGGTTTTTTTAAGATCTGTGGTCAGAAATTTGGATATAGCAGGATTTGAAAACACATCACATGAAGCTATCTTGGAGTAAGTTTAAAGCCAAAATGTTAATCTGTTGATTTCCAGACAAACATGGGCAATGATAAAACACCGCGTCTGAAAGTTGCACAAGAGTTTTCTGTAAAGGCAGACAACAAAAGCAAGGAATTTGAGTGCTATGGAGTGCACAGCTGCCACATGAAGGCCAAGCTAAGGCCGTAAGGACTGCTCAGACACTACAGAAGGACACTGTTCTTTGTGGAAAACTGACTACCCTCGGTAACACTGACTGAGTTCTTGTTCCATGTAAATGACGTTTGTTTCTGACAGTCTGAGCCCCAGGTTTGGGTCGCGCTGATCCCAGCGGCCGTCTCAAACCACCACCTGAGGAGCACCACGTGCTGACCTCGCTGCCTATTCCTCCTGCTGCTGTTTGGCTGTGCATATACGCACTTCTTACCCTAAATTCTTTCATTTCTAAGAACTCTGACCCGTTTTTCTCCCACTGTTTATAGAAAAGTAGCAAAAAAGGAAAACGACGTTCGCTTTCTATTCAGTTTCACTTTCACTTAAAAAGAAAACCACAAAGTTTGATGAAATTCAACACGCTTTGAGCAATTCCACCCATAATAAATCTGTGAAGTAATTTACAAGCTGAAAAATGCACCCTCCGTTTGCACAGCGGTTTGAGGAGCACACAGCTTTGAAACCAAAGCCTCAGAAGTTCCCCCCAACCCCAGGTGCACGGATCTCCCCCTCCCCGCGGTGCTACTCGCAGTGCAGCGATGTGTTCTGGGACAACCTGCTCTACCCAGGAGGAACTCGAACGTTTCTCAGCATAACTGTCTGCAACACATCGCGGCACGGAAGGTTACCTGCAGGAGAGATTTGGAAGTCAAAGTTACACATTTAGACTGACAGCTCTCCCCATTGCTCTGCAAAATAACGGCAGCGGAAACAAGAACCTGCAAGGAAATGGGAAGCAGATGTTTTCTGGGTGCAGGGGATTTCAGGCCAGCAGGATCATTTCAACTCACACAATAAAAGGCCACTGTTCTTCCAAGGCTGAAGGAAGAAGAACAAAGTGGCCAGCAGCTTCATATGCAGAACATGCAAATTATCACCCCTTTCAGACACAGGTATACAGAGTACTGCAGGCAAGGAAACACTTCATGCTGAAGGGATCTTCAAAGGTTATGACCTCAGACAGCTCCAGCAGCACATGGGCCATGGTAGGCACACGCTCTGCCAGGCAGGTCACACAGCCCTTCCACAAACTGTTTCGTTTCTTAGGATTAAGTGGAGCTACATCTCAGTGAGTTACTTGATCAGAGGAGCAGACCTGAGATGTGCAGTTACTGTAACAGAAGACTGCTTCAGAACAGAGAAGAATTACAACAAAAAGACTTGCTTTTAAATGGGAAATTAATGACTTCAGCAGTCAAGACATCCTGAAGAACTGACATAACCTCAAACACCTGAGAGCACTACGAACACAAGATGCTGAGTTCTTATTTCTGCTCAATACAGTTTCATCAAGTCAAGCATCTCTTTCTGTATAAAGCTGTAGAGTGCACTTACTCCTCTACAGAAAAGAGGGAAGCAAACGAAGACCTCTGAACAGCACAGGAAGAGTAAAGGAGAAAAAGTGTATTTTGGGAAACTGAAACACCAGTGGCCAAGAAACACAGAATAAAAGCCATCGTGTGCACTGATGCTCTACAGCCACACCAGTACCTGCACAGCTTCCATGCACACCTTCCTACAGCCTGCACATCCACTGCCACTAACGCCAGGCACCCGCACCGTGCCGAGCTCCACCAAGCCCCGAGCTCAAGGTGCTCCACAGAAGTGCTCCGCCAGCAGAGGAGCTCTGCAGAGCCACCAGATCCCAGGTGGGACGCTCTGCTAGTAGTGGCTATACGCCTGTGCACTTGCCAAAGGAGCCAGCATCTGTTCATTCACGTGAGCTCTGGAGATACGTTCTCTTGCAGGCAAGGCACATACCAACATTTCCTATTCAACAGAAACAGATCATGCAGAATGATCTAAAGACAGACCAGACCACAGAACGAGAGCAGCATCCTAACAGAGAACTCCTCTTTTTTTAATTTACAACTTCTGTATGTTGCTCCATTAAGCAATTAAAAACCCTTCTGACTAACCAGCGAGCGCAAGCCTGCCTGCAGGCGTCCCAGCAACTGGGATAAAAGCACACTCCTTCCCAGGCAGAACCCTGCTCCCGATGCCAGAGATGGATTCTAGCTGCAGGCTGCACGTGGGCCCAAAGGAAATCCCTGCTGTTCAACTTCTGGCTGCACAACACGGCACGGAGAGCCCCACATACTTCATTAGCTCAGAAATACAGGGGGTATTTGGTGTTAAGACTCGCTGACTTAGAGCGCTGAGAAAAAACGCCAGCAGCTCAGAGGCTATGCCAATTCGTTCATAAATTAACAAGCTGAAATAAAATCGTTTCTCTGCAGCTTTGCTTACAGCAGCTATCTCAGAGCTGTCTCAGCATTCAGCTCAGTGCGTGTGCACGCCAGGGAACAGCAGCACCCGGTATTTACTTGTTTCTCACTGAATTCATGAGCGTTTTTAGGAACACCTGGGCATGCACCAACACCAGGGACCGAAGTTTTCAGAACACAGCCACTTCAGGGAGCTTCTCTAAAACAGACACACAAACAGCACCGCAAGGAACATCAGGATCGCAAACAAGAGATCCTTCTTCTGAAAAAAGAAGAAGAAAATATGTTCTTACTCTGGTTTCATCTCCATGCCTAGCACACGACAAAGGGCAGGGGCACCCTCGCTCACATTTCATTAGTCCATATAATTTGCTCATGAATTTCTGCATCTCCAAATACAGCTCCGAGACAAAAGTTCACTAGCTTGGGAATAACTCATAAAAAATGTTAACGTATGGTCTGTTACCTTTAGAAGAAAAGAAGCTTTGATATGTTATGACTTTTAACACACTACACTCCAACGTGCAGGAGGATTAAACAGCACCCTGCCCTCAGCAGTACAAAGGCACAGGCCTGCGGGGCCACGCAGCGTGCACCCAGCAGCAGCACCGTGCTCAGCCCTGGGGGGGAGGGGGAGGAAGCCACCACCGAGCTGCAGCCCTACAGCCCAAAGAACTGAGGGAGAGCCCTACAGGGTTGCTGAGAACAGCACTGGATGTTCTTCCCAAAGGCACCGCGAGGAAAAAAGCCACAGAGCCGGGATGGATTTTTCAGCTTGCACTGCTCAGCACCGGGCTCCGTGGTTGCAGCCGGTGCTCACAGAGCGCGCCCGGTACGCATCGTTCGGCACAAGGCATGCGAGGGCCGCGCGCTATCGGCGCGGCGATCTGTAACCGCGGCCACAACGACGTGAAAGTGAAACTGAACAGAAAGAGCGCTTCCGTCCCCCTCCTACGGCCTAGCTCGATCGCTAGCTGTGCAGCACCGGGCCGCCGGCAGCGGCGCTCCGAAGGCCGCGGCTTTGTTCGGCCGGGCCGGGCCGGGCGGGGGCGCCGCGAGCGGCCCCGAGGGGTGGGGGGCGCGCATGCGCGCGGCGGCCTCGCGCCGGGCCCGCTCCCCTCCCCCTCCGCGGCTCCTAACGGTCCCTCCCGCCTCTCTCCCCCCCCCCCCCCCTCCTTCTCTCCCTCCCTCAGAGCGGCGGCCGCGGCCCTGCACGAGGCGGCACCGCTCCTACCTGCGGGCCGCGGCGGCGCCTCCCGTTCGCCGTCGCGCCGGCGGCGGGGGAGGGACAGAGAGAAGCGGCTGCGCGACCCCGCGCGCGTCCCGCCCGCCCGCTGCCCCCCCGCTCACGTGCCCGGCGGCCGCCCCGCTGCTCCGCTCCGCACCGCACCGCTCCGCTCGCCGGCCGCCCCGCTCCGCCCGTGGGGATGTGGCCGGGCTGAGGGAGGAGGAGGCGCCGCCGGCCCGGCTCTCGCGAGAAGCGGAGGCCGCTCGCCCGGCTCTCGCGAGAACGCCACGGCTCCGCCGCTCCTCGCCTCATGGCCGCGCGCCGCCGCCGGGGCGGGGCTTGGCCGCGCGCCTCTCCGCCCCCGGCCGCGGCTTCGCGCCCGCCCTCCTCCTCCTACCCTTCCTCCTCCTCCTCCTCCTCCCCCTCCTCCCTCCGCCCCCGGCCGCGCTCCGCCGTTACCTGCCCCGGGCCGCGGCCGCCCATAGCCCCGCCGCTCGTAGGCCCGGCGCCCGGCGGGACGCAGCCGTTACCGGCGCGGAGGCGTCTGTCGGAACGAGCTCCGGGCCGCGCTCGGCGCGTTAGAACGTTCTGGCAAAGGGAAAAACAGCCACAAACCGGCGGTGCTCGGCCCGGCCGACATTGCCACCTCGCGCTGACAGCGGGAAGTGCGCTGCTCGCTGCCGCCCTCCGCTGCCCTGCGGCCCAAAACGATGCCAACGTGTATCGCTCGGAGCCGTCCTCTGCCGGCGCTCCGTCTCGCCCCGCGCTCGTGGCTCGGACGGATCGCCCTCTGCACGCCTGGGGAAGCACCCCAAGCAGTGCTGCCAGCAGCGGGTGAGCTCCGAGGTCACCCCGACGGACCCTCTCTGTGCCCTCCTGCCGCCTTTTGTGCCGGAGTACACCCAGCCCTCAAAGCTTTGCATTAGGCCACCGCTGTAAAAACAGCCGTTCAAGGAAAGCAGCCAGTCGGCACGTGTTTCTTGTCCACACAGCTCGTGCTTTCTGTGGGCGAGAGCGGATATTCCTTTTTGCTGGATTGAGACGGGACAGCCCGCTCCCAGTTCCTCCCTTCTGAACGAAGCAGCACTCACGGCAGCTCAGGAGGACAGAAGGATGCTGTGGCACAGATCTCCGTGCAGAAGCAATGGAGGGAAGCGTGTGTGTGTGTGCACGGCGGGGCACCGGGCACCGCGTTCCCTTCCCGCCGCCCCGGGCTGCATTTAACACCACTCATCCTCCCACATCCGACCGCCTTACGACACAATGAAAACAACAGTGTTGTTTAAGTAAGTTTAATAAACAGGACAAGAAAACCCAACACAGTTTTGAACCAGCAGCGCGCGTGGCTTAGCCGCCATCCAATTGCGCAGCCCTCGCGTGCAGAGCTACTTCCATTGGGTTCGGCCGCGTCCTGAAGGCGCGGGATCCGAGCTTCCCCTGCACAAACCCCTACACGTGGCACCTACCGAGCAGCACCGACAGCTTCTTCCGCACGCCCACGTGCCTGCAATGAGAGCGCACAAAGCGTGAGCAGGAGCCGCTCCCGCCCCTTCTTACCGCCCCGCGCTCCGCTCCCACTCGAACGACGCACATCAAACGAGGCGCTCCTCGGAGAGCCGAGCGCTGTCCGCATCCCATCCAGGAGCGGCTCCACCCGCCGGAGCCCCCCACTCTCGGCACGCGGACGCCGCCGATCCCCGGCGCCGCGGGGCCAGAACGGCGCGGCGCGGCGGGCCGGGGCGGCACGGCAGCGCTGTGCTCTGCCAGCGGCATAACACCGCCCGCGCACGGCAGCGGCGGGAGGCTGACTACCGCTGGCCGCAGCCCCGCACCCCCAGCCTCACCTCACAGCGGCCCGCGACCGAAGAGGCCGCTTCGCCCCGCGCCGCCGGGATGGTTCCGCAGGCACCGCCTCTCGAGGCGGGCCGGGCCCGGGCCGCTCCCCCGCGAGGGCGGCACCGCGCGGCGGTGATGCGCTGCGGGTGCTGGGCAGCTGCCGTGCGCCGCTGTGTTGCCCTGCCTGGTTCCACCCACCCTGCGAACTTATGGGCTCTCGCATTCTGTGGCTGAGCGCTGAGCCGGCGGGGTGCGGCTGGAGCTGCTTGCGTTGCTGCCGGGCCGGGCTGCGAGGGGTTCTGTCTGACACAAGGAGCTCTCCTGAAGGCTGGCGGTGCTTTTGTTTGTGATAGCTTCTGTCTCCAGCCTGCCTTGGGCTTGTCAGTCCCTGACACCGCAACTGAGGGACAGAGAGGATGTGTTTAGCTTCCAGCAGGCTAAGGTGAACATCAGCCCAGTATCAAAGAATAATGTGATGTTTGCTGACGTCGGCTGTAGCTGAAATCCTGCCCGGGAGAGGAGGAAGGGCAGCACAATTAAGCAGATGAAACCTCCGTGAAAGCTCTTGGCAGCCGAGCAGCCCAGGCAGGCAGCTCAGGCACGCAGGAGGACCTGTTGCCCTGCCAGGCAACTGCCAGGCGCTGCCTGCACTCACTGTGCGCTCGTACTCGGCTCGGCAAGCCACAGCTTGGCAGGGCTGCTGCGGACAGGTTCCAAGCAAGGCATGGCTGTGCTCAGCCTGTCCCAGGAGCGTTCTCTCAGCAGTCAGAAGGGCTGCAGCAAGTGCAGGAGGCACGTTTGCCAGGAAGCTGTGGCAGGAGCGTGCTTGACTTGATACCCACGCGGAGCTGACATGCTTCACTTGGTGCGACACCTTTTATCCAGGGCTCATAAATGATGTGCAAGTGTGTGCTTGAGCCCGCCCCACTGCGCGAGATGAAGCAATGCTCCGTGCCCAATTACTGGATAGGAAAGCTGTGCAGGAACACGAGGAAACCTGTGCTGTGAAGTCAGAGGGTGTTCCCAACATGAGATTCACTGAGTTCTGATATTTGGCATTCAGAAAGCACTTGAAGCATCTCCTTGGTGCTGCTGAAAACATCTTAGGCACATGAGTATGGCCCCACGCTGCACTAATGAGTTGTAGAGATTCAGACTGGAGCTGTTGCTGCAGCAGCCTGCCTGGGGGCTCCTCATCTGGGTACAAAGGCTTCAAGGGCCCTCCATGTTTGCTATTACTTGTCCCTCCATCACTGTAGCTTTGCATCAGCCTTGGTAATAACTCTGGATTTTCTGCCCTGGAGCACAGCTGAGAAAATATTGTCTTTCATTCCTGGCATGCCTCCTTCGGCAGCTGTTCAGGCCCTTTCCAGTTTGACCATCGTGGTCCGGATTGTGTGTGGCTGGGGTGATGTGCACTGTCGGTAGGAGGATCTCTTCCAGCCGGTGAGGAGAAAAACCTATGGAGACACCGCACATGTGGCAAGACCAAGGGCTTCACTTCCACCGATGCGCTATGCTGCACCAGTGACCGTCCCAGCACACAGCTGTGGCTGCTGGGGGCTGCCGGGCACGAGCATGTTCTCCATGCCCTTCAGAGTGCATTCAGGTTGGTGCAGGTGCTCACAACAAAGCTGACCTCACTGAACTCTCCAGCTTCAATCAGGGAAGAGAAGTGCCTTTACTGCTTGGATGTGGCACTGTTTCCTTCCACGCTGAAAGAGAAAATTAGCCCTCAGCACCTAAAGAGACTTAAATCAAATTCTTCAGCCTGGAAGAAATTGCTTTCTTAGCCAGAGAATTGAACTAGAAGGATAAATATTAATGAAATGAATCATTTTCACTCTCTCAAAGCAAGAGTGGGGACTTTTCTGTCAGAGACAGATTTCCTCTTAGCCCCGGACTCGTTAAACAGGGGTAATTCTGCTTTCCATCTCGCCTGAACAAGAGCCACGTGTTTCATTAAACTCCACGGAGGGGACCCTGCGCTCTCCACTTCCCGGCTGTAATCACAAGATGGCATTACAGACTTAAAAGCAGAGCTCTGCTGAGGGGCTGCAGATCTTCCCCAGACCCTGGGGCGTTCCACCCCAGAAGGCCTCTGAAGAAGCTGTGGACTTAACCCTGCCTGCTGAGCTTTCCATAGATCTGAGCCTTCGACACTTGCTTTTAATCACGTCACTTTAATGTCAAGACTGCAGTTTAATGGCACAGCGTGTGGAATGAATAGCTGCAGCGGTTGCTCCTGTAATCCATGAGCAATCTAATTGCACTGATTTAAGCTAGTTATAGTTTTGACAGTTAATGGCACACACGGCATTTTCATCTTGACCTGCAACACCTCAGGCTCTCCCACTGCCTCCTCTGCCCTGGAGTAGATGCTGCTAATCAGAGCAAATGGTGAAGTTTAAGATGCGGCTAAAGGGAGGGGACAGTGAAGCATAAGTAAAATGCATCTCAATTGTTTTTGTTGGAAAGCACATTTAGAACCAGCTTTGGTTTGTCCAGGAATGATTTGGGAGGGCAACAGTAAGTCTTGCAGTAATTCACAGCTGCAAAATAAAAACAAAAGAGATAAAATGCTCCTCTAAATGTACGTGGGTCATGTTGAAAACCAAAGAGCGCTTCACGTGGGGCACACAAAGCCCTGCTGCGTCACCCCTGCACGTCCCCACCAACACTGGCCCTGGCACAGCCCTGATGAGGACAGGGCCGATGGTCACAGCTCGGCCTCACCCCTCAGCAGGGAAGCTCCTGCCCCACAGTGCTGCCTCCTCCACACGTGGCGGGGGCATCAGCACGGCCTTTGGCTCACGTGGGGCTGCACTCCTCTTCAGCTGCTGTTGGCAGGTGCTGCGCCCTGTTCAGGCCTCCCAAGCGCATTTGCTTGTTGAAGGTTACACACTGTGCAGCCCTGAAGGCACCGATAGCTCTCAGTGACCCCGACCCCACCTGCCTCCACCTTGGGAGCCCTGTTTAAGTTCAGCCTGCAGCTTTGTTCGCTCAGTGAGTGATGCTGCAGCGGTGTCTGGCTCCAGGCTTTCTCCTGGATGGACATGCATTGCAGCTGTGTCCCCTGCCATTTCCCAGAGGGACTTCTGACCCATGTTGGAGCCATGTCTCCTGATCTCATGTCCTCTTGTTTGTGCCTGGACCCTGTGGTAGGCCCTGAGTGTCTGTGAGCTGCTGGTGGGCCCGGCATCAGCGCCCACTGCTCTCAGGCCTAGGAGGACACGGGCTGCTGGTGAGGATGGTACTGCTGCTGGGCTCATCTTTGCTCTATCTCCCTTAGAGGGCAGCTGACACTTGCTCTTATCTTGTTGTAAAAGCAAATATGAAAACTCTTTATCTGCATCGACCCTACAATACCATGGACCTATGGGAAGAAATGTCCTGCTGCAATGTTCCCTCGCTATAACAGGGCAGTGTTAATGCAAGTCTTGGTTTTCTTGCAGGCAAGTGGACACCCAAGGCTTCATTCACCTGTGCTTCCCCATGAGAACAGCACTGAGAACAGAACTGAGCTGCTGTGGTCTCACTGCATCTCCATCCCTGGCTAAGGGCCCCACAGCCTCCCAAAGGCCCTCTGGATTCATTTTTTTGGAAGCCAGATCTGAGCCTGGAGCTGGAGGAGTCCCTCTGCGTGTCCTCCCTTCAGGCCTGCCTGTATCTCTTCTCGCTGCCAGTGCCTGGCTCTTATACTGTTCAAAGTGCACTCAGGCGACTCAGGCATCTGTGCAGTTTTCCCTTGGTTCTCATTTAACTGCAGAGCAATTTTTTTTTTCCCTTTGGTCTCTGGCAGAGCTCTGCAGATGCTCTGCTCCCTTCCCCTCCCCTCTGTTCCCTTCTCTGAGCTCCTCTCTGGCTGAGTGCCTTCCACTGCTGTCCCCCTTCTTTTCCCAATACCCATTTAACCCTATTTTTCGCTTCTCTCTTCCCCTCCATGCTCTCATCCAGAAGATACATTGCATGCTGTCAGCTCTTTGCTACCGAGCGTCTTTCATCTATCAGATCCCAAAACATCTCCCTGGCACAGCGGAGGCGATCAGTTGATCCCGTGGAGTTGGGCTCTTGTGCTGTTCTGCATCTCAACCTTCTACATCAAAAAGCAGTGGCTACACAGATTCTGAAATTACCCCGACTCGTACTACGGCGCTGAAGCCCAGATGCTGGGATTGCCGTTTTGCTGATGCTGGTTTGATTCTGCGAGGTCTTGACTCGAGTCCCAGGGGAGTTCTGACAGTGCTAGAACCTTCACCGGGGTGATGCTGGCATTGCGGATGTGTGCTCAGGTTGTACACCTGGTAAACACGGGGTGGGCAAGCCACGAAAGGAACCACTATTTTGGACTGGAGCTAGATGGAAAGAAATGACTCAATTTCTTGAAAAAAGAAAAAGAACCATTCTGAATTAGGACAGCAACCTCCAGTAAGGCTTTTTTAAAGAGAAAGCCTAAAAATACCATTTTGCTTTGGATTGAAAACTATTTTTGTCATTCAGGCTGTAAGATAAAACACGTTTGAATCGATGATGCATTTCACAACAAAAATTATATCCCTTTCATCCTCAAAAGGCTGAAATGGGTTGTTTCATTTTTTTCAACCTTTTCCCCTTTTTTTAAACCTAAATTTTTAATTTAGCTGAAATCTCTTTTTTTTTTTTCTTCTTCATTTTTAAAGGAAATTCTTGATTCCCCCCTCCATAGCTTTAACTTACAGTCATTAATGGTTCTTAGCTGTGTTAAGCAGCAGGAATGACTGCACTCCTCAGCCCTGTCTCTCCCAAGCCAGCCCCAGTACTGGCAAGGTGTAGCCCTCTGCAACATTTTAGCCTTGTCTAGTCACTGAAAATGCTTTTTTCTTCCTTTTCTTCCACTCTTCCTCCTCTGAGAATTAGTTTTTACCAGTGCAGCATGTCTAACACAGTCAGGGAACTTCACAGTGAGTTGAAATCACATTGATTTCCTGAGGAAGATGCTGCATACTAATTCCTCCTGTCTTCCCGTAACAGCTTGAGGAAAGCAGCACGATCTGTGGATGCTGTGTCCCTGACACAGTCAGGACGGCCTGAGGTCTGTGTGACCATCGTGGGAAGGAAGGGAACCTCGACTGCTCTGACACAGCTCCTGGGACTGAAGCTGGCACTGCTGGTAAAGTGAAGCACACGGAGGTAACGCAGAGTGTGCTAAGCCTGAGGAAAGCTGAACCTAGGATGAGCTGACGGCTGTGTCCTTGGAAGGGAAACCTGGTGGCATCTATGACAAAGAACAGGTCACTCTGCAAATTGACCCCAGTGGCGGTGCCCCTCCGGTTGGATCAGGGTGCAGGGTCTGTGTCCTGTGACCGTGCTTGAAGAAGCGTGGAGAAGGCATGAAGAAGTGAAAGTGGTATAACTGCTCTGAGGAACCTCATTTCCCTGCTCCATCCTCTTTTATATATAGGTATATATATATATACATATATACTCATGGCAATTTATATTCATAACACGTAAAAGGGTTTCCACATTTTAGAAAACCAGCCTCCATCATGGACACAAGCCAAGGGCCCGCTACTGCGTGTTTTGCTGCACTGGTGACTGCTGGTGCTTGCTGTCTTCCCAGCTGGGGAGCTGCTCACCCGGCCAAAGCCGGAGTCCCAGCGGGAGAACCGTGGGTCCAAGGTGCTCTGCAGCCCCTCCAACATGCCACACAACTCACGACAACAAACCTGTTTTCATCTGTCATCTTTTCTCGTGGAAATGCACCTTAGTTGTTTCTGGACAAGGGGGACTGGGCTTGAAGGTGGTTTTGGTGGATGGAGCTATTATTAAACTTCTAATACAAATGAATCCCGCATGACCGTTCCCTCTGCAGCTGGGATATCCAACAGAAGCACTGTCGGTGCCAGTGACATTGCAGAGAGGACAGTGCCCAACAGCTGTCAACTGCAAATGTTTGCAAGGGGAAGGTGTGTTACAATTAACACGAGCAGCACTTTGTTAAAACCTGAACACAAAGGGCAGCCCAGGAGTGGCGATTACAGCACTGCCTTTAATTCAGGGGCTCTCCTCCTCCATGTTCTGCAGGGTTTGGCTCTCCCTTGCCTCTCCTTTTTCCTCTCCTTATTTGAAGAACAGCAAAGCAATAAAACAACATTTCCACTGTGTTAATCCTACTGTCCTGAGGATTTACTGGGGTCTCTCACCCCTTGCTGTTATGTAAATACTGAAATCCAGTGTAGGTGGTGGAAGAATAAAACGTCCCTTCAGTCACTGAGGGCCCTGTCGCCCAGCAGAAAGGCACCACAGAGTCTCAGTGGCTTCTGGGGGCTGGCTGAAACTTCTTGTGGTTGAAGGCCCTGCTAAAGCCTTCTCCAGAGGAGCAGAGCCTGAGCACTGAGCCTGTTGGAGAGCTCATGGCCGTGTTCATCCCCACTCTGTTGCTGTGCTACTTTTGATTCCCATTAGCACTGTGTGAAACGAATAGCTGGAAGAATGAAGGAAGCCTCCATACCCAGAGTGGGCACCAAAGGTATCCCGGAGGTGTCCAGGCCCATTTGCCCTCAGTGCAGGGCGGGAGCATCAGCCGGTGATGCTTCCCTCTGTGTGTGGGGTAGTTTTTGCATGCTGAGAGCAAGGGAAGGAACAGCACGAATGTGGAGGCAGAAGAGCATTGTGGTGGAGTGGGAGAAGGGACATTCCAAACTGCTCTGAAAACTCTTATAAACTGCCTCAGATGCCCAAGTGGATTAGCCCGGCTTCTGCAGCAGCTCCATGTGCTTGGCTGGGTGCTGGTAAGTGCTGATCTCTCCTTGGAGACAAGCCCACGCCTTCAGCCTGTCCCACCTCACTCCTCCTCCTCCCCCGCAAAACAGTCATTACTATCTTGATGATCTTGAGGCGGTATTAAATGAGAGGGAGGTTTCCATATAGAAGTCTCACTGTGATTAATGGATTAAGAGATTTTGTGAAAATTAAAGCCTTTCTTCATACTTCACGTTTTTAGCTCTTCAGCTGTTGCTTTTACCCTTCTATGCCAGCACCAAAATCCTTGCGGGGGGAGGCAGCAAGGAGGCACTGGGGGAGGCAGGGCAGCAGCCTGGCTTGCTCCATCCCTTTTGCTGGTGTTTTTCCCTATGATGACCCAGAGATTTGGCTGTCAGCATCCTCCAGCAGAGCCAGAGTGATGCTGGAGGTTCTTTTGCACCAGTTTCCTCAAAGCTTCACCCTGCCAAGCCCCAGGCAGAGCTCACTGCTCACAGCATTTACAGAGACAAGAAGGCTACAAGCAGGGCAAATTCATACACAAAACAACCCTGGAGAGGGTGTGTAAATACCTCTATATTTACGTATCTATCATCGTGATTCAGACTGCATGATGAGGAATTGGCACACTTGATGGAAAGTTGAGGCAAACCAGAAAGGAAATGAAAAAGTATCTGCAAGTGGCAGCATAGAGGAGAGACTGGCAGCCTTGAGGGCTTCCAGCAGCAAAAAGGCTTTCAATTACTGCTGCGTGCTGCTGCTCGATAACATCTTCATTTCCCCTGCCACACTGCTGGCAGGCTGCAGCCAGGACGAACTGGGAAAACAGGTCCTGGCTCCTCTGTGGCCTGCTCTCTACTGTGGACATGCCAGCTGTTCTCCAAAAGCCTTGTTGGTATGGGGATACGGAGCTGGGGTCCTAAAAATCCCCAGTTGGTCTTGTTGCTGACTTATGGGACTGTTTGCTTCCCAGGTGCTAGTAGATACTGTCTTCCCTTGAAGCTGAGGTACAAGCAAAGCACAGCCTGGTGGTGGTGTCCCCCCCACATCACCTAGCGCAGGGGAAGCCAAACTTCGGAAATCTTAAACCGAGATATTAAGCAGCTGCATCACCCTAACTCAGCCCTCGTGGGCTGTGTCAGGGGCTGCATTGATTTGCTTTTACATATCCCAGTACCACATGGGCTCCCAGGAACTGTCTGGCACAACTGATGTGCCTCCCCGGTGCTCTTTTGTAGGACAGCATTACTGAGGCTCAGCATGGGGTCTTGTAACCATTTGTGACTAACATTTGACGTGGTGAAAATGTGTCCATCAGGCAGCAGCAGAATGCAGGTGCTGACACAAAATACACGATGTGGCCCTGGGGAGTCCAGTGCAGCCAAGCTGCAGCCTGCAGCCCCAGCACCATTGCAGGAGAGCTGGCAGCTGTAAAAACTTTATGTTCCCTTTGCACCTGTTATGCACCAGTCAGTCCCTTTGCTCTTGTTCCATGCTTTATTCCCCTTTCCGCTTATAAATCACATGTGGCTTCATAGGAAATGGGCTTTGAATTGATCACCTTTGCAGCTCTATCTAATTTAATCAAAACCCAATGTAAAATGGAAGCAAGTGAGGGAATCCTGTGTGTCCAGCGGGACGTCTGCGTGCAACAAACCACTCTGCTGCGATGAATGACGTCGCCACAACTCATGGTGAAATGCTGGGGTTGTGTAGAGCTGCGGGGCTCTGGAAATAACGCAGGCCCTGCTGCAGCCGCAGGGCTGAGCCGTCCCACGGATGCACCCGAGTGGGAGAAGCGGTGTCGCAGGCTGACACACGCTGGGCTCCCAGCCCCAGGCTCTGCATCAGCTCGCCCGCAAACCTTTGTGCTTCGTCTCCAGCGCAGGCCCTGCCGGCATAGCTTCCCCCCCCAGGAGCGGGGATGGTCCCGCAGCTCATCACGTCCCATTTACCACTCCAGAGCCTCCAAGCGGTTGACAGCAAAGCCCCATTCACCCACCAGCTGCAGGCAAGATGGATTTTTTTTTGATGGCAAACGGAATAGCACTTGGGCTGGTGGAAACTGGAGACTGCGAGCACGGCTTGGCTGATTATCACAGCCATTCGGAGAGGGTGATGCTGAAATGGCAGAACTGGTCCTGCAGAAGCTGCCGGGTCCCAGCAGCGAGAGCAGAGATGCAGCCTCCAAAAACTAACTGGCAGCTCTGTGGGCAGCGTTGGCCTTGGCTCCAGTACAGGATGGGAAGAAGGAGACTCAGACATATGGGAACACTGTGCCCAGGGAGGTGAAAGGGGAGAATTAAGCATACAACATGGGTAAGAAAGAGCACTTCAAAAGGATGTGTGGCAGCCCGGCAGCTGTGATGCCATCCGCTCATGTCTGTCCTTTCCAGATACATCTGCACTACAGAAATAGCCTGCACTGCGCTCACGCTGGGTCACAGCTCACTTTGTGTGCTGTAAAGATGCATTTCATCATCTCAGTGTGGAAACTACCTGGCCATGGCTATTACCAGAGCTCTGGGAGGCAAAGCAGCACTGTGCCAGAGCTGCAGCTCTTTACACAATTACACTGGTGGAACCTGAACTTAACTCTTTTTTTTTTTTTGGAGCTACAACAAGAAGTAGATGAGAGGAAGTAAGGGAGGAAAGGTTAGAGAGGAACAGTGTTTCAGACAACAAACCCGCCTATTCTGGTGCAAGCGTTGAACACAGACTCAGACCTGACTCCTGGAAACTGGAGGAAATTGCCTTCATCCTGTTGAGTTTGCTCACTGTTCAGGAGGACAACACATTTCACGCTGGATGGTTCTCCTCTCCAGCCTCAGCCCTGGGGACTGGAGTGAATCAGTGCTTGTCTGCAGTGCTGGGACGCTCCAACACCGCTACTCGTACTCAGGTTTGGGAAACAGCTGCGAGTGCTGAGCTCCACGCAGCCTGAGCATGAAATCTTCCCCAAACACCAAGCCATTACTTCACAGCCATTATCCCTCCTTAAATGTTCTGTGTGCTCATTGCTCACTGAGCACTGTGCTTCTGCTGAGCGGTTGGTGCAGGGATATGGTTTATGATCCTGGCTTTGTTTGAGGGAAAAAGAAAAAAAAAAGGTAACACAGAACCTCCTAGATTGCTTGTTGGAATAAGGAGCCAATGGGAGAGAAGCACACATCAGTCCTGAGCAAAAACCCACATGCCCTTCACTGAAGGAAACCTCGTGGCCCCACAGTTACTCTTTGTCCCTCAGCACTGCCCACCTCGCCTCCAGCCACAGCTGGGACAGCCCCAGAGCTGTGCCCCAGCGCAGCGCAGGAGCACCGCGCCTGCCCTCACCCCATCCATGAAACTGCTCAAAAATCAAGACGTTACGGGCAGTGGCGAAGGCGAGGAGAAGTTCTACCGATTCAGCTTCTCTTTTATTCGATTCCCTGGAGCAAAATCCTGAGCATGCGCCTGAAGCTGAGCAGCAGAAAACAAAGCCTGCCCTTAGCAGAAGGTGTTTAAACACAAGGAATCAATTGCATTAAGTGCAAATTCATGGGCTGACAGCAGCATCTGGGGGCAGAGCGGCTGCTCAGCGCAGTGCACGGCGCTCCGGGAGCAGTAGCTCTGTGTTTGTTAGTGCTCTGGGCCAGGAACGGTGCCCAGAAGTGGCTGCGAACAGATACAGCTGAAGTCTGATGGATTGATGCTGCCTCCCACCAATGCAGCCCGTGATCCATCAATTACCTACCTGCTCGGTCCTTTTCTCCGTCCCCTTACAATCTAAACAGTGCATTTTATAGTCACTCCTAAGTGATGTGATCAACATCAATTACCTACTAAAAGAGAATCAAGTCCCGATTTAAAATTAAGTGTCGCATTTCGCCGTGTTCTTTATATGTAGCCAACAGAATAATTGCACTGACATAAAAACTAATTACACAACTCCACAATTAGGCCTCCCTCCTAGCGCTGTGATTGCCTTTAAGTACATTGAGAAAAAATGATTCCCAGCCTAAAATTATTCTCTCACACCCACCTTTTGGAAAAACCCATCAGCTCAAACAGGCATTGTTGAAGAACTCAATCTTGAAATGCAGAAGATAATAAATGCAGAGAGTGTTTTTTAAATCTCTTTGATGTGTGAGCGATTTCAGAGGAGGGGATTAGGCTGGTATCGCCTGCGGGTGCAGCACGCTTCTCTCTGGACCAAGCATCTGAGAGTGAGACTGCAGGCTGCCTGGGGCTGGCACGACACTGCTCCTGCTGGGATCGGTGGCACAAGCTCCCACCTTTCCCTGCAGCTCCCAAGCGCCCAGAAGGGGCTGTGGGTCCGCAGCAGCTATGGGCACGTCCCAGAGGGTTCAATTCTGCACTGCAGCAGGGCTCCACACTCATGGCTCAGCTCCTCCCATAGGGGCCACACTCACAGCCCAGCTCAGCTCAGCCACCCCCAGGGCAGCAGTCTCTGCAGCCCCCCCTCCCCTGAAAGCTGGGGGGTGTTGGGATCCACGTTTTAAGCCAGATCTGTCTTTCAGGGAAGGAGAAGGACTTTATTCTCAACGTTGCAAAAGATTCCCAATAAAACCCCAATAAACAGGAGAGCTGAGGCAAAGCAGCTCTTTGCCTCCTGCTGGTGTTCCTCCAACAACCACTGCCTGAATCTTACCTTTTTTCTACCACCTGCACCAGAGCAGTTATGTCCTGCAGCCAAGGCTCTTTGCTGCCCAAGGATGGAGCGCAGTGTTCCCTGGGCTGCATCGGGGTGAAGGATGAACCCTGTGTCACACCTCCCCATCAGGGCAGGGTGTTCCCAGCAGTCACCAGAAAAAGGGTCAGCAGCCAAAGCAGCTTGCAACCCACCATCCCACCAGAGAGGATATTGCCCCTGCCCACCTCTGCCTGTCACTTTGGCTTATCCAAAGTGGTTGTGGGACACCCACACAGAGCCTGAGGAAGGGCTTCAGCCTAATGGGGTCAGGTCCTGCCCAGAGGTAGGGGCAGGGGAAGGAGGGAAAGGGCTTCAGCTGCGTGCATTCAGGTGCCAGGAGCTATGCCTTGCCAAAAATCACACACCTGGCAAAAAAAACAAACACATCACGTACCTGAAAAATCACGGCATTGAAACCCAATAAATCCGCGAGGCACTTCAGATAGGCTTTGTGCGCTTTGATTCTCAATCTGAGGTGTTTATATCCGACCTGGAAAGATTGAAAACATTTCATTTACTTTGAACTAATGCACAGACCTTCCTGCAATCAATCACTTGCTCCTGGAGGCACACGAAGCACACGGGGTGTGAGAGAGGAGGACCGAACTCCCACCCGTGGCAGCACTCGGTGCTATGGCTGCCAGAGCTCGTGGGGTAGCACCCATGGGAGAAGCTGGCTGCTGGTGGGCACAGCCATCATTACGCTGTGCCCTCAGTGCTCCCGCCTTCCTTTGGGGGAAGGGAAGCGCCCTTCATTTTCCTTTGCTATCTACCTCAGTAGATGAGGTGAGGAGCGCAGGGGGCAAAGGGCAGAGCCGTGGCAGGGTCACCTTCCCTCTCAGCCCACCCAGCCACGCCGCAGGGAGGTGACGACCAAGGAGCACACCTGCCCCTCTCCGTGACTCGCACCGCCCTCGTGACTTTTCCACGGGTGAAACCCGGCGCACAAACTGGAGGAAGGCGGAGCTTCCCCAGCGCGGCCGCCCCACAGCCGCGTTCCCGCCCTCGGCCCCGCGGAGCGTGCGCAGTGCGGAGCGGTGAGTGGGGGCGGGGGGGTGCGCGGGGTCCGCGGTGTGCCCCGCGGGGCTGTGCCGGCCCACGAGGGGCTCGTCCCGCTCCGCAGAGCTGCGGGGTTCCCCTTCGGTCGAAGCACCGTGTCCAGGCGGGTATCCGTGAGCCACCTCCGCGGTGTTGCTGCGCTGCAGGCGTGCTGCGCGTTTTCCCAGACCCGTGGCGGGCACTCCGCTGTAGGAGTGCGGCTGGTGGAGGTCAGCGCGGTGCCCGCCGGGCCCGACTGCACAGCCCCGTGTTCGCAGACTCAAAGGGACGCGGGTGTTTTCCTATTACACGAACCAGCTGGAGACAGGCGAGTCGTGCCGAGCCCGCAGCGCTGCCCTCGGCCTGCAGAGCCCCGGGGGAAGCTGCTCTGGTGCTGCCACGTCCTTTCTCACTGCGGCCCGGCGGCCTCTGACCCTCCTCACCTTCCACCTGCCTGCAAGGCTGATCAAATACGGATGCAGTTGAGCTCTGCAGATGTGCCTGAGCCAAGGTAGTGGGTTGCTGCAGTAAGTTTAGAGAGAGCAGTCAGCCCTTCTGTGTGCTAATCCCCTCCGCTGCTGACTCCCTCTGTGGCTTTCATAACCCACCTCAGCTCTGTTACCGCTCAGGTTTCCCCTCTGAGGGATAATATTTAACTTGCGCTCCTGGAGTAGGTGAATCAGCTCTTAATTAAGATTTGTCAAGAGCTTTGTTGATAAGCTCCCTATAAAGCTGGTTATTATTTATTATTAACGCGCCAATATTCTTAGTGCCTGAGATGTGTGATGCCACAACACGGGGTCCTCTGGGAAACAGCCACGTGGAAACAAGCGGCGTGGGTTAAAGGCTTTGTCACATCTCTTCTGGCTGAGGTTCACCAGGCAGTGTGCTCCCAAAGCTCCGATTCAAGAAGAGAGTTACTTCTTTGAGTTACTGTGAAATCTTAAATGTCCCTGGAAGTTAACATTCTAATTCTGCAGAGGGCTTGTAGATCTTGCCCACTTGCTGGATTGGGTCAGGGCTGTGCTGAGTGCGGTGCGTCTGTGTTGCGTACAGTGAGCTGCAGGGGTACAACTGCTCTGTGAAGTACTTGGTTGCAGGGAGCCCTTGGATCCTTGCACTGCTTTTGGTAACAATTGCTGCTCATTCCTTTGGAGTGGCAGGGAGCCGAGCCGAGCTAGTTGAGGGCCCTGGATGGCCACAGCCTGTGGCACAGGTTGGCTTGGTGGCACGTTGAGCTGGAGAGCTCCATTTATGAAAGGTAACGAAGGTATGAATTGGAATGGGTACAGCTGTGCTTGTGCTGTGTGTTGCTGTGTGGGTGCCCCTTCAGCAGCGTGAGCAGCTCTATTGTATTTTTGGGAGGAGAAGACTGTTAATTTAGCTCTTAAATGTCACTGCTGTAGTGGTGTAGGAGTGGCCAGATGGAGGATGCTAAAATAAAATACGGGGCTGGAAAAGCCGCCTTGTCTATACCCCTGTCTTGAGGCCTGCAAGAGATGCTCAGAGCAATGCACAGAGCATGTGGGACAGGGTACTGCCTGGTGCCCTGAAGGCTCCTGTGCCCCCAGCTGTGGGTCCTGTGCCCTCACAGTCAGGCCGAGCTGTGATGTGCTGCTGTCGCTGCCCAGCTCTCCTTCGCAGCTTGCTTTGAGTGTTGCCTTCAGCAAACAGGGAGACCAAACTGATTGTTGTCCTTGTAAGCAGCAGTTGGTGCTGAGAGCTGATAAGGAGGCTGGAGGGCAGCAGGGACAGCTTGCTTCAGGCTGCACGTGTCTGACTGCTCCTGCTGTGGTCCAGCTTGTGGCTTTCAAAGGGTGATACAAACATCTAACGTGGTCTTCCTGCTCTACCCTCCCCTGCTTAGCTGCACTTAGTAATTCTATTTCTTGTCTTACAGAGTCATGAATGTTATGCAATTAAATCCCAGCCTGATTTCTAGCTCTTTGCAGTTGGACAACATTGACACACATTGCGTTTTCAGTCCAGTCCCTGATTTTCTTCAGCATTACCTCTCTCTAGAGTTTCCCCCCATGCTGTATTTGTGTATCTGATCTCTGTTTTTGCTGTTTGCAAGGGTAGTTCTTTGCTTTGTTTTTACTGCTTTTCTTTTTATTGATCTGTGGTTATTTTTGGAACTTTCCTTCAAGTTTATCAATTCCGATCATGACCTCTAGAGTGCTTCAAGCTCTTAACTGCTGGGCACCCTTTCAGCTTTTATAAAAAAGTACTTTCTCTTTCATTGTGCAGTCCATGAATGGAAAGGATGAATAGAAGCAAACCTGGTCAGAGCTCTGAGAGCCACTACATGACATTTTCTCCCCTTGCGACAAGGAATCATTGATAGCTACCCCTGGAGTGCATGCATGGGTGAGTCACATTGTTGTCCCTCTCTGGCCAGTGCTCTGCCTCATTGAGGTGGGCTCTTGAAATCTTGAAATCTTCTGAGATGCTGAAGAGTGGTAGATGTGGGAAAAGCCTGCTTTAGCTCCTGTGTGCTGGCTGTGGATGTGATGGGCCATTCTCAAGAGCGGTAGCTGTTTCTGAACGTGCTGTGCTTTGCAAGCTGAACTTCTTGCTAGGACTAAGCAAGCCTGGCCCAGGGCAATCCGTGGTTCCCCAGTCCAGTTCCTCTTCTGACAGCTCCCAGTGAGCAAGTGTTCCTTCCTTCCATGTGCAGTCTGTGTGCACAGTGGGCTCCTCCTGGCTGCAGGGTGGGAGAGGAAGAAATGGCCATCTCCTGAGATGAGCTTCTTGGAGCAGCAGCACACGAAGTGTAGAAACCTCTCTGCTTTGGTTGCAGGAGGATGTGCGTTGGGGAATTTGTGTCTGAAGTGCACTGCTGTAAATCTGTAAAATTTGTAGATCTGTCCATAGTGAGAGTTAGACTTGTCTGTATGTGAAATACATTTTCCTTCTCATGCAATTCTAAGTTCCACGTGTGGTTACTCAAACCTGGAATAAAACTGGCTTGTTGTGGGTTAATTAATTATAATGATTTTTTTTTTAATCCCTGAATAGTGTCTTCCTGTGGGAGCAGTTGCAGGATTCCTCATTCCAGCAGAGCTCTGCTTGTCATCTCAGTATGAACTGTGCTTAAGGAAGTGAGATTGCTCTAACAAATGAAATCCATTTAACTAGGGAGAATATCACTGTCTAAACAGGTCTGGCTCCAGCTGCCTCTGAGTTTGGTCAGTACTGAGCCGCTGCGTTCAGCTTTTTGAAGATTAAGAGCTGGTCCTCTTCTGCAGTGCACTTCCATCCACTTAACCATCTTTCTCTGCACATCTGTGTAGCTGGAGGTGAAACTTGGCCCCAGTGAATTCAAGGACAGCTCAGGATTCCTCTGTGTTTTATCTATTCTGCCTCTCAAGGCTTGTAGCTCGAGGTACTAGGCTGCCTTGTTACCTCCTCCAGTGATTCGAGGACATCATCAGCATAACAGAGGAGTTGTGCCCTGTTCTCCTTCATCGCTCTGCAACTGATATCAGTGCTCTGACCAAATTACAGTCCCAGGGAAGAAAAATTCAGCTTCCCTACAGCATTCCTGCAGTTTCTGCTGGAGTTTTCCTCACTTCTCTCAGGGAGGCTGTGCGTTGTGGCTGTGAAAAGGTCGTGACAGTTGAATTTCAGTCGTTGATAAATTGTAACCTGAGTTGGGTTTGTAAAGTGCTCTGGGCCTCCTGTGTTGCAAGAAGCTGTGTTTTGTCCTGAACGTGGATAATTCTGTAGGATTTTCAGTGAGCGAGAGTCCTGCTTATGCTGGTTCTCTGCACAGTTGGAATGTCTGCCAGATAATTCAAAGGCCTGCTGCGGAGAGGGGGAGAGGAAGATGGATGGCTGTTACAGAAACCAGTGGCTCACTGGAATAGATGGGAAGAAGATGCATATGTATGTTGATCTGAAAGAGATGCCAAGCCAGGTGTATCTCTTTTAGACCCTAAGGAAAAGCCTTTTTTTTTTTTCTTTAAGCAGTTTCCTATTTTAAACCAAAACAGTAGCTTTAATGAGAGGATTTAGCTGTTAATTTTAGATTTTTTTATTTCAAGCGTGCTTTCACAAAATTAACTTTTTCAGCACGGAACATTTTAATGTCTTCTGTGTTGATGCTCATTTGCAAGAAATCTATGTGCAATTATTTCTTATATACCAGTTAAATCTATCAGCCAACAGATGTCAAGAGTAGCAAAAATGCTATAATAATATTATGGTCTAATAATAGTTATAATGATTCTAATTACCTGGCACAGCTTTTGAGAGAGGCAGACTTGGAAATTAGTGCAAATGAAATGTTTAACCTTGAACCACAGAAGGAGAAAACGGGCACTTCCATGTTTGGGCTGCACCCCCTCCTCCCTGTCAGACACCCCACGCCTTTCCTTTCCTCAGACAAATAGGAATAGCAGTATGCTCTGCCTTAAGTGTTAAAACTTCGTTCTCATTACCATCAGAGATGGAGAACAGGGCTGGTGAGCTGTAGATGAGCAGGTTTCTTGAAATAACTGTGGATGGGAAGGCTGGTCATTTTTAACCTTGTGCTGCAGTCTAGCCCTGCTTTCCTGCTGCCTGATGATTGCAGTGCACACAGATTGATCTCGCCTTGGGAAGGCTCAGCGGTCTTCATCTTTTATGCAAGCCGGTTGTGCTGCTTTTAAGTGTCAGGGAGGCTTTGACTCAGCCTGAGAAGCACAAAGCCAGACCCCTTGGTGCTGCTGTTCAGCTTTCATGCTGACTGCTGTTGGGAAAGAGGGGCTGGGAGGGGTGCAGGTGACTGTGGATGAGTGCTTGCTCCCTGCTGATGTGAGCAGGGAGGGGGCACGGCTGCAGTAGGGGACAGCCATGTTCTTGGCAAGATTGGTGCTGCTTTGCCTCTGGCAGCTTGAGCCTTATGTGGGCCATAGTGGAGACTCTGTCCCCGGTGCAGGAAGGATGCTCTGTGTACCTGTTCTGTGCAGCTCCTGATTCACCTCTACCGCTGTATGTTTCCCTTAGGAAGCATCCTGGGCTGTTTCTTCATACACTTAGGTGATTTTTGCCCAACCTTGCTTTGTGCTGCGTGTCTCAGGAGCTCAATGCATAATGAATTGCTTCTTGCCACAGCTGCTCGTTTTAATTTTGTAGAGTGATGTTGGAGAGGAGTCCATGATTCATGGGGAAGGATCCCACAGAGGAAGCCCAGGATAGGCTGGAAGTTGACAGCTTTCAGTGGTTATATGGCACGCTGAACCATTTGCCTCTAAATAAGATATTCAGCACACTGATAACTCAGCAGCACCACTGGGAATTCGACTGTTGGTTGCTGATCCCCAGCATGAGCAGCAGCTGTGGATCTTTCATCATCTTCCTGTAAAAGGAAGGATCCAGATGTGCCCTGGCGAGGTTTTCTTTTCTTTCTTGTAGGCTGGCATGCTCTGCTTATCACGATGGTGAGCATCGCACACAATGGGCACCTTCAGCCCACCTTTCTCAGGGGTTAGCACTGGTGAGGGCTGTGCCACCCTCAGTCTTTTCTTGGGGAAGATTTGCCTTCGTGCTGAGATGTGCACTGCCATCGGCTCCTCCTGTTTGTGAGCTGGTGTATTGCCATGGAGATGGGAGCTGCAGGGTGCAGCCTTTCCCAGACTTGTGAGAAAGAGGATGCAGTCTTGGGCTACCCTTGTTTTAAAGAAAATTATTTCTCAGAGTAAATAGTTTGTCAAAGAACGGTTGGCGTTGCCCCAAATGCTATTAAGGAAAAGACAAATCTCAGATCTCCTCAAGCCTGAGCTGTAAAGCTCATGCAATATTCACTTGCTGCTTTGCCTTACTCAACATCAGACATTGCTGCTGTGACTGACGCTGACTCATTAACCTGTCTGTGCTTTTACCCTAAGAAGCCAAAGCTCTCTTTGTTTTTTCACTCCTTGTAAATGTTAGCACTGTATATCTCACGCTGTCTGCCACCAGGGCGCTTTTCAACATCCCTTTTCTCAGCCTGATGAGAGTTCGTATCTTCACTGGTCTGAATCCTGTAGTCTGGTTCCCAAAGGACACGTGGGGGCACTGACCTCCTCTCTGTCATTACTCCCACTCCCTCCCAGTGTGTTTTTCAGCTCTGGCCAGTTTCAGGCCACCAAGAAGTTTTCAGAGATGCAGAGTTCTCCCACGTTTGATGAAAATGGGCATCCTTCCCAGGACGGAGGCTGTGCAGATTCACCTCCTGTGGGCACCAGAAACCTGGTGGGAGAGTGAGTGGGCCCCGCATGTCCTCCAGTGTTGGGAATGCACCAGCAGGGGCCCCACTGCACTGCTGGGAAACAGCAGCTGGCTGCTTGTGGCAGAGACGTAAGGAATCCTTTATTAAGCCTGTGTGCATGGTTCGATCTTTGCAGCTGAGCCCAAAGTTCTTGAATTGGGCTTCTGTTGCTTTACTGCTGTTTTCATGCATGTTTGGCAATCTGACTGGTACTCCCTGTGTGAAGAGTGTGTGACAAGAGCTTGTGAGAAAATACCTTTCTTCCCTTTCCACTGCTCTTGCCCTCCTTGGCTTCCCTGTCCCTTGCAGAACTGGTGCTGGATCTCTCCTGAATGCAGAAGAGCATTCAGACAGGCACCTCTGGGCTTGTCCGACTGTGCCAGCACGTGCCAAGTGCTGGATGAGCTTGTGCTGGCCTCCTGGGGGCTTGGGGATGCTGCCCTTTCTGCTCGCCTGGCTCTGGCATATGCTTGCTTTGCGTGGCTTCTGGTACGTGGAGAACCTTCGCAGCAAGGTCTGGAGGAGCCCTCTGGCACCTCTCTGCCTCATTGCCTCCACATCTCATTTCAGTTCTCATCTGTAAACATCTCTTTGCCCTTGCTAAACACTGTGTCTCAATTTCTCTCTGCAAGACTATTATTTAATTTGTAAATGTTTTAGGACGCTACTTGAAAGATATGATATGAAGCTGTATTTCATTTACTGTAATGATCCACTAATGCAGGCATATTTCAAAGGCAGGCTGAGCTGTACTGTGGGGTTTAATTACATTTTATTTTTCAAGTAAGCATCGATAGCTAGACAATAACAAATGGTGGACAGTATGCATGCAAAATGAATTCACTCCGTTTTCTTTCCTGAGCCCGTGGAAGCGGAGATGTGTAGCCCTTAAAATGCACTTGGCCAGCTCACAACTGCTGCTGTAGCACGGTTACTTCTGGGGGACTTTTTTCTTCATAGTTTGGCTTAAGTTTCTTGATCTCTTCCTGCCCACGAAATTGGCTCTGTTATGCTGTCTGCAGTTTCCAGCAGCAGCCTTGAGTGAGTTAGATTCTTCCAGAAGCCCTGAGCTTAAAAAGTTTTGGATATGTTGCTTTAATGTGTGATGTCTTGTAGGGATGTGTCCTTGTCAGTGTTAATAGCTGAGGAGCTAGGTGCAAGGCTCGTGTTCCCTCAGTGCGAAGCAGTCTGCAGTGGAAGCGAGGTTGTTGCATCCGCACTGTTGCATCCACATCAGGAATAAGCAAGTGGCTTTGCTTTAGTGTGCTCCTTTCCTTTTCTTCCAATGAGCACGGAGTAATCGAGTGCAAAATGTGTGCAGAGGAGCTTGCAAAGTCTGTTCAAAGTCAGCAGGAGGCTGCTGGAAATCATAATGGCACTCACAAGTGTGGCACTTTTACAAGTTTTCCAGGGGTAAAGCAATTCGCTGGTGATGTTGTAAATGAGTTCCTTTGTTTGGGTTTTTGCAGAGCATCGCTTTGGGAGAGAGTGAGATTGCTGTCTGAAGCAGCTTTGAGTCCTCGCTGGTTTTCTGGTGGCTTGCATAGTTTTTGTTCTCTTCATTGTTCAGAAAATTTTCCATTGTTTAAAAACATAATCAGAACTTGCTGAGAAAATCAGTGCGGGTGCCCTGGAGCTCCTCAGCACTGCGTCCGTTTGATTTCTGTCTGAAATCTGCTCAAGTCAGAATGCTGAAAATAAGTAAACTTCTCAAGAGGAGGACCTCCTGTCCTCTGTTCAGAGCTGGGAGTTGAAGCCGTGCTGTGGATTTCCACCTGAAGCTTTTCCTGCTGCTCGTGCACCTCCTGTGCTGCGGGTGGGTGCACGTTGAGGGGGGGTCCGTGTCCCGTGCTCGTTGGAAAGCAGAGCGTGTAAACTCTGAGTGAGGTGATGGGAGCCTGGCTCTTGCATCTCTGCAGCTGTAGCTGCCTGCAAAGCATCGCTGGAAATGACAGCCTTGTGTCTGCTAACCACCTCCTCCAGGATATTTCGGTGTAACACTTCCAGCGTTATGGCAGTAGTCTGCGTGTTCTGCTGCTTGCTGGAAGTGAGCACCGTGAGCGCTTTACACTTGTGTGTGTGTGCCAGCTGACAGCACCTGTGCTGGGTGAGGCACTCGCAGGAAGCAGCAAGGCTGGCGAGTCTGTGTCCTACACCTGATGCCAGTCCCTGTGGCTGGAGAGAGATCCCGGTACGCATAGAGCAGTGACTAAATATGACTTGTCATGAAACATTAGATGCTCTTTACATAAATTCTGGAGAAAAATAGCTGATGAGATTTGTGCTGGTGCTCCCAATACCAGGGGAAATGCCGCGTGCCTGCCTGCCTTGTATTTCCCATGTTCTTTGCTCTAGGCTTGCCAGTTTGTTCTTTTCTGACTTTTTTTTGTTTATGTGTAGTGTCAGTCAAGTCTCTGTTGTAAGATTTTGGGACAGACATTGCTTTCTGGTGACTGGAGGCAGTGTCTCCTGCTTCTCTCATCTTTCCCTTAGATCTCCTATCTTTCTCCCATTTGCTCTCACTTTGAAATAAATGAGCCTCCTTTGTGGGTTATAAAGCTTTCTGTCCACCTCAGGCCTCCTGCTCACAGACTTTCCTGGGGCCAGTGTTCATCTCCAGTAGCAGGAGAGATTTTTCTGGCTGTGGTTGCTCTCAGATGAGTGATGCCACTTAAAGCCCAGTGGCATGGAATATCTGGAGCTAGTAGAAGAGTCGCGGGCTGCAGAATTTGCCCTCTCTGCAGAGCAGTAAGCTCCCAAGGCTGGTGTTTGCAGGAGCAGGTGGATGATTTGGATTTCTGTAGGGCTGCTGTAGCCATGCTGGGGCCAGCACTGGGGTCCTGAGCAGCCTCTGATATCTGAAGTGGAAGTTCACTAGCGTGATGGATGCTGAGCTGGAAATGGAGTGAGACTTACTGCGTTAGTCTAATGTGGCAAATGGGAGGGCAGAACCAAAGAAGGACAAAGCTGTGGGACTGGTCCCTGTGGCAGAGGCAGCATGGGGGAGTGTGCAGGAGTTTGCAGCAGACTGGGACCTGCAAGGGGCCTCGCCATGAAGCCTGGGTTGAGGCCAGGGGACAGAAAGCTATGGTAGTGCCTGAGAATTAACCCAAAATGAAGTTCTTTAACAGGAACAAAGGTGATGCTGGCCCTTGGTGAGCAGCCAGGTGGACAGGGTAGTGCTTCTCACATTAAGGCTTGGCTAGAGAAGAACAACGAAATGCTTGGAAGGTTTCTATGCATGTTTTGGCTTTGTCACCTGCTCTAAAAGGTGCTGGTGTAGCTTGCTGGGACCTGTGTTCTGGTTGCAGGGAGAGTAGGAGAAGGGTGGGAGAGAGGAAAACGTGCCCTGGATGGGAAGGAGCTGAGGAGAGGAGTGAGGGCTGGAGGAAATAAAGTGAAGTGGGGGGTGGGGGGAGAGGGTGTGAGGCTGGCTGGGAAGGAGCAGCACTTGCTCAGATGGATGATAACCCACTGTAGGCTGGCAGCACTTCACGTTGTTGAGGCTTGGCTACCAACATTAGCCTTCATAATGGTTCCCTAGGATGAGTGAGAAGCTGTGCTGCTGCACGAGGAACGTGAAGTCTCTGTGTTATAAGGAGCTTCAGCCCAGAGTGATAATTTAAAACCCAAGTTCTTCTCGGTAATGGATACTACTGATGTGTGCTTCACATGGGAGGTGCTGAGCAGGAACAGATTGCCTTGTGCTGATGTGTTTTAAAAATGGAAAGTGTTTTGGTCTTCGCGGGCACTCGGGTCTAGCGCTGGCCGGCTAGGTTTCTTGGATTTTTCTTTTGGAGTTTGGCAGCCGTCTGCTTCAGGGAGTGCAGTGGTTTCATAAGAGCTGATTTGATCTGACACATGACAAATTGTTTCTGCTGGTGGGTACTTGAGGCGCAGTGCGTTAGCTGGCAGCCTTGGCTACGTGGGCACTGGGGAAGTGGGGCAAGGCACGTCTGCCCTCCTCCTAGACAGCTTCCTCTACAAGGAGAGCTCTTGTAGTCCACTTCTTATCCCAGCCTTCTTTTTGCTGGTTGTTAAATTGTGCTGTTTGCATAGATTATTACTGTTGCTTGTGGCTGAGTGTTTCTGCCAGTGCTCTTTGTGTTTCTTGTTGCATTTTGGCTTGCAGGGCAGAACCTGCATTTCTGGAACTGGACCCAGTTGCCATTAAAGATGCTTTGTTAAGTTGCTTTTGGGCACCCTTTTAACTCTGTAATGAGGAGTGGAATATTACTCTCCTCAGCAGAATTACTATCTAGTAATGTTACCTAAAAAGTACACGTCCCCTGTGAGATACTGTAAATACACTTTATCTCTTCTATTACCTGCTGTTTCAAGAATATGTCCCCTAAGCATTTTAATCTTGTTTTCCAGACTTGTCTCAGGGTGAGGAATCACTCTTACTTGCAACCTGGGGCATAATTACTCTGTGCATTAATTTTGTCTCTTTCTTGTCGTCCATCTATTATTGCTTCCAAGAGAAAAACCCCTCTAAATCTCCACTAAGACAGGACTGACTGCTTGATTACCAGGAGAGTTATCCTCGCTAGAAATACTTGTGAGAGAGCGTCTCGTAGATGTGCACGTGTGTGTGTGTCAATTCCTCTGGCACCTGCGCAGCCAGTGGAGCACACAAACATCCTGGGCTGGCTCAGCACTCCCAGCTCTGCAATGACAGAGGGTGACAGAGCAGATGTGTCTCTGGGATGCCGTGACACACCTGGAGCACTGGGATGAGGCTGGAGGTTGGGCTGCTCAGCCACCCAACAACACTGTGCCCCCCAGAGTGCTCTTCCCACAGTGCCCGACTGCTGTTATGAAACAGAAATAAGAGAGGACGATGAGGGAAGCGGATCCTCAGATGACCCTCTTTTGTCTGGGGACTAAAAGCCAGTTCGGAGATTGCTGTAGAAGTGCTGTTTGCTTTGCTCGGTTTTTGCTCTTTCAGTACAGAGCAAAAGAGTTGAGGACTGGAGGCCACTGTAATTATTTCTTGCTGTAAAGTAGAATAAACGCTGGTGCCGCTTAATGCACAAATGGCAGGGTCCTTGCCCTAGAAAAAGCAAGCTGTCTGACCCTGATGCTGCAAACCCTTATCCTTGTGAATCGCCATCCCTGCCGGGTTCTGGGAGTACTGAGATTTCTCACGCCCTGGATCAGTCTGCCAAAACTTGTCTTGACGTGTGCCATCTGTGGTCACTGGGAGTCACTGTGGAGGCCGGCACTGGAGCAACCTTGGTTCGCATGACAGCTTCGTTTAGGATTTCAGCTGATGTAAGAGCTCTGCAGAGTATTTTGTCCGTCACATGATAAGCTTTGCTGGCCAGGGGGGGACAGCTGGAGTGTGTGGTCTTTGTGGGAGAAGCCCCCTCTGTAAATACATGTCCTGTGTTGGACTGCCTGTTTCCCTGGGTGCTAGAGCAAGATGAGATTGCAGCACTACCAGGATGGAGAGGAAAGTTGCTGTGCACACTCCTTTCCTCAGAACTTAGAGTATCAGTGGCTAAAAGTCTGCTGTTAGCCTCTGCTGCAAGCTGGGAGATGTCAGGAGCCCTTATGGCCTCACAAGGAGCTGTACAGCAGGGCTGAGCTGCACCAGGGTGGAGTTGAGAGGCTGCTCTTAACTGAGCCCTGTGGCTCTGAGGAGTGGTGAGCACAGCTGCAGAGCTCTGTGAGGGGTCTGAGGGGTTGGAGCAGTCCTGCTGCGTGGAAGCTTTACCTCTTCCTTGAGGTCCCCCTACATTTTGTTCAGCAAAGAAAAATAATAATCGAGGGTTTGGGGAACTCAAAGTTTGGGCTGGTGCCCTTTTTCGATTCTCAGTGGGTGCTTTAGGCTCAGGCTGCTGTCCCTCCCCTTCCTTTCCCCTAGGTTTGTGCAGGGACCAGGGGATGTGCTCCTTGCTGAGGGTCCTCCTGTGCCCCTATGTTCTGCACAGCTGCATCCTGGACTCACAGCTCTTGTGGCAGTGCATGCTGGAACCTTCCCACAGAAAGGAGCTGCGTGGACCCAGCAATGCCCATCCTGGCAGCATGCTGAGCTCGTGGTGGCCAAGGTGTTTGCTGCAGTGCTGTTTTACAACACCTGCTGGGGTTTGTGGGGCACACAGAGGCAGATTCCCTGATTTGTCACCGTGTCGTAAGGATTTGAGACTGAGAAACTCTTTGAAACATCAGTGTGGCCTGTTCTGCAGTGACAAGAGGAGCACTTCTGTGCCTCTCCATCCCCTTCCTCAGGGAAAACACTCTTTTGCACGGATCACAAGCCATGGCTCTGCTGGTGTTTGAAGAGACCAGAGGAATTGCAGAGACCAGCTCGTGGTACAGCATCAAAGCCTGCCTGTCTGAAGCCAGGTGCTCAGGAACTCGAACTCGGCATCCTTCATGTCTGGCCAGCAAAAGGAGAGAAGCTGGAGTAGCTCAGTGCATCAAAGCTCTGCGTAGCAGAGAGTGATGAGGCGAAAAGCAAGGCTGCACGGGAAGGTCACAGCCCCTGCGATGGCGGAGGCTGTCTTGTAACGCAGTCGGTCCCCCAGGGGGATCTGTAAAACCGCTGATCACTGAGCACAGCCTGCGTCTGCCCTGTGGGGGTGGGGGTGCACCGGGTCAGGGCGATTCTGCGGCACCCGAGCGATTGCTCCATGTGTTTTCTGGAAGAAGAGCTGGAGGGGCTGCGACAGCTGTGAGGCAGTGATAGCTATAATTAAAAGGATGCTGCACTGTCGTATTTCGATCTGTTTTTTCCATGCATCACTGTGAGAAACACCTAAAATAGCTCCATCTGACAAGAGATCAGAGTAGAAAAGTATTTTTAAGTTGTGGACTTTTAGCAGTTGACAGTGCATTGTGTGCAGGCAGTTTCCATTCCTCTTCCCTGATTATTATAATTATTTTTTTTACTATGTTTCAAACAGTGCCCGGAACCAGCGAAGAGCAGAGCATCCTCATCCTTGTCTTGGCATCACCTGTCCATCTGGAGGCACCTCACGGGCAGGGTGGCAAAGAACATCCCCAAAGTAGAGGTGGCAGATGATGGAGTACCGGAACAGGGAGGAGTTATCTTCTCTTCTAGCTTCTCCTGCCTTTGCCTTTAGTTCTACACTTGCAGTCGTTGGAGCTCTTTGCAAAAATTGCTTAACAGATACTGCCCGCTGCTGACTGGCCGTTCTCCTGCTTTGGTTTCAGAGCGTGAGAGCTCTTGTGCATGGGGGAGCAAGACTTGTTACTTAATCTAGGTGGGAAAAGCCTTGGTAGGAGTGTGGGAACCATCAGGAGAGTGGCTTCTGAACTGACTGCACCGGGGCTGGTGGTGCAGGGGTAGTGGCTGTGTGATGCAGCAGTGCAGGCTGGCACATGCTCTTATGCTATTGGTGTTACTTGTTTATTTATTTATTTATTTTATCTTTTAACTGAGTCTCATTATTGGAAGGCCAATATCTGAAGAGGGAGAGGAGCTTATTACTCAGTATGAGAGCCATGATAGTGAACGTGGAAAGCACAAAAGACTGTTCTCAGAGAGGCTGGGACTGCCTGGGCCCTAGCAGCTGCCTGGTGAGTTTTCCTTCATGTTAGAAAGAGCCCCAGTTCTCCAACATGACCTCTCTTGGGAGACGGTAACAAGAAATGTGCTGCTCGCTGGCAGACTCATAGATTAGTCTGAGCTGAGACAAGTAGGAAATGATAGTTAACAACTAGGATGGAAAAATCACTTGATTTTCAGCAGTGCATGGGAAACTGCAGCAAGGAACAGGGGAAGGGAACAGGTACAGGCAGGAGGAGGGGCTTTTTTGGCTGATGTTTGGGAGGCTGGGGAAGGGCCAGGCAGAGGGATGCTGTTTGTTGTGACTGAGGCTTGGCAGAGGGTTTTGGCACAGGCAGCAGTTCGGAGCACAGGCTGTGCAGTGTGAGGTGGAGCTCCTCCTGCATTCATCTTCAGGAAGGTGTTTGTCCCAAAGGTTTTCTGTGCTTCTCTCTTTGGGCAGGTCCTGAGCTGGTAGAAATGTGTGCTCCTGTGCTCTGATACGAGCATTAGCCCTGACACTACTGAGCGAGGATGTCAGGTGTGTGTGCAGGCAGGCACAGAGCTGTCGTAACGTTGAATACATTTGTTATTTATCAATAATAAATGATAAATTCAGTTCTCTGATCTCTGAGGTGCGCTCTGGCTCTGCACGCTCCACCCAGCGTGGAGCAGCAGACCAGACCCTCTGCTGCTGCTGTTAATGACCTGTGGGCTGGCACAGGGCATGCCACAGCCCTGCTCAGGCTCCAGACGTCCAGAGAAGGAAGCTGCACCCTTGCCCTCTGGAGAGACACATTTCCTGTGAATGCTGAAGTTTCTGAAGGAATTTATGAAGTAAATGTAATGAATAGACTCAATGATGTTCAGTGTTAAACTGCGTGTGGTTTGTATAAAACAGTGCTGTTTAAGTAACTAATTAGGTTTGGAAGGATGCTCCTGGTTAGGCCTGGTTAGGGCTGTCAGCGTTGCAGATGTTTCTGCTGGGAATACCAAGATGACAGAGCAGGGCTGCAGCTTCCACCCCTTGCTTCAGCACTGCTCCCTGCCATCCTTGGCCACGTGCTGGACATCAGTACTGCAGCGTGGTGGTGAGCGTGTCACACAGGTGCTGTGTTTGCAGACAGAGCAGAGCTGGCTTTGCCTGTGGATATGGTACGATGGGAGTAAATACAGCAGCAGGAGGTCTAGTGATGTCTAGGATGAAAAATAAGATAGTGAGGAGATTTTATGTGTGGTGAGGAAGCTTTGACTGGGAGCAGCAGGGCAGAGAGATACTGGGGGATGCTCATTCCCCAGAACGCAGGAGCAGTTCTTGGAGAACGTAAACTGGAGATTTGTCACCTCCTTGGCCATCCCAGGCAGTGCTGAGTCAGGAGAACTGATGTCTTACAGGCCACTCTGCTCTGAGCCTGGGTGCCTGCAGTGCTGGAGTGATTCCTTCTCTGCTCTCAGTTATGTTGGTGTAGGGCAGAGCAGCGTTAGGTGGTATCGTAGCTGTTAGAGGGGTTGACTGCTAATGTTAGCTGAAGGCTAGGCCTGCAGGGGCTATTCATATTTATTGTTGTGAATTATTAATAGTGGCTGTAAAGTTTGCATGATGCAACAGTAGGTGCCAGGCTGTGTAAGCACACATTTCTGCTGTGGGTGCCCTTGTCTTTCCCATACAACTTTGCTTGTGGGACAGTGCAGAATGAAGTGGAGAGCTTCTGTGGGGTGCCTGCAGCAGCCTGGCAGCCATCTGTCCCGGGGCATGATGTGGGACAGAGCTTGGTGGAGCCCTCTGACACTGTTGGCTGCCCTACTCTCTGTCCAAGTCCCGCATTCTGCAGGCCTGTGCCCAGAGATCTCTGGTCTCTCGGGTTGGTTCTGTCCGTGCCAGGCTGCATGGAAAAGGGAGGTTTCAGCCAAGCATCTGGGACCTCATTTTACCTGCCAGGTCCATCCGGAGGTAAGTTACACCCATGGCTAATTTGTTGGCTCATTTGTAACCTTTTGGACTCAGTGTTTCTTCCCATGAAGTCATCTCAATTCAGACCAATTGAAGAGCAAGACTTGCTGTCCCAGGGCAGCTGAGCCCCTGTAATTTATTGTGTAAACCTAGAAGCGTGGCCTCCTTGCTGTGTGGGTTCTCTGTAGGCTGCAGATATGGCAAGGTGTTCCCACTACCTCTTCCTTGCGTAGGAGTGCTTTCAACACACCACAGCGTGGTCCTGGTAGGAGTAAGTGATGAGGTGCAAACAAGAAGGATAAACGTTTTAGGAGTAGTTTATTAAGTGTTATCAATAGGACCATCTGTACCACAGTTTCATTCCATCCTGAAATCTGGCATGGTGTGAGGTGTGTGCAGCCAGGCTGTGCTGTTACCTGCATGTGTGGGGCTGTGCTGAGCCCGTCCCTCTGGCAGGGGCTGCTGGCTCAGGGCAGTGGGGCTCCACACGGAGCTGGGGACATCGTGCTGTCTCTGAGATGAGAACTTTTCTGACATTTTAACATCGGCTTTTTGTGGAAGTCCTGCTTCCCTTTGGAAGTGCTGCTGCTCAGGACCTGTCTGAGGAAAAAGCTTTGGGTGCATTCCAGCAAGGGAGGTTTTGTATGAATTCCAGCACAGACAGAGAATAAAGTTTGGTGGCTCCTTGTGGTTCTTGCAGCCTCTTGCTCTTTGGCCATACTTGCCTGTTTGGAGATGAGGGCCGTGTGCTGTGAAGCAGAGGGGGAAGTACTCTGCGAGAGGGTTCTTTGGATACCCAACAGCAAACCAGATGCCGGGTCACAGTGATATCATCGTAGCACTGAAACTGAACTACAGAAGCATCTATTTCTAAGCAAAGTATAAATGATTTAAACGTGAGCATAATAAGCAAAATGTGAACAATTCAAACATGAGCATACTGAACGAAACGCAAACAGTTTAAACATGAGCATACTGAAGCAGGGGATAAGTACACTTATCGAATTGACAAGGGATGGTACTTTTATGATTAATCTCACCTGCTGATGAGCCACAGTCAAGGATGCTGTCGACCTCTTATATTTTGTCTGACTACATCAGATTTCTCCTCCAGGCTGCACCCCTGGACCAGCCAGCAGGAGCTGCTCTGACCGGGGAGCTGCTCTTCCAGGGCTGTTGTGAGAGTGACAGCGTGTTTCTGAAGGCTGCTGGTCCGTGATAGAGGGCTGTTGACTAGTGAATAGTCTCACTTCGCCACTGAGGAGGACCTTGCCCACACCGTTCCTGAACAACTGAGTTGGTCAGCACAACTGTGTCACCTGTGAGCAGTCCGGTGATACCTTTAAGGAGCAATAAATCACAGATTTCTTAGCATGAAGTGTCCGTTGGCTATGCATGAGCCTTCCAGGAGCATCCCTTTGCTCTGTGGCAGACCCGAGGAAAGGAGCTTCCTGCCACATGTGCAGCACTGGCAAAACATATGTTGTGGTCTACTTTGTCCACAGATGTCTCCCCTCATATGCACAGGCTGGACTTCACACAGAACCTTCCTCTTCCTCCTGATGCTGCACTGCTCCTCAGAAGAGGAGGGGCTGCTGGGCCTGGGCTGTTCCTGAGACATCTCTCTGCTCCTCTGCTCTTCAGGATAACAGAAATGGGTGCTCACTATGGATCTGGGAACTGTGTTGCTCAAAGAAAGGAGATTTTAGGCTGGATCAGCTGGATTTTCTTTTTTCTGCTGTGTTTCCACATCACCTAGCATGTCATGCTGGCCTTGGCCGTGGGTGCAGTATCGTTGAGATGGTGCTGTTTGAACAGGGATCTTGTCACTTGACACTGCAGCATGTGCTGTCCTGAGCACATCTCCTCACTTTAACATCCCATTTCACGCAGCTGTCTTTAAAACAGCTTTCTTTACTGTTTATTACTGGCAGTCAAACTTTGGGTCAAACCTGAGCGCTGGGTGCTTAGAGGTCTTTGTGTCAGCAGTTCAGCTGAAGCGTTCCTGGGATGTACTCGGTGCCTTTCATTGTGATCACTCTCCATGCTGCCTTATGCTCAGCAACAGGAACTTTATGTCTGCAAGCAGAAATCATTCATAAAGTGCTATGGGTCCTTTCATTATCATGGGCCATCTCAATGAAGGCTGACTGCACAGGTACCGAGCCTGAAACTAGTAAATTTTCAGACTGTTTTGTGAGGCTTACAATTCCCATGCTGCACCCTTGATCCCTAGATGAGAACAAGGATTAGCTTATTGTTATTGCTTCCTCTTGGCCATAAAACAGAGCACGAGCTGGGGAGCTCTCAGAGATGTTTGTGTGCTCTTATGAAGCAGCTGATCAGAATTCAGATGAGGCTTTGGATAGATTTATTGAAGTGACACAGTGTGCGCGGTACACGCTTTGAGTTAGGACATGAAAGAGTGGTGCATTCCCAGCAGCAGAAGGCATTAATGAAATATGTTCCTGTTACTGACTTCCTTTGAACTGTCACCTATGACTACAGCAACTGCATTTGCGGGGCTGTGCAGCACTTACTGATGTGCAGCTAGCGAAATGAGTAAAATATCTCTTCTAGCAGAGAACGCAGCGGGGATGCTGGGGTTTCTGCAGCTGCTGGTGCAGGGAGCTTTCCTGGAACCATGGGGCATGACTGCTCTGTGCTGCAAAGCTGGTAGTGAGCCACAGCATGAGGACATCACCTGCTGTCACAAGGGGATGCTGCCAGGAGCTGATGCTGCTTTGAGTGTGACCGTTTGCTCTTCCCCAATTACCTGATTTTCTACCACAAAAAAGAGGAGGACTGAAAATAACACCCTGCTCCTTGCAAGGAGAATTGGCAGGGGTGGTCATCCCACTGTGGTGGTAGTACTGATCAACCACAGGTGTATGTGGGTGCTGCTGCATCCCAAATCGTCGTCTGTATATCAGCACCAGTGCTCTGTGTGCAGGCGGGGTCACAGTTACCACTCCTCCTGCTTTGCCAGCTGCAGGGCTGTTTCCAAAAATGCTTAGTATGTATGTAACATTCCCTTTGCAAGTACTCTCACACCGTCTGCTTACGTCTGCCTTATAACGAGATGTGAGCTTGCATGGGCTTCTCTCCAGGAGCTTCAAACCCCCGGGTTTCACATGTTAGCTCCTCCTGCCTACCTGGGACCGAGGCAGACTGCTAATTGTTGTGCAGATGTCATGTTCCAGGCAAGCATGAGGTTGTAGGCTTTAAAGAGGCTGTGCTGTCACTTGTTAGCAGCCTCCTCGGTACACGTGAGCTCTATTTATATGGGAATGCGCGTTTTCTTTCAACCATTGCTTTGTTGAATTTCTTTTTCTTCTTTTCTCTTTTTGTTTCCAGACTTGCAGGTGAAATGTTCAGGATACATCTATTTTTCATTATCCTGGCTTCACCACTTTTTTTTTTTTTTCTTTTGCCACTAGTATTAAGAGAACAAGTTTCCCATAGCAGCAGTTTCTTCTGATGCGAGTGGTGGGGGGGAACTTCTTGTCTGGGTCAGTCTGAGTTTGAGGTCCTGAGTGTGGCGTTAGCTGGAAGCACATACCACTGCTGAGAGCAGATGAAATTTGAGCCCACGAGTACTGCCCTGGGTTTTGGTAGTAGCCGTGTTGCATTTGGCAGCATCCTATGTGGGAAAGGTGGATGTTGGCTTCAGGATGACTTTGCCTGCCTTCTGAAAACAGCTTTTCTTCTGCTCTGGTTATAGCTTGAGGAGGAGTCTGTGGTTCCTTCCTTGGTGTGATCCTTTGGCTTGTTAGAGATGAGGAGACCATCAGAGAAGGATATTGGGCTACATCTACTCAAAAAGTGATTACACAAGTTCATGGGTGGGGGGAAACATTAAAAAAAAGATTCCTTTTAGGGCTGTTGAGCTTCCTAGGTAGAGGCTGCTGTTCCCTGTCCTACTCCTTTGGCAGGAGCCGGTGTCAGGTGCTCCTGTGGTTACCCAGCATCCTGGCTTCCTGCAGGCAGCAGGCCAGGTGGAGTAGGAGCTTTCATGGGCCCAGGCTCCTGCAGGTGGCAATTCAGGGGTAAGCTTTTCTGGCAGCAGGGAAACTTTGGCTCCAGAAAATGCTGATGGATTCGGCCCTGGCAGCTCTATTTAAAGCTTATTTTTGATGTTGTGGAAGTAGAAGGTGGTTGGTACAGAGGAGAGAAAAACTGTGATGTTATTTGCCATCCTGATGGACAACAGAGGGAGAAAGATATTTAGGACTGCATGTATGGGAGGAAATTCTTTAAAACCTGGATAGGAGTAGGAGCAGGCTTGATGGAGGGATGAGTAATGAAGGAGTATTTGAACGGAACTAATCAGTCCCATCTTCTTTCAAAAGACCTCATTTAGTTTAATTTAGCAGCGTGTAAATTTAGAGCCAATCAAAGGAAATACTTCTCCAGCCTGTGTGCTGGCAGCCTGCTCCCCTCCCTACCCGGCGTGAGGACAGGCGAGCTGAGCTCATGCTGCCCGTGGGCTTCAGCCTTGTGCTGAGGCTTGCTGTAAGCAAAGTGGCATGTTTGATGGATTAATAAACCTGAGCTCTGGTGGCTTCCTTCTGCCCAGAGCCCATGTGCTTGCTGTGTGGGTGCCGTGTCCAGCTGAGGCATGAGCAGAGCCAGCCCTGGTGCACAGAGCAGGCAGGCCAGCACCAGGGCAGGCAGGGAGAGCCTTGTGCTGCAGGAACTGCTGGGTAAATCTTGTTCACTTCTGCAAAACATTGTTTTCTTGACGCAAAGCATGTGTGTGGATTTAGATAAACAACTGATCATTTGATGGCTTATGTCTTTGTCTACTTCGAATTAACATGGCTATTTTTGTGTTTTAGATGAGGCACATGCGTAACAAACTGTAGCAGGACCACAACCAAATTCTGTTTTTCCCCGTAGTCCTTTCATATTTTCCAGGAGATGTGTGAGCCCCTGCAGGGTTGGTACAGAGTCCTTAGTTGTTAGCTGGCATAAACTCCATTAGCAGTGACATTGGCACCGTGTGCTTTTGTGTTCCCCTGATGAGACCTGTGAAGTAACAGCTTGATCCAGCGTGTCCTGCAGCCTCACACCCCTAAACCTGTACTGTGGTGAAAAATGTGTAAAGAACACTGAAACCTGTGAAAACTTGTTCTAAAGTATTCTCGGTTTTGTTTTCCTTTGCTTTGCAGGTGGGTGGCAATGTCTTACTGGGCTGGTCTTCCCTGCACCGTTGCCAAAGTCAGCCTGCTGCTCCTACTGGTTTCTGCAGTGTTTTTCCAGTCAAGCCTAAGTGAGAGAGTTCCTGTAAGTGTCCGGATGCCAGGTTTGCAAAGTGTTCTTCAGCCTCTCTGGTGCTGTAGCGTCACACAGAGTCTGACAGCAGTTGGTCAATCACTGCTTCCCTCCTCAGAAGCCGATCTTCAATAACAACACTTCAGAAGGGCTTCTTTCTTAAGGCTGTTTGCCTTAGCCTCAGGAAATCCACAATAATGCTCGCTCAAAAGGGTTTGCAAAGGGAACTGTGCTCTTGGGCAGCTCTCATTTGCTAGGTGTCACTTTTTCTATATGGAGCTGTCACGTGTTCCTCCGTGCCAAGAGCCAAAGCTAATGATGTAGTCTAGTGGCAAGAGGAGATGGCCTCAGTTATTCTACTAGCGGTGCCTCTGTTGAGTCACTTGGAGTGAGTCAGGTTTAGAAGAGTACCCTCTTGAGTCCTGATGTCTCACTTGTCTGCACTTTGATACTTGTGTTTTGAAGCTGTGGATGAGGTGAGTGAAAGCTCTCTGCCCTTTGCACTTGTCCAGGTATGCAGAACTACCCCCACTCTGCTTCTGAGCCCCAGGTGCCCTGCCCTACCAGAACAAATCTGGAAAGTTTCCTTGAGGAGTTTGCATGAAGGGCGCTCTGTAGCAGTGCGGAGTGGAGTTTTGTTTGTTTGGATGTTTGGTTTGGTGTGTGGGTTTTTATTTAACTTAATTTATGCTGTGGCTTAAAATTGATTTCTGCAGCAACACCCACATAGGGGATTACTGGCCTCCCATGTCCCTGGATGCTCACTCCTGCCTATGTGTCGCAGCTTGCTGCTCTGTTGGTTGTGTGGGCTGTGCTATTAACTGGAACATATGCAAGGGGCAGATTGAAGTATACACTCTGTAGGCCTGGGACCCGTGTGGAGTCGGGTACTGATGTGATAATTTGTCTTCATTGCAAGGAGGGCAGGGGGAGGATGGAGGTGGAGTGTAGTCAGCTCAGCTGTAGGAAAAAGCTGGAGAACAAGTGTTGGGACAGCCATCCATTGCCACCTGCCTGAGCTGGCAGGCCGCCTGACCTGAAAGTCTGATGAGCTCACTAGGTAGTTAACTCTCAGATCACCTTCTCCTGTGCTCCCTCTGTGTTGGCTCTGTAGTGGCCGCATCCCTGAGAACAAGCTGCAGGTTGTCTCTGCTGTCCCTGCCGAGTGTTCTCAGCTCACTCTAGTGGATTCAGACTGATGAAAGCAAGGAAGATTTTCTACCTTTAAGTAAATTTCCATTGGTCTTTAGAAAACAAACCAAAAAGGGTTCTACGTAATGATGCAGTTTGCCACCCTGCATAGATGAAGGCTCGTGTGGTGTTGCCTTTTCAGTGACAGAGGGTATTGCAAAGCAATTTGGGGCCAAACTATGACAGTTACATTTACACGAGCCAAGACACATCCTTTTACCCATTTAGAACATTTAGACCGCAGCTCTTCTCTTGAGCAGAGGCCATAAACATCAGCCATCTCCATTAAGCATTTCAGCAGATACAACAGACAGAGGCCTGTCAGTAAATTTACAATGGACTGTATGGTTAAGTCCCTCTTGGATAATAATATAGCAGTGCAAATAAGCTAAGTAATAACTGCGCTCGCACATTTATTTCAGTCCTGTTGAGTCTGGGCTCAGAAAATGTTAACATTGATTTTCATCAGTAGAATCTGGCTTTTTATGTTTATGATTGTTACTGAGCTTTACCGTTTGTCATAATCTTAACAATTTCAAGCCTCTAATGCACTAAGTGAAAGCAGGACTTAAGCTCTTGTTTTTTTCAGTGTATTTCTGAAGTTTCAATCCCTTCTGACAGACAAAATGAAAACACTAGAGCTTTGTCAACCATCCTAATGTGTTACCACGATCATGGATGTGCTTTGCTCAGGCTGCTGTTTCTTTTGCTCTGAAACTCTCCTCAATTGGATTATACTTATGTGCAAAGCATCCAAATTCTTCTGGTAAGCATACACGCTTTTCTTTTCCAAAGAGTGAAGGCAGAACGCGGCCTGAAATTTCCAGTTAACCTCTTAATTGACTTATTTATTTTTTTCCTCTGTGAAAATACTGTAAGCTTTAATATCACAACACTTCATGAAGGGAGCTGGCTGTAACTCTTCTTCTAATTGCCGACAATTAGGAATCATCTTTCCCTATAGGCTGGTTATTTGAAATCATTCTGTGGTGTCATTCTTGGCCATATCAGGAGCAGATAATGCTCCCTGCAATGGAAACAGAGCTATCTGGATGATTAGCCTGGACTGGGTTATCTGTTCCTGTGAGAACCAGAATAGCAAAGCGTGGCTTCCCAAGGACTTAATAGTCTGCTGCGAGATAGTACGAGGCTGCTACTTGCTGCACACTGAATAATTCTGTCCTCTGAGGTTTGTGGTGACTCCCACCAGCTCCCTTGGGAGACCTTCCAGTGAATGCTGAGCTTTCCCTAGGGGGCAAGGATTTTTTTTCCTTCTTTTCCTCCCTGTTTTTCCCTTTGTACAACACCACACCCCTCCTGCCAACAGTTCTCCTGCACCTCCATGCCCACATGCAGCAGATGCAAGGTGAGCAGTGTGTGGATCACTGTCTCATGGCTGGAAAGGACTTGTAGGGCACTGGTGTGCATGGAGAGAAGGATGCTTGCGTCTTCGTCGTGAGGGCCGATCGGTGTGTTTTCATGTGTCCTATTTTGGAAATAGCTGAACTATTTTAGCCGAAATCTTCTCCAAGCCTGAAATAAATGCATTTAAGGAAAAAAAAAATGCTTGAGGCGTTCCAGTAGTGTGGAAAATTTCAGCTGAAAAAGTTCGAGGTTTGACATATTTTTAGGCAAGGGAAAACAGGGTCCTGCAATGTTACACAACCCTAATAATAGTCAGGGCTCCTGGCTCCAACCGTAAGATAGGTGAGGCTCTGCACAAGCTTGTTCTAAGCCTGCAGCCTGCTCTGGAATCGGAAATAAGCTGCGTTGCTTTGTTCAGCACAAATGTCATGCTAGTTATGCATGTTTAACCTTTAATATACTTTAAATCTAAATTTAACCATGTGGAAAGAATCTCGGATGTCAAAAAAAAAATCTGCTGGCGAGGGAAAAATTTTGTATTCTCAGCCGGCACTAAATTACCCAGATGCGATTGCTAATGAGCTGAATCTCTTCTGTCCAAAAGGAATTTGCCCTTACAAAAATAGAAGAGAGCGACACAAAAGATGACAGCGGGAAAGAGCCAATAACAGATGATGACGCTGATCCCGAAGACCTGGAAGTGTTTTACCCGACACATCAGTGGCAAGCTGTCCGTCCAGGTAACACGCTGATGACTAATTGTAGTGTCCTTCTGAAACCTCATCCGACACCACCGACAGGAGCCTTGCAGAAAAACCAAAAATACCTATTTGTTCCCATGACAATGTATTCTTTTGCTATTGTTCAAACAAAGAGGAGCAGACCCAATGACCCGATACAGAGAAAAGCCACCATCACCAAACCGGCTGCAACAAGAGTGACTTCTAAAGTGCTTTCAGTTCACCAGAGCGGGTTGAGCGGGCTGCCACTCACGTTGCAGGTGGTGACGTGTCTCGGTCACTAGCTCCAAAGCCCTTTCTCTCTTTGTGTGCTTTGTCAAGACTCAGATTTTATAGTGTTTGTTGGCACGTAGTACCTCAGTTCTGCTGCGCTCCAGTGTGGGTTGATGAAACGCTGCTCGGTGGCAATCTCATTAAGAACTGTCACTGTAACACTACACAGCTTCTTAACAATGAGATTTCTCTTCCTTAGCTGAATGAAACACAGCTCTTATTCCTCAAATCTTAACCCGTACATCCCACAAAAAGGTTGGTATCTTTTATTAGACATTTATAGGACAACGTATGTGAGAAGGCACCAACCAGGCAGGCTACTTCACTGCAAAAACCTGTGCTGTGGGCAAGGCTGTGCACACGCTGGTGAATTAGGACCATCACTAAGCCTGCCTCTGTGGTTTTAGCCAAGGTGTTTAACCCACTTGTGCTTTGGTGTCCTCTTGTGTGCACAGGTGTGATGCCTTCACACCTCGGAAGGGCGGACTAAGTAGGAATTAATTTTTATGCAGTGCTCTGAATTTCTAAGAACTCTATTCAGTGTTCACTATTATTATTGAAAGAATAAATAGGGGATCCATTTATCTTCAAATTTCTGCCAGCTAGAGAAAGATTACTTTTCAAAGGCAAGTTTTTCTCTAACAGAAATGTCTAGCAAAAGCCCCTGAATTTCTCAAAGCACTACACACTTAGATTTCATTTCTGTACCATTATGTATGGAAGACGTGTGGTGTCCCTGCTCAGTATGCAGACTGGCAGATCCCTACCACCCTTGCTGAGGCAGAATATGGATATAGTTGCAGTTATTATAAATGTCATTGCCATTTTTGTTCAGGAGTACCTTCTCCATTGCTTGGGTGTTTTGTTCCATTTTATTTTTGTAGGAATTCTGCATTAGGTATGTGCGGTTAAGGACTTATGGAGGCAGAGCTCCAGTCAGCATTCAGTGTGCTGTAGGGGAAGAATTTCAATTACTGCTGTAAAAAGGCTTAAATGGTGGCCTGCTCATGACAGATCCTCATTACAGGTGTGTGTGCAGGCTCTGGTTAGAAACAACAGGATAAAAGGAGTCTTCTTTGACAGCCTCCTGCCAGCCTGTTTTTTTGCCTGCTGCAGGTTCGACTGAAGCGAGATGTTGTGGCGGCCGTGTGGCTTGTGTTGTTAGTACAGGCGTTCTGCTCATTTCACACAGGGACACAGGCTGGCAGTGTGACCAGTCCAGCAGCTCTGCACCTTCTGTTGTTTCCTGATGTGATTCCTGTGCCCACAGCTGCGTGCCCTGCTGGCTGCCCTGGCTGCTGTGAGCTCAGCCCTGCCCAGGGGAGGCTGCAGCCAAACATTCCAAGTGTGCTGTCCTCTGCCTGGCTCTGGGATGACCTCCTGCTGTCTTTCATGGTATCTGTGTAGCAAACTGTGTCTTTCTCTTCCAGGGGGAGCAAATGTCACTCACACTCTGGATCTTCAATTTTAAGTAGTAGAAGGGAGATCAGAGTCCCATTGCTCTCATCACACTCCTGTTTCATCTTGTTCCTGTTCTGAGTTCAATGCAAGGATTTTATGCTCGTGTCCAGTCCCACGGTTGCTCTAGTTTTATACATGTATTGCCAGTTTTATTCTGCTGCGTTTCTAGTTCCTGGTTGCTAATTGCGTCAAACCGCATTTCCATCGAGACTGCAGCAGTGTCATCAACCTGTAACCTGTCAAATCGCTCCACGAAATTCAATTGTTATTGTATATGTAATGCTGCTTTGTACAGTCGTTCCCTCGCTGCCTAAAATGTGAGCTGGATTTTGATCAAGTTCTACCTTGTGCTTTGTGCACGCTTCAAGCTGCTGGAGGTAGCTGGATGCAAACACAGAGAGACAGTTACCCGAAGAGCTCTGCCGCCTGCAATCGGGAAGCAAGGAGATCAGCTGTCTCTTCTGCCAGCCAGCCAGGCAGCTGACAGGCTGTGGAAGGTTGGGGAAACTTCACCATGTCCTTTAGCACATTTGTTAGGCATTGCTTCTTTTGCATGTGATGCTAAATAATACACCGGGCTCTGCTGGGTTAGACACAAAGGATACGTGCACCTTGGAATGTCTCCCGGCTCCTCCACGTGTTTTTTTGTACCACCTAAGGAATTGATGATGTCTGCAGGGCTTTTCTCTGTTCTTGGTTCACGTCTGTCAGAACTTGCAGGCTACTTGGGTTTTAATGAGTGGGATCTCAGTGCTCTTGGAATGAATGTTCACACCTGTGATGGCATCATTTCCCATCTCAAGTTCCACCACAGAGGCAGAATTTTATTTTTGAAGTGCTTCTTCTACTTTTTCTTTTCTGTTCTAACTGCACCTTTAGCAGATAATAGTGCCTTTATGAATTGAAAGCTCTCTGGAGAAACCTTGCAGAAGTGACCTGCTTTTGTTTCTTCTGTTGAGCTCTTCTAAATGCATGGAGGTGAGTCTGTCAGCACGCAGGAGCACCATATTGCTTTTCAAGGCAGTCTTTGTTGGTCGATGTAACCAAAACCTGATCCTTGGTCTTTGGGATGTCGGAGATGACTGGGTGCATTTGGATGGGGTTCTTGTTAAAGAAATGGAGACCATTTCTTGTTTGTGTGGATGGCTGTGATGACAAGTCTGTCCTTGAGATTATTGTAGTCGTGGCTGTTCTGCTCTTCTGTGTCAGACTAACTGATTTCTTTGGGCTCTTGTATGTAAAAGCATTTATATACCAAGTTTCCACATGGCCTCAGCACAGCATCCTAAAGGATGTTAGTACTTCATTTACAAAGCATTACCTGCTTTTGTCATTTGGGTACCTTGTTTCCCTCTTTTTTGTTTAAGGGGCTTTCTTCTGATGATTGAAAATTAGGTTGCTCTGATTATCTGATCACATCACCAACGAGCAGTTTTTCCACTTGACGTTAGCATCAGAAGTTTTGCACTGCTGCAAAAAAAGAATGTAATGGCAAACTCTGTAAAGAATCACTTTGTTAGACATCTTAGATGCCAGGAAACCTAATGCACAACTTTGAGTGGCCACGCTGATTTATACCAAAGGCTTGTCCAGTATCTCATCTTGGTTGTGGCAAGTGCCTGGGGCAGAGCAAGGACAGTGGATGTGTGCAATGCTGTGCCCTGTACTTCTTGAAGCTGCCTCCAGCTCTGGGACTGTGTGCAGCAGGGCTGAGGTCTTTCAGTGGTTTGCTGCTTTTCTGTTCTCTTCTTGCATTCACTACCACTCCGTTTTGTGTTCTTAACCAACCTTTTTCTTTGGCTGTTTCTCTCTGCTGAGATTCCAGACAGCTGTGTAATTCTTTGAAGAAGCAGAAAAAGCAAATATTTAATAGGGAAGAAAATGAATTAACTGCCTGTGCTGTAGCAGTGACCAGCGAGGTGGGGAATTTTAGTCTCACGGTGCAGCTGCAGATGGGCTCTGTCCAGCTCAGTGACAGCAGCACTTCTGTAGTCCCCAGCATGGCAGGAGCTAGCTGGCAGCTTTCTTGCCTGTCAGTTTAAAGTTGTGAATTAATGTGTCCAGTCTCCAAATCCAGATGGATCAAATGAGAGTCTCGTCTGCCCAAAATACAACAATATTTACATTCTACCATACATGCTTTCAATTTGAGAAGAACCAGCAGTGGGATGTGGGAAGCCTTCCTTTGGTCCAGAGTAACAGAATAAAATCTTGTGCCAGTGGCTGACATGGAGCAGCTCTGGATCTCTGTCAGGTTTGGAAGACAAGTGTTCGTATCTGCGCTGATGGAGCATATGCTGCAGGAGCTGTGCTGGCCTTGGACCTTCAGCTGTGGGTAAACTTCTGACTCGCAGAGCTCCATGCTGGTACCTGCCGTTATCCTACAGCATCTGTACTGTGTGGAGTCATTTTCCTAAGTGCCTAATTATATTGGAGTTAAAAAATAAGAAGCCATGACTGCTGCTGTTGATCAAACTGCAAGAGAGAAGTTGATGTGAGCATGCTGTTGTTGCTGCTTCTGTGAAGATGAAACCATCTTAAGTTCAGCGGGGAGCTGATGATACATCACTTAGCATTTAAATATCCATGGCTGCAGCTTCCAAAGGTCCTCGGGCTGCTTTCTCTGTCAGTAGCTATCTTTGCTGCTCATATTTGTCCCACATCTTCCTGTGTCTCATTTGCTGCGCAAACAAAGTTTTATGCATACAGAAACATGGTTCTCAAAGAAAACATTCACACTGGGGAGGTAAGTTCAGAAGCTGCTTTGAAAGACTTGCTGAGATGCTGTTAGAAAAGGGAAGACTCAGGATGGAAAGTAACTCAGTCCAGCTTTGTTACTAGTCTTTCTTTCAAGAGATCTCAGCATCCAAACGAGCCAGCGCTACTGGAAGCTGGGCAGAGCTTATTAAAGCTGGGAGGAGAAGGTGATGACACGAGCAGGTTTATGCATGCAGAGCTGCCAAGAGCCCTGCCAGTCCCTGTCACTCTCCTCCCCATTCAAAGGGACCCCTCTGGCTCAGGAGTCCTGTGCCAGACTGCCCCGTGGCCTGGCTGGGTGACAGGAGGCGGTGTCTGGCTGAATATCTTGCTTGTGCTGCTCACCAGGCTGCCTGACTCCTGCTAATTGCTTTGCTGAATTAATGAATCTATCCAAATCTTTGGCTTTGGGGTGACCCAGACCTGTGTCAAGCAGTTGTGGGCAGGTCTCTCAAGTGTCTGTGTCAGCACTGGCAAGAGAGGGCTGTGAAAAACATCAGTAAGCTGCAGGGGTGTGCTTGTTTCAGCAAAGCTTGACATGCATAAACCTCATTGCTATTGGATGAAACACTTCTTTCCCAGTTCTTCAAAATAAACAAAAACCAACATTTATAACTGATGTGGAGAGGGAAAAATCTCAACTGTAGGGTTGTTACCTTCTGCTCTATCCAGCAGCAGCCGTGGCTGCAGGCTAGTTACAGCCAACAGGAACAACCAGGCAGTCCTGAGAGTAACTGCAAATACTCAGAGCCTGGAGTTAGAGTTATGACCGCTGGCAGCTCCGTCTGCCTTCTGAACCATCTCATCTCTTGCTTTCGACATCTTAGAAGTATCTCATGCCTGTCATCCTGTTTCTTACTGAATGCCTTTGTGCTCCCTTCCCCTGACTCCCCCATTCTCATGTGGTTTCTTCGACTTCTCACCCTCACGTTGCAGGATGGATGATGTACTTAACACTCCCTTCCTTAGAAGCTTCTCCTTAATTCTTCCTTGCACTGGAAGTCTTTTCTGGCAAAGGTGCTGGAACTGAAACTGAGTGCACTGTTTCTGGCTCTGGTGGGGTGCAGTGGAGAGCTGGGATATAAAACCAAGTTCTCAGTGATGCAAATGCTTACAGAGCGTGTTGGTAGGAAGTATGTGAATCTTCTGTTCAAGTGGGTAGTGTTTGAAGGATGCTAGCTCTTTGAACATGGAAATACTGCCTGCGAAAGCAATTTTCAGCATGATATTGAGGTGCTGGTGATCACAGAATGATGGAATGGTTGGGTTGAGAGGGTCCTTACAGCCCCCCCGCCCCATCCTCAGCTGTGGGCTGGGTGCTCCCCACCAGCTCAGGCTGCTCAGGGCCCCATCCATGGCCATGGGCACCTCCGGGGATGGAGCACCACAGCTCTCTGGGCAGCTGTGCCAGTGCTTCACTGCCCTCTGAGTAAGATAGTTTCCCCCTAACATTTAACCTAAATCCCTTGTAGTTTACTACTCTTTTCCTGCTTGTCCTATCACTATCTGCCTGCATAAAGTCATTGCTGGGAGCGTGGTCGCCTTGGTCCTGTGTTAATGGTTCATTTGAAGCAATCGTAATGTGAGCAATGGAGGTGTTGTTGAGTCAAGTGGCTTTTCTACTGCAATGCTAGGAAGCCAGGCTGTGTTTTCTCACAATATTTTCCGAGTTAGCTTTGATGACGCTTGGCTGGCGTTACAACGTAAGGTAGCATTAGCTAAAGGAAAGTATGTCAGCTGTGTGCCAGTGCATGTAGGCAGTGGGAATCATTCACGTGGTTAAATATGCACTGTTTGGTGGGGATCTCCTCCCAGGCAGGAGGTCTCTCATTCCTCTCATGTTTTTTCATCCAAGCAGAGAAGCTGTGAGCTTGTGAGCTATAGAGATGCTTCACTGTGTGCTGGGGGATGAGAAATGTCTTACTCTAGTTTTTATGTGCAAGCATGCTGTATTTTCTGTAATAACGTTAATAACCTTCCTGTGGCTGTTTAGAAGGATGAACCTCATTAAAGAAGAGGTATTTAATAACAGACCTATTTTTATCTCTGTCTTTATCTAACAGCCTGCCTATTAATTTCAAGCTTGTAACAGTGTTTTGGAAGAAAAATGTTTTCCCTCCTGGAGAACATGATGAGAGTGTATGCAGCCTTGGTAATCCTGAATTTCCCATCTGAGCATCTTCCCTCTTCTATGACCAAAACGATCATTTCTGGACCCCTTTCAGAAGGCACAGCCTTTGGGCCCAGCTGTGTGTTTTTGTTCACAACATTATCTTTTTCATAATTAGGAAGAGAATAGTTTTTCTCTAGTTGTTCCTTCCTGTATGAGCTTGAAGACCTCACTTACTAACATTTATATAAGCTGATTTTAAGTAGGTGAGCACAGAGATGTCTGCTGGGCATGCAATGAAGTGGCTCCTGCAAAGCAGTGCCACCCTGGTCCTTCACAGTTCCTGGCTCCAGGCAGTGCTCTTACTCAGATGTGGCTGCTGCCATTCTTTTTAATATTTCCATACTTTTATTTAGCGTCACACTAGCAGCAGATTCTCTTTTCTCCACAAACCCTTTCCTGAGCCAGGTGCTCCATTGTTGCTTGAAAGCACCTTCCTCTTCGTATCCATCATGCTGTCATTGCCAACACATTTGGCAATGTGTTTTCTTTGCTCTCTGCACTCTCTTCATTTCAGAATCTGCAATGGATTTGTCTGGGGTGTAAATTAAAAAGGGTATTTGATGTTTCTTGAGGTCTAGAAGCTTGTTTTGCATTTGTTCTTCTTTGAATGCGTGCTGAAACCAATGTCTGCCTTTCTGAAACAGCTTTCTCAAGGAAGATTCTGAGTTGAAAATGTATATATATATCTGTTTTTTTTCCAGCTCTGCTCTACCAGCATAAGCTTAGGAAAGAAATGTAATATCCCTAGGTCTGTTTTGACGTTTTGTAGAACTAATTCCCATTTATTGCAAGAACTCTCATAAAACTAAATTCAAGTTTAATTTTTTATTACGTATTTACATTTTGGAAGGAGTAAGTGTGGTGGCGTTGGAAATTCTAATTAGGAATAGCATCTCTGATTCAGAATACCTTCCTTCAATTCAGAGATGCTTTTTTTCTCTGTCCTGATTTTCTTCCTACTCCCTCAGACTGCAGGAAGTTTCGCTTGGGTCATTCACTTGCAACAGGATGTTATCTGAATACTGAATTAATGTATGCAGTCTGTCACTTGGTATTGCTTCTGTTCTTCTGCAGGAGATCTCCTAGGGTTGTAAAGACCGTGCAAGCAGCAATAGCAGTAACAGGAATGTGCCTATGGTCCTGCAATGTAAAAGAAACAACATTAGGCTGCATGTCTATGCCATCACTGCAGGGTGTGAATAAATAGATCTAACCATCAATTTACATTTTAACCCCAGACCAGGTTTTATTTTTAGAATTTGTCACGCAGCCCAAGCAAAACCTTTCTATTTCTGTCTGGTGGTATTTCCAAAAGCACCTTTTAAATGATCTTCAAGCCCATATTTTAAGATGTGTTTACCTTTTGATATAATCTGCTTTACTTATTTGAAACAAAGCCCACCTGTTCTTCATCCGTTATATGATCACTTAATGTGCTAACCGGGTGCCTGCTGATTATGTTTGCCTCACTGTTCTGCACTTGCTAATATGCAGAAATGATCAGAAATTCAGTATCTTCAGTGATGAGAGCTGTAATAAGGTGGCAAGTTATGGAAGGCTGGTGTTTACAGACTGTGTGATATGGAGATGGCAGGGGTGGCCGATGAGGGGCTGCCCTTTGGAGGTACCTGGACAGGGTGGAGAAGTGGGCTGTAAGGAATCTGTGCCCTGAGGGAGAGAAACCCCCTGCTCCAGTGCAGGTTGGTGGCCAAGCAGCTGGAAGGCAAGCAAGGGACGTGGAGGACACAGAGGTGAACGTGTACCAGCAAGGCACCCTTGGGGCAGAGGTGGCCAATGGTCTCCTGGGCTGCATGAGGAGCTGCCAGCAGATCAAGGAGGTGAGCCTAGTCCTCCTGCCAGCACTGCCCAGGGACAGGAGAAGAGGTGGGAAGAAAGAAAAGATATTCTGTTTAAATATGGAAAAAACTTCTACTGTGAGGTGACTGAATGCTGGTGCAGGTTGCCCACAGAGGTCATATTTTCTCCATCCTTGGTGATACTCAAAACTCAACTGGACACAGTTCTGGGCAGCCTACTTGAGGTGTCTCTGCTTGAGCAGGGCTAGGGCTGGGTGTGACTGTAGGACAGTGCCCTTCTTCCCATGGAAGATCTCATGGTGATTTCCCCAGAGAGCTGCAGATCCTGGTGGTAATTCTGGCTGTTCCTTCCTGAAGCGTGAGCTGAAACCTGCGTGGAGCAAACGTGGGAAGAGTTACTGAGACCCCTCTGAGGTAAGCAGCAGAAAGCAATGGCTGAGGCAATACCGAGGAGATGTGGGTGTGAGCAGGGCTGGAGCCACTGCCAGAATGAAGGAGCCCCGGGGGACCAGAGTTTTTGCTGGAAGTTGAGGCATGAGACTTTTTGCTTTTCTCATCCTATGCCTTGTTTTTATCATCTTCCCACCTACTTTGATCTCCTCGGCTACTCTTTTCCAAAACTTCGGCTTGCATTCTGGAGTGGAAAGGGGCTGTCCTGCAACATGAGCAGGGCGAGAGCCAGAGGACAGCTCTTACCTCACTCTGTGAGTGGAAAGCCCGTGTTTGCTGGCAGGAGGGGAGGAGAAAAGCTGAGGCTCCTCCAAGTCCTGCTGTGTCGGTGAAAGGTGCTAATACAACTGCTCTGCAGGGAGCGAGTGTGTACGCTTTCCTTCATTTGCTACAACACAGATCCTCAGGTTAGGTCAAGCACTGTTTTCACTGTTCGGTCTCTTCTATACCTGTTAGACTGATTTATGGCATGGTTTTGTGGGTGGTTGTTTTTTTCTTTTTAACTTGGACTAGAGATGGTTTACCTGATTTCTTTTGGCTGCTCTGCAGTACAGGTGATGCAGACAGCAGTTGGATGATAGCATCTTTTTTTCTCAAGCATCCATCCACAACCCAAGGCACTGCCCATGTACAGCCTGAGTGCAGAGGTGATTTTTCTTTCAGACTGGAGAACGCTACACAAACAGATAAAACAAGACTCTCCGTGAAGACTACGTTGACGACGTTGTGTTCAAGGTCTGAAAACTAGGTGTGAAGTCACTGAGAGGCACATCTCGGAGGTAGTGAAGCTGAGGACCCTCACACAGAGGTGGGGGTGCTTCCCTCCAGCAGCTGCTGTTCTCTGCATCAGTCCTGCTTGTGAAGGAGGGAGAAAAGGACGCTTCTGATGCATCGTGCTTAGCACAGAGGAGCCAACATGTGAGGAAGCAGTGTGCACTCACCTGTGTGTTGCCTGGGCACTGCTGCCTTAATCGTTTATCCCTCTGCACACTTCCAACGCTTTGTACTGAGTGGAGATATGCATACTTGGGGGGGACAGGTTAACCCCAACTGTTAGCTTGTCAGGTGTCAGACAGGATTTGCAACACTGGCAGCTGGGGAGAAATACTGTTATTAAGTGTAACACAGCACCTTGGATACAGAAAGCAAGGGGAGATGGTAAATACAGATTTCTATACTGTCACTTTATAGTGTCACTCTTCAGAATATGTTAAGACTTAGTTGCAGCGATTCCTGCAGCTCCTTCTAGTTGAATCAGTAAATTCTGCTCATTAGCTCCACTGCTTGTTTTGACCTAGCGTGTTTAAAGAAAGGAAATATCAGAGGCACAGGAGCACCTCAGTTACTTTCTTTGCCAACTGAATTTTTTTTTGTGTGTCAATCCAGCAGCTGTTAGGTTTGCTGCTGACACCCAGTCAGTCAGTGCTTGTCTGGGAGGTTGGACCTGAAATGTGAGGCTTTGTGAGATGTGAACACTGACGCCTTTGGTGCCAGCATTTCTGTCTTAATCGCTGCAGCTTCATGTGGGGACTGTGCAGGAATGGGAAAGGAGCTGAAATGAGGAGGGATGTGACTGTCATCTTGGAGCAAGCCTGAGTGCCTTTTCATCCCACCTTGACATTGCTTCAGCATGTAAACAAAGTCTTGGACGGGTTTAGGATGACTGAAAGTGGAGAAGAGTTCCTAGGAACTTCTTTAAGTACAAAAAGGAGGTTGCTGAAGCTGCTAGCTCAAAGAGTCGCTTGCTGTCACCTCGCTGCGGGTATTGCCACTCGTTTGTGGTCGGGAGCTCATTGTGTTGGTGTTGAGAACAGCACAGATGTGTTTTGAGCGCTGCTCAGACTACAGCTGAAATCGTGCCTATTTCTCCAGGTTCCTGTCAGGACAAATGGCAGCAGTGCTGTGTTTGTGTACCTTTAACCCCGTGCTCAGCACTTACCCGTCCAGGACGGAAAAAAATGAGTTCAATTCCAACTTCGTGATAATTTGTTATGTTCCTTGCATTTAAGGACAAAATTTAAGTTGCCAAAAGCAGATGTTTGCTTGCTCCTTTTTTAGCTCTCGAAGTACTTTCTGTGTGCTTGATTGATGGACGTCCCTGTTACGTTAATAGCTGGGCTTTGCAGAAAGCTGTTATTACCAGGAGAATTTGGTGTGGGTTTCAGTTTTTCTTCTTGCATTGAAAATCCATTATTAATGTCTTTTTAAGAAAAAGGGCCTCAATTCAGGCATTTTGCTTTGCTTTCTCAGACTCTTTTGCAACTGTCTTCTCTTAGACACTTGAAAAAAAAAAAATCAATGTAACAAGTGTTCTTTATATTTTCCCGTGTGGTTGAGGGTTTCTGCTTCTTGCTATTGATTTCTAATTTTGTTGCAGGACATTTGGGCACACACAGATTGCCATGTGACAGATTACTTTATACGTGTCTTCCCAGTCATCTCTGAGTTGGCTTTTTGCAGGTCTTGTGGTGCTGCTGAGCCTGCCAGCTGACTGGAGGGCTCTGGCTGCTTGTAGCCTGTGAGTGCAGCCTGAACCTCTGAATGGGACCATCTGCTTGAGGTTTTATCGTTGGGTTTGGGTTTGTTCTCAATGTGGAGGTGTGTTTGTGTGGTCTCCTGTCTCGCAGTGCCATTACAGAATCGTTCTGCTGTTGCTTCTTGGGCAGCTTCACGTTGTGCATCATGGGAGCTTCAGTTTGGGATGTCAGAACTGCGTCTCCAGCTCTTTGGATTGATGCTGCTGTGAATCCTTTGGATCAGCTCTGCTAACAGCCCTTGGCATTTCCGAGGTGCAAGGTCCAAGACTTGCTGAAATAGCATGGAAACACGGGTACATCTGGAGCTGCTGTGAAACCAGATGTGTAGTTATTGGCACCTGGAACGTGTCAGCACTGAAGTTATGTGGGCACATCTGTTGGGAGAGCCTGATGGGACAGAAGGACAGCAGCTGGAACAGCATGCATCCACACATCCTCGAACGAAGTGGTGTGCTGAGCAGTCCTGCCCCAGGGCTCCCCAGGCACTTGTGGACATTCCAAGACCTTGGTGCTCCAGCAGCACAGGCTGCATGTCTGCCTGGTGCTTTGGTTACAGCAACGTGTGGTATGTAGGTGGCGTGGATATACAGTAAGTTGCTGCCGAATAGACTGGAGTGTTTTCTCATCAGGCCTATCTTCAGTAAGTTTTAAGTCCTGCACTTCACAGAGTTCACTTTTAGCTCCTGAGGAATTAGCTGTAATTTATCCCTCCGTGCTGGGAACCGGAGGAAAAAGATGGCAGTGGCACTGCAGCCACATCTCTGGAGGAACATCACAGGGTGTGCATGTTTCAGACACGCTCACAGAGGACAACTGTCAGGCTGACACCTTGGTGGTGACAGCGTGCTGGAGCTGGCAGGCAGGAGGGGCCAGCATGCATAACTACGGGCAGCTTCGACCTTGCCGCTGGAACTTAGTTAACGATTCTGTTGATGTTCTGGAAACGAAAATATAATTCAGGCCACCTTCTCCTCCAAGCTGACCCTGAGAATCTGTGAGGAGAAGAACTACTGAATAATTAGGGTCCCTTTTTTTTTTTTTCTTTCTCCTCTTTTTGCCAGTTACTGCTCGGTGTTGAACCATGCTGTAAAGTGTCATTAGTTTCCTTGAACTTATTGGTCCAAGCGTACTTTGCATTAATATAATTACGTAAATTGCAGTCTCATTAATCACAACATGTTCTGCAGCACATCACTGTCTCGCCTTATTTTGCAGATGCTTTTGCTGGTAGGACCCCTGTAACCCCCAGCCAGGGGGCTGTGATGCTTCCCCTGTGCTCTGCTTGTTTTTGTGTCCTGCTTTGTGTTTGTGTGCTTTTACCCCTAAGACCCAAGAACATCTAGCAGCTATGCTGTGGTGGAGGGCAGCTGGGATGCAGGCAGGTTCCTTACGGGGGACTTCAGCATCCTTGCATGCTGCCATGTCCTTCTGGGGCCACAGCAGTGCTGGCCCATCGGAGTCCAGGCTGCTTGTGGAGCTCCTGCTGTGTGTCCAGGTCCCAGAGCCCAGGCTCTCACCTGGGGAAGTGCTGCGGGGCACTCAGTTCCGCTGCAGCTCTGTCTCTGTGACAGAGCTCTCAGCCTTCCTGGCAATGTAAATTCTCCTGGCTGCGTGCTAAAATTACACTGAGTTATTGATTTATCTTTGAGAGGATTTCCTTCCCGAGGGACATTTCTGGCCATCGTAATGATTTAGCTCCTCTGCTAGCACAGAATCTGTAGCAGAGCAGAGCTGTCCTCCTGCCTGTCAGCTCGCAGCCCCGGATCACACTCCTGCAAATGAAAGGGTGTTTTGTCTTTGCACTGAGGAAGCTGTAAGTCTCACACGAGCTTTTTTGCCTTGGCCCCAACATTATTATCTTGGACTGATTGCAAATGCAGCTTGGAGGCTGGTGGATAGAAAGCATGAAGCTGTGCGCTAATAACATACCTGAGCTTGTGTGAACATGTTAACTCCTTCAGAAAGCTCCTGTTTGGTGCTGAAGGGGAAGGTACAGGCCAGGATGTCAAGGGCAGCTTGCAGGGATGGTGCCTGTCAGAGTGGGAGCAGCCTTGCTCAGACAAAGGGAGTGTGTTCCAGGGGTGGCTTGCTAGAATATATTAAGGCTCTTGCAGTTTTTATCACCGAGCAACTGTGTTGTGACAGATGCCAAAGATATTAGCAGGGGTATGATGGGAGCAGGATCGTGCAAATGTTTTTTTTCTCTGAAGATACAGGTTATGGCCCTTCTTTTCTTTCTGCTGACTCACACATGGAGCGTCTCCCAAAATCAGCCCAGACAATTTCCATTTTAACTTCCTCCTTGAGCAGCTGAGGAGACAAAGCCAGTACTCTACCACTAACCCTGAAGTTAGAGTCTGGTAGTTGTGGGTGATTACAGCGGTGAGCACCACGAGCACCATCGGTAGACCCTTCAGGAACTGTTTTATGTAATGTACATGGAAGTGAAAGGACGGTGCTTTTATGTCTTTGGGTGTCCCAAGTATATTCCTGTGGGTTCCTGTCTTTAATCCTCTTGTGGGTTTGGATCTGATTTCAGCTGCAGTGCCTGCACTGCATGCTGGCCTAAGTGTGAGGCTGCTTGTGTGCGTGTTGTTTAAACCCCCCCACAAAACACAGCATCTCCCAGTGAGGCCCAGGAAGAATGTCAATTTATTTTCCTGTGAACCAAGCGTGGCACAACTACTTTCTTTCTCGGTGATCTATCTGTGAGATAAAACAAGTCCTTAGTGCCTGTCTTAAATACTGCAGTGTTGACAAGTTCTCTTGACAAAAATTAGGCTAATGTCCCTTACGACTGCATTAGCTGTAGAAATGAGGCTTTAAATTGAAGCTTAGGAAAGCACTATACCAACACGCTCTCCAAAGGCATCTTCTTATTCCAGCTTTTATTATTCAAATTCATTCTCACTATGGCTTGGCAGCAGAGCTGGCAGACGCTGCACTCGATGTGTTCTGCTCGTCTCGCAGCCAGGCACTTCAGATCAGGCACCTTCCAGTGCTTAACAGGGGAAATGTTGTCCAACTGTCTGCGGACCTGCACTCTCTTGGCTCTGGTGGATGCTGTGGGCCTGGTGAAAGCAGTGGTGGGTGGTAATGTGTCTGCGCTGTGCAGCGTGATGTGGGCCAGCTGACACACATCTCGTGGAGATGCAGACCAAAGCAACAAGCAGCACGCTCTGCCAGCAGCACAGCATGTCCTGAAACGCTCCTAGGGATAGCTGGAGCCACGCAGAGGGAGGGTTTTACCTCTCTGGTTAGTCCATCTTTCCAATTTCAGCTTTGAGTGCTTTATTTACACAGGAGGCGAGCACAGGAACAGTCATCACTTAAAGCTGATCATGAAGATGCCTACTCAAGCTTCCCAACTTTCCCTTGAAGAACAAGGCGGGTTTCTTTTGTTGGTTTGTCTTTGCCCCTCCTCCCCTTGTTGCACAGTCACAGGCTTCAGCTTCTCATTTTGTATCACAGATTCAGCATGCCCATGCTCAGACCCCCTGCTTCTCACACTGGTGCTGATCCTGCTGAAATACTCCTGACAGAGGGTGCCAGTGGTCTGCTTGGCCACAGCCCTGGTCATCCTGCAGTGTGGGCTGGCTGTGCCTCAGCAAGCTGTGGAGTGTGCCATTATGTGGGAGACGTGAGGTGCTGTCCATGTACCACAACTCACACCTTGTCTGGGGTGCACACCATCTGCCCAGAGATGCGGTGGATGCCCCATCCCAGGACACATTCAGAGTCAGGCTGGATCAGGCTCTGAGCAGCCTGCTTAGATGGAGATCCCTGCTCATTGCAGGGGGGTTGGACTAGATGACCTCTAAAGGTCCCATCCAACTCAAATGCTTTTACAATTCTACGGGAGCAGCTGTTCCTTTCCACGTGTTGCCAGGTTGTTTCAGGGCGGTTTTCTGTGTGTGGTCATCTCAGTGATCTCTGGATCACTCCTCTCTCTGCAGAAAGAGAGAAGCCATGGCTCTTTGAGAGTGATTTTCCCCTCTGTAGGACAGATGATGAAGACAACCGTGGCTGATGACGTTTTGGAGGTGCTAATGTCTTTCACATTAAAAGGCCTGACAGCTGATGCCTGACTCAGAAAAAGTGCCTACTAAATTCCTAAAATTAGATAGGATAAATATCTTAATTCCTTCTGTAGATTCTCAGTTCTCCTGGTCATCCCCATCGTCCTCCTCTGCCTACGTTCTGCGTTGTTCTCTGTAGGTGAGTGTACAGCATCCCAGATGGGCTTTCAAGTATAACAAAAACACCTGTGGGATGACAGTAATTTAACAGGTTACAGTGACATTATGAAGTAGTTTAGGAATAAATAACATAGTGAACTGGTGAGGGCTTATGTCTGGCTTTTGTAAATGCCAGGTCTGCTTGATGCTGACTTGGTGACACAGTGAGACACGGGTCAGCACAGTGCCCATGCAGCTGGATAGCCAAAAGGAGCCCCGTGTGGCAGGGACCTCTTATCCCTGCTTTCTTCCTGCTGCCCAGAGCTTTGGAACAAACTGCTCTCTGTAATGCTTCAGTTCACAGAATGGAGCCCAATATGAAAATAAAATTGAATGCTTCGTGTTGAATTGCTAGGCCACATGCATCGTGCTGTAACCAGGGGTGTGGGGCGGTGTGTAGGAAATGGCTGGCTCAAAGCTGGGGATAATATTTTGCTTCTAAAGTGAGACCGTATGTTTTTGCCATCATGCTTCCTTCATACTATTACTGTTTTTCCTCTGGTGTGTTATCTGCTGTTGGAGTGCAAACGAGAGAATCCTTTGCGGAAAGGGAGGTGGAAGGGCAGAAGCACTTGTTGCAAGGAGCTTTTTGCCATTTGAAGCTTTTCTACGTTGGCAGCAACAGATACATCAACAGATGCTACAGCAGTGCCTCCCATCAGAGAGGCACCATATGTCCTCCTTGAGCCCTCCCAGCACTCCTTCCCTGAGAGCCTTCCTCGCTAGCATCCTCCCTCACTGCCATCGCTCTCCATCTGAGCACCCCGTGAAGTAGCACTGCTGAAGGCACGTTCCCTGCCCTGCGCCTGCTGCTGGCTCTCGTCCTCTGCAGTAACTCCTGCTGCAAGGTGTTTGAGTTTTGATGGGTTTCTGTGCTGGCAGCTGGCTCATTTTGCTCTCCTGGCCAAGACAGCAGGTGGGTTTGGCAGGATCTGCAGCCCAGCACTCGCAGGGCACAGCGGGCCTGAATAACCCGACTCTCGGCGCGTGCTTGCAATTCAGAGAGCACAAATACTGGTGCAGTGGGAGAGCGCTGGCTCAGCTTAAATTGGCAGTCATAAGCAGTGGTCCAGCCGAGTGTCCAAATGTAACTGATGCTTTCACATGTCTGACCAAGTATTACCTATTGGAAAGCACCTTCCTTGCGAGCCTTTGTTCTCCTTTAGCTGCAGATCAATTCACAGAGGGAGGGATTGGATTCTGAAGACATTGTAAAAACATTTTCATTATATATGGCGAGGGAAACAAATTACAGAGAAGACCTCTCTGCACTAGAACAAAGGAGGAGCTTTAAAACCTTTCCAAATATGCATTTGAGCGGTAGGCCTGACGGATGCTGTTTAAAGACATCATCATTACTGCAGTAAGCAAGCTGTTGACATTAAAATCATATGATGCAAGAAAGATTAAGTCCTCCCAGGTTTTGCTGTAGGCACTCATATCCCCCTTAACCTTGGCTTTACAGTGCCCTGAGTGCTCTGAATCTGTGCAGTGGTCTCTGTGGCATCAGCCATAGGAAGGCAGCATCCCAGTAAGCACCAGTAAGTGACTTCTGACTCACTAAATGAGAAACTGGAATGGAAAACGGCCTTTTCTCTGTGCCCTGAGGCGTGTGACTCAAGTCCAGCTGAAAGCTGGGTTTCTCCTCAGGGACTAAGAAGGATGCCTGGGCAAGAGTAGAGGTGGGTGCGTTCTGGGATGTGTCAGTGGAGTTCTGGGGGTTTCCTGGGGGTGGCTTTGCTGCCACTAACAGCACTGGGAGTTGGTCTGGGAACAGATTCAGATGGCTCTGTCCCTGCTCGGAGTGGAGCAAACTGAGTGCTGGAGAAGATTTTGTATTTAGACATCACCATTTTGACAGGCTGAATTGCAGGGTGTTTATTAGCGTAGCTTGGAGTATTATGGAAAGGATTTGTCAGATAAATGGACCAACTAAGTCTTTTATGTGAAACATCCTTGTTTGCTTTTTTTTTCTTTTTCTTTTTTTTTTTGATGATGGTTTTTTGTTGTTTTTTTAACTGTTTATTCATCCTCTCAGTAATTCATCAGTTTCAGCCGTTCCTGGAAGATGTGAGTTGCTGCTGGGAGACAAAAAGCATGAAGGGATGCAGTGCCCCACTTCTGGCAGTCTGTGGGGTACTGCTGCCACTATGCTAATCCTATGTTTGCACAGCAATTTGGTTTTGCTCATCTTTAGTAAGAAGAGGCTGAACATCTGAGTCTCAGGGATTTTATAGCCTTACATTGCAGTAATGTGAGCTTGTAGCAAGGGTTGTGAGTCCTTCCAGCCCACACAGGCACAGTCATACACCCCTGGGGCTCCACACGAGGCTGCAGGCCGTGCTTGCCCATGGCTCAGCCCCACGAGTGGGTTGCCATCAGCATCACCAAGCCTGGGAACGGGCCCTTCCTGCTCCCAGGAGAAAAAGAAACAGTTTGAATTTGCTGCTGTGTGTGCTATAAGGACAAAGCTCTTCCCTTGTGGTTTCCTCTGTAATCCCGTCAAGTGATGTCTCTCTGTCCTTGTGGGTACTTTGCACAGCAGGTTCTTTGTTCATACTGAGGTCTCCCAGGTGCAATAATAATACAAAATAATGGTGATAAGAGCAGCTTGACACTGTGAGGACTCCACGTTTGCAGACAGAGGCAGCCCATCAGCCATCCAGGCAGCCCTGGAAGGGATGTGATCCCTGCGGATGCTACAAGCACTTGCTTAAGACATGGCAGGCATGCAGTAATTATAAAAGAGAGTTTTCTCTCTATTTGATTACAGCAGGTACTAGAGCCCCTGCTCTCATTGACTGTGCGGACCTGAGAGTCGTGGAGCGATGGGCAGCGAGTAGGACAGGGCTTCACAAAGGCTGTGCTGCACTCAACAGACTGCCACTTCCCAGCAAAAGAGCAGAGGTACTGGAAAGTGTGTGCAGTGGTGATGGCATCTGCATAAAGCGTTTGGGCCAGGATCATGGGAGCTCGTGCTTGAAGGTGAACGTGGGTGTTGGAGCAGGAGCTTCTTTGCTGCCTGTGCTACAAATGAGGGGCACTGGGAGATGCCTGGGATGGCTTCTGTGAGAGCTTCCAGGGCTGATGCTGCTGAACCTCCCCAGGAGGTGACCTGTAGCATATTAATTTCCTTTTCAGGTGGCACTGAACTGGGAGGACCTGCGAGTGCTGGACAGCAAACTAATGTAAAAGGCCATAAGCAGAAAAAGTGAAGGGCAGAAAACAGCAAAATGAGATTCAGGCTCGGTGCTCTCTCTTCCCGTCACTAATCCATCTCTTCTTGACCTGTGCCTGCTACACATCTTCTTTTCCTTTTGTATGTAAAAATGTTCTGTTTTGAAATAACAAGCAGCCCAAGGAGTGCTATGACTCAGCCTTAAGAAAGCCCAGGCTGCCTCCTTGCTCACCACCGCTAACCAGTGAATCTAGAGCTGAAGCGTGCCACTCCAGAGTAAGGCTTTTCTCTGAGCACAGCACGGCCTGGGGAGCAGGCTGACAGCTCCGTGCTCTCAGGGCTGCTCATGTAAAGCCCCACCTGCCCAGCAGGCAGAGCACACAGCAGGGCATGCAGCTGGGAGGTGCTGGACAGTTGTCATTGCCCGAGCATCCCTGGGCAGAGCTGTTCCCAGCCCTTGCCTGGGCTCTGTCCCCTGCCCTCGGCACCACAGAGGCTGTGGTTGTTCCTGTCCTGAGCCGCAGTGGGGCCGGTCAGTGCCCAGGGGCTGATCCCTGCTGCTCACAGCCCTTCAGAGCTTCGCTGGATTCCCCAGCATCTCCTCCATGCCTGCCAAGGCACTGGCAGCTCCTGGACTGCAGCAGAGAGGAGCTGTTCTGTTTCTGGGGGCTTGTCTCCTTGTGTTTTTTAAACATTATTTTTTTAAAGGAGGGGATGTAGTATCACCAGATAACTTCTCAGGGTTACTCTGCCAGCCTTGTGCAACCTTATTATTTTCAAAATTGCAGCAGTGCCGCTTTGCTGGGAATGTTCAGGCATCGCTTTGTGGATTCTTTTGTTGCTTATATCAGAGAGAAAGTCCCATCCCCTCACTCCTCTGCACTGAAAGAAACAAAGAGCAAAGAAAGGTAGATGCTATCTGACAGTTTCTGAGACACCAAGGTGATTTTCAAGAACTGCGGAGCCAGTCACTGTCTTGGTGGTTTGTTTTCACACACTCTCTCTATTTACTTATATATATTTTTTTTTTCAGTGGCAAATGAGGAAGCTTACTTGGGAAGAAAGTGGGCAGAAGGGAGGAGCAGGGGCAGGGGCTGCTTGGGATGCTGAGCACTGTGCTCCTGCCTGCAGAAGCCATCCCAGAGCAGCTCTCTGCTGCAGGAATGGAGTGGAACTGCTGCTGCTGGGCATGTCCATGCAGCACTGCTGATGTGGAGGTGGGGAAGCTCAGGGACAGGTTACAGATTGCTGTGTGAGGTTTATTTGTACACATGTGCTGCAGGACTTCCCCTGTTATTTGTTGTGCCTGCTTATTGTTGTTAGAGTCCAGCTGTGCCTTGTTGCTGTGCAGAGGTGCAAAACCAGAGGCCAGCTGTGGCCAGCCTCATGTGAAGCAGTGCACAGCAAAGGTGCAGGGCAGGATTGCACCTTTCTTGTTCAGTGAGAACACACAGCTGGTGTTTCATTCTTGTCTGGGAACGGGGTGATGAGCTTACCTGGGTATTGTTATGTGACAGCACAGCACAGCAGCCCTCTGCTTTCAGTTACTCTGCATATACCGTGCCTGATTCCTCCCATAGCAGTGTCTGCGATGGAAGTGTGTTATGTTTTCCATTTGTTTATTTGCTTATAGTCTTGTTTTCAGCCCCTTCAGAACTTGATATAGGTACAGAGCTTCAGAAACGTACACATAACAGAATAATAGATAACTGTGATTTGGTTACAAGGCAATAATTTAAGCCGACAGGTTTAGCTGATAACATAAAACACACAAGAGAAATAAGATCAGTTTATAAATGTCAGCAGAACCCCTGAGAGTGAGTTGCTGTCTTGAAGCTGACTCCGGTGCAGTTACTCCATCTAATATATTATAAGGAGAAATAAACGGATGTCTGAAAAAATCTGGCTGACCAAGATTAAAAGAGTAGGGCTATAAATTAAATCCTTCCTCAGCGTCACTTTAAGCAACTTTCAAGACAGACAGGACACATCCGTGTATGACGAACGCTAACACGTCGGTGAGAGCTCGGGGACCAGGCACGTGCTCTGACACCCAGCCCCTGCCTGCCCACAGCAGGTTGGTACGGGGCTGCGGGGGGCTTTCCTGCTGCACTGGTCCCTGTGCATGCGGAGCAGACCCAAGCAGTGCAGAACACAACAGGGCTTTGTGTAAGGTGTGAAGGACACGGGCGGGATGTGGGGCTGGGAGCTGGCTGGGTTCCTCCCTCGGTGGGTCTGACCTTTTCTGCACTTCCAAAGTGGGGTGTTCACCGGGATGAATCCAAGCAAAGATGTGAACTACACAGAAAGCTTTCTTTCCCTGCTTTGGGGTGCAGGCAGAGGGATGGGACAAAGGGTAGAGCTGGAGGAGTTTGAGATTGCTGGGAAGCGAGGAACAGCGTGGTTCTGTGCACCTGTTGGGGTAAGCTTTTCTTTTCTGAAGGTGTCAAGGAGAAAAAAAAGGGCAGAAAATCACTTAAATATCAAATTGTTGTTGCTGTTTTTAATTGAGCTTTGGTTCCCAAAAGCAACCTAATACAAACAATAAGTAAAAATGAATTCCTCTAGGAAAAAAAAAGCTATTAAGAATATGATTCTGTATCAACAGAACGTTAAGCTGTGTAATTGCTTACATATGTATAGCTGCGGTGCGTGCTGCTAGTTGTTGAATAGTATCAAATTATAGGAATCAAAGAGAATCAACTGTTTGTGAGGGAAATGTCTGGGAGCTACATGCTGAAATGAGATTAACGCTCAGGGTTTGCAGCTTGCTCATTTAAATCAGCAGTTTTAATCACGTTGTTCAGGCGAGCCCACCCTGAAACACGCTTTGTGAACAGAAATATCCCGAACGAAACACGTCTGCAGACCTCACCCTGTCCCCAGCATCTGGGATGCTTCAAGTGACTGCGCAGATCTTTTCACTGAAAGCAGAGTTGTCTTTCTTGGTTTATTTAATAAGGCAATATGTTTGTCCTGCTGTTGCGTGAACCTGTGCTGCTGCGCACAGTGGCAAGAAGAAATTCCTGCAGCCATAAACGCTGTTTAAATACATCAGAGCTGAGATGTCTGCTCTGGGCTTTGGACAGTCTCAGTCGCATCTTGTTTAGGACAGTGGAAAGAAGCAGAAGTAGAAAGGTTTGTGTCCTCTCTGATGGCAACGTTCTTAATTCAGTCGTGCTGGGTTTGTGAGCTCGTGCACGCCGGGGTTCAGATTCTCCTTTATTTACTGCTCGCTCAAAATAGAAACTGGGAGGACTGGTCACATGGGAGTCAGGCAGCCCTACTGGAGGCTTTGCCTTTTTATGTTTCTTTTAAGTAAAGCCCATCAGCCTTGTTCCTCTCCCCTGGCAACAGCGTGAACTAATGTGGCCAGATGCACCAGCAACATGAAAGCCAGAATACACTGTACTGTTGTAACAGGGACATTTATTTCGGGCTGCATTTGACAAGTCAGGGGCTGCTTGAGCAGGTGCTGCGGTTGCAGCCTGGGCTGCCCGAGCGCTTTGACCACACACCTGCTGATGGGAGGGACCCGGCTTTTCCCTGGCTTTCTCCTTGGCTAAGTGGTGGTCATGTCCTTGGAGGAGGAGGGCATCCTGAGTGTTCAACAAGCAGTGCTATTTAATACATCTTTCTCTTGCCAGCAGTCCTGAGCCTCAATGCCTCTGCAGAGGAGGAGCAGCCCTTACAAGCTCCTTGTCAGCCATCACAGCCTGACACCTCACCTCTGGAAGGTGGACGAGTGCTCCTCCCTCGGCAGACACATGGCTTAGAGCTCCCATGTATATCAAGTCAAGCAGCAGTGGCATGGTTGGGCCACAGGGCTCAGCCGTGAGCTGTGTGCCATCCACACCTGCATGCAGGGGGGCTGAGTGGCCTGGCCTCGCATAGTTGGACACATAATCGCTTCCGTCCCATTGCGTGTCAAACCACGGTCACATCCTACCGAAAGGATATGGCGGAGAGCAAGAGAAGCTGTCAGAAATGCACCCAGGAATCCTCCAGATTGGATTTCCCTGGGTTTTGTACGTGTGTTTGTACCTGCTGCATGGCTTGAGGCTTTGAAATGTTTTTGTCTGACTTGTGACAAACGTTACAGTCTTAAGTAGGAAGCGCTGCATCCTTTGATCAGTGAGATGTCTCCTTGGTCTTCAATAGGCGGGATCAATCTGTTGATTCCCTAGATTAGAGGATTTTATGTATGAGAACATGCATTTATTGTACAAAATAATTATCCTTGTCTTCACTTCCCTTTGATAGGAGACACTACCTGTCTCCTACATGCTGAGTTGTTTTATTCTAGACATCTTCTTAGGAAACAAAGGGAAGACTAAGGAGGAAATCCGCAGAGAAGCCAGTGAGCAGCTGTATGTCTGTCTGTGTGCTTCTGGGTGAGTGCAGCTGAGCTCGCCGTATTCCTTCAGCTGTGACCCTGCTTTCTTAAGCGGGCAAACTTCTTCCATTAAACAGAGTGGAAACAAAATGAAGAGGAGGCAACCAAACACTGCTCTCCCTCTCCATCCCTGTGCAACAGTTGGCCAACATGATGTGCTTGTGCTGAATTGTGACCAAGAAAAATACTCTGAATTTCCCATCTTTTGTGCATTTATGAGCAAAGCTTAATGTATTCCGTGTATTTTTGTTGGCAGGTACCAGTGATCAGTTATTCCTTTTAATACAATATTTCCAAACCAACACAACATCCCATCAGTACGCTTGATATTCAGCGCACCAGGCTGTACTCAGATGTGTGCTTTGATTTCATTCTGGCAGCTGCGTTCTATTCAGCAGTCTATTCCCCTTTCTCCAAATAGTCTCAAAATTCACTCCTGATGTAGGTTTATAATGCTTGCTTAGGAATTGGCGTGTAAGGTCAGTGTGGCATTTCTGCAGGGTTGAAGTGGTGCCTGTGTCACGGGGCTGCTGCTGGAGGGCTGAGTGCTCAGTGGTGAGCAGCTTGCTGTCTCTGCAGTGCAGGATGGGGGTTTCTGTGTGGCTCTTTGGAGCTGGAGCATTTGACTTCAGCCCTTTATATACAGATCTGCAATAGGGCACATGGCCTAAAATAACCTGACTTTTGTTTATAGGTCAAGCTGTTCCTGCAGGGTCACATGTTCGATTAAATCTGCAGACAGGAGAGAGAGAAGCTCGGCTTCCAGACAGCGAAAGTGGGAAAAGTGACAGAAGAGAAGAGAAAAGAAAAAGGTACAGCGATGCAAAGCTGTCTTCTTGCTGCACAGATCTGGACGGACTGTGATTTTGTGTCTTTTATTAGCAGCCAGCATCCCTGGTGCACTCAATTGCTGTCTCTGCTGGGGACCTAATTGCTGGTTTAAGGGTTCAGCAGTGCTGAAAACTGGCCCCCATCCCTTGTGATTCCTTCAGAAGGCAGGTAGAAGTACTGAGCGTGGACATACAGACATGCCTTTGTGGCTTCCTGTGCCACTATGAGGAGCGGTTGAGGGAGCTGGGATTGTTGGTCTGGGGAAGAGGAGGTTCAGAGGAGTCCTGATTGCTCTCTGCAGCTCCCTGAAAGGAGGTTGTGATGAGCTGGAGGTCGGCCTCTTCTCCCATGGAACAGCAGTAGGATTGGGGGGAATGGCCGCATGTTGCACCAGGGGAGGTTGAGGTTGGATGTTAGAAAATAGTTCTCCAAAAGAGGACCTGGGCTGACCAGGGGGCGGTGGAGAGACTGTCCCTGAAGGTGTTCAAGAAACATTTTGATGTTGTTCAGAGGAACATGGTTTAGTGGGAACTGTTGGTGATAGGTGAGTGGTTGGACTGGATGATGTTGGAGGTGTTTTCCAACCTTGGTGATTCTATGACTCTTTGATGCCAAAATTGCATTTGCAGTGTGGTATCTCTGAATTACATTTAGTCCTTTAAAATACCTCCATCAATCAGCCTGAAACTGCTTTCTAACCTTAAACCATTGGAGCAGCTATGGGGGCTTCGTTTGTGTTGACCTGAGCCCAATACAGTACGGTTTTAACTTGGTGCTGCCTGAAGGGTTACAGCAATGGTTTACACAAGTTATTTCTGATGGACTCCTTAGATCACACAGCCTTCCCTGCACCCAGACTGGTGTCCCAGGTTTCTCTCACGCTGACTTTTCCCTTTTCCCTTAACAAAGCCAGGTTCATTTACCACGGGGGACTTTTTTCCTGAAGCACAGGGGATTTGTCATTGCATTTACCATTGCAAATGGCATTTCTCATGCATGGAGTACAGCAAAGCTCATAAGCTTCATGATGCCTCAACAATTGGCTTTTCCTTTATTCTGTGCAGGTGTTTAAGGCTCAGATAAGCTCCCTGAACTGGTGAGGTCCATGTGAAGAGTGACACAATGTCATTTTTGTTTCTTTGTCTTTTAACATTTCTGAGGAACTTCTGATTGGACTTACCCTTCATGTAACTTTGTGTATGATGAGGAGCATAACTTCAGCTGTAGATCTCCATGTTAAATGTTGGAAGTCCTCAGTTCTAGTGACACAGTGGTTATTGTTTCATAATTAAAAACAAACAAAACCTTCTGTTTTTCCGAATTCCCCCATGAAGGCAGAGGCATATCTTAATTAGCGATTTTTACTGTGTTAGGACTTGAGATTTTAGGTCAGCATGCAGAGTCTAAAACCTTCTGTGACTGTCGGGGTGAGGTGTCAGCAAGCTACATGCAGAATACAGCACTGGGACTAATCTTTTGTGGAGTGTGGAGTGTTTCCAGTTTTAAGTGAGATACATGTAATCTAGTGCTCTTAGCTCTTTTTCCCCTGGCATTACCCTTTGCTGATATATTACGGTGAAAATATTACAGATAAAATTGTTCACTCATATAATGCTTTTTTGTGTTTCCTCTGCAAGGCTGAACAGGATGGATATTGACACAAATTCATTCACATCCCAGGAGCTCAAAAAGGCATTGGCTAAAATGAAGGAAAGTGAGAAGGCAGAAAGAATGGTAAGGACAGTTCCTTGTTTCTAAAGCAATGCATAGTATGCTGATGCAAGTGCCTCACGTAGAGCATCTTGAAAATATGATGGTTAAATCAAGCCACCAGATTTCTTGCTGTCATTCTTGGTGTGCCACTGCTAATGTGAAATTGCAAGGTCTTTGCTCTGAACCCAGAGCAGGTGTAGTCAGTAAGACAACTGACTCCTGACAGGTTTCTGTTTGGATACTATTGTGATTAGACCAGAATTAATAATGCAGAAACATTACTTGCAAACACTATTCACGTACTCATTTCCTTTCCATTGTTTGCATTGTATTTTTATCCATTGTTTTGATTTATTTGTTCAACTGCCACTTAGTTCACAAAGATATCTTCAAACCCCCAAAATGGAATGAATTTCAGTGTGGCAGTGTTTATAAAGGAAGTTACATGCTGTTCATTATCCTCATTAGAGCGAGGAAGTCCAAAAAGTACAGCTCAGGCTCTTCTGTGTTGGATTCATGGATGGCGACCAAACTCTGGATGTAGCATCCTCTGAACACTTGGATTTGGAAAGGGATCTTATGGCTTAAATTTTCAATCTCTCGCCTGGGTGACAAAAACCAAATAGCTGTGCTGAAATGTAAGCTGAAGTTTGCTTACAGAAGCTGTAAACTTTGTGTTTGGTTACAGAGAGGGGACAATCTGAAGTCAAACAGAATATGTGTACTGCTTGGAGCTGGTCACCAGGACAGGAGCAGCCACTGGGATGGCATGGGTGGATTATATATGATCCATCAGACTGATGACAGCCTTTTTCTCCTTTTCTGCTTACAAGTATTTCCTTAAGCCCTAGCTCCTCCTGCTGCCTTGAAGTTGAAGGAAAATTGAGGTGGGAGTCAAGGCCAAAGTCTTTGAGTCCCAGAAAATCTTTTCTCCTCTATCTGGCATCAGGGCAGCGTTTTGTTTACTGTAAGATTATTTATGCAGCAGCCAGCGTTACTGATAGCAGGACTTCTTGAAATGAGTGTCATTTAAATGCAAAAATTAGTGACACTCTATTATGTGAAAATAAGCCATATTTTAGAAAAAACTGTTAGAATAGCTATTGTCCCAGCAACTGGGCTAAAACCAGCTATATCTAATGGACCTAAAGTACTCCATTTAAAATCTCTCCTGCAGGGAGCAAATTCATCCTTGAAGTAACTGTGTCAAAGTAAATTGAGTTACACCAAGCATGCTCCTGTATATGCTATTGCAAAAGCAATTTCTTCTGTGTTGTTGGAGTGGGGGTAGCATTCTGTGCGTCTGTGCAGTTCCTATAGTGATTAGGCTGGCAATCATTAGTGCAGATTGTGCATCATTAGACTGCTTTTACATCCATCCCTGTTTCTTCCCTTCTTGCTTTCTCCTGCTCTTGAGCAGCCCACCTTCAGAGCGTCCCCTCTGCTTTCTGTGTCCTTGTGTGCAGCAGCAGGCTCTGCCCTGCCTGTCCCAGTGTCACTGCTGCTGTATGTGCTCAGATCTCTGGCAGAGCCTTCTCCTTCCCTCCCACACACCCTTCCATTGCTCTTGGTTCCTCGAAGCCCTGTGGGTGCTGTTTGTACAAGCAACACTGCAAAATGACCACTGTCCTGGAAGGAGCCCAGTGGCACAGAGCTTCAGCTGCCTCCCCTTTGTGCAACCTGCTGCTCAGCATGGTCAACTGCAAGATCAGGGGAGCTTGTCCAGGGCACTCAGGTCTTGAGAACATCCCCATACAAGCAAATGAAGGGCAGCAGTGCTTGTTGCCTTTGTGCTCGGTGCTGTTTTGAAAGGTTCACAAGGTGTAGGAAAGGTATACAGGGGTAGGCTAAGTTGCTTGGGGAATGTATGCTCGCACCCAAGGGCTGTATTTTACAGATAACTGGGTTCCAGAGCTTCTCAGAAGTGCCTGAACACCCAGCAGGCTGCTCTGCTTGGGCTGCACGCAGGTGGGTGAGTGCTACATGGTGCAGTGTTGCTGTGTGAGCCTATGGGTGTCCAGGCTGCCCTTTGCCATCCACAGGCTGGCACCTGTGTGCAGTGGGACCTGCAGTGAGCCAGGACAGCACGTCAGGCTGCAGAACCAGCTACCTGGATCTGCAGCTGTGCAGGTTTTCCCTCTCCCTGCCTTCAGGTCCAAAACCCTCTCCCAGGATGCCCTCCTGTACCACACTGTGCTAATCCAAGTCAGCTAGGTTCCCCTTGGACATCTGGATTGGGTTTACTAGCTAAACTCCATCACCTACCTTTTTATTTGGTTTTCTCCTGCTTTCAAGGCCCATGAGGAAGAAGTAAGGAAGAAGTTCCGTCCCATAGAGCAGCTGAAGGAAGAATTTGAGAAGCTGAACGTGAAGATGGAGACGGATTATGAAATCATGGATAAATTGATCAGCAAATTTAACAGCTCCGCTTCCACGCTGGATGAAAAAGTAGCAGCGCTTTACGATCTTGAATATTATGTTCACCAGGTAACATAAACGCATTTGTATCTACCGTGTAAAATCCAGGGACTAAGGTATCATAAATGTGGTTTTATTTTTCTTATCAGTATCAGGTAATACAAATTCCTTAATTAGCATAATCCTGGGACAATAACAGATAGTGGAGGGCTACTGCAGGCTTATTTTTTATCCGAGTTTGAATAAATCATCACTTGTAGCAGTAGCAAGCAGTTTCCTAGGGGTTAGTGTTGCTTGATTTGTTGTCTGTTCTCTTCCTTTTTTTCTTGTCCTCTTTTTCTTCCTTTATGTATGTGTTAATATTGTGAAAATGGGTTTATCTGCAATTTTCCGGGTGAGTGTAGCAGTGGCTGCTAAAAGAAAACAGTATTTTCTCTCTTCCTCCATTGAATGTGTCTGTGGCTGCAAGTAGGTGCCCTTACACCAGTTGACAGAGAATGTTTTCGTACCAGGGAAGATGAGAGGCAGACACCCAAAGCCTGTGTTTTGTCTTGGCATGAGTAAGGAATGGCCTGCAGTGCCTCCCTGAGCTGGGCTGGTGGCAGAGATGACTGAAGGCTCAGGCAAACGGCCAGTTGCTGAGCATCAACTGAGCTGTGCTAATTAGCCGTGCGTGAGGTTGAATATCTCCTGAAATCTGTCCTCTTCTGATTTGCGCTCACATGTTCTTTTTCCCCCTCAGATCTCTCTTTGTTTGCTTTAAGCTCACACGTTTTTAGCTCTGGTTTGCTCCACGCTGTGGGCATATCACTCTCCTTTGTGGTCGGCTGCTGCTGCGTGTCTGAGCATCGAGGCTGTGCACAGCCTTGTGGGGAGGTTGGAGCTCTTCCTGCCCAGCAACTGGGAGGAACTGGAGTGGGCTGGAGGAGTAGTGGCTCTCAGTGACTTCATCATTTCAGAGGGTGAATGCAAACTCTTGAGAGGAAGCAGTGCAAGACCTTTCCCTGCAATGGCATTTATTAAAAGACAATCATGTTTGGTTTTTTTTAAGTTAGCTGAAGGAATGAGCTGCTAAGGATGGAGTCCCAATGCTCCATTTAATAGAAGTGTTATTTCCTGGGCTCTTTGTCTTGAATTTCCACATTGAATCTTTGTCATGCACATGCAGAGGCTTCCTTGCTGTTTGTTCTCAGTGCCTTTGTTTCACTGACTGCATCTGTCTGACTCAGAGAAAAAGTGTGAACAATGGGCGCCCTCACAGCTTTGTATTTATTTATACTCGGGCTAATTCTTGTGGTTCAGGGTGCCAGAGCATCAGAGCATCAGGCCAGCATGCCAAGAATCAGCCCCCAAACACACTGGGATGCTTTGCTTTCCAGCATCACGTTCTGGATTATTCCAGGAGAAAATCCTGCCTGCTTGGGGTGAATGATTTCAGACCATCAAGAGCAGCAGGGAAATGATCTCCACTGCCCGGCCAGGGACTGACGGGAGCATCAAAGGGAACCGCATCCAGCATCAAATGGGTCAGACAGGGGAAATGGCAGGGAAGCTGGCACGGAGCACAGAGGGCTCCTTTGTGCATCGATCACAACGCTGCTCTGTGCCTGCGCTGTCGGGGCAGATGGCTGGGCAGCACCTTCTCATCAGGCAGGAAGCTGATAAGAAATATGACTTGTCTGTAAGCCAGCGTGGCTTTTCCTTCCCTTTCTTCTTCCAGCGACTTGAATGCATCCAGAACATTATCTCCGCTTGGTACTGACTTGAGCAGCACTGGCTTAATGTAATTACTGAACAGCAGCCAGATCCGCCTGCACTGCATAGCAGCGTGCTGACCCACGGCTGGAACCTCAGCAGAGCCGTGCTGCACGAGGCCCGGGGCAGCAGGGGGCACTACGCAGAGACCATGGACAACCTGCTGCTGCTTTGCTGCCTGCTCCTCTCCCAGAACGCCTGTTGGGTGGCACGTGCTGTGCCCTGCAGGCTAAGGATCGTGCCCTGCTCTGCAGCGTGGTCCTGGACCTGACTCACCACAGAACTGCAGGCAGAGCTGAGCTCCTTCGCCTGAGTGCCGGCCCAAGGGCTCCGTTCTTGCTGAGGTTTGGGGTTGCCAGCTGTGCTTTGCTTCTCATCAGTCAGGATTCAAGTTGGCATGTTTGAGAGCCCATCTTGGAGGAAGGTTTGGCTTGCTAGGTTATCTGTGATGCATAAAAACCAAATGCAAATGTGAAGAGGCCAGAGCATAACTCATTTATAAACAGAGCTCACGGTGCTTGCACAGCAGTGTGCGGAGCCAAGCCCAGCTCCATGCTTTGCAGGCTCTTTCTCTCAATTATTTACTCTCCTTATCTTTCTCCTTTCCCTCCTCTGACATGCTACACCATTTCTCACTGCTAATTTCCTCTCCATTGCAGATGGTTGACATGCAGCTTTTTCCTCGCTCTTATTTTCCAACATTTTCTCTCTCATCTCCCCTCCCCAGTTTCTTTCTCTTCCAATTTGAAGGTGCTCCCTGAGTAACTGCTGTCATATCTGTTCTACTCCCATCCCTCTCCTCTCCAACCTTGCCTATGTACTTTAGACAAGAGCTCTTTTGATCTTTGCCTTTCTTCGTGCTGTTTTCAGTGGACTGAAGCGAGGTGCAGGCAGAGTGCCTCGCAGCAGCCTCCGCTCCCCAGAGAGGTCAGTGCCTCTGAGTTGTTGAGTTTGGGACTTCTGTTGTGGTTTTTGGTGTTCCTTTTCTCAGTGGTGAGGGAAGGAGCTCTCATGAGATACTCCAGCAAAGAAAAGGATGCCCTTAAAAGAGGAATACATCTTCAAAATAAGCTTCATAGCACAATTTGTATTCTGTGGCAGAGCTCTCTGGCTGGCAGCAGAGCTGCCCCGCAGGACTCTGCTTGCAGTGAGGATACCACGGCTGTTGGATTTATCCCAGCTGCTACTGGATACAAACTTTCTATTCCCTCCTAGCAGAAGGAAATGTCCAATTCTAGCCTTCAAACATCCTCCAAGTTCTTACGGTTGGAGCCATCAGATCCCCTGCCAGTGGATGAATTTAGGTTGCTGGATAGATTTCTTTGTGGACAGAGATGGTCCTGAAGAAAAGCAAGAGCTTTGGCAGATCCAGCCTGTAGGGCCAGTTAAAAGTAGGATCTGAAAGGATCAAACAGCTGCTGCAAATCCAGAATGAGCTGCAGCAAACCCACAGAGATGGGCTTTCTGTTGGCAGCTTTGCAGTGAGGCAGTGAGTGGCAGCTATTGTCCTGGTGGGGAGAACAGGCGAGCTGTAGCTCCCCAGACTGTGCTTGTAAAGACGAGCTTGTAGGGCACATAGCGAAATAGTTTGTTCATTCTCTTGTGTACCTAAAGTGTGTGACGTGCGGCCAATTTTGGTGAGGGTACACGGTCAGTATAAAAATAAAGCTAAGCACGGAGTAACTGTCAGCTGAGAGAGAACGTGGAAGTAGTGTGCAGTGTTTGTTCTGCCCTGCTCCGTCAGCTCAGTGCTCTCACTGAAATGCGGAGGCCATTTGGAGCAGTTATTCTAATCTCTGTGTTCTGCTTCCATCCACCAACATGACGCTGTCATCTTTGTGTCTTTCACAAAAGGAATTTTGTGCACAAGCAATTCGGCAAATTTGTCAGACATTTCCTTTTAAGCTGCAAAAAAGAAAAAGCAGAAAAAAACAGAACGCATCGATTTGACTTTGGACTGAATTTTGTACTGGCAGCACTTTGCTCTGCTTCTCTGACTTTTGTTTGCAAACCACCCTGAGCCTTTTTCTAATTTTCTCCCCAAGAACAGACGTCCACTGTGATTTTTGTCTGCTTTGCCTCACGTCTCCTTCAAGTCAGAGAATGATGAATTTCCTGGAGGAATTCTCGCTAATGTTTAAACTTTTCCCTAGTGGCACTTAGTCCAATATTGTCGGATTTAGAAAAATCATGGTGTGGGCTGCCCCGGGGATCAGCTCCTTCCTAGCACTGCCATACAGGGCCTGGCTGCTTGCTGCTCACATCTGCAGGAGAGTTTTGACTGTGGTCGTGAAAATTGCCTGGAACAGCCATGCAGCTGATGCACTGATGGGCTCTTAGACATTTCTAACTCCTGGTGCTACAATTAGAGCATTAATTAATTAACTGTGTTTGCAAAACACATGGTTCCCTGGGTTCCGGTAATGGCCGTTCAGGGGAGCGAGCGGAGAATATTCTCTTCTGACATCCCCAGCTTCCCTGTGCTGCTGAAGCACGTGCCGGGGAAGTTTGGGTAGTTATCCCAAGTGTCTGCAATGCCTCCTGCATTGGATAATAGCCACCTGTCAGCAGATGTGTGACGTCCACTGCTCACCGGCAGCATTGTATGAAACACCCTCCACGATTGTTCTGTTAATTGAGAACTGCTTTTAAAGCTCAGAGCTGATGAGATGGGGAGGGACGGGGAGATGGCACTCTTTCTGAAGAATTGCTGAATTGGGTCTTGAGGCCTGTGGCTCAAGATCCCTATGCTGACAGGGATCTGCTCTCTCCCAGGTGGACAACGCGAAGGATTTCCTGTCCATGGGCGGGCTGCGGCTGGTGATCGAGGGCCTGAACAGCACAGAGGCCGTCCTGAAGGAGCACGCCGCCTTTGTGCTGGGAGCTGCACTCTCCAGGTGAGCTCTGTCCCCCCAGACCAGGTGTGCCAGGTGCTTCTCGGGCCTCTGGTCTATTTCCAATAGCCAGAGCTGGAAACTTTTCTCCTCCTGTGACACCCAGGTTTCCTCTGTCCCCACCCAGCCCTTTCCTTGCAGCCTTTTGCTTCCCCCAGGCTTCTCTTCAGTGCATCCTCACCCTGCTCATTAGACTTAGCCAGCAGTAATTCAGCATGGAAACGGATTGCTTTTTTCTCTGAGCTCTTCATTTTTGCACACTCCAAGGGGAATAGTACTGCCTCTCCTCCTTTCCCCTTAGTGGCCCTTTGAGGGGAAGATTTTGAGGATGATGCAGTTATGAGTGCCTGGAGTACTCCTTTCTCCCTCCTACTCCTTGCTGCCAGGCTGCTTTAGGACAGTGAGATGCTGATTTCAGAAACGTAGCTTCTGTGGTCTCTGAAGGTTCGTTTTTAGCCCTGGGGACACATGGCTCTGACCTACAGGCATAACCTAAAGGGTTTCAATTAGACACAGGGTTACAGGCTGATCTGCAGGATGCGTGTGATTCACTGCAGGATGGCTGTTGCCTGGAGGAGCTGCCCAGGCTGCTCGGTGCCAGCTGGGAATGTGTGCCACTCAGGTGTGCCACGTGGGCAGAAGGGGTTTTGTTGGTGCTCTTTTTGCTTGATGGCTCTCTGGGCTTTGTCCTGTGCACGTGTGTGCTGTGCATTCACCTGAGACTTTAGAAATGCACTCGATGGACCCAAACTTCAAGGTCAGAAGCTCAGACTGAAGATTGAAAGTCAGGGCCATTATATCTGCTTATTTCTATGCCTAAAAATACGATCGCTTTCTCCACCGTTATAAATTATTTATCGCTTAGTCTAATATATAGTCTACAGACCTACATTTCTTTTGCAATCTTATATACAATGCAATTGGTCTTCAGCATGTGTAAAGTAATGTGGCTTCAGTGACAGCAGCAGGTGCCCTGATTTACACCAGGAAATGATCCAGCTCGTGCTTCGAAGCAGAGCTTGACTCTCGATCACAATAAGATTCATTCCTTCACTTCAGAAACGCAGACCTGCTCTTCCTATGCCAGCATGCATTAATATTTGAAACAACGTTGTAATCTTTTCCTTAGGATCTTTAATGGCATGTGGATGTTTAATTATGTTTCATAAAGAGAAAGTCACGCAGGGGCTCTGGAAACATTTAAAGGAAACCTACAAAATAAAAAGGGACTATTGAATCCTGTCTTCCCTGACTTAGCTGATGTGACATTATCAGGACTCGAGAAATTAATTGTCTGATGGTATGAGCATGTAGCAGTGGCTGATGAGACTAATGCTTTGCATAGTACTCCTCAATTGGAAATGCCTTTCTTTGGGCAGAAACTGTACTTTTCTAACACGGCAGTGGGAAAATATAACTTTGGAAACTTTTAAGCCTTTTTTCTTTAAAGGATATTCTGACAGATGGTAATTTGTAGTGGTTCAGATGAAGTATTGTCTGAGAGCTCATTTCCAAAATGTGAAGAAATATTATGCCTGGGTTTTGAGTTTGCTTTTTTCTCCTTGCTGTGCTGTGCTTAAGCTTTCTCAGTAGACACCTACATGCCAACTCATCTGCTTCGTGCTAGCTGCTTAATTTGTTTGTTCATACATTTTCTCGGGTTACTTTGTGCTCCGTTTTAGCTGCCAGGGGCATTTCAAGTACTTAATGCCAAGCATTTTTGGTTGTGTTTTATTCTTTGAAGGGGTTGTTATTTATTTCTTTCCCTCAGAGTTGTTCCTAATGGCCTCAGTCAGGCTGCAGGAATTTTCTTGAAGTGCCTGGAGGTGCAGCATGCTGGGCTGCTGGGCTGTGAGCTGCACTCATGTGCTGGTATCGGGTCCTGTGCTGGATGTCTGGGCAAGAGGCAGCAGTCTCCTGCTTGCAACCACCTGGTGGCTGCTTGGCCACCTCCAAGAACAGCTAGCTTGGCTCAGGACAGGGGTTTCAAGCTAAGCAAACCTTCCCAAAAAAATCAGATTGTGATTGTAGCAGCTCCTCAGCCAACCTGCGATGGCTGGAGCTCCTTCTGTAGCTGAATCTGGAGCTTTGCCTGTGCTATTCTGAATAGGCAAGTTGTGTTACGCCCAAAAAAGCCACAGGGCTCTGAGCAGTGTCAGAGCTGCCTCAGCCAGAGCCAGGACTTGTAAAAATAAGTATATTGAGGTTTTCTTCAGGTGTTCTTTGTCCATGACTGTTCAGATAGGTGCAGGTGTGAAGGTGATGAGGGATGGAGCAGCCAGCTGCGTCACCCAGATCTCACTCTGCTGCACCGAGAGTTTGGAGCCATGTTCTCATAGAGTCCAATGACTTCCCAAGTTCACAGTCCAAAACCAAAACCCTGATTTCTGTCCCCAGACTTGGAACTTTCTCACTGCCGAGTGACCTGCTGCAGGGTGAGCAGTTGGAGATTTCTCCCCTTCCTTCAGGAATGGTTTTGCAGTGGATTTAAGTGCAGCTGCTGTAGGATGGGTGGCAGCTCTGCCTCAGGCCGTGTCCCCAGACCTGCCTGCTTGCAGTCCAGCTGAGTTCTGGCTCAGGGCTGAAAACCCAGTTGGGGGAAAATGGTTTTTAGGTATTGTCTGCTGGAGACCCTTGAGCCGTGTACCTGTGCAAGGTCTGCAAAGGAAGGAGGAGGCAGAGGGCACAGCAGGGGCAATTCAAGGTTTGTGCTCCTTGCTTGAGAAGCAGCCTGAGCACAGAGGAGGCTGGATCCCGTAGCAAGGGGTTGCGGGGTCTGGTTGCCTGGGTGTGCTGGGACAGATGTTGTCTTCCATGTATCTGCCTCTGTTTGTGAGCCTCAGTCTTGGAAGAGGGTGACCTGGTACAAAAGAAATCATAATTTCATCTCTCGTCTCTCTTACACGTCCTTCATTTTTGACATTTGGGGTTTAATTGCTGAGTTTGTGACCAAATCAAACACGGTTCCATCTGGCAGAGTTCTCTGAGCACAGCCCTTATTGCAGCTCTGCACGCTCATCACAGTCTCGCTGTTCTTAAACCTTCAACAAAATGCTTTCCATTCAGCAGTTTACAAAAGTAAACTTCATTTGAACAATCCTCAAGTGCTCTGATTGCAAATAAAAGTTAAATGCACTAACAGAAATAATTGCTAGGCATGTGGGATTGTACATTTAGGTATCCATAATTCACTAACAGAATATGCCAATACACAACATTATCTGGATTTTCAGTGATTGCATTAGCATAAAAGCATGTTAGCGTTCATCCGGTGCTACTAACATTTAAATATATATAAAGTATGAAATATTAAGATACGGCATTTTGAAGGCAAGTAAAACTCCTGTCTGTGAAACGTTCTTGCATATTTCTGAAGGTAGGCTCCAGCATCTTCGGGTGACAATCAGCACTCGCGCCATTGGGTCCAAACATTGCAAAAATGTCAATGTTTTATGCAGAGTGGAGCTATATTAAGCTAAAAAGACTGCTGATGAGAGAAGTGTCTTCTGATGTCCTCTAAGCTATTTACAGGCAGCATCTTCCTTTGTTCGCAGCGCAGCCAGGCCTCTGCAATTTGTATCTAGATGTTTCACAAGGCTGGAAATGTTAGCCAGGAAGGATTATGCTTGTGATTAAAACCTCAATTTTTAAAAACTTTACCGCCAGGAAACATTTTTCCACACCAATAATTTGAACATTTTAATATTTTGTAATAAAAGGATTTTTGTAATCGGTTTAAAAGGGGAACAATAATTTATGTCAAATGCATTCTTGAAGCCTTATCCCAAATGCTCCCCATATGCTTAGGGGTGAATTAGAGGTGAGGATGGAGAGAAGCTAAGCCATGCAACCTGTGAGGCAAAAAGAAGCAGTTTGTATTTCATGGGGAGAAGCAGAGAGGGCAAAAAGGTGAAGAATGAAGCCCGTGGGGAGCCAGGACTGCAGTTCTCCTCAAGCTGCATGGCTGGGGACTGGGTGTCAAAGCAGTTCTCTGAGCTTGTGTTTGCTGTGTGCCCTGGAAGGGTGCTGGGCAGTCCCATCTCAGCTTTGGTTTGGAGACCTTTCCACAAACCCAGAGCTCCCAGGATCTTGCTGTTCCTCATTTTGGCTTGATGATGTCTTGGGAGCAAACTCATTACGGCTGGTAGACCGAGCATGGTCTTGTCTAACAGCCACGATGTTTCCTAGGGTTGCCTGGTGTCAGCCCACTGTTTCTCCTACCCATCTCCCTTGAGATTACTAATCTCTTAAACTACAACTACATGCATCACAAATACTGCAGCAGCCACTCTTCCCCTTACCAGCCTCAAGGTGTGTTTCAAGCTGCTCAGGTGCACATGTATTGCTCAGCACCACGACGTGCAGCTGTTTTCAGTTTGGCTTCTGCTATTTCATCCTCTTTTCTTCGAGGGCAGGGCTGGGGGAATGCTGCCTCCCATCCCTGCTGTGTCTGTATTCGGAGGAGCCTGTTGTGCAGTGTACAGCTGTTGTGTTGTGTCAGAGAGGTACTGTCTCCTTCCAGGGTGTCTTTGTCAGAGGAAAATGTTCCCACCAGATTTAATGGTTTTGAGTTCAGTTTGACCTCGCTGTGGAACTGGTTGATGCTCACTGCTGTTTGATATTTAGGTCCAGTGTTAAGCAATAAACTCAGGAAAAGTGAAATTAACGACCTTGCTTCAGTTCTGTCTCATCAGGACATAAGAATCTCCAGGCAGCAAAATACATATAGTTAGCTTAACAAGCACTGTCCCTACCCATTTATTTCAAATCCGTCTTCATGTTTGTCCCTTCCTCCTCTGGCTTCTCTTTTTACACCCTACAATCTTTTTCCATCTCTTTATTCATTTTCACTGTGTGCTTCAGCGGCCGTGTTTGACAACTTTGTGTGCTTGCCACCTCTCAGACGCGGTAATTCTTGCTCGACTCCCTGCCCACTGGTAATTTCTTGCTTTGTAGATTCTCTTCTATTTTTATTTGAACTCCTGACTTGTGTGGAGTTAGCAGCCTCACTGCACTTAATTTCAAATTAATTTGATTGGGTCACATCAATTTTTTCTGCAGCGATAATGAACTCAACCTATTTAGCCTTTCCCCATTATAAATAACCTTAACAAAAACTGCAGTGTGGTATAAAACTGTGTTTCATCATTATGGTTAATTATGTGGAAGAATCAATCCCTAAACATTTTTCAGCGTCTAAAATGTAACAAGAAAATGTAATTAACAATTAAATAGTCAACTGTCATCCTTGTCCTCTCGTGAAGACAGGGAGAGCAGACCCTGGGAGAAAAATCTAGACTGAAAGGTTTGCTTCTGTTTTCATTTTCCTGAATGCTTTGATAGGTTAAATGCTGCCAAAATGCTAGTTGCTGGAGGCTGACTGAGTGCAGGAGTGAGGCTCACTGGCCATCTAGGATCTCAGGCTACCCCAGGGGAATTGCTTTTGGGGCTGGGGACGTTTTCACTTCTATATGTGGGAGGTTTTCAGGTATTTACCACATCCAAGGGTTTGGGTTGGGTTGCACTGCTGGAAGGAGAGGAGAGAGGAGGAAGGAAGCTCAGAAGTGTAAGTTCAGTTGCTGAGGGCTGAAATCAAAGTGATTGGCCCCAGCTCATGCTCCAACAGTGGGAAAACCTGCAGCTTACCTCCTAGCATTGCTCAGCTTTGCTCTTTCTAGTCTTGAACAGGACTGGAGTTTCCTCAGTCCCAGGAGCGTTTGCTCATGGTCCCATCCCCACATCCCCCACCAGAAGGTGAGGCACAGCCTGGGGATGGCCTGCCCCAAAGGCACAGCTCGCAGGGTGCAGGATGGCCCTTGGCAGGGAGCTAGGACACAACCTGCAGAAAGAGCTCATCACAGCCAGCTCCTGCCTTACGTAAACCATGCTGCTTCTGTCTACTCTCATTTAGTAGATGCGTAAGGCACGCTGTGTGCTAAAGTAGTTGAGTTATGGTGGTTTACATATGCATTCAGGCTGGTTACCTAACCGCTTTCTGCACAGGCCAGCCCAAACGTGCTGTTTCTGTGTTTCATCACTGGACACAACATGTATTCCTTTGTCACTGCAGCCACTATTTATTCATCATCCATGTTCTCTGTTTATCCTTTTTACTACAGCCTCTGTGCTCAGTTAATGGCTTCACAAGCTTCAAAGTTTTTCCTACATAACACCTACATTATTACATTATTTTCCTGACCTGCAGTGACTTTTCTACATTGCATGTTCCCTGCATTCCCTCCAAGTAATAGGTGCAAAAAGCTCCACAAAGAAGAGGCATGTGTCTACTCTTTAATCACATTGTGCAGGAGGCTGTAGCAGCCCCTCGTTAATGTGTTTTTAGAAGGGAGGTTGAGAAAGTGCTTTGAATAGAACAAAGAAACAAAAAAATGGAAGGAAGGCGAACAATGAGAGCAGGAAATGCAGGATCTAGCCTCAATTATGTACCTGCACTGAGTAGAGCGTGGGGTGGACAGAACTGACCCAGAGATTTATGTCAGTTGTTCCAGCATGTATAGGAGGATCTGGATCCCGTCCCCTTCTTTGCAGGTTCTGCTATGTGCACCCTCCTACCCCTTTCCTGATTGCTGCTTTTGTTGGATTTAATTGCTGGCAGGCTGCACAGCCAGCATGCGAAGCAGATCTCACCAGGTTTGCAGTGTGGATGGTGAAGGCAGAGTCAGGCTTGCAGAGGGGACTTGGGGACCTGCTTGTCGCTCTTGAGGGGTTCCAGGCTGCAGCCACGGGCTCTCACAGCACTGGGGCTGGTCCTGGCCTGCGTGGCTGAAGAGCCACCAAGGCTCAACGTGTGACCTCGTTCCCAGGCTGGCATCTTCCTGCCCGCCTGTTTTGCAGTTACTGTGTTGTGATAGAGTTTTTCCTCTTCTGTCTGCTCATGTGTCTTCCAATTCATTGAAACAGTTGGGTATTCATCCACAAAGACAGTTCCTCGGGTCTTCCACCAGATTGCTTCCAACCTCAGCCCCTTCAAGGCTCTCCACGTGTTTGCATAGGGTAATGTTCTGCCAAGAGAAAAAACAACAGCTTACTGGAAATTATCTTTTTTCTGAAGAAGCTCATCATCACTGTTGACTGCTTGCTTCTTCCCTCAGGTGCTGACGTTCTGCATCTTTTTGTGAGCTGGGTTTTGATCTGTATTTTAGATGATCCTATTTCTGCTTAAAAGAAAACGTCCATCGGAGGCCCTCGAGCTGCTTCGTGTGGTTTGGAGGGGCTGGGCTGGCTGGGAAGCTGAGCAGAGCTCTCAGCCCCTCCATCTCCTGGGGGGGATAGCCCCTTTCCCACAACTTGAAGCCATCACCAACATTTGGGAGATATTATCACTGCCACTGCCCACCGAGTCCTAGCCTTTGACACTGCAGTGTGAGATCTGAATAGCTTTGAAAACTGATTTGCTTCTCTGTACGTTACTTGTCCTTTCTGCTGCATTTAATGAGTTTCTGAGGTAGTGCAGCCACTTCCAGAAGGCAGCCATCAAAGGACCGCGTCCTCGCTCCCATCGCAAGTGCCTGCCTGTCCCTGCAGCTCACTGTGCTTCGCGTGGGTTCTAACTAGTGCTGTCTCTTGAATCTCTTTAGGACACCGTATAATGTCTTGCGACCATCCATTACAGACTGTCTCTCCTTTTTGGATTTTCAGGATGCCCTGACAATAGGTGATGGTGTCATGACTCTATGAAAGAGAAGGAATGATTCCAGCATTCGGATGGTGTTAGCTGTTTGATTCTGTTTGTTGCCCTGTGCATTTTGAGCATCCCTGCATATGTCTTGCCTGTCACAGACACAGGATCACCTCTTTGCTTGGGAGAGAAATGAGTGAATACAGTGCTGTGCACACAGCTCTGTCGGTGCTGCTGGGAGGACATTCATTCTTGCCTCCATCTTCTGATCAATAACGAGGGCTGCTGCTTCGTATAGACCACCAGATCAACATAGGAATTCCCTTATTAATGTGGATGTGCAGTCTGACTGGTCAGAATGAGCCTGTGGCTGGAGCCAGTGGAGGTAGGAACAAGAAGCTCAAGGTGGTGATGGTACAGATGAGGTTCCCCTGCCTTAAGCAGCTAAAAACTGCTGTATGTGATGAGATGCAAGGGTTCTTGTTTTTTTTTTTTTAAACTTATTTTTGTCGATGTGACAATTTAAAAGGGTTTCTGGATTCTGGTGCACGCCTGGTGCAGCAGGGGGCCGACTGCAGGAATCCGCCGGTCGGCTGCTGCACACGTGAGCCCTCTGATCTCCCACTGCAAGCTCCCCGCCTCCCATTGGAAGCAGGCTGCCTTGCCTTCCCATCCCTGCTCCTGTTGCGAGAGCCCATAAACAGGATATTGGTGTGTTTGCATGTCTCTCACCAAGCAGGAATTCACCTGAGATGTTTTCCAAATTAATACCTTGCTGCTCTTCTTATTTAACAAGATCATTTTCCAAGCTGAGAACAGTAACTGCCCTGAAATTTCCTTTCTTGAAAGATGCTTTTTCTTCTCAGGCACTTCATATTGAAATCTGTCTTAATTTTGGTTCAGCTAGTGTGTGTGAAAACACACAGTGCAGCATTATCAGTCCCTGAAGGAATAAAGACAGATGGAGCCCGAAGTGGGCTTGGCATTATGATTAAGTGAATCCTTCAAGAGTCGCAGCGAACCAGGGCTTGGTCCTGCCCGCTCAGTGTCCTGAGACCAGGTCAGTGGACGAAGATCCCCCTGTGACAGCCACAGTTGTCACTCAGTGGGCTCCATCCCACGTTGTCCCCCTCCACCCTCAATCTGATGTGGCTGCTGTTGCATGCTGCACCTGGAAGAGGGCCTGAGAGCTGGTGATGGGTGGAAGAACTGCAGGGTGTAACGGGGTCCCTGGTGCGTGATGATGTGCGTTAGTAACGAGCTGCTATTTCTGTCCCGAGCTTCCCACAGCTGTGCGTTCACTGATGGCTCTTGTGTGCCTGTGGTGATGGAGAGCAGAGGGGGAAGACTTTGTAGGAGTTCCAACAAACTCGGGAACATGGAGGTGCAAAGGCAGCATGTGGCTCATGTGTGATAAGGGCATCTTTGTGTTTGAGGTATGGAGGATTCATCTGCCCCTGAAAGGGAGCAGTAGAGAAATGCAGGGTGGTATTGTCTGGGTTGGTGTTGGCATTAGCAGTTGTTTCTGGAGTCGCATGCTTCTAAAGGTTTTCTCACCTAGCTGCTGGAAACAAGAAAGAAAAATTGCCACAGAAAGGAGATCTCTGCATCATCTAATGGGATCAAGGCCTCCCCTTCCAAATCAGCCGTTCAGCTCAGACCCTGCAAGCGTGGGCTGCAAGCTCCCAGCAGCCTCAGCAGTGCGGAAAAGCAGTGAGTGAAGGCAGAGTTGCTTTGTGAAGGCCAGAACAGGGCAGCACACAGTGTTGTGCCTGTTTGGAGAGGGTATCAAGGGGACAGCTGAGCACAGTGCTGGCACCCCAGGGCATGGCCTCACTTCCCACCCCCTGGCTCACAGTTGTCCCTGTGCACAGGACTCTGGGTTGTGCTGGCATGGGACATGCTCACCAAAGAGGATTTTGGATGCCTCTGCCCCGACCAGTGGAGTGAGGCAGAGGGTTTCACGATAATTTAATGAAGGATTTGGTGTAGAAAGTTAATGTTGCCCACAACAGTCATGGTTTAGTGTGTGCACAGTGTGCAAAGAGATGGGTGAAGAGCAGCTTCCACAGATGCACATCAGCTGGGAAGAAGGAGCAGAGGGACATACATCTCTTCTGGTCAACCAGGGCAGTCTTCCCTAGGCCCTAGCACGCTCTCCTGCAGTGCTTCTAGGTTAAGAATGCAAATAAGACCTCACTAATTGTCCTAATGAGCAGGAGGGCTGCTGCTAATGAACTGAGATTGCCAATCAATAGGGAGTTGAGCAAACAGGTGGAGCATCTAGCTTGGCACCTCACAAAACATCCATAGTTCATTTATTCTGACAAGTGCAATTGAGGTTTTGTTATTCATGACACCCTCCAGCACAGCAGGAAACAATACAGTGTGTTTTGTAAAGGGAGGAAGGGTGTGTGATGTGAGCTTTCTCTGCAGGACGTGGCCGGGAAGTCTTAGAGAAATGGTAGGAGACTGCTGTGGATTTTCCTTTTTTTTTCCTTGGGGACTTTGGGGATTGCAGATCAGCGGATTGTGGATTAGTGGATCAGGAATTAGAAATGCATTTTTCATTTTTATGTTACACACTAATGAACCGACAAATTTAATTTCTTTAAATCCAGCTGCTTTAGCTCCAAGAAGTGAAGTCTTTTTCTGTCTCTTTTGGTACCTCAGCAAAGGCTGAATCGAGATCTCCTTGGGCGTCACGTCATAGAAATGCAGTAATTTGTCTTCAGCCTGTTGCTGTTATGAAAGTGGAGTCTGTTTGCAGGAGAAGAGATCATTGCCCGTGGGTGTTGCTGTGCGGGGCTGTAGGCAGAGCTCCGTGGTGGGCTGCAGCTTTCCTTCAGCACCCTGTCAGCACAGCCGGGTGACCCGAGCCTGCAGGAGCAGCGTGGCAGAGCCTGGTGGCTCTGACTTTGGTGCTCGAGCCAACTCAGGCGGCCCTCTGGATTCTCCTGCATGCACATCTTTCTGACATGCACTGCTACTGCTCTGAAGAGAGTCTGCGTGGCACAGCATGGGTTGTTTGCTGTCTCCAGGTGAGATGTGCTCAGCTCACATCTACTGCATTTCTCCTGAGCTTAGGCTCACGTGTGTGATCAGAGCTGAGGTTGGATTGCTGTGGAGGGTCCCAGAGTGCAGCTGTGCTGTTCTTCAGGCCCTGTGGGTTGCACCTCCCTACCCAAATCTGTGCCAGGGTAACACAGAGCAGCAAAAGGCATTTGTGCCATTAAATGCCTGATGGACTGCGCTGTGGGACCCAATCTGCAGGGGGAAACCAGCTCAATTGTTACCCAGAAGCATTTTGGAGCTTCAAGTGAGAGCTAAACAAAGCAGCCTTGGCTTTCTGGAGCAGGCTTTGTTCGTTCACTTTGTGATCTTGAAAATGGGTCTGAAGCACGGCTCAGTGCCAGGCGCCAGCACCCAGCAGTGCTGTGAGCTCGTGCCCACCACCAGCTCCGTGCCTGGAGGTTTGCAGTGGGAGCACATGGCTGAGCACAGTGCTGGGGCCTCACTGCTCCCCACTACTGATGGAAGGCCCTGGGGCTTTGCCCACCGTATCTTATTAACAATTAACGTGATGGAACTGGGAAGCGCATCTCATTTCTCCACCCAGACCTGACAGATGAGGATATATGTTTCTTGGTTTATTGCTGTGCCTTATTATAGCCTATTTGTGATTGATTGAAAAGCAGAAGCTTTCTATAAAGAGAGACCTTTAATCTCCTGGCAGAGATGAGTGTGTCTCCCTTCAGGAAGCACTCAGTCTTTGCTGCTTTCTCTAACCCACTCTTTAAACTTGAACCTGGCAGAGACCAAAAAGAAGGCAGGATCAAAGCAAAAATAATTGGGATCGCTGGCTTCTGTGGGCAGTTTAAACCCATTATTCCTACTCACTAACTAGTTATTCCTAAATAACTCTTGCTAGAGACAATTCAGCAGTTGCAGCATCTTCTTGATAAAAAGCACTCAAATGTAATAACCATGGCAACAGTTGCTGAGGGCTGGCCACGGCGAGGGACAGAGCTGGGTTTTCTAAAGGATAGCAGACCCAACTTTAACAGTAAATGACTGTCATGCTCCAAGGGGACACTGCATGGTGAACTCTATGTGCCGGCCACTGGTCTCATGGAACCCAGCTGCGTGCTGCATCGTGGGGGTGTGGATTGCCCCTGTGCAGCTGGTAACGAGCTGTGCTTCATCAGCACCGGGCACATTCCCTTCCAAATGAAAGGGGAACTCATCACCTGAAAGCTAGAGGAAGCAGAAGGATAGTCAAGCAGGAGAGGCCAGGAATGGAACTTCAGCAGGGGGAACAACTTCCTGTCCTAAAGCAACAACTATGTGCTTCACACCATTTATGTGCATGGCAAGTGGAGGTCGCAGTGCCTGGCTGCCCTGGGCAAGGCCGCGTCTTTCTACTTGCTTCTGGTTCCCTGGGATGAAAATGACTCTTCTCTCAAAAGCCCATTCAGCCCAAATCTCCGAGCTTTCACTTGGACTCCAGAAACTGGTTTCATTCTGGGTAGATTCAACATTAACCACCTTTTTGTAGATCCTCTCCTCGTTGCTAGGCAGCAAAATTAAGTTAAGGAAAGTACCTGGACCAACTGAGCTGCTTCTTTGAGTTCCAGGAGAACTCAATTGCATGAAGTGCTCCGTTTCTTTTGAAAAAGTTTTCTTGTCTTTCCCTGGCAAGGAAGGGATGAGAAGGCAGGCAGGCTGTGGAAGGTGGCCAGTGGGTCCTGCTCGTCATGTGTGGTGGCAGCACGTGCTGCAGGTACAGGCACACGGCAAGTCGAATTTCAGAGCTTCTTTGTGAGCCAAATTTAAAGACCATGACTGAAGTTGTGCAGGTGATGTGACAAATGCCACGTGCTGTTGGAGCTGGACGAGTCAGTAAGAAATAACATGGGAGAGTTGTTCCTTGGTGTATGGTGGTGGGAGGTGTGGAGCTGAGCTAACAGCATTGGACCTGAGCCTGGGCCCTTACCCTGCTTGGTGCTGTCCTCTTGCCCAGGGCATCTTTGGAATGCAATGATAACACTGATAAGATTTCTCCAGATGTTCCGGTCTCAAGCTCAGGTTGGGAGCAGCTTCGGTTATGAGATCAAAGCCTTTCAAATTTCGTCGTGGAAATCACATTATTTTCATCGTGCAGTATTCTCTTTCTGTTGTCTTATCTGACTGAACATTCTGTAAGTCTGAAAAGTAAGAGGAAACTCTAATATTAAAGAGGAGAAAGGAAGAGCCTGCTGAAAGGCAGCATTTTCCACAGATTTCTGAGAAGGAGGCAGTAAATACTCCACCTCTGCTTAATAATAATAATAGCTGGGCTAAGTATCTCTAAAAATATAAAATAATGTGTGCCTATTTGGAATAGTCAACATCCTTATCAGCCTGCTGTCATCTCTGCAAATAAGTTTCACTAGAGATTCTGGGCATGATTTTCAATGGCTCCGAGCAGCTGGAGCTTCTTTGACTTCAGTGAAGTCTGAGTGCTTGGCACGGCAGCAAACCAAGCCTCTTCCTTTCTGCCTCAAATTGGGTCTTGATTCTAAGTGAGATGAATTTTCTCCTCCTGATAATTCTGTGCATCTGAAGTGATTACAGCTCCGCGTGAGTGCTCTTTTCGGAGATTTGAATGCAGCGTTTTCTTCCGTCTGAAAAAGGTTCCTTCGAGCCTTCTGATGCTGGAGAGGGGGAAAAAAAAAAAAGCCCGGGTGGAAACTGTCACGTCTTCCTATGCAGATTGGAGATTAAAACTTTTATTTTTATAAAACACATACGGGGGCTAAATCAGAAAACTTCTGTTCAGGCGAGCAGGTTTTGGCTGTGCTGCTAAATTCTTCCCTGGCGATGGGGAGGCAGAGCCAGCAAATGGTATTATTTGGAGTTCTTAGAGAGTGAGCTTTAATGTTTGCTTAACTCCACTAAAAATAGACACCACCCTCTTTTCCTAATAGGCAGCATTTGTCACACTTGATTCATTTCCTCTCCCAAACTGAGTTCCTTCATGAATATTCATCCGTACTCCCCAGGAATCTGCCTGTCCTCAGAAGTTGTACTCCTGGTGGCTTCTCCGTAACAATGCGAGTCACCCGTTCAGGCTCACCAGATACCCAGCCTGAGCTGGGAGACGTTGCAATACCGGCAGCTCTCATTGATTTCTGTCTTCCCCGTGAGCCGTGATTGCTCGTTATCCCTCTAGATGAGACCCTTAACAAGGCTCCCGTTCCTGTTGTCATAGCAGCACCGCGTAGCCCAGTATTGCAAAGTCTCTGTCACTGTTAATTGTGAGATGGGAGGATCATTTTGGCAGTTTTTCTAGTGAGGATTAGGCCAAAAGGTCCCTTCTGAGCTATGATGAATGTGGTTGCCTTCAGAAGGCACTAAAAGTCGGTAGTTACCGAAAATTTCTGAAGGGGGAAGCTTTACATAGTGGAGAGAGGGACAGCAGTCCTTGCAGGGCTCTTCCCATTCATGCTCAGTTACTGCTTCAAGCAGAGAGAAAAACTGAGCTGCTATAGGAACGTATGAAACAGGATTCGTGTTTAAGGAAGCACATCAGGACCTCAGCCCTTCTGTCCCCAGAAACCCAACGCGAGGTGAAGGCTCCTGCCCCTGAGCTGCTGGGCTGCAGGTTGGTGCTGGAGGGGAGCAGTCTGCTGCTTCTGGGGGCTCCAGGAGCCTGAGGCCGGCAGAGCTGCAGAGGAGGATGCCTGAGACATCGCTGCATGTCTGCTCCAGCACTCAGCATCCTCACCCAGCTTGCTCCTTAACACCTCCCAGCCTTGCTAATTGCTGAAGTGATTTCAGGAGGTGAACTTGATGCTCTGTACGGGTCCCTTCCAGCTCGGGATAATCTGTGATTCTGTCACTGGGGTTGGTGGGATCTCAGCAGCCTGTTGTCCCCTGGGCTCGTGAGGACCACCCAGTGGGCAGACTCCTGTTGCCAGTGGGTCTTTGCCAGCAGGGAACAGTATTGCTTTCCAGCAGAGTGCTTTATAGGGCTTGCTCTGATCTTGTGAGTGAGAAATACGTGGGTGAAAAGGAGCGATCCGTTAACAGCTTCCAACTTTCACTCCCTCAGTGCGTGCCCTGCTACTGGTGAGGAGCACAGAGTGAGGCGGGTGCTCTTGGCTCAGCACAAATGGGTGATTTATCAGCAGGAATGCCATCATTAACTCGGGGACCTGCCTGTGACACCGGGTCAGCACGCCTGCTCTCGCAGCACAGCACCACGTCGTCGTTGGCCAGCAGTGCTGGGCTGGGGTTGTATGTCATCTGCAGCCGATGGCAGCTCATCTGCGGGCTGGCTGCTGGCTCAGCACAGTGCTGGGCATGCAATGGCAGACTCCGGTTCCTGCATGCTGAGGGATGGGAGGGATGGGGATCAGCTGTGCTCCTCTCCAGTGATCTCTGTTAATACGGAGGGCAGACGCGTCCTCTGTGCACATTGCTGGGTTCACTCCAAAACTCTGAAATTGAGCCAAAATAACCCATGAACTAAGCGTGGATAGGAGCCATGTTTCTAAAGGATTCTAAATCTAAAGGGCGAAAAAAAAAATCCTTATCCCCTCAGCCTCTCCCCGGCTATGAAAATCTCCACTGGCCATGTCCCACAGATGAGCTGTTAGTCTTTTTCATGCATGCATGCAGTTAGGAGCCGGGTTTTTAAGGGCTGGCTTTGAATTTTACAGGCGTTTATTATAGGCATGAATAATTGCTGGCACCATGTTACCACTGCTGTTGTTTGCTCTTACGGTTTAGGCCAATTACATATGTAAGCCTGTGATTTACAAGCAAAAGCAGAACTAAAGTGGCTTTGTGGCCTACATTTGAAGAACAAGAAATATGTCCCCAGTTAGTTGTACGTCCCCAGATTTGTGCCGTGGAACGTGGAGGTCTTTTGGCGTAAAAAGGGACCCAGATTGTCAGAGGCATTACAGGACACATACTGTCCCTGCACAGCATGAAGGACGTGGACTCGGAGCCACATTTGGGGGCTGGGAGCTTGCCTAGATTCATCCCATGGCAAACACGCTGGAAGATTTGTTCTGGAATTGGGGAAATTACAGAGAAAGCACACAAAAAAGAAGAAATTTGAGTTAAACAGTGGCTCTGCAAGGCGAACTTAAAAGCAAAGTGCTATTTCCCAGTGTGGTAATTGGCTTCTCTCTGACTGTCAAGGGATCCCTCCTGGGGGCGAAGAACAGCCGAGACCCACGGCTGAATTTCACACCAATCTGTTGAGATCAAATTGAGATTTTTTTCCTTGCTTTTGCACAATGGGTGGAAGTGGAAAGCAGTGGGCAGTGAGACATCCCATCCTGCTGTGCCAGTACCACTCGGTACCCGTGGCTCTGGGGTAAGGGGCAGCCAGCGTGGTGTCAGTGCAGCTCCTGCACCCTACAGCCAGACAGAGCCGGGCAGGCACCGTGGCTGTGAGTGCACTGCAGGGCAGCTGCTCTACTCTCTCCTCCTGTGACCTACAAAGGACAGATGGAAATGCAAACCCAGATTTGTTAACTAGGCTGTGATCTACTGGGGCTTTACGCCCCGGCAACTGCTGCCAAGTATTCTCTCCTAATGTGCCTTCACAGCACATGTGTGAACTCCTGCCTGTGTCACCTTCCCATCCCATCCTAGTGACATCGGACAGTGGGAAGCAGCCATCACAACAGGTGCCACGTGTCTTTCCACAGCTCTGGAGTGTTGAGTAAATGGAGTCCCCCTCCTCTTTCCCTCCTCTTTGTTTAATCTGATTTTGAATCCAGGCATCTCATCAGATCTCAAAACATTTTCTGCCCCAGGGATTCAGCCCTTACCTCCTGCCCTGGAGAACACACCTCTGGCACCCCTGTAACTGCTCTCTGTTACATCTCAAGATTTTCCATGCTTTTCTGTGCCAAGGCTGCCTGTTGGCTTCCTCCTTCGCTGGAGCAGAGGAGGGCTTTTAGTCTTTGCCTTTAAGGTCATGAAAACTTAATTTGTACGTTGGCTTTCTGTGTTGAGGTGTCCCTTCTCTCCATCCCACTGATGTAGGACACACTGCTGAAATTCCCCTCTTCTTGCATAAGTGTCTTATCCCACTGCATCTTTTATGCAGAACGTTCCCTTCTGAAAGTGCTTCTCCTGCTGCTCCAGCCCTTTCTGAGCATTCAGTTCAGCTGTGGTACCTGCTGTGGCTTTGTTTCTTATGTATGCATATTCATTGCTTTATTAACATATTCTGTTAGCTGGCTTGGTCATTTAAAGTCCTTGGAAGCCTGATTCCTTGTTGCTTCTCATGGCTCCCAGGGACGGGTCATCCCCCGTAGAATGGGCCTGAGACCACCTGCTATGGGGCCAGTCACCATTTCTGCTCACTTCCAGTGGCTGAATTCCTCATCAACTTAAAAAAAAATTGACACAGTTCCCTTCACTGCAAATGTAAAGCTTTTGACTACAGACTCACCTTTTTGAATTAGCCTGGGCAGGCTCCTTGGAAATACAGAGTATGCTTCTCTAGGGAGGTACAGACACGGTCTGGAACATGCCACCAAGGGAGCCCAGGCAGCACACTGAAATTAGGTATCTTAATTTTAGGTGTCTGATGCTAGGTGAAATGAATCCAACACTTAGAAAGGTTGGGGGAAACATTTCTGTCTTATTTTACATTTGGAAAATATAAAGGTACATAGTGACTGTTTAAAAAACAACAACAGCAATAATAACAGTAATTATATGTGGGTGCAATTTTCCTTTATCTTTGAACTGAAGCTACTAGAAAAATTACTGCTGTGCTGATATTTGGCAGGGACACCAATGTGAGTACCCACTTGTTTCTGAAAAATGCTGTTGGATTTTTAATGACCATCAGCAGCACAACCTTGATTTTAAATGTCATCCTAAATGTAGCAGTTCCAGCCTCCTCTGCCGTAGCACGTGGGTGTTGGAGGAGGGATGAATCACAAGGCAGAAAACATAACTGGTGCTTTCTGTGACTCCCAGATTTTCCTCGAGGGCTTCCCACCCAGGAACTGGCTTTGGGAGCCCATGGGCCCTGCAGCATCGCAGAGCCTGGTCCCTCCTGGCACGGAAGGACCTTGCCCAGCCCTAACCCTGCCCTCTGTTACTGCATGGAAGTTGACTGGCTGAGCACTGGCCCATGAGATTTACCCAGGAGTCCTGGTATTCCTCAGGTCGTACTTTGTGTTGATAAAAAATAAAAAAACAGAGATTTGCAAATGCAGCTTTTAGTCCTATCTCCACTTTCCCCGCTAGAAGTGTTCCCCAGGCTTCTCTCTTGGAGCTGAAATTCTCTGTGCTTGGCATTTGCGAGCTGGTGATTTGCTTTTGTAAATGGAGCAGAGTCTCAGCTTTGAATTATGACTCAGTGAAACAAATCTTGTTTTCCACTTTAAAATTATTGTAATAGCACTCTGTTAAACCCCCGGGACTGGGAACAGCCAAAGCTGGAAACATGACAGCTGCACCGGGTGCGATCCTCCCTGTGATCCAGCACTTCCCTTGTGCTTGAGTCAGGGGGAGAGGTGGCAGGACGGCCTGGAAGTGATCTGCCTTCGGTTTGGGAGCAGCCCTGTCTGACCTGTGAGGACACTTGGGGGGCAAAATGGAAGGGAGGATGGAAAGATCTACTCGGTGTAATATTATGTGTTCCACAGTTACCCGAGGGATGCAGGGAGCGGAGTAGCAGATGGCAGGGTTAAAATAGGACAGTGCTGCTCGGAGGTACTGCTGGAAGGGAAGAGAGAAGTGCTGTTCTCACACTTCGCTTTGTGCCTCGGGGAAGAGCTGCAGAGTGCCCGCACGCTCCTCCGGCCGTCCCAGCGGGGACCAAGCAGGCAAGTGCTTTTTTTCATTATTAGCACTTGTCTTAAAGGAAAACCAGCTCAAACGAGGAAGCAAACAGATAAACAGAATAACAATCAGAGGTCTTAGCCTCAAACTGCCACCGAATGTCCCCCAGAATCATAGGCGTGATGCATTCTCTGGGCACTCGCTGCCTCTCAAGTACACAAGTGGAGTGCTGGGGGCCTGGCAGCCGATACCAGGGCTTTGTCCTTGTGGTGCTCTGGCAGCGTCCTGCAGTGTTTTGTTTTGCCTGAGGCTTTCAGGTGGGTTTTGTTTGACTGTTGGAGGAACTTAGAGCAGAATTGAAGGCGTGCAGTGTGATGTTGCAAACCTTTCAGGGTGCTGCTGCAGAAGGACTTGCTCCAGGGGCCTTCGGCAGCAGCAGAGCCACGCAGGAGCTTTTGGGTGCTCCTGTGTTTGCCACCCTGCAGGCCAGCAGAGGTTTGGAGGCTGGCAGCACGCACTGCTGCCCGCAGGCACTGCTCGTTGTGGGGCCCATGGGCAGGAGCTGCTGCCGCTGCTTGCAGTTGCGCTCGGGTTTCCCTGTCCGTAAATCAGGGAGGGCTTTGAAGTGGCTCTGATGAAAAGAACTGGAGGAACTCAAGGACACAGCATTAATCTTGCCATATTGTTCTTGTTCCTTGCTGTGTTGTGATTTTGAAAAGAAATCAACACAATTCTTGTTGGCTGTGGCTAAAATTACATAGAAATAAATGAGTTTTGCCCTCATAGAAAAACACTCGCTCTTTATTAGTGCAGCCTCTGATGAAACAAAGCCCATCCTTAGGCAACGAGATAGATTTGACCTATGGTGCAATAACAGCCTTTCAGAATTGCATATTGTTTCACACGATGGCAGATACAGCCCTAAGGTTGATTTACGCCTCAAAGCAGAGTGTGTGATGGAGCACTGAGGGAGTTCCTGTGCTGTCCTTCTCCACGCACCGCGAAGCGCCCGCTCATCCCTACCTGGGGCATCAGTAACTCAGCAGGGATTGGCAATTCAGCACGGCTCTGGAAGGGAGCAGGGGCCGTCCCTGATGGCTGCGGATGGGCTGTGAGTCCCCCAGGCTGCCCCTAAATCACAGAGCACTCTGTAGCAGGCAGCCCAGCCCATCCCTCACCATCAGGAGGACAGGCAAGCTGGGGAAACGTCTGCAGTGCTGCTTCACCTCCAGCTCTGTGCTGACAGCGTGAAGTTGATAGCCCCCGAGAACCTGAAAGCTTTTCGTCATAAATCATAAGCGGGGTTTTGATTAAACTCCTGGAAGCTGAGCTTACACTGAGGCTCTGTGTGCGCTGGTATCGGTGGGAGCCTCGTGTGAGCAGCACCCCGCGGAGCAGAGCAGCTCGGGGCTGTCCTGGGGAGCTCCCATGGCCGAGATGTGGCTGTCCTGCCTGGCGTGCTCTGCTGCTGCGTGACATCTCCAGCTGTTCCTTTTATACCTGCAGATATAAATACAGCCCGTCATCTTGCTGTTTGTGAGCATTTAGCAGAACAACCTGCCGTGGCTGATTTTATTACAGCACCTAAGATTTTATTGTCCAGACCCGGTATTCACTTTTCTACTCTGCTGCACGGAGAGGTGAGGAGCAAGAGGGGTTTTACTGCTTTGCTGCAGCTCTGCCTCGCTGCCGGCGTGCTTCCTCTGTTCTCATTGCTCCTCTCTGGAGCAGATGCCCTAGGCCATTCTTCACTTCCACCACCCGCTCCCTGTACCTGGACTGCTGCATCCTGGGGGCTTTCCGATTCACTGTGCCATCTTTTTATTTAATGACTTGGTTTTACAGCTCTTTGTATAAATCTAATTATCCATCTGTTATGCTACATTATGGCACTGCAGCTTGCCTAATTGTTTCCTGTTCCAAAACATCGCCCTGCCTGGCTCTGCCCGCTCCAGGCTCCTCTGTGAGGCCACCACTTGTGCACATGGGGCTCTCCGTTCTGGGAGCACCACTTGAAGCAGCTCTGCCTTGAGTTTGAGGTCCTTGGCTCTGGTTTCTCAGCTCACTGGGAGAGCCCACGTTGGGTGGTTGCGTTTGCAGCACATATCTGAGAGCAGGGCCCTCCCTGGTTCAACCCAACATCACTGTCCCCTGGCAGCTGTGGGCACGGTGGTCTTTTCTGAAAATGGGTCTTGATGGCCATGCTGCCTTCAGCAGGGACACTGCAGGGCTCCTGACAAGCCCAGGCACTTCTGTCTGATATCTGGGACACAGAGAGCAAGCCAAGGTTCCCCTAGCTTTTGCCAGGCACTCTTCTGTGCTATTTCTGCCTTTGTGGCATGAATCACGCTCCCTTGGTTTAAGTATCACATTAGCCCATCAAAACCCCACAATCACGCTCTCAGCTCCAACTTATTCTCTGCAGTTCTTTTCTCCTCTTAGCAACAAATACTCAATAACCTAATTGCTCATTAAAAACCACGCTTGCATCTATGTAATCCATTATGTCACGTTGAGACACGTTGCTCTCGCAGGGATGCTGCTGCTCCCCCGCTACCGCGATGAGCGCCTGGCTTGGTAGAAAGTGAGAAGGCAGCATTGCATTGAAGTGGAGATTTTCATCTTCTCAGGGTTTTTTTTTATGTCTCTCCTATATTCTGTGCTTTTGAACATCTAACATCTCTTTTATGCTTCACATCTTTCATACGAAATTGTTGTATTGTGTTGCCGACTGAAACCTAGTTTTCCTTTTGTCAAGTTTTCCCCCCCTCACCCCACTTTCTTCTCCGCTCTGTTTGGATCGACACAACCACGTAGGGCTCCATTTTGCTGGGTGCTTTTGAGTCTCCGTGGGTCGTAGCACTGAAGGCCTTTCTGATGGGCCTGGTCTGGGGTCGATGAGCACAGAGCTGGCTTTTGGGGCGGGTGTGCTGTGTGCAGCCCCGGGGGTGGGCTGCGGGGGGTCCATGCCTACCCCTTTCAGCTCTGAACCATCGCAGGTGGCCTGGCTGGGCTCGGGGCTATCTTACCAGCACTCCTCACGCCGTGCCTTCAGATGGCCCATCTCTCTTCCCATAGTGCGAGATCCTGCAGCAATGGAAAGCCTCTGTGCTAAATATGTATTTTGGTGAGAGATTCGCTCCCCTCTGTGCGGCAGCATCATTTGCTTTGTGCTGCAGCAGAGGCAGCCTGCTGGGCTGGGTGGCTGGTCTGCAGGGGGGTGGGGGCTGCATTGAGGTGTCCCACATCTCCTCACAAACAGAATTCAGGAGATGCAGGCAGCCTGTGCATACCTGGGAAGCTGTGGGGTCAGAGCCATCCGAGTGCGACGTGGAGCAGTGGCTGGATGCCATGTGCAGCAGAGCTTCAGGAATGCACAGCTGGGCCGTTCCCACTTCTGGTGGGCACTTGTGAGCGTGGGGCTCCAGCGTGGTGGCTGAGCTCATTGTGGCTGTGACACGGGCATTTCCGATGGGAATATTTCACGCTGTGCTTTGAATGCAATGGGGAACTGCTCTTTGCATACAGCACTTCTCACTTGGACCGTTTTTATGCTTTCCTCCCTTAAAGCTGTAATTTAAAATTCAGCTGCACAAGTACTAGCAAGCACTTGATCACCCAGCATCTCCTCTCTGCTCTTATTCAGAGCCACAGATTTACAGCCGCAGGTGAGTCTTGAAGTACACAATCCCAGCCAAACCTTTTAGCAGTGACATTGCAATGGGCAGTTTTGTTTCTGTGTCTGCTACCGGTCAGTAATTGTGACACGATGGTTCCTGCAGGAGCTCCAAACCCAGCGGCCTCTCAGGGACAAGCTGTTGGCCTTTTCTCTGTGACGCTGTTTGCGTTGCGTTGGATTTCCAATGCTCTCAGAAATCACCTCCTCCATTGCCCTGCAAATTCCTGGCCAGGTGCAGAGCTCTGAAGGCACCAGACGTGGCCCAGGGAACAGTAGTCCCGCTGTCCTGTGAGCAGTGCTGGGTGCTGTCGTGCTCTTTGCCAGCAGAGCGATGCTGTGCCACTTCCCTGCCTGCTTCTGATCCTTGGCTTCCAGCACAAGCTAAATAGACTGCACTAAATATTTTAGGCTGCTTCACAGGCTTTGATCCTTGGCTTTGATTTCCCACACGGTATCACAGTCCGCTGGTTCTGAGGAAACAAGAGGCCCATTAAGTGCTGCCCAGCCGGGCTGCGATGATCACACCCCTCCTGCATCACACCGCGCTCCCATCGGGGTCTGTGCTTCAGGACGTGCCCATCCCCCACCCCACTGCCTGCCCCCATCGCCATGCCTGACTCCAGCAGGATGCTCAGAGCACTGAGACAGCCCTTCCTGAGGGGGTCTCCTTTATGCTCCTTGTGGTTCCTACATCGCTTTGGCAATAAGCAGGTCAAGAAATAAACGTTCTGTGTGTGTCCTTGCCAGAGCAGTAGAGACGAGGCCGTGTGCCTGCCTGCCCTGCTCTGTGCTTCCAAGTCCCCAAGCCCCTCCGCACCGCTTGACTTTTCTGCTTGTTTTTTTTTTTTAATTTAAATCTAATTTTACTGCTGTATTGCAAGCTCCCATCTAACTGAAGAGCCGCTGTTGCCTCGGGGCTGTGCTGCTGCTATTCACTCTTCCCACTCCTTTCCTATGTGCAGTCTGGAAAAAGTTGAAAAAGTCTTTAAATTCGGGCATGTGTGTGCCTTGGTTCATCCAGAACAGGGCTCTGCAAGGTGGCAGTGTAAGGACGTTCCTCAACACGGGGCACTCTTCATGTCCATTTCTTTAGCAAAACGGGAGCTGGTTCTGTGGGAATGTGCAGGATTTGCATTCCCCATAGCTGCACCAGAGCACATCCGTGCTTTGCTTTGGGCTCACTGCCCTGTCCCACACTGCAGCACCTCTGATCACAGCGTGCCTGTGCTCCCTTGTATTCATTTTCCTCCCTCTCCATGTGCTGTGGAGGCTCGTGGTGTTTTGGCAAACAGGCCTCGACTGTAATAATTTCTGGCCCCTCGTGGGATGTTATAACTCTGGCGTAGTGAAATATAAACTGGCAGAAAGTGGAGTGTTTCCTTCTGCAGCAGGCAGGCTCAGATAGAGGTTTTCTTATCACTTTCTCTCCCTGCTTTTGTTTTCCCCTTCTCAGCCGAAGGGCACGGTCACCCTCCTCCAGCCAGGGAGCAGAAATGTGCTGGACTGATAAAATGGTGCATTAAATTGGTGCTAGGCAAAGGTACAGCTCCAGGAGCCTGGGGAGGAGGCAGCAGTGGGAAGCATAAATACTGTTTGCCTTGTGCCCAAAGCCACACGTCCTCCCTGCAGCAGTGTGTGGGGCAGGGCAGGAGGCAGCCAGTCACTGCCTGCCTGCAGAGCTCACCGCAAGGGGATGGACAGTGGGCCTGGGTTGGGATTTTAAGGGGCAGAGAAGAGAGCGGAGGGTCTTTTCCCCTGGGAAAGAGGGTCTGGCAGCTGGGATCTTCACTGAGAGGTTCTGGTGGCTGTGTACTCACCTCTGATGGAAGCTGCTGGAGCCTGAGTGGGGCTGACCCTCACCCACCCCCGAGGCTGTCTCACCTGCACCCACAGCTCTGCCGTGCCATGGAGCTGGGGCTGCTCATCCCAGGCTGTGTGCAGGCTGCGTGCTGCTCTCCCAGCTTCATTGCAGCCAGTCTTGCTGCTGATGCCAGCATCCCCTTATCTAGTGACAGATTAGCACAGGTTGAATTTCCTATGATAGCGGTCCACAGTCTGTCTCACTGTATTTATTTTGTTCAGGCTGCTCTTCCCTGGGCTTGACAGTGTAATTTGTACAGATCTGTGCTGAATTTTCAAAACCCTCAAATGAGCTTTTTGTTAGTGGACAATTGATGGAGGAGACATTAAACAACAGCAGCGCTGAGAAGTGAGCGGCACACCTAGCATCCAGGAAGGCTTCCTAACCTCCAGAGGTTCTCTTTGGCAAAAACTCCATGGTTCAGAGATTTTAATTAGATCTAATGCTCCGGGTGACCAGCCAAGCATTAAAAGGCATAGCAGTTTTTCCGTTACATCCCTTGCTGTGGAGTTTTTTATTATTTATTTTAGATAGATGTGACAAAAGAACTTCGATATCCCAGTTTTCTTTGAATGGCACGAAGAGCTCTGCAGCCCGAGAGCTCCTTCCCAAGCACTCCAGAGCTTGCCTGCCTGCAAGCTTGTTCCACGCACACCCTGCCCCCCCTCGCTGGAGTAATGTTAATGTGACATCGGATGGGGTTTTAGGATTGGAAACTATATTTCTGAGTGTCAGAATTGCCAGCTCCTCCTTGGAGTCTGGAAGAGCAGCGTTCTCATTCTCATCCTACCACTAATGGAGCTGCAGTGCCTGACAGCGCTGTGGATGAGATGCCAGGCAGAACCCAAACCCCTGCATCTCCATTTCACCAGGAGAGCTCAGAGCAGAAGCAAACACAGCCCAGCTGTACACACACAGAGGTAGAGACCGACACTGTCACTGCTGGAAACAGAGCTGGAAAAAATCTTCCTCCTGCTGCCTGGCTTGCAGCACAGCCTGTCTGGGTTCTGTGTCTCCAGACTCCCACAGGAGCCCAGTCACAAGCCCTGAATATGTCTGCCTTACATTCACCTGGGCAGAGGGGTGGTGCAGGATTCATCCACCTCTCTGGGGCAGCTCCCCTTCCCTCTGGCTGCCTGGGGGTGCGTGTCCCACTCGGTCACCCTGCGTGCTGGCTGTGTCGGACGGTCTCCAGCACAGCCCTGACTGCTCCAGGAGCTGATGTTCACCTGTCCTGCCATCATGCTCTTCCATCTTTGCCCTGGGGAAGTGGGGAAGTGGCTGAGGCCAGAGCAGCGCTGGGATGCTGTGGGTACTACTCACTGCTGGTGGGTACTGCTGGAGCTGGGAGCAGTGGTGGTGGAGCTGCCCTGGGCCTGGGGCTGCTGTGCCTGGGGCAGCACGCAGAGCTGAGGGTTTTGCTGTCTTTTTGTGAGCTAGTAGCAAACCAGCAGTTAAATTCGAGGCTACTCCTTGCCCAAGTCCATTTATCCTCCGTTTTTGTTTTTTTTTTTATGACCCTGTCTGCCTCTGTCTCATTTCTTGTATGATTCCCAGCACTGGCTGCTCCGCAGCTCTCTGCAGCAGTGAGAGCTGTGGGTGTTTGCTGTAGCAGGGATGCTGACCTCTGTAACGCGGTGCAATCGCTGCTTCAAAGCTGAGCAGAGGCTGAAGTGCCAGAGCTCTCCCTCGGAGCCAATGAGACCTGGGATCAGAGTGTGGTGCTGCCAGAGTGCCGTGCTCTGACGGAGTGCTGCCAAAGAGAGAGCCAGCTGTGCCCATGCTCTGCCAGCCCCGGGGTGTGCTGCAAGTGGGGTCTGTGCCAGGGCAGCCGTTCACACCCAGCCCTTCAGTTTCAGCCCCATTCTTCCAGCCAGAGGGATGCGCTCAGCTTCCTCCACTCCTTGGTGTGAGACGTGTGGGTGGCAGACCAGGAGCAGTCTGGTTCAGAGGCCCTGGGGACAGCGGGTCCTTCCTCCAGGTGAAGCTGGGGCAGGGCTGGTGCCGCAGCGTGGGCACGCAGCAGCAGGGGAGTATGGCTGTAAATCAGCACGGCAACAGCAAGCGAGGGGGAGGAGGGTGCTGGGACAGAGGACATTAAGGAGCAGAGGCAGTGCAGGGCGGGAGGATTAATGGAGCAGTGGCTGCAAGGAGAGGGTGAGGGAGGGCTCCTTGCTGGGGGCAGACGGGCAGGACGTGGGCACACAGCAGCGTGGCACAAGTGGACACCTGTCCCCATCTGCACTGCCATCCCCTCGGCCCCCTCGTTGTCCCTGTGTGTGACACGCCTTTCTGTTTCTTTTCTGCAGCAACCCCAAAGTCCAGATAGAAGCAATCGAAGGAGGAGCGCTGCAGAAGCTGCTGGTCATTGTGGCTACGGAGCAGCCGCAGGCTGTCAAGAAGAAGGTGAGCATCCGTCACCTCCGGGCAAAGCCACTTGGGATGCAGCTCTCTGCAGGGTCCCGCACCTTGTACTTGCTGCTCGTGCAGCGCTCATGCGAGCGTGAGACCTGTGCTGCACCCATTCTGGTGCCCCCGTGCCCCCAGCGTGGTGCTGGCAGCCAGGCCACGACCCAGCAGCCCTGACCAGGTGCCAGTGCTGTGGTCTCGCCCTCACTGCACACAGAGGTGCACATCCCCGCCCTGGGGACAGGCTGGGTGCTGGGAGGAGAGGCGGGGATGCCCACAGCAGGCGCCAAGCTCAGAGGGCAGCCAGCACGGGAGCTGACATTTGGAAGGAGCTAATTGCCACGGCCTGCACTGTGCCTCTGGCAGGGGCCGGCAGCGGAGGCTTCGCAGCACGGTGAGCAGCTCCGAGAGCCCCCAGCCAAATGTGCAGTGCTGTCCGTTGGGCTGGGGGATCCCTCGCTGCCTCCCCGCCGCGCTCCCTGGAGCGTGAGATCTAATTACCCTCGCTTTGGCATCTGATGCCACCACTATTTGTTGGCCGTAACATTTTCTGTCGTCTCCTGAACATCCAGCCCCACCGCTTAACGTGGTGACCTTCTGCAAGATGGGATTCAGCGGGGCGAGGCGACTCACAGCTCTTGTTTGTTGTTAGTGTGGCTGCCACTGGGTAAACTGTGAAGTGCTGCATGCATTTTAAGGAGGAGCTCCCACAAACGTGTTCCTCTGTGGTCTGTGGCAAAGCCCTCTGCCCGGGAGGGGCCGGGCAGTCCACAGGTGTTTGGCTGTGCCCTCACTGCTAGGTGGGAGCGGTGCCCGCAGCGAGTGCTGTGCTGAAACTCCTCAACCTGCAGCTCACGGTGGGATGGGGAGCATGGCTGGGGTGCAGAGACCCTCACCAGCACCTCCTGAATGAACCCTTGGTGGGTAGGGACCCATTCCTTCCAGCAAACACAGATGTGTCCTGCTGGCACTTCCCAGGGTAGGATGAGCTCAGTGCCATCTGCGCTTCCAGGTGGCATTGTGGAGCTTCCCAGGGCAGAGCTGAGGGCCTTTTCCAGGAGGACAAAATTTCCTCTCCCTGGGCCAGGTGCCCGCAGTGGGTCGTGCCCCAGCCTGCAGGTTTCCACCCCAATGCTCTCAGCACTGTGCAGCAGCGAGGCCAGAAGTGCATTTCCTCACTCCCCGGTCCTTTGGCCTATGGAAAAAAAGGAGATGGAAACATTGCTGATTTACCGGAGGCAACTCGAGGGATGTAAAATAGAAACAAACGGGGTCGGGGAAGCAATGGCTGTCAGCTCAGATCTGTCCGCAGAGAGCAGGGCACGATGCTCGCCGTGGTGCGGGCGCTGGCACTGCTGGATCCGAGTGAGGCCCCCATGGCCCCGCAGCTCTGCCCCAGGGCAGTGTCAGCCAGCACTGTGCCTGGGAGCGGCCCCTGCTCGCCCGCTCTGTGCCAACCCCTCTGTTAGGGACCTGGAGGTGAGCACACGTGTGCTGCTGCCACGCTCACAGTGTGCAACACTGCTCCTGGACTGCCCCTCTGCCCTTATGGGGCAAGAGAGTAGGTATTCCCCAGCGTCCAAATCACATTCAGCTCCGTTTTGTCCTCTTTGGGCACCTGGGTCCCTCTTTGGGCACCTGGGTCCATGGCCAGGCTCCGTGCTGAGGGAACCGAACAGAGCGATGCTCTGGGACAGTGCAGCTGCCAGCCATGGGTCTCCGTGGGTCACCAACACCCACAGTGATGGCTGGGGAAGGAGCTGAGGTGGGCATCACCCGAGGGTTGGGGTGGGTGGGCTTGGAGAGGTTTGGGCAGCGTTAAGGCCCCGCTTCCTGGCTGACACACCGCTCTCCTGCAGGCACTCTTCGCTCTCTCCTCGCTGCTCAGGCACTTTCCCTACGCCCAGCAGCAGTTCCTCAAGCTGGGCGGCCTCCAGGTGCTGCGTGGGCTCTTCAGGCAGCCGGGCACCGCGGCCCTGTGCGTCCGCGCCGTGACGCTGCTCTACGACCTCTTCGTGGAGAAGGTGAGGGCCGTGGGGCCGCGGGGTGGGACATCTGCACGGGGAAGGGTCCCTCCCGGCTTCTGTGCTGGAGCCGCAGCTTTCTTTTTGAGTACCGTGGATTCGTGCTGCAGATGTCAGTTTAAAGGCCGCCTTTCCTTGCCACCATTAGTTATTTAGTTTGTGTGTCTCTCTTACTCCAGAGAAATGGGAATTAAATCCACTTTCGCTCTGTTTATAGCCAGTTTGCCCTGCAGATTATCGCTGCTTTAACGCTCGCATTCCGGGCTGTGTTCTACAGCAGTTGCTCTCCACGGGATTTGTGAAGGTGCACATTATTTCAGTGGTGGGAGATCCCATCGGGCGTGGGCTGTGACACGCACTGCCCCGTCCCCCTGCACACAGCTGGCAGCAGGGCTGGGCCGAACACGGCCAGCACGTTTGGGGTCCCATGGGTGGAACTCTGCTGCTGAAGCCACACACCAACACCAGCCCCGCTGAGCACCAGCCGTGTGCTGGGGTGCAAAGCAGTGTCTGAGTGGTGTTTGCTGCCTCCTCTTTTTTCACCCCCAGTCCTGAATGGCTGAAGTACAAATGGGCGTTCAGCAATAGCCCTCCTGGGGACTGGGGCTGCGGTGGCTCCTTGTCCCTGTGCCCAGCAGCTCAGTGGCACACGGAGCTGTGGTGGAGCAGCTGCCCTGGGGATGGCAGAAGGAAGGTCAGGGGGAACACCAGGGGCATCTTTGGGGACCCAACTGACCCCGAGGACAGGACTGTCCTGTGCCCCTCGTGGCTCTCCCTCTGCTCCTCCAGCTCTGTGTTTCTGCTCCTTGGCCCCACAGGAGCACCAGCCTGTGCCGTGGGGTGCTGTGATCCCTGCAGCCTGCACGGCAGCATGCCTCGCACGGCACAGCGGGAGCTGCATTGCGCACCACGCCGTGTGCCACCTGCGGGCAGCAGCTCCCTGCTACGGCCCCTGACCTGCCCCTGCCCTCCCACAGATGCTGCTGGAGGACTCTCAGCATGGCGACCAAGCTCAGGAGAAGGTGCAACAGTACCGGCGGGTGCAGCTGGCACCGGCAGTGCTGGAACAGGACTGGTGCGTGGCGGTGCCCGGGCTGCTGGCCCTGCCGGAGCACGACGCGCGTGAGAAGGTGCTGAAGGCGGTGGCCGTGCTGATGGCACTGTGCAGGGAGCGCTTCCGCGGGGACACGGCGCTCAGTGCCACGCTGGGGCTGCTGCGCACCGAGTACGAGGAGCTGGCGGCCGCCGAGCGCAGGGACGGCGACGGGGACGGGTACTTCCAGGAGCTGCTGGGCTCCGTGAACAGCATCCTAAGGGAGCTGGGCTGAGCGCAGACGGGTTGGGGCAACGGTGTGATGCGTGCTGGGCACCTGTGCTGTGTAAGTGCGCTTAGGAATAAATGGCTGAGCTAAGGGAGCTCCCCCCACGGCAGTGCCCACGGCTCTGTGACTGATCAGAAGCGCTGGGGCACGTGCGTGTTGTGTTAAGCACCTCTGGGAAACAGAGGTCTGTGCCCCGGAGAGACGGGGCAGCTCAGCTCACACTGCTGCTGTCCTCCAGGCGAGGACCAATGCCAATGCCCTCTGCAGCCCCAGTGCGGTGCGGCCCTGGGTCCACTCCTTCCATCACAGGAGAGTGGGGTGCTGAAGCACACAGCCCTTACCCTGTGCAGAACCATTCCCTGTCCACCTGCGTTCCTTTGCCCTTGGAGCTGGGCTGCAGGCAGTGCTCTGCAAGGCCTGAGGCCTCAGAGGAGGAGGACACAAACACCCAAATCCTGTCCACGTCCCAGGGCAGTGCCGGGCCCTATGCAGTGCTAAACCTGTGGGGTGAGGTGTCCCGGCCCCACGGACCTCGTGGTCCCTGAACTACACGGGTGTGTGCAGCTGTGTGGCTCTGTGCTGTGATGCTCAGGGGAGATGCTGCTGAGGTACCCGGGCTGTGCGGGCAGCGGGCAGAGCCCAGCCCCAAACCCAAGGGCTCTGCACACAGGCTCAGCTCACGGCTTTGCCCACCACCCCACGCAGACACTTATCCCGTGCCAGGGCTGGAAGGGGACCGCAGAGGAACGAACGGCTGCGCTGTGTCCCTGAGCACGGACACCAAACGTCCCCTGCAGCACTGCTCCGGGCTGCGCTCACACTGCTGCCACGGGAACAGCCTTCCCTCCAGCACCGCAGATGAGACAAACTGCACAAGCCCTTCCCCAGAGCTTAATTACATCAAGCAGTAATTACTGTAATTCTTCTCAATTGGCTCTAATAAAGTTACGGTGCCGCTCCTGTGCTGAGCGCGGCCCGCCCGGGGCCGGAGCTGCAGGGGGGAGCGCAGGGGGCGGCCGTGATGTTCCTGCAGCTCACAGCACAACGAGTTCTCAGGTACACAAAACCCGGACAGATCTCCGTGCTGTCACAGATGCTCATTTTTGTGGAGCAGCGCGGGGAACAGAACCTTTCAGGCAGTTCTGGTAATAGCAGCAGAAAGGAAAGCCCTGCTGGGTGGGAGCAGGCAGTAACCCCGCGTGTCCGCGTTAACCCCGGGGCTCTGTGGGGCAGCGGAGCAGAGCCTGAAACAGCGAGCTGTGAGCGAGGTACATCCCATTACAACCTAACCCTGAACCGCCACAGCCTCCACGGGAACGCGGGACCTCACCAACGGGAGCGGAACACACGGACACCGCACAGCGCACGGGTGGGAAAAGAGACTTTATTGTGTCCGGCAGCAAGAAGCATCAGCCGCCTGGAGCCGGGCACAGCGTTCTCACATCAGTACACACAGCCACCAACCACCGCCGCCCTGCATCGCGTCCCCAGCAGCCACAGGGCACCGTGGGATGGGGGAAGCACAGCGCAGGCAGCGCATGGAGCTCTGGCACATGTTGCATCCTGGCCCTCCAACCCGGCAGGAACACACTAATACCTACAGGAATCCGTTTTCAAAACTCTTTTCTTTCCAGACCTCATTTCTCCCCACCCCCCCCCCCCATCACAACGCAGAGCGGCAGTCTCCGAGCAGAACGATTCAGCTATCGGCGTTAACTGTTAGTGTTACTGTGAAACCTCTTTGGTTATAGAATATTTCATTGAAAGCGAGATTATACAAAATAATTTCCAGCTAGAAATACACCCCTGGAATCTAAAAGCAATCTAAATTAACACACTCCCGCAGGCTGGAGCTACACTGATAGGATTTGTAATTTGAGCGTTTCCCCGCACGATCTAAACGAAGTTATCAAAATTATATTAAGTAAATACATTTTGAGGAGTAGTAAACTTTTGAGAATCCTTAGGATATTAGAAGTAGAGTTCTGGAAGTAGCAGTAGTGGCCTGAAGGAGAAACCAGCACACCTCTAGATGCTCTCCATGGCCTTGAACTCGCTGAGCGCCTGCACCGGGCTCACGTGCTTCTTCTGGGACGCGCGCTTGATTTTGGTCTGCGTCTCGTCCTGCTTCTCCCTCTTGACCAGGGGCTTCTTCTCCGGAGCCTTCATCTTCCAGGACACGGCGGGCAGGTTGAGCGAGGCCATGCCCTGCGACTTCTGGTACTTGGTGGACGCCACGTAGGACGCCTTCACCGTCTGCACCACCGCGTTCATCAGGTTCTTGGCGGCCTGGATGAGGGACATGGCGCTGTCCACCTGCCGGGGAGCAGCACAGTTAGGAGTGCTGGGTCACCGCGCCGCGGCCCCGACCTCAGCGCCGCCGCACAGCAGCGCCTGCAGCAGCTGAAGGGATCCGCGCCCCGCTGTTTGCTTTTGTGACTGAGCTTTAAAAGCAGCTTATTCTCTAATGGAATTAATGACATCGCGGTAATATCTTAATCGCCGATAATAAGCAGAGTAGTGCCCTCCCCCTGCCCCAGCCATTGCTGCCAACGCTTCACTGCCTGCCACCATTTCCATGGCTTCTCCCAGTGGGAGGAATCCCATCCAATGCACTGAAAGCACAGAGGTGCTTCCTAAACCAGCTCACATGGCTCAGGGTGCAGCGCCAACTGCCCCGGCTGGAGCTCTGCCTTCACACAATGTTCTCTGCCTCGGGATGGGGAGGACGGCAGCACTGGTGGAATCCCCCTGCAGACATGAGGCCCTCCCCTGTAACCTCACAGAGCTGAACACTGCCCCACCAGCTCTTGGCCCCATGGGCGGATTGAGCAGATAAAGCAGCAGATCAGACAGCAGATGCCTGCTCACATAAGTAATTTAGGGCAGGAGGGTATGTACATTCTAGAGAAGCTGAATAATGGCAGTAAGACCCTGGAGTACACATTACTGTGTAATGACACTTCCACTCCTCTGACAGCACAATGCCTTCAGCCTCCCAGAGAGCAGTGCATCATGCAGCAGAGCTGTGCAGCAGCAAGCCTCCATCCCATCCCATCCCATCCCATCCCATCCCATCCCATCCCATCCCATCCCATCCCATCCCATCCCATCCCATCCCATCCCATCCCATCCCATCCCATCCCATTTCTGCCCCAGGAGGTGGATGAGCAGAAGCACTGCAGGTTACACATAACCAACCAGGGCAGTAAGAGCACACGAGGACACAATGTGTTCTGCTCTCCCCCAGGAGAGCCACCTCAGCTCCCTCTGAGGAGGCAGTGTTTCAGGAGGGGCAGTGGAAGAACCGTGTGCCACACCATGTCTGCAGGGCAGCCCAGGGCAGCATTCAGAGCCACTGAAATCCCTGCACTGCTCAGGGCACGGCTGCTTGGAAATGCTAACAGTTCCAGGAGCGTTACAGGACCCCGCGTGCTCCAGTGCTCTGCAGATGCACGGGTGGGCTCAGCTGTGCTGACTGAAGTGATTTAACCTTCCTGAAACTGAAGTACGGTCTGGAACTATGGCAGACTGTGTGGAGCTAAAGCAAACCTGTCCCCCGACACTGCTGAGTGTGGAAAAGTGAAGCGTTCCTCTCTCTTTTTGTATTCTTTCTCCTTTCAAACATTACTGAGTGGTTGTTACCGCTGGGGAAAGAACCACGTGGAGTCACAGCCCTACGTACCCCGGACACGACGAGCTCCCCTCCGAGGTTCTGCACTTCAGCCTTCACTTTGCTGCAGATGTTGAGCTGGTGGCAGTACAGGGCGATGCGCTGCAGGTAGGCCAGCAGGTCCTGCTTGCACGCAGAGTCAGGGCACTGCAGGGAGACACAGAAGGGATGGTGTGGGGATCAGCTCAGCCACGGTGAGAAACCCAACTGCTGCATACCACAGTTTTGAGCTCTGGCTCAGCTTTGCTTCAGCTGATCAATACCTGGCTAAGTACACACAAACTCCACAAGCAGTAAATATGGCAGTGGGAAGCTGAGCTCCCCATGAGGACAAGGAAGGCACCTGGCCCCTCCACGCTGCTGTGTTAGCTCCCACAGCCCTCCCTGTGTGCTGGGCAGGAGCAGCAGCAAGGACTGCAGATCTCAGGTAGCTGCTACTAACCCAGCCCCAGTTCCCAGCGTTAAGTGCCATAATCTAGCAGACCATAGAGCCAACAGTTACCTGATGATATCCCACAAAACGCAGGTATTTTCCTGACAGCTGTTCCCACCTTGCAGCAGTGCAGAAGCGAGATCCCTCACCCGGCACAAAACACAATTTCTCAAGTGCTTGCTGAAGCACTCAGCCACTCCATGAAGGCGATGGGGGTACCTGTGACACCCCATGACTCCATGAGCTGGGTGCCAGCAGTCTCCTTCATGCTCCCCAGCCAAGCTAAGGACACACTGAGGCACCCGCAGCCCTCTCCTGGTTTCCATCAGTGAAGTGAAAGCTCAGAACAAAGAGGAGAGGTTTTCTGGTGATTTTCTTAAGTGAATCAATACCAGCCAGCAGTGCAAGATGTTTTAGAGAAAGCCCACAAACACAGCGGGCCAAAGAGCTAATGAAACGTTGCAATTAGCATTTGGGAAATGCTCTCCATCTCCTGAGCAGCTCAGCTGAGGCTGAGTGCTGACACATGCACGCTGCAGCACGACAGGGGCTGTGCACAGCTCGGTGGGAGTTACCAAGAGCCTGCTGCACACTCACCTGTGGTGGGGAGGTAAAAAATGGGATGGGAGATATTATTCAGTAGTAGACATCAATGTGACACGACTTGGAAACCCACAGCCTACGCTGTGTGCACTATTTCTATGAGCAGAGAATTCAGTTCACAGACCAATGATGTCCACAAAGAGATGTTAACCAAGGGAAAAGACAACAACAACACGAGCACTGTGCATGCCTGTATAATCCCTGCCCCTTCCTACAGAGGAACACAAACACAGCAAAGACAACAACCACTTCCCCACTGCCCAGGACACGGCCTCGCTGCATTCACCCATGGCAGCCACGGCCACAAATCCAGGAGCTGTGCTGGTGCTGTCATCCAGCAGGCAGCTGCACGACAGCAGCAGCAGGAGTGTGCTGGGGCACCACCACCAGCACCAGGACACCGCCTCCAGGACACCACAGAGGTCTGTGCACCCCGCTCCTCTCCACCGTGTGTCCTCACCAGGGTGCTGCAGCCCAGTGCTGGCTGCTGGCAAAGCTCACGGCCAGGATCAGCCCCCAGCGAGACAAAGCAATGTGCACACATCACACCGTCCCACAGCTGAGCCTTTCGAGAGGCAGGACCCCCTCTCTCCTCCATTTCTGCAGAGAAAAGGGGCAGGGAGGGCCAGAAGAGCTTTCCCGTGGTGTTTGTGTGCTGAGGCAAGCACACAGCCCTGCCCCACACCATTGCTGCTGTATGTGAGTGACTGCAGGGACACCTCTCTCCCATCATCTCTGGTTTAGGGTAGGAATGCTGCTCTGACACCAAAACATCCCCCAGCCCCGTGCTACAGCCCAGCAGCAGGCACTGCTGTGAGCCTCCCAGCGCTGCACACAGCACACGGGATGGGTTTTCCCTTCCTAAGTATTTCAACATTAAAAAAATAGAAGTGGAGAATCACTGTCTGGCTGCAAATCGTTTTTGTTTGTGTTGTAACTCCTTAACATCTTCCACGCAAAACAAGCAGGCTGCTGCTCCGAGTGAAGGAGGAAAATCTCTGGGGAATCTGCAGGCTGCTGGCTGCACACCCCTCAGCAGAGGGCCGTGATCCACTGCTGGCACGTGGCCTGCAGGACACGAGGACATCTGTTCCTGCTCACAGCTGTGTGACACACGAAGGCATTCGTGCTGCACTGGTGCAGCTGCACACCATCCTCCATCACTGTCGGGTACGTCTGCGTTACTGCGAGCTCCTGCAGAGTACGTAAGTGAATCTGATGAAATATGTAAGGTGGAAGTATCAGCAGGGTGTGGAGTCAGAAGAAAGCTGTATTCCTGTCAGAATGACCAACGGTGCTTTCCTGCTCCTATTTATCTTCTGACCTGGGCTTCATCTGTTACATTTTACCAACTTGATGCCTATGCCTTCCCCTTCTTTCAGCAGAGACCCGCACACCAGGTCTGTGTATGGCACATGAATTAGAAAAAGCAGCACTGAGAACTTTCAGCCTCAGATCCCCTGATCTCTAACACAAACTGCTCCCTGCCTCATTGCCCCGCAGCAGCAGTGGCACCTGATCTTGCAGAAGTACAGCTGCACAGTGCTACAGCAAGGAGCCCCCTTCTAAAGAGCACCTTCCGATTTAGCTCCTCATCAAACGCTTTTCAGTGCACCATTAATACACCGAGGTGAGCACGAAATCCTCTGGATGCAACACTTAATAGAGATCTGCATTACAAAGATTTAATTCCAGAGTAAGACGGTTTCATTAGAAGCCTGGTATTATAAATTACGTTCAGAGCAAGACAGAAAAGCAAACAACAGCTGCACAACGCACAGCTCACAGCAGTCATGACCTCAGACCCGACCTACTTGCCTTTCAGGGCCCCTTTAAAGGCAGAGCGTTGTGATGTCTGCAATTTGGGTTAGACTGGGACCAGAGGCCCAGCCCAGCTCGTGCAGTGGCACAGCTCCAGAGGAGGCACCGAGCTGCCCACCTTCTGATGCCACAGCACACAGAGCTCCACCAGCTCGGGCTGGACACAGGAATAACGCCGGCGAGCTCTGACAGCCTCACCCTTCATCATCACCTTTCATATGGGGCATGTGAGAGATCCTTCAGCGCTAACAAGCTGCCTCAGAATAATATTACAGGTTGTGCAAATGGGCCACGTGCAGTGATTACAGCGTTGCTACACAGCCGTGTCATTGCTCTGGGGAGCGCAGGGCAGCTCTGAGCACGGTGGAAACCACAGGAGTTGCAGAGTCTGGCCAAGCTGCTGCGTGGCACGGAGCAGGGCTGGCAGGCTGCCGCCTTGCAATGGCAGGTGCTTGACTCACGCTGCAGGTTTCAGTGCTGGACACATCTAGCAGCTTACACTGCTCGGGGTGGCAGGAGAGCAGCGAGCAAGAGAAGACTACCAAACAACTCCAGAATCCAGTTTAGAAACCTCCCCAGACCTCACGGGTAACCACATGCCCCAGTATTCACCATGTGTGCAGTATGGAAAGATCTCCTGTTGCTCATTTGTGCCGGAGGGTTATGAAAACAAACTGGGACTTACGTGGTCAGCAATAGTGCGTCCCAGCTTGTCCATCCTCGACCCAGCCTCTGCAATCTTCTTGGCTGCACTGATCACATCTGATGTATTCTTTAGAGGACCTTTACCTCTGTAAAACGGAACAGAGCACACCTCATTGCACGGGAAAAGACTGAACAACATTCTGCACTCCCTGCTCCTTGTTACACTGGAAGAACACCCTGCAGCACACCAAGGCTGCACGAGCAGCAGGTCACAGGTGCAGCCATTGCTGCTTCTTCGTGCCCCTCCCAGGCAGGGCCCCCCCGCAGCCTCTCCCCACGTTCAGATTAAATGCAGGAATAAAAACATCTTAAACTTTACTGTTTCAGGCAAACTAATTATGATGAGAGATAACATTTTAGAAGACAGATTTGTAATTTGCATGGAACGCAACATCAAGTTTAAAAAATAGTGTTGTGTGAAGTCTAGAAAATGGATTTCAAAAGCCATCAAAAAAACACTCTTTCTTTTGCAAATAACTGCGAGGAACTACTTCTGTAGCACAGCAATATCAAGAAGCCCATAGAACTTAATGTTGTAAGGAGCTGAGCAACTATATATGTATATATAGCTGCATATATATATAGACACTCTTTGGGGCCATATCACCCTAAGAAAGGAAGATCCGCAGGCAATAACTGCATGTGTCTGTAGATGAGTTATCACCACCTCAGTCACTGCTCAGGACCTCCCAGGTCAGTACACAGGCCTGAACAGGTTAACATTCAAAGGAAATACAAGCAGTAAGGCTGCACAGAAAGGAGCACCATCTCAGAGAGTTCTCAGGGAAGGTGCTGTGTGCACAGCTTAGAAAGACTCACCTGGTGAAGTCTGTCATTTCCATCATAATCATACACATCTGTTTTGCCAGAACAATGATATCGTTACCGCTGTCATCCCATTTTGATACTTCAGCGTCCAGTTTGCTCTTCTCTTCCTGGAAGCTTGCTACTTGCTCAGCAATCTTGGCCTTCTGCTCCTGAGGGAGCTGTGCCATGATAGCCTGAAAGACAGAGCTTCCTCACAGAGCCTCCTCCAGCCCCGGCACACAAGGCTCCGTGGAACACTGCTCTGATAACCAATTTAACTTATGTAGATGGGGGATAAAACTTTAATAGCAATCCTCTACCTAGAGGGTTTCCAGAATGATTTCCTTCCATTCTGAACACAAACTTCATGCTGTATGAATTGCTTCTGGCACTAAAGAAGAAAAAAATGCCCAGACAGACAAGCTGACACCCGGAGCACTGGCATCTGCGTGGTAAAACTGTGACTCCAGCCATGTCTGCCCGCAAAGAACAGCTGCACCACGAGGAGGGCTTCGCCTCCTCTCTAAAACGTGAGTCCTGGAAGGAGGATGCACTTGGGTATCTCTCAGTGCTGTAACACACAAGGGAATATTAGGCATCTCCTTCCAGCAAAAAACTAGAAATGCTATTCTGAAACGTGAACGCTGAGAAAAGCCAAAGTGAAAATCAAGAATGCGTGCTTGCTCCTGAATAAATCCACTAGTAAGGCTCATGGCCTGTATGAGCCTCGGTGCCTCTGCCCTCATACATACTGGGAGCACTGGTGCCTCCAGCAGCAGGTGGAGAGCAATCTTAGGGTGAAATGTGTCTGGCAGCATCCGTGCTGAAAGGTGAGTGAGAAAAGTCAGCACTGTACAGGAACACAGAGAGCTGGCCGAGGAGGGAGGGCACAAAATTTCCAAAGCCAATGCAGCAAAGTTTGATAAATAGAGCCTCACCACTCTGTGCCTGGCTTTGGGCAAAAAGAGCCTTCAGAAAAACCCTTCGTGGCACTTTCCCAAGAGGATAAATTGCTATCGATCCAGAAGGGAACACGTCAAATAAAAACAAGAGGCGAGGCCTGCTTTTCCTTCCGCGTACCAATTTTAAGCCATCACCTGTTAATGATTATGTATTGCATATCAATGCTTTCATTTTTAACAGTCAGAGGAAATTCACTTTGTTTAAATTACTTCATTTTCCAGCTGCGTTTAACATCACCTTGATTAAAGGCCCAGTGGCCAAACGGATGCATAAGAAGACGTGTTGTAAAAAATGCCTGAGCTGCACTTATCTATTTCCTCAACTCCTTTCCTGAAGCAAACTGGAAGCAGTGAACGTCTGCTTTCTGATCTAATGCTTTCACCAAAGTTTAACCTGGATTTGCAGTCCGAGCTGAACTGCTCCCTGAAGGGGGGACACGCTCCTGTAGCAGGTTTCTCCCTTACCCTTGCACTCTGCCCAGCAATGAGTTGGTCATCTTCTGTCTGAATGCTGGTTCTGCTTCGGACATCAAAATCCTCCGTCTCGAAGTCGGAATCGTCCAACTCCTCGGGGGTCTGAGGGAAAGAAGTGCACCAAGAGTCACACACGTCTGGAACGGCTCTGAACATCACACAACTCTGTTCTTGTGAGAACACAAACAGGAGGAGGGACTGTTCAGTGCTCTCAGGAGGAGGTGTGGCAGGCCTGCACCCGGCGTACGGACACGTGCATCCACGTTAAGCACAGCAGAAATCCCCCAAACTGCAGAGCAGCCACTGCACGTCTGCTATCTGTCACAGGACACCAATGCTCAGAATTGCTGAAATGCAGAAGAAGTCTTTCCAATCACCTTTTGCAACTTTGATGAATGTAAAAGCTCCATTTGACATTCCAAAGCTAACATCACCTACAACTTCAAGCCCTGGTTCACAACCACGGACATCTTTAGCACAATTATGAATCAGAGCATCGACTGAATTAACAACAGAGAAAATGTACCAAAATGTATCCTTATCCCCCAGGAGAAGCTCAGATTCATGGCCAGTTCGGGCCAGCCTTTCTGCTGTAGGCTAAACCCATCTGACCTAGTTCCTGCTCGCCTAGAATTTATTTTAGCTACAGCCAGGCTATGGCTGGCAACACTTTCATAAAGCTTATCAGTTTAAAGCATGTTTGTTAACATTCTGCATCTTTGCTGCGAGTGGAACTTGATGACAGTTTTGCAGAGCTGGATCAACAAAGAGCATCACCGATAGACGCAACAAATGGTGATTAATGGACAAAGTGCCACAACGTCTTGGCTCTTCAGGTTTCCTTCCCATGTTCAGTTTATGAAGCTGGTCCCCAGCACTGATGCGGACCGCTCGCAAGGCACTTCAAATAAAAACACCTATGGAAAACAGCTGCAAACACGCCAAGGTGGCTGAGCATGCTGACAGACTCGATGCTCAGTGTCTGGTCCCGGCTCCTGCCCATGCCTTTAAGAACAGAGTACATTTCAAAAGCAGAATAGGGACATACACAAATGAGTGCATCATGTATTGTAAGAAAAGGTAACAATCCCCCAGACCCACTGTGCCTCATCTTTAGAGAGATGCCGACGATGCCCAACCCCTGCTCTTCCTGTCCATCCCACAGCACAGGGGCAAACACTCCTCTGGGGCTGACAGGAGGTTGCCTGGGGACCAGGGAGCAAAGAGCTCTGTTTCAATAACCTACCAACAGAGTGAGACTTTACTTTTGAGAACAGGCTGCAAAAGCACAAAAGTCAGGTGATGGAATGACTTTTCCTTCTGGTTTCTAAGCAGCAAGCCCCAGAGCTTGGGGTCAGGCAGCGTGCTGCCCCAGCCACGCTCCGCAGCACCCCGCTGCCAGGAGGCCACAGCCTGCAGCCTGCACGAGTGGGGTTCTGGCAGCTTCTCTTTTATCTAAGCACATTACAACCTTACAGCCCTCTGGACAACAAATAACACCCCCTGACTTTTCCTATAGGTCGCCCGTGTGTCAGCCATGTGCCGCCGCCAGCGATTGGCGCCCTGACATCAGCGACAGGCGCGGGGGGAAATGTCAGCAGCCCTGGCACCGCCAGCGCCGCTAATTACTGCCGACGTGCAACTGGCAGCCCTGCTCCCATGTCCTGAATAACAAGGACTCGAGCAGGGGGTGAATCCAATTAGCTCGTCTGCGGAGCAGGAAAGCACTGATATCTTCATATAACATTGGCTCTCTATAAATCCTGAGCGTAAACACGAGGAAATGATATGGAGAGCACATATGTGGCTGTCAGCTTTCCTTCTGATTTTCTATCTGATTCTTTGCTTTAAGCAGCAAACGTGGAAGACAGTATTGCAATGGTTACTGTAATCACATATGTTCTGGGGCTGTGCGTTGTCAGTTTACCGAGCTGCATCTGCAATGGTTAGCACTCTGAAAGACAAAGAGAGTTTATCTGCGAGGCATTTGCATTGGAGTCAGAGGGTACACAGGAGAAAGCAAACGGGGAATGAAACCTCTCCCCTTCTTTTTGCTGGGTCTGGCCCCTGCCCATCTTCACCACGCTGCCACTCGGTAGGATCTGCCACGGGCCTCAGCCACAGCTGTGCTCTGTGTCCCTGCAAACAACTGCAGGAGCTCCCCTGCCCCTCCACCTGCTGCCCCAGCGCAGCGGTCTGTGAACCGGCCCCTTTTTAACGAGGCTGTCCAATTAATGAATGCATGCTATAGAAACGTGGAGTGAACTACAGGCTGAGCTCAGCCAAACCCGTTTTCAGCTAACTAGCATTAAAATTTACTTAAGAAATAGATGCTAGGCTTTACTTCCAGGCTCTCAAACCATGAAAAAGCATCTGCAGTAGGAATTCACTCGCAATTGTTAAATCAAAGGTCACTGATTTAGCACATTAATAAACGAGGCATTAACATGATTTTATAAAGGATGCGTGAAGGGTATTTAGCATCCCCACTCAAGGCTATCATTGATGCTCAGATCTGTTTAATGAATCTGAGTCAACGCGCACTTCTGAAGTACTCCACAGAGTGATTAGCACTTTTTAAGACTGAGAACGTTAACATGAGCTAAATGAAAATCTTACGCTGTCTGCCCTGAATAAAATGGATGCGATAGCTCAGTGACTGGGGGAAAGTGAGCAGAGAGACAGACAGCAGCTCAGGCAGTGACACTCACTCTGATCATCAGTACAGCTTTCCGGATGTCTCTGATTCCATCGTACACCAGTCGCGAAGCATCAATAAATTCATTCTCATCCATTGGCTGAGCCGGGTCTGAACTCAGTGCTTCCACAGCAGCTTCTACTTGCTCAGTAAACCGTGGCATAACTGTATGAAGAGCACAGAAGAGCCGTCATTTCCAACCCAGTAACACAGATACCTTCATAGGTGTGTGCGTACGAGCATCGTTATTAACTATTGCTGGGAAGTATTGCTGGATAGTTCCCTTTAAACTCAAAACATCTGTTACAGCAGTACTGCTGCTTCAGTCCTATCTCCTCTGCATTTTCTGTTTATTCTGCTGCTACTTCTTTCCTTCCCCCCCACACAGTGAAAAGTTTATTGCACCCTCATGGTGCTCAAAGAGAAAAGACCCGGGGAAGCAGTTACAGTCGATGGGATACATCATTAAGCACTTGTTTAGCGTTCCCTCTGGACAGAGACACGTCAGTGAGGGGGGATTACACCCCAGGCTGGAGCTGAACATGCACGGAGCAGGGCAGCGTGCCCCTCTGTGCCTCAGTGACTCAGCGCAGCCGCAGGAAGAACATCACAGAGCCATTTACAGTCTGTTCAGTGCCTCAGTGCCACCCATGATTCTGCATCAAAGTTGTAATTAAAATAAAAACAGCAACTAATGCTTGGCATGGCACTCATTGAAGCGTCCAGAATCATTCCTTTCCCTACAAGGATGTCACCAGCTAGTTCACAGGCAACACCCACGTTTATTCTATGGGGTGGGGGACCAGGACCTACAGTGCTTCCTTTACAAGCTATACAAAATGCAGCCCTCATTGTGCAGGGCAGTGCAGCAGAACCCTTTCCAGACCGAGGTACCACGCTGCAGGATGCCTGGCGTGCCCATGAGCTCCAACTTGCAGTCTGGCTCTTGTTCCCTGGCACCTTCACTTCGCTCAGCCCATCTGACAGCCAGCACAGCCAGGGACACCTTTTTGCACAGCTGAGTTTTAAGCCAGTCAACAAAGCAAAATTACTTTTCTCATTTTGCAACAGCTCTGCAAATAACTCCCACTAATTCTCATTACAGTATGTAAATGGAGTCTTTAATAGATTTCGTGGGCACACTGCTATCCGTCTGCCCACCCACTTGTAAGCGACATGAACCTGGGGTCCTGGAGGAACTGGCTTACCTGTGTTGGACAGCAGCTTCGTTGCTTCCAGCACCTTCTCAGTGTAGACTCCAGGTTCGTAGTTATCCATTTCAGAGGTGACAACATGAATGACTCGAGCAGCACGTCCTCGAATTGCACCAGCTGTGCGGTCTAAACCATCAACATCTTTTTCTTGGAGAGCAATGACACATTTGTTTACATCTTCTAAAATATGGTTCTCTGGTGGTAAAAGAAGGAGGATTTAGATGGTAATATCTTTTCTGTCGTGTACATCAGCATTACAATTTCTCAGTGTGCGACCTGCTCTAAGAAACCTCCATCTAGATGCTGCACAGCATTAATTTTTAAGCTTGCTACAACCAGCAAACAGCTGTCTGTCCAAACCAGCTGTCACAAGAACAAGTCCACTCACCTGGAGGCATCCAACCCTCTCCCCCTTTCTGTACTCAATTTTGCCAACAGAAAAGCTGGGTTCAGCTGGAGCTTCCCTAAACTCGTTTCTTCCCATATCCCAGCCCTGTGTTGCCAAAGCCCTTGATCCAAATACCTGCAAGCCACTCCTGCTGCCATTACACACCCCTGGCCCAGGCCACGCCTCGCCCACAAACGCCGTGTTGGAGCAGGGCACTGGGTGCATGTTCCTGCACAGTGTTTTCCTACAGCCACACACATACCATCACAGGGCATCACACTGCTGGCCCTCCACACGCATGCAAGGCAGGTAACGCATGCAGTGATTTATGCCCAAAGTGCTCCAATGGCAGAGTACTTGCTGCCTCATAAGAAAGCAGAAAATAAAGCCATAAAACCTCCTTTTGTTATCTGCTTTAAGAAAATATGTTCTAATAGACACGTTTTCCTTCGTTCATCAAGCTCAAGAGGTTCCAAAGGAGTAAAAACCCTCCAGAGATTTCTGAAAATGCCTGGAGAGGTTTGGGTGCACCCCGAACTCACAGACCCTGCTTTCAGCAGCAATGACCTGACACCGCAGTCCAACACTTGTGCTGCTTTGTAAGAAACCTCCCTGGAAGCACGGCTGCTTTGTCCCTTACATCGTTTCCAGCGTTACCTCCCATTGTCTTAATCACACGACACTGACAGCTGGTGCTACCCAAGGGGCTTCTATTCCCTGCACAGGCGGTCAGAGCCGGGACAGATGAGCAGCACACACAGCTCAGAGGGGATCTGTAAGATCTGGCTGGAAGGAGTGCTGCTGGAACAGCTCTGCCCAATTCACATAACATTAGCAGAGCTGCATGCAGCATTGCGAGACTTGTGTGAGCAACCTGGACAAACAGAGCACTTGTGAAACACCTCTGAAGGAACTTGGCCCGAGCAAGTTCAGCTGAGGGCAGGATGTGGCCCTACAAGAGGGAAGTGCAGGTTCGTTAGCGATCTGACAATTCAGTGAGCAGGCAGCCACGCTGCGAGAGCCCCGGCAAGGAGCACGCACAGGCTCAGCACTTACAGCAAGAGACAGACAGCCCTGCAAGTTACAGAGGCGAAGAGAAAAGCATCAGTGTCAGGCCAAATAACACAATGTTTATTGCTTGAGTTCCTAAAAGAATAAAGTAAGCCACAGATCATTTAAAAGCCTCTTCGGATGATATGGACTTTAATGAAAGGCACGGGCAAAACGAGGATGAGTGCTTAAATGCCTGCCCATCACTTTGTATCTTCTGCAGAGTGCCCAGGAGGAGGTGAGGGGGGAATCCTCCGCAGGGCAGCGCAGGACTGCCAGGTGCATCCACTGTGCTCCTGTTCTCCAGCTGGATGAGGACAGATCAGATGTGACACCGCTCTGTGCTGCTACGTATGCACAATTCCTCCTGTCCTGCAGGCATACGGACCACGGGTGTCTGGTGCCAAATGCCATCTGCTGAGGCCGAGGTGGCCGGGCAGGGAAATGCTGACACACAGGTTCACTGCCGCTACCTTTGAGGACATTACTGAGCAGTCCTACATCAGCCTTAGTGCTGCTGAGCAGGAGAAAAGTCTCACAGCATCAGAAGGTGACGCAGAATGGAGCACCGGCAGCAGCAAAGGGGCCCTGTCCTACCAAAGTGAGTGCAGGCAATAATGGTGTGGTTTGCTAACAAAGTAAGAGAAGGTAGGAGGACAGGCCATGTTTTCCTAAGAGAAAATGTTTTTTAGAGCAAACAAAGACATACAAAGAAGTGTGAAAGCTAAGAGAATTCAAACCCCCCTGACTGTCAATCCTCAGTCCGCCGCCACCACCGCACACCTTCCCACTCCCCACCAAAGGCATTAGGATGCCTTGTCCAAGCACCTTAGGAAGCCTGTAACGGCGTGCTGGGGGCTAAGGGAGGACCAAAATAGAAAAGCAAGTTCCCACAGTTCAAGTCATAGGTGCAATTCTGCTTCTCTACTGTGTTCCCATGAAAGGTCTCCAAACCACCTCTGTGGTGGACCTTCTCTTGACAAGGGACACTGCAGAAATCAGGTCAAGCAGATGTGGCTACAGAACAAACACTGTGTGTTCATACAAAACACAGCATTCATTTTGTAACGAGGACAATCAGTGTGACCACAAGTATTCATCCACAGGCTCTTGAGAAACAGCTCCGTCACAATGGGTGATCTCCAGCTCGAACCTCCAGCAGCACCAGAAGAACAGGAGGGAGCACATGGAGTGATTTTTAAGAGGGCTCTGAGGAACAACCAGGCAATTTCAGAACACTGGATTTGATTTCTACACAGTGCTACCGACAACTGAAGAACAGTCAGTGGGAACCACATTCAGAGTGCTAGGGACAGGACTGATCAGGGGATGGGAATCACAGGAGCAACTGAAGAGCTCTGAAATGAGGAATGATGAACAGGCCCTGCAGTTAGGGAGCTGACCCAGCAGGCACAGGACAGAGGTGTGCACATTTACAAACAGCATGAAGTGAGAAAAATGCTCCCACCTTCTACAACCGGGGGCATCAATTGGAGCAAAGAGGTGACATGTCAAAAGTAAGGAGGCTCTTCACACAGAGCACAGCTATGGCTGTGAACTCTGCACATGACGCTGGAGATGTCAGGGGGTGATAATGGCTAAGAGAGAAAAACCTGTTCAGAAGATATCACCTGTGCTGCTGGAGCTCCCTGGACTGCAAACCACTCCTGGCTGGGAGTGCTAGGGAGGATCCTTGCTCTTTAGGAGTCTCCAGTTGCTAATTTCCTAGGCCCTAACAATTAGCCACTGTCAGACCGTTGTCCTAACACAGCCTTTCTCATGCTGCGCTCTTGGTAAAGCCAACCTGCAACACTGCACAGTTAGGAGTCCTCATTCTTGTACTATCCACTATCATCTCAAACCAAGGTCTCTCTCATCAAGCCTTGTCTTAATTGTAACAATTCCAGCATAAGCTTTAATCTTGGCATTGCAGGAATGTGATACTGGCCACACAGCGACCACAAGGACACTTCTTCATTTCGCTTACATCCCAGTCAGCAATCCATATAACCCCACTGAGCACCAAGATCCCAATAACCCCAAAGGGAACGTGGCATAAATCACACCCATCACTTTATCCAAAGACACGCTTTGACTTTCAGCAGAGAACTGCAGCAGTGGCATTTATATGGAAAGCATTTATCAAAGTTCGAACAAATAATACTTGAAGCAATATTTATTGCTTTAATATCTTTCAAACACCTCGTTGGTAACGCAGCAAATACAAAGGATTGCTGAAGGCACTCGAGCAGCTGAAGCAGTCACTAAGTGTGGCATTTCTACATCTGCCAAGCACACAGGGCAGGGATACTGCCTCTGCAGTCAGCCTGCCACCATCCCAGGACAGAAACTGCCTACTGCCAAGGCCCACAGCAATTCCTCAGCAGGCAGCACCACAGCCTGCCCCTCCAAGTACCCATCTCACCGAGGGAGCTGCACAAGCAATCAGCCCTCTCGGTCCCGCTGGTCTGACCCCTTGTGAGCCCCACCTGTAGGCCAAACACAGCCAGGAGGCATTAGGCGGGCTGCATTTTCACAGAATAACAGCTTTTTCTCTTTAAAATGTTTTGTACACTCGTGGACAAACTCCAAATGGAGCCATGAACTTCAGCACACAATTCTCTCTAAATATATTTCCCCAGAAATAGGCTCCTCGCAGCTGTGCCATTTCAGCTGCTGCTGCAACGGAGAACACGCACGAAGATAACGACAATGAGGACGTCCAACTGCCGAGTAAGCTTCTGCTAACTCACTGCACAGAACGTTTCCATTCACAGCCCAGGGCACAGGACACAGAGATACTGACGGCTCTTTGTTATCTGTAACTTCACCTGCACTCTCTAGACACGTTCACTCGGTGCTTCCGATCCCACACATCCTCCCGTGAAATACCGCTTTACGACTTGGCTTTCTAGGTCACTGGAGCTGCTCCAGTCTGTTTGCACCAGGAAAATTAGACCCTGGGTTTGTAGTGGCAATTTGTGAAAGCCAGTGCAGCCACAATTCATGTGTTACAGCTCTGTGTCCTCTGACTCAAGTGGAATTAGAGGACGTGAAAATAAAAATGCCCCTATTATTTCTAGGTCACGGCAGCTACTAGTGGGTCTTTATCATCTGATGCTGATAAAACAGGTTATCTTGGCAAGCACTGTGACGAATGGAACTATTAATGTATTGTGATAAGTATCTGATCCTCCTTAAAAACATTAGTAAAACTGACGTGATTAAAAATATTCACAGAACATTTTCTATATGAACAGTTTTAATTAACTTGTACGATTATAGCTGGATATTAATTCTTGATGATGTAAGAAGAGTCTGAGGTGAACGGAGGGATTCTGTTCCCTGCTAGTTCACAGCCTGAACATTCACATTTCCTGTTCCACTGGTGTTATCAGTGAGGTTTGTCTCCAGGAGCTCTGTGGCAATGCAGGGGAAGCTCAGCTAGCAATTCCAGAGCTAGAGATTCCAAGAGCCTTTCACTATATTTAAGCTGCTCTGCCTGCTGACATGTAAATATATACATTTCTGCATGCTCACTCTGGAAGTGCAATGACAAGTTTCTGGAGTACCTGCTAGCTGAACTATCAGTTTTCACACTTGGAAAAATACCTTTTCTCCTTGTGCCAAGATCTCCTGCTCTATTTTTACACCACACTCAGCAGAAGACAGCGCTTGCCAGGTGCAGAGTACCAACACCACCCCTTCCAAAAACCAGAGAAGACTCCAGAATGTGTGGGAACTACTAGTTCCCAGGAATAAGGTCCGTGAGGAGACTGCTTCTCCGACCCCCACATTACCTGACACAGCCAGGAAGTCATCGATGGATGTGATGTCATCAACGGCATCGGTCAGCACGCGGACCTGCTTCTCCCACTGCTCTTTGAAGAGCTCCATGTTCTCCTGAGCCAGCTTGCTTTGTGGTTTTGCAGCCAGGGCCAGGGCAGCGTTGATGACCTGCAAAACACCTCTGGATTTTTAAAACTAAACCAGTACGTTCTGTATGTTTATCTAGTGAACTCAGCAGCAAACAAAGCAAGCTTAATAAGTTTTCAGGAACTTGATGTTTAAACGCAGAAGTGTTTATTCTGATGCTTTCACACCCAACTCATATGTGCTCCCACATTTACTACGGTCAGTTATTATGCTCAAGGACACCTGGCAGGCATTCACACCAGCCAGCTGCACCTTTCTCTAACAGCTCATGCTAAAAAGGTGCAGCAGGTTTCTGAGCACACGTTATGCTGGTAAATATTCAGACAGGATGGTGTTAGTCCACTGGAGGCTGCATTTCCTAAGCTACTCACCAGAACCTGAGAAAAAGGTCCAAAAGGATTAAGTTGACAGTTTGAAGCAGGAACAATATGCAAATAAAGAATGTAAGATGTATTTTCTATTTATCTTCTTTTCCCTCAAATTCTAGTCTGTTCCTCGTGGTAATTGTTACAATAGCTCAAGGCATCTGGTACAGCTCTGGAAGAGCTGGATTAGGCAGGAAACAGGAGGAGAGGGTATTCGGTGCTCCCCTGCTGCTCCTCCCAAACACCCCTACATGTTTTCTTCAAGCTCTCTGTTGTACTCTAATTCCTCCTAATCCTACAGTTCTGCTAAGCAGAAGTGTTATACACACTGCTGGGTAACAAACTGATGCTGTGCCAACTACCTGGTCAGTTAAATGTCAACAAAAGCCCCTCCAGGTGTGGGATGGAAGCAGCTACAAAGCCTGCTCCTCTTCCAGCATCCGTTCTGGCTCCTCTGTGCGTTAGCAAAATGACCTGGAGACATGCCAGGCACGGGAAAACCTCCAGTCAGACCAACATGACAATCCTAATCTTGTTTTCAAGCTGGAGCGTTAGAGCTAATTAACTCGTAAGTTCAATGTGTAATTTTTCTTCTCTACTTTAGGACTGCATTAATTTCACAAAATTGTTGAACAAAACATGTAAGTGCCAGATGTTCCTGCTTTTACGAAATCGACATTTCCTACCTGCTTCATTTGAGAGTGTCACAAAGCATTTAAAAGAAGATATAACTCACTAAACGTGGAAACGGTGATGATGTTAAAGATATCATCACGGCATCGAGTGAATCAGGAGAAGGAGGCTGATTCACCCAAGGGATGCTAGGAACAAACAGAGCCTGTGCCAAGCTGTCCTGCTCTGCAGGCTGCCACGCTGCAGCTGGAGATGGAAGCCAGGAGCTTTGGTCACATCTCCAAGTGAGCTTCATGGCCTCTGCAACAAGTGCCAAACGTGAGAAACGGCCCGGCTCCAACTGCGGCCTGGTCAGGAGCATTGCTGGGCTGAAACACACCTCTGGGTCCTGGCAGTGACAACACTGGCCTTCCTGAGCAACGTGTGAGCCCACTGCTGCTTCCCCTGTCCCACAGTAAAACCTGGGATTGGTGCTCCCTGTGCTCCAAGCTGCAGGAGCAGGAGCCCCTTTGGGGAGCTGTGGGGTGCAGGCTGCTCTGAGCACTTCCATCTGTCCACGGGACTGCAGCTCTCCAGTCCTGGGAGCTGTGAAAAAAGCCTTGCAACACACATGGAAATTAAGCTCACAACTTTTAAATCAGTCAGAAACAGAGGTTTTAGAAAGGGAAGTCTGTTCTCTGGTCATGGTGCTTTGGTTCTAAGCCTGGTCAATGCCATTTCCTGCCCCAACCTCATTTGTGTAACCCATTATCCATCCATCAGTGACAAGCCAGATATCTAAAGTCTGATGAAGACAAATGCGAACAATGAGCACTATACAAACAAAAAGGGGACAGCAGGCAATGCTCCAGAAATCTGCTCTGAGTTTTAAATCCTGCTAGCAACCACCACTACAGAGACAGAAGACAGCAGTACCAGGGCTCATGATGCCTTCTCCTCGCCCCTCCTAGCCAACACCAGGTATGAAAACACACTTAAAGCACTGAGACAGGTCAGCACTACTGCCGATGGAGCATATGGCCTGTGTGCCTGTGTGATGTCTGTCTGGACAGCAGCAGCTGGCTGAACCATTAATCTTTGTCAGCAGCACACACCTAACCCCAGATGCCCACATTAAGCAGCCCTTTATATCTAACTGAGGAGCTGTCAGAGACAGAGGGCTCAGCAAGAACTCAAGGAGCTCAAACAAGGCACGGCCACTAAATCCAGATGCAGGAGGCACAAGCTGCACCACTGTCCTTCAAGCAGGCCACGAACCCAACTGGAATTGGATCCTCATTTTGTAGTTACACCATCAGAAAGGAACAGTCACCCCAAAGGCATCTTAATAAATCTACCAAGCAAAACTAGAGGTAAGATCTCCCTTACAAACAGACCTGACTTGTGTTTAGAAAGCAGCCCGCAGTGCTAGAGATGTAGATGATGTAGAGGTGGGGAAATCAAAGGCTGCTGAGTAGCTCTGCAGAGCCAAAGCCAAAACTACAGCTCAGTACAGAAAACCTTATTAAGTTGTGCACACCTGCACGTGTGCTCAGAAGGAAATTCAAGAGAGCTGATGCAGCCCCGGAGTCCTGTTTCGTAGCACATATTCTGTCTCACAGCCATGAATCCACTTGTACACATTCAGCATCTGGATCTCCATCTGCACAGTGGTCACAACATCCAGTTTTAGCTAGGGGAATCAGACCTTCACTCTGTCAAGCATGCAAAGCTTAAGATTTACACCGACAAATTGTTCTGGCCACCGTGTGGCTGGGGTGATATCCCAGGGGTTACTGATAGAACCCTAAAAAAAACTTTTCAGGTAAATACACTCTTACACGATGCCTGGTATCCAGTACAGAGCAACTGATAGATTTTCTAGCAGGTGCTTGGACAGATTTGACAAGAGGACAGAAACAGAGGGATCTTCAGTGTCTGTGTATGCTGTGGGTAGTGGACACTGCAATTCCTTCGATCTAAACCAAACATTATGGGGTGCAAGGGTGGAGGGACTGACTGAAGTACACAATTACTCCTCCAAGGAAACATGGAACACTGGGCACTGAATTCAGTGAAATCATTTACAATACAAATAACTTGTAGGAAGGACACGGATAGTCCAAAAATAGGAAGAATATGGCAAGGCTACCTGAAATGTAGCAGATTCCATGTAAAACACTTGGCAGTGCAGGGAAATATTCCGTATTTCAGAGCTTCTCAAAATTCTGCCAGAGCACTGTGATCACAATGACTCACTGAAGTTGTACAAAGAAAAGAATCAAACAGGGACATTTGAGACTATCCAGAAGGAAATGAAGCATGGCAAGAAAACACACTATTTTTATCGATGCTTTGTTTCACACAGCAATTGCAGCGTTCGAGTCATCCCAGTGCTCAGCACCGCGCTTCCAGAGAGCTCCTGGAGCTCCATCCCTCAGCTGCAGCCAGGCCTTAGCAGCCCTGCCCTGACACAGGAGGCTGGGGATCCTTGCAACTGATGTCTCAATCCGCATCTCACACCGTTGGGGGGACGTTCTGCTTTCTAGCTGTTTGTTTCTCTTTCTTTCCCTATTGAAAATAAAGACTAAAGACTTTTAAAACTTTCTGACCCCGCATCTGGAAGACCAATGCAGGAGCTAGGAGAAAGCTCCTGCACGTTTGTTTTTCCTACAAAGAGCCATTCTGAACACTTGGCTGGCATGGCTGAAGGAGGATCGTTCACAGGGGAGAAGAAAACTACTCATTTGTTTTGCTTTGCTATTATTACCTATTGTGCCTTAATATTATCTCAGCACCCACAGCACCCATTAGCTATGTAACTCCTTGAGTCAGTGGCTGCAAGCACTGATTTTATGTTATTTTTGCCTTATCTTTTCCATAAGGACCTTTTGCTTTTTGTAGCACACTGCTCCTTCTGCAGCTGGTTTAATTTTGCCCTGTTTCCTCTGCCATTGGCTTCAGGATGCTGCTGGGCCTCACCACACACCTCCCCTATCCCCAATAAACACCTGTTCTTTACAGCCCAAACATTCAGGGTTAACACCTGGTTTTGATTGTTTTTACGTTGTTTTTATTTGTGTGTGTTTCGTCTAGTTTTGAAATAAAGGGTAAGAGATCCCAATATAAGTGATTTAGGTGCAAGGCTGAGGGGAAGCAGCCAGCCCTCACTTGCTGTGTTTTCCTGCTGCCACCCCACAGATGGAGGGCACGCGGTGCTGCCATGCCTTCTGCTGCTGCCCTGACCCCCAGGGCTGTATGGGAGGCACAATAAGAGCAGGAGCACAGCTCTCAGCTCACAGCTCCCATGCAGTCACCAAAGAGGATTCCTGTCTTGAGCCTCCCAAGCTGCCCCACCGTCTGAGCCCAGCAGGATGCCCCTGGCTTAGGTGGATTTTCACACCTGTGTTTTTCTGCATTAAAGAAAACACAGCCTGCTTACTGGCAGTTCATAAGAAACTGCTCCTAACTTCATTTGCCATATCCGAGATCCCAAAATTATCTCATTTCCATCTTCACATCTCCTCCTCTGCTCCCAATTCCACTTTGCTACAAGCAGGAGCACAGTTCATAAGCAGGACATTTAAGTCACTTCCACTTACATCCAGCCCCAGGTTCACATTCACATGCCTGTGTGCCAGCCCTCTACGTACTTCAATACAGCAAAAAGCACTCTGCAGAGACTGATGAGCTGAAATGCCTGGGAGCAAAACACGCAGAGATTGCTTTGCACGATCTCCAGCTGTAATGGCAGTGACCAGTAAGTGGACGGAGGCTGATGCACCAGAGGAGAAGTTGACTTGTGACTTCCAGTTCTCTGCTCCGGTATATTAAAGGTACTTAGACCACTCTCCTCGCTTTTTTTTGGAGTTGCTTCAGGTGTCTCTGCTGAGGACATTTTCTCCTGTTGTTACAGTGCCATGACCACTGACACGGATTTTTCCTGGAGCAACACAGCCTTTCCCAGAAGCTTATGCTGCCATCAAAGAGATTTTCTATTTATATGCTGTATATGGATATTTATCCTATCAACTTCCTCACATAAGAGAATCATTTTCGTAGCTGAGGGCTCACATGACAACGCCAACCAGTGCAGAAAGTGCAACAATTTTGGAGCCATATGTTTCAGTGCCCATTTGTGTGGCTCTGTACAGCGTTTCAGTCACATGAAGCAATGAATCTTTGGGGGTTTCAGGGAACACAGGCATTCCTGGAAGCTGTTCTGCTACTGCATTTCATAGCCCACACTGTGCCTGTGATGAAAGCACATAGTCCTTGCCTATCCCATGTACCTCTCAGCCCAGAACTGAATCACTATCACTGATTCTTTGAACCAGAAGTTGCTCACATCTCTACATGGTTCCTCTGATGGCCCCTCCTGTCCTGTGCTGGTTCTTCACAGTGAGCCGTCACGACACAGAACTGTGACTTAAACATTAACTTTTACACAGCAGTTTCCATGCAGCCTGGAACCTCTGCACGGGACTCCATGCACTTGTGCATTTTGTTTGTGTGGCAGTAGGTGTGATCAGCATACGTAACCATCTGCCTCATCAGAAATCTATAAGCAGCAAATTGCTTTTCAAGCATTTGAAAATTGGAATGTATGGATGTGGAACAGCAGTCATTAAAAGAAGACATTAATACAAGAAGAGCCAATTTATTTTTATAAAAGATGTAATTTAATCCAAGACTCATCTGAAGCCTGTTTAATCAGTGACACTCATTGACTGCACAGGGTGGGTGAGCTGTGCTAAATGCTGGCTGTGCTACAGCAGGCACGGAGCGAGGGGGAAAGGATGGGAGCAGACGCTGCCTGTCGCCTCTGAAAGGCAACCAGTGTGGCTCAGAGTGAGCCCTGCCACTCGTGGGTGGGAGAACAGCTCCTGCAGCTGCAGGCCTGCCCTGCTCCTGCAGGCTGCTCCCTGGGACGGTCAGTCTCGGAGTGATGGGTTCCAAGTACGTATGGGTAGAAGCAAGCACCCACCCTAAGGAAGTTCTATTCTGTAATTGGTATCTAAAATCCTGACTACAGTTTGCCTTGAAGTCTACAGATGAAACTTAAAAGGCTTTAAAGAATGAGTAAGTCAACAAATGGCTGGTAAAAGCAGCTGCAAGTGGCAGCAGGCTGTCACATCACGAGGCTGCAGCAGTGCTCTTTCCTTTCAGGAGCCATGCTGGGGCATTTTCACTGTTGCTTCCTCAACACCTACAGCTTGTATGATCAGAAAGCCTGCTATGGTTAAGCTCTCAGACATCTTAAATTCAAAATGCTGTTACAAAACAGCTTTCACAGGCTCGCAAAGCAAGTGCTTCTTGGAAACAGAACTCAGAAGCCAAAGTTACAAGCAAGGATCCAGGTTTTTGAGTTGAGATAAACAAAATCTTTTACTAATTTACAATTGGCAAGATCTGTGCTTAGCAAGAATGCAAAGAAAACTTCCCCAGCACTCTGCTAGGCAAATGGGAGCACAAGCAACTATTCCAAGTATTTCACAGCAGTCCTTTTCCATTCTGAAAGAGACGTTAAGCATTTTATTTTCTAAACATTTAACCGTAATGATCAAGTCTTTTGTTCCTTCACCTGACACGCCATGGACTTGGCCTTTCCCCTTACCACCAAGGGAGGCACAATGATGCAGGAACACAGGTAACCCCTGTGGGGAGCTGGAAGAAATCCCTGCACTTGAACAAGCAGAATTTCAGCAACACATGCCCTCCATCAAAAGAATTCAGGCTGGCTTCCAAGTCACAGCCCCCTAACGCAGTGTGACTGCAGCTCTGGGAGCCTTGCAGAAGTGACCCAGCTGGCTCCTACAGAGCACACAGTTCTTCCCAGTGGTTCTTCCTGGGCCACAAAGCAGAGTTTAAAAGCTAGATTTAGTCTCCAGCATTGCATTCTGCATGAATTGGCCGGGCACTCAGCAAACAGCAAGCCTGATTGTGACTCAAAGACTGCTCTGGAGGTAACTGCTCTGGAGGTAAAGCAACCAACCACCCTGTCCCAGCGTAACTGCTTCCTGATGCAGTCACTTCTTAGATGAACAATTTTCCACGCCTTCTCTTTGCTGCAATAATTAAATTTCAGACCGAACGATGCCTGAGCCCAATAGTGATGTGGGCAGTGAATGGCTTCTTGTCCAAAGCTTCCAAGCCTCAAGAACCAGACTGAAGAGCTGCATGATCTGGACTTCAGCTGGCAGCTCAAGAAGGCAAGTTACCGCAAGGGACCAACTAACTGCTCTACCTGAGATACTGCTTTTATAATTAACTCTACAGATTGATTTCTGCAGAAATCGTTCTTTAACCAGGAGTTCCCTACTCCCAGAATGGCCTCTGCACTGCTAAGCTATTTAAGAAGTTACCTGGGGACTTAATCAAGTGCATTAAATTTCAGTTTCATCCTTTCCACCACAGCAATGCTTTGAATTAAATTTCTTACATTACATTTCCTTGTGATATCGATACATTCACTTGAGTTTCAGAGTGTATTATAATTACTGATTGACTTGACTCACTCTGAATCCAGCATCTTTCTGGAAAAATATCATCTAAGCAAAAAAAAAAAAAAAAAAAAAAGGCAGATAATATTAGAGTAAATTTGTATTTTATGCTTAATTGGCATGTTTGTCACCTAACAATATCCAAGAGGGAACCGTGCATCTTGTCAGAAATAAACTGCAAAACAGCCATGTAATTGCCTCTAAAAACCAGCACCTCGCTGCGCTGCTCTGTGCATCCAGAAGCACTCAGGATTATTTGGGGTGCTCAGTAACAGCCTGTGAGGATAAGAGCATGCTGCACCACACAGACTGACACGAGACCAACTTCTGAAATGCTTGGAGAAAGCAGATGCCATTTGCAGAACAGTTTAAATAAGTGTCCCTAAGTATCTCTCAGGATTCACATTCAGATACTCTCAGAGCATTCAAGTATCAACCAGAGAACACAGCGTAACGTAAAAGCACTCTCACAAGTGCTATGAACATCCACGGTGTTATTTGCGAATCCCCTGACCACCCTAAAACTCTGGCAGATCTCACAGTGAGCATGAGAACTGCAGGCTGGGAAGTCCAGATGTGGAGCTCACACAAATCCATCAGTTTCATTGGGAACTGTCCATTTCACTGAAGCTCCCAGCCACACCAGACCAGCAATCCCTGGAAACAAAGGTTAACTGCTGCACCTCACTATATGCCACCACAGTTTTGTGACTATTGGCTGTACTTCATTATCCCACATTGTCTTGGCTGTCACAATGCTTATAAAGGTGTACACTTATTTAAATAGGATCCGGGAATGGGAACCACAGAAGTCCAGAAGACAACAAAAGGCTTCCTAGACAGTCCTGAATGCTCCACATTCAGGTGCTGGTCTTCACCTGCTTAAAAGCAGCAGTGTGTGAATAGGAGGGCTATTGCTCTGCCTTCATCTCTTATCCCAAGATTCCCTTCCTGCTGAGCAGAATACACACATACATTTTCCTCTTCCTTTGGACTGCTTTTCAAAGAACATACAGATAACACACACGTCCTTTCCACTTACACACATATGTAAAAACAGGAATAAATTCCAAGTAATCCTGAGAGGACAACATACCTTATTTTCACACAGTGCCATATGACTGTCGTGGTTTTATGATTTTGAGGACCTATTTTCCATTAGTATCTAGTTACCAACAGCAGCTCATGTGTTTCAGACCTGAACTTCCAAATGCTTTAGAAGATGTAACCACAACAACTGACAGCACTGCACTCCTCAAAGTTCATTCCAGTTTCTTGATGCTTTAAATGCCAACAACTAGAGTATCAAAATAAAAGAGCATAGCCCAGCTCTTATATAAATCCGATTTTCTTGCTGTCATTAAGAAGTTATTAACTAAAGGACAGTCTCAGACAGGTTCAAACTCCTCTTGCGTAACCAGTTTTTACTGATTGTGGTCCATCAGGAAGATTTATTGGTATATTTATATTCTACTTCTGTGTGTATATATACATACATATATATATATATATATATTTTTTTTTTTTTAATTATCATGGCATACACAAGAGCAGCAGTGGTGTCTTTACAACACATCTTCCACAGTGTGAATGTGCTCAGTAAACCACTGACACTTCCCTGGTTCGCTGTCTCGCAGGTCACTAGAATTCCCAGCCAAAAGAAGCATGCAGCTACCATGTACAGATGAACCTCAAGATTCATCCTTATCACTAAGGATAAGTTAATTATCTAATTACTTTCTACCGTGCAGTTTCAAGTATGTAAGTCATGATGCATTTAATTCTCTACACGTACTAAGGAAAATGTCAAGTCCTGCACACTAGTCTGTAAGTGGACATAAAACATCAGAACCACTTGCCAAATTACCCAGGCAAGGTGCATGTTCTTACGTGCTTCATTACCTGGGGACACAGGGCTTCAAGCTGGCTGGCTGACATGCGAACCAACTTCACACCTTCCTCGTTGTTCGAGATGGAACAGGCCAAGTTGGCAACCTGTGTTAGAATGGGGAAATAAAAATAACAGAGTTGTTAGAAGTGATTTTTATTTTCCTCTATAAGGAACTTTGTGACCAGTGACATATCACAAAATGCAAAGTGTTCATACTCATGCAGTTCTAATGAATTCTGAATTCACTAACGACATTTGCTGTCTCTAAGCCACAATATATGCGACGATAAAACTGTAGTCACTCATAGGACAGACAGCTTGGTGTCTCCACCCACTTGGTTAAGTTCTTGACAGAAAATGAGATGAGAGCATCAGTGGCAGCACGTGAAGCCAAAGCTGAAAGGCCCTTTCCAATTCAGGAGTGAGATAGCAGCAATCACACAATTAAAAAAAAAATGCAACAACAATTCAGCCTTAACACACCTGAGGATTAAATGTTCCCATGTTTGTAGGGACATTCTCTTGAAAGATTTGTAAACCCAGCTAAATGTGAACCCAGAGACACTCGGGAGGCAGGCTGATGGAGTAACTCACATACGTAAGGTGCAGAAGTGCTGCACAGCTCCTGCTGCCTGGCTGATGCTGTGCAAAGCAGAGTTCAGCGATGGCACACCGGCTCCTGATGCACTCCCCACTGAGCCAAGGGCTGCAGGATCCGACAGGCAGAACCCAGTCCTGTCTGTGCTGCAGTTCACCAAATAAAGCCATGCGCTGGTACAGACGACACTGAAGACCCAATAGCATCTCAGGATGCTAAAACTTTACTCCCAAACCCTGACCTACTGCATAGCAACATTCTTAAGTAGGCCACTCTGATCCAGAGGACCTTCTGTTGCCAATAGAGTGCACAGGATGGGGACAGCACGGACTTTTTTGGTAATTGAAGATGTTCCTCATATCGGAGCTACTCTCAGGGGAAGGAAGTCTGAAGTAAGTTACATTTTGCAGCTGACAGGTGAGTGACAAGCATGTTATTCTGAGCCATTTGAATACAAGAGCTGTAAAAATAGTACGGAGTGAACTGAGATGAACACTGAGTACTGTCATTCCAGAGGCAGAGCAACCTATAAAGCCCCAGTAAAGGTGTTGGAAAGCACCACTGTAAACCAGCAAATGCACAGCAGCACCACAAACCACGTCTCTACATATACTTTCCTCTACAAAATGGGGAAATTCGCCCTCCCTTTAGTTAAACCACTCTGTGCGTTCGTACACAAGTCACTCTAAGTAGTATTGGCAGCTGTATCATATGCTTTTCCCCCTCCCCAAGCCGTTCCCTTTGCAGCAGATGTTCCCACACAGAATACATTACTGTCCCACAAACCATCAACCACATGCCAACAGACTTTGAGTGGAGTGTTTCATCAATTCCATTATTAATTTTGGGACCGCAGCAAGTTCCCATCGCGAAGCACGTATCTTTCTTCCCCCACATCCAAATCGAGTTACAAAGGATGTAAAGCCGTCAGCTGTCAGGAGGAGAGGTATGCTTCCAGCACTGCACGGCTAAGTAAACAGATGCTGCAGCATATATTTGGACAAAAACAAACCGAAGTTGAAAGGAAGACTACGCAGCATCAACACACGCTGTACAGAGCTGTGCCAGCTTTCTGCGATACCGCTGCTGAACTTCTCAACTTTCTTTCCTGCCACAGCCTGCAGAGAAAGGCCCCCACGTCAGTGGGTGCTGCTGCTGCAAGCCTCAGCTCCCTGCAGGGCTGCTCCCAGCTCAGCTGAGGTTGTCACACAGGGCACCCTCAGTGATGCCTTGCCAGGAAGGAGCTTTCCTTTGAACAGAGGGCTGTTTTTTTGTAGATCTGCTTCATCTGAAATCCCCAGCTCACAGTGAGCTGTAGTATATTATGCTTTTGTTTAGAGGCTCGAAAATAAAAAGGACAGTAAGACGTCACGATATAAAGTCAAATAAAGGCTCTGCTGTTGTTTTAAGCACAGGTCACAATTCTGAGAAATGCCAGTTTGCCAATACTTTTTAAGGTCCATATTTCGACGTCATTTCTGTCTCCCCAGCAGCAGCGATGGCTTCGAGAAGTGAGAAGAACACAAAGCTCTATTGAGATGGGGCTGGATAAAAGCTACATTGAGGCACTACAGAATCAGCCTCTCCGCTATCTGGAGATGTTGTGCTCTCTCTCAAGCCAAGTGTGATGAATCAAGCGCAGAGAATCCTCGCTCTGTCTGAATACAGAGAGGCAAAGAAGTTGGTAATTGAGTGTCCCCACCATGGTGCTATGCAGTTTTGCTTTTTTGCACAGTCATTTTTGTACAGTCATTTTTCTTCTGAATACCTCACTGATGGCAATTCTTCTTTAGAAACAGCCCAACTGGGACTGCCAACCTTTATGAAAGAAGCGTGTGTGCTTCCGTGACTGAGCTTCCTTGGCAGTCTAAGACAATGCAGTTGCTGGCTGCCACATTCCATCCTACTTCTGCGCCTCCAAATCTGAACACTTAATTTCAGTGCGTTAGTCCAAGAGCAAACTATTCACCTTGGCAGATTAGCAGACAAACTTCCCAGCAAACTGTGCTGAGCACCAAATCTAAAGCAGGAATGCCACGATGAGTTTAGAGTGCAATGGGTCAAACCCCAAACCCACAGCAATGCAGTGTTTACTGTGCAGCTGCTCTCAGTCTGTTGTAACAACTCACAAACCTCCTAAAATAACAAATGTTTAAGTGCTACGTCAACTTATTAATCAAGTTGTAAATGACATTACAATTACATATTTCAAATTGTCATTAACTAGCCAGTGCTCCACGGCACGAATTCTGGAACAGCACACATCGGCTGCACTGGGTGCCTGCATGATTGGGAAACTGAATTTTGAAGCGTCTCAAAGCACAGTTCATTGCTAAGTCCTGCGTGGTACCTGACAAAGAACTTGAAGCTCCCTGACAAGGGGAGGAGAAGGAGCTCCTGGCCAGTTACCTGATACGTGCACATAATGCACAGCGTTTTGCAGCCAAGATGAAGATCAAAAGCGACTAAATTTGTTCTAAAGCATGCAGAGCATCTGGATATCATATACATTTCTAAACCTTTCAAATAAAACAGAGCACCTCAAGCAAACAGAAGCTCCCTTCAAATCAAATGGAAATGAAATAGTTTTTCCGTCTCGCCAACAACATAGCTGACTGACATAGTAAGTGGTCAGATTTGATTTAGAAAGAACACTTGTGCTTGAGAGCAAAATAGCAATTGAATTCCCGCTGCATTTGTTCATTCTTACCATTCAATATCATCAAGCCCCTTTACATAAGCACTGCTGGCACAGGCATCAAAGGAGACAAAAAATTGCAAATAATGTAATCAGCCATAATGGCCAATTTCTTGAAAGAATTTAAAAATACATAGGGAGGCCAAGGCAGGTTGGAAAGCAAGACAAGGCGCTCAGATACTGCTGGCAGCACAGCCAGACCAAATTAAAAGCATCTTTTTGATGCAGCATCAAGGCTCCGGTAGTTCTCAGAGCGCACAGCCACCTCCCAGACACTGCCTCGTGGATCCTGCAAGGCAGGAGGGCTGAGCCTCAGCCCACGCCAGCAACAAGCACACCAAGCAGCAGTGCCATGTGCACAGCACTGCCACTGCCCCTGCAGCCCCCAGCTGCACGAACCAACCCGCTTCTGGAACGCAGAGCAGTTCATCAGGGATGGAACAACAGCTTGCCAGGGGGAGCTGGTTAACCATCCCCACACAAAGGGTCAACTGGAAACGAGCTATTAGCAACAAGGGAAAAATGATACCACGTGTCACAGAGATTCCATCCTCGGTTCTAGTTACTTTTCTTGAGAATTGACTATTTTTAATCAGGAAGAATCTCGATATTTTTATAGCAATTTTTTCCTCCATTAGCAACAATTTGCCAGCCTACGTCTGTGTTGTCGGATGTTCCAGACAATTGCTTTCTCTGACATTAGGCAGCGCTCACCTTTTTCACCTGAAATTCATTATTTATTCATTTCACTTAAAATTTGTTCCTATGACAACTCAGGAGCAGAGTCTCCAGCAATTCTGAGACCACAGCAGCCTCAGCTACACCCGCGTGAGGTCAGCACGAACTTCTTACATTACACCGCTGCAAGCAATGAAGAAATACTGCCACGGCTCTGCAGCCCTTGAAGTGTCTCTGCACTGGACATCCTAGCTGAAGGAGAGGGTTTACTTTATACAGGACTGTTCAGTAAAGCCTTAACAAATTGCTTTTTCAATAGAAGGCAAAAATAACAGGAAAGAAGAAGCAACTATAATCCCTAAAACGCTCAGTCCTCCTTTTTACAAGGATCCTGAAGGCTGATGCTGAATGTTTATGGAACGTTTTTGCTCAGTGCAGCTGGGCTGACTTCAAAGAAGCAACACCAAGCCTCCTTACCTACAGGCCACACCTTCAGGACAGCTTCTCCAGAAAGCCAAATGCACAAAGCAGCTTAAGTGGGTGCTGGATGCAATCACACAGCAACGGTGCGATCCAAAGAAGGCTCAGGAATGAGTTTACTGTTACATAATGTATTTAAATCTGCCAGAGCCCGCCTCTGCCACATGGCATTGTCACAAATAAGGGTTGTCTATCTCTATGCAAGGAACAAACACGCACTAATTGAGCTTTTCAGACTGACTAGTCTTGCTTTGAAACTACGGTTGCAAAAACAGCATTCTGTTGGTAAGAGTTTGCAGTGTTCCTACTGAAAAACTTCACACTGCAGTTCGACAATAACCAGTACCCTCTCAACTGATGCTCTTAAACCCCTGTGCAAAAATAACACAAAGCCCATACTCATACACAGGTAATTCAGGAGTTTCAGTAGCACGCAAACAAAGCTTCTCAGAAGTGTTCTTAGTATTTTAATTTCTGATTAAACTCCAAAATTTCAGCTTTCTGTTCCCTTTTTTCCCTTTGTTTTTACATTACGGTCTCTCTGGGAATACAGACTCCTGCCTTCAGCAGTGAAAATTGCCCATTTAAAATGAACAAGAAAAAAAAAAGGACAAGTAGCAGTCACTGAGTATGTCCCTCCTGAGGACAGATTCTCACAAAATTCAGCTACAACAGATGTAATTTCCTCCTCTCCCATATTAAGAAAATGGTCCAGATTCACTTGGCAATGACCAAAGCCCAAGGAATCCATTCATCTGCAGGAACAACCCATCTGCCAAAAGTAAGTGGTGACTGAGGACTTCCAGAAGGGAGGTGTCAATTGTATATTTCCCACTTCTCTTCAGAAGGAAGGAAGAAAGGGTTTCATTTCTCAGAAAATCCCTATGAGTATTAATTCACCCCTGTACCACACCACGCAGGATGAACACAAGCATTTTAATGTCTGGCCCTAAGAGGGAGAGGTCTGCCTCCTCTCTATGGCACTATCAGCACCCTGGCTTTGCAGAGGCACAGCCAATGAGGAACTGTGCAGTGCGTTCACCCCCTCAGAGTGAGGAGGGACAGAGGGAGGACACTGGTGCAGGCCCATAGGGACTGTGAAGCAGGTCACCAGGAGTCACGCTGTCAGCTGCTCCGTGATTTTATGTGACTTAAGCAGTACAAGTGCCTGCAGGTCTGCAGCAGGTTACCTTGCAAGAGCTCGTTGGGCAACACCATCCCAATGTATTAACTGAAAATAGTGAAAGTCTTTAAATAAAGCAAACCATATACATACAGAAACTCCTGACGTACTGCACTGTGGGGAATGATGGACTAAAATGGAGATAACTGCTATTTCTAGCTCTGCGAGCTCACTGTTACCTTCCAGCAGAAGATGAGAGCAATTTCAAGTTTTGTGAAGCAGCAGCCTCATATTTTTGAGGGCAACCTTTCTTTTGGGATGAAACCTCAAAACCAACTCCTCGTAACCTGTGTCTGAGCACACAGCGATTTAGTTAAGGAACAGTGTCACATCTGGCTCTCAAGCCAGCCGAGTTGCCCATCACTGCCTCTTCCAGCTGTTTGCTGCTACCCCACAACAGCTCTGTTCAACACTGGCAAGCTTTTTTCATACCCCAAGAAAGCATCTTTCTCCAACAGCCCATTTTGTGTTGTTCAAGTTGTATTGAGAAAGACAACTTTTCATACTGCAGGATTTGTATCGTGACAAACTGAACAGGCTCCATTTGCTGAGCAGCAACTGCAGGAGGGAGAGTGCTTCCCTCTCACCAACGGGAAGGCTTTGCAAACAAAGAGGGGAAGGGGTGTGTAGCATAAGATATCCAGTAAGAATTTGCTAATGGCACAGGAGTACCTTTCTTTCCAGCCCAGTACGTTCTCCTTTCTACTGACCTGACCTAGAGAGCAGAGATGGTGAAGGAGCAGCAGTGTCCGACACGGGCACCGTGCCCCTCGGAGATGCAGCTGGAGCAGCAGATGTAACTATTGGCACGGGAACCATTCCCTCCTCACACAAACAAGCTAAAGTGATAAAATGTTGTTATAGGCACAGAACACATTAGTTACACAAGCTGGCCAGAGCTACCATGACAAAAATCACACCACTGGTATGTAGAGTAGAGCTGATCTTAAGTAATGACTTCTAAAGCAAATCCCTATTTTAGATGCTTCTTAGAAACACAAGTGTTTTCCTTGAAAATAAAAGCTTTTCTAATAGTGCTATTCAGACAGCGTCTGAGTATTCAACTGGATCAAACTGGAACTTAAGAGTTCTCTGCTATTCCATCTCCTTATCACTAAGCACGCTGTGTTACCATCACACCAAAGGTTTCCAACCTGATACCCATCTCCAGCTGTTTAAACGAGCTTGTGGTGATTCAGGCTCGTGACAAGTTTAATGGGAATTTTAAGTACATTACACTCCTGAAGAAGGCAACAAAACAGGAAGAGAAACGAGCTCCACACAGACTTCGGGCAATCCTCAATGGCTCTATGTGAATCATAGTCCAATACCGCTAATGAGTGAGATGATGAAAGCCCAGTGTTGCACCAAGGCTGTTAATACATTAGGAATTAAAACATTCATGTCACACCTATAAATGCTGTATCCAAAAAGCTACCGAAAAATGCTCTAAAAAATCAAGTATTTGAAAAATAAAGCAGCCCAGGACTCCATTGCTTTTCACCACATTGCACCAACCGTGCTTACATTTCCTGACATTTCACCGATTTCCCCTGTTGTTTCCAACAGAGGAAGGAACAGAAGATATATGGGGTTGTTTCTTGCATGGTTAAAGAAGGACATTAAACACAATTTTCCAAACCCTAACCTCACTCACCTCTTTCTCCACCCCTGGCACCCCTGTTGGCCCAAATGTTTGAAGCTGAAGCCCCACACTCTCAACAATCCCACAAATAGTAATAACGGCTTTCCCTGTGGAAAAGGCACAGCAGAAATGCCGCCTCAGAGGGGAGCAGCAGTAACCTGGGTGCTTTTCAACAAGAGAACGTCTATCCCAGCATGCGAGCACTCAAACTCATCTTCAACCACTTCATCTGTCCACTATTTTTACTGTTCAGTTACCTTGCACTTCCTGTACACATTTGTAGTGAAATCCAGATAGATGCTGCTCGAGACCTATTCCTCCTGCCAGATTTTTGATCTCTGCCACCATTCTTCACAACCTGCTATACATAACTTGGTGTAGCGTTAAACACTGGCCTCAAAAAAACCTTACAAGAAGAAAAGCCACCCCATTAAAAGGTCACTTGACTTTATTTATGTATGCTGGATTAAATCTGTGCATGCAGTTTTGCTGGAAAATGAAAGATTTTTTTTTTTTTGCTGAGGCTTTCCTACATTACTGATTAGGAATGCGTACAAGGAAAGCATGTTTTATGAGTAGAACTTAATTTATTTATGAATTAGTTGACTAATCAAATGAACTTGCAAGTAAAGTTCATCGGTTCTTGAACAGTGTCAGATTTTAGAGGGCATATTAGAGTTACACTGGTCTTTTGCTGAAGACATTTGTTTTAAATTGCTGCCAAGGTTATCCACAGACAAATTACAGAGAACGTGCTTGTTCTTTGGAAGAGATATTTTGCTATGCATCTTAAAAAGGGAAATTACTCTTGAGTTGGACTAAGTCTGCCTCTTCTCTCCAGACCATAGCACAAGGACATTTCCCTTGTAACACACACTTATCTTCAAAATAAAAGCAGGAAGATGACAAACTTCAGTTTGCAGATTTTCTTCCTCCCTGTAAGTTAGCTCACTGAACAGGAAAAACAGGTGCTCAGATACCATGGTAATGACTGATAACGACTCTAGCCTTGCAAATGCCAAGTTTTGAGAGATTAATATACCCAAAGATTCAGAAAAGCATTTCAAGTCACCATTTGATTTGGGTGTCAAGGGCTGTGCACCCAACATCCATCTGTCCTGCAGTACTGATACACAATGTTGATGGCAAATATGACGACAGAATATTTAAATGAGCAAAGCCAGCTCACTCCCATCTCCAAAGTTTCTAGCTTCATAAAGGCTACCTTTGCTATGTCAAGTCATTGAGATGCCCAAATGCTAGCTACATTTTAGCCCAAGCTGTGTGCTACCCATTTCACGTGAAGGAAAAAAAATAAACAACAGCTGTTGGCTCCTTAAGAACATATAGGCTGTAAGTATGAGCAAATCAGGGCAAATTGAAATAAAAATGTTACAAGTGTGCTTTTGGACAGCGGTATTTTTAGACTGAAGTCTGAAGAATTATTTCATAACACAGGGCCAGACAGTTAGGGCGACAGAAGGGGAAAATGTCAGTGTGAGAGGCTACAGATAGCTCACGGAGTTAAGTGCCCAAATGTGATTCTTTCCAAGCAAATAAATTTGCAGTCCGCATCTGTTCATGGGTTTTCACTGAAGATGAGAAAGTCATCTCTGTATGCAAGATAAAACCCAACGCATTAAAAAAGGCACAGCGTCGTCTTTTCAGATAAATTGAAGTAATTGGGGAAAAAATTGATGCTTATGAAATATCATTGAGAGCTTTCACCTCCCTGCTCTTATCAAAGTTTCTCAGAGGAAGATTTGAAAATAAAATTTGAGTCAGGAGAAGCATCTGACACAGGGGTACCAGACACGCTCCTGAGCAAGGTTACTCGCTATTTTTAAGTAACTACAAGCTCTCCTTTTCAGAAACGTCCTTTAGCAAGCCAACAGCTACTGCTAGCTTCTACCTGCACTCTGTCCTCATCTGTCTTTTCAATACCTCATTTCTTAAGGCCTCAGAAAACTTAAAAATTGAAATTACACAGTACAGTGACAAATCAACTGCCTCATTTTTTATTTTTCTAGAGCATTCAGTAGTGAAGCAAAATGTTTCTTCCCTGACATTCATGGCTCTCTCTCTTTTCAGAGAATAGCTGAAGTGCCATTACAGCGACTCCGCGAGCAGCACGCAGGCAGCTTGTACACAAGTACACTTCAAAGCCTAGGTGAGCAAAGTCAGCGTGGTGCTAAGTGACAACACTGAGAAAAAGCCTCGAGTTTCAGGACAGCCCAGTTCTAAGAAGAAACATTAGTTCTAAGGATGCCACATCTTTCCTCAAGTGCAGAGTTACAGGTTTGAGAGCCAAGGTTTCTCAATCCATCAACATAAAACCCACCAGAACACAAGCACGTGCTTTGCAAACAGTAAATCAGGAAGACTTTCATAGTCCAGAAGTAAATTTAACTCTCTCTTACACTAATTCCTGAAGTGCTGGCCCTTCTGTTCTTCTTCTCTGCTGTGCTTAAATTGGCTTCTCTGTCCCTGAGTTAAAGTCGGGATGAGTACTGGATAGCTAATGGACTATTAGTGCAGAGTGATTTTGAAAGCTACCTTTGAAATACATTATTAAAGTGAAACAAATCTAATTTTACTATTTTAACCTTTCTTGGTTTTCAACAAAGCAGGATAAAGGCTAGTACTTTACTATGAAAGCACAAATCAAACAGAAGCCCTTTGGGACAACTTTATGGTATGGTTTATCTAGACAATACAAGCCCAGCAGGCAAATTAGATTTCTGTCGTTATATGTATTTCCCTTGAATTTGGCTGCCTGGATTTTAGGAAAGACAAGTTAAGCAGTGGTCCACTGCCAAGAAGGGAATACCGTTAAAATAAAAATACACAGCTTACATGCCTGGATAGCTCTGTAGCTATATGGAGGGCCCATAAACACCAAGTCCCCCCCTGTGGCTAGCTCACTGGAAGGCAGCACCAGCTCCTCCAGGTCACAGAACAGACATCTGCACCGAGTGCTACACCCAAGCTGCAAAACTTTCCAGTTCAGGTGGGAATCCTCCAATTTCTCTCCTGCAGATCAGGACTCTGACATGCATTTCTCCTCTCTGCTTAGTATTAAAGGGAAGGGCATGTTCTGTTCTACATCTAAGGCACGGCAGCCTGTCAATCACAGTGTGATACACAACACCAGTGCTCTGCACTGCAGCTGTTTTGTCACATTTGATGTCTCGAGGCATTCAGCAGCATTTCTGAGGGTAGTTATGATAAACTCCCCAGCACACTTATCTCCCACTGAAAGCAGGTGGAAGCAATCACTTTTAATCTCACCAAGTGGAACATCATCTCTTCTGTTCTCACACAATCTTTATTGTTTCTCTGGATATCTGCAGTGGAGTTTTCTGCCCACCAGCAGAATCACACGGGACCTTGCAAACATCCCTCTGCATTCCGGCAGAGGCACTGTAAGCGCAGCCCTCCCCGACCTGCCTTCCTTTTACAGTGAGTTTGACATCACAGATGACTCTGCAGCAGCTCTGTGTCCCCTGGAGACAGCTGCTCTCCAGGAGCACTCTTCCCCTTCTAAGGTAGGCATATGTAGTAATCCATCTACATTCATGGAAGAGGCTTGTAAGTCACCTAGATCATGCTCCTCTGTAGCTACAGCTGCATTTCAGACAGCAAAAGCAATAAACAAGCTTTCAAAAAGTTGTTCCAGCAGCATATAATTTTAGCAGAACCTTTTGATGCCAGCCAGAAATATTGTTTAATGTGTACTTCCATGGGAATAGCCCTTCTTGAAAGGCAGACTGGTTGGTTCAACAGAGGCTCTGTAAAATTCATTTGCAGTTTGGCATTTTGCACACAAGGTCAGGTCAGGAAAAGCCATTATTGCATGCCACTGCCTACAGCTCCCACTGCTTTTCAGAAGCCACACACAGTGTGAGGGAACGGGGGGTGAGGGCTCACCTAGTGAGGGGCAGGATGTAGCAGGGCATCTAACAGTGCAAATAAACTCCTCATGAGGAACTGTCTGTCCCTTTGAGAGGTGCTGCTAGGACAGAGGTGCTTCTACTGCTATGCCTGCCACCTGCTCCTGCAAACAAGCCCTTAAAATAATTTTCTTACACTGCAAATTAGATTTGCAGTGTAAGAAGGGAGGCTTTAAAGCTCACTTAAACGCAATGCTACCACTTGACATGGGATGGCCAAATCCTGCTGCCTCAGCACTGCATTTTCCTCCATCTGCTGCTTTGTCAAACCACTAAATAGCATTAGTTACCTACTACTGAAATAAACTAAGAAGTTACACGAGGATGGCGTTTACACTGATCCATGGCAAGTCAAGAGTGAAGAACAGATAACTTCAAAGGAATTAAAGATATCCATGACTTCAAGAGCAGCTCTGAACAATGAACCAGTTTGATGCACTATGAGACAGTCCCCAGGTACTCTGCTCAGAGCCCATAAAGCTTCAAAAAGAGGCAAAAAAAAAATGCTGATCAAGTGTCAGAAAATATGTTTACTGATAATGGTTAAGTCTTAAGTTCTTGAGTAATTTAGATCTGTCAAGTTGTGTGAAACTATTCCTCGTGAACCTAAGAGGCATGGGGACAGGTCAATAGCAGACACATTAAGAGAGCAGAAATATGCTGAGCAGTTTCTGATGGTTTCTGGATATCTGCTGGGGTGAAGCATCACGAGTAAGCTGACAACTCCAAGTGCAGTGGAATGCACAGGAAGAGTTTTTAAGTTTCATGTTTCATCAACAATAACAATAACTACCTCAGCATTTAGCAGGAACACGCACAAAATTACTGTGAAAACATTGGCAAAAGCACAAGGTTTCCAAAACGTACGTATAAACACAAGGCGTGAACTCACTTTTCTTACTGTAAAAGCAAGTACCTTTTGCAGAGCTATTATCAATTATGTTAGGCTAAGATAGGTCAGTCTCATGCAAGTTAGTGTTCCCACAGATTAGTTCTAATGCTTGCAATAATACGTGTTCAACAGCCATTGTGTTTTTGATTAGGAAAAGGTGGTGGGGATTGGTTTTGCCGTGGCTGAAATTTGTTTATATGTCCGCTGTTTGCTCCTCACAGACATGCAATCAGGTCCTCACTCCAGAAGTTTTCACTTAAAAGGCCTGTTCACAGGCACCAGCATTTGCCAGAAAAGAAAAAGATGACTAGGATTTAAGTGTCAGGTCAGGGATGACAGAAGGAAAGTCCTGCTGCTGTCTTCCTTACACCATATCTTTGACCATCTCTAACTCACAGAGCAAGTGAAAGTAACAGTGCAACAGAACTACATGGGCTATATAACAGCAGCTGCTTTTCCACAAGCTTATGTTTTGAATTATTTAAATACTACATTGTATTTAAATTCATTAAAAGAACATTAAAAAGCAAATTTATTTTAAAAATTGCTATTTGTTTCAACAGAATTGAAAAGTGTGTTTTGCCTAGTCTTGACTCAATTTAAGGAGTGCTAATTTCATTTTAATTTGAACCATCTTACCTCAATCAATTTATTGGCATGCTCACGGAAAACCTGGGCATATTCCTTAACTTCTTTTTCGTTCCCATTCTTGGCAGCTTCAATCAATACTAAAAGTGGAACATTTGTTTCCAGAAAAGAGTCTGATACATGATCCATAACAGCTTTGCGGAGCTAAAATAAAAATAAAAGAATAAAAGAGTTATTTTTCACCCGCGTTCCTCTGCTATTTTCCTTTCACTGTATTAATATGTAAAGCTTAAGTACTTCTGTCGTTGATCCTTTTTCCTTTGTGTGACCAAGGCTTTCTCTGCACTAAGTCTTGTCTATACACTTTTTACTTCAATTTAAATTAAATCTCCTTAAAAACTGGATTAGTTATGTAAGTGCAAGTCACCAGTTTGGCCACAAATATTGATTTAGCAACTCATATTGGTTTTGTCTGAGTAAATTTGCCACTCTCCCTCAGCTGATAAAATAACATGCCCATTTAACCTCTTTAATTTTTCCACCAGGATAAAAACACCTTAAAATAAACTAGATCCACATTCACATTTACTTGAAAAAGGGAACATAGTGCCATAAAAATAAAAAATCAGATAAAAGATTGGCATTAGATTTCATTTCTCATAGAAAATACACGCTGAGATGAGAACCAATGGAATTTTAAAGCACAACTGGTTATGTTTAAAACTCATAAAATGTTACCATCTCTTATAATCCCTGTTGCCATCAGGACAGCTACAAATCCAGCACCTTAATCACAGGTAATGGGGTTACTTTCCCACCTTACATTTCCATTTCCTCTATTTCACAAGCAGGCAAGCCTTCTACCAATCAGAACCAAATCAACAGATGAAATTCTTCCAAGAGAAAAGACATGCAAAGCGCATCCGTTTGTCTCACCAGGTATTAACCTCACACAGTAATTACCTGTCTGCGCAAGTCTCTGGTCTTTTTGGTCATTTTATCAATCGCAGAATTCAGTGCATCACTTCTTTCCTTGCGTCCAGCCTGAAAAGCAAGAGACAAAGAGGTAAACAGGTGTTCAGGGACTCCAAATAAAACCAGTATGATTTATTTCAAGAAGACTGTCAGCTCCTTAATTATTATTTTAAAGTGATCATTCAAGTTAGAAGCAGAGTCTCCACCTCTTTGACCAAGCATTATTCTTCCTGGCAGGCTCGAGCAGCTCAGGAGCATCTGACAATATAAGGTTGCATCTTCTAACACTCTTCAGCTTCCTTTCTGGAGAAATGGATGCTTTCCTACATCTAGGCTGCTTTTTGCTCCTCATCAGCCAGAGACCGTATTTAAATGGCTAAGTTTAGATTTCTCTTCTCTGACAGCTCTGCCGACAACCACACAGCTTGCCTTGAATCTCAAGTCCCAGGCAGCTCTCCCTGCCTCAATCCTCGACCTTTTAGGACCAAAGGAGATGGACTGCACCCCAGCATCTCCCCCAGCAGACAGAGGCACCGGGTGGTGCGGCACAGTGGTGCTGCCCGTGCAGTCCACGGTTAGCTATCGCAGAAGGTTGCTCTTCAGCAGTCAATCGTAAGCCAAAAATCAATTATATTAAAGGTAAAATCCTTATAAAACATTTGTCAGGGATGAAATCCCAACATCAAATAAGCATGCAGGCTCGCCTGCTGGGACCTGGATTTTGCCGAGTTCGATACAGCAAGTTTCACATTAGCACCATTGTTAAACGAGGGAAAAGGGCCAAGATGCAGTGGCAGCTTCCCTCTTCCTGAGCCGACAGCGGGCTGAAAATATCTGAATTTGTATCAAATTAGGAACGCCAGATACGACAGCAGTGGTCTTACAGTCTCACAGGGAGGGTTTTTCTGTACAACAGAGCTTCTCTGAGAGTTATAAGCAGTAAGCTTTATGCAACCACAAACCAATTTCTGAACTTCTAAGCCACGATCAATATAATTATCCTGTGGAGAAAAAAAAAAAAAAGAAACAAAAAACAAAAAACAGCAAAACCCATTTTACAGCACTAAAGCGAGGCTATGCCAATAACCGTTCTGCAGATGCCAGGCTGCTCTGAAACACTCGCACAGGCAGCCACAAACTGGAAACACAAAGTCCACTCTACAGCAGGAGTAAAAACTGAATAAAACCAGGGGGAAGATTCGAATGCTATCAGGTAATTATAATTTAATGAATTTCTGAAGGTTTGTCACTCCCCTAATCCAGTCACTGGTTCTCATCACAAATGGTAAACGAAACCAGCTGAAGCTTGCTCCAGCCACGCCACAGCTCCAGCAGACCTGAGGCTGGGCCGGTCTTCACACTTCAAAATGAAAGCACCTCTAAACAAGGTGAAAACGAACTTTACTGAGCTGTTCCTGGCTGCCCAGGCACAAAGCTGGCAGGCACTGGGCTGCAGCCCTCTGGCACTCAGGGGCTGGGCTTTGCCCACTGCACCCAACGCAGGCAGCGGGCTCCTGGCAGCCACCTGTGCCTGCTGAGACACAAACCTGCAACTGCTCGTGTTTCCATACCATTGCACCTCCAGCAGAGGGTAAGCCAGAGCACTCCCCCAACCACCTCAGCATTTTCCAGTATCTCTGGAGACAAGACACATGCCTGTGTAACATATAGGAAGGCAAACATTCTGCAGTTCCAAGAAGTGCCCTTTTCCTGTACCCCAGGTGCCCTTACATTAACCATCCACCAGAAGCATGAGTTTGATGTCAATGCACTTTGCCTTGCCTGGCTTCACGGCACTGAGCGGGCTCAGTGTGCAAGCACAGGCCCATTTCAGATGCGAGGGAACCAAGGGATGGTTTCCACTAATGGCTGTTCAGTTCATGAGACCAGATCACAGGCAGCCCGACAGAAAATGCTCTGAAAAGCATTCAGTGTGTACATTAGAGGCTAAGCAGCTCCGATTTCATACTGCTGATCTGTTCCTATTAAGTCACACTATGTACTAACACAGAAATAGCTGTATAATCTAAACCCATTAGATATGAGCAAAGCAGCTCCAGTTTATTTCCATCTTGTTGGCATTCTGAAATTTTAGTACAAAAGCTTGTCAGAAAGTATTAAGAGCATTTCCTTTGGAAGGTAGCAACACGAACACCCCACTAATTGACCTGCAGTGATTTGCCACCTTAATGCCTCAGCTGCTAACCCAGTGCCTTCACCAGGGCTGGGGCTGGTGCAGAGCAACAGGAGGGTGCACACCTGCACTTCTGTAGCCCCAGAAAGGGAACCTCCCACCATTCCCACCTGCAGTTCCCTCAGCCAGCTCTAACTCGGGTCCCAGCCCAAAGATGAGGACGTCAAGTTTTGCCACTCTGAAATCAACTGGCTTTTTCTGCATACAACTTAAGGTAACACACGACTGGAGGGCCAATTACACCCTGCAAAGTCCAAGCAGAGCCAGCTTATGGGACTTAGGCTGCCCCAACCTCGACATTATCTCCAAGTGTTAAACACCATCAAGGATGACATCAACCTCTCTGCCCTGGTCCCATGAGTTTGTACCCACCAGCTCCACCCTACAGCTTAACAACTCCCATTCAAACAGGTCTCTAAATTAATGATCACATTTTAAAGGCTCCCAGTGACAGCTAACCACCTGTGGATAATTTGCTCCAGTAACCAATTACTCTTCTTATTAAAAAACTGGCCCTTGATTCTTCCTCAAACTTCCATGGAAGAACCAACTGATGGCACAGCAGAAGGACGTATCCCAGCGATCAGCTTCTGTGCACGGGATTAGGACTGACAATATGAATCCCGAACATTCAACCTACTGATGGGATTTTTAGGCACTCAGCATGGAAAGCAGCTATGTCCGAGGGAACTGCAGGCTCTGCAGCCAGCAGCAGAGAAAGCAGCTGATAGATTCATCGGATTTAACAGGGTCATATTGACTGCATCAGTCATTTGGCATGATGATACTATTGCTCTGCCCGGTATCACAGATGATACATTCAGCCACAGAGCAAATATGTTTCAAATCTTCATTAAAAAGGCTACAACTAGGTGTTAGAAACATCGCATTTCCCCCACCCCTTGGAATTTTTGCTCTTCCACCGTCAGTGCTGCCCTGCTCGGAAGGCAGCACAAGCAGTCGCTGTCGCATCCTCGCTCTTCCAGATCTCACAGCTATCCTCACTATTTTTTTTTTTCCAATGGCTTAAAGCAGAGAAAGGGGATTTGTATACAGAGAGGCAAAATGGAATCACTGCCTCGGTCCACAAAGCATTCCCTTTGTAGACCTGCCATCTGACTCAGAAACAAAACCAAACCAAGCTCTTTCTGCAGCTACCAATGCTAAAATCCAACCACAACTAACTCATAGATGTGGAAATGTACAGCACAGTGCTGGCAGTAAACAAATGCTATCTGGAAGCAACCAGAATCAGCACAGCACACATTACAATGTAGTTACACAGCCATGTTTTTATAGCTACATAACAAAAACTTCCCTTATTAACCTCAGAGCTTCGTCTAAGATCAGAAAGCTAGTGAGGAACAGGACCTTGCAGCAGACCCTCTACAGAAAAAAGGTCATCTGCGGAGGGATTTCTGCTTCAGGTAATCTTTGAATTGCCTTCTAACCAAATGGAGGGGCAGTGCTGTGCTTAATACTAGTGACTGAGTAAGTGACAAATGGGTGCTTGGCACTCTGTCCTCGGGGTGGGCAGGGGAAGCCATACATCAGCACGCTGCCACTGAGCTCCACGGCGAGGCACAAAGATGCAGTGCTTGGATTGAAGTCTGTCACGTGCTTGATTCTCACCTTGACACCTCGCCTAATCGTATGTCTGCAAAGGACGGCCGCACATTCTCCTGGATTACCAAGAGAGCAGAGCTGCAAACAAAGTCCAGGTCTAACAGTGCTGATTCCAGACCGTGAAGGGTAAGTGATGGAGCACAACGCACACATTTCAGCAGTGTTTACCTATCTGATATCTGATGTTTGAGCAGACAGTAACGTCCTAGCTTGTTACAGACATGAGTGTAAGGAGTGTCCTACAGCTAAGCACTGAAACGTAGGGTTGCACAGCATTTCCATTGGTACAGCAGTAACCTTGCCCATGTGATGCTCCAGCCACATCTGTGCTAGCCTCCTCTGCACAGCAAGAAGGCAAAACAGCTGCAGCTGATACCACAGCTCCCAACATGCTCAAGTTCGGGAACAACCATCATGCCCACCTGCAGACACACAGGAGCTGTGTGCACAGGTGTGAAACCCAAGTGCCTGCAGCACCCACGTTTCCATTCTCCGCACCAGAAGCGCAAGGAGGCTGCCCAGCCTGTGTCAGCATCAAGTGCCATTAGCCTGTTTGTGGGACTTAATGCACCAGGAAGGCTTCCACCAGATGTCAGCCTAACTAAATGACAACGCTGGCCTGGGGGTGCAGCTCTGCTTCGAGTGCACATGTTTAGCAGGAAGACCAGTTGTGTTGCTGTGCGACGAGACAGGTAAGGGAGATGGCTCTGGTCCTAGAGGGCTTATTCTCAATAAAGACGTTTCCTCTTTTCCCCCCAGTGTTATAGGTGTGGATACCACCTCCAAGAGCCTGTTCTAGCAGGAGGCTCCAGATGGCACTAGTCTGTGGCTTCCCTTGGCATGCAAGCAAGTTTGCAGTCTCAGAAGAAATGCAATGGTGTGAATTATGCAGGCAGCTGGAGTTTATTCTCAGCCTATTGCACCTCGGCACCCCGGACAGTTCCCAAGGCACAAGGAGAATATTAGCACAGGTTTAAAAAGGAATGGGAGGTCTGCGTTCAGTAATAGCTGCTGCTTCATGACAACCATGCACAAAAACAGGTTTTGCTGAGAAAAGCGTCCGTAAAGCTCGCATTAAATGTTTCCCAAACAGGAAACTCGCTGGCGAGGTGCTGAACAGCCCTTGTTTGGTTACAGGCCAGAGAGCCGAGAGCTTCAGCAAGGCGGCAGCTTACCGAGTGCGAGCTGCAACTCCCAGCCCCGTGCCAGATTACACAACCTTCACGTGGGAGGAACCTACCAACAGGCATGGAGGCAAGAAAGCAGAACCCTTCCAAAAGGTACCCACATTTGGCCACTCGGTAATAATGGAAGGAGTGGCACAGCAGGGCACTCATCTTTCATCTCGGAGCTTTTCTCATTTTCTTAAATGACACCTTGGGAACATTCCTTTAAAGATTGCGTTATCATATTTATGTGCTATTAACATTCAGATCAGCGCTGGGGTCAGGACAGTGCACCAGATGAGTGCTGAGAAGCACAGCTACAGGCACGTTGCTGCTGTACTCCCCCAAGACAACGGGCGGCTCAGGCTGGATTTCGACTGTGTACTTCTCGCACGGTGAATATTAACTATGGAGAAACTCTTGGAATAGGTCCGTGTCGTTCCTTTACGTGTTCCTTTCAGTCTAGAGCAAATGCAAGAATATTTATTGTGGCAGAACAATTTAACACCTAGCACACTGCCTGGTTTATCATTAAAAATAGTTACGTTAACTGATTTTTGTTTTGTGCTCTCCATTCCTCCGTTTCACTTAACACCTCCCCTGGAGGAACAGTCACAGGTCGAGCGCTGCAGTCAGCAGCACAGCTGAGCTGTAGGACAGAGAAAGGAAAGCAGGCAGAAATCAACAAGGCTGAGCTGAAATAAGGAACCGAAGTTTAATAATGAAGTTGAATGACCACTGCCTTCTCAGAGCTCATCTGGCACAATTTATCTCCCTCCCTGTGAGCTTGGTGAGTTTGCTATTCTCAGCTCATTCCTGTCCCGAGGTCATCACTGACACCTCACTGCCACAGGGCAAGCATCACCAAGCACCTCGTGCTGCACTGCTGCTGCGTGTCTCAAGGTGACAACAAAATCCCACGGGAGAGTCTGCTCAGGACACTGGGAGCCACGGTACCACAGCTTGCAGCCCTCAAGCAGGCTGCGGCCCTGCAGGGCTGCTGGCACCACAGCCCAGCTCAGGAACATGCATGCTGGCTGCAGGTCCTGCTGCCGCCGTGGGTCCCAGCCCCTGCTCACGGACTGTGAGCTGCAGGGAACCCCAGCTGGAAATGCAACTTGTTCTCCTACACCTCAGACCGCAGCAATAAGTGACACCGGGTTTGCAGGGAAAAAAGTAAGATGGATTTCCTCGTTTCATAACTGATGCTGTCAAGCTAGATTCCAATTAATTTTTCTTTCCGTGCTCGAATGTAAGCTTTGCTTTTTTCCAGAAATTTCCCAGCACTCCAAACACATTTCCCACTGGGGGGGGGACTCTGCCGCACGCCCCGACAGCAATCCCATCCCAAAAAGCACTCCTCTCCCGTCCCTCCTCCGGCAGGGACCTCGGGCCGCCCCACCTCCCTCACCTCCCTGCCAAGTGCAGCTAATCAGCGCCCTCGATCCAAGCCGGGCACACTTGACGTCCCCAGCTCGTGCAGTGCAGCCCGGCTGGGCAGGCAGCCGGCAGCAGCGAGGCTCCAGCTGCAGCTCTGCGCTGCCCTCAGTGCCAGCTGAGCACAGCCAGCAGGAATGCAGGGGGGAGCGGGGCGGTGCACGGCTCTCCTCGCATCGCCGGGACGAAGGGCTCCGACGGTTGGTTTTTTTTTTCCTCCTCAATCAGTGGTCTTGAACGCGATCACAGTATGCAGCACAATGCTTTAAAACAGCAAAGCTTCTGGAAAACCCAAACAAAAGGAACGTCAGCAGGTGACGTCAGCCTATATACAGCCCTGCGTGGTCGCAGCGCATAAGCAAACCCATTCTTGTGCCGCTTCCCTGAAAAGCTTTTCAGTAAATGCACTCATGCTACTCCAGGAGCTTCTCTCAGCAATAAGCCACCCATCTGCCATCAACAAGTTAGGACTAAAGGAACCCACAGCTGCGGAAAAAGACAACGTGAGCTTCAATTAAACAGCCGAGCAGCCGCCGAGGAAGAAAACTTCTTTTAAGCATCGACTTAAAAACTGCAGACCTGCCCGAGGAGATCACGCCGGCGCTTTCGAAAGGAATATTCTAAGAGAACACCGTGGATTCAGTTTTGCACTAATATCAAAGGACCCCAAACGAGTAAATTATTCACAGGCTATCTTGCATTAGAGCCTTTCACAGACTCACCGTGTTGAGTCTCAAACTACGACTGAATGCAACCTCCAATGTACTCAAAAGAATGGGTAAGTGTGTGCCTTTCTCTATCCCTTGTCTCATGAATGATGGCTGTGTGTTACGGCAGCGGCGAGGTGCCACGGCACGCTTTGCTGGGGTGAACCTTGCGAGAGAAATGTGTTCTGATTGTGACGCTGTAATCCTCCGTAATGCCGATAAAGACTCGTTCTAAGTGTAATATCCCGGTATGCTGTGTGTAGTAGTAAGTTGTTTCTTGCATTTAGAATAAGCTTTTCGGAAATGCATGGAAATGTTATCTGCAGTGAAATCTTCCATCGTGATGTTCAAAGTATACTGATAAGGATATCCTATCTTGTTGTTTTCCTAAATTATATTCTGCAGGCTTACATTTCAAGTGGCCATTAGGGGCTCGTATGCTGGCAGCACTATATGCAATGAGCATGGTTTTAAAAATGCTGCCTGCCTTGGGCATGGCTTGTCCACCAAAATGTCGCTGTGAGAAGCTACTCTTTTACTGTGACTCTCAGGGGTTTCACTCAGTGCCAAACACCACTGAAAAGGGCTCTCTAGGTTTGTCACTGAGGCACAATTTTATTACTGAACTTGAAAGGGATCAATTTGCGAGCTACAGTCAACTTACTTGGCTTCACTTAGATCATAATCAAATTGCAACAGTCAGAGAAGATTCTTTTCAAGGACTGTATAAACTTAAGGAATTAGTCTTAAGTTCCAACAAAATCTTTCATTTGCCAAACACCACTTTTAGCCAGCTGCTTAACCTGCAGAATTTGGACCTCTCTTTTAATCAGTTGTCCTCTCTGCACCCCGAGCTGCTCTACGGCCTCCGCAAGCTGCAGACCTTGCATCTGCGCTCCAACTCCCTGCGGACGATCCCCGTCCGCCTGTTCTGGGACTGCCGTAGCCTGGAGTTCCTGGATCTGAGCACAAACCGCTTGCGAAGTTTGGCTCGCAACGGCTTTGCGGGATTAATCAAGCTGAGGGAGCTGCACCTAGAGCACAACCAGCTGACAAAGATTAATTTTGCTCATTTCCTCCGGCTGAGCAGCCTGCACACTCTCTTCTTGCAGTGGAACAAAATTAGCAACTTGACGTGCGGGATGGAGTGGACCTGGGGCACCTTAGAAAAGCTCGATTTGACTGGAAACGAGATCAAAGCCATCGACCTAACAGTTTTTGAAACTATGCCTAACCTTAAAACCCTCCTCCTGGATAACAACAAGCTCAGCACGCTGGACTCCAAGATCCTGCGCTCGCTGCCGACGCTCAGCACCGTGGGGCTCTCGGGCAATCTGTGGGAATGCAGCGCCCGGATCTGCGCGCTGGCCGCCTGGCTGGGTGCCTTCCGGGGCCGCTGGGAGCACCCCATCCTCTGCCACGGCCCCGACCACGCCCAGGGAGAGGACATCCTGGACGCCGTGCACGGCTTCCAGCTCTGCTGGAACGCATCGACGGCCGCCCCGTCCGCGGCGCCGACGGACGCTCCCACCACCGAGTACACGAAAGGAATCAGCTCCTCTCATTTCCATATGGGAGACAAAGAAATCCCCACCACGGCAGGCATGGTCGTCACCACCGAGGAACCCTTCCCCGAGCCAAACAATGCCATCTTCACTCAAAGGGTAATTACAGGGACAATGGCTTTATTGTTTTCTTTCTTTTTTATCATTTTTATAGTGTTCATCTCCAGGAAATGCTGCCCTCCCACACTAAGAAGAATTAGGCAGTGCTCAATGATTCAAAACCACAGGCAGCTCCGATCCCAAACGCGGCTACATATGGCTAATATGTCAGACCAAGGACCGTACAACGAGTACGAACCCACCCACGAAGGACCCTTCATCATCATTAACGGCTACGGACAATGCAAGTGTCAGCAGCTGCCATATAAAGAATGTGAAGTATAATACCTGAAATTAAACCAGATAAGTAACCTATTTTAAAATTGTAGGGGACCTACATCAGATTCTAATTTTTACAAATGTTGACGTAAAGCCTGATTTTCCAAGCTACTCAATGGAAGCATTGTTTATGGAGTGGTGCAGTATTTTTTTTTTTAATAAATCCATAATATTTTCAGTGTTAAAGAAGCAATGATCACATTAAACTTGCACTCCCGGTGTTTCAAAGTCTAAAAAGATGCTCACCTCAAACTATGTAAAATGTCTCATGTTATGTAACTCTCCGACTGCGTGTACCGTTTATACCCAGGTCTCCACACTCCGCTTTGCCCGGAAAATCAGCCCGGGTGGAAGGAGGGAGGATGTCTGCACAGAGACCTGCAGAGGAACATACACTGCATTTGTTCCCCCGCAGCTGTGCGACGCCAAAGATCCCAGCTGGCTCTGCTCAATTCAGAGGCACACTCGGAGGAAGGCTTTCCTCCTCTGGTCATTTCCACTCGAGTGAAAAGGGGAAAGGGCAGGGAAAGAGTGACAGAGGTTCAGGTGGGGATTCAGATGCACTGGGGACTGGCAAATTAATTTTTAAGGCAGTTTTCCTACCTCCATGTTCACAGTTTGGCTTGCTTACACGTACCTTGCTCGAGCTCGCAGCGAACGTGGGCAGGAGCAGCTCACTCGACCACCAATTAACCAGGATGGCTCTCCAGGCACTTGCAGAGTACCTGGTGGTGCTTAATTAGGAAGGTTGGTACAGTGATCTAAATATTAAAGGCGTTCAAATCGGACCTGCTCTCTGCTCTGCCTTGATAATGCTTTTCATGCATTCGGGCTAATTACTTACGCCTACGAACAAACAGCACTTCCACACCTTTTCATGTGTAAATACCCTTAACACAAGGTTTTCTTAATTAAAAGTAAATATCAACCGTGAGGTTAAGAAAGAGAGAAGGAAGGAAGAAACCTCTCTTTGTCATCGTTCCCCCCCCCCCCCTCCCCCCTCAGGCTTCCTCTTGCTGGGAGCTATTTTCATGCACTAACTCCACGGTTTCTCTGGAGACAGAATTAGCCCCTGTAATATAAGCTCTCTCTTGTCCTCCTCTCCCAAAATTCAAGGTAATTACCAGCTCCAAGCTGCGTACCTTCCGATAAGTTACGATAACCATTAGTTTATAGAATAGTTCACTGAAAAATGTTTTGTTTCTTACTCAATACGGGACAGAATCTAAACTAGTATGCCATTAAAAAAATCTTATATAAATATATATATATACACACACACGCACCTCATTCTTCAGGAGTAATTTGATTTCTTTAACCAGAGGTATCATACCGCTATTTATACTATATTATGAAACTATATGTAAATATTTGCAGATCTATGCAGCGACAGTGGTACTGAGATGCCATGGGGGTGGGCGGGTGGGGGTCTGCAAAGGATTACATTATTTTTAAGTCAACTGCTCAAATATTGTAAACGTTCTAACCAAAGTCAAAAGGACCAGAGGGATGGAATTTTTTAATATATATATACATGTATGTATAACTAAAAAAAATGTGTTGTGTCCAATGCTGCAGTGTTAAACAATTACCAGCAAACACGGATGAAGAGAAATTCCTCACAGCGTCAACATACCTTGAACGAATCAGTAATTACAGTATGCTAATTGTGTTGTACTAAACTATTCTGCAAACTTTTTGAACAGAAAAATCACTGCATAAAAATCTGTTCGCTATTTCACTCTGCTTTTATATATCTGTATTACCACTTAGTGAGGTATTTAGGGTGCAATTATACAACAGTTTGATGTTTTATTGTGAAATGAATTCGTCCGAGGCAACTATAGCAAGATAAGTGTGACTTCTGTTCGGATTTTACATAAAGAATTTTTCAATTACTGGTTTTAAAGATATTAATTTGCATCATTTTACTTTTTCAGTGCCCTTATTATAAAACAAATATTTTGTGTACTTCCTACGACTTTGTACTTTAATAGAAGAGGTTCAGAGAAGTCTATGGTTTTCCATAAAGTTACCTTTGAGCCCCCTTAACTGTTTATAATATGACGAACCAATATGCATCCATTCCAGGAAATCAGCTGTTGCTTTTGCTGCTTTTAAGTGAATACAATAAATCCTGCGAGGCAGGCGGAGAAGGAGTGAGTGTGAGAGGGTGAGGAGGCCCTGGCACAGGCTGCACAGAGGAGCTGTGGATGCCCTGTCCCCAGAGGTGCTCAGGGGCAGCCTGGATGGAGCCTGGGGTAGACTAGTGTGGTATCAGATTCAGTGGTCAGCAACCCTGCCTGTGGCAGGAGGTTGGAACTGGATGATCTTTGAGGTCCCTTCCAACCCAAGCCCTTCTGGTTCTACAATCCCATTCAATTACAACCACGTGATTCAGCCCTAAGCCAATATAAAACCTTAGTGTAAGGCTGCCTGTAGGAAAACTTGCTTCCTTCCCAGGAGTCAGTGCCCAGGGCTCCTCCCTCGGCCTCAGGCTCCTGTGCTGGACCTGGCAGAGCACATGCAGCAGCCCGCCCTGCTGTGCCACCCTGAGCATGTTGGCCGGCCCCATGCCTGCATCAAGGTACCAGGGAGCAGGAGTGGTTTCCTTGGAGGCACCAGCAGACAAAGTTCTGACTCAACTCATGACTTGACTTCCAGTGCTCATGTCACTAATCTTAGCACATCACCACCACCCATCAGATGGCAGCACTGAACACCGATGTCTGAGCCACACACGCAGCAGAATCCCACCTTGCTGCCCCACGTGCCCAGAGCACGGCGCTCACAAGGCATGGAGCCAGGCCAGATGGGGCCCTGGGCATCCTGATCTAGTGGCTGGCAACCCTGACCATGGCAGCGAGGTTGGAGCAAAATGATCTTAAAGGTCCCTTCCAACCCAAGCCATTCTATGATTTCCTGACTGGAGCATGAGGTTCCTCCCATGGCAGTGCCTTTCCAGTGCCCCAGGGGCCCCTCTGTCTCTATCAGCTTGTAATTCTGCCCCAGAAGAGTACAGACCGATGCTCCAGCTGGGTGCTCCACTCCTCTCACCCCACAGTCCCAGTTCCAGTGGGCCCTCAGGCTCTGCTGGCCAGGAGGTGGGGAGCCCACCCGTGCTGCCTCACTCAGCCCCACTCAGGTTTACGCTCCTGCACCACACACCAATGCACAGCTGCTCTCCCAAATGCCATGCTTTATGCCTGCCATTTCCTAAACCATTTGTTGCTGGGTGCCAGGCATGAGCAAGGCAGTTTCATAAACATCACATTTAGGGTAACAGGTACAATAAAACCTGCCGAATGTCAAACATGAGCAGCAAAGTCAACTTGAATTCCCTCAGGAGGGACAGCAAACTGCAGGCACAGCCATCACCCTACACAAGGACACCGTGAGAGGTTGTTAATCCTTTTTGGTTGTTTTAAAGTTACTGTCTTCCATTCTCAATGGCTTGTGACTCTTCCAAACAAAGAAAGGATTATAATAATTGCCTTAGTCAGCAGTCTGATTTATTTTGTTTATGGAAGACGAAGCAGGATGATTTGGCTTAAGTTAAGTGCTTTTCAGGATGAGCACTGACTGATGAAGAGTTTGTTCAATTCTTCTCAGAGACTATCACCTCTACTGCGTTGGTTTCTGCAGATACTCAATTAGGGGAAAATTCTTCACTCAGAGAGCAGTGAAGCCCTGGCACAGCTGCCCAGAGATGTGTGGTCACACTATCCCTGGAGGTGCCCAAGGCCGTGGATGGAGCCCTGGGCAGCCTGAGCTGGTGGGGGGCACCCAGCCCACAGAGAGAGTGCTGCAAGGTCGCTTCCAAACCAACCACTCTGTGATGCTATGATAAAAGACAAAGGTGCCTCATCACCTCTAAGCACAGCACCACACAAACCTTTGGGGCCATTCAGAAATGGAGATCTGTTCTACTGCTTTAGGATCCTTGTGCCACCCACAGACATCCTCCAGCCTCCCCGGTTGCCTCCACTACCATTCCCCACCCTCGTGCCACCGAAACGCAAACCAGGCAGTGCAAGCTCTATTTGAGTCATCGTGTTGGAACAGGTCTGAATTAATGCTTTCAGCTCCCCTCTCGTTAGTCGCTCTGCATTAGATCATCGTTTAAATGCATACAACCAAGAATTACTTGATCGAGAGTAAAACGGGTTAGCGCTGAGCCTCCGAAGGGAGCGCTCCTCTGCCAGCAGAGCTCACATTTCCATCAGAAGGAAACATAATTAATGCTGCTGTATCAATGTTGGGTTTTGTTTTGCTGCAGAAGTTATGTGATTTTTCAGAGATAAGCCTAGCCTGCACGCACAGCCCAGCATCTGAGCTCACAGCCTGTATGTCCCTTCAAAGGCTGCAGTCTATCTGTTGACATGTAAACCAGAAACATCCAGTGGCTTTAATCAGAAGCCTGCACTACATTCTTGGTTTTTAATGTGCCTAAGTTAATTTCTGTACTACTTTAATGAAAATAAAGTTGATTTAATTTTGTGAGCTGCACAGCTATTAAAATCCATCTGTTCAGACCTATGAAGTCTACCGAGAAAGCTGAATTTCATCTTAAGCTTTACATAAAAATTAAAGAGTTCAGAAAGGAACACAGTACTTCTCCTCCCCCAGTAAAAAGAACAGAAAGAAGCAAGCAGAGAAACAGCAGCAGAACCTGAAGGCAGCTGCACAGAAGCAGCTCCTCCCTCCCCATGCCCTCCTGCACTGCACAGAGTCCCGTGCACTGAAAGTGGGGCCACATTTTGCCATGGTGCTAGCTAGATCATCTCAGAGTCAGCTGGAAAAGCAGCATTTCACACCTTGAACAAAAAAACCTTTTCTGAGACTATAAAGGGAGAGGTGACAGCAGCTTTGATGGATAAGGCCAACCTCAGACAGGGCAAAACTTGTGCTATTTAAGGACAAAAGGCCAAAGGCTCATGCACCCCTGATGTACCACAAACCTCCACCTGCCAGTCCTCAGCCACTCATTTGCTAAAAAGAACCCTAAAGTCAAAACAAAAACAGCACCCTGCTCTGCTTTTCACCCTCATGAAACATTAGTGAATGAACTATTCTACCAGCTCAGCAACTCGAGACAGAGTCCTCAATCCACTGTATTGATATTATAGTTAAAGAGCCAGTTCCTGATGGGAGGGGAGTGTAAGTAATGGAATAAAAAGAAGTGCAGTGTACAGAAACATTTTGTTATTAAAATTGTGTATACTGTAAAACTGCATTCGCCTCTTCTTTCCTCCTTTTTCAAGCAGAGATGTCCAACTGTCTACATGCGCTGGGGTTTAAGAGTGCACCAGCGGTATCTCAAGCCAGGTGTGGGCCAGTCCCTGTGCTGCAGCCATGCCAGCCAGCAGGATCCACGGGCACAGCCCTGGGCCTCCTGGCAGAGCTGCTGGCAGTGTCCCCTCCAGCAGCACTGCCCTTCCAGGCGCTCAGCAGGAACTGCACCATGCAGGTGTCAAAGCACAGCACATCTCCCTGGCTTTGAATTATTACAGCCCGGGAAGAGAGAGATACGGCCCTGTACAAATGTCCTTTACACAAGCCACTGTAACAGTGTGTTCTAAGTCATGGTGCTTCAGCAACACCAGAGCGGTCTCATTCAGACAAGTGAGGAGTTCACAGGCACAACCCAAAGGACTCAGTGCAACAGCTGAGAACAGGAACACATTTCAGGATGTTCTGAGATGATGACATGCACTGGAACTGCCACCTAAGTCACTTTAGCATCTGAGCCTGAGCTGCTTTTTGCTTTTGTGCAGTAAGTTTGGCTAACCCAAGTCCTCATGGCTTTCAAAAGCCATGGCTCCTCAGTCCTCCTCATACTTCAAAGCAACATAGGATCAATGTATTTTTTTAAACTCTCAATGAGATTGATTTTAAGATAAAAAGCATCTCTCTGAAATGCAGAGGCTGTTGTTTTCACAAGGAAAGGTAAGATGCACAGGAGAAAAAAAATGGTGCTCTGAAAATTCTATGCAAAACCTTTGAAATCAATCAGCAATAGGAAACTGTCAGCATCCCTAGCAGCTAGCTTTTAAATGTAGGCTGTGTTAAAACAACCGTGAAAAAAAATGAAGACTCAAGAACACAGCCTAAGAGAGACCTGAAGCACAACATGGAAGTCTGGACACCCCCTCGCCCCCTTCCCCCTCCTCCCTCTCACCAGGCCTGTGGCTTTATGATGCTTAAGGGATAGAGCACTGCAAGAGGTCACCCATCCCTGGAACCCTGGAGTTAATCTTTACAGTAACATATCTGTATAGAAAGATGCTTAATTAAACCAAGCAATTTGCACTAGCTATCACCACTTTGATTACTGTTAGATGCTAGGAAAACATTTGCATTACAATGTATTAAAACTTTACCTGTCATTTTTCACATCAGAACCTTGTGCTCTGGGAATTACCTCATGAAATAGGGGAAAAATGACTAGGACTGCTTCATTCCCAAAGATCCACATCTACTTCTGCAACAAATGACTGAGGTTTGGCTGCTGAGGGCATTCAGCAAACATCTCCAGGCTCAAAGGTAACCAAACCATCACTACAGATGCGCTGCTTTTAACTGACAAGGTTTAAAAAGCTGTCTCTTCATCTGCTAAAAGGATGAGACCAAAGGTCTAAACACACTCAGAAATCATCTGAGAATGGAAGTGGCAGTGCTGGCAGCGAGCGGCTGAGGGGTGTGGGGAGGGGAGAGCCAGCCCACCCCCTGCAGTACAGGCAAGGTCCTCTCCCCAGCATGGAGCACACACCACCACAGCACGAGGGTGGTACCTCCACAGCCAGGACAATTTAAGAAACAACAAATCTTCCTTTTTAAAATATTTTATTATTTTAAATGCAGTTCAAGCAAGTTACTCCTGGTTTCCCCCAGCAGGCTCTACTGCTTGTAGTTACAGTGCTTAGACAAGTGAGACACAAAGCACTTTCGCTCTTTTCTCCCCTAGAAAGGATGCAGTGCATCCGTTGTTTGATATGGGTGTATTATGCTTCTATCAGTTTAAAATGCAGCCTCACTTCACAAGAAGTAAGTAGAAAAGGTTCATCCATCAAGAAGGTGCTTAAATAATGAATGGGTCATAATTCTTTACCGTCAAAAGCAATTAATTTTCTGTACTATAATCAGGAGAATAAATCTGAAAAATCCATTCTAATGGCTCCAAATCTGAAGGCAGTGTTGCAGCTGAATTTTTAATTTTAAAGTACAAGAGCAACGAGGACTTCTGCTGTTTAAACATACAGTCTTGTACCAAACAGAACAGCTTCACTGCATATTTAATAGGTAGAACGGGTTTTGCGAGACTGCATGAGATTAAAGAACAGCTCTAGATACAGGAAATGCATTTCAAGTAGAAAGGTCCTTCCAAGATGCTTCCTAACCATATAGCTACAGAAATCCTGGAACATCCTTTAGCATGTGTACAAACGCTGCAGGAAAGCTTACAGCAGAAGCAGTGTTACTTACATGACTGCAAAGAGCTAGAAATACAGAGAAGAGCATGGATGTGTAATCCAGCTGATCCCCATGGTAAGTCCTCTTATTACCAGGTATTGGCTTCTTTTCTTCAGCTCCTAAATAACCCATCACACACCCAGACCCTCTGCCTCTGAAGCCATGTGCCAGTTAACTGGGACTATCATTTCCTGCCCTCAGACAAACCGCTTCAACCCTGATACCATCTCAAGTTTTTAATCTTTCAGAGAAGAAAAACTGTAGTACTAATGGAGCTCATACCACAGCTGATAATGATACAATCTGTTAACAGTGAGAATATGGGGAAAAGGATAAGGACACAGACTATAAATGAGCCTCCACCACTACAGACACCACACAATGGCTCGTAACAGGATAGCACACACCTGTGCATTCCTCTCCGGTGAGTGCACTCCCAGCAGCTCTGCTGGCAGCTCCAGCTCCACACCCACAGGGCTGAGCTCACCCAACCAGAGAAGGTTATTCAGCAAGCAATGTGCCTAGCTAGGGACATGGGCAAAGGGCTGGTGCCTAACCATGCAGCTCATATGGAGGGCAAAGAGTAAGCTCCATCTGTATCGTCCTTGGAACAGAAAACGATGCTTCAGCAATGATATGGAACTACTTACAGGTCAAGTCCAGCCCTGAAGCACACCATCCCCAAACAACAGCCATATCTGCTGCATCAAGGTCTACACAGACTTCAGATCTACTCCCTGCTTGAAAGCCTGGCTGAGTAAGTTAAGCATTGAGGAATTCCTCCTCAGTCTTCCCAGGTAGTCCTGAAGATGGAAGCACATGGGACACAGCTGGGAAGAGATGGAGCATAGGTCGTCAGTGCGCCAGCTCCTAACAATAACTGGGAGCTGTGTGGGCATCAAGGGCATGTCATGGGGTTTAAACCCTCAGGAATTCAACAGCCACAGTGTAGGCAGGAGGAAAAAAACTACTCCTAATGATGTTCTTCTCTACAGACACCAGTTTAGCCCTGGGTCATCTATCAGCACCACGGCACCTGTGAAACCTGGAAATAAGTGAGCAGTGACTCCATGACAAATGCTTTATTCCTGCAATTAGCATCCATTGCTAAGAGACTAGAAACTGAAAAGGTTACGGTTAGGCATTTGATTAGGTTGCACTTCAGGCAAACAGAGGCAGATACAGTACCTGCCAAAGCTTGCTAATGCAGCATCACAGTCCCTAGCAAAACAAAAACAATGTGTCTTCAACAAGTACCAGGTTACAGCAGCAGCTAACTTTCCACGGATGTGATGCGTGCCCTCCTTCACTGACACCACCCAGCAGTGTGCTCAGTGACCTGTGTGCAGTGAGCTCTTGCCAGGTGCTGCTGTCAGCCTGTAAGCAGACAGCAGCTTTCTGCTTCAGACCAGAATTCGTCATTCCTTCAGATGAGGGACACCTGCTGCTGACAGCTAAAATAACTCAGCACCCACGCAGTCCGCAGCAGCGAGATCAGGAATAAGGCATTCCAGATACGCACAGACCACGCAACTGACATGCCTTCATACTGCCAAACAAGCTGGGATGCTTCTCCTACTCCAAGTCTCAGATGCATTGGTAATTTAGGTTATTTGTTGACAAATCTGGAACTTCTCTCCAAGTTCCCAGTGGGAGAAGCAATTACGGGCTGAATTCGGAGCTCTGCTCTGATACCTGAGCAGCAGAACAGCAAAACACTGCGTGGAGCAGAGGGGTTCCCAGTGCTGCTGGAGCTGCTCGGTGCCTCACCATGACACAGCACCAGGACGTGGGGAACCTCCATGGCTAACAGCTGTCTGACAGCACGCCGTATAACACTGAAGACAAATGAAAGCGCTGACAAAGCACAGAACTACTCCAGTGCTCCACACAGATAAATTTCAGGGATATTACCCCTTCATATCTACAACTGTCCATGGCCAACAATTAATTTGACAAAGCATGCCAATGAGAGTGTCCAGAGACACATGAAGAAGTTTTATACCACATTCAGATGAACCAGTGCTATTAGATTGCTGACTGCTTTCCTCTTCTCAGTGGGCACTCCATCATTTGAATAAGCCCAAGTAAAGCTGCATCATCAAAAGAGGAACTTTCAAACACCTAATATTCCTGTCCATTCATTCAAAAACTGTAATGTTCATCAGGAAAATTAGTAAGTGATCAGCACAGCACGGTTTCAGTTGTTTATGCAAATTGAACTACACTGTGGCACATTTCTCCTACTGACTACAGTCTGCACTGTGACCACGAGACCACAACACGGTCCCTGTTTCCTGACCACCAGACGTCAGCTGGCAGCCCAGTAAAACATGAGGAACCATGCAAAATAGATGAGTGTATGTATGTAACAGAACAACCCAACCTCTCGTGTCTCTAGAATTACATATGCACATGCAACGTGTGCAACTGTGATAAAGATATGACAAAGTAAGCCCATGTAAAATGAGTACACACAAGCAGTGCCCCCAGGGTATTCACTAGAAATCGTGTTTAAATATCAAAAGTTCAATCTCAAAAGTCACTACCAGGGAAGTTCTGCTACAGAAGGCAGAAATGCAGCAGTTCAGTTTCAAGCAGGGCTTGAGCCCCCGTAGATGGGAATCTGCGCAAAGCACAGAGACATCATGGCACCAGCCTCCTCTGCTGTGTTAAATAATCACTTCAAATTATCTCTCTCAGATCCAGCCACACCATGTTACCCTAACTCGCGGCTGTAAAATTGTGTGCCTACTTCACAGCCACACTTTTCTGAGCTCTCTACCCATTACCAACTGCAGGCTAAGTGTGAATGAGTCGCTGTACACTGCTTTCAGTGGATAAACTATTAAACTGCGCTCAACTTTTCATTTTATTTGAGCTACTTGTACATAGAGTTTCCTACACTTGCTTATGCAAGACATATTTTAAACTACTGAAAGAATCAGGACTTGGTAACAAGACCACATACTTGACAAAGGTTGCTCACAGACAAGGCACAATGCGATAAAGAATAACAATAGGTTTCTGTGATCTGCCTCAAGAAAGCAGTCTGAGCAGAAAATAGGACTTTTGTGGTTACTGAAACAGCATCTAGTAAGGACATTATATGGATTGATTTCTGCTTTGACAAGTTAAAAAAAAAATAATGAAATACTTTGGGAAAGGCCTATTCTACCATTCATTATCTTTTATCAAAAGCATTCCTCTGACTTTGAAACAGAATTCAAATTAGTAATGTATTTGTAGGCTTTTCATTAATACAAAATACTCAAAAAAATTTTACTTCCTCATATGAGAGCTGCAATTTGCCATTTCACTCTCACAGTCTGTTCCCTAAGAGGAAAGGAAAAATCAGGAGAACTCAAGTTACTCGGCTTCCAAATTTCACAGCTTTTATCTTTTGTGGCAGCTGACCAAAACCTTCAGGAGCACTCCAGGCTGAAATCCATTTGTAATGCCATGAGCCTCACCTCGCTCCAAAGCTGCCACTCGAGGACAACGCTGGGAACACGGGACACTGTCAGCAGCTCATCACTTCATATGGAGGGGGAAGTTTCACTGCCAGCTCACACAGGAATCCAGTCAGTAAACAACTAACCTGTACCCATGCACACATACAAATCTGTCTGTCCTCCAGCTGCATGGGTAACTACCAGTTTCATTCAAATACCTTCACAGGAGAGAGTACGTGAGGAAGTGCTCTTATAAGAAAAGGTGAAATCAAAGCTTTAAAATTACTGTGCAGTGCTATTGATGCATTTATTTCTCGAGGGAATAAATGATATTGAGGAGGCTCAAAGTAATTTTTTTACCATTATTTTCACCAGTGATCTTGGGGAGGAGATGGATGGAAGTGAGACGTGTGACCTGGGAAAGGAGAGAAATTAAAGTGGTACGTAACGTTTGTGAAAGAGCTCTGCCAGGCAATGGAGCTACCGGCCTCCCCTCGAGACTTATCCCTGTATCTAAAGAAGTCAGCAGCCTGGGTTTCACAGTGAGATACATACAGGCTCTGCATCTCTGCAACACATTTCCAACACCAAGACAAAAATAATTAGCCTCACAGGATACCAAGAAAATCAACCTGCTGCAACGCACAACTTTGCTTCCATGAAAGCTCAAAAGGAAAATTAAACTCAGCAATATGCCATACTCTAAAACTGACTTCTCCTAGTTTACATTAAATAGTGATTCAGAAGCAGAACTGAGACAGGGGCAGTTTGGACAACCTCAATAAGCAAGAGGTCCAGCATTAACAAGGAAAACCAAACACCAGAAATGCTTCATGAGAGTTAAACTGAGAGTTTTATATTCATAACCTTGAACACATTACCTAGCTGAGCTCTGACAGCCATGCTGAAAGATCCCACTTGAAACTGGTTCCATTTGGCAGGTTCCTCCCCAACCTTCATAGAGGGAACTTCTCCCCACCCCCTTCCCGGCCCACCCCCATCAGTTCGCATGCAGCTCGCAGGCAGGAGGCAGACATGCCTAAGCTCTATGCTCCACATCTCCAGAAGCACAAAGGTGATTTTACAGCAGGCCCAGTGTCCTGCTGACCTCCAGTGCTTGCGGACTTGCGTGGCTCCCTCCATCTCCCCACTTGGCTTAGCCTAAGCCACTCCCCAGCAACAGCAGCCAGAGGGCTGCATGGGATTTTGCCAGTACTTAGAGCTGTTTCCTCTAATGCTGTTTTGTTGAATGACAACTAGTTTAGCTTGGACATGGGTCAATTCATCTCACTCACAACATCGCTGGCTAGACCAGTGATGAAGGATGGATGGGGGAATGCCCCGAGTACCAAACCTGACGGACAATGCTCCTGCAGGAGCCACCAGACAGCTGCCGGGGCTGGCAAGCAATCTGCTACCACAGAGACTCTTCCTACAGGCTAAACTTCTCATTTTTATGTTAGTTAGTAACCTAATCTAAAGAGTATCTCAAGTTTTTCCTTTGTAAATTACGTGAGCTAATAGATACATCCAGAAAGATGACCCAAAGTCATTGTAAAAGCCTTGAAATATTTTAGTTTTTATCATATTTAAAACGCATGTGAAAGGCTTTAGAAATAGAACAACTAAAATTGGAACAACACAGACCCCTGCAAGACTCAAATTAAAAAGAGTGAGCCAAGACAGCATATGCCCTTTCCAAGAGGAAGAGAATGCATTATAAATCTGGGAATAAAGCCACCTAACTCCTGGCAAGACAGCTCAGAGAAACAGATAATGAAACAATCCTGCCCATAAAGTCATAAGACATTCAAAGCAAGAATTAATGTAACCTTTATTCATTATTAGAAATATAAATAGCTTTCGTTTGTGACAGGTTTTTAAGTGTTTCCTGTAGAAATGGATTCAGCTGATCTACCCTGCAATACAGCCGTGAAAAACTAAATCTGAAGTTGCCTTCGACAGGAAGCAAAAGGCATTAAAATCACTGCAAATAGCATCAAAAGCTGACTAACTGCAGAGGGACTAGCTAACAAGCACCTCCAGCCTTCCCAGCACCACAACGCTGGAGACTAGCATCTCCTCCCCCTCCCACACACACAGATCTTGATAACTTCACTTTCCTCACAGAAGATAAAACTGCTGGAAGCGAGAACAACCTCACTGACCATGAGCTGACAATACTGCTTTGAGTTTGAGAAAGCCAGCACCCTTACTTCTATCTCCTCCCCTTACCTAATGCAAGTGACTCACCAAGGAACTGGCCAGGATTAGAAAGGCATTAAAACTGTGGCACGCATAACTTTCCAGAGACACTATCAAGCCATTATTTACTAAGCTAACTAATTAGACAGCCACCCTTGCAGATAATGAGAATGCATTAATGTATTTAAAATTCCAGCACTAGGCTGACACATACAAAGTGGCTGCCCTTCTTCAAAAGAAAGCGGATGTCAAAGGAAATAAACCAGTTAGGAAAGGCAGCAAGCCGAGGCGGAGCAGTGCTGGGGCATCATGTAAGGAGGAGCTCAGAAAAAGGGCAGGAAGCAAAGCAGAGAAATACGGGATGTGGAGGTACCCTGCATGGTTATTTCACCAACTTCTACTTGCGATGAAATCACTACATAGATGATTTAGATGAGCATGAGACGGATGATAAAGAAGCAACTGTTCAAAACAAACAGAATTAATGTACGCAACTGTACAATCTGGTGCAGAAGAACAGGGAAGCTGAACGTACTTAAGCAGATAATGATCTGAAAAACCAGTTGGTTAAATCCCCTTTTTATACCAAAAAAAAGGCTTTAACTGAATGTACAGTTTACTACGGCCTGGCACTGGAACAACCGCTTTCCTTTAGGTACTATCCACTTCTGAAGTAGTGCATATAACCACAGCCACAGAGGATGGCTATAAAGTGCACTAAAAAAAATTAATCCAGCAGCAATGACAGCAGGAATGCTTCGGGGCAATACAAGCTGCCAGCTCTGCCCTCTCAAAGAGGTTTCCTAAGCTCCATCTGAGAGTACCCTTAGTTTCAGAGAACAGGAAAGGAAGCATGCTCCCTAATAACAGTAGGAGATACTCTCACAGCTCCACAAAACCAACTGAAGATAAAAGGTGGAGGAAGTTTGGAGATTTCAGCATGCAGGAGTACACTGAGATACGCTGCTTGGTTACTGCCATTGCCTTGGACTGGCTCTTACAACTCAGCACAAGAACATCCACTTGAGGAAGGCAGGGTCTTCACGAATCTTAACTACCGAAATGATTTAAAATATCCCACAAGAAGAAATGCGACCAGCTCGCAAGCCATTAGCTGCAAAAGGGTCAACTGCTCAGGTGCAAGACAGAGAGGCTTTCAACTTTCCTCTCCCCAACCTAAACCTCATTCCAGTTATTTCCGCATTAACTTCTCATTTTCTTGGCTTTTTTCAGTCCACTGACCTCTAGAATTGGGATTCCTTGACTCCTGGAGAAGTGCCCAAAAACTCATTCTGCCTCTAAGGAAATTCACAATTTGGCATTTAAGGGGAACAGTATCAAATGATAGAGCTGCAGCCTTATTTTTTACTTGACATCAGAGCTCTCCTGTCACCTTCTTCCCCTGCAATGACTCAATAATGACAATTCTTCTAAAGTTGTCCTCAAAGTGAAGGTTCAAAGTTGCTGTGGGAATGAGCACACAAGCCCTAAGGTTACCAGAGGAACAGAAGCACCCTGGGTCTGGCCAGAGGCTCAGGAACTGTCTCCCTACATGCTGTAATACAGTGGAGAAGATGACAGGCAAAGCTTTCAAAAACAGAAGTAAATGAGGGAATTCAAACCAGACACAGAGGCCACCTGGGCAATTTAACACGGCCAGCTGCTCTGTCTCTACAGCAGCAGAGGCAATGGCTGACGTTTGGTAGTACGTGGTGACTCCTACTGAAGATGCCTGGAATAAAATTAACATGTTCTTAGAAGCAATGCACAAGCTTAGGTTGAAAATCAGGATGCTACCAAGAAAATGGAGATAATTATAAGGCTTGGGCTATCGCTGACACTCACTGCTGGGAAGCTCTGAAAAGAGAAACATCTGTCATGACCTCCTGCCATTAGATTGAGGACTGCATACAAACAAGTCCTGAGGAAACAGGATTTCTTTTTTAAAGCATCATAAACCAGTATTGCTAATGAACATCAGGAGTGAACCTGAAACCCAGCAAAAGAAGTGGTCACAAGTTGGTACGAGGAAAGAAGCTTCAAAATACAGATAGATCTCAGGCACATGAATGAGGGATGTCTCCAGGAATTCCTTTAGGATCACCCAGCGTTCTTTCATATTCCTCTCAAAGAAATGTAAATACTACACAACAACAATCATGCATCAATACATTTAACTTGTATTAACCAGAATTATTTCAAGTTTTGCACATTTTTAGATATTAAATGTCTCCCCTAAGCTTCCTCTACATCCAGCTTCTCTGCACTGTAAAATCTTATATTTGGCCTTGAAAAAAGGGTGCCTGCCCCCCTTGTAGGTGGAAACTATGGTCCAAAAAATTCAATCAATTTAGCACAAAGGCAATAAAAAGTACATCTATTTTATTTTTCAAGGAGCCCATCTTTTAAATAGGAGACCAAAATGTATTCCACAGAAGTCAGGCAGATGAAAGGTAAGCGCAAATGAAAATCTGGAGCAAGCAAAAAGCAGAAAGGACAAAGAAAGTCCCTCCAGGGACACCTGCCTGTTGCCAGAACACCTTTCCTGCCTGAACTAATAAGCCAGTCTGCAAACAGCAAAGACGAACTTGTCTGCAGCCACAGGAACCATAGCTCAGCTCTCCAAATTACTGCGCTGCACACCCCCACGTCTCCTGAGCTTCCTTTGCTCCAGAGATGCCGAGCTCTTGAGACATCACACACACAGAGTCAGAGACACAGAAGAGAACCCTCTGCTTTCAGAAACCTTTTTATTTGTCTAAGTACTATCAGGTTTCATTTTTCAAGCTCTTTCCACAGGTTTTATAAAGTAACTGATAATGTCAATTCAAGTTAGCATATTCAGTAAAACGCAGATGACAGCACCTCAGGCATACAGAGAAGAGCTGGAGCTGAGAAGCTATTTTATTTTTTCTGGCCACATATGGAAGCAGCAGCGCACCCTATGAATGGCAAAAGCATTTTTCTTGACAGTCAAAGGTTAACATGTATGCAGGATGAGTCAATAATCCACAAATGGCTGCACATCACGCAACATTTAAGATCAGCCTGAAACACAGAGGATAAAGAAAAACACACTCAGTCCATTAAAGGCACAGCTACTTGTGAAAACAGGCTCCAGTGGACAGCACTCTGCCCTTCCACTGAGCACTGCTAACTTTGCAGATGTCCTGCTTTGCCTCTTATGGCGTGACGCCTAGGGAAACATCTGTTGGTTTTACATTCTAATTGGCAATGAGAAAAAATGCACCTTTTAGCACACCTCCCCAAGAAAGTTCTTGGCCTGAAAGCCCACAGCTTTGCTACTGCTATAGTGAAGAAACCACCCTTTCAGACTACACCTTCAGACTAGCAATTCAGCAGTGATAATCCTGACTGCCTGACTTCTTGAGTGAACAGCCACCAGAGTTGAGCAGAAGTGTATGAACCCTTGCCATGTGCAAGCTGTCCCTCCTCTGCTGCTCCTCTTCCCATTTGCCTCTATCTCCTGTTCCTCCTGCTGAAGGAACACGTTCCCGGGCAAACCAGAGGCAAGATGAGCTTTTCTCCTCATTTCAAGATACAGCTTAACCCTCATCCTTTCCTCACACTACTGGAGGATTAAGTCACTCTTCTGCTTCTATTTACATTCAAGAGGGCTGCCACTACTTGGATAAGCCACAAATGCTAATTATTCTGTATTGATTCAGTTGACTTTCCGGGACAAAGTAGCCGTAAAGCTTCAGCAGACATTATGAGCATTACAGAACACCAGTCCGTTACAACAGGATAAAACACACTAAGCAAAGAGCATGGTCTAGATGTTCAACGCTACACCTAGAACAGAAACTAGTGAAACCCTGTGCTGCTTACATCACTCTTTACTTCCCTACAGACAGCTAAGAGAAAAAAAAAAGAAAGGGAGCTTAACTCACTGGACAGCAGGCAAGAGAGCACCACGTATGCACACAGTGACTGTCCTCCAACTTTGTTTCCTTCTGAATCTCATCATGGAGAAAGACAGAACTTATTGTAGTTTTATTTAGATAAAGGCTAAGGGGAAAGAAGGGGAAATCAAGGACTTGAGACGCAAGTATTTTGTTCCAGTGCACAAAATACAGTATTCCAGCTTTGCAATAATTCCATCGTCCCTTTCATCCAACAAGAGGGAAATTAAAAAGCCCAGTTGTGTGTGTAATGCTTCTGCACACTGAGAGCACGATCCTGCTGGAGGCTAGGAGGCTGTTTATCCACAGATCAGCAGTCACCACACAATCTGTACTCTCTGATTTTGAGAGAGTACTCAAGTACTGAATAAACAGACTAAATATATTATCTGACACAGATAAAGTTCGAATATTTTTATACTAAACAGTAGAATTCTGAAGTGGACTAAAAACAAAACTTTGAAGGAGAATTCATGCACATTTATGTAAAATGGTTTACAGCCCAACAGAAGCAAAACGCTGCTGAGTGCTGCAACGCAAACAAGCGGGCACTGCTTATTTCAAGCCTTCTTTCCACCCATCTTAAAGGCCAGCTGAACAATCAAATTAAAAAGGATCTGCATTGCCTAATATTAGAACATATTAGACTTGTTAACACTGGAGAAAGCATGCCTGACAGGGAAGGAAAAACAGCCATTTCATCGTTACAAAGCTAAGGGCTGGGGCAGGACACAGCCACCACAGCCACATGATGAACCCACACGGCTCAGCTCTCCCCTTTACAGTCAGCACTCACCTTCAGCTCTGCTTCAGCTGAATTTAGCTGCTCTTGAAGGGCAGCAGCCTTCTTTTTTTAATGTGTGTTAAGAATCTACTACAAAAACACTGAAAAGCGCGAGGACTGCAAGTGGATTACAGCTACACAATGTAATTTAGACTGAATCCCAAATGCTGTCAAAGTACTCCATTTTAAAAGTTTTTGCTGCTTGTTTGGCACCGGACAGAAGCAGACGATGCACACAGTACACAGAGCAGAGCAATGATACCAGCAGGCTGCTGAGCCCGTCCTGGAACCAGACCTCAGGTGCCACTTGAGCTGTGCAGAGCTCCCCTAAGGGCGCATTTCCCTGGAGGTAATTATGACAACCACGCTCATCCTTAAGAAATGCATTTTCACTGCTCAGTGCAAAGGCTGCCTTGGGCCTGAAAAAGCATTCAGAACTCGTAAATTCTTCTTTTTCTTTCAATGGGCCTGATACTGCCACCTCAGAAGAGCTCCCAGAACATCCTCTGAAAGCACCATCCATGCCAAGTGCCAAACCAGGATGAAGGGAATGCAACCTGGAAGCTCCTTTTTGGGGCTCAAAAACAATGAGCTAATGAACGCCACCTGAAATTCTCATCAGGCTTCACTCCAAGCATGTTCACTTATTTACATCACCCTGTAAGCATTACCAACTGAAAAAAACAAACCAACAGTATCGCTTCAGAAACGTACTTATTTATTTTCTTAAAGCAGCACTGTTGTCAATCTGATAATGTCTATGGAAATTAGTGCCCAGAGAATAGCATACATCTCTGCTCAACAGCAAAGCCGTGAAAGGAAAATCCAGAGGCTTTCAAGCCACGTCCATCACTTCAGCATTCACCCATCTTAAACTGACAGAAACAATATTAAAAAAAAAAAAGGGTAGATTATCTCAAGGCAGAGTTTTGTTTTTTCTTATCATCATCTATCATAAATATGGATCAGTCTGCCATTTTCATTCACATATACATTTCCACAGATACAGCTGCTTTCATTAAAAGGGCTGTGCAAGGGACCTCCAAATAAATACATGGGTAAAGTGAACGTTAAGTTTAATAGTCACATGCAAGTTTACACGTATTCCTTTCCAAACCTGGATCCTTAATGGGAATACAAAACTGTGGGTCAATATTTCTATTAGGCAAATTCATAAGGAAAGCATCCCCATTCTAAAAGTCAAGTGGCAGTGGCAGAAATACCCTTTACTGTTAGTTCTGGAAGCAAAATTACTTCTCCACAAACATGAGTGCATGCTAGGCATCTCTTGCCCATTCACCTTCAAGCACCAGAAACATTCAAAGAAGCTTGAGGAAAGAAAAGCAAATCAGTGGAATTATGACCAGGAAAACAAGCGTACTCGTTTGGAGTAGCACATTTCCCTAAGCACACTAAACATGGGAACAAAGTCCAAAACAAGCACTTAGCACAACGTGAGACCACCAAGTCTAAAACCAGAAGTGATATCTATGTTAGGCATCCTGAGGGCCAAGGCACTCTAGCCAGCATGGAGTCTGTGCTACAGCTGCTTTGCTTACCTTCAAGATGTGCTCTACAACTGTTGGATATCTATTATTAAAGAAATACAACACCCCCTCATCTCTCCCCCTCATCACAGGCTACAATGAGGCCAAGAAGAGCATGGAAACTGTAAAAATCAGCTGAAATAATCTGTGCCTGGAATGCCCGCTCTGAAGCTGGCCCCCAAATGGTTTTTCTCCATTTGCTGCCAAGCACCTCTAATGCAATCCAGACAGCCAAGGACACAGTCAGAATGATAATATGAAAGCATTAAAATTCCCATTGAAATAGGACCTGTCAAGCTACTTTATGTAACACGATTTATCGTTTCCAAATGTAGTAACAAGGGATTTTATTGTACAAGAGCATGTTGTACACAATGGGGCTCTGGGTTCACATTCCATGCTAGCCAAACTAGAGCTTCTGACAAAGTTAATGCTAGTATGAGTCTGAGTTACTTGTGTGCATCTGAAAGAGTAATTAGAAGCACTACAAACTCGTGGGGTTCAGAATATACTTCAAAAAATGAGACTTCACTGCATTTTTCCAGGTACCTCCAATCACTACTGCCTAATGGCTCAACAGCAGCGCTCGTGGAAAGAAACCCAACCACCCACATCCCACAAAGCCCAACAAGAAAAACAGGAAGTCAGAAGCTGAAGGTAGTCCCTATTTTCAGTCTCACACGTCAACCAGCCAAGATTGGTATCTTTGCAAGTTCCACATAGTCAAAGAGCTCGCACTGATAGCTTCTGGTTCAGCTTCTAGCTGACATCCTGAACTCTCCTTTCTAACCTGTGGAACCCCAACCTCGAAAGCCGTGACCTCCTATGCCTCTCATATTTAGCACAGTTGTTAAGATGAAGTCAAGCTGTCCATGCCCTACACTAATAATGCCCAAGGAGAGTTCCAGCACAGAGAATAGCGTCACTACTTGGAGTTTGTGAATCTTTGTGGATATTGCTACTTCTCCATTCTGTGTACCTGCTTCTTAAAGATGCAGAAATATTTCAGCACTAATTAGCTCCCTGTTCTTTTTTAATGAATTCACTTCAACTACTCTAGATAATATAACTTGGAATGAAAGCCAAGCATATAAATTTAAGAGAGGGTAGACCTGTATAGTACAGAAAGCAGAAACAAGCATTGTATCTGCCCTCTGCATTAGGGAAGGTATCATATACCTCTGCTAGTGCAAAGATAAATCGGCGGCACTGTCCAAAACTATTCAGCTTCATTCATTTTATTTGAGGGGCAAACCTGGGTCAGTCAGCACCTACCTACATAAAATGATGAAGTTATAACAAGATAGAATATATAACAAGATAGAATAAAAAACATCTTTTGCACCCACTCCTGAACCCTAAATGCCAGCTTTTTTATTGCCTTCTTCATAATGTAATACTGATCTTGAACATTCAAGTAGCTGCTTTGCTTAGTCCTGTCCTCCCTTCTCAAAGACTGGTATCATCATCCAACTAAACTCATATACGCTTTGAACTTCTTTTCCATTTAATTAATAAAATACACACCGTGAATGCCTAAATGCAACATCACACAAAAATCGGACTCTCGCCATTGATTATTTATATTACAAGTTCAGCTATGACTAAGGTGGGTAATTTATTGCATTCTAGGCAGTTGAACTCCAATCCAAGACCTTGGACTACTCTGCTTCCACAACGCTAGTCAAAATCAATAATGAATTTTGTTAAGCCTTCTCACTTTTGCTGTGCCTTTCAGCACTAGCAATAAGAATAAAGCTTACTCAAAGTTAAAAAAAAAAAAAAAAAAAAAGAAAAGAAAAATCACACTCAGATATTCATGTTTGCTATCTGAATCCAGGAGGGATCTGCAGTGCTAGTTTAAAAAAGGAAACTATTTCCTATTAGAGTCATGAGGCTGAAACGAGCAAAAGCCATAATGGAAGTCAGTTCTCCTTGGGGGAAAATGGAAGATGAAGGAGAAAAAAAAATCACTGAAAACTGAATGCTACAATTAAGGGATGAACAGTTGGCATTTTTAGGGTATAAATCAAGACATCAGCTAATAAAACTGCAGATGAAGTTCAAGAGACAAGAGGTATTAAGTGATGCACAAGACCATCTGACTTTACATTCACAAAACAGACTCAGTCCCTATGACTCAGAAGCTAGATTCTCATGTAGCAGTTTCATCACAACATCAACTCAGTGTTCAGCAGCTATCACAAAGCAAATCAAATATTAAACATTATTAGTATGGGACTAAAAAACAAACAAAACTATCCCAGAAAAGCACTACAACACTGTACTAGAATGTTTATGATTCTACAAATAAACAGCATGCCCGAATCCCAAACTGACCAAACGGACCGGATGCAGCTCTGGTCCCCAGATCTCAGAGAGAACCTAAAGAGCCAGACCAGCCTCGGCAGGATACTGAGCAATGCATCATTTTCTCTCAGAAGTACACTCTTGAAACACCTTCTGATCACTGCCACACTGTGGTTCTTCTCTCAGACCCTTCTGAATGACTCAGAAAGGAGACACCAATTGCTGACCAACAGCTGTCCCCCAGGACTTGGCTACGGCCAGCTGATGAAAGTTCTGCAGAAGAGATAAGAAAGGGCATCAAGTCCTCATTCCTTCTCCAAATCCCATTCTCCTGCATCAAGCTGGTTAGTAATGAGGACAGCCCAAGCTGAGAGGTGGTGTCAAAAGTCTCAGTCTTGGCAAACAACTAATGAAAGTAGGACACTTCAGTTCAGGAAAGAGGAGATGGCGTGGCTCTGAACCAAGCGGCACAGGGAGAGCGAGCAGGGATAGCTGCTCAGGGCCTTCTCTGAAATAAAACAACTTCTCTGCTTCAAATAAGAAGATGCTTATTAGTACAAAATCATTATTTTTCTTTATCAAGGAGTTCCCCAGCTATGGGTACTGAAAGTTTATAAGGGTTCAGAAAAACAGGACAGATTAATTGGAGGAAGGTCTGTCAAGAGCTGTTAAATACAGCCAGCAACGTTAGCTCTGGAACTATCTGAGCTACAGTCCACTACTATCTGGGAGCTATTTTGGGCAACGAAAACTACATACCTCCCTTGTTACTGTCATCTTTCTTGTAGGCATCTGCTATTGACTGCTGTCAAGATAGGAGACTGGCCTTGATGTAAATTTAGTTAGACCAGTTTGGGCTATTCTTCTGTTTTGAAAAGTCAGATGGAAAAGGAAATAAAATGCACGCCAATCTGAGTAAAGAAGACAACTTCTATAATGAACTACTGAACAAGCAACTCTTGCCCTTCTTTTAATGATGTAATCACAGGTTTCATCACCATGCCAGCAAATGCAAGGGTCAAGGGCTTCTATGATTCAGTTTCTTTATTACTGAAAACTGCATTTGAACAGAAGCTTCTGCCGCACATCATAACACAGCCAGCAATGCTTGCTGACTTACAGAACCCTCGGGGACAGGCCCAAGGAGACAGTTAAACCAAGGGTCCAAAACACTAAACTTTGAGTTATAAACTACCTACGGAAAAAGCCTTTTTATTACCAAGATCTGAAAGAAAACCCAGAAGCTAGAAGAAGCCACTAAAACAGAAGGCATTAAAACTAAAAGGGGACCTGCCTCGAGACATTCTTGTGCTTCAACCTTTTCAGCATATTCCTCATTCAATCTTGTATTTGAATTTTTACACTTGGCCAATAAATAGTTCTTTTTCTACCACTCAAACAAGATTTACAGTGCGCTGCAAGCATGGTGCAATTAACAGATTTAATTCCTGATTCATCCCCATCTTCAAAAGGAGACTGGAAAAAAGCACAACAGGAGATGGCTGGGTACTGTGCTGTGGGTACCTCAAACATATATGCTATGACATTTCCTCTGCCGTGGCTGTAAGCAGCACAACCCTACTCTTCCTGCAGATGAGCCACGGCTTTTTCGCTGTTTAGGTCCCCAGCTACTATTCATTCTTCAGCTTCATCATCCTGATTTTTTCCTGCCCTCAGTATGGATTTTTACACATCAACCCACATTTTCACCATAATTTATCTATTGCTTTTTCCACTCCATTTCACTGAATTTCTAATCTCATTTTCCCAACTACGCTGTCTACAATCGTAACATAGCAGTGACTTTGAAAAAACTCAGTATGCTCCACTAATTTCACAATGTGTTAAAAGAGATAACATAGGGAATACATTCTTTCCATCTCGGCATGATTACTTTAACTTGCATATCAGGGACACAGCCAGAGAAGCAAGACAGGCTTTTAGGCCCAAGGAACTCGAAGCTCTAGAATCTTACACAGATACTGACCAACCATCAGTGAGAGAGATGCACCACATCCTTTGTGTGTGAGACTGAGCATTACCTCTTCCATATTTTTCATCTGCCTTTGGTGGATGCTTCGCTCTGTTGTGCTGGTAGGCCTTGCATCCAATCCAGCAGCACATTTATTAGAGGGACTGTTCCAGATGCATCATGTGCTAACAAACCACCCTGCTCCAAGAGGTGTTTTAAATGGCACAACATGGCGGCTGCCTTCCCCGCTGCGGTCTCAAGCTCCATGTAATGTCAGTGCTGAGCACAAGTTACTTTCACAAGCAATTAAGACAGACTACATGAAGTACCTAGCTCAGCCCGACAGCTATACAGAGCTTGTCTTTCAGTTTTGTTCAATTACTTTGTCCTTGTCTTCCACTGGTAAACAGGAATTCTTGCTTTTCTTTCTTTCCCTGCCACTCACTGCATGCCTCTGCTCTCCAAACAACACTTGCACCACACCTGAGGGCTTCGGACCACCATTACCTCATCCTGAAGCATCTTCCATCAAGGAACAGCAGATTCAAAGGTAACACGCATAACTGCAGCACTGCTAAACGAATTCTACCATCTAAAAATACCTCTGAATTATGTTTTACCTCAGGCTTCACCTTGGCCCATTATTTTTTCTTCAGCCAGTTTTACTTGCCATAATGCAACAAGCCACTTAATTGCTGTAATTTCCACATCTTTTCACCAAATTCTCTTCTGGAGTATTTTAGAGACTTGACATTGTTTAAATCTTATGATTTCCCAAGCTCAACCCTCAACACAGCCAAAGCTATTCAGATTAAAATCTCTGCAGCCAAGAAATAGGCAGCATCTGACATTATATCATGACACCTTCAAACTCAGCAGCTCATCTACATGACATAACACTTTTTTCAACTGTAGGCTTCAAACACTGTGTGCTTACATGCAGTGTAATGTATGAATGCTAGATGCTCAGTCCCAACACTTATACCAAACCGTTCCCAGAATTTCTAACTCAGTATTCAGTTTTATCTTTGTACATCCCTACTGATTAAATGGAGTAGCAACAGCAAATTAACTCAATTCTGAAAAATCTATGACTTTAGCTAAGAAGTTCACACATTTAAAATTTTGAAGCATCAAAAAAGTGAAGAAGTACTGCTTTTCTCACAGGGGAAATTACCTTATGCAAACTGATATGGCAGGGAAAGACAGCCTAATGCCATAGGATTTCTACACAAACCAATACGTAAGAGTTATAACCAAATACAATACCGAAGGGTTAACACTAGGATAACAATTTCTGAAGAGATCAATCTTAAGTATCACAGATGATTTAAATGTGCTTGATTTTGCCTTCGGGCTGACATTCTGACAAACCTTTCAGGACTCCTGGTTAATGTGCCAGTCCTACTTGGGGACAGAGTAGATCAGCTTTCAGACCCACAGCTTTCATAGTTAGAAAACACAGAAACTAAATAAACAAACAGAACAGAGGATACTCACATTCCCCATGTATTCTGAAAGTAGATCCTGCAAGGCCTGTCGCACTGCATTACACTCTGCAACTATACGTTCCCGTCGGTCATCACGTGTGCAGGATGAATCAGCCATCAGGGCTGCTCCGCTAATGATGCTCTCCAGGCGCTCTTCCAGGGAAGGCCTAAAACGTTCCTCACTGAAGGTCGATGGATCCACAATAATTTGTTTCTGGTAAAATAACGGTTTCAGAAGTTAGCAGTCAGACTGAGCAGGAAGCTACTGTTAGGTCATCAAGAAGATGAACGTTTACAGCAACCCCCCGATCAGGCATAAAAAGCAAACAACATTTTGGCACTGAGAGTGATTTTCTTGAGTAGTTTAATAAAATTACTAACAGGTTCCCCAGCACATTAGGATGCTAGTCATTTCTTGTGCTGCTTTGACAGCTAAACCCAACTCAGCCACGAGAAGTCTCATTATATGAATGGCAAAAATCAAATGTGCCAGCACTAATAAAGTTCAAAGCCCAGAACTCTTCTTAACTACATGTCAATCCGGACATGCCTTTGCTATTTAAACTTGTCAGATATAATTACCTCATCATGAACAAAAAAAAAAAACCCAAGAAAAACAAATGTCCAAAATTAGTCCTATATATAGTACTCTGCTGTCCTAGTTTATCAAGTCCTTCTCCAGCATGCAATTATACAGGTAAATACAACAGTATTTTCAAATTCAAATAGAATGACACAAATGACTAGAATAGCATATTAATTGATTTCTTCATGGCAGAAGTCTATCACAGCTTCATTTTGAAGGATTATTAGTAATCATGGGTCATACTGAGAAACGTAAGGCTAAAAAAGCAATACTGATGTATCTGCTTTTCAAGGGGCCAACATCATCGTCCAAAGAGTTCACCAGGAAGAAGCAGTGCAGCATAGACAACCTTGTGATTACTGGGTGGCTTACTTAAACAGGTTCTGCAGTTTAAGGAAAATAATTTTACCAGTTCAAGGTTTACTGATTTGTTTAGGGTTTGCATAGGTTTTCCCCCAGTTAAGGGATGGGATGGAATGGAAAGATGTTGCTAACTCGTTATGAAAGAAGCCCCAAAGCTTTTTGCAACAGGAATTCTCTACAATCAGCTTGTATGCCAGCTAATTTCAACATTAATGTCAGTACAATTAGTCTCCCAGCTGAGTAACCATGGACTTCACAGCAGGTTTAGACAGCACACATTCTAAGATTCCCATTTTTCCTGAAAATTTTATCCACTCGGGTCATACAGCAGCAGCACACTACAACCCCAAAACTGCACCACATAAACTAGAGATAATCACTATCTTGTTATCTTCTGGTAGTCATTTAATATTTTACCATCACAGCAAAAACACTGAAGCATTTGGGAGGAGCATGCAGAACCTCTATTAAGAGAGCACAATAACACTCACATGTTAACAGGAAATGAAGTGCAGGGATAACATCTGCAGAAAACCTGGGCACATTTGTTTTGTCTGTCTCCCTTGGCGAGGCCGAGCAGACAAAGCCATGGTGCACAATGCCCATTCAGGCTGGCCTGCTGAACAAGCCCTGCTGCTTTAGTGAGTCACACTGTGTGAAACTAAAAGCTCAGAAGCTCAATGCAAGCTGCAACACTCCATAAGTCTCTGGCCATATATTAGAGAGCTCACATTAAAATAAGAGCACATATCACAAATCATATTAAATGGTTTGAGCAAGATTAGCCAATATACAAATTGGAACAGACATGTTTTTCAGTTCTACATACCAGAGCCAGTCCTCAGCATCGTGCGCTGGTACTAAAACTGCCTTCCTGTCCTACAGATCTGACTGAACCTGTGATCCTCTGGGTGTTAACCCAACGCACGTTCTTCAAACACATGTAGCTGAATGTACAACTGACAGAATTCGAGATAGATTTAAAACTGAAATCTGTCACAAAGATCAAGATAACCACCATGTCCTCTTGTAACCCAAGAGATGACAGAGAAAGGCTTCATATTCAGTACAGGGAAAACCTCAAATAGTATTTTATCCTTCAGGGAGATGTTAAAAGAAGTTAAGAAATATGGAAGAAAGTAATATAGAGGAGCAGGGGTGGCAAGAGCAAAAGAGGAAAAGGTGAACAATATTTGGCAAAAAAGTACGGAGCGTTTTCTGACTGACAGTCTTGTGATATCAAAAAAAGTTTTAGAGGGAAACTAGTTCCAAGGTGTTTAAAATTCTCAGACTGATCTGGATCAACAGTAGACACGGAATACTGGCTACAGAAGGAAAGCATTCTCGGTAAAAGTGTACAGCTATCCTTGGTAACTTATAGAACACAAGATAATGACAGATCAGTACAACACATTGATTTGAAGTGACTTCATTCCCAACTAGATATCATACTGAGCTTCCCACTCTACACTCTTCTCAATAGGTAGTTCAGGGCAATTCCCAATACATTATTCACTTTCAATAAGTCATTTCAGTTACCTACACAAATAAATTACATAAAAATATAATGAAATAATCAACTTCAAGTAAACCAAGGGCTTACATCTAATGTAGCAGTAGGCTAACAGCTATGTTTGAGCTAGTTTAAGTTGACAGCCATCAATCACAGAGAACTGCATTTCTCCATTCTATATTTTATCAATCCTAGTTTTGAAAGAGCCAATTCTGAAAAAAAAAATATAAGCCTGATTCACCTGGGACCTACAGTATTGCAGTAGGAAGTGATTTTTTCAGGTAACAAACAAAAGACGTTGCTCGTAAACCAGGTAAGCAACACAATAGTTGGAGCTGCCACTTCGTATGTATAGGTTCAGAACTTACATCAAAATTGTTCAGAGCATAAGCCAGCTCTCCACCTCCACCCTGCTGCTGGGCAGCGTCATCTGATGCAGTTGCTTGAGCTGCATTTGAGATGCCCGTGACTGCCTGCTGAAGCTGTTTGTAGATCAAGTCCCGGTTAGCTTTGTACGCAGCTACATCAGGGTGCTGCAGACAGGCCTGAGACGCAGTGTAGAGAATAGGAACATTCTTCTGCAGGATTCCTCTGGCTGCCGCCATCTGATCACGGTGACCCACATCTTTCAACTCCTATTAGGAAAATTAAAGAAAGAAGCAATTGAAAACAGCCCCCACATATAATCCATATACTGCCTTCCCGCATCTTCGAGAGACCGGCAGATTCTCTGCCTCGTACGTTCAAGTCTAATTCAACCTTGAGCTTTCCCCATATTCCTATTATTAATAGCTCAACTAATCTTAGAACACAACAGCTCCATAAAAACTCAAATAAAAGTAGTATTAGAGGGCAATTCACAGCTCCACATTTCAAAATCCAAGACATGCTTGCTCCTTGCCACAGTAAAGGACCAGCACTCTGAAAGCAGACGATACCGCTACATCAGGAGAACTCAGAAGCTGTGACCTCACTTTTCCGTATGTGCTTTAAGATGCCAAGAGATAAGTGACAAGCATCATTTAGCAAGAGGAAGGAAAAAAGGAGAGGTAATCTCTGACAATCACTGACATTAGCTGTCTGGCTCTCTTTCAAAAGTAATTAATCCAATGAATTTGTGCAACTAGCACAGAGATATTCCGTGAGAAATTCATATGGTTGTTCTGCGTGGAGCAGCTCAACCATGGGAACCATGTCATGAATTTTGCAGCTGAGAAGTAAGATCTTAAATTTAACTCTAAATCGCAGAACCAGTGTGTCCTCTTCAATCACACCTAGAGGATGGAGTTCACTTCCCTAAAGACTCACGTGCTGCATTTCAGAAGAACAAGAATATCACTCAACTTCTTGTTCATCTCCAAATGGAGAAAATTAATCCAATGACTATAATCATTACTAATTTCAGACTGAGTGAGCCCATAGGTCTTTTCACAAATACTCACTGCTGCAATTCTTTAAAGCATCATCATCTCTGCTTTGGAACCTAAGTACTACGAATGGAGAGAGCTTCTGAGTCCAACACAAGCAGCAGAGTTTATAAAAAGGAAGAAGCAATGCAATTATTAGCAGCACGAACACTTTAAAGTTACCTCTTAAGCCTTACAGAGAGGTGATGAGAATGAAGAAGTGGGCTGCTTTACCAACAGAAAAAAAATAAATAATCTGACACAGTCTTCAAAATGAATGAGTAATACACGACCTCTGTACGACACACACTAAGCAGCGAGGGCACTCCAAGCAGGCTTACAGATTTACAGATTTAACACAACCACTTCCCATAGTGTAAAACAATCCATCACAAAGCAGTTTAAGGACATTTATTGTATTGCCATCACAACCCCATTCCCATTTACTGCAATCAGATTCTAGATACATAACCAACCAGCAATCCATTTAAAACTGTTCCCAGTTTATTTTCAAAGATAAATCCATGCAAGAAAACAAGTAGTGTTACAGGTGCATAAACAGTTTGGGTTTGTATAGATCAGCAGAACAAAAAACAGAGCCTACAAAAATTACACAATTTCAGATAAATCACACTGCCTACACTTTTCTCTTAAGACTTACCTTACATAGGAATGAGTCACAACAGTGATGCTGTACAAAAACAAGTTCTACATGCAACTGAAGGTAAGCACTAGCTATGCAAATACAGAACATACACAAAGCACAGGACTTTAAAACCCTTCTCAAATGGGCATTTCGATGCAAGACTAGCCTTGGCATGCCACATTGCTGCCTTGGAAAGAGCTGTAATCCTACCCCAGCCATGACATTGCTGTGAGCCACACAGGCAGCATGGTCTTGTGGTGAGAGCACCAGGCACTAAGTCATGTCCCTGTCCTCCTTCCTTACCCATACCTCCACTGCTTCAAAATGGGATGTCTTGACATGCACCAGTGCAATTCTATAGAAGCAGCATTTCACAAAGGTACTAAAGCATTAACATAAACAAATGCTATCAAGGAAACCTCAGTCAGAAGCGGTGTTTTATAGCTGAGCAGATTTTCTGCTTACCAGGCAAGTGCCATTCAGCTTCCTAAACGTCACCGAGTGCAAGACAAAGTATTCCATAATAAGAAGTAAGAAAAAAAAATTAGTAGAAGCAACAGGTAGCCCTCCAGAGCAGCAAGGCTGCCTTATTTTCTTATTTTGAAGAAGAATAAGAAAAGCATACAGAAGCAAGAACTGACATCACTGTACCTGCTGCCTTTTGGCTGCCATTATGTTAAGTTTGTCCACTTCTGGTTTGAGGGCTTTGTACTGGATACCCAGGTCCTGCTCAGTGCCAGCATTCCTTAATTTCAAGATACCTTCTTCTACCTAAAAGAATATATATTCACATATTTTTTTCCCAAGTAATACAGTTCACAGTTTACAAAATTATTCAGAATATGTTCCAAACCAGACAAAGTAATTTTCCTCTCCTTCCCTTTACTTATTTTTATTTTTTTTTTAGGAGAGAGATACGTCAAGGGTAACTATACCCCAAGCTCAGCTGCTCCATTATAGTCATCAGCTACCAGGGACAGCTGAGAACCCATGACTGGAAGAGTCCAGGCCCTGGTGGAGCTGTGGCTGTCAAAAACAGAACCTCAAACCCGAGCTGAAGCCAGCCCAATACTGAGCCTCACTGCATCTCAAGTTCTGCACAAACCACCCACCTCCTGTTTGCAAAAATATACCCATATAACAATTTTTTTCATCACATTCATTTTTATTTAGTTCACTGAAGCTAATTGTTTCTACTAATAGCTAGTCATATCTGCTAGCAACAAGAGAGTAGAAGTCAATGAGAAAACCAAATTATTTTTTTATGATTAAAAGATTATCACCTGCAGTTCACAGGCCATGCTGCATTATTCTCAACACTAAAAGTTGAGAATGAAGCGCAACACAGCATCAAAAGCTACCAATAGTGTCTGCTGGTTGTTTTTACACTCATCAGTTGCACGGTAAGAGAAAAAGTCATCCAAATCTCAGTGCTCCTGAGGCAAACCACTGTGTGTGAGAGCTCCGGGCTCCGTGCAGCATGCCAGGCTCAGCTCAGGCCTGCACTTACTACTTTCAGTTGAACCAGCAGCTTGTAGACATCTGCCATGTCCGCCAGGATCAGCAGCCGAGTCACGGCAGAGAGCAGGGCACGCGCCGCTCGCACCATGTTGCCACGCTTCACAGAGGAGCAGGGGTCATCAGCAAACTCCCCCGAGGCACTCTTCATCAGGTCACCTGCAAGAGGAGATGGCTCCATGTAATTGACATAGCACTGCTTTCAGGGTGTAAGTGTTTCTGGGAGAGACAGTCCGGGCTGTGACAACAGAAAGCATTTGCTCAAACACAGCCAGCATTTCTGCTGCCTCCAGGCATGGTCATCACAGAACTGAGGGAGTGGTGCAGGAGGGAAGAAGGGTTTGGAAACCACACTTTGCTCCCTGTTTCAAACTAGGCAGGTGCTCTGGTACACCACAGTCCTCTGGAGAGGCAAATACAAGTGGCAATGCTGTTACACACAGAACTGCAGTGTATGGTTATTCCACGGATGACAGTGCTTTCAAGCAGAAGGCAGCAGAACACGCTGCAAGCACAGAGAGAAGCACCACAGCTCGTGGGGCTGTAAACAACTGGGAGCCAGGACCTGGCCGGCTGTGCCGCAGTCTGCACGCAGGGCAAGGCTCTGCTTCCTGACACGCTCCAGCATTTCATAGCCTGTGGGGCTGCATCTGCTGCAGGAGAGGATTTGGATTTCAGATAGTAACAGTGCAACAGGAGAACTATGAAAGCAAAAGCTGCTTTGAACAGCTAGAAAAATTCATCCAGAAGCTTTAATTCCTGCATATATTCAGAGGAATAAAAACCAGCCTTTTTTTTTTTTTTTTTTTTAACCCCCCCCTTTCAAGGGCAGCATTTTACTTCTACAAGCTCAATTCCCACTCAGCAACTAGGTTTGGAATCCACACTGCTGCTCTCTTTGACCTCTGCATTCTGGAGATATTTGGAGAACAGCTAGGATATCGTTTAGAAAACACTGGGTGCTCAAGGTCGTGGATCTGTGGGCAGTCGGAGATGACCAGAAAAGCAGCCAGACTCGTGGCTGAGTGCCATGGCAGAGGCTTCCCAAACCTGTATGAGAGATGTCCACCTGGCCAAGTGCCAGAGCACAAACAGTGCATTTCTCACAGATGGGAAAAGAACCTCAGACAGTGCTTCAGCTCAGTGACTCCACCACCAAACAGCGCTGGGAGAGGCGTTTAGATGGCACGTGAATCCCACGGTGATGCTGTGGCTTGACCCTGCTCATAACCCACTCCCATCTAAGCAAACAGGGGCACAACCCCTGATGGGAAACACACTTCTAACCACTCAAAAGTCCCCTCCAAGCAGAGGGCCTGAAGTTAACCATCACAGGCTTGCCCTGGAAGAGTTTCCAGCACAGCCACCAGCCTGTCCGAGCAACCACACGCAGACACTCCGTTCTGTTCAGATGCTCCCTCCTGTGCAACATCCTTCCATCATCTTAAATACTACTTCCAAGAATGGCATACAACATTTTAAGATAAAAAATGCACTACTTTAGCACTGTGACATATGACAAACCCGCTGTGCAAGTACAGACCAGCTATAAGCATCAATCTACAACTATCTCCTACCCAACTTTTTGAGGGCTATGACTCATTACTTTAACAAGCATTAAGAGCCATAGTTTTTCACATGGGTGAAGGACAATATTCCTCCAGTGCTAGAAAACGACGAGCCATGAGATTATGAAATTATGTAGCTGACATGACTATTTATTCTAGAAGAGACAAATACTAGTGAAATTCATTTTACTACAAGAAAAAAATAAATAAATCTATGAATAACCTCAAGATTTTAGATATATTTGTCATGAGCTTGGTTCTGGCATATTCCCTCTTTCATTTATACGTAAAATTCTCACTTTCTTCCCCTATCCCCCCTTCTCTCTAAGGAAAGATGACATTATTTTCACCAGTTTCCTATTCAAAACAACCTGGAGATGGCCACTCAGTTTGCTCAAACCTCAGAAATCACTAAATGAGGCTAAAAAATAAGATAATCTTCCCCGTCGCTTAAATCACCACCTTACATGCCAGTCCTGAAATGAAATGCTCTTCCCTTTTACTTTAATGAGAGATTTTAAAGATTTAGTAAGTTTCAAACAGCTTGTCAGAGTGTCAAAAGATAACTGGCTTCACCGAATTAATGGAAGATTAAATTCAAAAATTGTTGCATTTGTATTTTTTTTTCCCTACGAATTAAAGACAGCTAACTTCCAGAGCTCTGATAAAGAAGCCTCAGCAGGTGTGGTTATTGCAACCAGATCCAAAGGGCAGAAGGGAACCCTGCCCCAGCCTCTGCACTGCTACCGCACGTGGCGTACATTAGGAGTTCAAGTTCGATGCAGTGTAATCTTCTCATTTTGAAACCTGAGCCAGAGGTAAGAAAGCAGCCTGAAAGAGGGATTTAAGAGTTAAAGATATACACCGCGAAACTGTCAGACTGCAACTCAGATTATACAGCTGATATGAATTCTTATAGGAGTAATCTGTTTTTCCAATATCACCTCAGATTTTTCACTAGATACCATAAGGGAAAGATAATAAAAGAACCAAGAAAAGAAGAGGCAATGGTAGCCACACTATGATCTTGTCAATAAAATACTAAGAATTCAATTAAATCTAATGGAACAAAGCCCATTTCAGAAATATTAAGATTTTAGTCCATCAAAAGAAAATTACCCATTTTCTAGTCTCATTCCCACCATGCCCACAGGGTCTGACAGCACTCTCAGACAGCACTATTAATCCTCCTCAGCAGCACACTGCACGATGACCATGACAGAAGAGGCTTGCTATGTGTGAGCACTGGCTGAGCAGAGCAGAGGAGGCAGGCAGGGGAGACCTATGTGCATTTAGGGGACACATAGGCACTGACTTTTCTTTTTTTTTTTTTCCTTCAAGCTGCAAATTCATGCCCACCTTCTCAAGCCCTTCAGCACCCTGCAGATTAAAGCCTGTCTCCAGGCTGCTTCACCCTCACTATCAGAAATACAAGAAAAGCTATCAGCGTGCCCTTTCCTGCATACTCTTCCTGAGCATTTCAGAGCCATTTTACAGACCTGGCAGACACCAGTGTGACAGGCCATGCCTTTACCTGTGTAGCTGCCAGCGGTCCCATCCTGTGATTCTGCACTCGCTGCTTGCTGTCTCCCAGACCTCTGTCTGTGCATGGCACCAACTCACCTCCACAGACCCCCTCTATTTCCTGCCAAATGACAGCAAGGATAAAGCCAGAGCCTGAACACTGCATTACTCCACATACAGAGTGCTTCCCTTCCACTGCTGCCACCTTCACTGCCCTCCCTGATGGGCACGGTGGGCTGCCCTGGCTTCCTGCCTTGAAGGACACAGGCCCTGATGAAATCCAGCAGACAGTCACTGATTCTTCACAACAGACCATATTTCAGATTTCTTTTTGCTACATGAAAATGGGGAACTGATGCTTAGGGAAACAAAAAAATTGTTAATTCTTCCAATGGTACCTTCAGTTAAATCCATATGCCACATATAACACTCATCTGCAGCCTGCCAAGAGCTGTCTCAGAGCTCCCTTCGCTAACAGCTTTTCAAAGGTCTCTAGTCCTGGGCTGGGGAATTACTTCAGTACAACAAGAGGCACTCTCCTAAAATGTTTTTCTTGCAGGAGAACAAGCAAGAGCTCCATAGTCTTTCAAGAAATTAAGCTAATTGGTCACAATAGACTTGTAAAGTTGAGTTTTCCAAGAAGAATTCAGTGTTTAACTATGCTATTTGTGCAGCTGGCTTCCTTCTGTTCTTTTGAAACCCTTAAGCTGTGCATCTCGTGTGAAGTACGGCTAAAAGCAAGAAAAGACACCTTTCTTACGCTTTCATAATTTGCCCCACTGTTCAGTTTTGGAGAAAAATTCACTCAAGCATAGGGCTGAGAGAAACCACGCTGAATCAGTGCGTGCACTGCCCTGCAATGCAACCATGGAACAATCAAAACCCACAGGGTTCCTAAGACTATCCATTCTCTTACCTCAAACCCTACACGCGGCTTTATGCTTTCTAATTTTAAGCTTTAATGTTTGCTCTTCAATGTAAAAATAGCACTGGAAGAAATGCAACATAGCGTGAGGATCCACAGCATAAGCTATCACAGCGATACACAGAGGCAGCACGCTACGGCCAGCATGGCACAACAGGAGTAGCCTGGGCAGCATGACCCAAGAGAAGCTTCCTTCTCAACCAGAGCTCACAGCACCAAGCACGTGGCTAAATATCCTGCTGGCTTCCTGACACCTCCAACAGCACCCACAGGGCTGCCACCTCAACCTGCACCAGCCCCTGGCTCTTCAAAGAGGGCAAACCCCTCTACCAGCCATCACAAGCACGGCGTGGGAGCATGCAGTGGGGGAAACAAGAACAAGTGAGGCTGTTATCACCCCTCTATTACCAAGCAAAGTTGCAATGGTAAAAACCACTGTAACACATACCCCAAGGGAAAAACACTGCAGGTTTGTTTCCACTAACATTTTTCTTTTAAGATGTTCCACTGCTTTAAAAGAAGTCAGAAGCCCATAGCCTTACACGGTCTGAAATCCTACTTTGGGATATTCTGTGAAGCTGTTTAATATTTTAAGCAAGTTGTAATTTATTCTTCCATTCTAAAATCAAGAAGACTTTGAAGTGATCCACTTACATTGATTTAGTATGTAGCCATGCTATCCTTCATTCTAAATAGCTCTTCCCACTTCTTTGTTTTTACCCCCAACAAATAGATTTTATGAACACGTGTGCTCACTAAAATCATGTACCCCCTCAATCTTCTTGCTGGGCTAAAAAAATTTTTTTAATTTTCTCTGATGAGACAAGTTATCTATTGTTCCAATCATCTTCATAACCTCTGTCCAGATTCATTCATCTCTTTTTATTACGGTATCTAAACCTCTCCCTATTCTAAATAGAGGCATTATTAATTCTATTTTCCTGTCTTCTGCTGAAGATAAATTGGGCTACACATCTATAATCCTACTGCTGCCTCCACAGACACAGCCGCTTCGCCACCGCCCTGCTGCTGACCCAGGCATCCAGGCTCTCCTCTCTGCTTTCTGCCTCCCATTGCAAATGGCATATAAATGTGCCAGCACCCAAAAGCTTTGCTAAGCTTAGAACACACAAGCTCAACTGGATGGCACCTACAAAGATCCCAAGTCCAGCTGCCTGACTGCTTCAGGGCTGACCAAAAGCTGGAGTGTATTACTACGGGCATCAGCCATGTCCCTTAAGCACAGGCAGGCACGGGTTAACTGTCCCACTCTCATTTCTCCAGTCTATGAACTGAACTGGTCTACCACACCACTGGAAGCACTTCTGAAGTGCAGAGACTATTCTGCAAATTTCTATCTCCTATCATGAGCACTACTGAAGTGCAACCCTCCCAACACAGACCCCTGGGCAGGGCAACAATAACCCTCACTTCCACAGTCTGTCGCATCTCATTTTCCACCATTTGCTTCTGATTACCTGTAAGGCTCCATTTCCTTCTGATGAGTTGCTTTGCTCTGGCTGCCCAGGCACTGCCACCACACCAGGGACACAGGCCTCAGCCCTGCAGTGCTGCCCCACGAGATGACTGCATGCCCACAAACTGCTGTGGGCAGTGGTTGTATTCAGTTGTATCTTTAGATCTAATGCTTATTCACACAGCTTCTGAAAACAGATGCAGCTGTTTTCCCTGTGCACTAAGCTTCATGCAAGCCACAGGTAGCACGAAATAAAGCAGCAGCAAAACAATATTCTGGTAGAACTACTTTTTCTCCATCATCTCTCAGCTCTGAACTGTACCTCCTCTGCCAAAGAGCAATCAGCAGGAAGTTTGGGCATCAGGCTTGCCTCATCTCAAACAAGAAAGAAGTGAGGCTCATAACTGAAGCCTCCTGCATCAGTCTGTACTAGCTTCTCACTGCAATATGCAAACACAAATTCAGATAATGCGATTTTGCTTTCCCAAAGATCAAGCACAACTCCCTCGCACACCGAAATCACTAGGAGTGATGTGAAGATACTCACAGATGAACTCTGACTCCCAGCACCGAGCAACAATCAAGCAAGCAACTAAGAATTAAAAGCCTTCAGGACAACAGGGTCTCTTTTGCTGTTGTCTACTGTTATTAAGTCAACTCAATTAGCTCTTTACACCACAGCCTTCTTATATGGATCTTTCTTTGGTCTGTCAACTAGGCTCGTCCAGAACTGAAACCATTTTCAACTAATATTTCATCACTGTGCAACTTCAGCTACAAACAAGTAATTAATGCTAATGAGGTTTTTTTTTTGTTTTTTTTTTTTTTTGCAGCAGCAACCACCATTAATACCAGTTGACTGGGTTTCACTGAAGCATAGAAAAGGCTCATGACTGGAAGAATGATAAATGATTTATGAGCAACAACATTTACTAGTGCATATTTTAGAGTAAGCCAGCTCCATAGGTTTTTCTTTGAAAAGACCTGCAAGAAAAGCAACAAGGAAAATGATAAAAATCAACACTAGATGTGGGGGAGGAAGTCTGGAATATTTAATCAAGGTCCTTGCATCCTGTTTGTCACTGTTTACATTTTGCATATTCAAGACGTTTAGTTCTAAGTCAATATTCAGCTCTTCTTCCCACAGTGCTGTTTTAATCACACCCAAGTTTCAGGGAAGTTATTGACAAGTATCTGAGCCGTGGTTTCCTAACATTTATAGCTGTTGGTTTACGGGGAGGAAGGTTACTTTTCAGCCTAAATTGAGGTTTTTTTACACTCCTCAATGCCTCAGCCTTTGTCTCTCCTATGAATCTCTACCTGGGACACCTGATTTCCAAATCTGCCCAGTTAATGTTTCTGCTAGAGGAAGCAAGCTAGGCAAGTTGATACTCCACACAAGTAGACAAGTAAAACCATTAGGAACAACAGCAGAGAGAAACAGAAACATTTCTGCTTGCTATAAAAAAAAACCTAGCTCTAAAAGCTCTTACCTTGTTTGCGAACATCTTCCACAGCTGCCACCAGCTCCTCCTTAAGGAACTGGCTCTCTTTTGCAATTTTGTCTCCTTTGTCCAAGAAGTTCTCTGTTGCTTGTTCAACTGAGGCAGCCAAGACATGGGCCTTCTTAGAGCGGCCTCGCTTTTTATTAGAGGGCCCCTTGTTACTGGTGTTAACCAATGTCGTAACCTAAAGGTACAAATGGAAGGGGAAAAAGTTAGAGCTTTATCAGCCTGACAGCAAGGTCATGCACGTGTATTAAATACCATATTTGTAATACTTGCTCTACTGTCAGCTCCAAAGGTTAGATTTGCAAACAAGCATTTTTTCACTTCTCTTTAAACATTACCACGCTCTTTGGTTCATTAAAGGAGCTTTATAAATTCAGCTAAACTGCTCAGAGGTTCTTCAGAAGCATCAGCAGACCTGAAAATTTTAACAACTGATTTCTGTTCATATCCTTGATAAACTGCAATCTCACCAACAGGCCAGAGCTATTTGGCAGCACACACAAAGGAACCAACTTGAAGATAGCTTGTGATAGTCCTCCAGATGTAGAAAAACTCAAAACAAGGCTGAAGCTGTGAGAAATCTAGCAACACAGCAGCTTTTCAATCAAAAACAGAGAATACTACAGCCCAACAATTAGGAACGAAGCAAAATACTTCTTAGAACTCACTACTTCTCTAAAACAACTCAAAACAAATGTTCACAGTCCTCCTGAAACCAATGAATGCTTCCAAGTTCCATGTTTTAGACTGAAGCCCTGCTGGGAGCAGGGTCCCCTCCAGTCTGATGACCATCAGGTACTCCATTAGCTCAGGATCAAGATCAAACCATCAATCCGAAGCACATAAATGTCACAAAACCCACACACAAGTTTTCAATTGCTTCCTACCCCACCACCCCCCTTCTTCCCTAGCCAAGTCGAGCAAATTTCATACAAAGCTATTTGAAAGGACATTAAATTACAATGCTAAAAAAATTAATGCTCTGGAAAGCCCAAGGACTGCTGACATGAAGGTCCTCTGAGCTGAATCCATCTTCTCAGTAGGTTGGTTCACGTTGATTCAGAGAGGTAAAGCCATCTGCTGGGAGTACTGCTGCTCTTTTTAATGGAAAGCATTCGTATCCAGTAGCCTCAATTCATCATGTACTACAAATAAAAAGCTAGTTGCAGCGAGGCAATTTACTCAACTTTCCTCTCCGTGTTTTGCCAGTCTCATCATTCATGAAATTTGGGATTGCCAGTACTGCCTGCCGTGCTACTTTAGAAATAGGTTACAGACAATGAACTTGGCCAGAAAGGTCCTTTGCTCAGTGAAGTTCTCCAAATTAGGACTACTTCTGATAAGGAAAGACTCCATCAGTAACTCCCCAGCTCCAGAGCTATACAGTAACCACCCTACAACCCAGCTGTGCACCTGCAGGGAACGAATGGCAAGTTCTTTCTAAAGCACAGACTACAGCATGGCAATAAAAGGGACGTGCACGTGGGAAACAGAACTTCACCACTTCAGTTTGTGCTTTGCTCAGGTTGTGTCCAGTTTATACCAGAACATGCACACCTCTGCAGCTCAGGAGAATGACACTAGAAGCATGAGTTAAATCTCTCCAGAGAACTTTACCAGGTCTGAAAGATCGTTTCCTAAGAACCTTTGAAAAGCCCCAAAGATGCAGATTACATTCCCAAGACTTGCTGCAGTCTTTCAATACTTCTCTGTGCATTTTACTGAGCAACATACACACCTGAATAAGTTTTAATTCACAAACCCAGCGTGAAGTGTAGGCAGAAATTAAAAGCAACAAAAAAATCACACCAGAATGCACATCTTGTAACAGATTTCCTGAAACAGTAACAAAGCCATAAAAGCACATTTCTTAAGAGGGACCCCGTCAGGAGGGGCTGCTAACTGATACAAAGACCAGGCTGCTATGGATAGCTTGCAAGCATCCCTTCACAGGGAGCAGAGAAGTGTTGCCTCATTGCTTTGAAATAAAATAATTCATCAGGAATTTCACCATTAATCTGAATCCCCTCACCTATATTTAGAGTTCCCTCCAGAATCTCAAAGCAAGCTTAGGAGACCTTCCTTTTAGCAAGCACTAACAGCTTCATGGCAAGGGGCTTTTGTTACTCCTCAGTATCAGCCCCTCAGCAACTCAACGAAGCTTTGTAAATACACAACAGATCAGCAACATACCACCCAAAATAGAGGTGAGAAACAGCATATCAGCAATGGAACATCAATTACTGAAGTGCATTTCTGCCTCTCTAATTGAAATGCTGCATCTGATCGTGCACTGAGGAAGCACAGAGCTGAGCCCAGTAAGTGCTAAAATAAAAACATTTCCATTCTCCGCCCCTTCCCTGGGTTTGCAGTGTTCTTCTAGAAGCTCTGAGTTACTTGACTGAAACAGCACATCAAAACAGGTACCCATCCCCAGGAAGGCTGCTCCCCACCTTTTTCCTCCATTACCTGTGTAACAAGAGGCTCGAGCAGCCTCTCGACTGCCAGCGTTCTGATCTCCAGGCTTTTGGGGTCCCATCTGAAGTTCACGTTGCCTGCAGTAACAGCCGTCATTTCTAGAAGAACAGAGCTCTATGAGTAACTTGGTTCTCATTGATTCCATCAGAATTTATTTAAGAAGCAGAATTAAAAACAGAGGCTACTAAACGTGCAGCACAGCTATTCTGTGTAAATTAAGTTTACACTGTGTTTGGAAATACTAGTGCAACAGGTGGTAATTTTTCAAAAAATAGCTGACTGTGAAGCACACAGACCTTCCATCTTTACGTTTTGGTTAGAAAGGAACTGAAAATAACAACAAAAAACACTCCAAAGTTCCAATATTTCAATAGATCAACGATGAGACAAAGGCATGCGTGCCTGAGAACACAAAGGGACCCACAGGTACGAGAGGCATTGGCGTGAGGCTGAGGCCACACCAACAGCCTCTGCCCCACGCCTGCTGCCCTGCACACCCAGCCCAGGCAGACAAATAACAGATGGGAGCATTGCAGCTGCAGCAGGTCAGCTGCCCGCTCACCAGGTCACCCAGCTCCACGCCGAGCAGACATCCCCATCATCTCACTGAGCAGAGCTGGCCCAGCTCAACCCGCACACCCAACACAGTGCGTGAAGTACAACTGCAGAAGAGTGGATGTAAGCCTTCCAGAGCCAGAGAACTCGGTTCAGATTTAACAGCTTAGATATCTACTGCACTTCCCCTTAACATTTACATAGGAGGGAAAAACAGATTTGCATGAAGAGAGCTCTTCAAAGCTGTCACTGAGCCTTTCCTTCCCATTACACTTCTAAACTGACATCCCAATGGAACAGCAGAAATGACTGCAGAAGTTCAGTGAGACTGCTGCAATGGCACTGCTGAAAACAAATCACTAGGTTAACGCCACAATGCTGCACAGCACAGCAAGCAACCCTGAAAGCTACATGCTGGATTTCATTTAAAATATTTTCAGTCCTCAAAATACAAACTCGGGCTTACTGCAGCTCTGTAACTTTGTTTTCAGGAAGTCAGAAGAATAAGGAATTTCCATGGCCTCCTCCAACCACTTCCCCCAAGCACTTGCTGTTGGAGTTGCTTTAGAAGCTTGTTAGCTGATATTTTTAAATCTTACCCTGGACAGGACAACGTCTGCACAGCATCTCAGAAGACAGACTGCTCTGACAGCACCAGATGTCCCTGGGCTGCCAGGCAAGCACGATGTCCTATTATGTTTAAGGAGCAGGAGGCAAAGCACTAATTTTGGTACCCAGCAATGTTTACGACACGTACCAACTACTAAGTGCTTCATAGCAAGGCTGACAGTTACACATGCAGAAAAAGCAGACACAAATGGTTACTTCTCATTGAAAAACAAATTCCAGAACACTTGAGCTTAGAGAGCAGGAGGGGAAGTTGGGCTAAGCAGCACCTGGCTGCAGTCCCAACACTGGCCTGCTCCTCTGCCACACACTGCCTAACACCACAGCAATGCCAGCAAACGAATACCCAACGGAAGACTGAAACACATCCTTGCCCTAAAACACCTCCACGCAAGGACGTGCTGGAATATAACTGTGCAAGGTGCAGAGCAGGAACAGTCACCTAACCTGCACAGATATCTCCATGCCCTCCCATGTTCCATGTGCCTGCACTGCTGGAAAGAAAGCTTCACAGAACAAAAGCTTAGGGAAAGGAAACTGGGAGCACACACAATACTTTGTGTGTGGCTTTAAATCAAAGCGCTCAGAGAGGCAGTCTAAGGGCTCTAAGCACAGCACTGGGGGCACACTGAGCTGTGGGAGGATGGCTGCCTCCTCCTCCTCACCCCAACATTCAGCAGCAGGCAGTATCTCGCAAGCTCCCTGTCCTTGCCTGCCCCAGTTCTGCCCTGGACTATGTCAAGGCCAAGCTGTGCTGATGCTGGCACTGGGCAGGCAGCGAGCTGCCAGGCTGGCACTGGCAGGGCACAGGAAGAAGGGCAGCACACTGCAGCCCAGTGCCACAGAGCCAGGCTGCTCTCCAGGCTCAGTGAGAAGTCACATTCTTCCCCCCCCTCCCCCCCATGTACATTTCTCAGGTGACATGCTGTGAAAGTGCGTACAGAAGCTCCCCTCTGCCCTCACCACACATCATCTTGCCCTGGATGAGGAATTCCAGTTTTATTCCCTCCCATCAGGTGAATGTGAATGCTGCCTAGCCAAGAAAAATATGCTGAAAGCCTTTATGGTTCCTGAGATACATGCCCAGGTCTCTGGAAAGCCCATTAGATTTCCAGGTAGAAGCTGTTTCCATATATTTAATGCTGTTATGCCTCTTACAGAAACAAAGCACAAGACCAGAGGTAGCAACAAGAAGATACATTAATTGTATTAGTAGGGTAATGAAGGCAATTCATCTGCAAATACACTCGTATGACGGCTCACGAATTGGCCCAAAGTAATGGTCCATAAAACCACTTAGTATGAACTTTATTGGAGTTTATCTTTAAAACAGGGTATTTGGTATCAAGCCATGTTTGGCAGCAACAGCTCGGATATCATTTGCACTCCACAGTAAATATGATATTTTTAATACTCATGGAGAATACAATAAAAGGCCTCCAAACACGCGTGGGAATGGGGTGGTTTTAGGGGATACACGTACAACTGCCAGGTCAGGTGTAAGGAGAGCTGCAACCAGAAAGATTTGATTCCAAGTGCTTGCTCCTGTGACAGCACACGCTTTTACCCCACTAGATTCAAATACATTAATATCTTGTCAACAGAGGATAGTGTAGCAGTGTGCTTAACTGTTCCACCTCTAGGCACACCTGATGATTCCCATGATGACTGCAGAAGCTGTAGCATTTAATGCAGACAGATCCACTCCCAAACAGCACAGCTGCTGCAGGGCTGGAGCCCTGGGGCTGCAGGAAGGGATCACACACCACAGGCATACCCTGACCAGCAGGTACTGCAGGACTCAAGGACAGAGCAGCACACAGCAAAAGAGGAAGAGAAGAAGCAACACTGAATCTGAAGCTCTGGAGCATATAGGAAGACACCAGCACACAAGCAGCCCGTGGTTCCAAAAGAAGCTGCTTGGGAACCAGCATTCATCCTCCCACACCCCTCCAGGAGCTCATTCCCATCTTCACATCCCACTCCCTTGGTGCTGGCACAGCTTTTCCCACGGCTGAGTGATTAACCAGATGGGGAAGAGCTGATTTGGCTGGAAGGAAAGAAACCCATTTCTGCAGGGCAGGATGTGCTGCCCATCTGGCTCAGCATGCTGCCACAAGTACTCTGTGAGCAAAGCAGCAGCAAGGAGATGGCCACGGGGCTAGCACTCTGGCACAGACATGCAATGGGCACAGCGATGCTGGATACTGCTGCTAAGTTGTGCCAGGAGCAGCAGAAGACAGAGCTCCAAGTGAAACAGAGGACAGGAATGCCTTTCCAGCAGACCCTACCACTAGAGCCCTGGTGGGGTTATCCGCACTCACAGCACAGCAGAATAAACGTCAGCACTTCAGGCTGTTAAACATTCAGCAAGGTGTTAGCTTCAGTCATACACTTCCTAGAGTTATATATCTTACGGGGTTTGAACAGGTGTGCAAGGCCACAATGGATGGAGGAATATGCAGAGTCTGAAGAAGCCACTTCCAATGCTTCATGTTGCTTCCAGAAGCTTGTTTCCAGCTAAGTACTACCTGGGCTGGAACCCTCCCCAGATGCCTTACCCCCGATTCACTGGAGAAAGCAACAGCTGAAGCTTAAAAACAGCTTCCCATTACACTTTCAACTACTTTAAGCAAGCTTACTAGTGCTCCTCTCCCTGACACCAATCTGCCTCCAACTGGCACCAATACCAGCACCCACCTGACGGAGTGAGCCCGAAGTCTCAGAGTAACCTGGCACCTGCACCAGACCCTTACCAGCTTGCTGTTCTGGCCAGAGGAGGTGCCACAGTGCTGGGCAGAAGACAGGGGTGAGCTGTGCCCTGCAGCAGGTTGCTGCTCAAGCTGTGAGGCTGTATCTCACACTGAAAAAGCTGGCAGGCCATGAACGTGCTGCAGGCAGTATGCATACGGTGCTCAAAACCACAACTAAAGATCATACCATTTTCAAAAAACTGGTAATTCCAGGTTTTAAGAAGAACTTCAGATGCTTAGTTCCAGAATCTTGTCAGGCAAATAACTCGCAGACTTGGGCAAGGGTGAGAATGCATCCCAATGGTTCCCTTGGAGCAGTGTCCCAAAGGCAGCCGGGGCCCTGCAGCCCACAGAGCGGCGTTCCCACAGCGAGCTCTGTGCACCCGTGGCCCTACAGCAGCAAACAGGGCCCAGTGCTCCCAGTCCTGTTTTCCCAGGCTCTGCTCCCACACACACCTGACGGCAGTGCTGGCTCCATCCCCAGACAGCACCGAGCGAGCACACCTGACCTGCTCCGTACCCGTTCCTGAGCCCTGCACCAGAGCCAACCTCCTGGCTCTGCAGCAGCAGATCTAACTGCTGCTCTCCTCTCCTGCAACGTAAGCCCCACTACTTCGTGCTTCCTATGCCAAGAAAGGATTTTTCTTCTCCTCAACTTCAAATTTTAATCATCCCAACGTGACGCCTTTCAAAAGGACCTCACTGTTCTCTTCAGGAAGGTGATGCTCCAAGCGTGGGCCCAGGAATGCAGTGAGGAGCACAGCCAGGCCAAGCACCACCACACGCTGGATTTGTGCATTATGCTATTAAAAACAAACAAGAGAACATTACATAAGACCATTTAAAACACAATCCTTTGTTTCTACCTGGAAGGACATTCTCCATTTTAGCTCTGTGCCACCCAGCCACTTGTTCCCATTTTGTGCAGCCCATTCTGCCCCGGCACAGTGATACATGAGCACAGTATTTTGCAGCTTATTTCTTCCTTTCATATTTCTCTATGTAGTCAGTCATGCTGAATTATAACCCTGTCCTCTCCTGTGCTTGCAGGCTGCCCTTGGATACTCTGTGCAATTGTAAAGAGAATATCCCTTATTCCATCATCTGAGTATGAGTACAGAATGCGGAGGGGATTTGTGACAACAATCCCACTCCATCTTCCAGCCAGGCAGCAACCTGTGCTCCTCTGCCCTCAAACAAGTTCTGGCTTTCTCTGTTTGCTTTATTATTTAAGCACCTAACCCTGCTGACCATCAGCATGGATCTTCTACCCCTGCTGAAGGGCGAGACTACAGATAAAAACATCCACTGTAAATGTCCAAATACCTTGGTATGAAGAAGGTTAAGGCACGCTTCTGCTGAGCCCAGACCCCATGAGGGGTTTCATCGTGCCCTCCTGGCAGTTCTGAACTGTTTTTAACATAGTTTAAATAGTCAGAAAAAGCGATTTCATTCTTTCCTCTTTCCCTTCACAGCATCCAGATGAAGGTCTGCCTCTCACCGCCACCACTGTGCTCCTCTCTGAGGAAGAGCGGCTGCTGGTCAGGGGCACTTGGCATACATGACTCTTCAAGGAGGATATGAGTGGTTTTGATATAAAAGGTATATAAAAGGTTATGCAGAGTGACCTGGAGCTGCCAATCAGAGGGCACTGCACAGACACTGACAGATAAATGCTTCTCTAACTTAGCCTTCTGCTTAACAAACCTTTACACCTTAAGAAGCACAATCTAACCCGGAGCTGCTACATTAGTCAACAACTTTCATGACACCCAAGTGAAGAGTACAAAGAGCTTCCTCCTGCCTCATTACCCAAGCCAGCACCAAGCCCCTGAGAGCCCCTCACAAGTTGCACAGCCCTTCCTATGCCACACGCTGATACAGAAAAGCATGCACAGGGCACACTGACAGGTTCACATGCAAACTTGCCCAAGCAATGTGTGCTAGCTCCCAGCAGCCTCACAACAGCCACTGCACCACAGACCTAAGGACTGAGAAGCCAATGCTAACAGCCTCGTGCCTTTGCCTGCATCAGCATTAGACTTCGGTTGTTCTATTTTGGCATGACTACTTTGCCTCAAAGGAACTGCATAGGAGGTGCACGGGAAGCCAGATCACAGCAAGCATGGGCAATTACTGCTTTATTCATGCCACATTAAGGCTTCAAGTCATGGATGAGATCCTAAAAGGATGCAAGAACCAAACTTGTGCTTACGCCTGTTTAACTGTCCAGATGGATATCATCGTATGGCCCAACGAGCTTCCCATTTATTTCTGCATGGCTTCTCATCTCCAAAACTCACACAGGACTCTAACTACATACAGGGAAAACTGATAATGTATCAGTCACTGCTTTACAATATACATACACTTTTTCTTGCATAGGAAATCCTTTTGCTAAGATTAATTTTAACATTCTAGATGCAAACTTCCAAAGCGAGACAGCACGGTCTGAGCAGTGAGCTATTACTGTGCCTTCCCACCCTCAAGGCTCAAATCTCTGCTAAGCTTCTCCAAAACCAACAAACAGGAGAGCTCCCTGCCACTCACAGCACCCCAATGCACATTCCAGAGCCCTGGGACATGCAGTAACTGAGGAGGCAATAATTGGGCTGTGGCTGCTGAGCACGGCTCTGCAAACCCCTCCCAGACTCCAGCCACCACCAATGTCAGCAGTGAGTGTGTATAAGCAAAAAGGGGGGGGGGGGGGGGCAACCTTTTAACAAATTAATTTTCACCTCAAGTCCTCTTCAAAAAAGGCTGTGATAAATCAGCCTACTTTATCAGTTGGCACACAAATTTGCCAGTTCTGCAAATTTAATTCTTGTGCAGCTTGCAAAAGAAAAAAAAAACACCTGATTGCTGGCAATAAAAAGCAAAAAAAAAAAAAACCTCAGGTTTTCTTTTTTTTCTCGACTTCAGCACTCAATCTGCAATACAAAGTGCAGTCTAAGCTACAGGGTCAGAAATAAGCAGAACCCGACCACACTCAAACCACCATCTCATTCCTACAGCGATACGCTGTTACACGACTCCTCTCCATGCTTCAGCTGACCCCATCCTCCAAAGCCAGACCCTCATTAACAGCTTCGAAAGAGAAGTACACAAACACTGGAGCTATTTGAGCTGACATGCTCTGAAAAATGAGAAATGAGACTTCTCTAATTAGAGGTTTGGTGGATGACAATTTACTTAAACATGGACAAAATGGTCAGCTGGTACTGAGACACCAAACACGATACTCCTTCTCAGTTGCACAAGCAACTAAGGACTAAATGCAGGAAAAAAAAATAAAACCTTCACAATGGTATTACAGCACTGAGAAAAAAGTTTTTCCCACTGCTTTTTAATATCCACAAACTACTGAAAGAGTAAAATCAACTACAGCAAAGAATAGCAAGAGCTTGACAAGTCTCCAGAAGATGTTTTCTGAAGCTTCAAGAACGAGTATTTAGATTTCCTTCCCTAGCCTTCCACTTTCATTCAGGAACACTCATACAAAAAATACGACAAAGAAGCAAGTTAAAAAAATAAAAAATAAGGGATAACAAAAGCCCCAAGTGATAAGGCTCAGAGTGCTACTGAGATCTGCCACGTGCATCAGGTGAGATCTCTCCCCTGCAAACCAGGTGCTGGTGTATAGGAAGAACTGCACGCCTCCAGACAACTCCCAGCCTGCAGCTCCACCAACACATGCCAGCTAAGAAGGAATCAAAAAACAACATGAAGGCAAAGCCCGGGATGACGGCTGAACGCAAGTGTAACACACAAGCGTTGTTTGGATGAGCTGAGTGTCTGAAATGACTGCAATTACCCACGGGAATACGTAAGGGAGGATGCTCAAACAAACACCTTCTCCTCTCTGCATCAACAGGGAACAAAGCTGAAGAGAGCACAGAGAAGGGACCTACCGTACACGGCTTCTCCTGAAGGGTACAGACAGGAACAAAATAAACTTGGTGACAGTGATTTACTGACTCAAAAGCAGCAACTTCAAATCTGATTAAAGACAGACCAACCCCAGCTAGGAAAGGGGAGGAAAAGAGTCACCTCACACTCTTTCAGCACTCCTGACCACAGAGAAAGTGCCATGGAGCAACAAGTAACAGCTGAGTCCACCTTCCTAGGCACCGTGCAGCTCTGCTTTCAGGACATGGAAGGCTAGTTAGGAAATCTTTATTTACAACTAAAAACATCTCCCAGAAAGCAGAAGCGGCATAAAATACAAAGCCCGAGTTCATAAAGAAATTTAAGCCATTTTCATAGACCCAAACCAGATCACAGCTTTCTATTCTCTCTCAAAAAAAAAAAATCATGTCTCCCTTTGTGTGAAGTCTTTTGAACTCCTCCCTGTCGGGTTTGGGAATGTAAAGGAAATTAAGTCATCAAACTGAGCCTACTGAAAAGAGTGGGTTTTTTTTTGTTTTGTTTTTTTTTCCTTCTTTTACTGCTTGCCTGTAGCCTTCCCTTTTGGGCATGATTTTATAGGCTGGGGGAAGGCAGAAGAAAGACAAATGATTGTGGAGAAAATAAGAGGTGGCCACAGTGAAAACTATGAATAGGGAACCAGAGGAAGACACCAACCACTGCCCAAGAACACCTATCGCTCCATAAACACATCAACTGGTGCAAGTGATGGAACACTGATCAAACCAGAACAGCACTGCCCACTGCACAACACAGAGGGAATGGGAATGACCCTTGAGCTCCTTATTCTCTCCACCTAGTGTTAACAGGCAGCTTGGCCAAGGCCAGGAAGAGGATTTGTAATGCTGGACCTCAGAGAAGGATCAGGTGAACAGCAGGAAGCTGATGGGAGCAGCAGGACCCAGGCCTCCCCCCAGCAAGGACTTGGAGACAGGCCTGCAGGCCAACAATTTCTCAGCTATCCCGAGCAGACCCCATCAAATCCCCCACTCACCACTTCCAGTTCATTGTTCTGGCTTCTCAGCCTTTAAGTAGATAATTTAATATACTTAGACTCCAACACCTGGGCATCAGGCACTGCTTGACGTGAACTCCATTTCACAACACTAACAAAGCATACGCAAAGCCTGAACAGAAATTACGTACAGATCCACAGCCCGTGACCAAATGTTATTCCATGCATTAGCAAAGATCTCTGACACCGAGCCACGATACCCCTTCGCCCTGCAAGTCACGCCAAAGGAACTCGGCTTTACAATCAGACATTGCAAGGATACACTTGTAAGTGGATACAGAAGGGGCAGCTGTGTACATCAGTTGCATCTACGCAGAAGAAACACCTGCTTGCAGCATCCTGCACCTCTGCCAGCACGCAGACAGCTCTGTCCTCTGCTATTTCAAAGCTGTCTCTTAATACATTATTCTATTCAATAAAAAAATACCCTCTCTGTATCTTCATCTGAAAAATCTCAAGAGCACTTTGCAAAGATGAATACCAACTCGCCAAGTGTTACGCAGGTTAAACATTATTTTATAAGCATACAGCTCAGTCCTGTTTACATAAAAAAATTAACTGACCCTTTTGGCTATGTAAAGTTTAGTGCTAGCACAGCCCTTGCACAGATCATTTTATTCAAGGGGATCTCCTGAGCTGAGGTTATACCACCCAGAAAGATAATGCAAAAAGAATCCTCCCACAGAGCTGTGTAGGTATCACCCATGATTGGACCCAGACCAAAGCAGTGAATAAATGAAAACTCCCTGAACCTTGTGAGTGGTTGTGAAAGGCAGTGGAAAGGTGAGGGTTAAAAAAAAAGCCAACAAGGTCACAAGTTCATGGTAGCATTACTTCTCATTGATTTCTTAATTAATTTAAAAGAAGCAAGTTTGGCATTTCCCTAAATGCCCCCCTGACCTAGTGCTGCACAGCAGCAAGGAAAGAAGTGCATCAGAAGTGTCTGGCCTAAACTCTCCACATTTCCTCCACGCAGTACGCAGGAAAAAAATTAAAAAGAATAAAATCTTATCTTCCTGAGCCTTCATCGCTCTCCGCAAGCCCTGTAACTTCAGTCTCCTTTTCCCAAAATAGCTGCTCAAGGCCATTCTAGACCAGAGTGCACCCATGGGCTTACAGCACCTCCTAACTCACACCACCATCTCACCTGCTTCCTGCCACCAGCCCCACGCCAACCAGAAAGCCTTCTGAAGCACACACAGCGAGCCACAGCTCCACTCTGCAACAGCATGGACAGCTTTGGAAACTAGAGGTTGTTTGGAAAAACGCACGCACAGAGTTGTACCTCACTGTCAGCACTGAAACCCTACCTGGCATGCCACTGCTGGGCTCTCATCAGTTTGCTCATCCCTTGGAAACACTGAGGATTTTAATTCCATCTTAGATTACAACGTACATACACTTCTTGATGTTTAATATATTGAAACAGATGTAGTGGGGAACTATTTGAAATCCAGTCTGGTTTGTGTTCTTGCTACTGTTGTGCTCTCTGCCTTGATAAACTATCCCTCTTTGTTATACCTGACCTCAAGCTTGCTTTCTCCATTCCTAGATGCCCAAATTCAAACAAAGCCTTTCAAGAGATACTCTGAGTATATACGATTCAGGCAACTGCCTTATAAACTAGGATTCTAACAGGAGTGAGGGAACATCAAGAGACTGGAGAGAATTTCCCTTTGCAAACCGTGGTAGTTTAGGCTGGCACGCAGAATAATTCCTATTGCTTCATAAAGTGTGGGGAAAAAAAAGGTTACTCCCCTCTGATTGTACCACAGCTGTTTATAAACAGCCATGAAAGGACTAGCAGATGTTTTATGCTGTACAGCTGGGATTAGCTAACAAAAATATGTAATCACGCCAGATAAAAGGTAGCAGTTTCTTTAAATAGAACAGTCAAGGAGGAATCATGAATCATATTCAAGTATGAGATTTGCTAATAGGGGAGTCTATAGTAATCCATTACACACATGAAAACAGAGTTAACACCCATTCTCACCCTGAATGGGAGATGAGGAGCCTCAGTTATTCAGGAGGAGGACCCAACTTAGAGTTGCAGTGATGCATTCCTTCTGCAATTTCTTTACCTTGGTGAGGCACAACGTCACTGCATCGTGCTCTGCCAGCCACTGCTGCTTTGTGGCACCTCCAATCACTCTCAGTGCTTCTCTTTTCAGTTTGGTTCCTCCAACAAAGGTGCTGCTGCAGTTTTTCTTTCCAGTTTTGCACGCTGGATTAAAATTGTATGAAGCTAAAAGCAGTAATTATCAAACACCTGCACTTCCTGTAAAGCTGTAACTCTGCTTAGGCAATGCACGAGCTACACACTCACTGAGCAGAGCTACTCCAGATCAGCGATAAGCTAAGGTAGGGTGGGCTCCCAGAAGTAAGAAAGAACCCAAATCCTCACGGTTGTACACACCAATGTTGTACACCACATGACTGTGAATGATTTCCAGTTAATGCACTTCAGCAGAGAACAACAATGGGCATTCAGCTTTGTGTTAGATGACTCTGTCTTAATACAGTCTTGCGCTAGCAACATAATAATCCGTCCTCTTTCATTCCCCACGTTTCCTCCAGAGTCCAAGACATGCCAGTAGAACCAAACCAGATGCAATACATCAAGTCTTTTCAGAGCCGAACACGGCCTTGTGCCTCCTCACCCTACACTGACCTTATTAACCATCCACGATGAGTAGATTGGCTGTGCCATTAAATATTTCCAAGAGCTTAAACTCCATTCATAAGAAAAGAAATGTATTAATCAAGTATTAACAGTAGGTGCAACTTCAATGCAGGTCTGACTCTCTACTGAAGACTATTTCCAACTCATAAACACCTCTACTTATGTGGATTCATCTGCAAGATCCATTTCTCCATCTCACAGCTGTGGGAGGAAGATATTCATGCTGCTGAAAACACACAAATTGTTTTTCTGTTGCATCTTTTGGTTAACTTTATCAGACCCACGGACACCCTGTGAAGCAGCTGTATATTAGCGTTTGCCATTACACGTGTCAGACACTGGAAATGCTGATGTTACACAAAGCTCCAGAATTTATGAGGACGTAAATATCTGCTTCAATATTTCCAGTCATCAGTTTGGGTGCAGGATTTCTAATCTCTGCCCGCTGCGCTCCCTCCCGCCACCCTGGGTAAACTTTTAATCTCCAGTGCAGAGGCCTATTATTAGAGCTGGCTGCAAAAAAGCTAAAGACTGCAGGCATGTTGTTTATTACGGAAAAGGTTAGGGCAAAGCCTGCAAAAAAAAAAAACAAGAACTAAATCACTGACTTTTCAGGGAAGGATGAACAGACTAAAACACTTCCTTCAAAAGTTGTTTCTCTGAATTAAAAAGTTAATGACTCAATATAAAGTAATGTGCTTTCTATAAGAAGGTTCAGTTCAGGAAGGAAAAACAAGTCCCACCAAACACCCAGCACCCAAGGACAGACCGAGCTGTACCCACAGAGCAGGCACTCCATGAAGCCAGCCCTCACACCACTTACACACAGCAGGGCCGAGGGCTGGGCAGCCTGAGTGGGGCTGGGGATGTGTGCTGCAATCAGTGCTGCCAGCAGAGCCTTCCCAGCTCACAGTGCAGGAAGAACACAGGAGGCAGTTGGGGCACCGGGCACGGCTCTGGCTGTTCAGCCCCCGACCCAAGAAAATAAAGAAGAAAAAAAAAAAGGGAGAAAAGAAGAAGCAGGGTAAAAGGAAAGATCGATTTCTCAATACGATCGCCCCAGCCACGCCACGGGCGCTCAGCTGGGTGCTGGAACGAGGACACGGGCACTCCTAACACAGACAGGGAGTGCGAATTATCGCGGGGCACGGGAGCCATCGATCCTCGGCTCAGACAGAAACAGCCGCTGCCCTCTGGCTGAGGGCGAGCACGGCCCACGCGGCCTGAGCGCGGCCACGGCCCCGCGCCCGCTCCGGGACGTCCCACGCGCGTCGCGCTGACCTCAGCGGGGCTCGGGGGGAAGCAGGCCGGGTGCGGAGGGAAGCCTCGGGGAGCCGCCCCGGGCCAAGTCCGTCGGCGAACTCCGCGCCGCCACCGAAACTTGCCCGGACTTCCCCGGGCCCCGCCCGCCCTCCTCCGAGATCACCCGAAACGCGGCCAGCCCCGGCCGGGCCCTGCCCCGCGGCCGCCGCCGCCCGCTCCCGGCAGCCGGCCCGGGCCGACCCCGCTCCCCGCCCGGAGCCCCCCCCGACCCCCCCGCTCCCCGCCCGCGGCCTCAGCTCCGGACGGCCCCGCGGGGCCCTACGGCCGCCGTGCCCGTCCGATCCCGTCCCGCCCCGCCAAAAGTTTCCAGGCGGGAGAAAGCCGAGGAGGGGGAGCGCCCAGAGTTACCGGAGAAAGGAACAGGAGCCCCCACAGCACCGCGCGATCCGCTCCGCTCCGACCCCGGGCCGCTTTGTCTCGGCCGCGCCCGCTCCCGTCCCGCGGAGGAAATGGGCTCTTCCGGGCGCCTCCCGCCGCCGCTCCCGCCCCGCCCGGCCGCTGTTCCCGGCACCGCCCGCCGCGCCGCCCCGCGGGCAGGTGAGGGCCCGGCGCGGGACGGAGCCTTCCCCTCCCGCCGCCCGTGGGCCCCGGCTGCTCCGGAACGCTGCCCCAGGCGCCGGCCCTCACATCGCACACCTCGTGCCTGGGGCAGAGCCGACATTTCCAGTCAAAACCCCTCAACAGCAGCAAAAATGGCCCAGTTGCTGGCAAGCACAGTGGGTATTCATTTGGAAAAGACCTTCAAGAGCACCCCCAGCCCGCACAGCAGCGCTACAGATCCACCATGGAACCGCATCCCCACAGCCTCAGTACCTGTGGGACAGGGCCTCATCCCCAGCAGTCTGCCCCAACGCTTTACCATTACTTCTGCAAAGAAATCTAGTATCCAAATTAAACTACCTCTCGTGCGATGTAGCACTGTCATCTTGCATCATGTCACTGAGCCACCTGAGAAATGAGACTGAGCTCTGCACTACAGAGCTGGTAGATATACGGAGCCAGCGGGCACCCCGAGCCTCCTCTGCCCCAGGCTGGGCAGCCCCAGGCCCCTCAGCTGCTCCTCACTAAGTCTTACTGCTGTTAGAAGAGGTTTGTAGGTCCCTAAAGCCACAGCAGCTGGGATGCGCAATGCTGGGGCTGTGGCTCCCGACTGGGACGTTACGGAGTTGTAGTGGATCTTCTGATGGCTAACTTCAGCAAGCGAAAGCACACGTCACAACCTTGGCTGAGAGAGTCTGTTAAAGCGCAAAGCAGCCTTCACCTTCCTGGGCTATGATGGGAGGCAGAGGTAGCAAACCAGCTGGAAAACCGATGGATGCTCTTGAAGAAAACAGGGAGTAATACAGCTCCGTTCCTCTTGGGCATTGCTTCCTTTTGGAAACCTAACGCTGTATCACAACGCTCCAGCTGTACTCAGCCCTGGTGAGGCCGCACCTCGAGCGCTGTGTTCAGCTTTGGGTCCTTCACTACAGAGAGACACTGAAACCCTGGAGAATGTCCACAGAAGAGAATGGAGCCGTGTGAGCTGTGATGCTGCGGATGGGATTTCCTGAGCCGTGCTTGCTGTTCGGTGGCAGCCCTTGCTTCTTGGGGAGCTTTTAGGAGCAGAGCGTTAGTCGATGGAGGTAGATTTGTGGACAGGGAGAGATGTCTCCGAGGAGTAATGTATTTTAAGGGCTTTGAAAAGTGCCAGTGACCACGTTTACCCTGCACCAAATCACCGGTATTTGTCATAGTTTGCTTTGACATGACTTTTAATTCAAATATCTCTTCAGAACTTACACTCTTACGGCAAAAACAAACGGATACATTTAATAATTTCATGACTCATTTGCCAGCATTTCCGAGATACCTGAATCTGTTTGCTCCGTCCTTTGATGCTAATCAAAACACAGAGATCAGGCAGCCCTTGGGGAGCCAGCCCCCAGCCCAGGTCACCGCAGAGCACCTTGTGGTTCACACCACGGCTCCCGACTGATTCTTCTCTGGTCCAGACATTACCGGGACTGCGCTTCCTATTTTCACAGTGCTCCTACCGGCCACTGCTGCAGGAAGGCAGGCGGTGTCCTGCAGCGATTCAGATTGCATTTTTCCTTCCTGCGGATTTAACCCAAGAAAGGGATCCAAGGCAGGGGAATAAAAACAATGCCATTGTTTTTCAAACCGGGAAGAAAACAAGGATCGAGAGTCCAACCTTGTGAGCAAAGGTAATGGAAAGAGTGCGAGATCTATTATTACGGAGATGCTATTTATTAAGATGATACAGGATGTTCCGTGTGTTAACAAATGGACTCTCCTCTAGAAAAGCAGAGAAAACGCATTTCTAAGCTCTGTTTCCTGCTTGTACTGAGCCATTAATATTTTGTCGTCGGTTGCAACAGGGATCCAAACTACTCATTTCTGATCTGCAGCGTACTCGCAGTAAAATTGAGTTTACACTTCAATAGCTTGCTTTCTTTCATTACTCCTTTTAATATTGTGTCTTGGCCTCCTGTGGTGGCTTCCACATTCGGTGGTTTTGCACATCTCGCATCCTTTCAGGACAAAATGTCAGATTAAAAACAACAACAACAACAACAACAAACCTCTTTTAAAACTACAAACCCGAGGGTAGAAGGCCCTGGCGTGGTGGAGAATCGCATGTTCTGTGCCACGCTGTTGAAAAGCAAGGCAGAACCGCAAGCAATCAGCTGGCAGCTCTGATGGCTCGTGAATCAAGTGAAAAGACGCAGCAAACAAAAACAAAATCGTGTAAAAATAGAGCCCGCCAGGTTGAGATTGGACTTTGCCTCTTAATTAACAGCTCTCTCAGAACACGGTGGCAGGCTCTGTCAGCAAGACTGAGACGCGGGGCGTTGTTTGGACAGGCACCCAGGAACTATAGCTAGCACTTCCCATCCAGCACATGTCATTGAGACAGCATCAGGCTGTGCCAGCAGCTGAAATCCGATCCATTTTCTGAAATGAGTCAGAAGTTTTCTGCTTGCCCCCGAATCTCCCTTTTGACAGTGTTTATGGTTTTGTAATTCCATTTTCTTGCAGTGTTTCGCTTTGTTTTGTTTTGAACCCTTTTCACCAGCTAAAAAGCAAATGTAAACCAGGGGGAGAAGCAGGAATGGAGGACAGGGTGCAGCAGCAGTATCACGGGTAGGTTGCTCAGCACAAAACAAACAAATGCTTTCAGTCTTGCCTCTATTAGGGAAATTCAGGGCGTAGCACGTCACAGCAGACCGTGGCTGGAGATTGCACACTGCTGGCAGAGTACCTGCATTAGTCAGAGGTGTGCACGAAGCAATTGCTGCCTACTGCTGCCTAAGGATACTCGTGTGGGTGTAGTCACAGCAGCAACTGCCCTTTCCCTGCTGTAACCTGCGGTGGGTTTGCGTGCCAAGCAAGGATCTTGTTTACATGGCACCTGGTGTACCTGTGCTGCCTGCTAGTCACAGCTGACAGGGGGTCCAGGTGACGTGCTTCAGCTGGAATTGGATTTTCTGTTTCTGTGACAACATTGCTGAAAGTAAAATAGTTGCTCCATGCATACATTTATGCCTGCTTCAAAGTGCACGTTTGATCTTTGTGGGTTTTGATAGGAGCTTTTCAGTTTTGTTATTTTTGAGAAGTCAGCACTGAAGCAAAAACAAGGGGTATGGAAGCAGGACTGCGGGGCCAGAGGTGGCAACAGGGGAATAGAGAATGGGAGAGGGCAGGAGATGAAAGCAGCAAGGAGGAAAGGAGGGGAAGATAGAAAGCAGCGTTGTGTGGAAGCAGCTGCAGAAGAGACTGAATGGCTGGTGGCAAGAGTTAAAATGAAAGACAAGTGTAAAAGAATCTCAGGGTCCACACAGCAGGGGATATAGGATTGGTGCAGGGTGATGTTACAGCCCAACAAGGATGGCCACAGAGGAGCCTTGTCACAACTGCCCATCCTTTGTCTGCCAGCACGGGGCAGGGCAGGGACCTCATGTCTGGGTGAGCAACATTCTCTTGGGTGGCTCTGATGAAGCCAGCCACGTAGCACAGTGAGACCAAACTGAGGGTCTGGCTCAAATGCCATCACATGCATGCCATGGCACCGAGGGCTCTCAGTGTTTCTTTGCGGATGGGAGACATCACCATTCCTCCTCAGGGCTCTGATGCAGAGCGGTGTAAGAACACCCGGGATCCAGTTAGGAATCTACACAGCCAGGAAACTCATCTCAATGTCCTGGGGCCACAGATGCCTCAGGACTGTGTTAGTGGTGTGGAAGCACTGGGAGGTGCTACTTTTGGTGGGACGGCAGCCACAGCATCCAAGCTGTGCATAGTAAAGCAGCAGCCTCAATTAAACAGAGCTGAGTCAGGAGGAGAATGGATTAACCAGTCCATCTGCCCCCAACACAGGGCTGGTGATGGCACTGCTTCCTGCTCTGGAATGGGATTGCTGCCCCGCAGGGCTCTGCTGTGTCCCAGGGCTGGCACAGTGCTCATCAGTCGAGGCTACAGCCGCAGTGCCCATCCTCCCCTCACTGCTCCAGGGCTCACAACCATTTCATTCACCATCTCTGCCCACTTTCAGAGAGAAGCATTCTACTAGAAACATGCTGGGCTTCATTCTTGGGAAGCGACCAGATCTGAACAGAAGCACTGCCTCCTCCTCACTGCGGGCCTGCAGAAAGAGAAAGCGAACCGTAATGCCAGCGTGACCACCAGCACGGGGCTGGCAGCCCCTCTGCCCCCTCCTATGGATCGGGCATCCTGAAACAGGCAGAAAACAATGGAGAGAGACCATGCTGTCCCAGAAGGCTCAGCATGAACCGGGCTCAGCGATTGCTGCTTTGCCAGCAGTGCAGCCCGAGCAGTTTGCATTCACCTCCCGTTCGCACAGCCTTTGTGTAATAAACTGCCGTAGCCCCAGAGAAGGGAACATTCAAAAAAGTGCCCCGAGGCAATGCATAGCAGAAGCCTGAGAATCCTACTGTATGAGTCACTGACCTCCACACACTGCATCTATTTCAGCCTTTAATTAATAAAGTTTTACATTTCTATAGCACTTTCCATCTGGGAAGATCCTAAAGCGCTGTGAGGACTTAAGAGCACGCAGCACTGAGGAAATGTGGTTCCCAGAGAGGTGGGACTGTGCAGGGCAGCAAAGCTCAGCCAAGGGCATGGGGAGAGAATTCTTAATTTTAAATAGAGCCTCTGTTATATCACTGAGCATTTCATATCCATGGAGAATAGAAGATTTTAGTTTCTAAGGCACTACTTGAATAAATAAGCATTGTAGTCTGCCTTCTTTATCCTGGTGGGAAGCAGTGCAATACAAGTACTGTGTGATTTTAATTCAGGGTGTGAGAGGACCCCAAGATAACCAACACTGTTGGCTCAAGGCTCCCCTCCTTCCCGATGAATACCTTATTCCCACGTGCTAGACATGAAGCTGAATGCACTGCTCTTCTTGGCCCACTTCCTGGGCAGAGAGGTGTGTGCCAATGAACCAGCCCTGCACAGGAGGACCCAACCATTGCTCAGCCCCCCTGACACCCCCTGGCTAAGTGCTTGGCCAAAGTGGGCTGGCATCTGTTGGCTGCAAAGAGATTTCAAAGGCATGTCAGCATTCTCTTTTTCTCAGCGCAGTTCCAGCCTATTTTTATCTGCCTCTTTCTGGAAGAAATACATGGGCATGGACAGGGCTAGTCGTAAAATTTCATTGCTTCCCGAGGAGAAATTGCAGGCAAATTACAGACTAGTGCACTCCTTTTATGTCTGCGCTGCTCGGGGCATGTCAGCACTGCTGCATTCCCTTCCACCCCGCCACATTCCTCACCACCCATCCTCTCTGCTCCCGATGGAGCTGCTGATGTGCCTCCCCCTGTGATTAAAGCACCCTGCTCGCTCACATGGGGCTCAGTGTGGTGGCAGTGGGTTGCTGGTGAAACTCACCTCCTTCTGTGCAGACAGAAATATGTACAAGTGGCCTTCACGCTGTTGCAGGGAAACAGGCAGAGCAGATAGGTGCTGTTCTCAGATATAAAGAATCACAGAGCTGTTCAGATTGGGAAAGATGTTGAAGATTATCATGCTCAACCTCTGACCATGAGGTGGACAAAGCCCAGGTTCACGTCCCGCCATTCCCAACGCCTGAGTCATGAATCACAGTACTGTAGGGGTTGGAGTGGACCTCTGGAGTTTAGCTAGCCCCCTCCTAGCCAAGCAGGTTCACTACTGGAGGTTGCAGGGGAAAGTAATCAGATGGGTCTTGAAAAATCTCCAGAGGGATTCCAAGGTATCTCTCCTCCCTGAGCTGGAAACCTCTCTGCTGTGCATCAGAACTTCCTCCAAAGGAAGATATGCTGTCATCAACGACAATTATTGCCACCAAAATGCGATCAAGGGAGGACTTATCAACTTAAGTGTACTGAGGTGTTTCTGTTTCAGAGAAGAGAATTATCATTGAGCAAACAATCCTGTAAGGTAGATGCTATTGACAGAAAAATAAAAGGAATACAGCCCTTACCAGACAGACCTAAGCTGCTCCAAATTGCTGTCAGCTTGAAATATCTCACTGGTAATTTGTTTTCAAATTCTTTCTCCCTAAATTTGATTTGTTGCTGTACAGTGGAAGATCTATTCAGCACGGCATCTCAGAGAGCATCCCAGTGTCCTCTTGCCGATGGTGAGCTATCACTTCTAGGAGCTGGCAGCATTTGTTATAAGAAGGGACATCATCGCTTGAAAAGCAGATTTTGTCTGAGGACATGGATCTGCTGCTGTTACAAATAGCAGCCAAGATCACAGGGAGGGAAGTCATCAGGGAAAAAAAAAATCACATCTCCTCTCATCTCTCAGCCTGTCCACACGGGCAGCTGGCCGTGCTCCGTGCCCCTGCCCTGTGTTACAGAAACGATGGGACAGCATTGTCCTGTCATCCTACTGCTTTCCCACATTCCTAAGAAGGGAGTAAATGTTTCATAAATATTGTCAGGATACTTCTTAACCAGAAAAAACATTGCTGGGGGTTCCCACCTCCTGGGGCATTGTAGAAAGAGAATGAGCATTGCAGCCAACACACTTATCTGCTGATCTGTGTTCCTCTGATGCAGAAGAGAAAGAAGTAGCACTGACTCAGGAAGCATCCTGCTGGATTCAGTGGTGTCCTGTGGTGCACATCTGGGGCATCCCCTTACCTCTGAACCATCCATCCCAGCTCTCCAGATACATCACTAAAGCAAAGGAGGACAGTGTATGTCCCCAGCATTGCTAACTTCTGTGTCCAGGAAGGCATTGGCAATGTCAGCATATTCTGCTGATGTCAGAATGGTGCTGTGTTGTATCTGGAGCAGCAAATCCCCAGGCACCACTGCCAGGCTTTGGGGCTTTGCATGTCCTCAACCATGGGGACATTTTTCCTCTCTGCGGGAGAAGCTGGAACAGCACAAACCCACCTCTTGCTGCTTGGAACCACATCTGTCTACGCATCATATCCAAACCCCTTCTGGAGCCTTGTGGCAGAAATGGAGCTGTAAAATGCTCAAGCATTTATAACTGAAACGCTGGGGGAAGCTCCAGCCAGCCATGATTGTCCTGCTGGAGCAGAGCAATGAGGTCCCAAGCGGGAGTGAGGAGTAAGGAGTAATGCTGCAGTGCAGGGCGCACAGGGCAAAGCAGTTCACACACAGTCTACCCCCACCCATCACCACATGCTTGTCCACACTAATCGACATCAACTTGGGGGGGGGGGGGATGAGTCCTTAAGTGCAGGTTTAATTGGGTAAATCAGGGACAGATGATCGGTTTTGTAGCCCCACAGACGTATCAAAGGGGTGGTTTGGAGATTGTACAAAGAAACCGGTGGGAGCCTCTTCCAGAAGAGAATGGGGAGAACAACATGAAGGGGTGGTTTAGAGCCAAACGGAGGACCTCTGCTTGCTTGATTTAGGACAGAAGAAGGGAATCACCAATCAGAGCTCCTTTCTCATTAGTCTCCTTCCTGGAGTATGTGGACTTCTTGAGGGGGATGTCTGAAACCCCAGCACCTTTTACTCAGCTCCTTTGCAGTGCTTCAATCTGAGCAGTGCTTAAAAAATAAAATCAAAGTAAGAGGAGTAGAGTGCCTGTAACCATGGCAATGCTCCCAGCTCCCTATGCAGCCGCATCCCTCCTGCTGCATCCCGGGGGTTGGTGGGCATGGGGAAGATGGAGATGCCCAACAGCAAGTGGGGATTGGCCCCACCATTGCATCTTCTGGGGAAAAATGTGCAACTCAAGGGGACCACTCCCTCCAGGTAGCATGGAAGTGGTGGTGACCATCTTGTGTCACCAGAGCCTGTGGTCACCCATTTACAGGATGAGAACTGCCCAGTGCAGATGTTGGCATGAACGTGGTCCAGCTCCCTCTGCAGGGAGCATCGCCTTGCTCCAGCTCCACCTTGGTCCTTCCTTCTGACATTTGGGCTGCTGGGAGATGCTGGGCCATATCTTCCAGCACAGCCTGGATTTCAGCCCTTGGTAGTCAGGGAACTGCTGGTTTGGCTCTCGTTAGGGCAGAGCTGTTTAATTCCTTCCCAGATCAGCACCACCTTCCTCCACAGCACTGTTAGCAAGGTCTGCACACAGAATATTAGGGATTAATGAGACAGGTGATTAAGTGCAGTTCTGCTTAAATTCAGTCCCAAGAGAACGGACGTGGAACTGCCCTGCTGTGAATTAGGCAATAAAGTGGGGGAAAGTCAAAAACATGGCAGGGACTGGTTCTGTTTCATTAGCGCTCTCGTGCCTAATGATCCCAGCACCTCTGCTGTCAGAAAAAGGCAGAAGGCACAATTATAGCATGATTCCAGCAAACCTGTGCAGCCTCTAGTCTCACACTGCAATCCTTGGCTGACAAGCCAGTCACAGAAGGATGTATAAGGGCTGGTGATGCACTTGGGTGCACAGCCTTCCAGTGCTAGCACTTCCAAGCTCTGGGTCTAAGGGCTCAGCAGCAGCAGCAGCATCACTCACTTCTTCCAGGGGAACCAAGGGCACAGGTTTGCCTCGTGTAGCCCAGGAGAGCTGAGAATGCAGCAAGATTCCCAATTAAGGAAATCTCATCCCCAGAATCATAAATGAGCCATCAGATGTCAGCATCAAAGCCACAAGCCCCCAACCCAGCTGTCCTGCGCAGCTGGGGACATCCACGCCGACAGGTCTGAGGCAGTTAAGGCTGCCCAGCCCGCGCTCTCTGCTCACAGCTTCATTTTCCTTCCAAAATACTGAGATAAAACTACCCGTGAGCATCACTGTAGTCCTTGAGAGAAGATAACTTCAAATCCTCCATCTGCTTGCAATGCTCTACTGACTGAGAGCCGGGAATAGGCACAAGCTGAGCTCTCTGTGCTCAGCAGCAGCAGCAGCGTAGGTCCTGCAGAAACATCTGGGTTTGTGCTCCCCCAGACCTCACATTCAGATAAAGCAGTGCTTTCCTAGGAGACCGACTCCTGGTGTCAGAGGGTCCAAATTCCCACTTTATCCTGTTACCGAAGCACAATGAGCTGCTCAGGAATGGAGCACGCTGCCTGCAAGCCTCTGCTCTCCGTTCCCTGGGGTTTGCTCAGAGTTCATGCCCCAGGCTGCAGTCTGATGGAGCGAGCCAGTCCCGCGCGCTTCAGATGGATATAAAAAGGATATGCAATCAGACATGCACTTAAGCAAGTATATTACCAAGCGAAATGACTTTGGTTTGACTAAGCTAATTAAAAATGGAACAAAGCAATGATCGGATTAAGGTCATAATTAATAACTCCATAGGTTCAAATTATCCAGTCACCAAATAAATACTGCATGTCAGTGGAGGAAGATACAACAGATGACTGGAGGGTGTGGGTGTCCTGCTCAGAGCTCCTGTGGAGGCAGCAGCTGTCTCTGAGTGCAGCTCACTGAGGCACTGCATTGGCTTCACTATCAAGGAGACGCCAATTGTAAGGCTCTGGGGTTTGGGAATCACATGGACTACAGGTGGGTGGGAGCCCCTGGGTCCCCCATCCCAATAACCAGCGTAGGAGCCACCACTATCAGAGACCACATTCTCTTCCCATGAAACCATTTTGTTTTTTTTTTGTTCTGTTTTTAATGCTTTGAACCCTTTTAAGTCATCACAGAGCCGCCTGTGACAACAAGTGCTGTTAGCTGGGGTTGTCTGTGGGCAAGGAGGGGACCTCGGTAGATCTCGAGTACCCCAAGGGCTTCCCCTCACACCTCAGCCACCTTCAGCCCCATCTCACTCAGCATGAACCTCCCAGAAAGGATTCAGCATGCAGAGGGGAAGAGAAGCTTTGTCAGTGCTGAGAACAGGGCTTCATTGCAGCCAAACCTTCAGCTTGCCACAGCAGGGCATCCAAAGTTTGCATAAAACCTGCAAGTGGTGGCTGCCTGCTCCGGGCTGCAGGGGCAAACTGGCAGTCAGGGTCTGCACCCAAGAGTCCCCATCCCTCCTGGTAGATGGAGGAGAGGCACAGCCACAGACACGCGCTTGGGAGCCCTCCATACCAGCAGCAGACACATTTTCTCAGGGGAAAACAGTCTATTATGATTTATTACTGTTCACAACATAAAATATCATTGCAAATCTAGCATTTCACTGCTAGGGCTGCAGCCCTTGGGAAAACACTGCTAAACCACACCAGCAAAGCCCCAGGCACTGCAAGAAGCCACAAATCATTTGCACGAGAAGCCACAGCACTCAGGTCCCTGAGCAAGAGAACCTCAGGGCACCATGTGCCCCCGTCCTGCACCCCCTGGCACCGCAGCAGCAAGCTCACGTGGCTCATCCCCATGGCAGGAGGGCAGGCACTGGGATTCCTCCGGGTGATCCTTCCCTGCAGCTCGGCAGCCTGGAATGAGAGCAGTGTCTCTGTGCTCACAGCAACTTCTCAGCACCCTCTATCTTCTTAATTAGGGGAGACCTGACTGCCTGTGACGCAGGTTTTGAGGCTTCTCTCCTGCTACCAAAGCTCTAAAGAGGGCCTTGAGCTGCAACCTGGTGGCCACCATCTGTGGGTGAGCAGCACCTGGGAGTGACCTGAACGTGGTGCTGGGCCTGCCCTTGGCACAGGGCACCCACACTCGTGGCTGAGTGCTACAACCTCTGTGCCAAAAGCAATCTGTTTTTGCATTTAAAAAAATTAAGGAAGCTATTTACAAGAAAGCTCTCCCGAGTGCGCAGCAGTAGGTAAAAACCTCAGAACATCTCCTGGCTTCAGTAGCCGAGAGAGAATGAGCTTAATTGCTTTTGTAATGAGGCACTGTGCTGGTGGCACTTGTGAGTTTTGCCCAGTGGTTCCCGGGAAGTGTCCCTTTGTGCAGCTGCAAGGTTTGGTGTGTTCATGCACCAGGGAAATGCCACTCCTGCATGTGTAAGGGAGCAGACCCCCAGTACAGGGCTTTGGGAAGCACAGGACCACACTTGTGCTAAAAAATGCTCAAAGCACCCACAGGAGCAGCAGCAGGGAGGGTGCAGGGAGCAGTGCTGCACTGCTGGCTTTGACCAAAGCGAAAACATTTCCCTCCAGAAAAGCATCCCGATGCAGCTTCTCTGCAGTTTCCAGCACAGATCCTTTTGCCAACAGCCCAGCGTTGTTTCTGCATGTGTTTACACTCCACAATTTTGGGAGCCTGTTGCAGATGCTCTTGGCTGCTCTGGGAGCGGTTGCATTCATTGAAACGCCAGCCCTGCTGCCTATTGATGCTGGGATTTGGGGCATCGCATCCTAAATCCTCAGTGTTTGGCCAAGTTCACATGTTCAGAGGACTGTAGCGGTGCTCTGGGTATGGAGTTTTGTCAGCAGCAGCTGCAGCAGAGCAGCCAAGAGCAGGAGGCTTTGCCAATTACACGATCCTACTGTTAATTATCTTCATTAAGAACACGCCGCTGGGTGACATCTCCACAGTGGCTGGGTCCCACAGCCCCAGAGCTGCACCTGTGGATAAGTCTGGAGCACTCTGAAGGCTCAGGGTGATGGGATGGTGATGCAGGAGCATGCAGGGTGCACCCCACTGACCCCCAGCTCCTCCTCCCTGTGCAGGAGGAAGAAGAGGGGTCAGTGATGTCCAGGGATGCTCCTTCCCTGTCCTCAATGTGTCCCCACACTCAGGACATGAGGGATGGGGAAAACTGGAATGTCCCCTCCAGTCCCTCCTCTCCCAGCCCGTTCCATAGCCCTCACTCACTGTTCATGAAAAGCAAATGTTTTGCTGTTAGCTAATCCAGCTTGTTTGTGAAAGCCCCGAAGGCTCATTTTAATTGCGAGTAAATGATTCTTAACGATATAAATCAGAGCCAGCAGAGGCCAGGAGCATTTGTGATATCCTGCACTGTAACCAGGAGTCAAGAAATGAATTAAGATCAAATTGAAAAGAGGAAGGTTTCAATCTGAAATTGGGCAAATATGAGACTTCATCAAGTAGAGATAATCACTGTGCGGGATAATAATGAGGCTTCAGCTTAGCGGTTTTGCATGGAGAATCCCTAACGTGCCCGCAGCAGATTTTGCTGCTGCAAGCATTACAAGAGATGACTCAATGAGGATCCCAATGGGGAGCAAACACCGCTGTGTCCCTGCTACCTCCAAGTTTGCTGCCTGCATCTCAGCCCCTTTGGGTACCAAAGCCACGGGGATCCTCAGCACTGCCCCGATAAGCCCCTCCACGTGCTTACAGTGGGTACTCTGAGGAAATGCCATAAAATGGCCTCACACTGCTGTCTGGGAGCGAGACCCCATCCCTGGTCTGCTCCGTGGCACTGAGGGGCTCATGGTCTCCAGGCACAAAGGGAAAATCCATCGGGCAAAGGTGGAATAGCTCACGCAGCTGCTGCCCTCACAGTGCTACGTGCTGTGTCCTCAGCAGTGCATTAGTCATGGAGATGCCATGAAGTCACCCAGGATGCTCGCTGGACTGAGCAGGAGGGAAAAGTCAAGCCTGAAGGCGTGGCGAATTATTTCTTGGCTGTAAATAATATTTTTGAACTTGAGATGAAGTCTATTCTGGGAAAGGGTTGAAAAAAATCCACAACAAACAAAGGAAAATAAATGTATTCACATCACTGGCCACCTGGGCCAGCACGCGACCTCTGAGAGTCACCAGGGGCCAGGGCAGCCCTGCCTTCACCCCGCTCAGCTCAGGCAAGCATCCACAAAGGGCTGACTTGAGACCAAGGTGAAGCCCAAGCTTTTGACATCCCTGCTGGAAGAGAAGGATAAATATGTGCCCACACCGGGAGCAGCGATACCCATAGGTCCTAAGGCATGGAAATGGCCTTCTGCTCTCTCACAGCCCCCAGACTCGGTGTTATTGCATGACACTGTGACCCATCCCGGTGCAGCAGCCCCTGCTGCCCTGTTTTGCTGAATGCAGGCTCCACGTGGAGGACATCACTTCTTCCAGAGAGCTCCCAAAACCAGGTGAGCACAGCCAGGCTCACTCAATTGTGTAGGAGTCCTGTGGGGCTGGATAGCATGCAGCCCTTGGGGACATCCTTGGGCCACACTGGCACTGTGCGCTGAGCACCCACAAGGATGGAGGGGCATGGGGTGCACAATGGTTAATGGAGCTCGGTTGCTTTTAGATGGAAAAACAGGCTTTTTCTTCTGGGAGCGTGGGGTCTGTGGAGCGACGTGTGTTGCTCTGGGAATGCTCAGAGCTGCCGAGACAATCTCAGGAGTAAAGATGGATTTTTAATGCTTTTATTAAAGTATCTTCAGTAACCTTCACAGCACAGAGATGGGCTTTAAAATAAAACTCCAAAGTAAAGAGGAGCATCTTTGCTGGGCAGGCTGCTAAACAGCAGTGCAAGCTGCAGCCCCATGCCCCTTCTCCTGACTGGTCTTTGATCACCTCTCACACAGCTACAGCTGCTCCCACTGTGCCAGGATGAAAGGAGGTGGCCCCACGGTGGGATGTGGCCCTCTGGGTGATTCCTGTCCAGCCCTAGCCCATACTGCACTATATCCCCATGGCTGTGGGCTTCTGTGCAACCGGAGAGCAGCTGGGTACCAATCCTGCCCAGCCATCCACACATAGAATAGGACAGAACCCCGTAGCTGTGTGCCAGTCCCATCCATCTATCCAAATCCATGCACACAAGATAGGATGGGATACAGTAAATAGGTGCCAATCCATATGAATACATATATGATTTTATTTAAAGAGAAGAGCCCTGTACCATTTCAGGCACACCACAGGCTTTATTTCCATGCTGCACTCGGAGCAGAGCAGTACCACACTCCCACAAGGCTGAGCTGTGTTTTGGGGCCAGCTGCCTCTCCTCACCAGCTGCGGGGCAGGACGTTACTCTCAGCCTGTTGAGCTCCACAAACATCTGCAGAGCTTGGGAAAGCCCCCGAGCTCTGGGCTGAGCCGTGCAGCACCTCGGGAGGCAAAGCTCCCGTGCTCCCACCCATGGTGCTTTCAATGAGAAATTGCTTGTTGACGCACGTGGTGCTTTGTGATTACCGAACTGCAGCGCAGCAGATCCCACCGGCACGCTGCAGAGCTCGGGAGTGAATACAAGAGGCAGGCTTTGCATCTTTTATGTGCGTTAAACATCAGCTGAAACGCAATTAATTCTTCCCACCTGCACATTGGGGATCGCAGGGTGCCGCAGGATTGATGGGCTCTTGACATGAGCCCACCCCAGGGTCCCGGTGTTTTGCAGGCAGACGGCTTGCTCCTGGTGAAGCTGCCAGGTGGGATGCGTGGCCGTGAGCACCCCGGGCTGGTGCTGCCTCCCATGGCACTGCCCCACTACTGGCACAGCTCAGCACACAGCAGCCATAACCCGGTCAAGATGCAGCATTCATGAATTATTACAGCTACCTCCAAACCTGGCACAGAGGTTGCCCCGATGAACTCCAGGTGAACTTCCTCACGACTGTGAAAGGAACGAGGCTGGCTGGGTGCTCAGAAAGGGCTTCTGGGGACACTGGGGGTGGTGGGAAGACCGCAATGGCTTCACTCAGGCTGGCCCAAGTCATGGAGTTGTTTGAGGTGACCTGGAGACACTCAGGGTCTCGGAGCACCCTGACTGAGCTGCAGGTGTCCCTGCCCATTGCAGGGGAGTTGGAGTGATGACCCTTAAATGTCCCTTTTGACTCAAATGATTCTATCATTCTATTAAAAGCTGCTTTAGAGAAAAAGGTCCCCAGCGAGGAGCTTCCCAGGACATGCAGTGCCCTTCTGCATGAAGGTGATAAGAGATGGGAAGGATGAGGGCTTCTCCAGAGACAGATTTCGCCTGATGGGCATTGCTGGCTTGGGCTGGTGCCACCAGTCCCCACTGAGCATTATGGGATGGGCAAGGTGTTCAACCTGACCTGAACTCCTGCCTCATTCCTCAGGGCCAGAGTTAGAAAATCCTTGGCTTCTCAGTGTGGAGCAGGGGAGCTGGGTGGGAAAAGAGGTGTTTTTGCAGAAGGGACACCAAGCAATCTTTTCCTTTCCATTTATTCACTCTCACCTGCCCATTCCTGGGTGATGCCATTCTTATTACGAGGACGGCCATGCAGTCCTTGCCGTGGCTCCATGTAGCACACAGGATGAGAAACCCCACAACGGGCTCCTGCTGATGCCAGAGCTGGCTGCTGGCTCCAGTGATGCTGCGTGGAGCTAATGGCTCCCATTGGGCAGGGCTTCAGCCAGCCAAAATGCATCTGGGACGCTGCTAGAGGTTGAGTTTGAGTGTGTTTCAAGAGAAAAGCAGCATTTAACAGGATGAAAGCAGAAAGACCAATTTTTCTTCTCCTCTCAATAAATGTAAGTTCCACTTGCTCCCAAGTTGACCTAATAATTGTAATTCTAAATTAAATGTAAATGTATTGGCTGCTGGTAAAGGTCATCCCACAGAAAATGGCTGTGTTTGCCTCTTCTTCAGATGCATGAATACTAAGCATGTATAATTCACAGAATCATTAGCAGATAAAGACATTCCCCACCTTTGCTCCTTCACTCTCAAGCAAATCCATTGCAGAAATCAGCGAGCAAAAGGAAATCTGTTCAGCCTTACCTTCTATAACTGGGTCCATCTGCCTGAAAAAGTGCAGTGCTCAGCACGGCTCAGGACCCAGCAGAAGGCTGCTCAAGCTCAGCTGTAGTGCTTAGAGGAGAGCAACCCTACGCCCTTGGCTCACAGCTCCAGCAGGAACCTTCCCACCAGAGCAAACAGAAGTTACTCTAAACCAGAAAACAGGTGCTATTGGCTCTGATTGCCCTGAGCAGCCTCACCTGGCATCCCCAGCTATATATAAGCTCCTCCTTTCCCACCATTTTCAGTCTGAACTGACTCTTAGGAGTTGGTTAGTGTGGTCTGGGCTGCCTTGTAGAGTGGTCTTATTGGTGTTATTCCTGTCCTAGGCCCTACGCCATAGGGCTGAACTCTATAGTGCTAACAGCCCCTAGCATTGTGATAGTATTAGGGCCCAACGACAGCATCCACAGGATGGAGCAGGGGATATGGTCTCTGGGCAGAAATTGATGAGCCAGGACAGCACAAAACAGCACTGGAGGCAGGTAAGCACTGGTTGCAGTGGGTGGCTGGGTTTTGGAGGTGCTCCTGCTCTTGGCTAGGGGACTGGGAGGTGGTGGGTGACTTTGGGCAAGTCCTTGTTGCTGTCTCAGGCAGAGCTGTGTCTGCCCTAAAGCTTGCAGGGTGCTTTCTTTGTATTCCACCCTGTCCTACCCCTTGCAAAACCCAAGCACTGGTATGGGCTTCAGCTGGCCAGGTTTTGCCAGGTGCTCTCAGAGGTGGGGAAGTGTGCTGCTGTTTTATGATACACTGAGACCCAGTGAGCACTTCTTGCAAGAAGTGCCAATCTTCCTGCCCCAGCAGCCCCTGCTTGCCCCCTCTGAATCCTAATGGGGCAACCTGGGTGCATCTCCTTTGGGTTGGGCTCTGTCCTTGTGCCTCTCTGCAGCTACATGGAGCAAGGCAGGAGGTGGCACCTTCCTGGGGAGGTGCTTGCTCATCCTGACACCTTTATTTGCATAGAAGCATTTGGGGCTTTTTGTTGTTGGCTGACTTATTGTGTGAGTTCTCAAAGCTGTGATACTGAATTATAAATTGAGACACTGTACCCATGAAAGATTGCTCTTTGACTATAGGCAGCATTATCGAATATGGCAGTCACAATAAATGCATGCTATAAAGCCTAGCTAAATATGCTCTGCAATCCAAGATGTGCAAATCAAGCAAGGAGAAAAATAACTGTAATATTTTTTTCCAAACAAATCCAGAACCTTGGGTGATGATTTTGTTTAGCTTTATGTGTTGGCTCCTTGGCGAAATGCTCTGGCAGCAGATAATGAAATGACCTACTTCTGCTGTCTTTGCTCATGACAACACATAAATTAAGAATTATGCCCCTTCAAATTAAACTTATTGTTTTTGTGGAAACAGGAGTGCGGAGCGGGGCTGTGTGCTGGGGGCAGGAGCTGGGGCTGCCTGTCCCCTGGGGCTGAGTGTGGAGGCTGCTGTGCCCATCATCCCTGCCTTCTGGGGACCTCTTGGGCCTCGGGGCTAAGTGGCACTGCTTAGCCATGGCTTAAGTAATGCTCTGGGTTTAAGGTAAATGCTGACTTGAAAGCTCCTGTAAACCGGTATCACTTAGAGCTGGAGCCTGGGGAGACCCTCCCTCTCGATGGGGATTGCTGTGCCTCTGCCTGTGTGCAGTGTGTAATGCACTGTGATGCTTTCTGGCCAGGTGACAGCAGAAGGAAGCTTGTTTAAATCGAATTTCAGATGGGGAGCACGGTTTGCAGCCTGTGGGGTTGGAACTTGGGGTGGGTGGGGGTCTCCAAGCTGTGATGGAGGCACTATTGAGTCAGAGTGTGGTTGTTTGTTAAAATGACACGTGTGAGGCCACTGCTGTCTTGGAGAGAGAGGCCGGGTCAGGATGAGGTTGTTTAATAATGCTGTGTAATTTCCTGAGGATGCTGAGGGCTGGGAGGAAGGAGCATGGTCCAGGAGCACTGCATGCTGGGGAGCTGGGATAGCTCCTGCCTTCCCCAAACACATTCAATAGCCTGTGCAGTTCATTATGAAACTAAACGCTGTATTTCCATAAGCAGGAGGCTAAATATAGAGCTCGGTGCTCTCCTTTTCTGCACCCTGGGGGCACTTTCCACATGTGCCAGTCTGTGCTGGGGCTGTGTGTGAGTGCGGGGACATGGACACACCTGGAGGAGGACGGGCCCATGGGCTGGGGATGGCACTGAGCTCCCCCCACATGGGTTGCAGCTGTTCTCCATGCTGATGCCACTCCCAGAAATGCTTTATTTAGGACAGATTATATTTTCCAAAGCAGAATGGGGTTCACTCTGAGCTACTTGGGACCCATTGTTTGGAGGGATGTGCTGGTAGGAAGGTGCGCCAGCCTCATGGCTTGATTTTTCTTTTCCCTTTTCATGGCAGATTGATTTTTCTGCCAGTGCACTTTCCCCAATGAAGTTCCCATCGCTGCTAAGTTCAGGCTCTGCTTTGTTCTAATTATTGCTGTCTCCACACAAAGTGAGTGAGGCAAATTCTCTGGTCTATTTTAAGGTGTAAGGGAGATGATAACCCTGCACAGCTTGGGGAGCAGTTGCTCAGAACTGCATCTTCCCTCCTCCAGGATGAAAGCAGGAGTGGCTTTTTGACTGGAACACTCCCTGGGAAGGTGATGTCCCCCTGGCTGAAGCAGGAACTGTTTTTCCCTGGGGTCTGGGATAAAGCCAGGACCTGCAGGCTGCCCAGGGAGCATGCTCCCATCACTGAGAGTAGAATATGACGTGGTGAGGAGAGGGACAGGGCTGTGCTGCTGCAGAGTGGGGCTCCAGCCTTGTGCTGCCTTGGTTATTGCTATTTCTCCAGTGCAATTTTTCTCCCCAGAGATCCTTTTACTTCTTGCCAGATTGCCAGCACATGAAGTCTCCCATAATAACATTATGCAGTAGAAATGCAAACTCAGCCACCCAAACTCCAGGTGAGATAGTTGCAGACTGAACTTGGAGCCATGTCTCAACCAACAGAAGTGTATCCCTTCCTCCATCCAATCTGAACTACAGATCTGACCCCATAAACCACCCCAGCTCTGTGCACACATGAGGAGAACCCCTCATGGGAGGGAGGGCTGGGGCAGTGAGTGGGCTGTGGCACTGTCAATTTGGTATTGCCTTGCCCACCAGTGTGCGGATGTGGGTGGGCACTGCTGCGGGGAAGACAACGTAAGGCAAGTTGACAAGTCCTATTGTGAAGCTGGGAGCCCGGAGCAGTGTGGAAGCAGTGCTTCTGTGGATGGGAGGCTCAGTGCTGGAATGTGATACTGCTAAACAGATATAGGACACTGGGGCTGAGAGATAGAGCAACAAGGGCTAAAAGTGCCCTGAAACCAGAGCAGCCCATGTATGCCTAGAAAGCAGTTTCAGGGCTTGACCATACCCTAATCCTGTCCTTTCACTTGGCACCACTGAGAAAAGCCTGGTGCCATCCTTTGGCAATAGGAATCAATTGGATCCCCTCTCAGTCCCAGTTGAGCTGGAGCATGTGGAGTTAGAGCTCATCTGAGCAGAGTGCTGTTTTCCAGTTGAAATGCTGTTGTACTCTGAGCATTCAGCTGTAGACAAAAAGGCCATTTTGGAGATATTTTTACCAAGTACCTAAGTGTTTTAAAACAATCCACCCAGGAACATGGGAAGGCTCAGGATGAAAGGAGTACTGGAGGTCCCCTATGCCACCGAAAAGCAAAGCCAACCTGACCTGCTTTGTCTCTGAATTTGTTTCATTTTTTTTACATCTTTGTGTACAAATCTGATGTTCTATACAAAGCAGCTTTCAAAATCTGATCTCCATTTGAAAATAAGTTTAGCTATGGCAAACAGCTGAAAAAATGAGTGTGGAAATGAGTATTTCACCATCAGACATTTGCTGTCCTGGATTACTTTTCAGGGACACCTGCCCAACCTGGGGATGCCCTGCATGGGCTGTGTGTGCCTCGCCCCCATCCCTTGCAGAGCTGCCTGTCGTGAGCATGAGAGGCTGAGCCCAAACCTCTCAGCACCGAGTGTGGAAGTGGCACCTCTAAAGGCAGAGTACCGGTGTGTGCATATAACGATCTGTTTTATTGCTCTCATTTTGTTTTTCTTCCTGTTACTAATCTCATTATGCTTAGGAGTGTAAATTTAGGTTGGCACAAATCTGTATTGCTAAAATATTTTACCTTAAGTTCTTCGAAGCTCTCTCCATCTGTGAGGATAATGCTAAGTATTAATTAACTGGCTAATCCTATGCAGCGCTTGCAAAACATAAAACACCGTGTGGAAGCAGGTCCAGAGCGTGATTCTGACCTCACGGCAAACTTATTTGGGGACAATGATATAGAGTTTTCTCATTGCAGCAAGCGGTGCTAGGCCTGACATGAGCAGGTTTGCTGTGCTCCATCCCCTTTTCCCCTATCTGCATCGGCTCTTTGGGGCAGTGGGGCCTGCCCTGGTGCCCTGTGCCCACCCAGCTCCATTTGTCAGTGCTGTGGAGGGTATCGGTGCAATATCTGTTAATTAGTGGAGTAATTGAGCTTCTGATTTGTAATGACAGGCAGAGGCCAGATCCATGGTGACTTGTGTGCAGTCAGCATCCTTCAAAGAGGAGCTGTGGGGTTTGTGCACCGTGTCAGTATGGGAGGGGGCAGAAATACAGTCTGCTACATTCTGCAAAGCAGTAGAGAAAGTCAGAAACCTCTTTTGCTGTGGGCTGGCTGATTGGGTGTCCCTTGGCTGTAGGACAAGGACAGCGCCTGGGCCTGGCCCTTGACCTGGGGATATTGGGCTGCTCCTGAGGTAGTACACCCTGTTGTACTGGTATGATCCAGAATTCACATAATGTCACTAGAATCAGAATCTGAAATGTTATTTCTAATGAAGTGTTGCTCTTATTCTTTGCATTTTCTCTCATCTTCACAATGTTCTGGTAATTGCAGCCTCACTCCCATCCCTCTGGCTTTAATTTGCAGCCCATCACAACTCTGGTTAGGAGAATCAATCTTTAAGGTCATTATCTTGAGCTTTTTCCCCAATATGTTCTCCTGTAGTTTGACCAGATCACTGTGTTCTTCCTTCAGATCTTTTTTTTTCTCCTCTGTGGTGGTGGAGACAAATGACCCTTGGGTGAGGAGCCATCCCCAGTGCTGAGCTTTCCTGGCTCTGCAGGGCACAGAGCAGCCCTGACAGAAATGTGCCCCCAAAGCGTTGCTGACTGCAGACCATAATTACAGCATGCTTCTGGTTGTGGCTGCGTGGGGCTCTGCATGTATTTAAGCGGTGCACTGGCAGCTCTGGGGGTTATCACCTGCTTTGGTTCTGTAGAGCATCCCCTGTGCAGCAGGAGGGGATGAGTCCCCGGCCACATCGGTGAGAAGCTTGTGTGATGTGTGGCCTCTCACTGGAGATACAGGGGAAGAAGGAAAACCAATTTAGAGACCTTAAGCATGAGGTCTCAAGTGAAGTATTTATTTTAATGCTACCCCTTCTCCCTGCTCCTTTTGGGCAAAAGAGGCTTTTACAGCCTTGTTTGGCTGCTGTCTGGATGGCAGCAAGGACAGCAATAACTGTCTTTCGAGGGGCAGGAAGGGGAAAAAAAATGAGCCAATATGTGCTACAGAAATTGCCACTGTTCTTGGTGCCTGATGCCATTTCCTGAGGCTGAAGACCAGAACCTGTGCAGCACTGGGGTGGCTGCTGGCCCTGCTGTGCCCTTGCTGCCCTGCAGATCCCACCTGGCACCACGTGTTGCTGCCTGCTCCTGTCTCAACCCAGTGCTTGCTGACCCTGTGCTAAGGGGTTCGATTATCCCCTGTGCAGAGGTTTTCCTTCCCTGAACACTGCAGCTTGCTCTCTCCTCCCTCGCACTGCTGTCCCACAGTTAGCAGCTGCTCCCATCCACGTGCAGTCTGCGCTTTCATTGTCAGCTCCAGGTGTGCTGGGGGTGTCTGCTCTTCTCCAAGTGATGCCTTCTCCTATTTCCAATTCTTGCTGCCTATTTTTATTTCCTTTTATCTCAAATCCCTTTTTTTTCCCACCCAGAGATGATCCTGCCAGAGGGCGATTCTGTTGGTAATATTGCTTTTGCATTTTAGACTTTTCAAGGACTAATGAACTTTATTAGATTATAATGAACTTATTACTCAGCGCTGCTGACCTGCTTTCTGAAGAACTTGAATTATTATTTGGAACAGGCCTGTTGAGGGACTGCTTTTTTTTTCTTTTAGCAGTGCAGTGTTGGGCACGTTATCTCTTTGGATTTAGCTTCTTTTGCTCAACTTTGGTAATCTGAAAATCCACATGAGACGCAGCAGCTTTGTGCTCTGAGGAGTATGGGCTGCAAGGACATGGAGCTCCGGCCTGCAGGAGATGTACCAAAGCTGTTGGCTCCTATCTCTGGCTTCCAGGGCTTTGCTGCGTCCTGGCACCATGGGAGGCTCTTGGGGACACTGAGAAATGTCCTCTGGCCGAGTACTGAGAGTCCTGAAGTTGGCACACAAGCCAAGGAGGTGCTGGAGGTGTCCACGGTACTGGAAATGTTTCTAATCTCTCCTGCTTTCCTCCTCTGGAAAAGGGATTGATCAGCCTGGAGAAGAGGAGATCAGGGGAGACCTTATCGCTCCCTACAACTCCCAGGTTGGGGTGAGGGGTGGTCTGTCTCTGCTCCCAGGTAACAGAGGTAGTACGAGAAGCGATGGCTCCAGGATGTGTCAGGGGAGGTTCAGGTTGGATGTTGGGAAACGTTTCTTCTCTGACAGAGTAGTGATGCACTGGCACAGGCTGCCCAGGGAGGTGGTGGGATCACTGTCCCTGGAGGTGTTCAGGAGCTGTGCAGGTGTGATACTGAGGGATGTGGTTTGTGGGCAGGGTGGGGGTGGGCTGACATTTGGGCTTGATGATATCAGTGGCATTTTCTACCTTTAATGATCCTGTGATCAGTGCCCCCTCTGGCACTGGCTCACATGGAGGTGTGTGGTTGCCCACCCTGGTCCAGCTGTGCCCATCTCAGGGCCTGCTCCTGGTAACAGGGAGCCAGCACTGGAGCTCAAGCGTGAGCCTGTGGGGCTGTAGCTTCTGGGTGTGCGTGAGCTGAGCTCTTCACCCTGCCTACCTCCCAGTTCTCAGCCTTGCTGCCTGCCTCAAGCTGTGCCTGTGCCTGAAGATGTGTTCTGCATCCTCTTGCCCACTCAGCAGTGGGGCCAAGCATTGTGCTGGTGTTTGCTCTCAGCCTGCTGGAGCCCTGTGCTCCTCAGCTTGGTGTGAGCAGCAGGGGATGGATGGATGCAATGTGAGTGTATGAGTCAAGTGCTGTCAGGGCACCTGATTGCTGCAGATCAGTGTTCATCCTCATGGTGTGCTCTGCTGGGCCAGAGGGAAGGGGGCAAGGGGAAGGGCCCTGGCTGAGCTGGCTGTCCCCGTATCCAGCTGCAGCCCTCCTGAGCAGCCAGATGGGGAGGAGTGTGACAGCAGCAGGTGGTGAGAAAAAAGCATGGACAGAGAAGAATCAGTGTTTCCCACCTATTGCTTTACATGCATCAGTGCAAGTCATGGCAGGAGAGGCAGGGAATGGTGGATTTGTGCTCCAGAAGTTCCCTTTCTAGAAGAGTTTTGCTACAAGAGGGAGAGACTGAGGGGGCTGGGTGTTCCAGGAGTCCCAGAATGAGCAAGGACTCCTCAACTTGTACAGAGCGAAGCTGGAGCTGAGTGCACCTTGCAGAGTGGGATGGGGTCTGAGCCCATGGCACGGGGATGTTGGTAGGCGAGCCGCGGGGTGGGGATGCAGGGCAGGAGGGCAGAGGCTAGCACTGCTGGATGTGCATTTGTGGATGAGTATTGCTGGCAATTATGATAATGGCCAGGATACCCAAACCTGACATCTTCCTCGAGGATGATGAATAAGCTGTCTGACTCCTGTACATTTTTTATTCAAAACCTCAATGCCAGCTAATCCAGTGCTCCTGTGCTAAATGCTAATGAGGAGCGCGCTGCCTGCCGCCCATACTGAGCAGAGAGACAACTCCTGGGATCAAGAGGGTTAAGTATTGAAATTGTCTCATACATTAAATAATTAGTAGACAAACAGATTGACTTCTCAAGCCATCACCAGCCCCATCTGTTTCCTGTGCGCTTGCTCTCCCTTTGACGGATAATTGGGCAGAGCCACACTGCGTTCCTTGCCCCTCTCATGGGCACGGGGTGGGATGGGGGGGATGAAGCTGCTCAGGGCCGTAACGAGGAGCAGCCGATCCCCCACACGGGTGGTGATGGAGTGGTAAAGACATCACACTGCTGCCGGGCCCCTTCCAGCTGGAAGAGAAACCGAGGGCAGAGGCCCAGGAGGAATAATTCCGCTGCGCTTCAGCCTGGCTCACAACAAAACAGCACGGAGCACAGGCTGCGGGCCGGCCGGGGGGAACGCTTTGAAAGGCCATTTGCTGCGCAGAGATGCTTCTGTAAATGGTCCAGATGGGGGCTTGAAAGCTTTTATTCCTTTATTTCCTTTTTGGTGCTGATGCTCGAAGGTTTCCTGTAATTGCTTCCCTGTTTTTACTGCTCTGCGGCTTTCCTGAAATATTTTTTGTCTTAATTACAATATTGATTTAGGCACAGTGCTGAGAAGACCCCCCAAAAAAGTTAATGAAAAGTAATTACCGCAGTGTGCTCTAATGGAAAGGAGCTGCGTGGGGGCCAGCCTAGTTCTTGTGGTCATTGGTATAGGTGGGCTCTAGGAAGGGGCTTACACATGGGCAGGGCTCTGCCCTCTGTAAAGCAGTGGAGAGCAGACTTTGTGCCCAAATCTCTCAGCAAACCATGTACAAGAGCCCCAACCTTGCTCAGCCTGAGAGCTGGGGTGATTTGGGATGCCCTGCTGCCCGTCCCATCAGCACAGCCCTGGTGGCACTGAGCTGTGCTCCTTGCTGAGCTCTGCTCTCCCCGGCTGCACTGCTCAGTGTGCTGTGGGGATGCCTCAGGGCGACCTTTTGTGCCACGTTCTCTTTTTTATTTTTTAGAAGGGCTCTCCCATAAGGCTGTTACCATGACAGATTGCTGCTCTGCCGCGTGAGCGTGACGTGGGCTGTGGAAGAAAGGAGGCACTGAGAGGCTCTGAATGTTATCTTGTCAAGGTAATAAAAGAGATGAACCTTAGGCATGCCACGGAGATGTTGACTTTTTTCTGAAATATGACATATTGCTGAGAAAACTCTATTAAGAATTTTTAAAGGTGAAAACCCTTCATCCAGTTGACTTCAGAGGAAGGTTCCTTGGTACGGGATATATAAAAAGAAGCTTTGCCCTCCACCGTTCCAGCATGAAAGGAAAGTCCTATGAATACTCTCCAGATTAATGAGACAGAGGACTCATAAATATGACAGAAAACCCACAATGGTTGGAGATGAAATAGATGCCTCGTTGGGATGCAAATGAAGGGATCCTACAGGGTGGTGTTCACAGCAGTGATCAGGTTGAGATCAGCGTGGAAAATACCATGCCAGTGTTTGCACTGGGGATTGCTTCTGGGGATTTGCAGCAGCAGGCAACATACTGAAATGCATCTTCCAGTACAGCCTTTGCTTTTTCCCATTGCATTCAATCCCTCATTACGGTGGGTGTGTATGTGTGTTCATCTGGTTTCACCCTGGAGTGCTCTGGAGGATGCTGAGTATATGGTTGCAGCACTGTGTACAGTGCTTGCGGGGTGACACCTCTGGATCCAAGCTGGGATAGGAGGAAACACAAAATAGTACAGTGTCTCTGTGTTGGGCATGGGGACGTCACGCCCAGACACATGTTTTTACATGTGTATGCAGGGACAGTGTGAGCTGCGGGCTTTGTGGTGTCCATCCCTGCTCAGCTCCCTGCCCTGCAGATCTGGCATCCTAGGATTACAGAATGGCATGTGTTGGAGGGGCCTCAAAGGTCACTGAGTTACACCCCCTCACCACAGGCAGGGTTTCTGACCACTAGATTAGGCACTGGCTCAGGTTGTTCAGGGCCACTTCCAGCCTGACCTTGAGCACTTCCAGAGATGGGGAATCTACAGCTCCTCTGGGCAGCCTGTGTCAGGGCCTCACCACCTTTTCAGTGAAAAATGTTCCTGTGATATTTGAGGTTTCCCCTCTTTTACTATCTGAGGGTCTGTTGCTGGCTGTGATTCAGTGCAGCTCCACAGGGCAGCAATGGGCTGGGTACTGGCAATGTGTCAATGCTTCCCATTCGTTCCCCACTAACAGGACCTCAGCCACCTGTAGGGGTGATTACTGGGGCCGGAGCCCACTGTGCCAACCACAGATTGCTGCTCCATGGAGGGCACCTGGTTCAAGGTGTGGGTGGTGTTGACTGGGAAAGCCCATGACAGTGGAGGACTTTGTGTACCCAGTACCACAGCGTCCCTGCAGTGGGCATGCTCACCAGCAGCAGGGGTGGGATGCACTGGTGCTGCCATCTGCCACCTGAGCCATCCTCGTGAGGATGAGAATCTGGTGGTGAGCAACAGGAAGCATCCCAACAAGCAGCCTGCCGTGGCTGTGCTGAGAGACGAGTCCAGGAGGTGCTGGTGCTTGATATGAAATGGTGCTGAACTCGATGGCACTGCTGAGGAGTGCAGGGGGCTGGGGGGACACCTTGTTTCCCCTCACTGCACCTAGCCTGGGATTGTGCTGGGGAAGGAACTTGGGGAAATTTGGGCCACAAGGCATTTTAAGATTGGGTGCTTTTTCACATGATGTAATCTCGTTCCTGAAATGTTAATTAGTGGAAATATGAGTGGTTGGTGGCTTAGCACTCTCCTGCTCCCACCCCCCGAGCTCTGTCCCCATGTCCCTCCTGGGCTCTGGATGACGGATGGCACTCCTCCTTGCTTCCTCTCTCTAGTCCTGCTCTTTTTTTCTAGATGCAGTTGCCAGCAGCAATGCCAACTCTTTCCCCATGAATACCAATGTATCAGCCCAGCACGGAGTGCTTCAGCTCAGCAGCGCTGTGCATGTCTCTGGGCAGTGGCAGCTGGTACCAAAGGTGGTGGCCCCAGGCTGGCAGCTGTGAGTGCCACTTTTCCATGCACAAAATACAATCAGCCTCTGGCTGCTATTGCTGGCACTGCTCATTTTTGATGATGGCAGCTATCACACCTTGGTGCAATGAGGACAGCGTCTCCCTGCCCTGAGCCCGCTGCTGGCTTGTCCCCATCCAGCCACCTCCATGCATCTCCCAGAGCTGCTTTGGGGTTAAAGCTGTATCCTCATAACTTGCAAATGCCACTGCGCAGCCTTCTGGGGCACTGAGATGCTCAGGCCCCTTTTTTACACAGTGTGTTGAAAGGAAAATAATGGATGTCTCCAGCTTAATGGTCTAAAAGTCTGTCTTGTGCAGAAAACCCAGCGTCCCCAAATCCATTTTCATTTATAACATTATGAGCAGTTCTACTGGCAGCAGTTTTTCCTTCGCGTATTTATTTATTAGAGGGAGAAATTCCCCATCCTAGCATAACACTCTTGCTTGGATTGAGTGGCTGAAATTGGGAGTTCTGAAGCCCTGCACTCAGTATGCTCCCCATACTCTGAGGATGGAGCTCCCATAGGTGAAGGCAGAAGGAGGCAGAGCTCACCAACCAAACCCAGAGCACCTTTGATGCGAGCTGTGCTGAAAACCCAAGGGGAGCCCTGTGTTGACCCACAGGCTGAGCTGGAAGCTGGCAGCACTGAAACCACCACGAGCAGGTTCCCAGCCAGCTCTGACCGCACACCGGGGGCTGGTGCGGTGCCACCAGAGGAGTGGGGCATTTGTCATCGTGTCGGTGACAAATGGCTCTGTTGAGTAGAAAAATGGGTTATTGATTTGTAAGCGGAAGTGTGGGTGAGGTGGTGCTGCTGTGCCCGCTGCTCCCAGCAGGGCTGGGGACAGGAGGGAAGAGATGTGGCCAGCCCTGCTCTTCTGCAGCCACCTCCTGGCAGTGTTCTCTGCCCTCCTTCCCCTCCAGGCCCAGCTCCAGCAAAGTGCTGTCAGTGCAGTGCAGACAGCTGCTGCTGGGACCTGACTGCTCTGCTCCAAGCAGTTGTGCTCAGGGATGGGAACCCCCATCTGTGATCATCTGGGGGGGCTGCAGCTTTCAGGGTCTTCTCCTTAGAAAACAGCCTGGCTATCTCGTTGTCCTTTTTCTTTTTTTCTCCTGTTTGGCTGCTGTTGCTTTACCCTCATCACACCTTGAACAACCTGAGTGCAATTAATCTCCGTTTGCTTCTCTGTGTTTGCATGGGATTCCTGAATCGCAGTAAATCCTGGGGGGAATAGATGCAATTATGAAAGAAACGCCTATTAAAAAGAACTATATTTGCCATAAAAAATGTCAGGACAATCGTCCTTCGGCTGTTTGCAACATTGCCAGCTGCAGTATATGATCCTGGCACTCCAGCCAGGCTGTGGGGAGCAGGGTGGGAGCGGGAAGGGGCAGCACACAGCTGGAAACCAAAGGAGGGATCAATGATTTGCTGTCAAGTGAAAGGATGGATCGAGCGACTTTCTGCAGGAATCTGCCCTTGGTCTAATAGGAGTCAGTGTTTTCCCTAACGATCTGAATGATGGAATATTCACTGCTATGTCTGCGGAGGGTTGAGATGGGAATAAGTGCTGCAGTTGCAGAGAAGGAGACTTCTCAGGGCCTGGCAGGAAGGACAGCTCACCCTGTGGGGCTGTGAGGGCTCTGCTGTTGAATCACAGGATCGTAAATGTTGGAATGACCTCTAAGATCATCGAATCCTACCACCAACCCATTCCCACCATGCCCACTAACCACATTCCTCAGTGCCATGTCTACATCTTGAATGCTGCTGGGGATGGTGATTCCACCACCTCTGTGGGCAGCAGTCCCAGTGCATGACCATTGGAATTGATGTAGAAGAGACTGGAAAAACCTCTCCAGAGGGATGGAGCTCACTTACTGAGGCAGGGCTGACCCTCGAGTTCTTCCATCCTTGTCTTCCATGAGTCTGCATTGTTCCAAAAGCAGCATTTCACCTCCTCTGACTTCTAGGGGGAAAACTTTGGAAGCAAATCCTGGTGCCTTTATCCCAAACACTTTGGTAGATGTTAGCCCACCTCTTCCAAGCCTGCATTCCCAGCCACAGCAGGTTTGGGTTTGGGCAGCCTGGGCAGCGAGGCCTGACCGCTGTGGAAAAACACTGGGTTTCTAAACACATGAAGTCTGAGCAACGTTATTCGTATGAAATGAGAATAAATAAAACAAATTCTATCCATTCCTCTGGCAAAGACAGCTGGGCATTTGGAGTGGCGGGGTTTGAAATGCAAAATGTACCTCATCGGAGAGTTGTTTCGTGCCATTCATCTTCAGAGTGCGCTCTGGCGGCTTGTTTGCGGTGCGTGGCTATAAACCATGCTTTGTGAAATGCTCCGGCTGGCTCGGAGCTAAGGAAGAGCGAAGGATGCTAATATCAGATGTTTCAATCCCCACTGCAGCCTACATTGCTCAAAGCAAGATGACTTGCAAACATCTAACACAAATGAGGAAGATGAATCGTATTCAAGGTCAGGCTCCATGCCAGGAAACTGATAGAGGCAAAAGCGGTTAATTGCTTTAGATTCCAACAGCCCCCAAACGTGCCCTGCGTGCAGACATCCCCACCTCGCACCGCGGTGCACCTCGCCACCCAAACCGACAAATAAAATAGGAAATGGAGGTGCTCGTCGTGATTTTTAATGTCAAAATTAGATTCGCTGTTGCCTTATGGTCTCTGTAATTACCAGACATCACTCATCGTTTTTCTCAGCTCAAGGGATACTCTGTTATTGACCTCACTGGGAAGATATAAATACATTAGTGAATGGAAATATCGCCGCTACCACTGTGGGAAGGTCTGCACCATGGCTCTGAGGACCCTGAAATCTTTATCTCAGTGTACCTACAACAGAGAACACTTGATACTGTTGGTGCGATAGCAAACCAAGAGCTTTTAGAGGAGAAAAACCTATTACTGCTTATTAAAGAGAGCTGCAACAGCGAACTGAGAGCTGCCAGAGGAACCAAACAGATAAAAATTGATCAGTGCAGCCTTCAATGGAGGTGCTGGGGGCACAGCAGCCTGCTGGTCCCAGGCTGGTGGGGCCACCAAGCTGCCAGGGAGCACAGCAGGCAGCAGGGCCATGGGTCAAAGGGCATTTTCCTGGATGTGATGAACACTAAAAGCAAGAGGAGGCTGGCAAGGTGCTCCGATGGAGCTGTGCATGATGGTGGGATGCCTTCATGAAGCTGTGCATTGAGCATTTTGCTGGTAGGATGGTCTCATGGGGCTGTACATGGAGCACCGCGGTGGTGGGATGCTCTTGTGAAGCTGTGCATCAGGAGTTATGGGGGCAGGATTGTCTCATGGGACTGACCACGAAGTAATGTGGTGATGGGGTGCTCTTATAGAGTGCTGCATGGGGCACTGTTGTGGTGGGATGCCCTTGTGATACCATGCATGGAACACTGTGCTGGTGGGATGCTCTCATGGTGATGTGGATGGAGCACTGTGGACACCCGCACTGTAAGAGCCCAGCCCAGAGCACAGCTATGCAGGGGGACCTTTGCAGCCCATGTTTGCTGCCCAGGCAGGGATGCCCATCTCTCAGGTCCCCACTGGTGGCAGCTTTGGGGGGTGCCTGAGTCCCTCACCCCTCAAGACACAAGGTCCTGGTGAATTGTTGTGTGCCATGGGGGGGCTGTCCCAGTCCCACATTGAGCCCCCATGAGCTCGGAACGTCTCTGAGCCTCCAGGCATGGGATCAGCTGTCCTTGTCCATGGCAGACATGCACTCTGCTTCCTTGGCAACTTCAGTGTAAATAGCTGTGCTCAGCAGGGAGGCCTTCTCCCAGGCATCCACATTCCTCTCTGAATGAGGGATCCTGACCACTGGGGCTCCTGAGGCCGCTGTCCCCACCAGCCTCACTTGTCCCTGCCCTGCTTCCCCCTCCTTGTGCATGGTCAGAGCTCATGGAGCTGGGGAAGTTTCTCTCCCGTGCCAAACTGCCCTGTGTTTATTGACTTGCACCCAGAGCTGTTGGAGAGAATTGCTGTGAAAGGGAGAAATGGACCCTCACCTTGGGAGAGCTGAGAAGCCCATGGGATGTCTGAGGGATGGAGGGGTGAGCATCCATCCCAGGCAGCTCCAGGCCTGTGCTCTGCTCCCAGCTGGGCCCCTCCAGCCCAACTGGAACGCGGTGCAGAGCGTGTCCGTGCAGGGAGCACCGCTGTGCCAGTGCCTGTGTGGCATCATGCCCGGCCCTGCTGTAAATGTCACGCCAGTGTCTGTAAGTGACCTAACATATTGGAGATCAGCGGCGAGGGGAGGGAAGATGACCTTTTGCATTTTGCCCAGAGCAGGCGATGGTAATGCAATTATAATTCCGTGTAATTCATCTCCTGATGCCGTGATGGCTCAGAGCAGCACAGAGAAACATGGGGCCCCAGGCACGGCTCCTGGGCATGTCCCAGCTGAGGCAGCATCCCTAAGCCCTGCGGTGCTCATCTGTGCCCACTGATGTGCAGGGTGCAGCTGGAGCCATGGCACAGGGACCCCGGGCACAGCACAGTGCACCCACAGCAGCTGCACAGCACCGAGCTGCAATTCATCCCTCTGCTGCAGAGCTGTCCTGTGCCTTTGGAGCTGCCCCAGCACAAAGCCTCCTCCTGGCAGAGGGTACGAGGGGCTGTGACCCCACAGTGCTGGTGCTGGAGAGCCACAGCTGTCTGGCATTTGTTTTTCATTGTTAATTGATGGTGTTCTGCTGGTTGGGGATTTTGTCCCAGAGAAACCCTCCAGAACACCAAACAGTGGAGTCTACCTTGCTAAGATCTGGGACAATGGAACAAGACCTCATTTTGCTGGGGGACTGGTCTGTGGGTGCACTGCTCCCATTGCCCACCAGCCCCAGCCCCTCCCAGCACCAAATAGGAATAATGCAATATTTAAAAAGGTGTTTTGCTGCAGAGTGGTGAAGCAGAAACCAGCAGAGATGAAATCGTTTGGTTAATAGGAGCAGTCTGGAGGAGCGTGTCATGCTGGGCACTGCTGGCATCAGGAGGCTGCGTGCTCCTGCCTTGCTCCAGGGGGAATCCCCAATCCTGGATAAATTAACCTCGGGTTTGTGTGACTGGGTGACACAAAGCTCAGCTGAAACCTCGTGGTGGCCAAAAGGGGTGAGGGTCTGCTCAGCCTCTGCAACACTTGGCTCAGAGGACACAGCAGGGACACAGCCTGGGGACCACATCACCACATTCACTGCGCGCTGTGTCTGTGAAGCACAGAAAAATGGCCCCGTGCAGAGAGAGCCAAGGAAGCTCCTTCATCAGCACCGGCTGGTGCGGGCTCAGTCAATGAAAGCGATCTCCTGAATGTCAGCCCCCAATCCATCTCCTCGCACTGCCCGTCGTGCTTTCCACAGATCCTTCACAGCACTCATTGCTGGGAAATGCATCTTCCCCTTTTGAAAATCACCCCATCCTTGGGCAGTGGAAATGGAGATGGGTGCTTTCCATGCACAGGGATGTGTCAGCCCCTGTGCCCAGGTGGCAGGTGATGGATGCAGGGACGGATGCTGATGGACCTGGCAGGCAGGTGGTGGCTGGCCTTGGGACACAGAAGGTCGTTTCCAACCTTGATGATTCCACCATTCTGTTCTCAGCGTTTGGTTCCTAGTGTTGGGATGGCTCTGACTTACAGCTCTCTCCTTGCAAATCCACGTCAAATCCCAACGCTTACATCTGGATTTTTTGGCTTCTTTTGGAGCAGAATAAAGGGGAAAGCAGAAGTTAAAACAACTCAGCACCTCCCAAGTATGGATTGAATATAGCAACTACCCTCTTATTTCATAACAGAGAAGAAAGTGTCCTGCTTATTTAGGAAGCATGGATTTTTCTGTGTGAAGAATGGGAAGGCGTTCCTCCAGTCGATGCCATTTAATTACACCACGAAGCACTAAGGAGCAGAGCTGCATCTCCTGCCTCCTGCAGCCTGCTGGCAAGGACGGGACGTGTCTGTGCCATCACCACCGGCCCCTCTTCCCTTGGCCCTGAAGGGCAGGGATATCTCCCCAGCTCAGGCTGCCCATGGCCTTGGGCACCTCCAGTGATGGGGCGCCCACAGTGCCCCTCTGCCCTCATATTCTCCATGTGAAGCAGTCCCCAGCACAAGCTGCTGGGCCAGGAAAGGCCCACCTGGCACTGCTGAACACCAAAGGGGGCTCAGACTAAGGGAGAGCATTTATATTCACAGCTCTGCCAGAGGTTGGGGATTTATCTCTGTCCTGGGAGGGAGCCTTATTAGTGGCTTTTGGGTACACGCTCCTGAATAATGAGGACAATCCTGTCTTGGGAAGATAAATCCCAGTATAATGATGCCATTGTCTTTCCTTATTGTAACTCTATGTCAGCACCTCATTTAACTGCTGTTTCACCCAAAGATTTTGACAGCCTGCTTTAGCACAGGAAGGATAACACAATGCTTCTTAATTGCCACCAAACCTAAAATTAACGCTCGGCTAACGAGCCTGCGCCTGGCCCACTGGGGGCTAGAGGCCGAGCACGGAGAGCTCCTGGCACTGGGCTGCCAGAAACACAGACATCATCCAATGCATGTGCACCGAGGAGGAGGAGCAGCAGGGAGAGGGGAGGAAGGATAGGAGGGCATGGGGCATGCAGGACACCCGCTGTCCTCGGGATGCAGCAGCTCCTCCCCATGATGAGACGCTCTCTGGGCACTGTAAGAATGAGCTCGGTTATGCCCTGGAAAAGAGAAAACTCATTTATTTATGAGGCTGTTTGATTTCCTTGCGATGCCTCATCTAGCAGCCCCTCTCCATTAGAAACCCTCTCAAGCTATGCGAGAGAAAGCCGTATCTTATTATTTAAATTAATAAAGCAGCTGCAAATTTTTACTTCATTTTTAAAATCTGGCAATAGAAAATATCCTTCCATGGACCATTTTTCCCGTAGTTTTCTTCTGGAATATTCCTAATTACGGCCATTATTAATTTTAACGACTCACCCATCATCAATTCTACAGTCATTTGTAAGTGTCCTGCCGCCGACTTTAAGGAAAAGAAATGCAAAGCAGCTCCCTCCCCCGGCTGCCTCCTTAATGAATCCTGGGATTACTTAAGGAATTGGCACTTGGCCCCAGCGATGCAGAATTGCCCGGTCCTCGGTCAGAGCCGGCCCTGTCCACCCGCTGATGGATGGCATCATTCAGAGCTTTTATAGGCACAGCGAAAGAGGCCAATCTGTCCGCACTGATAAATCTAAATCTTGTATCATATTTCATTGCCCTACCAGACGGCGGTGGGAAGCCAACGTGATGCTGCGGCGTCCCGGGGAAACGGCTCCTCTGGGACAGCCAGGCAGCACCGGCGTCCTTGGGTGAGCTGCAGCCTCGGGAGGGAGCTGGGTAAGGTCGGGGTGGGAGCAGGGAGGAGCTATGGAGCCAAGGCATCACCTCTCTGTCCTCTGCACCAGGGCCACATCCCTAATGGAAGAGCTCCATTCTGTTGGAGAAGCCACCACTGGGGTCCCGGGGGCTGGAGTTGCCAGGAGTGGAGGCTCACTGGAGTCCAGTTCCCTATAGCACCCATTGCTCTTAATGGTACCCAACCAGTAGGGCAGTGCTGCTGTCCCCAGGTGCTGTGAGAGCAGGGGCTGGAGGCCAGTGTGTGCCTTCCTGGCAACTTTGTGTACAGCCATGTTCACTCCCCTGGTTGGAGAGCACAGGCTGGGGCTACTACCAACATGTGCTGGCAATACAGCCAATCTCTGCCAGCCCCCCGTGCAGCAGCCATGCATCCATCCCCCTTACAGCACCAGCAAAATGTCCTCTGGCAGGGCTGCATCTGCAGCCACTGCTGCAAGGATTATCCAGGCTGGCCAAGGGCAGCATGGAGAGGGCTCAGAAACACGGTGTCCCCGGCATCCAACAGACTGGCTTGAAATCCGTGGCGATGCTGAAATACGGTTTATTTTCAGGAGTTTTATTCCTGGTCTTAATTTCCATTGTGATTGGGAGGAGGGGAGAATACTAAAAGCATTCAATCTCCTGAGGAGCCCACGAGGATTTAAAAGGTGTTTGCTCTTTACATATGCAAGGTTTAGCGACGATAGCTTGAAATGTGAAAAAAACCCACATTTCCTCTTTACTGCAACTCTGAGCAGTGAAATATGGGCCGTCCAGCAGCTGCCGCAGCCGTTTTATCCTCCAATTTACTGCTCTCACTTCAAGCCTGGTCCCGAGAGCCCGGCTCCCTTTGTACCACTTTTCTATTAGTGCTTTTTATTTGTGGCCAGGAGGCAGGGCCGTGCCGTGTGTCAGTGCTCTGTGCTTGCTGAGCTAAGCTGAGCCCCCGGAGTATGGCATAACTGCAGCTCTGTGTGCTGTGCTGGGACAAATGGGAGTGGGATAGGATAGAGACAACGATGGGATGGGGATGGGATGGGATGGAATGGGGATGGGGATTCTCCTGCTCATCATGTCCCAGCCTTTGCATGGCCACCCCCTCCAGTCCCTGCTGCCACTCTCCTGGCCATTCTCCCAGTCCTCCCAGTGCCTGCAGAATAACACCAGCCCAGGTCGCCTTGCACTCAGCTGAGGGCATTTAATCACTGTCTCGGTGTGATGGAAATACGAGCTGCTCCTGTGCCAGTCAGGACACGCTCTTCGTGCACGGCCAAAGATGAGCAAGGAGCCATCCGAGCATGAAATAGTTGTCAGGCTTCCAGAGGGTCACAAGATAGATGGATTATGAAGTGAAGATTCCCACGGATCTCAGATGATCAAATAGAAAAGCTGCAGGAGAAGATTGCTTCGGCTTACTGGGTCCCGGGAGCACTCCCCAGCGCACAAAGCCAGGCTGGAGCACAAAGGCTGCCTGGTTCCATGGGGCTCTCATCAGCTCTGGGTTTGCCCCAGGTTCAGCCGTCCCCATGCAAAGCTCACACATCCCAGCCATCAGCACTTGAAGAAATGGAGGTTGAGATTAGTGGGGACAGCCACAGCAGGGTGAAGAGGAGTGAATGGGGTCAGCTGCTGCAGGACTGCTGCAGAGGATCGATGTCCCCTCTGCCGTGCTATGGGATATAGAGCTGCTGGTTCCCAAGTCCTTGCCAGCCAAACCCAGCGTGACCTGGATGTGTGGGAAGTTCAGCTGGGTGCAAGCTCCTCCCTCAGTTCTCCCTTCACTTCAACAGACCTGAAGAGCCATGGATTTCTGCCTGCGTGCTCTCCCACCCCCTGATGGACCTGTTCAGATCACCTGGCCCCAAGCACAGCTCTGTGCCACCCTCACCCACTGCTGCTGATCCCCTCCCACCCCCACCTGCCACTGTTCCTGGAGCCCAGGCTCAGTCCCACATGAATTAATTGCCAGAGTCCACGTCAGTGCCTTTGTGCAGCGCCGCTGTGTAATTCCATCTCCTCGTTACCACTCCCCCACTCATTGATTCACTCCAGGTTTGTTGTAGTCAGCCCAACCTCTTCTCTCTCTGCCAGCCGCGCTTCCAGGCTGAGGATGCAGCATTCCCCATGCTCTGGGGTGAGCAGAGCACCCCCAGACCCCGGCAGCAGTGCCTGCCCCACACGTAGGCTTTGCTGTGCTCAGGGCTTGCCCCTGCCCTCATCATTTCACTGCACTGTTTTCTCCTGACTGAGCACAGGGCGAAGCCGGGCTGTCACAAGGAGCCCGCCTGCCGCACTGCTGTCTGTAGGGCTGTGCTTAGTGGGCATGGTGGAGATGGGCTGATGGTTGCACTTGGTGATCTTAGTGGTCTTTTCCAACCTTAACAGTTCTGTGATTCCATGGATCTTGTGGGGAGCCCAACATGCCAAATTCCTGCAACAACTTCATGGAAAATCACCTTAAAATCCATCTTCACATCACCGTTATCCCCATCTCCTGGTCAGGACTCAATCCAACCCCACCTACCAGCAAACAGCAGAGCAGAGCTGAGGTGGGAGCCATCCACTGGGGGCTGAAGCCTCCGGGTGGGCTGTGCAGCAGAGTTATGGGGGTGTCAGGATCAAGAAATCATCCTGCTCATTGATCTCCAGTAAAATCTAATAATTGGAAAAGCAGTGATTGCGTGCGTTACCACTCATAAAGGACGGAGGAGGAATCACTCTGAGACTGACAGCACTCTGACGCCTGAAGTTCCTCCTGGAAAGGGGCAGATGTAGGACTCCATGTCTCAGGGCTCAGAGCAGAGCACCCACATTGGGCATCCTCCTCCATGCTGCCGCCAGCAGGCAGAGCTTCATCCCGCCCAGCCTCACCCATTAGCATGCTGCTCTGCTCTCGGTTTCATAAGCTGGTCTGACTTTGTGAGATAAAAAAGTAATAACGCTGCCCTCTATTATTTATTAGCAGCCTTTATTTCTCCCAGCAAAAAAAAAATTCCTTCCTCCCCAGCTTGGCTGGAAGCTCGGCATCATGCTGTCACCCCCTCCCCCAGGATGCAGACGTGGTTTGGAGCGGATGGGGCACCCCTGCATCCCGGACATCACTGTGTTATCAACAGTGTTTTTCTTCTAAAGCCATAACACTGCATCATACCAGCCACCATGAAAAACACCATCCGTCCCAGCTGAAACCAGGACAGAATCACAAAGGGATACTGCATCCTTGGGGATGCAGTAGGGAGGGATCCATCTCACGACATGTGTTACAGCAGGCTCTGTGATCCTGTCTGCCACTGCTCATGTCCCACACATGGGATGTCCATAACCATGGTGTGCTTCATTGAGCATCCCGGGACCCCTGTCAGTGATCAGGGACAGAGGGAACGCTGTGCTCATCTTCATCACCATCCCCTGGCCACAGTGCTGGGAGCAGAACCCCTTCTTCCAGGCGGGCCGGTGCCAGGAGGCATCAGGCTGACTTTGACTCTGTGTCTGTCTGCTTAGTGTCCAGAGATGTGCCAAAACACGGACTCTAAAATCCATAATCTTTTTGCCATCGCTGCCGTTCAGGGAGTTCAGAAAGTGGCTTGTCTCAGTTTGGCACCCATCCCTGGCATGTAAGCCCCAGTATGGACCCTCTGTGTCCCATGGGGGTACAGCCCCGCTCCCGTGGGCACCACAGAGGTCCAGGACCAACCCAGATGGGCCGTGTCCAGGAGGAAGGGTCCCCAAAAGGGGAAAGCTGAGGTGCAGAGAGCTCCTGTCCAACAGGCATCAAAGTCCCCTGCTCTGTGCTCAGAACACCTTTCTCCTCCTGAAATCCCCGGGAGCAGGAATTTCCCAATTTTCTTGGGATCGGCTCCCAGGCTGTCAAGATGTTTCCCTCTTAAATAAGATCTTCAGAAGGATGCTTTTCAGATCCTTGCAGCTTTATTTATTTAGTTGGTTTAGTTTAAGATTAATCAGAAATGGGGAACGAGCCAGAGACATGCAGAAGAGACTCTAAATAATTCTGAGTGATTGAGAGCGCCATGATTAATGGGATCTGCCAATGCCATCCGGGTGGGAGCAGCCTTCCGAAAAATGGATTTATGTTAAATGGAAAAATACAATAATGCCATTCACAACAGGAGAAAATGCGGGAGAAAAACCTGCCCCGAACAGCAGTCACATATAATTCAGGTTCGTGATGAACCAAACTTAACTTCGCTAAGCTCTGTGTGTCCCGACTCTAAATTCATTCATTATTTTTGATTATCTGTAGCCCTACCCAAGTGCAATACATTATTTCGTACAGCATTCGCCACGCTCCTCGTTTAATATTTCATACAGTTCATTAAGTAGCACATCCCGCTCGGCTCACGACGCCTTATTTGTGATCCCGTCTCCGTCGACACTAAAACTGCAGGGAAACAAACAAACAAAAGGCAAATGGAGGAAGGGAGCAAAGAGGGCCAACCCCGGGCACTGCCGCAGCCATATCTGCACCTGCTGAACAGCCCAACCCAACTAGCGACAAGCTGGGACCCACAGAGACCGCTTGGTCATGCAAGGTCCATTTGTCGTTCCCTGTGCAAAGAGCAGGGGATGCGTGCGGCCACGGGAGCGATGGGGGGAAGGAGCAGGTGGAGGAGCAGGGCTCCGAAGGTTCTCATTTTTCCCTCCCAGCGCCGCAGCCATCGGCGGGCAGGATTTTCTGCCTTCTCTCCCTTTCCTCCTCCCACCCCATTTGCCGTCGCAGAAGAATTACCAGAACAGAAGGTGAAGATAGATCTTCCTCCTTTATTTTTATTTCTTGGGTTGTTTTTTTTTTTTTTTTTTTGGCACCGTCCCCTGGCCGCTCCGCCAAGCCGCTCCCGCCCGCCGCCGGCACCCACGCTGCAGGGCCGCGCACCACCCATGGGTGCCATCAACTCCGTCCCAGCTCAAGGAGGGGGTGGCACAAACCCCGTGGGGAGCGGATCATCACCGCCTGCAGCCGCTGCCCGAGCCCCGTTCAGCATCCCCACCGTCCCTCCCACCCCACGGAAGCACCCCCACCTCCGCTCATCCCTTTCCCTGCATCGTGTGGGTGCAGGGGGGGATTCGTACAGTGGCATCGTGAGTTTTTTAACATTTTTTTTTTGTTTTGTTTTGCTCTCTGCTCTTCTCTGAGTAATCCCTAACATTCAAAAGCTTTTATTATTTTTTTTTCTATCTCTGCTGAGAAATGAGCCGATGTTTGTTCCGAAAACTATCTATTATAACCCCAAGATCTTGTTCCTGAGAGTTAATAGTCAGCTCAGAGCCCATCATTTTCCCTCTGAACTTGGGAATGTTTTTTCCCATGTGCACCGCTATTTATCCACACTGAATTTCTCCTGTCATTTTCTTGGCCGCTCACTCAGCGTAAGGTCCTCCTGCAATCCCTCACAGTCAGCCCCTGTCCTTAATATCCTAAATAATTTGGAACCATCAACAAAGCTGTCATTTCTCCTGCTCCACCGAGACTGCACATGGACACATTTTGGGGAGATGGGGCCGGCGGGGGTCTGCAACCCATGGAAGAAGGGCAAGGGGGTCTGCTCTGCCGTGCTTCCTGCGGGCAGGGCAGGGATGGGGTTGGGGCAGTCCCACTGATGGGGGACCTTTAGCACTGGGGATGGAGGGGACGTTTGTGATGGGCTGGAGCTGAGCAGAGCTGTGAGAGGCGGCAGGTGTGCTCAGGTCATGTTTTATCATAGAGTTACTTCGCTTGGAAGGGATCTTAAAGATCATGGGCAGGGTTGCAATCACGTCCTTGGACATAGCAGACGGGGTATGAGAAGGGGCCTTCAGAGCTGAGCTGGGGTGCTCTGCTGAGGATGCCCACCAGTAAGGCAGGATCAGGGCACAGCATCACCCATGGGCCTGCTGGCCCTCCTCTACCCCCAGGATCGGCACACGTCACAGATAGGCTCACTGTGCCCCTGTGGTTTATTGGGAAATGGGATGGAGGGTCCGTGCTGCCCATCAGCCTGAGCGTGTCCCCCAGAGGAGCCGCCGTGGTTTTCCCACTCAAGCAGATGCTGCACAAAATCAATGCTCCCTGGGGAATGGTTCCAGAAGGTGGATGGGATAAAGTGATTCACAGCACTGAAAAAAAAAATAAATAAATAAAATAAAAAGAGAGACATCAGAGCTTCTGGAAGCTGTTCAGTTGGCATCGCGAGGTCTGCGAATAACAGACGCCCAAAGGAACTAATGTTTTAAGCCAAAGCAATTTGGGTAACAGGACAGGCTTGGGGGAAAAAAGCCCACGGTGCCAGATTTTGGATTATGCTGCACATCAGTGCTAAAAAAGAAGCCACACATGTTGTGAATGTATAGCCCGGGAACACATTTTATGAGCATATTCCTAATGTGGCATGTGCGTCGCTTTCTCTTATTATTGATAATAACTAACTATAGCTTCTGCTTTAGCTCTCCCTCCTGTTCTCCCCCATTCGAATGCAGGATGTAGCAACGCAGTGATGATACCCAAATGTGTGATCCAGATTCTGTCAAACAGCATTGAAACGTCCCGGTGAGCACAACGGCTGTTCAGAGGGAGCCTTGCGTTCACTCAGGTCTGACATCAGGAAGCATACACCTCCTGGACTGGCATCTGTGTGGGAGGGCTGGAGGAGTCTTCTGTAGAGGCAGCCTAGGCATCAGCTTCTCCTGATCAATAAAGCTGCGTGTCAGGAGTGGCAGTGCTCAATCCTTCTAGTCGGGTTTCTCTTAAGTGCACCAGGTGCTCTTGCAGAGTGGAGAGCGCAGATTTTCCTTCTGCAAACCCAAATCAAGCTTCTCTGTTCACTTTTATCCCCACAATAAGCCCAGAGGAATTGCTGGGAACCTGGTGGTGAATTTGAAGTTTTGGGAGAAGATTATGAGGCCCTGCAGGAGCCACGAGGTGTGAGGTGAGGGCTGAGCTATTGCTGCACAGGGATGACCCCAAGGGCACCTCTGGGCACTGGGTGAGCTCACGGCTGCTCAGCTGGCTTCATTCATCCATACAGCTCATGTCACAGCCCCCAGGGACCTGGGGTGTGCTGCCTGATAGGCAGGTGGTGCATCACAGCTGGGAACGCCCTGGTTGGTCCCATTGCTACAGAGAGCTGTGCCTCTGGACCCCAAGAACCACCCTTCCCCTGGTTGATGCTGCTGCAAGCTGATCCTGAGGGCTACTCATGTTCCTGCTGTTGGTTGTGTGCCCAAGGTTTCGACGCAGGCTGCTCTTGAAGCTCTTGTGCAGTGTTACTTCTGGCAGCTTTTAACACCAACATGTCTGTTCCCACCACACTTGATCTGCTATGGACCTCACAGCTGCTATTAGAACTTGAAGAACAACATAAACCGCGCCCTTCTGCTTTTACCCCTTCCCTCTTGGAGACTACAGATGGGTTGGGTGAATTGCAGACTCAGCTGAAGGTGTTTGGTAGCCCTGGTCCCTGGGAGCTGAGGCACAAGCATTGTGGCTATGTGGTGGGGCTGCTCCATGGGGCAGCTGAGTGAGGTTCTGTGGGCAGTAGGGTGTGCTTCTGTGGGGTTCCCATGGGGCAGGACAGGTGCCCGAGGCTGGAGATGGAGCAGAGCAATGGAGACAGAACAGACCCAAGGCAGCCGTGCTCAGCACTGGCCCAAACCCCTACAGAACTGAGGTTTCTGCCCCAAATTCTCACTTCCTCCATTTATCAGCATCCCACGGAAGAATCCTCCCGTACCATGAATCAGATGCAACTTGGGCCACGTGTCTCCGCTGATCGTGGCTCAGTAGGGTTGGCCACCACCCCTAATCAGCATCCCACAGAAGCATCCATCCTGTACCATGAATCAGATGCCAGTTGGGCCACGTGTCTCCGCCGGCCATGGCCCAGCAGGGCTGGCTCTCACCCAGGCATCGCAGCCAGCTCATCCCCTTGGTGCGGTGCGGGGTCGGGGGACGGAAGCACAGCTCACCCCCATGTCACGCCGAGCATCACCGTGCACCGGGCTTGGCGTGACAGCTCGGCTGCCTGCGGTCGTCTATGGCAACTGAGCCACCTTGGAAGGCTGAGCTGCCTGTGTGGGTTTGAAATTATGTGGTTGTTTTTGTTCCCTCGTGGAAAAAAAAAAAAGACAATCTGATTTGTATGTAACTCTGAATAAATTCCTTGTTAACCTTTAGAGCCATCTGGAGGGAAAGTGACTCCTCGCACTGTGGCACAGAAGGGAGAGGGGCTTCTAATGATGGTTTAGGAGGGTTTTGATGGGGCTGGAGGCAGAGCAAGAGGTTTGTGGGGGCCGGGGTGGCATCTTGGAGCCTGAACAGAGCCCATTGTGGAGATGTTGGAGGTTGGGGTGTGCTGGTGGTGCCAGGAAGTGGTTGGTGGTGACCCACTGCTGGATCAGGAACAGCTCCCATCTGGTTGTCTCGCATGGAAATAGAGATGGAAAACCCTTTTCTGAGGAGTCCCCAGCCCAGGAGCATGTCGGAGCTCTCCTTTTGCCATTGGGGTCATGCTGCCCCAGGTCGGCGTGCCCTCAGCCCAACTGAACTGGGGCTTATGTTTGAAGGGCTGATGGTCCAGATCTGCTCCAGATGCTCAGAGTCCATCAAGTCATGTAGGCAAAGCTGGATCAGACCTAAAGGTCCATCCAGTGTGTATGGGGGAAGGGACACAGTGCTCCTCCCCAGCACATTGGGGTGGGGAGGGCTGAAAGCAGAGGACTGGGGCAATACTGCCCATGCCATGGCTATGGGGGCTGTGTGGGATGGGGATTCCCAGCAACCCAGACAATGGGATGGATTACATTTCCCCCATGTGAGAAAGCAGAGCGAGTGACGGCCAATAAACACAATGCAACTTTATTTTCTTTCTTTCTCCATTGCTTTCAAAGTTTGTAAATATTTTGAAAACTTTCCAAGCGGAGGGGAAAAAACAGCAAGTCGTGCATCAGTGACTCAATGCAGTGTCACTTTGTTCATTAGGAAAGAAGGAAATCACATCATTACTGGAATTAATAAAGAAAAATCTCGTGGTTGACTAGGAGAGGGGAAGCGGGTTTACTTTGAACCGATCCGATGCAACAATGGCGTGGCTGCTTTCCAGCCCTGCTGAGGTCTGTCTGAAGGTCTTAATTATAAGCAGCTCGAAAAAGCCAACGAGAAAAGGAATTTGCAACACAAAAGAAATGAATTAGGCCTCAGATGCCTCTGTACATATGTAATAGTTGGGATGCTGAGGAAGAGGAATCTCTCACTGTGGCTGCCCAGATTTGCTCCTGGGGGCTCTGGGGTGGGCACTGTGCTGGGGGGATGCACAGAGCACGGCTCCCAGGGCTGGGGAGGGGCAGCAACCCATCCTTGCAGTCTCCTTAGCTCCAATAACTGTGCAGATCATTGGCCTTCACCCAGCAGCAAACTCTGAAGCTGCTCCTTATGCATTGATCTGCCGCAGCCTCGCGGTAACTGCTTACACCGGGGCTTTTTCAGGTTCAGGTCGGATATTATCTCTCCCCGCTCCTGTTTGTGTTTGCGCAGCGCGTCCTCGTTAATTAGGATGTCTTGTTGGACGGAGCGCGGTCTTCGGGGAGTTCCTCTAGTGATTTGTTTACAGATGTCAGGTTAGCAATAAATTGGGAGAAATAATTGACCTTTCCTGTAAGACTTTGCTAATCCTGTTTCTTCTTAACCGTTTCCAATGCTTAGTGTACTGCGGTGTTCTTCTTAATCAATTGTTCCGACTGCGAGAACATTAAAGGAGATGCGGTCAGGGGCACGTAGCAGTGATGCCATTCTCGTGATTCATTCACCGCTTCTCATTAATTCATCTCGTTTCGCATTTCAAGCAATGACTTAAGAAGTCTTCAAGACTTTACGTAGCTCTTTAAAACCATCTCCTGTTGTTTCTGGCCGTGTTTTGAAGGGCTCTGTGGGCGAGGAGCGAGGAGCGTGCCCCGCCAGGTCCCAGCCCCCAGCAGTGCCCGCTGCCAACCCCAGCCGGCATGCAAAGAGAGCAGTCAGCACAACGTTTCTATTAAAACCCGTTGCTTTTAAACAACTTAATTTCCCCAATGAATCGAGCCACTGTAAAGAGAAATCCCACGTGGCGGGCTCGGGATAATTGTGATGCTCTCATTAGAACTGCTCAGACTGCAATTTTTTTTTCCCCCCCCAAACTTTTGGAAGTTGTCTCAGACAACGTGGAAGAGATCCAGCTTTTGTTTCGAAGGAAACTGTTCGTTTTGGTTGTTTATTTTCGTATCGCGTTTCCAAAATCCTAAGATTCCCTGGAAAACAAAAGCAGAGGGAATAGAACATGAGAATCTTGGGGGTTTTCCATGTCATTTCTTTAAAGAGTGCGGTGATGCTTCCTCCTGGTCTGCCACAATTAGCACAGACAACATTAAGCAAGGGAGTACTGCTGCCCACAGAGCTGTGGGTGCTCATGGCCACGCTGGGTGGGACCCTGGGCTGCCCGAGCTCACAGCAGCAAGTTGGAACAGGATGATCTTTAAGGTCCCTTCCAACCCAACCATTCCATCATTCTGATCCTGTAATTAATAAGGCAGACATCAAGTTGAGGCTGTTGGACGCAGCCCATTCCATCCCACACTGCCTCCTCCTGCCACTGAGGCACTGCACCCAGCAGCTCAGTGGTACATCCCTCTCTGCCTTTGCACAGCTCCTGTGCTCCCCAGGGCCACGTTAATACCGTACCAGACCCAGCAGTCTGCAGATCACCCCATCATTAACTGGCGCCTCAGTCATGTTTCACAAGCAGCACATGAGTGGTGTGCTGCCTCTGGGCTATGGCGGCCTCGGGGATGCTCTGGGAACAGTTCTGGCCAGTTCAGATCTGCTGTCACCACACACATTAGTGGTAGCAATCTCCCCTTTGTCAAATACTAGCTTGAGGAGGGATGGAAAGAGGGACCCATCATTGCATGCATACTCAGAGAGACAGATCTCATCACCATCACATAGATCCATGCTCCTCAGGACAAAAAAAAACAAGCTAAACATTTGTAAAAACAGGCCATTTCTAGCTGTCAGGCTCCTGGAACATGCCAGGAGGTGGATGCTGAGTGCCCCAGCCTTCCTTCACTTGCTCATTTGGCTTCGTAATTCTTCCCCATCTCTATGCAGATTCTCATTCTTGCATGGAGGAGCACAGCACTGATGATAGGAGCTCCCCTCGCCTTCACTTTCGCGTCCATTTGGGCTTATTTTTGTGCTATTTGGTTCATATTTGCTGATAGGTTATACTCTTCCCTCTCCCGCTGGTCTGAGCAGTTAGCTGTGCTTGGATGGTTCAGGTTAGTCCGAACTTCTATCTGCAGGGTATGATTTCTTTTATGGAAGGGGAAATCACACAATTGTACACACCTAAGTAAAACTGAAGCTAAAAGAAACTGATAATGATGCTACTAAAATAAACCCAAAGCAACAGGATAGACAATGGGCAAGGATTGGACAAGCTGTACAGGACATCAGATCTTACCCCAAATATATCCAATGCCTGACAAGATCTGAGAACACCCAAAGCTGGCACAGCTAATTACTGCTGTAATGATGAAGGCCCTTGGCCACACGGCTGCTCAGAGGGATGTTTGCCATCACCATGCAGGGACGTGGTAAATAGCAGCGTGGTAGAGGAGCATGGCTCAGCCCCAGACAAGGCAAAGAGAGAAACCACGAGCTTGAAATGAGAATATTTAATGGCAAAACCCCTCATCTGCTCTCACTGCACAGAGCTGCATGCATTTCCCCCACGTATACAACAAATAAAGTTTGTGGGACTCTTGAGGAGGAGGATTACAGCTGAAGAAGCCTATCCAGCTGTGGAGGTGCAAGGGTCACTCCATCCATTTCCAGCACATCATTACACAGCGGAGGATGGCGGCTTCTGCATAGATTTAACAATCTGATAAATGGAGGATCCAGCCAAGGTACATGAGTTTAGAGCTTATTTTATGAGACTGACCACATGGTGAATCTAAGAGTGCTGAGCTAGCAGCCTTCCCCACACAACTGCAACTAATGACCACCTCAAGAACTGACACAATCGCAGCACGGGGCGATGCGTGTGTGGCTGTAAAGACAGAAACCTGCAGATCTAACAACTGCAGCAAACCCGTGACGGGAGGCAGCTCTTCACCAGGAACCATTAGCAGATGTGAGAGAAACGCCTGAGAGTCAAATGAGGAGGGAGAAATCTTAGTCTTGTGGCCACGAGTGGCCCAAGAAGGGACCCAGCTACTGACAAAACCAGAATAAGGAAAACACACTGGGAAGTGGTACTGCTGGAATGCACCGTGCAGGGAAAGGACGTTGGATGTGAGCAGGTCTTCTTCTGGTCCACCCTGGTGCCAGGCAAAGGAGGTACTGGAGGAGGCTGACATGCTGTCACAGGCCATGCTGAAACAAGAAGTCAGGTCTGTGGCCCTCCAGCCCCTTCTGCAACCCCAGTGCATGGTGCTAGCTCTGCCCACCATTCAGTCAGCCCTTCTGTCCTGCTGCAGGCAGGAGCAGTAATTGGATGGCTGGCGAGCAATCATCATGCTTTTCACATTTTAATAAGCACTTGCAAGACAAATGTTCAGTTCATCTTCTCAAGCTTTCTGCGAGGACATATAAAGCTCTGCAAGAGCTACCGAGTGGGCATCCTGCGCCTGTGGGCCAGAGAAACCACACCAAAATGGTGCAGGGATGGGTACAGCGCAGCACTCAGAGGGAAATTCTGGGTGAGCTCATCAGCTCTTGGCCATCTTGTCATTAAATAGATGATTTGGGCAATTGTCTTAAAGAGCAAGATAATACCGGGTCTGGTTTTGAGAACGCTCAGCCGTAATTGTGTTAACGGGATGAGTGCTGACGACTTCCCAGAAGATGCGATAATCCCTGCATTACATTGCTTTGCTGTTTTGCCATTCTTGGTCAGAGAGTGTGCAGCTGCAGCATGTGTTTGTTTCCCATGGGCTGCTGCAGGATGCTTTGCTCTAGCTGTTGGAGCACCACCACCATTTCAGGAGGTCCCTGAGTGTGCCCACTCCTCCAGCTCCTCGTCCTCCCATGCTCTGCCACCTCTGCAGGGCTTCCCCAGGAAGGATCCCCCAGGGGGATGACTGCGACATCAGCTCCATGGTGTGAGTTGAACTCTGTCATGAAAACAAGAAAACAACCTTTGAGAGGTGTCCTGCCTTTTGGGTGGCCAGATGATGTGCATGCTGCTCCTAGTGCTTTCTTCCCCTTGTTTCCAGCTTCCTCTGAGTCTTCATGGCCATGAATTTTCTCTGAGCCAGGGTGAGAGCTTGTTTGACATGTGGTAGCTGTCCCAAATCATTACATTCTGCACTTGCTCTAATCATGACTTCTCAGACAGAGGAGATGCTATGCTGGCATAGCAGTGCTCAGATCATAGCTAGGTTTAGGGAAATGCTTGTCATATTGAGCTATCGTTCAGACCGGTACCAGTCAGCCTGGCCTCGTGGCTCAGAGGTGTGAGGGATGAGTAGGAAAGCAGCTGTGACTAATGAAAGCTCCTCTCCAATGTATGTAGTCATGGGAGTTAATGAAAAGAGGAAAGAGAGCTGGCTCTTGAACTCTCCATACAGAGAAGTGAAGTGTAACACCAAGCAGAAAAAGGAGCTATCATGTCCAGATTCCTTTCCAGCAATTATTTAGTATTTTCAAGTATCTCAAAGCTCTCAGAACAGGTTACAAGACTCTCCTCTGAGTATTTCTTGGAAATCCCCAGCATCGGCGCAAGAAACCCCACTCCAGCCCCAATCCTGCCCCTCCTGGCAGGGACAGCGAGGGCAGGGAAGGGTCAGGCCCTGCCATGCCGACTGTTTGTCCACTTGAAGTGTTTGTCACTCTGCAATTGACCGCTCATCGGAGCAAGCAAGCATAGGAGCAGCTGAGCTGCTGCCTCAAGCTGCCCCTTTGGGTTGCATTAAGTCCCTGTGGCTTGGCCCTCCTGCAGTGGGAGCAGCTCCTCTGTGAAAGCAAGCAGGGAAAACACACATCACGTAAGCACTGAAAAAGCCCTGCTCCATTCGGAAAGTTATGGCTGGATTCATTACTTCTGGCTCTTTGTGAGAGATGGATGTTGAGAATAGGAGGAGTGACTGAGGCCGTGTGGGGAAGGACAAGGAGGAAGCGGACAAGAGCTGCAGGGCTTCTGTTGGGCTGGGGTTGGGTGCTGCAGAGAGGATCAGGGGGAGAAGAGGTGGCTGCACCCATGGGAAGTCACAGTTCTACTCCTGTGATCTTTCTCTGCCCGTTTTACTTCCTCTCTCGTGTGCCTGAGTCCTGTGGTAAGGATGGAGTGGCACTGGGTTGCTAACTTGCCTGGAGCTGGGAGAGCTACAGCCGTGCGGCCTCCCCTGACTGTGCATGGATGCTCAATTCACCCCTGTTGTTCTATCCCCTTTGCTGGCATGGTTTTAACCTGCTCCTGAACCGAGTTTCTGAAAAAGCCTGTGTTTGCTTGCTAATTATTGCTGCTTTGTTAGTACCTGTGGCACCAGACAGGGAGGCAAGCAGCAGTAACCGGGAAGAAAAGGGCTCCAGCAGAGCTCTGGTTTCATTGCACCTTCCTTACCTCCCTCTTTTAGTACAAGTGAAAGAACCAGGCTGAATGTTGCTTTTCATGCTCCTTTCTTTTTATGCCTTTTATAAACAAGCCAGCTTTGAAACAAAGGCAGCAAACTTCCAGCTGGATTCCCAGGGACAGCTCAGTGTCCAAGAGAGCTGCCAGACACGTGTACGGTCCTGTATCTTGCACAGCTGAGTCTATATCCAGGTGTATTTACCATCGAGAGCACCATATTCTGGCTGCATCTTGCCCCCAAGCTTTCAAACAAACTGGAGGATCCCGTTTAAATTAGCAGTGGCACTGACAACCTGGTTTTGTTGTGGATTTTGTGTTTTAGGCATCTCAGCAAGGTTTGGGGTGTATCTGTAGGCATCACTGGGGATGCAGCCTCGTGGAACCCCAGTCCTGGGCTCATCCTGCTGGTGGCTCTGGGTCACCATCAGCCCATGGTGGTGCCACCATCACTCGGAGTGTCACCCAGTGGAGTCATCAACCCTGGGGTCAGAGTAACAAGGTGTTGGTGACCCTGGAGACGCTTCCAGCATGGGCTGCTTCATTCTCATCATCTCTGGTGGGTTTTAGGACCCTGCTTTTCAGTATAGAGATAACAAGCAGATTATTGACCAGTAGCTGTCTCTGGGGAGGCCTAAATCCTGCCCAGACCTCCTCCAAAGCACCAGACACCTCAGTGTTTGCATTGCCTCCATGCTCACCTGCACTGCCTGTGCCTCTCAAGACGGAGTCCAACACACACCCAGAAGGATGTCAGCTTTACTTTCCAGCAGCAGCAGCACAGATCAGTACAGATAGCACCAGGAGCTCAACCATGGATCTGTGGGTCCCCGATGTCTCTGTGCATCTCCACCATGAGAGGCGGACGCTCTGGTGCCCAGCTTCCTGGCCATGAGGAGCTGTTCATGGGTGCAGTGAAGCAGATCATGATAATTATGATGGGTTTGGGTCTGGAGAGCAGAGCAGCCCCTGCCTGCCAGTACGGCAAGCAGGTCGGTCACTTGGGGTCTATAAGGAAGGAGAAAAGTCTCCTTTCCAATGCCTTTTATTGGATTTTTGGGAGTTAAGGCTCACTCAGAAACAGGTGAGTGATGACATCAGAGACATCTTTAAAAGGTAGAAACAGATGTTACCCACTGCTACACCTCAGAGAAAAAGTGATGGATCCCAAAGCCCCCTAATGCTCACTCTGGCCACTTCACAGCCTCCAAGATGGCAATGCCCTTAGTTGCACAGCAGGACGAGCATAATCTCTGCTTCCCAGTTTCCCTGGATAAGGCATCCAAGGGCACAGGAGATGTCCCAGGTGGGTGTTTCCATCACCAATTCCACAGCAGGAAGCAGTGGGTGGAGACACTGTCTTTCCTGGTCCCGCTCTAACCAGTGCCACGCACAGGGATGATCTGCAGCCACAAGATCTGGTTCTCCGACTTGAAAGCACCTTGTGCTTCGCACCTGCAAATCACAACAATGTCAAGGATGTGTTTATTGGTACCTGCACAGGCTCCTTTGGAGGCTCCCAGCATCCCAACCAGCTGGCTGCAGGTAAATGCGCTCTGTGGTTCCATGCGCTGTGTGCAGGAGCACTGTAAATATTTAAACCCATCAGAGCGAGATTTCCTAAGAACTCTGAAGAGATTGATTCCCCAAACCCCTGTGACTGCAAACGGAGGCTTCGTGCCAGCTTCCTCCCAGCCAGAGTTTTCCAGGGAGCCTGAATGCAGCTCTGCGACGTGCCAGCAGATTTGGGACTTGCCATTCCTGCTAGAAATCCCTTTCCCCAGCAGTGCAGGAGCTGCCAGCAGCGTGCTGCTCTGTTCAGACCTGCTGTGCTCCATCTTCCTGCAGGTCTGTATCTCTGGTGCTGTTCTTCCTGCGTTCTGTCCTTGGCAGCCTCCAGCTCTGAGCTCAGCCACACCTGGCTGCACAGAGCCCAGCATGGAGACCTGTGGCCACGCTCCTGTTTGAGTGCTGCAGCACCCTGCAGTGTGCATCACACCCCTGTGGCTCTCCACATACCCATGGTGCTCCCCAGGGATGGGTGTTAATGGGAGCAAAGACGGACTCTGACTCCAGGAGCTCCTCAGGCTTCCTGAGGGCATGCAGCATGAAGGCATCCACCTCCTGTCCCTGGTCCCTATCAGGACGTGAGCAGTCAGGTGGCACTGGCTGGGCACAGCATGAGAGCTGCTGGTTGGCTGCCATGGAAGGGGTCCCATGGGAGGGAGGGATACCAGTGACACCCCAAGTGCTTCCCAACTGGAAGGAGCAGGGAAGGGATCTGCGAAATGCAGGACATGTTGTCCTGGAGTGATGCTGCAGGCAGCAGATGCTCCTGTTATGCTCGGAGATGTTTTCCCAGCTCAGCCCAGAAATGCTAAAATAGGCTCTGCCCGTGCTTGCCCGAGGCCAAGTGAGCAAAGAATTGCACAGCACGAGAAGAAAAATATCTAGTGGAAGGGTCAGAGAGCACCGTCCGTGAGCAATGCTGGGGAGAACCACAGCAGCACCAGTGCCTGGGGGGGGCAGGGGGAGGGATGAAAGGAACAACCACAGCACTGTCAGTGCAGATTGGGGCCAGAATGATGCTCATGAAATCCCTGAAGAGTTGATGCCAAAAAAAATAAAACCCAACAGAACGGCAGAAATCCAAATTGTAATAAACAAAATAAACAAGGGGGGGGGGGGGCAGAGAAAAGGGATAAGGAGGTGGTGGTGAGGGCAGCAAGGTGTGAAGGAGATAGGCAGAGGTGAGTGGTGCAGCAAGTGGGATGGAGCAGCATGACCCAGAGCAGAGATGGGCTGAGCGTAGTTGCAAATGAAGCAGTGATGTAAGGGCGTGAAAGAGCTTGTCTGGAGTGCAGGTTGCAAGCTCCAGCATGGTGCAAGCACACAGGGCTGCTGGAGGTGCAGCCAGGGGAGATGAGCGAGTGGACAGCCCTAATGACACTGTATCCCGTGTAATCCCCCTCCTGACCTAATAATTACAGAGCAAACCCCACATGATACATTTTCCCTAATAAAAACAGTAATGGAAAGGGACCCACAAGTCCCTGTGAGCCCCCTGTGGCTGCGCCCAGCTGCAGTGCCATGCAGGCAGCCCTGACAGCACGTGCTGCTCAACTGCTCTCTGCGATGAATGGAGCTGCAGCAACAATAGCCACCCTGGTACAGTTAGTGAATAAATAACCTTAAAATATCAGGATTGTGCACGGGAAATCTCTGTCATGTCTCCACAGCACTTTTCCATCAGTGCAGGGTGGGATGCCTGGGCAGGGATGCAGGAGCAAACTGCTGCCTGTGTGGGTCACGGTGTGCACTAAAAGGGGTGCTGGGGGGGGACGGGGCTTTGTCTGACCATGGGACATGGGATGAAGACACAACTCTCTGCGTGATGGACACTTTAGGAGTCACCTGGCTGGGCTTTGAGCCAATGTGTTGAAAGCCAAAGGGAAGGCTCACCCCTGTCTGTGGGGTGGGGCACCCCAAACCCCCCTGCCCCCATCCTGGCAGCTGCCATACATTCAGGCAGAGCTCCAGGGCCCAGAGTGCAACAGCTGGAAATGACAAAGCTTTTATATATGGGGACATCCTGCAAATAAAAAGGGGATGAATCCTGCTTTTAAAGGGGATCTGACACCTTCAGGTGCTGCCTCGCCTCTGTGTGCGGAGGTGAAGCACTGCACTGGAAGGGGTGGGAATGGGGCCACGGGTGGGTGCCGTGGGGCCAGAGCTTGGGGCTGCCCCCACTGGGGCTGTGAGGGGAGGGCTGCAGGCAGCCCGGGGCTGAAGGATTAGCAGCAATCTTGTTTGCAGCCAGCCTCCAGATGATACAACATAATAAGACATATAACAGCCTCTTGGAAGAAAGAAAGTTATAGTTCCCACAGCAACCGTAACTCAGCCGTGTTACACACATATATATATTAAGGCATAAATTTAACAGCATATATTTTAATACAAAATGCTGGCAATACACATGGGGGCAAATAGCAGAGGTTGATCCATAATGTTTGGCTCTCCCCATTTTCTCCTGCTCCAATCCCCCCCAGCTGCAGCCTCAGTGCAGGAGGGGGCAAAGCAGCCCCAGTGTGGGGACAAGCCTGGGGCCACCCAAACCCATGGAAATGCTAAAAAATGGAGCATCCCACAGGGCACTGACAAATGGGCTTGGACGTGGCGAGGATTTCTCCCGCTACTCATAAGGCTGAATGCAGAATGAGATCCTTTCAACAGATTATTTTTTTTTTCCTTCCAATTCTGGGGGAATTGTGCAACAGGGACATCATTCTCTATTACTTTTTATGAAATGGCTCAAAATCACAGCGTTTCAGCTCGTTTTTCCAGACACATCCCAGACCCCAGGAGCAAAGCACGTGTGGTGCTTTCCCCATGAACTGCTGATGGCTGGCAGTGATGACTGCAGGCACAGGGACAGCACACACTGTACTGATGGCATGTCCCTCCTGGTGCCTCCCTGCAAGCAGCACAGTGCCACCAACGGGGCACGTCCTGCTCCCCTTCAGCCCCAAACACACCCCAGAGCCAAGCGTTTGCTCCCCGCTTTGTGTGCCCAGTGAACCCCTGCTGCTCTGATAAACAACATCATCTCTACAGAAAACTCCCACTTTGCTGGGGGTGGCCATGCCACAGTGATGCCCCATGGCTACCTGCAGGTACCCAGATGCAGAGATGGCATCCACAGGTGACAAGTGCATGGCCCCGCAGCCCAGATCACATCAGAGCCCACATGCAGGATGCTCTCCTCCTCCTGCAGGCAGGAGCTGAGGCTTTATAGGGCTGCAAGGCTCAAGGCATCAGCACCTGCTGTGGCCCAGCTGCAGCCATTTGGGTACTGGGAGCTGGGAGCAGCCCTGCTGGGGACCTCTCCATCCCTGGGAGGTGCACTAAGCTGCTCCTGGTCCAGCTACAGGATGAATTTTCTCCATGCTGTGCTCACCTTGAGGATGTGGCCCTCACGCTCTGCACCCAAGGGTGCTTTCCATCATGGGATGGGGACCCTGAAGCTCTCTGTGCTCAGATCAGCTCTCTGTGTGTGCTGTTATTCTGGTATCTCATGTGTCGGAGTCAGCACTGCCCGATGTTAAATGTGTGTGCTTATATATATACGTATATATATATACCTGCACGCTATTTACTGAGCAATCCCAGCTAATCTCTATCCATCCAGGGGTTTAGGATGCCCTTTCAGCAGGGATTTGTAGCGTCTGCTACACTTATTTCCTGAGAATGCATTACCTGGACTTTTGGATGAATAATGTAGGTCCTTGTTCAGCAAGTTACTTACAAATGTCGAGCCTTAAACCGCTGAAGTCCATGGATCTGCTTGTGTACTTAAAGTTAGGCACAGGCTTAAGTGCTTCAGTAAATCAGGGCCTTATAGCCCAATTTGGCACTCCTAATAAGGTCTGCAGATATAAATAGCAGACTGTATTGACCCAAGGGTGCGTTTGCCTTGGTCAGTGCTACATCTTGCAAGACAAACGCTGACGGTCGCGGCAGCAAAGCCAAAATGTTCTCTGTGGATACAGGGAGCCTGCGAACAAGCACAGGGTAAGCCCAGAAAGCGTGGGGCACAGACTTCTCACGTGGTCTGACGGTGACAGAACAAGGGGAAATGGCTTTGAAGTAGAAGAGGGGAGATTCAGGTTAGATGTTAAGAGGATACATTTTATTCAGGCTGCCCAGAGAGCTGCGTGTGCCCCATCCCAGTAGGTTCCCAAGGCTGGATGAGACCCCAGGGCACCCAGCCCTTGGCACAGGGTTGGAAGTAGATTATCTTGGAGGTTTCTTCCAACCAGATGAACTTTAAAGTTTCTTCCAACCCAACCATTCTGTTGTTCTATGAGGCTATTGCTTCTGGGTGTTAGGATGCTGGCTGGGGCGTTGTGATGGATATTCAGGTTGAAGAGTAGGAAAACATTCTTTCTCAGGAGTGGTGATGCAGCAGCACAGGCTGCCCAGGGAGGTGGTGCAGTCACCATCCCTGGTGGTGTACAAGAACAATGGGGATGTGGGACTGAGGAACGGTCAGTGGGCATGGTGGGGATGGGTTGGCAGTTGGACTAAATTATGATAGTGGTCTTTTCCAACTTTTCCAACCTTTTAATGACTCTGTGCTCCACAACTACTTGCAACGGGGCAATGTCAGCCTCTCAGGTGATGAGTGGTAGGACATGAGGGCTCAGCTCACACCAGGAGAGGTTCATCCTGGACACAAGTGAGAAATTCTTCATGGATAGCTTGGTCAGGTATTGGGATTGGCTGCAGAGTGGGCTGGAGTCCCCATCTCTGAGGTACTGATGTGTGGACATGGCACTGAGGGACGCGGTTAAGTGATGGGTTCAGTAGGTCAAGTTGACCCTGTAGATCTTCCCAGCCTGGCTGGTGGATGGGTTGTGCAGCCTGCAGTGGGTGTAGGGGCATGAGGACAAGACTGCAGGGAGCACAGGAGTTGTGCTGGACATATTTGAGGCAGAGCAGCTGAATCGGGGTGGCTTTGGGGTCAGCAGCAAGGCAAAATGCACTGAGCCAACAGTCAGCAGTGAGGGTCCAGACTCATCTTCTCACAGGGGGCCTACAGGAGCCCCATGTCCTCAGGCTGTGCTCCTGGAAGCTGCACAGAGTCAGAATTTATGCCCCGTGTCGCAGACCCAGCCAGAGCTTGCACCTGCCTCGTGGTGTAATGCAGAGCTAAATGCACATTTAGGTAAAAACCCTGGTAATAACATCACATTTTATTACGGGAAGGTGCAGGATAAATTTTGACCCCAGTGCTTCCAGCACCCAAAGATGAAGTGCATCTTCAGGGGAATCACTGCTGCCGAGATGGGCTTTCATTCTGCTTTATCAGGTGGCTCGTTCATGTTCTTGAGGCAGCTCATTAGAGCATTTAAATGACCTGTAATGCTAAAACTCATCTTTCTGTCAGCCCTCCGGAGCGCTGCCCTGCACCCAGCCGTCCTCAGCGCCCAGCAAGATGCTCATGCTGCTGAGCATCATCCTGAAATCCCCTTGTAACAGCGATTTTCTGTCTGTTGGTCAGAATTATTGCCTGTGGAAAATACACGGGTGCCTTCTCCAGGATTTATGGCAGAGCTGTAGGTGCACGTCTGCGTGCTGAGCCCACAGGCTCTCTGCACAGCTCTGGCAGTCTCCTCCCAGCCCTCTCCCTACCATGACTTTGGAAGAAGACTGCACGCCACAAACCAGCAATTTTTAACATCAAAGCGTGCAACATCAGAAATCTTTCAGCCCTTACAAGTCCAGAGATAAAATCTCCATCTGAAGCATTCTAAAGCAGCGTTTCAGGGTCTAAACTCGAATGAGCAAGGATTGTTTAAGCATTTCCAAGCCTTGACGCTCGCTGGGACTGAAGGAAGGGATGTAGTGGTGGGAACAGCCAGAGTTGGGCTGCCCCTTCCTTAGCAGCATGGTGGGGATGTCTGAACAAGGTGGACCTGGGCTGTCAGCAAGGGCCACCCTCTGTCCTCCCCAAACCTGCTCCCAGGAAAGCCTCCAGTTCATCATTTTGTGGTGTGTTTCTCACCATTGAGCAGCTCTTTGTGTATGTGTAGGTACAAGGGGAGACTTCTGAGCTTACCCTCGGTTGGGTATGAAATAAAGGCACACATTTGCCTTGCTCACATGCATGCTGCATTTTTAGGGCAAGTAATTCGGGAACATTATCCCACTCCCAGCGCAGGGAGGACTTGCAGAATTTGTGAAGTGCTCAATGTTTTTATGAAGTGTTTCTAACCCTCTTCTCTTTGTGCAGTAAAGCTTGGCAGGGGAGAGGCTCACCTGCTCATAAATTAGAAGGAGAATTAAAGATGTGCCATCGTATTTCTGCTCTCACCACTTCTAGCTCCTGCTTTAAAGACGTCTGGGGGTGGCGATGCTCAGGGAGGGGGGACAGCAGCCCCATGTGCCTCCATCACACTGCATGGGACGAGATGGGAGCTGTCGCTGTGTCAAAGCTGCCCACCACCCAAGCACGGACTGATGCTGCTGGGGAGCATGCAGCAGGGCAGGTCATGCCACACGTGGCATGCAGCCTGGATTTGGCAGCCTTCGCCCTGCCAGTGTGGTCCTGGGTTTTGCTGCCCGCTGCAAAGCTCCATTAACCAGCGGCTTGATCTTGTATTAACAAGGGGAAGGAGGCTGGAAAAGGAGCCGCAATTAAGGGAGGTGAAAGTTAAAACATCAAGGGAAGTTTTTAATTGAACAGTAGCCCTGCAGGGAAACGCAAAGGAGAATCTGGCAGTTTTGCGGATGGTGATAATGTCACACTTTTTGGAGAAAGAAGAGGAAAAAAAAAGAGAGCTGGAGTGGTCAGGAGCTTTGAAGAAGTAGGACGTGTACAAAGGAAGGAGAGGGAGGGGAGAAATGCTGCTGCGTGCTGCTGGCTCTCCATCGTGGCTGCATGTTGCCATGTGCCAGACCTGGGAGGAGCCCAGGGCTGTGCAGCTCCCCCAGAAGTTTGGGCTATTTATTTCACATCATGTTCAGGACAAAAATGCAGCTCCCTATCAGCCATAGCACGGGATTTAAACTCAGCACCCCACCATGTCCTTATTGAAACACTCCCAGAGCTCCTTCCCTTGCAAACCAGAATTAATTGGGTCATTTGGTATTTTGCCTTTGATGGATTTTGGTGAGCTCAAACTGAGCCTGAGAGCTTCCTGGTGTTTGCTGCCTGGCACCCAGGCCCCTTTTGCAGGGCTCTCTCTTTGGAGGACAGCCATGAACCCAGGGCTGTCTCAGTCTGTTCTCCTGCTAAGCCATCAACGTGAGATTTTCTCTTTTAGGGGCTGAATTTTTTGTCCTGTGCAACCTACCCCCTAAGCTCACTCTGACATGGAGCTGACAGGGGCTCACAGGCACCACAAGGAGGAAAGCACCTGGAAGAGTGCAAGGCACAACTCAACACCAGCTTAGCTGGCCCTGGGGACACAAACTCATCAGAGCTTTGCTTCTGGTGCAGGGGAATCACCTGTGCTGCTGTTGGAGGGAGATGTGGTTGGAATCAAGAGAGAAGACCCCCTTGTCTGGCCAATTCCAACCAGTCCACTCATTTCTCCAGTCCTGGCTGGCTTACCAGACACTTAGGAACAATCTGAAGCTTGGGAGTGGTAGGAGAATTCATTCAGTGAATCATTTGGAACAAGGACCGTGAGCTTGGGAAACTTCAGCACTTGCTGGTTGATCACAGGGAAGAAAGAGAGAGACCTCAGTGCTTGACCAGTTTGTGACTGTTCACTACGCCTGTGAAGGATGATGGAGGATAGTCAGCATTTTCTGCCTTTTTCCACTTATGCAGTTCCCCTCTCAAATTAATGTGGTTGCCAATACCAAACCCTTTGCAGTGCTGGGTGACTCTGAGCCTAAACACTTCCTAATTTACTGCTCTGTCCAGCAGCACTGTGGATATTTTGGATCTCTTTAAGATGTAATAGAGAGGGAAGTGAAGGGCCTTGCTAATCCAAGGTCCTATTTTTGCACTTGAGGTGGCAGCCCTCCCTAAAGGACACTTTAGGATGGGAGAGAGCTTTAACGAGGAGACCGAAACAGAATTCAAGCAGCTCCACAAACCAAGACAGCAAAATGCAAAGCCCAGCAGCTGGTGGGAGAGAACACCGAGGCACGAGCACCGGGAGCTGAGAGCCCTGGGGATGAGCCCAGGAGGAGCAGCTCCTGCCAGGTCCGCTTTTGCTGAACCACACTCACTTCACAACACTCATTTTCTGCCCTGCTGAGAACCGCAGCTCCCAGGGGAATGCCTCCTCTGCAGGGACTTGCCACTGATGTCACACATCCCATGGGCTGCGCAGCACCCAGCGAGCCAGGCATGGTGCTGAGCCCACGCAGTGCAGCGTTCCCTCCTGTGCATGGCAGCGAAAATCCTGCTGGGACCTGCACACCTTTAATTAACGGCAATTTGGTGGAAAATCGTGTCGCTTCGAAGCGACCCTGTGAAGAGCTGAGGCATGCTCTCTCGCTCCAGTTTATTTTTAATCGTGTGCACGGGGATTTATTGAGACATCCAGGATGTGTTTTTGAGCTCTCTCCATTACAAATCCACGGGTTGATGTGCACTGGGTAATGGACTTCTGACGGAATTTGGGAACTGGAAAGGAGCCAGGGCTGGGGACTCCGCAGGGCTGGCACCCGAAGAAGAAAAAAATGGAGAGGGAAAAAGTTAATGAAAACATATATTTGTATAAACAATCAATGAAGATCGCATTCGTGTGTTAAACAACCACCTTGAAATTGGTCTGTCTCTAAGGACTGAGCAATTGCAGACTACCTTAGCATGAATGATTTATGACATTCATGAACTTGGCAACTGCATCAGTTTTCCTAAACCTGGCAGCAAACACCACCTGCATATTAAGTGAAGATTTATGATTTATAAAACTCACCTCATTATGCAGAGGAACATGAATTGTCTTATGTGTGCAGTCTATAACTCCCGGGACAGATGAAAAGGCAGCTATGACACACAATTTATGTGCTCTGGCTGCTGAAGTTTGTAAGGGAAAAATAGGCAGAATAACTAGGTCTTTGAGTTGGGTATGCTCAAAGCTGCTGAACGACGCGGTGGCTAAAATCACCCGCTCCCTTGGAAGAAAGAAAGGCTCTGCAAAGATTAATGGTGGAGGTCACAGGAATCAATGTACTAAACGATGTCCTCCCTCCGAAAAGCACAGGGAGAGGAAGCACTGAGATGCCTCCACGGAAAGCACGCGCTGGGTGTTGAGCTCGTTGCCTGTATTTCTCCCCGTCCTTCCTGGTGTCCTTTTTTGATCTTCCTCACGTCAGGACGTGGGTTGCTGGTTTCAGGGAGCAGCTCTGCCACGTTTGTTCGTGTGTTGGTGGCTCAGGGTGGAAGTCCTGCGCTTTGGGTAGTGGAGAGCATTGGAAGACTTACAGACAGGCAGAGCTGGTGGACTGAAAGGGAGTGACACGCTCCATGGAGTTCAGCCCAGATCCACCATGTGAGTGTGAGCGAATCGTGGTCTGTGTGTGCCCTTCACTGCCCTGGCTTGTGCAGACACTGAGGGCAGCGGTCCCACGTGCCAGGCAGAGGTCTCACTGCTGTCCTCATGCTCCTGGATTTGTGCCTGTGGCGTGTCCCCTGCCATGCAGTGATGTCCCCCGCCATGCAGCCACATGCAGATATATCTAAGCAGTTCCCCTGTGTCCTTGCTGGATCCATCTCCTGAATGAAGGGACATGAGCTGAGAAATGTAGGTCAGTGGAGACTCCAGGGGGTTTTGCAGCTCTGGGGGCTGCAGTGGGGCTCTCCCCATGGGGGTGGCAGGGAGGAGTGGTGCTGGGAGTGAGCAGCACTGCCCCAGGTGAGCAGGGGCTGGAGAAGCTCCCTGAGATGGAGCTGAGCTGCTGTGGGACATGTCCTCCTCTGGGAATAAAGGGGCTGAGCAGAGCTGGCGCAGCAGCAGGTGAGGGGATGAGGCTGGAGGCTGCCTGAGGATGTCCTTGTTTTGCTGTCTGGGGGGGGGACAGTCACTCTTTATTTATGCTGTAAAAAACCTGCACTGTAGCTCTTTGAAATACATCTTGGTGCTAGTGGAGAGGAGGGAGTCAGGAATGTGAAAGGCTTTTTATTTTTTTTCCCCCTCTCATTGTCTTATTGCCAAGGTAGCAGAGAATGAGCGAATTCTCTCTTAAACTCAAATCAGGAATTTTTCTCCTCCAAATGTTACCCATTTGTTTCATGCCTCTCACGGGGCTGATTTCAAAATGAAATTGTTGTAACTGTGAGCATAAAATAAATTGTAGGCTCTACCTGGCCTTGGCTGCTCCAGCAGGAGTTTCCAGCACAGCCCTGCCAGCTGGGGAAGGGCCTTCTCCCCCCGCCTCGCATTCAGCCAGCCAGCACAAAGCGGAGTTGCACGAGGCTTTCTGCCTCATAGCTTACAAAGGAGAGGACACGTATTTAGGAAATGACAAAGGAAATAGTAAGGATGTATTCATGGAATGATTTATAACACTTTCAGAATGAAAAAAAAAACAAAAACAACAACCCTGCATTCTTAAAGGATAAAGACACTGCCTGAGGACTCGCATGCTGGCTGGGAATTTTGGGTCCTCTAGGTTGCATCGGGGATGGGAAGCGATGGCTGATGGATGCAAACCCAGGGAGCAGGTTAAACTGGCATGGTAAGAGGGCAGCAGGTGACGGGCAGAGAGAGAAAGTGCTGCAGGAGGGAATGGTGTGGTCACAGGAGGGTGCAGAGGGCTGCTCTTGGTGCCTCGGGGCGGCTGAAGGCAGTTAGAAATCTAAAAACATGGCTCTGCAAACAGCAGAGGGGGCAAAAGAAGTGGAGAGGCTTGGAAGTCGGGAGGGACAGCAAGGGAGATGGCACAGACCCCTGGGCTCATGCTGGGAGCTGTGCTGGGAGCTGGAGAGCTTGCTGCGGGACATTGGGCCAGAGTAGAGTGCCCACCATGATCCATGCATGGCAAGCAGTGAATCACTGCTCAGCAAAGGACAGGCTTGTGCCAGGGCAAGCATGAGGCAAAGCCTTATCAGGGTCCCCAGGGCTTCTCCAGCTGGCTCAGCCCCATCTGCCCTCACATCATGTTGGTGTGGCACGGCTTGGTGTGACCTTCAGAGCAGCAGGGCGGACAGCTGGCAGTCAGCACTGCTTCACCTCCCTGAAACCCGCTCTTTGTACCTCAGCTGCTTCAGATCAGGGCAAAAAAAAAAAATCTGCAGAGTACTGCATTTGGAAGTTTTCGTTTGTAACATGCTAATTGCCCTCATTATTATGGTTCCTGGAGGCACCTCGTATCCTTATTACAGCAGCTGCAGTCATGCAGGGGTGAGACGTGGTTTGCTGCTCCCTCTGGTCGCTGCGTCCTTGGTTGAGTGACAGGTCTCAGCCACAAGCACTGCAAGGAGAAGGTCTGGTGAGCTGCTGGCAGGCTCGCAGGCAGCCTTTGCGTCTGTCTGCTGGTTTTGTTGCTCCTGTGTTACTTCCCGATACATTTTATGATGCTCCACAGGCTGCTGCCTGTTGCCAGTCCCATTGGCACCACAGGAGGAAATCTGGACGGATGCTGTGGTGTTGAACAGCTCAGTACTGAATGCACACCCCAAACCCTCACATTCTTGCTGCAGACCTCCCGAGATGATGATGAGCTAACCTCGTATCTGGTGTAGCTCATTACTACAGTGTTGTATATGAACTGTTAAATACCCAAACGCAGGAGGAACACCTCCCTGCAGCTGGGAGTATTTATTTATGCCCTCTTCTCATCGCTCCTGTCCACCTTAGGCTGCTCTTCATTAGGCACGTGAAGATAACCTCCAATTCAAACATGACCTTCTCTTGCACACCAAGCGTAGTGGGACTCTTCTTGGCCTCCTGCTGTGCCCAATCCCTGCTCTCTCCATCAGACCCCATGTCAGGCCACAGTAAGGCAACAGAAGTGCTGCTTTCTGACAGCTGCCTCCTCAGGCTTCCCTGTACAAAGACACCTCGAAGCATGCCTTCGTCACTCAGGGTAACTTCATGTAGGAGCTAGGGAGCAGGAATCATCCTCAGTCCCTGCTGACGGGAAGTAATGGATGTGGAGACGCTAACGCAGAGCTCCCCGTGTGCCTTGTCATGATGAAGGCTCCGGGCTGCCTCAGCGCTGACAGACGCCTCAGACATGCTTCTCCCTCTGAGAAGGGGTGCGACCTCCCCGTGTTTCACCATTTACAGTGACATCCTTCAGACAGACGCCTGTGGAGCTGGCAGACGTGGCAAAGTAGCTTGAAGCTCTTTAGGAAACCAGCTACAGCCCCACTCTGCTCCTGTGAGTCCGACAGATGCTGGGCTGCTGATCTCGGTGGAGCAGGGACGGCTGCTCTGGTAGGATGTCTGCAGCTTGTCCCTGCTGCGGGACGAACATCAGCCTTGATTCAAAACACCTCAGGTATGGCAGGACGGCAATGAGTCAGGTCCGTGTGTGCAGCTCCTTTGCACCACATCTGTGGCACTGTGCTGTGAGCAGCTTGTGTCTGACCCCACCATGGATCATCCAAGGGGAATGGCATCACCCAGACCTTCAGAGCAGGAGCATTTCCTTTTGTTTCTGCCACCTCTGCAGTAGATGCTGAAATGTATTTCCCTGTTGCTCTGTTGGGAGCTGTTCGAGCTCTGCTGCCACCGTGCCCAGGGTGAAGCTTGTTCCTTGCAAGACTGGGCAGCATGGAGCAGCTGCACAGAGAGCTCCTGGAGCACTGCACATAAGTGCGTTCATGTTTTAATTGCAGCCCTGCCAATGCTCGGGAGCTGTCAGCAATGTGAATTAAGCTGTCATTCTCGCAGGATCACGATGCAGAGAGCGGCCTGCGAGCAGCACTAGCACGGCTGTCTGCTGCCCCTGCCTGGCACGGCAGTGGGTGACACTCATCCCTGCCTGGCAGGGCAGTGTGTGGCACTCATCCCTGCCTGGCAGGGCAGTGTGTGACACCCATCCCCGTTTGGCATGGCAGTGTGTGGCACCCATCCCTGCCTGGCACGGCAGCGGGTGCGTCCCCGTGCCCCACCACCATTTTGGGTTGGAGGTGTCCGGCTCCGGGCACCCAGCACCATGCTCAGCAGGACACCTGCGGATGCTCAGCCCCTCTGGGCCCCGCATTAGCACCTGGAGAGCCGTGAGGCCAGGTGCTGGCTGTTACATCGCCTGGGGATGCTCTCCGACCCCTAAAACCGCCCCAGGCTGCGTGGATGGACACAGCCCAGCCTTCCCCGCTCTGCTCCCCGGGGCAGGCACCCCGCCTAGGAGCAGGAGCCATGCCCACACCCGCAGGACCCCTCCGGGCTGGGGCGGGGAGCTCCCACGCGTGGGCTGAGCTGGGGACTCCTGCCAAATGAAAACACCGAACTGCAGCGCTGCAGGAGCGCGTTGGTGGGAGCCGGCTGGGCTCAGCGCTGCCCTGGGCCCGCAGGTGGAGCTGCTAGGAGAGACTACAGCAGATGCTGGAGCTCGGAGGCTGTGAGGCACAGCACCAGCACCAGCATCACTTAAGTCCACGCGAAGGACCGCCGCGCATGCGCACACCGCCCGGCGCGGCCCTGCCCGCGCAGCCGCAGTAGGGCCGCTCGGGCGCAGGGCGCCAGGCGCATGCGGGCTCTCTGGGAGCGCTGCGCATGCGCCCCTGCGCCCCTGACGCAAGCCCGCTGCAATCGCCCTGCGCTTTATCCTGTCCGACCTTGAGTGCGCGCCCGCACTCAGGACCCGGGCTGCCCGCGGCGCTGCCGGTGTGCGGCAGGCTCCCGTCGTCTCCCACGCCTCCGTCAGACGGTGCCGACAGAGCTCGTTTTTTCTCTCGCATCCCCTCGCCGGCGGCACGCAGCTTTCCGCGGCGGTCGGCCCCAAAACCGCGTCCTGAAAGCGAGCGGCGGGAGCAGGCGGCCTATGCGGGCGGCCCGCTCCGAGGGTCCTGAGGCGATCGCTGCCTCCCGCCTCCCTTAGCCCACGTGGTAGAGGCTTCCAGAAGAGCCGCGGCGCCGCACGCTCCGTCCTCCGCCGCCCCGCGCCGCCATGCTGAGCGCCAGCCGTGCCGCCGCGCGCCTCCCCCTGCTGCCGCCGCGGGGCGGCCCCGTGCCCGCCGCACCCGGCATCGCGCAGGTGCGTGTGGGGCCTGAGCGGGGCGGGCGGGCGCGGCGGGGCCTGGGCGGGAAGCGGGCCGCGGGTGGAGAGCGGGCCCGGGGTGGGGGAGGGGCAGGAGCAAGGGGGGGGGGGGGGTGTGAAGGATTGGAGGTCTTTTTCTGCCATTTGTTTTGTAGACCTTCTGGAATGGCCTCAGTCAGAGCGTCCTCCGAGCGGCGTCCGGCAGGAGATACGCGTGAGTGTCGCCGCGCTGTCTGCGTTCGGTTCGCCGCCCCGAGCTCCGAGCTGAGGCGGTGCTGCGGTTCGTGGCCTGCGGCCTTCTCGCTTCGTTCCTCCTTTTCGCCGGAGGGGCTCATCCTCATCTCCCTCTCTTCCTCCCGCCCGCGGTTGCGCTCGCAAATCATAGTGCTGAGATTCATGTAATGAAAGAAATAAAACGCGAGAGCTGGAACGGATTGCTTCACGCTGCTGTGAAGGCAGGACAGCGTGTGCCTCCTCCTCGCTGCACAGAGAGCTCATTTCCAGCGCTTTGTGCGCGCTCACTGCTTGCTTGTTCGTGCAGCGAGATAATGAGTAAAGAAGAGCAGTTGTGTAACTCAGTCACGTGTTTTGTGGCCGGTGCTGATTTGGGGCAGAGAATGGGAAATCTGGTTGTGTCGGGAGAACTGCCCTCGCTGGTCAGCGTGAAGAAACTGAGCGGTTGTGTGTGTTCAGGATCAGTGCTGTTTTGTAGGTTAGGGCAGCTGAACACCTCAGGAACTGAGGAGGTGATGCCTGGTGATAAACAGCCCTGCTGCCGAATGCCTTTCATCCCCAAACTTGGCTTTGTTTCTGAAGGACAGCTGTTGAGTGGGGGGCTTTCTCTAGCCTAGAAAGTGGTAATGAATGCTTCCCAGAAAGAAGAGGGAGGTTCCACTTTAGTGAGAATCACTATCGTTTTTCAGAATTAATTTATTGCTTTTCAGGATCAGAAAGATGGTTATTTTCCACTCAGTCTCAGAGGACCCTGCATGGGCTTAGCTAATGATGTCTTTATGTATTCTTCACTTGGTGCTGAGCAATCATAAATGAACTCATCCAGTTTGCTCACATCATGACTCCAGGTGGATGCATTCTGTCGAGTTTGAGTGTGCAAATCAAGAGTAAGCCAAAATGAGTCCAGGAGACTTGCTGCGAGGAGGGCAACTTATTTTACATCTAAATCTGAATGGATGTTGAGAACCCCTAGTCAAGGTTTTTTTTGGACAGAGTAGTGTTTTATACACTTCAATTAAGTGGAGATTTAGCTGTAAGTGGTCTGGTTAAACAGAGAGGCCGGAGGTTAAAATCCAGTGTAAGAGGCAGAGAGCACGTTGTGGTCTGGGGTAAAATGTGGGTTTGTTTCAGTGTCTGGTGAGAAATGAGTTCATCCTGCCTTTGCAGCAGAAAGGTTGTTGCTGCTTAATTAGCTGCCTCCTTTTAGTAGCAACGTTACTTACCCTGTACTGTGCTTTACAGCTCAGAAGCCATTAAGGGTGCCGTTATTGGAATCGATTTGGGTACGACAAACTCCTGTGTGGCAGTTATGGAAGGCAAGCAAGCCAAAGTAAGTAAGAGTGAATCAATAAATACCAGCTTCGTGTCTGAACTAGTGGTTTCGGAGACGGCGTTCTCTGATGGTGACCTGCTGTGGCTTTTACATAGGTGCTGGAGAACTCCGAGGGCGCCAGGACGACGCCGTCAGTTGTTGCCTTCACAGCTGATGGTGAGCGCTTGGTTGGGATGCCAGCGAAGCGGCAGGCAGTCACCAATCCTCACAACACCTTCTACGCTACCAAGCGTCTCATCGGGCGGCGCTTCGATGACTCCGAAGTGAAGAAGGATATGTAAGTGAAGGGGTGGGCCCTGCAGCAGAGAAAGCACAAAGCTCAGCGCGGTGTGATGCACTGATGTGGGTGAGGTTGTGTGGGTGGGTGGTAAGGCTGTCGTGCCCTCACGTCTCAGAGCTTTACTGCAGATTTTCTGAGGGCCGTGGTGTATTTTGAAGTTTTTAAGCAGGTAATCAAGTGGAACACCACTTGGACTTTCTCCCCCAGGCGCTGTGCTGAAGAGTCAACATCTGCCGAAGGTTTTTTGCATCTTTGAGAGTATTTACAATCCAGTGCTCTATGATTGTGCCTAACGCTTCTGATTAAACAGTGTAGTTGAGTAAGAACAGAAGTGTGCACCCTGACCCTGAAGGAATCAGTGTTCTGGGTCCAGAATTTTGCATGTGCTGTCCTGATGGTGCTTATTGTGGTGGCTTCGTGCTGTTCCTGTTGATGTGGGAATTTCACGTGGCACTGTTGTTTTTCCTTGCTGTATCTTTTCAGTAAAAATGTTCCATTTAAAATTGTCCGTGCCTCCAACGGGGATGCCTGGGTAGAGGCCCATGGGAAGCTGTATTCTCCAAGCCAAATTGGGGCCTTTGTGCTAATGAAGATGAAGGAGACTGCAGGTTTGTACAGTTCAATATTTGCTGTGCCTAAACGCAAGTGTGAGCCCAGTACTGGGTGCTGGCAGCCGGGTGTGCTGTGGCCATAAGGAAACTGTTTTGACATGGGAATTCTTGTGTAGCAAGGTGTTCTGTGGGGCACATTGTAGGAGGGTTTGGCAGTTATAAAGCCTCAAGGAGGATCAGTGTGTCTACTTCAGTCTTTGGAAGGTATTAGTGCTTTATGTTTATATCAAAATAGAATACCAGTGGAAATGTTTTTATTTTAAATTGAGTTGAATGCAGCACCCTCGTTTCAGAAGGGGAAGCTCCTTTTCATGTAAACTTGTAGTCCTTGTGTCACCCAGGCTGCAAATCAGCACGGGCTGTGGCTGCCTGGTTTCAGAGTGACTTAAAGCGCAGTGAGAGAGGGAATCCTCAGGGGGCCTGTTGTGCTGGCTGCAGGAGCAGCTTCTCAGCCTGTGGTGACTTTGTGTCTTCACCAGGGAGGAATATCCATTCACTTGGAGAATTTTTTTCCTCCCTTTTCTGATTGCTAATACGTTTCCTGGCATAATTGTGTATAATAAAAAAAGGTAGCTGTCTTCTGCAGTCTGAACTGAAAAGCAGTAAGTGTTTGGAGTGGTGGACTGAAGCTTGGTGCTGAAGCTTCACCCAAAGATACACACGTGTATGTTAGCTCCTGGGCACTTGGTGAAGTTGCCTTGAGTAAAATAGGAAGGTGTGTGTGGCCATTTAGATGTGATGAATCTGACCTGTATGTTCAGAGGACGTTGTTGTGCTGCCTGTTGGCTTTTTCCCTGAGCACTCAAATGACAAGTTACCTGCTATAAGGGTCTGCTGAGGGTTAATGCATAGGTAAAAATCCTGCCCGTGAATTCTTACTGGGTCGTGTATGCTTTTAGCTGAAAAATGACCTGAATCTGCATTTGATGGTGTTTTATTGTTTTGTTTTTCTTTGAGTGAGGATTATACCCTTAAATACATATTACATCCCAGTTTATTTAACTGTCTGAAATGCCTGTGAGCATGTAGTGTATGGATGTTATTTATGTGTATAATATTTATATGTATAAATATTACCTAGTGGACTGTACAATCAGGACAGAAATGAGCTCTAAGTACTTTGCATACGAAATACTCCAGTGAAGCAGAAATTAGCCTCAGTCTTGCTCTCAGAAAGCCAAGTTGAGCTCAAATTCTCATTCTCCAGTGGCATCCAGTTACTGACTGAAATGCAGAGGTGCACTGCTGGTAGAAATCCACAGACTTCTGTGTAACATGGAAGGACCTGGTTTCTGCATCTTCTCAGAAAGCAGCAGGTTCTTGAGCAGGTAGCCTGTCTTCTGTTAGTTCAGGAAGATGGTTTCAAACTAAGTGGCAGTGTTGGTGATTTTTTTTTTTCCTCACTTTAAAGGTAACTTTTTATTTTTTTCTTCCCTCCAGAAAATTACCTGGGGCACCCGGCAAAGAATGCTGTGATTACAGTTCCTGCTTATTTCAATGATTCTCAGAGACAGGTATTCAGCAAGCTGTAAGATTTATGGGCTTATAACTGTATGTGCTATCAGTTCTTAGTGCTTCTTTCATTTTTTTTTTTTTTTTCCCCTTCTTCCTCTCCCACATTAGGCTACAAAAGATGCTGGGCAGATCTCTGGCCTAAATGTTTTGAGGGTGATTAATGAACCAACAGCAGCTGCTCTTGCCTACGGCCTGGACAAGTCTGAAGACAAAATGTAAGTGCCTGTTCATAACACCCTCAAATAAACATGCTGTAGTTTGTTTTGTAAATGCATAATCACGGTTGGAATTCTGCCAGAGTAGACTCTCACAGATGAATTGTGCTGTGTACAATTGCTGTGTGCTGTCACCTGTATTCTGTGCTGACTCTGCCTGATCAAGGGAGTTCATAACGTGCAGCTGCAACTTAATAACCGAAGCTGAGTAGCAGTGTAATTACATTAGCTGCTGGTAGCAGTGATGGCTGTGGCTCAGGACGGCTGTGTGAGAGGCTGTCACCAGTGGTGCCAGAGGGGGTAGCACAGGATTGATGCTGAGGTTTGGTGCCTGCTACCCACAGTCTGCATCTCTCCATGCCTGTGCTCAGCCTTCTGCCACTGCCAGGGGTGACCGTGTGAGTGCAAGATTGTCTTAGTTTTTTTGTAGCTGATTTTGTGTTGGGGATTATTATATAGTGCTCTGAAAGCCTCCTGTTCTGCAGAACGTGTTTCTTGATGGTTCAAATGTCTTTGCCTTTCACACTTGATGTGAGTGTGCCCCTTTTGTATAAAGAAGGAGCTGACCTCTGAAATAACTGGCAAGGTTATGCAGCATGACTGCATAGCGTGTTCTGCAACAAAAACTTCTACCCAGGCTCAGTGCACTCGGAGAATGTGCACGCTGTACTCTGCTTATTGTTATCTTCAGAGAAGGCTTTTAACTTCTGTAGTCAGCAACATGAGTTCTGCACACTTCATCTCCTGGTGAGAATGATTTCTGAGCCACACCGTTATGTCTAGAAAGTAATAATTTTCTCCATCTGTTGTAGCATTGCAGTTTATGACTTGGGCGGTGGCACTTTTGATATTTCCATTTTGGAAATCCAGAAGGGAGTCTTTGAGGTGAAGTCAACCAACGGTGACACTTTCTTAGGTGGAGAAGATTTTGACCAGGCTTTGCTCCAGTATATTGTTAAAGAGTTCAAGAGAGAGGTAAGACATCAGAATTCAACTTTGTATCTCATTGTCTTCTAACCTCACTTAGTTGGTATGGGAAGATGGGAATTTTCATAAATTAGAACTTCATTTGGCATCTATGGTTCAGTTGAGATTTAGAAGTATGGAAGGCACCTGCTCTCCTGACTTTCAGCCTCAAGAAAAGAAATGTAAGAACTGGATGTTCCTCTTCTGGAAGACAAACAGCATAGCAGGATTTATGCTTTTTTCTCCTGGTGTAGCAGGACCGTTCAACCTGGAGAAGACTATAAGAGGGGATCTGGTCAATGCTTATAGATATCTAAAGGGCAGGTGTCACGTAGATGGCACCACACTTTTTTTTGGTGGTGCCTGCTGACAGGATCGAGGTCAACTGGCAGAGGCTGGAATAAGCAGGAAGTTCCATCTGAACATGAGGAAAACTTACTTTCTGTGAGGGTGGTGGAGCCCTGGGACAGGGTGACAAGGGGACTATGGAGTCTCCTTCTCTGGAGATACTTGAAATCCATCTGGGCACTTTCTTCTGCAGTTTTCTGTGGGGATCCTGCTTTATCAGGGCTATGCTAGATGATGACCAGACATCCCTTTAACTTCTGTGATTCTTTGGCTATCCTGTGTGTAGTCTGCTTGCTTTTACTAATGTGAATCTGCGGGTTGAATGCATCAGCACAGATCGTTGCTGGATGTGGGAGAACTGCAGTGCAGTTCTGACTCCATTGCAAGGATTCCTTGGCTTATTATTCTGTGACGTGGCAGCTCTTCTAGGCTTTTATCAGTAACTTACTGGATAATCCCTTCCAGAGCAGAGAGGACTAGCAGGTGTTTTTGAAATGCTAAACAAGTTTACCAGAAGTTAGAGAAATCAGCAGAACATGTCAGGCTGTGTTTATACAAACTTTTTGCAGTGAAGAGTGATTAAAAATATGAACTGCAGTGAAGCCCAGCTCTTCATTACTTGATGCTAACTTGCATTTTTTTTTTGTTGCTTAGACAGGCGTTGACCTGACTAAAGACAACATGGCCCTTCAGAGGGTGAGAGAAGCATCAGAGAAAGCAAAGTGTGAGCTTTCTTCATCTGTGCAGGTAGGTGGCTGGATTCAAAGCAGACAATATTTTACTGGACTGTTCTGCATTGGTTTTGGTTCTGTAACCCTGAAGTAGCTGCTTTTCTCCTGTGCTGTCAAACAAACTTCAGTCAGGTGTCATCAGTATAACAAAGTTCTTGGGAGGAAAGACTCTCAGAGTCTATTTAGGAGCAAAATCAGTTGTTGGAAGCAGAGAGTGACAGCAGATGCTGGGTTCTTGTTGCGTTCTGTTTTCTCATCTTGTAGGAAATGTGACTTGTTCCCAGCTTATTTCAGAAGTGTGATGAGAATTTAGCTGCAACCAGTACTGCTGTGTTACTCCAAGTTCTTAGGGCTTTGTGTGAGCAGTCCCAAAGTGTTGTGATGATACTGAGTGCATGCCTCTACCCAGTAACATGGGTTGAGTTCTTGTTTTGTGAGCTCAATCTCTACAAATTAAAGCATCATTGCTTTGATTTATGGTGTCTTTGGGTGCCACCGTGACTCAGCACAAGGTGGTTTTGGTATAAGATTTGATTTTTAAAATCCAGGATGCAAGTTTGTCGTGTGCAAATGACAGAAAGAAAGCAAGCTTGTGATCCCTTGTGCTGATGACCTTTGTGTTAAGTGGTGATAAGTGATCTCAGGCAGGCTGTTCCCCAGCAGTCATGGGTAGCTTACCATGTGTGAAATGTTAGGTGGTTGTTGGGCTAAGTTATGGTCATAACTTTAAATGTTTCATTTCTCACTTCTTAGTTACAATAGCACTTAAATTCTGGTGCTTAGCACCTCTGTTGTAAAGGTGCCTTCATCTTTGCTACTTCCTTTCCAGCACTGACAAATGGTGTGCATAGGCCAGTGCTGCACAAGCTGTGAGGAACAAAAGCATATTTTCTTCCTAACAATGTAAGACCTGAAAGTAACACAGATACTACAATAGATACTTTTCTTTTTACTATGAAGTTTGTAACAAAATCTTTCATATCTCTTGTCTGAAATGTAAAATACAAACTTACCTGAGCATGTACATGCTTCAGTACAGGCAGAGCAGAACCTATAGCTTGACCTGAAATCTGCAGGGAGCTGCCTTGCTTTGTGTTCCTGCTTTTCACACACTTTTTGTGCTGCAGACGGATATTAACTTGCCATACCTTACTATGGATGCCTCTGGACCAAAGCACCTGAACATGAAACTGAGTCGCTCGCAGTTCGAGGGCATTGTGGCGGATCTGATCAAGAGGACAGTAGCACCGTGCCAGAAAGCCATGCAGGATGCTGAAGTCAGCAAGAGTGACATCGGCGAAGTCATCCTCGTCGGTGGCATGACCAGAATGCCCAAGGTATGAGGTGTCCCTGTCCCACACAGAACTGAGCAGCTTCTCGCTGTTAAGGGCGGCCTGTGGTGGAAAAGCTGGGGGTCTGGTGACCTTGTAGCTCCAGTAGCTCAAGGCCCCATGAGCAGATGTGCCAGGCGGCCGCATTAAAGGGGTGGCAAGGCACTCTCCTCCTGCAGCTCAGCTTGAGTCTGGGGCTGTAGCTGAGTTGCAATTTAAAAAGACAAGTGGGAAATACTGGGAATTGAAAAATTCAACTTGATTGTCTGTTGTTGACTGAACGTGTGGGTTATTGTTGAGATGTACAGAATGTTCTCTCTTGTACTGTTATCGCACACACCAAATTCCACTGCAGTAACAGCTGCTCAGTAGTCTTTGCTTTCCAATAGTTCTCTTCGCTCGTGTAGGACACGTGCAGCTAGCGATGGAGAAACAGCACCAGCACAACTTTCCTGTTGCCTGCTGGTTCTTTGTGTTTTTCTGCTTGCTTGGGGTTGAAGTGGCTGTTCTGAGCACTCATTAGCTCACACCTGGAGCTGGTGTCCTGGTTACAAGCACCAAGTAACTTGGAGGCTTGCTCTGCTGACATATACAGTCTTGCAGTTAAGGCACTGCCTTCTGGTAATGTTCTGTTTCTGTTCAGAGCAGCGCAGGTTATTTAGCTCCCTGAAGTCAGTGCTAAACACATATGCACACTGGTGTCTCAAGGATACAGCTTCCCATTTTCTGCAGTGATCACAAAAACCATTCTGCTTGCCAGTGATCTGTGGGGTTGGTTGTTTTATTTGTTCAATTTCATATTTTTTCTCCCCTTCCTGAAATATGAAATGGCTGAAATTAATGTAAGTGCTGAAGGTCGCCCAGGCAGGGGAACTAGTGGGACAAGAGAAGCTAAAGCTGCTGCTCTGGCCAAAGATGAAGTTGGAGTAACTGTGCTGTGCCTTCCAGAAGCTTTGAGGTTATATATACTTTCCTGAGTGCCTGAAGCCAGAGTTGCAGCCTGAAGGCAGTGGCTGTATGTTGTGCACAGCACACAGTGTTCTCTCGTGTATGTTGTTGTTTGCTTCACCCCTGCTAGGAGGGAGCTCTCTTTGGAGCACTAAATGTGCCCAGTGCTCCAGGAAACATAAAATGGGTGGATAGATGTAATGGTTCTTTTGTGCTGTAAAATATACCTCCGGAGAGGGAAAGACTTGCAGTTAATTATATGTTTATGCATAAAGTGTCTTCCTCTTTAGCAAACACTGCCTGCAAATGTCTCTGCTTACGTGCAGAGGCATTGGACGTTTGCTTGTGGCACAGTTTCCCAGGCATACGATGCTCACCTGATGTCTGCCTCGTGAGCCCTCTTGGGAAGGAGGGAAGCTGTGAAAGGGAACCAGCTCCCACACTCTCCTCTGTAAGGGAGAGGAACAAACTGCTGAGCTGTGGCACTGTTGCAGACACCTTACTGCATTCCCTTCTGGATACTTAGCACTAGATCTGTTGCAGTCATGAGCCTGTCACTCCAAAGGAGCAGAGCAGTGGAAAGCTAATAATGCAGCTTAACCTGTCTGCTGACACTGTCTGTCTGCCTTCTGGTGAGACAGCCCATTAAGTAAAGAGCTTTTTCATTTCGTTTCTTTATTTTTTTTGTTACACACAAACAAGAGGAACTGTCCTTGTGCTGTCTCCTGATGTTTGACCTTCCTTGTGCTGTCTCTGCAGTGGTGCTGTCCTTGACAGCTGTGTTCTGCCCACTGTTGGTTTGGAGGAGCAGTCCCACCTGATAAGTGTGGAGCGATCCCTCCTGAGCATAGCTGCTCTGTGTGTGGGGACAGGCTGACTTAACTGTGGGAAAACCTCCAGAGAAAAGGATTTCTAGGCTGAAATGAGTGCATTTAGCAGGGTACTGGAAAGATGGGGAATTAGGGAGCAATCACAAGCCTGGTGCTGAGTCTTTCTTTCATGCCCCTGGGCTACATGGCAGCAGGAACATAAGGATGTAAACCTTTGGCCAGGGCTGGAGCGTTCTGGTGGCCACAGCACTGTGCAGTAGTGGCTTGCTGTCTGTACGAACTTTGCTTTCTCCCCATTCAGGTGCAACAGACTGTGCAGGATTTGTTTGGCCGTGCTCCTAGCAAAGCAGTTAATCCTGACGAAGCCGTTGCTATTGGTGCAGCTATTCAAGGTGGTGTGTTAGCTGGTGATGTTACTGATGTGCTGCTGCTGGATGTAACTCCCCTCTCCTTGGGGATCGAAACACTGGGAGGTGTCTTCACAAAGCTCATCAACAGGAATACTACCATACCAACCAAGAAGAGCCAGGTACAGACTGACAGTGTCCGTGTGGTGGGTGCTTTGTGGTGCTCTTCATGCCCTGTGAAGGCTGTTCAGAGCAACTCAGCAGTCAAGGAGAAGAAGCTTAGAAGTCAAAATTGAATGTTGGCCACCAAATATCTGTTACTTACTGTGCCCCAAAGAGGAAGCTAAACTGGACTGAATTACTGTGTGCCAAGCTATCCCAGGATGTTTGTGTCCTGCTCAGGATTGCAGTGTGTGTGCCGTGATGTAATGTCAACACATCATTCTGAAGAGGAATTGTGTGGAGACCTTCTGTGCTCAGTTGAGCACAGCACTGTCTAATCAGACGACCTTTCTTGATCTGTGTGCCTTGGTGTTTCTTTTTCCCAGATGTTTTCCTGTGTTTTGGGCCCCTAGCAGGCTTGGGTGTGATCCTTTCTCTCACTTTGCCTTGGCTCAGTCTGCTGGCGTGTGCTCTTACCTGATAAGGCTTGTTCTGTCTGGGGTGTGGGGCTGGGACAGGAGCCTTGCTGCTTCAGGAGGCAATGTTCTGGTGGTGTGGCTGGCTGCCAGCCGTTGGAGCCTGCTGCTGGCATGGCATTGGCAACTTCTGCACATTCAGATGCATTCAAAATGAAGTGCCAGTGAACTTGGCTGTGCCTAGTCTTGATGCTTTGTTGTTTAGTCAGAGCTCTATAAAGAACAGGAATGTGAAAACAAGAATCAATTCACGTATTGCAATTTATTAGCTGTCTGATTACTTTGTCTTCCACAGGTGTTCTCTACTGCTGCGGATGGGCAGACTCAAGTGGAGATTAAAGTATGCCAGGGGGAGAGAGAGATGGCTAGTGACAACAAACTTCTTGGCCAGTTCACCTTGGTATGTTGGCTACTCAATATTCATGACCTTAGACTTGCCCTTCTTTGAGAAGGTCAGAGCTTTCCCTGTGTCGGGTTACCCCTGAAGGCAGTGTAAGGATGGAGTTATCCTACAGGAGGCATCAGATGCTATTTGTAGTATTAAAAAAAGGGCAGTCTTTGAAAGTAAAGCCTGATTTTTTTTTTTTTTCAGTGGCTGGGGAACAGCTAGTGCAGCTCACAGTTTGTGAGTAGTGTTGGGTGATGCAGTGGCTGCTGTAGCTTCAGGGCTAGATTCAATCACCTGGGTGAGCTGTCTCCAGTTCTGGGTGTGAAGAACTAACGAGCTCTGTGGTGTTAGACCTATGCAGCAGGTAATCTGAAAGCTGATTTTTCCTCTAGAGTTGCAAGGATGAGACTTAATCAAATCAGGCTCCATGCTAGTTTGGTCCCTAGGGTGGCTCATTTCCAGCCCTGTTCTATTTTTCTACAAGTGCCCGTGGAGCTGCCCAACTTAGTGGAGGAGGGTTGTGCTCCAGTGACTCGCATGTGTGGCATGTGGCTGTCTGTCCTGCTCCCTGTAGAATTGGACTCTCAGCTCTTAGTGTCAGCAGTTTGTCAGGCACAGCTGTCTGAACTTGCTGTTGCTAAGGGGAGCCTTCCAAAAAGAAGGGGGGTTGCCTTCCTTTTGTACTTCTAAAGGAAGTGGAAATGTCTGATGCTGTTTTAATATCGTAGCTCCAGGGATGGTCAGCAGAGGCTAGTTGTGCAGAACTGAGGAAGGAGAGACTTCACCTGGAGGTGAAGAGTGTCATGTTTAACATTAAAGCTGAACCTGGCCACCTCCAAACCAAACCTGGGGGTTACTTCTTGTTTCAGTACAGTTGTGCTGGGCAAAAATCTGCACCTTAGATTTAAGATGGTGCAAATTCACCACGTTGATGCCAGGAGGCATTGGAAGGGCTCTGCTCCGAGGCTTAGTTAATATTAATTTAACTGGCAGATCACCAAGGTGATGTGCTCAGTGCTGGAGCCTCGTGGTGAGCCCATGTCTGCAGGGCAGTAATGACTAAGCATTTGTCCTTTGCAGGTTGGGATTCCTCCAGCACCACGTGGGGTGCCCCAGATTGAGGTCACTTTTGACATTGATGCTAATGGTATCGTTCATGTGTCAGCCAAGGACAAAGGCACTGGACGTGAGCAGCAAAGTAAGTGCTCTGGGGTGCTCTGTAGGGCTGAGAAGGAGAGGTGTGGAGCAGTGTGCTGCGCCCTGGGGGATCAGAAATTGGGCTTTGGGAATCCTGCGGCTTGTTCCTGTGCTGTGCTCCAGGGTGCACTGCTCCTCCCAGAGTATTTTCTCTGCTTACAGAGACTGCTGAGCCTGCCAACATGGAGGTGTCAGCTTTTAAAGGAGAAATGCAGTAAACTAAAGCTGTGCCAAGGCCCTGCGTCGTTTCTCTCAGTGGCTGGGGGCTTCAGGCTGTCAGCGTGCTGCCCTCAGCGCAGTGGGACGCTTGGCCTGGTGTCCTAGGGGAGTTACTGACATGGCTGACTTTTTCTGTCACTCTGTTTTGGGATTAAAACATGAATTTGAAGCAGCGATGGATTCCTCTGGTACACGATAGGTCTCTCTTGTTCCTCTGACTGTCAAGGCTCTGTGCTGCTTCCCAGCTGTTTCTTGGAGGAAATAAACTGCTTCAGTGATCAGCTGTGTTGAGTAAGAAAAATGCAGCTAACTCTATTGGCACTGCAGAGGTGTTTGTTGTCCTTAACCATGCTGCTTGGTTTTGGGCCTCAATTTGCTTCCGAAGTCACACTGTGTGTAGCTTTGACTTCTTCGAGTGTTTTTCCACGTGTGGCAGCCTTCTAGCTCTGAATAAATGTCACCTGATATTTTTCAGCTGCCCTTTTGCATGCAGCGAGGTTCTAATTAGAAAGCTGAGCTCCTCATCTCACATACCCCAAACACACACGTGTTAGGGTTTTTGTGGGTTTTTTCTTTACTCTTGGCAAATACGATAACTTTGGTTCTTGAAGTATCACTTTACTTGGACTTGGCAATACTTTGGTCCTCTCATTCCCAATGAAATAATGTTTTTTCTGTGGAACTTAGCTTATGTCTAGACTGTGCTCTGTGGCACTAAAGGGGAAAAATAGGGGGCTTAGGGAAAGCAATCGATACAATCATGCCATGCTCAGTTATTAAGGGCAGCAAAAGGAGCTAGCTGGGTAGGAACATTGTCTTACTGTGCAGCCTGAGTTGCTTTCCAGCAGTGAAAAGAATCAGTAGGAAAGTGATTCTCTCTGGATTATTACATGCTTTGTTTTCTGGGGTTTTGATTTCTAACTTGTTCAAGAAGCCCCCAGACAACAGGAACTTTCTGGAAGTAATAACTGGAGAGCAGACAAGGTGACTTGCAAACCACTGGACAGGAAGTGCCTCACAGAGCTGGGGAGCACGGATCTAAGATGACAGGGTTTGATCTTGCTGGCTGCACCACTGCCACTTCAAAGGCTGCCTGCTTTTGTGCAGCCCACGGAGTACTCCACAGGTGTGAAGTCCCAGAGCAAGGCAGCTGCCACGGAGAGGGCTTGGGAAATAATAATATCCTTTCTTAAAAGATGAGAGCACATTCTTTATTAATGTCATTTCTCTCACGCAGTTGTTATCCAGTCTTCTGGTGGCCTCAGCAAAGATGAAATTGAGAACATGGTAAAGAATGCAGAGAAATACGCGGAGGAAGACAGAAGAAGGAAGGTAACGCGGTGGCTGTGGTGCCTCGCAGCTAGTAGCGTGCACAGTGCTGTTGTCATTATGTGTTACCAACTGTCCCTTCCTTGAAGGAGCCCTAGCTTCTGCTCTGCAGTCTTGAGCTGTTGGCTCGTGCAGTTCCCTGAATACGTGCTTGATTTCTTATATATTCGCTTGACTTTCTGAATCTCCAAGAAATGCCCAGAGGGTCGTTTGGGTTTGGTTTGCATGGCCCTGCAAAACGAACAATTTAATTATTTTCTGAGAAAGGGATATGGAGGTAGCAGTAAGCAAACTTGCTTGCCCGCAGCTTCTGCTCTTTCCTGTCCAGCTGCCTGTTGCCTGGGCTGTTCTTGTGAAGTTAGCCTGCTACAGCCAGCTTCTCACACTGCTCCTTTTAAATGGGAGCAGTCCCTTCCAGCCAGAGGGACTTGGACCAGCTTGAAAAATGGGCCCTTATGAACATAAAGAGAGTTCAGCACAGCCACGTGCAAAGTGTTGGTGCTTGCATTGGGGTGATCCCAGATGTGCACAGGCTGGGAGAAGGGCTTCAGGATCCTTGTAGATGAAAAGCAGGCAGCAGTGTGCATCTGGAGCCCAGAAGGCCACCAGGATCCTGGGCTGCAGCAGGGCAGGGAGGTGACTGTCCCTTTCTGCTCTGCCCTCGTAAGCACCTGCAGAGCTGTGTCCAGGTCAGTCCCCCAGCACAAGAAAGCTGTGAAGTTGTTGGAGTGGATCCAGAGGAGGCCACGAGGGTGCTAGAAGGGCTGGGGCACCTCTCTGAAAAAGGGCTGAGGCAGCTGGGGTTGTTCAGCCTGGAGAAGAGAAGGCTCAGGGGACGTGTCAGTGCAGCCTTCCAGTGCTTGAAGGAAGCTTACAAGGAGGAGGGAGACCAGCACATTCTGTAGTGATGAGACAAGGGGAAATGGCTTTAAAGTAAAAGAGGGGGGGAATTAGATAAATAGGAGGAAATTCTTTACTTAAAGGGCAGTGAGGCCCTGGCACAAACAGCCCAGAGAGCTGTGGGTACCCCATCCCTGGGGGTGTGCAAGGCCAGGCTGGATGTGGCCCTGAGTAGTCTGCTCTGTTGGGATGAAACCAGCCCATGGCAGAGATTGGAGCTGAGTGATCTTTAAAGGTCCCTTCCAACCCAAGCCGTTCTGTGATTCTTAGGATTCTGTGAAGAGGAAATTCCATCTGCTTTTTTATAGTTTAATTTATAGAACCTGCTAATCAAAGCTGCACCACACCCTCTTCCTTTTTAAGTGGGAAGTTGCTTTCTGTAGTCCTTAAAATCTCCCTGTCTGGCATCTTGAAGGTGTTACTCATCTGAGTACAGCCCTTGATGAGTGCCCTGGATGCACGTGGAGCCCTGAGGAGGTGTTTGAAAGCCTTGCTGACTCAGGGCTGACACTGACTGACTGACACTTGCCATGGTTGAATGGCTGAACCTGGGATATTAATAGGATTAATGGTTGGAACTAATTGGTTTAATGAGAGCGGGGCTACTGAGCTACACTTCTGAATACAGAGCATTGATTTTTAGGCAGGCGTGAGGGAGGCCTGCCCAGAGATGGCACCAGCGTATGTGTAGTGATTGCTGAAGCTGGCACACTGAATTTACTGCCTTGTGTGCTCCTCTTCTGTGTAAACCTGTCTCAGATGTCCTACAGCCCTGTAAATCTTACCTGCAGTAAGAGAAGGGATCAGCAGAGAACTGAAGGATAAAATACATGGAATAAATCCACATGAAGTAGCATTTCTGTGCCTCAAATGCACTAGGTCCACAAAAGATTGGCATGTTAGCACCCTTAGGTTAGACGCAAGACATTTAAAAGACGGCTCTGGAAGTCTGTTACAGTGACTGCATTGCTGCCAGGGGACGTGGGTAGTGGCACAGGACTCAGAGAGACTGCAGACATTTTCTGATGTTGTACTTTGACCTTAAAGCACTCAATAAGTTCTTCCCTATTGCAGTGGAAGTGGGAGTCGTGTCTGTGCAGGGAGCTGCCACATGGAGGTGGTGGTGTTGCTTTCTTCACTAGTGCTTCACTAATCATCTCATCCTCGTTCAGGTGGACTGTTCTTTGAGGTGGAGAGGGCTGAGTGTCCCAGAGTCTGTTAATGAAACCAACAGTTAGATCAGATTGCATCTTAGAATTACTGCTCTTCTTCAGTTAGTGCCCAGGAAAGTGTCAGTACAACAACCCTGTGTTTTCAGTTGCCTCGAGTGCCCATGTTGATGAAGCTTGGAGTATTCTCAGACAGCTCTTGGCTTTCTGAAGGAGCAGAATGTAGAACTGTGCTGTTTCTGCTTCTGCTCAGCCTTTCAGGGATAGCAGTGCTCTGTTGGTCCCTTTGAGGGAAGCAGGACTTGCTGGGTATCGAGGAGTTGGAACTGTGGCTGTGTTGCTTTGTGCAGACTGCCTGTTGGGCCTTGGCTGGTGCACAAATGGCTCGTCTGCAGTTTATTGCTCTGCCTTGCTGTAAAAAGGACTGGCAGGAGCTAGAACGGAGTTAGGCAGCTTGGGAAACGTGAACAGCTAGTTTGTATGTAGCTTGTGTGTGTATGTGTATGTTTGTACGTGTGGAGCTTGTCACTTGTGCTGTAATGCAGTGAGCCCTGATGAGTTCTGTTACCCAGGAACGCGTGGAAGCAGTAAACATGGCTGAAGGCATCATCCACGACACGGAGTCTAAGATGGAGGAGTTCAAGGATCAGCTGCCAGCAGACGAGGTGGGTGGTTTCTGTTACCTTAACAGTAAAGGAGGTAAGATGCTTTACTGTGTCCTTGCTGAAAATCTCACTGGATTCACAGCTGACTGTCACCAGTGGCACCAGCTCAGTGCGTGCTGCCACTGCACTAAGGCAGCACAGTCACTGACTTCCAGGCTTTCCCACTTGAGTGGAGTGTGACTGGGAGGATGTGAGAGCAGGCTGGTGTGGACGTGGGCTGAATGATAGCAGAGATCTTATTTCAAAGTGTGAGTTCGGTGGAAGCGAAGATCTAAGAGCCCGAGAGGCTGCTAATCCAAGATTCCTGCGTGAATCGTGTCCTTGGCCTTGCAGTGGTGTGATAAGGACTGTGCTGTGGCCTGTGTGAGAGTGCTGCTCAGAAGCTGGGGATTGCAGGCAGTGCCTGCCTGAGCTCTGAGAGGGGCTGAGCAGAGCTGCTGTGCGGCCTGGTGGTCTCAGGAGTGTGAATGCAGCACCTGAGATCTGGAAGGACACGAAGTTATTCACTCAGCTCCATTTTTTTTCCCCCCCTCTGTCATTAGGGTTAAGTGGGTATTTATTGCCAAGGGAGCACTTTTAATAACATTCCAGGTGACAGTTTAGTTTCCGCGTTATGAGTTTGAAAAGCCAAGTTTAAAGGAGATTGCACGATCATCAAGTGAACAACTCTTGGAAACAGAACAAAAGGGGTTCCTGGGGGCCCTGGGAGGTGTGAGGGAACGAGCTTATAGTTGGGGTAAGCAGCTGCTGATGGCTTCAGGCTCTGTGTTTCAGCTCTGTGCTTGGGATTAAGATTTTTGCCCCTGTGAGAGAGAACTCCAGCACTTACATCCGTGTTCCCTGCAAGGACTGTTCCCAGTAATGTTTTTTGGGGAAAGCCAAGGGGCAGTGGGTGCTGGCGCTTGGAAGAAGCCGTGTGTGTGTGATCTGGGTAGAGATTTCAGCCTGGCACAGTGCTTTCCCAATGCCGTGGTCTGAATGAGGAGAGCTGTGCCCACGTCCTCGCTGCGAGCGGTGCTGAGCAAGCACTGCTGGCACAGCTGTCCCCCAGTAACCTCACTTCCCAGGCCTGCCTCGCCAGCAGCGTGCCAGCCCGACAGGAGATGCCAGACTGTGTGGAGGGTTTGACAGATGGCTGCAGGGGCTGAGATGGGACCGTATTGCTTTTTGTTTGCCTCTCTGCTCCTCCCACGTGCAACAAAGGGATTAAACAGGGTTGTGAGCAGCATTACTCGCTGGCTTTCTGACAGCGCCTTAAATATAGGTGAAAATCACTTTTCCCTTCACCCTGGCTCTGGGGTGATGGACTGGCTGGTGAGGTGTGCTGGGGCAGCACGCTGCTCCTTGGCAGGCTGCTCGGGCTCTGCAGTGCTCTCTGTCCTTGGCACCTCCGCTGAAACCGTGTCCAGGGGGACCCATTAATGCCAACTGTGGTGCATTTAGTGAGGTGGACAGGTGCCCATTGGGAACTGAGCACAGTTCTGGTCCCTGCAGACCATATGGCTCCAATTTGAGACTCACAACTTCACAGCTTGTGACAAGAAGAAAAGGTATCTGTGCTGCGGCCGCTAGGTGGGTGAAGCAGCAGCGCTCAGTGCTGCATCGTGTTCCTGTGATTTCTTTGCAGTGCAACAAATTGAAGGAAGAAATTGCCAAAATGAGAGAACTTCTGGCTCGCAAAGACACTGAAACGGGAGAAAATATTAGGCAGGCAGCAACCAGCCTGCAGCAAGCTTCCCTGAAACTCTTCGAAATGGCGTACAAGAAGGTGGGTCCGCAGTCATGTGTGTTTTATAGTGCTTGGGTGGGGAGGGGTGAATTATGTCCAGGCAGGGGCTGTGCTGGAGGTGATGCTGTCTCAGTGCAGCTCCCTTGAGTGCCAGCTCCAGGGGCAGTGGTAGGAAGTCAGGTGGAGCAGAAGGACTGCGATCCTGGCCGTCCTGCTGTAGGTGGTTGTCTTACATTACTGCACAGCATGGTGTAGGAAAGAGCTGGAAGGTGATAATAAGGAGCAGTGAGGACACAGATCAGGCTTCCCTGTGTGTGTAGAGGGCGCCTGAAGTGATGCTTTAAGATATTCTGAGTGTGATTGTGCAGCAGTTTCCTGTTCAGCCTGCCTAAAATCCCTGTTATAAGGCCACGGGGATGTTTTCTCAGCCTCCTCGGCACTGAAGGGGCCACCTGTTTGAGCCCTTCTTGGCAGATGTGCTTCATCTTCCAAGGGAAACTTACTGGGATGGAAGTGGCACTCACTGCCCGTGCAGCCTTGCTGTCCTGTGCAAAGCTGCTTTTCTGATGTCAAACTGGAACTGTGCAGTGCTGCAATCTAGACTGTCCTGCCCCCTGGGAGAGAATAAATAATGGGAAGATAACTTCCTTCCTCTTAGTAGCAGTCGTGCAGAGATAGAGATAGAATTGTTCCCTAGAGAATGGAAGCTCTTTTTCTTTGAAGAAAAGTTGAAGCAACCCCGTGGGTCTGGAGGTAAGCAAAGCAGCTGGCTTGGGGAAGATGGCTGGGAGAAGCACGTCGTTACTGCAGTTAATTAGCTAACTCTGTCACAGATGGCCTCGGAGCGGGAGAGTTCTGGAAGCTCAGGAGATCAGAAGGAAGAGAAGCAGTAAGAAGTCTGTCTTACCTCGGTGGGAGTCCGAAGAAGAGGTGGATATTCTTGATGCTTGGGAGAGAAGGGACCTTCCCGAGCAGAAATGAGCAGAATTCAGACTTACTGTGTTTTTGCAGTATTCTATATATAAAATTCTTAAATGTATAAACTTAGTGATGTGTCTGCTAGATAAACTGTCACACGATGAAAGTTAATTCATGCCAGATGAACTTCTTAAGCGTTTGGCCCTGTGGTATTCAGCTGAGGCACACGGGGGACTCGCTGAGCATTTAATTCTGATCCTTGGCACGATGGTGTACTGAATCCGAATGTCAAAGTTGGGAAACCACGTTATTCAATCAGAAGGTGGAGACTGAAATTCCGGTGGATCTTCCTTGTCGTGGTGAGCAGTGTGCTGCAGGAGGTGCGTTCCTTCAGATGAGGCCGTGTGCGAGCTGCCTCCTTCACTTCTCTCTGAGCCTTCCGCTCCATCCTGTGTCTGTTCTTTGCTTATGGCGGAACGATTTCCTGGACAATAAAACTGTTCGTGGATCCATTCTGGAATTTTTTTAAAAATAAAAGCAGAAAAGCATCCGGCGTGCGGTTGTTAGTGTCCTGGCCTCTGGTGGAGCGGCAGCCTGCCAGCTGCCACCCACTGCAGCCGTGGGCTCCTGCAGCTTGTGCTGATGGGAGCGTGTGAGGATAGGGTCTGTCCTCGGGTGATGTGTGCTCCGGCCGCACAGCCGCCGCAATCCCCGCTGCGGGCTCCCGAGGCCACGCCACGCCGCCCCCTCCCGGCGCGGCCCCTTTAAGAGCGACCCCGCCGTTCTCGCGAGACTTCCTCCCCGCCCTCCCCTCCCGGAACGCGGCAGCGAACTACTCGTCCCACAACCCCCCGCGCGGCGCGTCGGCCAATCGCGAGGCGCCCCGCTCCCGCGCGGGAGGGGTGGGCGGGTTAGCGCCCCCCCGGCCCGGTCCTCCGGAAGTGAAGTCACGGGCCCCATGTGAGCCGATTGCAACACATGCAGCGCGGCGAGGGGGAGCGCGAGCAGCCGGTGTCCGACGTCAGCGCCGCCGACCGCGCGCCGCCGGGGGGGAGCGGGCCTGAGGTGAGGGCGCGGCGGGGCCGGGCCGGGCGGGGCCGCGCGGGGCCGAGCCGGGGCTAACTGCCGTGCCTGTGTGTGTGTGTGTGTGTGCGCGCCGCCGCGCCGCTGCAGGCCGCCGCAGCCGGAGGAGGAGGAGGAGGGAGAAGATGGCGGACGATCCCAGCGCTGCCGACCGCAACGTGGAGATCTGGAAGATCAAGAAGCTCATCAAGAGCCTGGAGGCGGCCCGCGGGTGAGCGGCGGGGGGCGGCGGGAGGTGGGGCCGGGCCCGCGGCTCCGCTGCCGGGAGAGGGACCGCGGGGCGGGCGGGGAACGGCCGCGTCGGGCACGTGTGGGGCGGAGGAGCGGGCGGAGGTTCCGCGAGGAGCCGGGTCCCCCCCCCCCCCCCCGCCCCGCACGGCGCGGCGGCGCTGCCGGGACGAGCGGCCCGGGAGAGGCCCCGCGGCGCGGCCGCCGCCGGGAGAGCTGGGCCCCGCGTGGTGGCTGCGGGCGGGAGGCCGCCTTTGTTGGTCGTCGGCCGCGCTCTTCTCACCCCCTTCTTCTTTTTCGTCCTCCTGAGAGCGCTTCGCCGCTTTTGCCGCGTGTTAAGCTCCTCCGATGCCAGGTCTCTGCCCTCCCTGAAGTTGCCGTCGCGTTTTAATGCCGTTCTTTCCCCAGAGGTGGAGGTGCTGGCTGTTCCCACGCCGTGCCCGTGGCGGAGGGGCCGTGTTGCTGTCCGTGTTGTCGCCGGGCAGCGGCTGCTTGTGCAGGTCCAGAATTGCTTGGACTTTGGTTATTGCAGGAACTGTAGGCACCGGAGCTGTAAAAAAGCAATAAAAGCGTGTGCTTCGGTAAAATAAAAATGAAGGGCGACTCCTGGGCCACCCTGATGGCTGCAGTTCCGTAGGCTGCTCAGGACTGGTGCTAAACCGGTGGGGGCACTGCTGCCATCCCGCTCAGGGCGCCCTTCCCCCTGCTGCCTCTCTTTGGGCGGCTCCGGCCCAAAATGTCCCCTCCTTAGTGCTGGTGGAGCGGGCCGGGGAACCGTTCAGCTGGAAGCTAACCCAGGGAAGAGGGAAAAGGGGAGGAGAACCTGAGCCACATCTCCATTAGTTTGTATTTTTAATCTGACTTGCGATGTAGCCATGTAAGGGTTGGGGTGTGGGAGAAGAGAATGTGGAGCTGGGGCTGTCCTTGTCTGCTCCAGAGTCTCCTTTGGCTGCCTGAGCTGATCGCTCAGCTGTGCCTTCGTGCGTTGCTGACAGCATGTGTTGTGCTGGCAGGGGTGTCCCAGCGAGCACGGGAGCCTGAGGACAGCTCTTGCTGTGAAGCTGGAAGGGCTCAGGCAGCTGCAGGCATCTGTTGCAGCTTGCGAAGACCTTTCTGTTCCCTGTACAGTGCTGGGATGTGGGGAAAGTGTTGTCTAGGAAAGGGATGTCTAGGAAAGTGTTCAGCATTTTATCTCTTTCTCATTCTGACTGTGAGCAAAAACATGTCTGCGCTGAGCAGCCCTTGGTTCGTTCATCGTTTGGAACAGGTGGATGTTGGAGAGGCGAGGGTAGAGCTGGGAGCTCCTGGAAAAAGTGAAGGGGAAGGGCCAGCTCAGAGCAGGTGAGCCCTGCAGTCTGGGGCAGCTGCCCTGCTGTCCTCCCCTCCCATCTGTCACCCCTGGCACACCCCTGCTTCGTGTTCAGGACGCTGTAAGTGCAGTAAAATGCGTGCAGGAGTTTTAGGTGAGCCCTCTGGTCCAGCACATCTACTGGGTGTTGTGATGCTCTTGTTCTTTCATGTAGTGTGTGCTAGCTGCTAAACCACCTGGTGAAGGCTGCTGATGCTAGCAGTCCTTGCTGTAAGCAGGATTATGTTGGTTACATGTAAATGCATGTTCTGCTTCCAGCGAGTCCTGGCTGAAATGATCTTCCTCTCTTTGGGTCCAGTAAGGCGAAGAGATGCTGTGGCTCCTGCTACCAGAAGCATTCTGCTCGCTGGCACCAGAGGTGCGAGCCAGCGAAACAGGCTTTTCCTGCCTTTGGGAGAGTCACTTCCCCTTCCTGCCAAGTAGGAAGACCTGTTCTGGGGTGGGTTAGGGGGCAAAGCCTTTAAATAGGACGATGTGGAAGCCAGGACTCCTTGGTGTCTCCACCTTCCCTTACTCATGCACTCCTAATAGTGACCCAGCAGCCGTGTCCCAGTTTCACGCACTGGTTGTTCCTGCGGTGGATCAAAGGGATGGGAAGTAGAGGAAGCTGGAGCTGGGCGTTCAGGTTGTGTGTGGCACTTGGGCGCTTTCTGCAGCCATTTCTATCAAACCTCGATAAAATGTGTGGAATACCACCGGAATGTTAAGGAAGCACAAGAACAAGGAAATGCTTTTATCGTGCCTGGGATAATTGAGGTAAGTGACAATATGTGGCCAGAAAATGAGGTGAGGAGATTAGAGCTTCAGCTTCACCAGAAGCTCATCAGCTGGAGGGCAGTGAGGGGAAAGCTGCTGCTTGAATGCTAAGGTAGCATCCTAGCAAGAAGAATGTCCTGTAATTTTTTTCCAAGCTCTTCCCTGGAGAGCTGGTGTTACCACTGATCTCTGGTTAGCAAGAGGCTGGCAAGAACAAACACAAAAACCAACACTGCCCCAAACCCTCTCTCTGCTGGCAGGGAGAAGGAGGAGGTACATTTGGTATCTCATTTCTGAAAACAGAAATATCTGTTGTCTCTGCGTGCTCCTCCAAAGCGGAGCTGCAAACTGTCTGCCCCTGTGTGAAGCTAATGAATTGGTCTTTCTGATATGGTGATAAGGGAAAGGGAGTAGCTGGTATCTGCAGAATGAGTGTGAGAGAGGGCAAGCGGGGCCTGGGCTCTGTGCTTCAGGCAATTAACTGTTCCAGCCAGAAGAGCTGAGAGTGAAAGGCCAATGATGAGCGAGTTATGCCCTTGTGAGAAGTCTAGCCCTTCTCTCTGGTAGCTTGAGCTGCTCAGATTCTCATCAAGCCTCTCAGCTTCTCCCTTACAGGAGCATTCTGCTTTCTGAGCAGTCAGCAGTCCACAGTTGGTTTGTGTAACACACAGTCGCAGTGAAAGGCTGTGCCCCCCCGGTAGCTGCAGCTGTTTCTGCATTTGGATGTTGCAGCAGCTTGGGCAGGAGTGGTGTTAGCCACTGTGTTTTTCCTCATCCCGTGTCTCAGGGCTTTTCTGTTACTGCTTCATGCAGTTTTCCAGTGTCAGTATGAAATTGACAATCGCTCTTTGTTCTTCCACGGCCCTGAATGGTTAGCAGGGCTGAGTTCAATTTTTCTGCTCATGTAAGCTGTAAATGCTTGGCAGAATCAAGTATCAGCAACAGCTAGCGGTCTCCTTGCAGGCTTAGGCCTGAGATGTCACACTTGAATAGCGTTTGAAAAACTTCTCCAAGTCTCAGTGACGAGGACTCTGTTCCTGCAGACAGTTCTGTGCTGGGCAGGTATGTGTTCTGACCCGGGCTAAGAGCACAGTGGGTGCTGCTGCAAATTGTGGGGCTGTATTTTAATGGCAAAACCTTCAGGGAGCTGCTCCCACAGGACGCCTCTCCTGCCTTGAGCTCGAAGGCAGGACCTTGTGTTTGCCATCCTGCCCTGCTGGAGCAGAAGGCAGAGCAGAACAGAAAGGTGTTCTTGGCAGCTCTGCCTGCTGCAGCTGACAAACAGAGTGGGTGGAGGTTGGGGAGCAGAGTGTGTCTCCAAACGGAGTATTTTGGAAGGTGTACTAACAGGATGTACGCAGGCTTTCTGAGCAAACTCAAAAACTAGGCCTGAACGAGTAACTTAATCCAGTTATCACTGTAAGGAGCGCATTAAGGCAGGAGAATGGAGAAACAGCGAGAGAAGGGGACGGTCGTGGTGCCTCTGGGGCCACGGCGAAGAGAAATGAGGCTGTTTCTCACTGGGGTTTGGATTTTGTCAAGTTGAAACTTCCATCTGCTATATGGGAGAAACCAAATGGGAAGCAAATAAAAAGCAACCAGTAAAGAGAGGTGTGAAAATGTACAGGAATTCTGCAGAATGAAACGCGTGCTCGTTCTGCAAGCTGACCTGTGGCTTGCAGAGGAGCAGTCTGCCCAGTGCACGTTGCAGAAAGCTGTGCTAGCAGCTGGGCTCTCCCATCTCCAGTCCATCTGGAGCCTTGCTGGTCCTGGTGGAAGGGCCCACCTTTGCAGTCAGCTTTGGACTGCTGTTGTTTCCCAGCTGTGTGCAACGGTGATGGGAACCTGCTTGGGTGGAGGTGGGCTGTGCATCTCTGCACCTTGTGCTGGTGTCATGCTCGAGCAGGATGGCAGGGCTGAGACCTGTTAGAGCAACCCGGTGGCTCTGGAGCGTGAGGCAAGTCGTGGTCTGTTCTGCTGGGCCTTGCCGGAGGTGACCTCAAAGCCCACAGACTTGTGAGGTGATGGTGGAGCTGCTGTGATGCAGTCAGAGAAAAACCAGGGTCTGTTTCAGGTGGGTGTCCTGTTTGGTGGGTTTGCATCGCTCCTCATTTCATTGGAACAAGCTCTGGGGAAGTTTGGGGCTGCCTGAGCTGTGTCTGCCAGTAGCAGGTATGGGGCTGCTCTTTGTGCTGTGCTGGGCTCTTGGTTCACACTGCATTGCTGTACTGCACGGTGTTACAGGGGGTTTACTGGTTCCTTGTGTGGTTCCAGGTGTGGTGGCACCAGTGTGGCTGTCTTGTCCCTAAGTGATGCCATGCATTGGGTGCAGGATTTATCTTGGTCTTGCATTGCTCTGATGGGTTTCTGGCCACGCTGCTGGAGATGCGTGGCTTCAGAGCATCCCCTGCTCCTGGGATGGCAGTGGACCTCTTCCCCTCACATCTCACTGGGATCCATTTGTCGTTGCAGCTGTGCCGGGGTTTGTGTTGGTACAGAATCTGTTCCTGCAGTGCTCAAGCTTTCACTTTAGGATGTAGAGTATTGTGGAGACCTTGGCCAGGCCGGGCTGAGCTGGTGGGCCTGCCCAGGGCAGTGCTGTGGCAGGGTATCCTTGGCTTTCTGATGTCTGCTGCGTTAGCTGGGCTGCAGTGCTGATGTGTCAGGTTAGTGCTTGCCATAGAATAGCCCTGAAGATCTCTGTGCAGCAAGCTGCTGCAGTGTGCAGGTATCTCCAGCAGCTTTCACTTGTGGGGAGTGTGGTGTACGTGAGGAAAGGGCTGGAGGAGCAGGATGGGCTGTGTGGCACACAGGGCTTGTCTTTGTTGGCAGCAGTTCTCTGCTTTGGCTTTATGAGCTGTCGTTACAGTGTGGAGCATTCAGGGGAGAGGTTATGATTTAAGTTCCTATCTGAGCTGAAGTGCTTCCTTGAAGCAGTGCTTTCTCAGTCCGATTGCCTTCAGGGTCACTTCCAAAGAAGGGCATGTTTCTGTTAGAGGGGAAACTTACAATATTAATGCTGCCTTTTTGCTCTTGGTAGCGTGAGGAGGGAGCGTTGGCAGAGAGGCTGGCATGGGAGCAGCCCGTGGCAGGAGGGAAACCTGAGGGCTGCGTGGCAGCTCATCATCTTGCACATGGTGGCTTCCCTGCTCACCGTGCTGCAGATGAGGGCTGCTGGGGCTCGGGAGGAAGGCAGGGTCTCTTCAGAGCTTGCTTTGGGGCTGTGTGGAGCAGTTAATGGTGGGTGGTCTGTGCCAGCCGAGGGCAGCTGCCATGGCAGGAGGGCTGCTGACACCCTGCCTGTGTGCCTTTGTTACCAAACACTTCCAGGGCTTTCTCACCTGCCTGCTCTACCTGTTCCTTTTGAATTATAGCAACAATTAAGTGCTGTTTGGAGAACACTAGCAGGTGGCAGAAAATGACCTGCTCTGGGAGAGCTGTTCCGTGTCAGACGAGCTGCAGTTGGTGTTTTATGGCCTTTGGTAGCCCGATACCCTCCTTTACAACCACGTGAATCATTGCTGAACAGCATGATTCATGCACAGATCATCATTCACAAAGAGCTAATGAATGAGACCCTGACTGCTGAAGAGAAATGACGTGGTAGGAGATGGGAATGGGCACCTCGAAAGAGAACAGACTTTTTTGGCTTTGTGGCAATTCTTTTTTTTTTTTTTTCCTTCTCTTTTGGCTCCATATTCCCATGCAGCTCTGAGGCATTAACATCTTAACGAGCAAATCTGGATTTGTGCTTCAGTCCCTCGGTGTACATCTTGTACCCAACTGGCCCATTAGCATAATGCAACAAGTCTTTAAAACTTGGAGCATTAATAATTGGAGGGAGAGCAGGGGAGCTGTGGCACAACCAAGCCTGCCAGTGAGTCACAAGTGTCTGAAGTGCAGAAATGCCTGTTCCACTTACCAGTAATTGGGATCCCGGGCTTTCTGCATTAGGTCAGATGCAGCCAGGAAGGGCTATGCAATTATCTTTTTGTCATGCGTTGCCTTTGATCCAAGGATTTCAATGTGGCATTGATTCACCTTTCCCATGGGGTGAGCAGTATCTGCTGGTGCTGATCCAGCGTGTCCCAGCAGTGCAGGATGAAGGCTGGGTCCCCTCCTGGAGCCCCAGGACTGATGTGGGACCCACACTGTTGCCAGAGCAGCAGCTTCAGTGCAGGAGCTGCTTCCAGCTGAGGGAGGGAAGATCTTGGTCACCAGCTCTGAGCTGGGGTGCTGCTTGTGCTGAGCTCTAAGAGCTGTGTGTGCTGCTCAGCGGGCAGGGACTCGGTTACCTGCTGCCCTCAGACAAGTGATACCTGGCCAAGTCCTGTGCTGCGTGGAGAAGTCATGGTGACCCAGTTCTTCTGTGGCTGCCCTTCTGTCCCTGGGGAGCGGTGCGTGCTGAGCTCAGGAGGCAGGTGCTGGCAGTGATCCAGTGGCTGCTTTGGGGGCTGCACAACCTCCCCAACCCTTGGGAGCCTTCCCTCTGCCCTTGGGGAAATACACTCATCTGCCCCTCTGCTGCCTCCCCATGAGAAGCTCTCCCCTGCAGCTGGAGCAGGGGTGTGCAGAGGAAGGCGGGCCCACGCTGTGTGTGGGGTGCTGGCGTGGTGTTGAGCTCCATAGCCTGCACTCAGCTCACATGGCACCTGGGGGCTTTTCCTCGCTTCCTCTTTGAGAAGGTCAGTGGGTTAGGGTAAGAGGACAGAATATGTCCTCAGGGCAGCCTTAATGCCTGCCTCCAAGCTCTTTCTGGTTACACAGAATGCTTTGTGTATCATCTTCCTGTAACACAGGACCTCCTGGCAGATGGGGTACAAGATTCCTGTCTAGAGCTCTGGATCAAGGTTACAGCATGAGTGCCCGGTGCTGTGCGAGCTGAGGTAGCAATAACTGCAGTGTCCGTCTGTCCAGGGCAGAGGTGGTTCTCCAAAACTGATTGGGGAATTAACCACTTGGCTTCCTGGGCTCCTTTTCTCCAGTTAAAGCCTACCCTGAAGAGTACTCTTGAGGAAAGAGTGGCTTGGTCTCCTGGCTCCACGATCCTTCCCTTGTGCCTGCTCTTCTCATCTTCGTTTTTTCTCTGCTTTGAAGATGACATTAGTTCCAAAGAGATCCTCCTTGACATACCTTTGCTTGGGAATCAATCTCTTCTGGGTCTTTGTATCCTTCTTTGCTAGACCTGGCAGCTCTGGAGGAACACTTTGGACTAGTGCTGCCTTCTGGTAGGTTATTCAGAGGGGTGGTGTGTGCAGTGGTGTACAGTGCCTTTGAGGTTTGGGGTTGGGATGTCCTTACTGAAACAGTGCAATACAAAGCGCTGCCAACAGCATGGCTTTCAGCTCTTCTTTACCTCAAGCTTAAATAGGGTAGTGGTACTTCCCACTGTCCTCTAAGTGGTGGCGTGGGTGTCTGAGCTGTGCTTTGAGCCTATCCACTGAACAGAGTGGGGTTTCCTCTGTTTCTGAAGGAGGCATCTCCAGAAGCTGTTGCTTCCCAAGCAGCAATTGGATTGTGATGCGTTGGCTGTGTTGGTGTCGAAGCCTTGGAGCAGTGCAGGCTTTGGGTAGGCTTCCAGATGACATTGTGTCTGAAGCACCGATGGGATGCCCGGTTCATTCCTCAGAAGCTGGCAGGATTTCTAGGAAAAGCTGCATTACTTTTGCATCTGCAGTCATCTGTGTGGGTTTGGCATCTCAAGTGAACTTATGTCACTTCCTATTTGAAGGAGAGTTTGTGTTATTAAAAGACATAAAGTCTTTAAAGGGCACATCTATGACCTGCTTATGCACTTCCCAGCCATAATTCATGGGCTGTGAGAGCGTGTGCATAGAACTTCCCTTAGGCAAGGTCAGCACAGTTACATCCAGGCTTCTGTGAGCAGGGAGTGTCTCGTGGCCTGTGTTTTGTGTGAGTCCAAACCAGCAATTGCGTACTTGCTTGTACCAAAGGACATTTACTTCTTATAGCCTTTCATTCAACATCTCTGCTCAGATACAGGATCAAAAAAGTCCTCAGCTGTTCTTTTACATTGCTGCTTGCGTGGGACTGTGCTACATAGGCCTTCACTGAAGAGGCAAAGGCCTCTGGAAATAATGTTCTGGGACCTGTGCTGTGTGCCTGGCTGCAGTAGGCTCTGCCTGGGTTTACATGGGCGTTGCTGGCACCCACCTTGCAGCTGCCCATGGATGTGCTGCTGGTGGAAGGGGTCCGTTTGTAGTTCTGTCTGTGCATGCAGCATGAGCTACCCAGTAATCTGTAGTCCTCTGGGCTGGAGACAGGACCCTTGGGAAGGGTATGGAGCTTGAGGCAGCCTCCTAGCTGTACCCCGTGGGTAAGGTCAGATTATCTGGAAGCTGCTTCACAAACCTGCTGGGCTATGGTGGCTGCACGTAGGCCTTGTGCTGCTCCCTTAGTTCCCAAGGAAAGCAAGGTGCATGTAAGCTGATGTCTTGTGAAAATACACTCACCTTGAGTCACAGAGAATGGCTGACCTCCCTTGCCTCTGTGTCTGCCCGTTACACAGTGTGCTATTAGTGTAAACCACTTCATTGTGGAAGAAGCGCAGCTCAGCTGTTGTTGGACAAGTCTCTGAAGCCACAGGATGGGCCAGGAGCTGCTATTTATACTGCTTGGCTGTTACGTGAGCGCTGTCCCACGTCCCAGGAGGCCAGCTGCTCCTTGGGAGGAAAGGAGGGGACAGTGGCTGGTGCTGCTGCATTGCTGCTTCATGGGGCCTTCCAGGTGGCTGCTTCCCTGAGGCAGTGCTGTGGGACATCTTCACAACGCTGCCGCCGGGCCCGTGTATGGTGTGAGCTGGAGGGCTGGGGCCTGCTCAGCTGCTGCTTCTGAGTGGCAAAACTGAACTCACAGAGATGGCTGCCCAGAGCAGGAGGCTCAGCTGCGACAACACCCATCTGCAGGGCATATTTGGCAGCTTGTTTTGAGAGCGATACACTGCTTGCTCTGCACACTTGCATTCTGTCGGGGGGGTTGTTCATGTTGAACTAAGAAATAGAGACGCAGAGCACCACTCGATGCCAGCTGTGGCTGGGGGCTCAGTGTGGCTGTTCAGCTGGGTGAAGAACTCTCTGAAGTCCCTGCTGTGCTTCTGAAGAACCCAACGTGTCCTGCTTGGATCCTATATCCCACAGCTGTTGCAAGGCACAGTAAGATCTTGTGGGACGGGACCTCTTAGGAAGTCCAGGAAGATCTTGCAGCAACAACCTTCTGGAGGCCGAGGTACATTCTTGCAGGAACACCAGCAAAACTTGTCCCTTCAGCTCTGGACAAGGCCAGAATTGATCCAGCAGCGCACACGCTGCTGCTCCCTCTCCCACACAGCTCTGGTGGGTTTTAGGAGTGAAGCCGGAGACTCCCCGGGGTGGTAGGAGCAAATTCAGGGCCTGGATCTGTGCTGGAGATACCCAGTGCTGGTATCTTCCAGGCCACACTAAATCTGAGCTAATTGCCAATTACTGGCAGGGCTGGCACGGTGTGCTTAGTAACCATAGCACCCTAGCAGTGAAGTGTTTCCACTTTTCCAGAGGTTGGCACTTAATTGCCCCCGCCTGCCTGGTTTCTTTGCAGGATGTGACAGGTGCCCTCATTGCTTCCAATTGTTTTCTCCTCTGTGGTTCTATGAGCAGTGGCACATTTTGTGCTGTCCTGCAGACAAGGATGCCAGTTTCTTAACAAAGCAAACATCTCAGCATGTTGGATCTTGGTGCACATCCTTACGTTGCAGTGGCAGCTATTTGGCTGCTGTGCTGGCACTGTGAGCCCGGAATAGAGACAGCCACTGTCTGTAGCTGCTTAAAACTTCCTGGCGCAGTTCAGTCTGAAAGCATTAGCTTCCAGCTGATGGAGCAGAATTTGTCTGGGGTGTGCTGGAACCGGAGAGGAGAACTTCTTGGCAGTGCAGAGCGGATTGTAACGGGCAGTGCCCCGGGTCCCTCCTTGGGGGAGAGCTGGGGGTGATGTGGGGGGAAGTCAGCTCGCTGCGTGTTCGATCCCTCGCTGTGAGTGCTTCCCTTAATCCAGATGGATTATTTAATTGCTCACTCTAACAGCTTGGTAATGAAGTTCTGCCTGGCAGCGTGCTTGCTGTGGGAACGGTGCTTGGCAGCTGGGCACCAGTATCCCATGTGCTCCTGAGTGGTGAAGCCTGTTGGTTTCAGAGGGTGCTGTTTGCAGAGGATGTACCTGCATGGTTCCCATACAGGAGTAAATGGACTCAAACACGTTCAGCAGCTGTGGAGGAGGACAAGGCATGGGAGGTGCAGACGTACCTGTTGTCTTGCTGAGGCACTGTCTGCACAGACCAATAGGAAACCTGGAGGCTGTATTGCTATGCAGAGATGCAGAGTACTTCCATCCCCCAAGCATTTTTGAACTGCAGTTTTCTTAGGATTCCTTTGCTGCGTTTTGTCTCAGAGGTGCTTTTAACAGGTGGAGCTGCAGGTTTTCAGACCTCCCTGTCCCGCAGGAAGGTCATGTGCAGATACAAGCTTTCTTTGGAGGGGAAAAGCCATTTCTGTGGCAGGTGAATGTGGTCTCTGTGCTGCACAAGGCAGCTTTGCTGCCATCTTTGCCACTTGTGTGCAGATCTGCTTGAGCCAGTGTCCTGCTGGTCCAGTTTCTCAGGGACCTGCACTCGATTAGGGATCAGACGTCAACCATGCCCTCATGTAAAGCAGGGGGAGCTGTGGCAGGCAGCAGTGGGTGCTGTTACCTCCAATTAGCTTGCTGCCTAATGAGCTGGGTGGGCTGGCTGTGCCCAGCTGCGGTGTGTGCCAGCTGGGGCTGCCCCTCGAGATGTGGGGATGTGGGGGGCGGTGCTGGGAGCTGAGCACCCACTGCTCTGCTGGGCACTGCAGTAGTCAGTGCTTGGAATGGCTTTGGCTGAGAAGATAGTGGCGAAGATGTGTCAAACCTGAGAACTACACCTGAAGTTGGTGATGGAAAGTGCATTTGGATTTAAATCTGTGCTGGAGTTTGGTGAAGGGTTGCATCACACCAAGTACTGCACTGTGCAAAGCATGGCTGAGACTTACAGAGAGAACACATTATCTAAGGCTCCTCCTTGAGGAGGAGGGTACAGCTGGCCTTCCTTGCTATTTCCACTAGGTTCTTCCTGTACCTTGCTATCTGCTTGTTCTCACTTTGGTACTTTCTACAGAGGAAAGGTTGCATGTGGTCAGTTCCCATCAGGAGAGCTCAGGGTTGGTCCTGTGTCTCTTGCTGCCAGGACCGCCCTTAGGTCATGCAGCCAGCTAGGTGTGATCTGCAGAGCTTCCTCGTCTCTGGGAAGCAATGAATCTCTGCTTTCAGAGGAAGAAATGAACTGCGAGCTTGCTTCTAGAGTGCTGCTTTGAGAAGAGTTAGGAAGAGTCACTTTCCTTCTGATCAGCCTCACTCAAAGGAGCCTGCTGGGAACAGGAGGCCATTACGTGTCCCCCAAGGCGTGCCATTCGCTGGGGAGCGAGCGGCTTTAATTGAGTGGTACACGGAGTATTCTTGGCTGCCATGACCTGGAAGTCTGTGGTAACTGTCAGGCAGGCACAGAGATCCCTGTGGGAATAATGCATGCAAGTGTTTCTTTATGACTTTCTTGATTAGTGTGTGTGGGGATCTTGGATATTAAACCCAATTAGTTGTCTTTAAGGTCAGAGACTTATTTAACCTACCAGCACCTGATTCGACTTGGCCTGAATTGAAGATCTTTGCAAGAGAGCTGTACAACTTCTGTAAGGAGGCTAATAAATGGAGGCTTTCTGAAGCACTTCCCTGCTGCCTCTGTAGCCCAGTCACTTCAGGCAGGGACTGTGGTACAGCATCACAGCATCTTGTCCTAACGTAAAATCCATAAGAGCAGATGTTTGTTTTTATTTTTTTAATGGCTGAAAAGCACTTTGTTGGTGATCTGGTTCTGAATCAGTACAGCTTTTGCTCTTGAGAAGGCTACAGGACACGGTGAGCTGTTTGATTTTTATGATATTTGTCTAAATGTGAAGAATGAAGCCTGGGTCGAATCTGAGGTGGTGCAGAAGCAGCACTTGGGGCATCTGGGATATGTCAGTGGGGAATGGGAGGCACCTACTGGAAGGCAGATGGGAGCGTTCCTGATGTCCACTTTGGCTTTGGGTGGAATTGGAGCTGCTTTTGGAAATAAGACCTCTGCAGGTTCCATACCAAAGCCATAGGAAAAATGGATAATGGATATCAATCTTTTTTCATTTAGCTTAAGCCAGCACTGTGATTTGTGGGGTCTTATCTGTGCCTGGGAGCCAGCAGTGGTGTACTGAAGTACACTTTAAAGCAGAGGGCTTCCCTAGCAGGCGGAGTGCTAGCAGGGAAGTAGGAAAGACCGACTGCAGCAACGTAACCTTCCAGTTCAGTACTTTTTTGTGTTAATCTGAAGAGAACAATGTGTTAAAGCAACATTTGGACTGGTTAGTGCTCCAGCTGTCTGAGAACAAATGGAATGGGCTTAAAAATGTCCTTAAGTATGTGGCTGCATTGTTTTACATAACTTCAGCTGAGGGCTGCTTGCAGTTACGTTCTTTGCTCCCCAAGTAGTATGCCAGGTTAAACAAGCACCTTTGGAGGACTGGACTGTAAGTGGCTAATGTGAATTCTTGGTTATGGAGGCAAATCCTTGGAATAGCTTGTTATATTTTCTTTTCTCTCTTGCTGTTGTCCAGCAGAAGAAGAACTAACGCTGGTAGCAGGGGGTTGAAGCATCTTTTGAGGCTGGGGAAGCCATGGGGGGAGGGAGGAGACAACTGCTGGTGTGGAATGTGGTCTGAAAGCACAATGGTACTTCGGCTGGTGGCTACTCACAAGTCTTCTTTCTCCTTTTTCAGCAATGGTACCAGCATGATATCATTGATCATTCCCCCCAAAGACCAGATATCGCGAGTGGCAAAAATGCTAGCGGATGAGTTCGGCACTGCCTCCAACATCAAATCCCGAGTGAATCGCCTTTCAGTACTGGGAGCCATTACATCTGTACAGCAGAGACTCAAACTGTATAACAAAGGTAACTCCTAGCATCTGTGGCTGCTGGCAAACTTCCCTCGCTTGGAAAGCATCTTAAGTTCCTGTAGACGTAAGCAGAATTTGCTAATCAGATCTGTTGGCCTGTGTTGCTGTTTTACTCTGGTATTCCAGATATGTTAGAGGATCACTTCAGGGGTAGCCCTTGGAAATAAGTAGGATAATCCTTGTTTTTGGTAGGAGGGCTCATGATTTGGTCCTTAGCAGTGCTGACTCATCTAAACCTGGTCACTGTTCTGTGTAATTCATGTGCATTAAACTGGTGACTTTCCATTGAGCAGAAACAGGTGCTAGAAAAGAGTTGGTCAGTCCTGTCTTCACAACGAGAAATGGCCTTCACTGAGGTGGTCAGTCTAGAAATTGCTGTGTGAGCACCATGAGAGTTTTATGGGGACATTCATTCTTTCTCTGGGTTCTATGAGCTTGTATGCTCCTAGGTTTAACATAAAGCACTGCTCCAGGAACATGTACCTTGAGTCTTTTCATCAGTGTTAAATTTAATATTACCTTTTGTGTACTGCTCTCAGTTGCTCAGTATAACAAACTAAAAACATCAGTTTGTTTTCCATTGTAGAGATGTGGGAGGGAATAAAGTGTGGGAAATGGTAGGTAAAAAAAAAAACTTGAGACCTTCTCATTCAGGTCTGACTGAAGTCTCAATGCTGGATAGTTTTTGATGGTACAGCTTGCACTCTTTCACAGTGATCTAAAATGGCATTATATACTTTGCAGTACCTCCAAATGGTCTGGTTGTTTACTGTGGAACAATTGTGACAGAAGAAGGAAAAGAGAAGAAAGTCAACATTGACTTTGAACCTTTCAAACCAATCAATACGTCGTTGTATTTGTGTGACAACAAATTCCACACGGAGGTAAGAGGTCTCCTATTGTCCGCTGGTTTTGCAGTAGCAAGATGTTTGTACTTTGCTTGATTCATGGAAGCAGTCCTTGGTGTGTGTGAGCCCATGGCTTGTAGAACAGCTGGCTTTAATTAAGATGTCCTGCTGCTGAAGGCTGATAGGCAGAAATGTGTGATAGTTGCTGAAAGGAGTTGAAGAGCCGAGTCCACCTCCTGCTGTAGCTGATTTTATGGCCCAGCAAGCAGCTGCTGAGTTTGTGTAACCCACAGACGTTAGCTCTTCGCTGAAATTGGAAGCAGTGTTAGAGACCCATAGATCTTATTCCAAGTCAGGCCTTAAAGTAATGCCAAGATTGCTTCAGTGCTGCCAGTCTTGATAACGGGTGTGTTACCCGAGGCCCTTGATGAAGAACCTGCATGTGCATCAGGGGTGAGGTGGGATTTTTCTCATCCAGCATCTTCTTATCTTAGTCAAACGGATGGTTTGAGGCGTGTTCTGATTAACGTGGGTTGTTGTAGTTTTAACTGTGCGAGGTCAGTTTGTTGTGTCTACATCTGTTTTGGCTCTGGCAGTGGCACTCTGAAGGTCTTCAGTAGGTGTTGGTACTTCGTGTCCATAACATTCACCACAAAAAATGTGTGAACCGATGCGCCTTTGACCTACGAGGTGCAGCAGTTGAGTACAGCTCTTGCATGTGTCCATAGGCGACTGAAACCAAGAGGTAAACAAAGGGGGGTTCAGGAGAGAGTCAGAGGCAGAAAGCCAGGGAAGATATTTGTCCCTGCAGTTGTTGGCAGTGGGTGGATGGTGATAGGCTGCTTCTGCCCTATCAAGAAAGGGCTTAATTTGGTCTTGGCAGCAGCTCCTGCTTCAGGGCACTGATTCAGTGCAAAAAAGTAGCTGCTGCCCAGTGGGCTGCTCCCAGGAGGCAGCTGTTAATACTCTTGCTGGTGTGTAGCACTGCTCAGCAGGAGAGTGCCAATAACTAGAGAGGAATTTTTGGTAACTGATACTACTGGTGACGTGAATACTAACAGCATCTTTCTCTGGTGGCTCTTTGCTCTCCTGTGTCTTATTTGAGAACGTGCTTATTTTTTACTTGGCATTGTCTGCAGTGCAGAGTCAAATTTACCTGTAAAAGCCTACTGCATGCTGTCCCAAGCAGTGAGATGTTAGCAGTGGAATTCTGATCTGTCTGTGACTGTTGGATTTGGTCGCTGAGCTGTGCTTTTAACCTAGTGGTTCCTGATGTGTGGTTGGAACTTGAGACAGGACATCTGCTGGGGCACGCAGTCGTAGGGAAGAGAGGATATGTCAGGGAGTGGAAGAAAGGACATGATCTTCAGCGTTAGGCTGAAGAGGGAAAAGGACACCTCCCAGGCTGAAGGAACAGAATAAAAGCGTGTGTTCTTTCTTGTGCTTGATAGGTTGGATAGTGTGGAATTGCTGGCAGAACTAATGAAGAGGAAACTGGGGAAATTGCTGATCATTGGATACTTAAAGAATAAGAGGGAATGAAGAATATCAGATCCATAGTCATTTGCTGCCTGGCAAGGGTGTCTGATAAGATTTTCTCTAGATATGTTACTGCCTGTGTGAAACTGAAGTAACATCCCAAGAGGGATGTGAACCCTAATGTGTTTCTGAAGGATGGGATTTACAATGACTTATTTTGATACCTTGGCTGGAGCATTCATTCCAGTCACACGATTTGCTTGGCTGTGGCCCAGTTAAATAGATTGCAGTGTAATATGCCACTTCCTCATCTCATTCATCCCTCTGCTGAGGAATTAATGCAGAATATTTACTTTGGCCAGAAGATTCCATTAAACCTCACTGACTCTGTTTCTTTCATGCCTGAAATGCGTAGACTCGGTTGTGTGGATTTTGGATAGAGATGATTCGTTTTTATCCTTGCCATTCAGCCCAATAATCGAGCTGGCAGGCATGCGGGCAGTTAGGGATCTGGTGAACTAAACCATCACCACTCTTTCACTGTTGAATTGGTGACAAAACAGTTTGGAACTCTACAAGTTCTCCATCTGACTAATACATTTCTGCCAGCTTAAATGTAACATCAGAAAGAAGATTCTTATTACATTGAATGGATATAAAGATGTAAAGAACTGCTTGGGTGCTGTGCCTGCTGGTTTGGGCTGCCTCACCAGGGAACAGAGGGTGATGGATTCCATTGAAGGAGTCCCACACCAGCAAGAAACACACTAGGCAAGAAATCAGACAGTAGGAGCTTGCAAGCCTTCATACTGTGCAGCTGTCAGGCAACGTGAATGACCTTACTAGATGAGTTTAGCTCCTTTTCATAAAGAGAAGAACTTGCTCTGTAACTGTTTTTCCAGCAAAATAAAGTTATGACTCTTCTCTGTAGCTAGTTACTCACAAGGCAGTTATTGCTGCTGTTAAATGAGTTCTGCTTTGTAAGGCTGAATTTGTCACATCTGCTGTAGATAGCTCGTTGTTCTGTCTGTGGGACTCCTGTAAGGCAGCAGGTGCAGCAGAACAGTGCCTGTGATGGTTGGAAGTCAAGCTTTCTTGGTGCTTCGCAAAGCTGAGCTGACTCGTAGCCCAGTGGGCTCACAAAGCAGGTTTGGCTTTCCTGGCTGGGATGCCACGGAAATGGCTCTTCCCCTTTTGCCAGCTGGAGAGGTGATGCAGCCTGGTGGAGGTGCGATGCCTTTAACCTAACGGTTTTCCAGTGCCTCTTTTTAAGGCTTTACTATTACACCTGAATGTGGCAACGTCTGATGAGCTGGTAACACTGTGAAAATAGTTATCAAGTTCAAACATTACTTTCTTTTCATATCCTTCATTTGAAGTGTAATCAGAAGTCTGCTTTATTTATAAGAGCCTTCTGGACCGTGTGCCGAGCTGAGGTGTATTGACACGTGTGGTGCCTGGTAGTCATTTTGAACCAGGATCTGCAACCAGCCAGTGCTTCGTGGTGACAACACTTCTCTGTTCCAGGCTCTTACAGCGCTGCTTTCTGATGACAGCAAGTTTGGCTTTATTGTAATAGATGGTAGCGGTGCACTCTTTGGAACTCTTCAAGGAAACACAAGAGAAGTCCTGCACAAATTCACTGTGGATCTTCCAAAGAAGCATGGTAATGCACTGGTTTATCTCTGTGCTGCTCACAGCTGAGTGCCGATGTGTTGGGAGGGGGATGTGAAGGTAGACGCAGGGAACTGAGCCTGGATGTGTGCAGCTGAAGTCAGCTCCCTTCAAATCTGACAGCAAAGCCTCTAGTCTGAGCCCTCTGTCAAAATTAATGAATCTCAGTAATGTGCAGTTGATCACCTTAAAGGGGTACTTGTTATTTCTCGGTGTGCCTGGGCATTTGCTTGATTTGGGGATCGTTTTTAACTAAAGATTACTAGGTAGTAATGTCATTTGCATCTCAGGGTATTGCGAGCAAGAAACAGTGAAAAGCACAGACCTCCACAGCAGAGGCACAGTGGAGCAGGCACAGCTCTAGTTCCAGTATGCCATGCTGCATTGCACTAAGCCACTAATGAATTTAGTGAATTATCTGTTAGCTACTCTTGGTTTATCGTCCTTCTGTGTAGCTGTAGAGCAGGACATGTTTCTGTAGTAGAGAATACTGGGTCATAGTGTGTCAGCAGAGTGGTGAGGAGTGGAGATAGCTTTTACTGAAGGTACAGGATACAGTGCGCAGTTGTGCAAAATTGCTATAGAGTTGCAATCTGTACTTAATAAATAAACAAACCTGCTGCGAGATGCATGGAGAAATATCCTTCTGTGAATAAATAACTCCATTTGCTTGCTGTTCCAGCTGAATGCCCCTAGCTCAGCTTGTGGCAGACTCACTCTGAAGGCTGCATCTGCCCTTGGCTTCACTTATTCAGGGCCCAGTGGGGACCGTGTGCTAACAACCTTCCTGAAATGAGAAGCCTTCCAAATTGCTGCCTCACATCTGCTCTCTTGTAGGTAGAGGAGGTCAGTCTGCCTTGCGTTTCGCTCGTTTGAGAATGGAGAAACGACACAACTATGTAAGGAAGGTGGCAGAGACGGCTGTGCAGCTGTTCATTTCTGGAGACAAGGTGAACGTGGCTGGTCTCGTTCTAGCTGGATCGGCCGACTTCAAAACTGAATTAAGTCAGTCTGACATGTTTGATCAGGTGAGTGGCCTCTTCTGAGCACAGCTCGAATGTCTCAGCTGTTGGTAGTAACACGGTGGTATTAACGATAGCTCTGGCATAAGATGCATCTCCAGAAGCAAGTAACCTGGATGTCTTAAATGATTTCACTCTTTTCACTGTGAAAGCTTTCAGAGGTCCCTCTGACACAGAACAGCCTCTGCATACAAGTGAACAAAATAAATTAATGGTGCGACTCTCACCAGGTATTTATTCTTGAGGTGTTACAAAGTAGTAAAGCTGTGTAATACTTTGTCTCTTTTTTGTTTCTTGCTTAGCGATTGCAATCCAAAGTGCTCAAACTAGTTGACATTTCCTATGGAGGAGAAAATGGATTCAATCAAGCAATTGAATTGTCAACTGAGGTCCTCTCCAATGTGAAATTCATTCAAGAGAAGAAACTAATAGGTACCTGACTACATATTTAGTGTTTTGCTGAGCCAGATGTACTTCACTGAATGCTCTGCTCTTGTTTTAGGCCTGGTTGAGTGCATGCACTTCTGAACTGAGAAAAGCACAGCTTGCAGTGATGATTTGTACTCCAGACGCCTTCCTAAAAGTTGCAGGATTTAATGGCACTTCAAGAAGTGTTTGCTTTTTCCCCACCAGGGCTCCTCTGACCTTCTGTCTATCATTTCATCAGCGGGTGCCTTCGTTTCAGGCATTCTGGTGACATTGGGATGGGAGGGAAGAAAACATTTCCTCAGATTGTTGGCGTCTTCAGCATAAGAATTAAGATTTGTTTTTAAGACAGCAGTAGAAGTGGTTCTTTGTCTCACTGTCAGCAGACAGATGCTACTGATTTGAAAGTATAAGAGGGCAGTAGTAACAATAGCTACCTTACACTGAGGAGAACAGAGTTAAGTAGGGTCTGCTGACGGATGAGACCAATTGACTGTTCCTTAGCTAAGGTAACCCTTCAGGTGGATCGTGGTTCCTGACAGGGTGGGGTTTGATAGGGCTGATTTACTGACAGTGAATCTTCTGAGTTATGTGCTCTGATAAGTTTCCATGTGCCTTGCTTTCGTACAGCAACGCTGCAGTCCTCAGTTTCTTCTTGCATTCAGATCAGGCTTGTTTAATAATCCATGCGGTGTGATCTTTGTTTGTGACAATCTGTTTCTGTGTCTTGGCTGCAGGACGATACTTCGATGAAATCAGTCAGGACACGGGGAAGTACTGCTTTGGTGTTGAAGATACACTAAAAGCTTTGGAGATGGGAGCCGTAGAAATACTGATAGTCTATGAAAATCTGGATATCATGAGATATGTTCTGCACTGCCAAGGCACAGAGGGTAGGTGGTCCTTCTGACGGACTGGAAGGTTCATGAGGAGTTTGACACCTAAGCCATCTTTTACTTGGTTAAACTTTGGTTATGGAGTAAAGAACAGCAGTGCTAGGGTGACAGTTTGTCAGAAGAGTGCCATTGTCTGTCTTTCGCTAGTGTAAGTATAAATGCACTTACACTGGTGCATTATAGAAGGGAGACTGACAAGCTCTATGGCCATTAGAAAAAAATCTTAGTGATTGTACACAAGCCATGTGTCCGTGGCATTATCCTTGCCTTTATTTGTGGTGTGCTGGGGTTTTTGTGGTTGTTGGGTGGGTTTTTTTTTTTCCTTGTAGTAGTTTTTTGACACTACACACTTCTGGTGTGCCTTGTTGAGCTTCCCACAGAGCATCTGCTGGGAAGGGAGGCAGTGTCAGCCCTCTGCGTTGTGATGGCTCTGTCTCCAGTCTCCTGCTGGTTCTAACCTGCTTCTGATCGTCTCATCCAACCTAATGTTTTTTTTTTCTTTCTTCTCAGAGGAGAAGATCCTGTATTTGACACCAGAGCAGGAGAAGGATAAGTCCCACTTCACAGACAAAGAGGTATTTTAGCTTTGCAGGTAGCAGTTCTATTCTCAGTGTACTGGTGAAGCCAAATTCTGAATGTCTGACTTAGTGTCACAAGTATGTGAGCATGACAAGCTTTCTTGCACTCAGGAGAGACCTAGGGAGGGTAGTGTGTGTAACCCCTGGATTCTGCCTTGCTTTTCTCCATCCAATCTTTCATGCTGCTAGTTCTGAGGCTGTATAAATTAGATTAGGTGACAGGCAAGGTAGTGCCTTTGTCCACCATCACCCCATTCACCAGAGGAGTTTGGTAGCTGCTATGTGTCATGTGGTCTAAGGTCCCAGACATTGCTCACTGCTTCAGTCAATATGAAAAAAAAAAACCTGCAAAAAGATTAGAAACTGCTATACTCCCTTGCACTCAAATTCATATTTGCTGCTCGATACATTTGAAATATGTATCTGTCATTGACTGTCTGTGTGTTTCATGCCTTTACAGGCTGGAATGCCTCAAGAAGGTGGGTCAGTATTGTTTGATGTAGCATAAGCTGGGCAAAAGTGTGGCCCTCATAGAAATGGTGGTCATCTTTATCTTGCATTAGGACTGCCAGAGCAGCTGTTCCCAGCCACTTTTTCTCCTTCTGGGGGTAATTGCCAGTTCCTTCTGTGCGCAGGTTTACGTTACTATCTGAAGTGATGCAGTGTTTCTATGCCAATAATCGCTTGACCTTCTCCTTTACAACACTCAGCTTTTTGCCTCCGTATTTGCATAGACCAGTATTTCCCAGAGTAAACAGTGCCTGGCTCAGTGAGCGCCAACGAACTGTTTGCTGGGTACAAAGTAAATCTAAAGAAACAGTGAAAACTAAGAGCAGTGTGAGGTGACAGTTGAGGGGGAGAATAAACACTTCCTCACTGACTTCCGTGGTATGGAAGCCCAAAACAAGAGCTGTCAATATTTCATCTCTTAGCACCAGGAGTCCTGTGCTTGTGCCAGCGATGTCTACCGCTCAGACCCTGGCAAATGTCATGCTGCTCTGACCTGTGGAGCACGAAGCTAGTGTGTCTGTCTGAAGACAGACAGGACACTGATATTCAAGCCAAAGACAATTCACAGCAGGAGTGTTACTGACAGTTAACATGCAATGACTGCAACATTCTTTCTTTCCTTTCCTCCCCAAATGTCTACATAGACTGGCCAAGAACACGAACTGATAGAAAGTATGCCCCTTCTGGAGTGGTTTGCAAACAACTACAAGAAATTTGGAGCAACATTGGAAATTGTTACAGACAAATCACAGGAAGGATCCCAATTTGTCAAAGGATTTGGAGGAATTGGAGGTAAACTGCAGAAGGAAAATGTTGCTGTTTTGTTTGTTCTGTAGTGGGTGATCCGATTATCTGTTGCCAACGCAAATGGAGAGCTAAGCAGACGAGTCCTACTCTTACTAGTCATTACACTTATATTCAGCAGGGATCTCCAGGATGTGTTTTGCACGCAGAGAGATGGTGATGCACGTTGGGCAGCTGTCGCTTTTAGGCTGTTCCTCAGATTGTTTTGCCCTTCAGAGCGCACAGGGGGTGGATTGTCCTTTCCAGCTGCTGAGTTTGCGAAGGGCTGTGAACTGCTTCTGTCTGTATGTACGGGTGCTTTGTGTAGTACTGTGCCCTACTTTGTAGAAATGGTGGATGAGAAACACAAGTCTCGTATTGGAAGCAGTTCGATATATTACTTTTCTCTCAAAACTTATCTATGTTTTACCCTTCACTGCATTGCAAAGAGGGATTTCTAGCAGTTGAAGAACAGCACTCAAAGGAAATAAGCTCGATGAGTTTGGCTGTGTACAAAACAGCAGGTTTCTAAGTTTATCATTGTAGCAGTGCTCATCTTGTCAGAGCCAGGTGGCATACTGTTTGCTACCGGGCTTTGGTTCACATAAACTTTACCTAGGTAAATGTTTCTGGGGATAAAAGCATCCCAGGAACCAGGCTTGGCATGTGGGGTAAGAAGAGTCCAGGAAGTTAGCTGCTGAGTTCAGCTTACATTGTAAAAGTTGCTCCAGCATGAGCTGCTCTCTGAATGTAACTGCTAGGCCTCAGTGAAAGCAGTCATGTTAGGGTGAAATGACATCTCTGGTGCTTCTTGGAGATGCAGTGCTCCTAGGAGTGGTCCAGCTTTGCCATAAGAAAACTGGTCTCTGCTGGGCAGGTAGGTATTCCTTTCTTTTGCCGGTGTGTTATGTTGAGCTGTGACATGGGGATGTGGCGTTCACTGCATCTGCTGTCAGCCATCAGCTTCAACCTGTCTTGCAGGACAAATGCAAAGTTAGCTTCTGCGAATTCCAGTGAGAAACTTGTGGTGTACAGACAGGGAATAAACCTGTCAGTGCCGTTCGAGCTCTTTGAATTTGGAAGGAGCTAAAGTGTGTTGTTTTTACCAGGTATCTTGCGGTACCGAGTGGACTTCCAGGGAATGGAATACCAAGGAGGAGACGATGAATTTTTTGACCTTGATGACTACTAGGTAGTCGACCTGGGTCCGGCAAAACGTGCCTCGCCCCTCCAGCATCCAACCCAAGGAGCAAACTCATGGTGGAAAACACAACAGATCCCTGCCTTAGAATTGGAACATTTCCAGAACTTGATCCACAAACATTGGATTTAAAAAAAGCAAAACCCTACACTTTGATTTGTCATAGTGTCAGTACAGCAGCAAACTACTAAGTTCCTATATGCCACTTTGGACTAATTTAAAAAGAATCCCAATTTTTACTTTTACTCAATGGTGAAATTGGTTGCTCTTGTATTTTATGAAAATGATTTTTTTAACCTTCATGATGCATTAACTGCTGTAAACCTCTTCCTTCAAAAATTAATAGAAGTAAGATCCTACTGGTTTGTTTCTTTTCACTTTGATTGGAGAAATCAATTGCTGCATTTCGCAGCAACGCGACCCATTTACATGGCATTCTCAGCTCAGACTGCAGAAGAAATGTAATTAAATTGGAGCCATTTATTCTCTTCAAACGAATGAGAAAGCACTTACCTTAGAGTGCTAGCTTTATAAGGTGTGGCTTGCAAATTCAGATGGTTTGGGGAGGCTTACCAGCCAAACGTGCTTTTACCTATTTGCAGAAGCACTGCTCTTACAAACTAGGAAATGCACTTCACTGATTGCAATGAAAATGCTGCTGAGGTCTTGGGCTTAATTGGATTTGAGCAGTGCAGCCTTCAGGATTTTTTTTTTTTTTCAGTGTTGACAAAAATAAACATGATTTAAGTGAAGGTACACTTCGTTTTGTTCCTCAGTAATTTTGTTTTGTTTTCTTTTTGCTTTAGGACTGCGTAAGGTTTCCTTGATTATGTGAATTTGATCGAACCCACAGTTCTTTAATGGAAGCGGGTGATTTCCAGAAATAATCAGTAATGTGAGTCCTGGCCTGAAACCTTAGTGCTGGTGATTTGGGCCACCTGATGCTAGCAGGAGCTTTGGCACGGCCTGCCCAGGTGTCCATCTCCCAGCACTAAGGAATTCTGTTGTAGTGGCTCTCAAGTGTCCTGTAAATCTGATGCTGAACTCTGATGCACCCTTAACGGGTTAAAACTTCTGGCTGCATCAAGACTCCAAAGCTTTTTTTTTTTTTTTGTTGTTATGCCTGCTATATAGGATGCGTTTTGGCCTGTTAGGAACGGCTGAGGGTTTCTCAGGTGGTCCTGCAGGCGGAGGATGAAGTCAGCACAGGCACGAGGTGGTGCACGTCCTGCTGCTGTTGGGGGTTATTGGGTTTTCTGATGGGCACTCTGACATCTTCGTGCCTGGGAGTTCTGTTCTTCTCTGGGATCGCTCTGAGTGCATCAGTCAAAAGCAGCTTCTGTTGCTAGTTGCATACCTGCCTATTTTTTTTTTCCAGTAATCCTGTTTCACTTGAATGGAGGAGGAGCTTGTCTTAAACTTCTGCCACACTGTTCTTTGAGGTCCAAAATTACTGTCATTGTGAGCAATATGACTTGTAACCCTGGTTTATAAGCTGGCAGATGGCTTTGCTGCTGTTCTCGCATCAAAGCTGGAATCTCTCTCGGAAGGTGTGACCGTGGGTGTGCACACAAACCCAGGTGTGAGCACACCCGTGGCCTTCACAGCGCCGTGTTCTGGATTTTTGCCATTGTAAATGGGTCTGACGTGACATGACAAGACCAGAAAAATTGGATGTAAATTTACATTTTTGAATATACTGCTTGTTGTTTCACATGATACATTAGGGTATGCAGCTCCTTTTTGTAGTTTTTATTTTTACTATTTAAGTTTGGAAATGATGCCAAATTTTTGTATTTCTTTAATCAATGTGTTCTCTTCAGTGATATATATTGCATTATATATTGATGTGTATATCAATATATACTGATATGTATTACACTTACACATACAAACACGTTAAACGGGGGTGAGAAATCCTAGCCTTCGCATACTATATAGCCTCTGCAGAGAGATCCCAAGCAGTGATATCTTGGTGTTGTGATGTACAGAAATGGAGAAGAGTATTAAACCATATTTAAGAATATAGTATGGACTCCTGATTTATTTTCTTTAGTCCAGGAAACACCTGCTTTGCTCTGTTCTGTGCCAGCAAGGCTTCAGATCTGTACTTGAGCTTTAAAGTGGCTGTTTCATAGCCAAGCTTGAGAACATCTTGTTTCCTTGTCACGCTGAGCTGCTCTCTTGAGCTGTGGCAGAAATCTGACTTCAGAGGGGGATTGAAAAAAAACCTCACCACACCAATAAAAAGTTCATACTATGTTGTGCTGTATTACCTAAGGTGCTCATTTTGAACCGGGGGGCAGGAAAAAATACTTTGCAGGTGCAGGAGCTGGCACTCAGTGCTCCTGTGGTGGATCACTTGAGTGTTGAGAGGCCGCTGTTACCTGACCCTTCTGTGCAGGACTAACCCAGATCAGAGCTGTACTGCTGTACTCTGGCCTACCTGCTGTGGTTTTTCCTGTATCCAAAATAGATGTATTGATGGCTATGCCACAGGGCAGTACGTAACAGATGCCACCAATAGGAGGGCTTCTAACAGCTGCTTTAACTCACCCTTCTGATTGTCTGAAGCTGAGCACCCACCCTTGTGCTGCAGGGCCAGGACAGCAGGATGTGTGCTGCAGCTGCTGGGCTGCTCTTCCTTTCCACGTAGGCTGATACTACAGTAGGATTTGCTGCTTCTCTGGGGCAGTTTGGTACAGAGTTCAGCTTCTGAGCTCCCCTGCCTTGGTCTGTGCTCTACAGGCTGGTGGTTCTCGGGTCCTTCAGTGCTGGAGGCTGTGGAGCTGTGGCATTTCTGCTGATAAGATAAAAACGTTGCACAGAATGCTTTGCTGTGTGCATCCCATGCTGTCTGCAGCCCTGGTTACAAAAAGCTGACTGTGTTCAGCTTGTGGTGCAGATCAAAGTGTCAAGCTGAGATCAGCATGAAATGAGGCATCCCATCGGTCAGGGCACGTCACGGGAGAAGCAGGAAACGTGCACCCAGCCTCACGACTTGCTGGAACTGGGCTGTGGATGTATGTTGTTTTCAGGAAAAGCAAACGTTCCTCAATTAACCTTTTAATGACGCTACCAGCAAACCTGGTTTCCAATGTTCAGCTTTGTATTCCGAGGAGAAAAGAGGAACAGCAGATTCTGAAAGCTGCCTAGTTTGGTGCCGCAGGAGCTCTGCTCCAGCGTGCTTGGAAGCTGCTGTTACCTCTGCTAATCTACTTGGCTGCTTCTCGCATCTCTTCCCCTTTGTGTTTCAGTGAGAAAGCACAACTGGGTCTGGTTGGCAGAGCAGACACGTGAGTGGGGCCGGGTCCCCTCACTGGCATCTTTCAGCTGGCAGGCAGCAGCAGTGCTCGGGTCCCTGACATCACCCAGGGGCACGTCAGCAGAAGGATGAGGCCGCTGGGGAGGAAAGTGATGAAACTACTGCTTGTGACTGCTGACATAATGGCACTGATCCCTTCAGCCCTTCAGAAAATGCTTCTGTTGCAGGCTCGCTTCTGTCTGAGTTGCAAGGGTCAGCGTTAGCGCTAGGACTCATTTGAAAGCACTGACATTGTCCTCTTTTTGACCCTGAATAGTGCTGTGGGCTCAGGTTGGTGACAGGCGCCTACTCTGCTTGGTGTGTGTGCGTAGGACATCGCCCCGCAGAGCTCAGAGGTGACGCTGTGCCCCCACAGCAACTCACAGGGTGGGTGTGCATGCGTTTAAAAGCCATTCAGCATGACTTCCAGCATCCCAGCTGTACTGCGGGCTGCTAACAGCGTCCTTCTGGAAGGGCTCTGCTCTGGATTTGCTGACTGAATTTTTGTTTTACACGGAGTAAACCTGTCCCACTCTTACTGCATCCCCCTGTCCAGTGTTGGCAGCGTGTGTTCAGGTTATTTGGACGATGATCTTCTTAAACACTGCATTCTTCGTAGCTGCAGCGACAGCCAAATTTTGCCCTTTAGGCCTCGTTATTCAGGGCGCTGGAGCCCGGCCCATGTGTTGTCACTGGCAGCCTACAGCTGCCATTGTCCTGGTGGGCTGAGCGCAGCCGGCGGCGCTGGAAGGCAGCTCTGGAATTTCGCTCGGCTATTTTTAGTCGGTGGCGAAAAACTGCACTTCCAACACTTCTGAATCTTTGTCACTGCATAAATAAATCAAAGGGCAAACGCTGACCGCTCACTGACAGCGGGACGCCGGAGTGACCTTAAGCTGCAGCTGCGGGGTCAGCAGGGATGAGCCCCTCTGCTCGCTGCAGGGCTGCATGGGTGGTGACGTGGCCTGTCCTGCTCTGTGGAGCTGTCTGATGATGGCCATGCTGAGGTTGCTGCTGGCTCCTCTCCCTTCTTCCTGCGCCTCTTTGCCTACCCTCCAAACAGAGGGTGATTGCCCTCTGTTCCTGCAGTAGCTGTGGTCACCCCACGGATGTGGCAGCTCCAAAATCCAGGACCTGGAGAGCAGAGCTCCTGGAGGATGCCGTGTGTAAGTCTGGGCTGCTGAACTATTTGGCAAGTGTTGGATTATTCTTTTCAACCCCATCTCCTCTACAGCTGCAAGGAAAAACCTTTTTTTCTAACCCTTGATTTGTCTCTTTTAATGCTAGGGCTGGTTTCTCTACGAAGCTGCTTCACCTGCTGGGCCACTAAGTTTCTGCACTGGCATAAAATTACAGCATTCCCCAGCAGTGGGATCCCTGCAGCTGAGTTTCCTCGTTTTGCAGCCCTTGCTGCGTGCTCAGGACTGCTCTCATCCTGCACATCCCATAGCCTCCAGGTGCTGACAGATGCTGCCCAGTCTCTGGCAGCTCTGTAGGTAGGGCAGGACTGAGCACTGGGGTGGTGAGGATGCCCACAGGGGCCCCTGGTTGTGCAGGGCCACTCAAAACTGGCAGCCAGTTCTGATCCTGTTTTTGGGACTGGCCAGGTTCAGACTGTGGAGGGAGGTGAAAGCCGGGCTGCGAGCTGGGGATGCTGCTGGGTGAAGCCGTGGCACTGCAGGAGGGAGATGGCACATCCCACGAAGCACTGACCCCCTGAACAGGGCTGGTGGTTTCCATCATGCTGAGCTGTCACGTTGGCATGGGGAAAATCCTCCAGAGATTCTGGGGCTCTGCTGAGCCACGTGCATCCCAAAGGAACTGCTGCCTGAAGGGGCACGGTGCTGCACAGCCCTGGGCAGCAGGCCAGGGGCCACGTGCGGGCTCACAGAATCCTTCTGCATCTCTTGCTTTTGTTTGGGGAGCTGCTTTCAGCCCGAGTGGCAATAAGAAAAGCTCACGGGTGTCCCATGCCTGTTTGGCAAACCACTGCCAGTGGAGGGCTGTGCTCAGTAACAGCCTCTGGGTTTCCCCAATTAGGGGCTCCTGGGTACTAAGGACTGGATTTACCCCAAGCAGAAGAACATATTCCTTGTGGACAGGAGGGCATAGAGGCAGGCAATTTACCTAAGAGCTAAAAGTTTGTGAAAAATCCTTTTTCTGTCAAGGAGAATGGAAAATTGAGAAGGGAAAGTGGCAGAGGGATGAGGCAAGGAGAGCCATCCTCAGGATGCTGTCCTTGAGGAAAACTGGGTAGCTTTGAGTAGCCGTAGGCAGCCTGGCCCTGCGGGTCCTGCAAGCTGTGCTGGGGCTCATCATGCTGTGACACAACCATGTGGCCCCATGCCACAGCACTCTGGGGCCATCCCCAGGCAGGGAGCGATGCTCTCGCTTTCTTCCCACTGAGCTCGTGGTGCCATTGTCCCTCAGGTGCTGCAGCCCTTGTGGATGGCATTACGACTGCTGCCGTTCTGCCTTTTCTTTGTGAAGTGTCTGACCTGGAGGACAGAAAGCAAGAAAGTAAGAGTTTGCTTAGAGATTGTCTCTATTTATAGAAGGGATTTCTTGTTTGTATAAGGCTTTTGAGGTTGCTGAGGTGTCAGGAGCCCAGTGCAGTCAGCGTGGGGCTGAGCACACACCTGTGTGTGGCCCCAAGCATGCCATAGGCCTGAGCAAGCTGCCACTGACTCACTGAGGGGGAGGGCACAACTTCAGCACTCTGCACACGAGATAAAGCGTGGGGAATTTCTGGGTGAGATGATGGAGTCCATCTGTGCCTGGGTGTGTTCAGAAGCCAGGAACATGCTCAGGGAGGGCGGGACATGAGGATGCCTCAATCCCGCACCTGGGCTTTGTCGTCACTGCTGTTTCCTCACACACCATCACGCCCCATTTCTTCCTCTTTGCTCTTTTCCTCCCTCTTTCACCACAGTGCTATCTCCGCTTAACCTTATTTTATTACACTGGGGTGGATTTTGTTTGCAGCTTATTGAATTTTAAACACTTCCCTCCCACATGCTCTGTGCCTCCCAGGTGTGGCAGAGCCTGGGCAGCAGTCCTCAGCCCGCAGCGATGGCAGAGACCTTGGTGAAGCTGTGGGGGGCAGAGGTGGCACTCCTCTGGGCCCACCTCTGCATTTCCAGGTTCCTGCTGGGAGCTAGGACTGCATCCTGTGGAGAAAATCAAAACATGTCTGGAAAGATGTGACAGCATGTCTACAGAGGCATAAAAACAAGTATATTCTAGGCATCCAAGTAAGAAAATCATGAGGAGGGTGCACGGTTTTGACTGTAGTGGATATTGGGGCATGCCTGAATGCTGCAGGGTGTGGAGCAGCAGTGCTGGGACAGCAGGGTCACAGCCCATTCCTGCTGGTTTGATGAGGGCTGACCACAAATCTGCACGAGGTTAGCTCTGCTCCAGCTTTGGGGTGATTCTCGCTGCCTCTCATGTGCACCACGCAGTTGCAGTGGCCACGGCAGCTGTGTGTGCAGCAGCAGCACAACCCCAGCACGCCCCACCCGGCCATGAGTCATGGGATCCGGGCACCGCAGCTGGGCATGGCCTCACTTCCCACACCTGATTTCCATTTCCTTCCCTCATCCATTATCTTCACATCCGTATTCAACAGACAAGGCCATGGGAGGAGCCAGCTTGGTGCTGAGCCTGTGCCCCGAGCAGGTGGGTGTCTGGAAACCCGTTGAGCAGTGCTGCTGCTTGTGACAAAAGCCACGTGTCCAGCCACGCAGCGTCCTCATGCCATGCAGCCCACAGCCCTGCAGGCTTTGCTGCTCAGGCCCTGTGGGGTTCTGCTGTATGGGCCCTTCCTGCAGTGCCCGCTCAGGGCTCTGTACTGTCTGGATCATCAAACCTCCTGTCATCCATTTTGGATACAGAGTATTTATTTGAAGAAGAAACATTTTCATACTTGGAGCGTGCTTGTCCCTGCCTGAAGGAGAACATTGGCTCATATCCTGCTCCTGCCAGCTGTAAGTGAAGTGATTCTTCTTTCAGCGGGGGCATTTGAATTGTATCTGCCCTTACCTTCCTGCACTGCAGCGTGTTACTGGCCATGGAGCAGCTTGCCATCCCTACCTGGCAGCTGAGTTAACCAGGATTTAGAGCACACACCCAAAAATGCGTTCCTCAAATTGTAGCGATTCCCCAGAGTGAAGTGCTTCGCTCAACCAGAGCTGAGTGTCTCGGCAGAGCATTGTGTCTCAGACTAAGGTTATCAAAGCCCCCGTTCTTCACCTGCCTTGTTAGGCCTTGGGGTGAAGGAATGTATCTTGGAAGTTTGGCAAGTGCCTCCAAAACAATTTTAAGTTACAAATCGAAGGCTTTATGTCATACAGCCTCAACTTTCCAGGTATTCAGCACTAAACCCCCAAATCTGATTTTTATAACGCTTACCTTAATTACTGCCAACGCTTCTTTCTTGATATTGTTTTTTTTGTTTGTTTGGTTGGTTGGTTTTCTGGCAGTGATTAAGCAACTTACAGCCCAGGCTCCCTCCAACAGCTTTTGCTGCAGTACTCAAGTCCTGAGAGTGCTCGTGTAATGCCTGTCACTGACGTGCATTAACCTCAGTGATGTTCAGGCCGCCAGGACATGGACTTACTTCCCTTCAAAGCACTGGAGGAATGTTTGCCTGTTTCTTTTCTTACATGCTCAGCAACGCTTTGCACTCTCAGAAAACAGTGCAGTGGTGCCCAGGCGTTCAGGGGTGCTTTGTAGGTGGCTCTGTAACATGGCATTGTCCTGGCCAGCAAGGCTTTGCCCTGCATGTATTCTGAATTACACGTACTGAATTTTTCTTTGAAATATCTGCTGGCTTCTTTGGTCCCTGGAGTGAGCGGATCGAGATCTGTGCAGCTCCATCTGTGAGTCCTTAGCTGTAGGCTGTGAAGGTGGAAATAATCTCAGTCTCCAGGTGTGGCAGGAGGGGCCCTGGCACATGAATCCTGTGGGCACGGAGCGTGTTGAGTGAGAGCATGAAACTGTGAGGGTCCTGGGGCAAGCACATGGCCATGGCTGCGTTGAGCAAGTGTTGGCTGCAGCTGTAGCAGCTCCTGGGGCACATCAGTCCCACTTTCTGCACAGGGCACTGAGCAGCAGCAGGGCGATGGGGTCTGGTGAGCAGGGAAACCTGCAGGGCCCTGCTTGGTTTGAAACTGTTACACATTCAGCTCCGTAAACCGAGCAAGGGAAATATGAGAAGGACGTAGTCCTCGCTGGAAGAACTGTTGCGAATAAAACGCACTTCTGCTGACGCAAACGCCCCACAGAGCAGATGCCTCGTCAGCAACACAAGACTCCGTGTCACTTCCACCCGCTCCACTCCGTTTTTAAACGTTTGGCTCAGTTTTCAACAGGCAAAAGAGAAAACAAGCTGAAGACCGCTGCAGACCACGTTCTGGCTCCCGATTTCCAGCGCGTACCGCCGCGCTCGGTGCCCGCCGCGCCTCCAGCCTGCGGCCTGCGCGACCTCAGCGGCGGTCTGGGGCTCGGGGGGGCTCCGGGAGCCGCAGGGCCGCATCTCGCGGCAGCACCCGAGCCCTTCACCTCAGCGCCTCCGAGAAAGGAGGGAACTACGCGGAGGCAGCTCCGAGCTGAGGAGAACACCGCGCTGAGGAAGCGGGCCCGCCGCGCGCCATTTTGTCTCCTCACAGCGGTCACGCGGCGCGGCGCCCTCCCGCCACTCCCCGCGCGGCCGCAGAGCGCGCCGGGCGCCCCTCGCAGCCAATAGGAGCGCGGCGCCGCGGGGGCCGCCGGGAGTTGTAGTGCGGAGGCGGCGGGCGCCGGCGCGTTTCTTCCGGGCGCCGTGACGTCACGTGCGTGCGCGCGCGAGGCGGGGGGGGCGGGCGAGCGGCGGCGGCGGCGGGGCCTGGCGGGCGCGGGGCGGGCGGGCGCCGCGCGGAGCTGCCGCCGCTATGGAGCCCGACTCGGTGATCGAGGACAAGACTATCGAGCTGATGGTGAGTCACCCCCGCCCCTCCCCCTCCGCAGCCTCCCGCGGGGCCCGGCTCCGCGCCGTGGGCCTGAGGGGCCCGGCGCTGCCCTGGAGGTGGCCGCGGGCCGGGCCCGGCCGCGCGCCGCTCCTCTCGCCGCCCCCTCCCCCCTCCTCCCCCCCCCCCTTCTCCTTTGGGGGCCGCCGAGGAGAAAGCATTACTCCAAATAATAGCGATCAAAGCAATAGGAAGGCTAACGGAAAAATGCGCATCCAAACGATCGCTGTGGGGGGTTGGGGGAGGGGGGGGGAAAGGATAACGCGTAACGCTGAGCGCCGGGGGGAGGCGGGATGCGGAGCGCCGCTCCGGTCCGGAGCTCCGCGCCCGGAGGAGCCGCCTTCCGCCCGCCCCGCGCGGGTACCGCAGCCCGGCGTGCACGGCCCCGCTTTGCCGCCGCCGCTGGGGGTGAAGCAGCGCCGAGCTGCGACAGGTAGCGACAGCCACCGCTGCTCGATGTTTTCTGCTTCGTATCGCGATACGCGCGGCTCGCTGCTGCGTACGACGCCGCGGAATCGGAGGGTGATGAGAGCTGAAGCGGGCTGTTGCCGCACGCTGAAGGTGAGCTGGGCGTAGTGAAGGCACCGAGTGGTTGGGGGGTTTTTGTAGTGCCTGCTCACCCAGTGGGTCTAGAAAACGACGGCTTCCCTCTGGTGCTGCCTGCTGTGGGTAAGCAGAGACGGAAAGCCTAAAGGAAACGGCCCCAGTGGTGTTTCGGTGCTCAGTGCCCGTCACTGAGGCCAGCAGCTTAAAGGCCATTCGCACTGATCCCGCTGCCCCAGCTCATTTGGTGAGCTCGCCCGCAAATGTCGGTGGCATCAGAGCGGCTGTGGTGTAGGTGTGCGTTCCAGAAAGCTGTCTTCTGCATTTCCAACACGGGCAGTGCATCCCAGCAGTGTTTTCCTTATTGTGCCAGTGGGTTGCAAATACCGAGTGGCCTTGGGGTGTGTGAGGTGCTCCAATGGGGCTGGGAGCGACTGCGGCCTCACTCAGGTTTCTTGCTTCCCCTTTGTAACAGCCCTCCCTTTTGAGAAGCCATCCCTGGTTTTGGCCAAATTGCCCATGAACAGAAACAAATGTATCTTCTGAGTGCTGATAGTAGCCCTGTCCCCTTGTTACAGCTGCATCTAGGAGATGTGCTATGGGAAAGGCACATAGGGGTGGTATATTAACATTTTCATTACTTAGGAGGCTTAGGAAAGTTTTTTCAAAATAAATCGATCTAAAGTTTTAGTAAGGTGAACGATTAATTGTGTAGTTTCCAATAGAAATTGATATTCCATAAGGCGTAGCTGGTAGTTTAACTCTGATCCTGGAGAAGGCTTGCACAGAACCGCTTGTCTGAGCTGAAATGCTTCACTGGAGTCACCAAAAGCCCTTTGAAATGGAGCCCTGACACAGAGGTTCGGTGCTCTGCAGTTGTGGCAGATGAGATTCTCTGGAAGATTTGTTGAAACAAACAGAGCAGAAGTAGAAATGGTATTGACAGCGTTCTCAGTCAGCAGTGACGGTGTTTTGTGCAGACTCCTGTGTCAGTTGTTAATAGCAGCAGCAAACATCATTCAGAGGCGATCTGAAAGTGCAAAACCTGATGGGATGCTCCTCAGTTTGAGGATGTTATCATCAGAAAGAAGACGTGGGTGCTCGCTTACTGCAGGCACGATGTTGTCTCCTCCTGCTGATCCAGGAGGCCGTGTTTGCAGCTCTTTGGGTGCTCACTCACTGCCTTCCGATGCCAGGGCTGAGTCCCAGCACTGCAGGTGCAGATACATGATGCAGGAGTTCTGAGAAACAAACACAAAGCAGTTCTGAGTGGCTGATAAACAAGAGATAATGTATCAGCACGTTAGTTGCATAGAAGTCAGGGAACAGGGTGTTCTAGCCCTCAACTTTTTCTGCACTGGATGGATCATTTGCATTTATTTAAGGAAAAATCAGTCATAGAAATAATATCGGTCTATTTTTAAAGCTGGAACCTAAGGGAAATATTTTAAGGTTTCAGAGTGACAACTTCTGTTTGCTGTATGAAGTTCTAGCTTGTGTTCTGAAGTCACCATCTTAGGACAGCTGAAGGCTTTAGCTGTTCTGTTCTGGCTCTGGAAATGAAGTCGTTAGCCTTCTAACAGCGATGAGCAGGTGATTTAGGTAGGACTTTCCATGGCCTTCAGTTGTAGCTGGGGTCTGGTATCCGGCCGTGCAGGGGAAGCAGGGGCCTGCAGTTGGGCTTAGGGAGCACTGCCTTCATTGGATGCGCTGTGTGAGTGGGCAATGAAATGAGGAGTAAGGAGGTAATCCAGAACAGATGGAGGGGCTTGCCAAAATGATGGAAAGGGCTCTTTCTGTGCCCAGTTTTGGTTTTCTCTGTGAAATCAGATAACGGTAACCTTTTTGCTCTTCTAAAGAATCAGACTTTCTGAAGGTGAAATGCTGACAACAGATGATTTGTGAAAAGTTTTTTTTTGTTTTTTTTTACCTACACATTCTGAGCTGTTTATAAAACCTGAGTTCAGTTGCATCAAACCCATTCCACGTGTTTGCCTTGAGTACCTGCTGAAAGTCCCATGGTTCTCGTTCCCTCCGAAGACTGCACTAAGCCATGCTTTTGTTTCACCAGCAGGCTTTAAGGCAGGGGATAACTAGTTTCCTAGTCCGCATTAATGTGGTTGGAGAATGTAGAGGTATGGGCAGTAAATCTGTATACAGGTCAAAAGGTTACACAGCTGTGGGTGGAACTGCACACCTCGTAACGCATGCATCTTAAGACAAATCATCCTTTTTTCCCAGAGTCTTGTGCCCACTGGGCACCCACGGGGCACAGTGCGTGGCAGTGCTCCCACTCACTGAGCCACCATCAGCTCTTCCCTCTGTGCCCTTGGTGCACTGTGCTGTGCTGCCAGTGCTGATCCCCCGCTGCAGAGCTGGCTCGGGTGTGCTGGCTCTGCACACTGCTGTGCTGGGGGGGAACCTGGAAAGGTGCTGGGAAGGAGGGCCGTGCTCAGGAGTACCACCCACAGCACTTGTTTACACTGTATTGCAATCTGTATCTTAAAGTTTTGTATATGGAAAATGCTCTTCCTCGTGTGACGCCTTTATTGTCTAGCATGTCTCCCTCATTACTGTCCAGTGTTTAAGTGCCTCTGTAAATAATAAACGAAGAACTAAATTCAGTGTGTTGCCAAAAGTCTTTCAGTTTCTCCTGGCAGAACTTTGATGGGAGCTGAAGGTCTTCAAATTCACAAGGTAACATCTCAGAATAAAGCATTTCATGCAGGACTGCTATGCCAGCAGCAACTTCTGTAGATGTCGCCAGTGCTACCTGGAGTTCCCTGGGTTTCTGCAGCTGGAGGTGGTGTGCCCCCAAACTGTTTGAAGCTTTAAAGTGCAAAGCAAACCTGAGCATTCTGTTTGGAAACTCAGGTGCAGCAGCTGGATGTAATCTCGTTAGGCCTATAACGTTCTGCCTTGTTGCTTCCCTCTCTGTATCCATCAGTGCGCACCAAGCACGCAGTTGCATTTTGTCCCATTTTGTCCGAATGTTCTCAGAGGAACCCTTCAAAGAGTTTACTCCTGTGGTGAGATAGAGATAGTGATGGACCGGCAATGATCGTATTTGCATCTGGAACAAAGAAGGCACTGTTCTAGCTCCAGTGTCACTGTTTTGTTCTTAATCGATGTCTGGGAGTAGATGGAGAGCCAGCAGGACCTTTGGAGACCTGTGTATTAACTAGTTACTGTGCTTTCTTTGCTCGGGTTGCAAGCTATGCTTCACAGTTAGCTTTATTCATTGGCTAAATGAGCAGTGTTCTGAGCTGCGTGTCAGACATGCGAGTGTGCAGCTGGCAGTGTGCAGGGCTGCTTCATCAGTTGGGGGCAAAAAGGGAAATGGTGAGGGCAGGTTGGTGGCTGGCTGCTTGGGAGGCACAGAAGAGCCTTTGGGGCAGCGGATGTAAGATCTGCACTGCCACAGAGGTCATCGGACTGACAGTCACATTTCATAGTGCCTGTAAGAGGAGGGATGAAAATGCAAAGTGAATAGATTACTGTGACTTTGGCAGCAGTACGGAAAATGGGAAGGAAGAGCTTAAGAAAATGAATTAGAGCTGGCTAACTGAATTTAAAGCCAGCAGAGCTATGATGAAATGAGGGAAATAGCCAGAGAAGTGTGGAAAGCTGTTTTGGGAAGGGTGAGGTGGAACAATAGGCTGAGTGGGGAACTGGTTACCGAGGGAAGAAGAGCCATGGTGAGTAAAGGTGCTCAGAGCAGGTAACAAGAAAAGCCAGCTGGAGTACTGATTTGGGTGGCAACAGCTACTGCTTTATTCAAATGGAGGAGAGCTGCAGATGCTCCATTTGTAGGGAAAATTCTGAACCTAAGTATCTTTAAATTCTTTCTGAGGAAAGCTTGCAGTTTCTTCAGGAAGCTCAGTGCTGGCGTTTCACCAAAGGCTTTTTAAAACTCATTTGGGATTCACAGATTATTTTTGCCTCACTTCAGTTAAATTATCTAACACGACTAGATTTGCCAACCTCTGCAACAGCGCTGAGCACATAAGGAGCAGCAGACAGAGTTGCCTTGGTGCCTGAGAAACACGTGTGACCTCCAGCCCTTGTGAGCACCCCCAGGGAGCTCCAGGGCCCTGCAATGCAATTCCACAGGTCCTGAATCATGCTGAGAAACCCAGTGTGCAGGTGGCAGCATGGGCTGGGATTGTACCCACAGGCAGGCGTGCACCAGCTGAGCCCTCTGACCTGCTCCTGGCTGCTCCTCTAGGAGGTCGTAGGGTGCCTGTATGGCACTGCTGCATTTCAGGCTGTGCTGGCAGTGCCTGTCCCTTGGAGAGAGATGTTGGATGTTTGGATTCAGTTTGGATCACTGATCACTTGGTGTAGGGAACCTGCTTTAACAGGAGGGTTGGACTCGATGGTCTCTTGAGGTCCCTTCCAACCCCTATGATTCTATGAGGGTTGCACCAACATCTCAGCAAAACAAAGGGAACTGTCTTCTTCCAGGCTGTACCCTGAGAGAGGCTTGGGGACGTTCTCTGAAGGATGGATGTACCTTTTCATTTCATGTGTGTTTTCTGAAACACCTTCGCTGCTTGTTAGATCAACTTGATGTATGGCTTTTGATGCGTTACGTTTTATTGCTGTGCTGTTTAGAGGTCACTGTTGCTTTGGCATTTTCAGTTTCATCTTCCAGCACTGCTTTGAGTGCTTGTGCAGCAGGGTGAAAAGCGAGATGGGCTTCTTATGAAATGGATGGTGCAGCAAATGTGCCAGCGAGACAGGAATGGCGTGTGGGAGAGAATGAGAGACCATGGTTTAAGAGGGCTGCTCTGCCACGAGCTGCTGCTGTTGCAAGGCAGAGAAGAAATCAAAGGGAAATGAGAATATGTCCTGAGTTGTTTAAAGTAATGCTGATTAATAGCAGTACTTACATTCTAGCTTATTTTTCTCTGGTGATGTTTTCTTTATACTAATGCCACTGTTTATTACATAATCTGATTTCACAGCTTGATTTCCATGGTATTGATAGCACTTCGTTATTCACAGAAAATCCAGTTTTTCTGGAAAATCCCTTCCTTCTCCCGTTTGCTGGTGTGTTTATGAGCTCAGTGGGGTGACATCTCACAGCCCTCTCCATTTTCCTCTACTACTTCCACGCATTTCCCAGTATGAGTGGTGTGTGACCGAGACCAAATGCAGAATTGTTGCAACGCCTTTTGTGCTTTAATCATAAAAAAGGGAGTCTCCTTTTGGAAAATTAATTTGTTTATCATACAGACTCAGTTAACAACGGGAGTATTTGGAAGTGTGATGTTTCTCCATTGCTTTGCTGAAGCAGGTCCCCGTAGCAGCTGCATCCCTGTACTTGTATCCTGCAAACCCAAAGTGCTTCAAGGGAATCAAAGAGTAGCTCGGTGTCCTGGGCCCACCCCTGTACAAATGCAGACAGTTTTCTGAGGTGTAGGTAGGTACCTGCTTGCTAGGAACACGGGAGGAGCAGCGTGCTTTCTGTGTAGGCTGGAATAAAGCTTTTTGGGGCCGTGCAGTGTGGCAGAGTTTTGTTTCCTTCATTGGCCTGGCTCAGGCAGTGAGCTGTGCGTGTTCTGGCCTGGCCACGTTCTGAGTTTTGTGCTGCTGAAGGATTGCAGAGTGTGGGATTTTGGAACTCTAGCCGTGTTCAGCCTGCACTGTGTGCCTCCTGGGGAGGTGTGTGTACGTCGGGATGGTTTGCAAGGTGGTGTTCTGTTTAAATCTTCTGTCTTTTTAGGTCTCACCAATTGAGGCGTTTCAGACAAAAGCTCACACAGCTCTTGGAAAACCTATACTCAGAATCTGTTTGCAAAACTTAAGCTCCAATTACAGCTTGTATTTGATAGGAGATCTTCTAAGCGGTTCTGTCTTGGCACTGAAGGACTAGCAGGGAAACTCGATATCCGTGTTGTCCCCATTGCTCCTCAATGGAGAGGAGCTTCCAAGAGAAAAATCAGACCTGTGCTGTCGCACTCAAACTCTTGTAAGGAATGCCGTCGTGCCTCTGCTGCTGACATCCCGCTGGCTCTGTTGTGACTTAGCAAATCAGTACATTTATATAATTTTGATAGCTGGCTGAGCTAGATAATACTCCTAAAGTTCTGAGTCATGTGCCTTGACATCTTACTGCTTTACTTGGCAGCCTTAAGAGTCATATATTGGGCCTGAGACTTACCGCTCTGCTTCGCCCTTGAAATGTGTGTTGCCCTGTGGTTGGTGCTTGCTTTACAAAGGGTCGAAAAGCAAAAAGAAAATCACCCCACGCAGAGGATGCTCCTTTGCTGGTGCCCAAGGATTGGATCGGAAGGGTCAGTGTGAGAACTGCTCTGTGGGCAGTGCAGCAGCGTGTTCTAGAAAATGCTTCTGCTGTTTCTGGCTGGTGTTGGAGATCATTCTGTCCACTGTCTCAGACCTGCAGGAAGATCTGGCTTGAAGTCACGCAGCCTGGTCTGTTTAGGGTTGGCTTTCACTATTCTGTTACATGTGTAGCTGGAACTTCTCAGTCTAGATCTTAGGTTACAGTTAAAGCTACTTCAAAAACATTGTTTCCTATTGTAAGTGCTCTGCTGGAAGTTCTGGATGAAGTCCTTCACCATCTTGTTCTGGGAGGGGTGCCCTTCCTCTCTGGCTAGGAGCAGCGTGCCTTGTCTTGCTCTCTCCCACCTCTGGGTTTTTCAGAGGTGCAGCAGTACAGAGCAGCAGATGGAGGCCCCACCTTTGTGCTGCTGGTGTGTGAGGAAAGTTGGACCATTCTGAGTTTGGAAAAGGCAAAAAAAAACACCCAAAACCAACCAAACAAGGCAATGAAATGCTTTAGAGCACGCTTGTGGAAAAGTGAGGAGAGCTACTGAGGTGTTTTGAAAGGCACGAGCTACCAGCCTGGCAGTTTGTCAGGAGGTAGCTGGTGGATGAAGCTGTAGTGGTTATTTCACCGTTGGCAGCGCAGTTTCTTCTCATCTTCCTTGATCTTTGCAAAGTGAGCCGTTGCCCCAAATCAATTTTTTTTTTTTTTTTAGGATTCATTCATTTAGGATGTGGGAAAGAGCGATTTCCTGTCTGTGAGTCCATTTCTTTGTCTTAGATCCACCAATCCGATGCCCCCACTAACGCAGGTGTTACCGGTAAGGTGTATTGGCCCTGTCTAACAGCGCTAGCAGTGCGTAATGGGGATTTCATTCACGCAAGAAGTAGATACACCAAGCTGAAGATGATTGGCTGCTCTCTTTTAACAGAAAAGAAGGAAAGCCCATTCGAATCCCCTTTCATTCTGGATTGGTGGATCTGAAGCGCAGAAACAAAGTTTCAGGTAAGAAGTCACCCTGTACTATATCCTGCTGCTTCTGCTTAGATGAGTTTGTCCGCAAATTCAGTACCCGCTTTAACTGCTTGATGTCCCTCAGATACCAGAACACACCAGGCCAGCTGCCACTGTGAGCTTAGAGCAAGGAGGGGCATATTCAGAGGAGACAGCTGTGCTTTGTTAGGACATTGCTGATCTCCTGTGAAGGCAAGGCGTAGGAACGTGGAGTAGATGTACCGTCTGCAGAGCTAGACAGCAGTATCTACAGATACAGAGGCATTAAGCAAACACCTCCCAGATCTTGCTTCTGGAAGGAGGAGGCAGCCTTATCAATGACTTTGAACTCTTCTGTTGAGTTTGGAAAGTAACTGCTATCTGCTCTGATTTCTGGCTGTATTTTCTCATGAGTTCCCTGGAAATGTAGAGAACTTCTCTGCTTGTTTGCGTTATAAATTCCAGGAGCTTTGTCCTGTTGAAATACCACTTAAAGTTCTGTTCTGGGCAGCACTCAGAATCAGCATTTTAAATCCTTAGGGAGATTTCAGCTTCAGGTTGTGTTACTGATGGTTCTCAAAGCAGTGCTGAGCCAGGTGTGGGGTGCTGAGGAGGTGCTGCAGGGCCATGGCACGTTTGTTTCAGGGTAGCACTGTGGATGTGTTTGAGTCCTGTTGCTCTGAGACTTTGAAATGACTGCAGAAGGCTGCAGTTTGGCGTCTCAGATAAGCTTGGGAGGTATCTGTGTGCGTTAGGAGGGAAAGCCAGATCCCTGGATGATAGAGTGTTGTGTGCCTCGAGTATCTGCTGGGAAGGTGAGCCTGCTCTCCCAAGGCCCAGCTCTGTTGTCAGTTAGTGTTTTAATGAACTTGTCGACTCATTTCTAAAGCTAATATGAAGCAGGTACACCTCAATTCCTTTTGATATTAGTAGCAGTAACACTAAGCCACTTGAGTGCTCTCCTCTGTAGACAGCTGTTAAAACAAATGTTAAGGCCTCAATATCTGATATATCGTAGAAGAAACTCTTGTAGGTGCAACTGATACCGTGTATTATTGTAGCTGTGTGTTTTTCTTGCTGGTATGGTATTTTCTGCAAAAATTGTACTTGCATTTAGTAGATGAACACACACATCGTGAATTGCTCGTGCACAGGATGCTGTTGGTTCCAGACTTGAGTTTTTGAGTACTTGCATTTTGTTTGGTTAGGGTGAAGAAGTCCTGGGCGTGCTTTAGTATGACCAGAAAAACCCCACCAACTCTGAGGGATAGTCCTTAGTCTGACACATTTCTTGCAGCGTCTCTTACTCCACTGAGCCATCCCTCACCTCGCAGCTCCACTGCAGTAGCATCTCCTGAAGTGTTTGCTGCCCTGGGTGTGCCCTTTTCTAAAATGAGAGAGCTGGGAGACAGAAATGATCTCGACATCTTTAATGATGAAATCTGAAATGAGAAAATAATTTAACACACGCTGGGGGGGAGGGAAGGAGAAGCTGTAATGTGTACTCCTGCTGATTAATGTCCCCAGTGTGCTGGTATTCAGTACTGTATGAATTGCTGAACTGCTTGAAACGTGGAACAGTTCTGTCAGAGGCATTCAGAAAGCCAAGCTGAGCACAGATGTAAGGGTGTGCATGTTGCAGGCCTAGTTCTTTGTCCAGGTTTTGAATCCTGCATTTTTAAAAGTAAAATGCAGGTCAGCTCTCAAAGGCTGCTGAAATACTCCCCTGCAACATGAGGAATACAAGCAGTGAATGTGACTGTAGCATTTTATAATGCACTAAGCTTGGATTTCCAAATGAAAGTGCACACTGCCTTGCCCACAGCTGATTTTTTTTTTTTGGTCAGGTTAATATTTGTTAGATTACATTGCTCTTTATCCTTAATAACTTAATACTGAAAAGAATCAAAGCCAACTCTTACAATCTTAATAAGCTTCATCTACAGGCTTTGAATTGCTTAACTTACTCACTGTAAGTTTTTACTGTTTGGGTTGGCAGCACTAGGTCTCTACAGCTGTTTTTTTTCCCTCTGGTCCTGATTTACTGTTAGCAGGTGTACTGCTGTCTGAATGTCTGTAACACCTCTGCTCCTTCAGCATGAGGAAAGCCAGTTTTCTTTCAAGATGGCCTCTGCGTAATGTAGGATGTGCTATTGCAGCAAGGACTGTTGTAATCCTGAGCTTTTGAAATTGTTGGAAGTGGGATGTTGTGTGTGAGGACGTAAAGATTAACCTAAATGCTGTATTTCAGAAGATTTAGAGTGATTTCAGTTAGCACTGGAGAATAACTATGTTGTAAATGCATTAGGATTTTCTCCGTAGTCTTCCGTGTCCTCCTGAAAACGAGATGCTGCATTTCATGAGCCTTATCCTGATGAATAAATGATAATGGAGTAATGTTGTTGCTGTATTCAAAAACATGCATTTAATCTTTTCTCCACTGAACCCATATTCCTTTTGTAGCATTCGTTTTGTTGTAGCGAACGCATTCTTTGATCTTCAGGAGCAGAGTGGGACTGCATTGTTGATCACGCTTCTGTGAATTCATTGCCCTATGTAGAAGAACTGCGTGGTAATGGAAAACAATTTTTCAGATAAATTCTCCTCATTTGTCTTGCTTTGAGTTCCCTGAATTCTCACTTAGTGTTTTCCCCAAATGCGAGAATCTTACGTGCAGATCTTGAAGGGCAGTTGGGAGGCTGAGCAATCATTTTTTGGGGATGGCAGTCACTTATGTAAATGGATTTTTCTGCTCGAGGTGTGACTCAGCTGCTGCTTTCCTATTTTTAAAATGATATGTTAACAGTAAAGGAAAAATCAAAAAATACTTTACAAGTTCAAAGGAGTTTGCTGCTCTTCCATTAATTTTTGAGAAACTCCCTTTTACTTTTGTAGCTCTTCAAAGCACAGCAGTGCGAGAGGAAGCCAGATCCCTTGTACAGAGACCACCTGCTTGACCCGAGAACGTGGCCGTTCTTAAAGCAGAACAGCTGAGCACAGAAGTTGTACTCTGCAGCAAGGACGGTGCTCAGCCTTCCAAAGCAGCCACTCAAGACTGGATGTGAGATTGCGTTTTGTATGTGGAAAGGCAGTGATGTGATGGCACCGGTTCATACTTGTATGACGCATGTGAATACGCCGCATCTCTCAAGGGACAACTTGGTTTTGAAATGAAAATGGGAAGAGTGCAAAGTCTTGCTATTGGTCTGACAAATTTTCTTTTGTTTTAGAGTACCTCAGCAAAAATACCAAGTGTGCCAAAACGTGCAACAATAGCGAATGCACGACTGTGCCAAGCCAGGCTGTCACTTGTGGAACGTGCTTATCTGTGTTATGTGCATGCCCACGCACTTTACTTCCAATTAATTATTCACAATTACGAGTATCCTTTGACACTTTTACTTTTTCACTTGCAAATACTCAGGGTACTTGTTCCAACATCCAGTTGGTTCAGCACTGTTTTGCTTATCAGTATTTCGAATGAATCACTTCAGGTAAAGCCACCAGGTAAGATCTAGATGACATCCCAGCTAGCAAAAGGGATGGAATGGCTGCCAGCTGTTCCCTGCTGAGTGTAAAATAATACTGAAGGCCTTTGAACCGTATTAACTGCTTTCTGTTTTTTCTCTCGTACTGTGGTTCATGCTGATTTCTGAGAAAGTTCCGGGCTTGGTATTAAATTTGCCCTGTGAGCATTGAAATTCTGTAGTCATACCCTCTGAAAGTCAAAGTTTGCGTGTCAGAATCCCCCTTTAGCAGCACTACAAATGGGCTGCCAGTGGGTGTGTCATTCCCAGACAGAGCATTTCAAGTAACAGCTGTTACCCCATGAATTTATCATTATTACTGGAAAGAAAGAAGCATCAGTTCTGTTAGTCCAGGCCTAAATAGTGAACCACACTGTAAATTGACGATCTTGAATAGCATGTGAGTCTCTTACAACTAAACACCTGAAGAGAAGTCAGGGGGAAGGCTTGAGTTTGTTGGCTGTACCTGGCCTTCCCAGTCTGGATCTCTGCTCTGTGGAAATGCAGAACGAGAGCTGAAGCGCTGAGGAGCTGGCTGGTTTTCATGAGGAAGTTGGGAGAAGCACTTCAAAGGTGGGAGCCTGGATGATTTGCTAGGGGCTTATAATCAATTTTGATTCTGTAGTAACCATGTGATAAATAAGTCATTGCAGGAGGAGGGAATTCACGTGGTTAGGCCTGCTTCTTGGAAAATACATTCTCTGTATTTCTATTTGTAATGAAAAAAAAACCATCTCCCTCCCAGCTTTTCTGAACTGCCCAGAAGCATTGCAGGGGCAGGGATGGTTTTGCTTTAAGAGCAGACTTCCCCCAGGCTGTAAACCTAGCGCACTCAATTTTTATGCCTCAAGTTACCTCTGTATAAATAAATTGAAAGTGATTTTGGTGAAAAATGTTGAGTTCTCAACTCTAATGCTTTATGGAACTTGTGGAAATAAAGGTTACTAATCAGTGCTGCATTAACACTGCAACATTGCTATCACAGCATCAGAAATGTGTATGAGTTCCATCAGGAGCACAAGCTCAAACCCATATGCATTTTCTTGAGTAGTGAGCATTACAGGATATTGCCTTTTTTTTTTTTTTGGTAAGAAAGAAAGCACAAATGTCCCAGTTGGGAAGTAGATTTAAATTTTAAATGCACCAAAATAAAAATATTCTGGACATTGGTTTACCATGCTTTAAGAAAACAGCACTCTGTGTATATGGGAAGTCCCATGTGAACAAAACCTTTGTGTTGTTTGGGGCTGAAGAGGCTGTTTTTACCCCTCATCCTAAAAGATATTACAATTGGATATATCAGAAGATGTTTTTCCTCCTGCTTTTTGGGATGTGCTGGGAGTTGGAGCCAGCCTCTCTGGAACCAAAGCCTTGTGCAAGGACTTAGTCATGCAGCTTTCTCTTCCTTTTCCCGTTCCCAGTCTTTATTTATAGTGCTGCGGCTCACTGGGAACCTGCTGCAAGGCAAGTGGAAAGTGAGGGCAGAAGCTCAGGTGGGTGTTAATCAAAAAGTAAAAGTCATCATACAGTGCTGTGCTCATGTTTATGGCCGACAGTGCTGACGCAGACAGGGTCAAGAAAATAACACGCCAGTGAAGCCCACAAACATTTGCACATTGCTGTTTTAGTGTGAAGTAGAATGCAGTATTTAATTTGTAGCATTGTGCAATATCATTGCTGCACTGAAGTGTCCACTGCTCTTTATAAATCCTTTTATTCAGGATTTTGTAATACCGCGGAGAGGTTTTTGGTGTGGCTTAAACTTAGTGTGGAAATGGCTTCTAATGTGTTTTGAACTAAATTAAAAAGTTATTCTCTGGTTGCCCACATTGCTCTTCAGTTCTTCATATTGAGCTTATTTAGTGAGTCGCTCCTAAAAACAAATACAGTCTAATTACCACTTTATTATTAAGGCAGAGCTGTAGACTGGCAGTGCAGTGTCCCACCTCTTCAATGTCATCATCAGTGCTTTGAACTTTAAGCGTGTAAAAACTTTTTTTTGCTGTCTTGTTGAAATTCAGGTAGTTGCCCTGATGTCACTGTTTGATTTTTCTACTGCAGTTCTGGGAACTCAATTCCAGGGCTTTGCGTGAGGATACGTCAAAATTAACTAACGTCAAGTAGTTGTAGACGCTGGGTTAATTGGGAGCTAGATGGAAGATTACATTTCTTTAAGCTTTAAAGAATCTTTTAATAACGTAAAAAGAATTTATTTGATGTTGAAGGAAAAAAAAATACAAAAAAGCATTAATTTTTACCTCTGTCCACAAGATCTGTGCATCTCATTAGATGTGCACAGTGCAAAAGAGCCATCTGGAGCTGCACCCTTCTTATATAGGGCTGGGGGAGAGAAGTGAAGTGGGGTTTGGTGCTGCTGGGATCATCCTTGTCCTGGTTTTGCTTTCACTGCTCTTTAGCACAGGGGTGAAAACTGTAAGCTTTCTTGTGCTTTATTCATAATACATGAAAGAAAATTTACAAAAAGATTTTGCCCTCCTCAGCTGCTCTGGGTTCCCTCCTTCCCCTCGTTACTGGCAAATTAACCGCTGTCCTCAAGCCTTCACCTGCGGGTATTCTGCTCTCAGCTTTGACATCTGTGGCTTTTTCTTGTTAACGATTTGGTGTTTGTTGCAACTGATTTGGAAGCCCACGTGAAATTTACAGGAAGGCAGGTTTTGGAGCTGGGTCTGAGACCTCTTGATAGTAACTGAATCATTTTCTCTAACTTTAGCTGATGGTTGTGTAGTGTGCTAATGTATCCTTAAAAGGAGCTGTGAAATCATACCACAGAGCTATAAAATGGCTGGAGAATGTCTGCACTGAATTTCTCCAGCTTCAGAAAAACACGATTGCAAACTTTGCCCAGCTTCCAGCGTCACCAGTGTGGCTCTGAGTAGTTAAGCGTGGTTCTTCCCAGCTCAGGTGGTGCGATGAACCATCAGTACTGCTGGGCTATAATTTGGCTGACAGGAGGATACCTTGAACTGATAACAGCGGCCCTTCCCCCAGTGACCCATTTCATCAGGATGCCGTGCCTCTTGACTAAGCAGAGCATGGTCTGGCAGCCCGAACTAAGTTAGGCGTAGCTCCTCTTTTAAAGAAAATACTATTTTTGGTTGTGTCAGTGTCCCACACCTAGGCCATAACCTCACCAGTTAGTACAAGCTCTGCTGTCACAACAAATAAGCACAGATGGGGAAAGCTGAGACAGCGTGGGGTGCCAGACCTTCATCACCAACTCCCCAGGGCTGCGTTCCGAAGAGCTGCCGCCTAACCGAGGGTTCCTGAGCTCCCCTTGCCTGGGGGGAGGCAAAACCAGCAGCACCAGTTGGTCCCAGTGCAGCTGGGGCACTCCGGGGAGGGGGCTCAATGGGCACCTAAGCACCACAGCCACGCAGCTGCAGGTGAGGCACATGAGCTCATTATCCCCAGGACGGAGGGATGGCTTATTTCCTGAGAAGGATCTTCAGTCGTTATTTTACCCTTGGCCACTAACCTTGCGATGAACGTAGAAATGCTGTAGATAAGTACCCACGTGAACGTACTAATGAGTTGCCTGCGTTGAGTGATTTGTTGTGGCATCTAACTGCTTCTTCTCTTCCTTCCTTTTTGTCACCCTGCAGTGTTCTGTGCCAAGGTCTTTGTGGCTAGGCTGCTCCAACCTGGTAGAGAGCATGTGCGCACTGAGATGCCTGCAGAGCATGCCCAGTGTCAGATGTCTCCAGGTGCCTTTCTTCTTTCTTGTTGTAAATGTTATGCGTATGCTGTTGAACTTTGTTAAACTCGTAGGACTCTGTTTAATCGAATTGTTAAGTCTGCTAAATGTTTTTTGTGCATCCTTTTTCTGAAATCTTCTACTTAACTGCATTGTAGGAGTGAACCTTAAGAGTGCTTTTCTGTACAGGAGGTTCTCTGGGGGGTGGTGAGCTTTTGTGTTCTATTGCCTGTTTATGAAGTTGTGATATAAGTAGCATAGTTGTGCATGTTGCCTGCTACATTTTGCTTTCTTGTTTAATTTAAAAAAACAAAAAAAAACCTCAAACCCACAACACATAATGAGCTTTGCCATTTCTCTTAAATTGCAATGAACTGAATAGCCTGTGATGTTGTTTTGTGACTTAATTTAGAAAGGATAAGCTTTTAATTTTCTACTAAGTATGATCCTGGTTACAGCCTTCCATTTATCTGCACATGTTTGAATGCAGGGCAGTTAGCACGGGATCCTGCAGCTTTTGGAGTTCACTTAGCACTTCAGCTTCAGAAAGTGAGGAGGAGGGGCTGGGGGCTGGCTCTTACACACGGGGAATTGCTGCTGCTGCTGTACTGCTGTGGGAGGGACTGGAAAAGACAGATAATGAAAGGGAGATTTTGATACCAGCTCAGTTCTGAACTCCCAGAATATTTACCTTGGAAAGTAAACGTGTGCAGTATCTGTGTGGCACTTCCTGAAGTGTTTGGGAATGCAGTGTTTTTAGCAGATGCAGTGATTATTTAATAATAGGAAATTTGTCACACAATGGCGTTATTCAGTGGTTCGGACGTTCGTGTATGCAAAATGAGTATTTGAGAGAAATCGATTTTGTGAATGAGAACGTAAATGAGTGGAGCTTTGTTTGCAGTCAGCCCGTTTCCACTCACACTGGGTAACGTGAATGCTTTGCCTTAGAGAGTAACTGCTTAACGTGAAGTGCAGCTCTGAGTTTCAAAATTAAACTTCAGGATTTCTGTGAAAGTACGTCTTTTTTTTTCCTGTGGGAATGTTTTATGTTTTCAGTTCTAAAATGAAGGGGGGAAAAAAGTTTCTAAGGTAAATGTATAGATGGGTAATAGCTTTACAGAAAGTGGCACTGCATCGTGGCCGAACCCAGGGAGCAGCCGATGGTTGCAGTCGTGCCCATGCAGGGCAGAGGGTTGGAGGTGCCCTTGGAGTTTGGGCATGCAGCTGTATGGAATAGCCTGAGAGCTAGATAGGAGCAGTTGTGCTGTTATGAACAGGATTCTGAGTTGTGGTTGAGTGTCTTAGTTTCAGACTGCAGGCTGTGAGGGAGTGAGCTGCTGGGCCACGTGCAGTCCATTCTGGAGGTGTGTTGGGCTGGGTGGGCTCTGTCCAGGTCATGCAAACACCAATCTGAGAACCAGCAGGACTCTTCAGTAGTCCCCCTAGTTGAAATAGTGGCAAGCTTTGTTATCACGAGCAGTTTTTCTTAAAGCATCTTTTAACAGGTAGGTTGTAAATGGAGCAGATGCAAGCTTGGACCAGACTGAGTGTTAGATGAATTGATGCAGAATACACTGTATTCCAGACTTCTGTTGGCAGTATTGGTTGAAGTACAGAACTGTGTTGGTGAATGTGCTGCTGAGGACACAAGGTGTTTTGGTAAGGTGAGGCTGGAGAGCTGTCTTGGGCAGGCTGCTTACAAAGCCACGTGTAGCCAGCATCACTGCTCATAGTGCTTCCAAAAGTGAAGGCCTTTCTGTGAGTGTGTGGCAGTCTGACTTGCAGAACTGCAGCCGAGATGAAGAGTTCTTCCATCTTTTAGAAGCAGCTGTGAGAGATTTAAAAACAGAGTTCTCATTTCAGGCATGTGACTCAGTGAGGCCCGAGGGGAACTTGGAAGTGAAAGTGGCACCACTTTCTTTCCCCATTTCTTAATTTTTGGCACAGTGACTTGCCTTTTGTTGTTCCATAGCTTATAAGCCCATGTGTAGAAGTGGGTAGGGCACGTCTGCCCAGAGCCACGTGATCAGATTAGAGTAATGATGATTAAATAAGGAGGGGAATCTAGAAGCCCTTCAGTGTCATGAAGTTATCTGAGCATTGTATTAGTTATCTATGTATTATGTATGTAGGCTAGTTAGCAAATTGTCCAAATGAGGGAGAAATCCAGTTCTTAAATTAGGAGTGTGGCAGAGCTCCTTCAGGATGTTGTGGTCCGTCTGTAGTCAATTAGAACATTAAGGCTTCAAGAGTGGTCTCACACCAACCTGGAGGAAGAAAGCTGAGGTTAGGTGCAATGCCGTGAAGCCTAACTGTGCTTCTAAAAGGAAACTGTAGCATTTAAGCAGATGTCCTGTGGTGCCAGTGGGTTGAGTGGCCGTGTTCTAGTTCTTTAGGTTAAGTCATACTCTGTATTCTGTGTTTTTCTGTGCAGAGAAATACTTGCTTATTTTGTGGAAGTTTCTGGAGACATGCCCTGCCCATGGCGGGGGGGTTGGAATCGATAATCCTTGTTGTCCCTTCCAACCCTAGCCATTCTGTGAATATTTGCCCTTCTTTCTGTGACCTTACAGTGAAAGGAGAGGGCTACATCATTTAAAAAAAACCCCACAGCATGGCTGGTGTCATTGCATGGAAAAGCACGTACCGAGTGCCAATTAAGTGTTGAAAATACTATAGAATCTGAGGGCTTATTTGTAACTACTTAATTGTCTTTAATGGTGGTTTTGTACCAAGGTGTTCACCTCACCATTATGAACACACTTGGATTTAAATAGCTGCTGGGTGAGTCCTGTCTTTAATACACATTTGACTGCAAGATTGAAAGCAGGCTAATGTCTTAAGTAAGTGTTCCTACTGGTGTGACTTACCCTACTGACACCCTTCCAACGTGGCTCCTTGCTGCTCCTTTTTATTTGTTGTCTGTCGAGCATTGCTCTTTGTTGTCTGCAGTGTCCTGTGCTTCCTTAGCACTCACCCAGGGCTGTGTGCCGCGGGGAGGTGACATTGGCGTGGTCCTTACACATTACAACAGGAGTGCATTGATTTTACCCCCCGTAACTGGAAGCTGTCTTTGCAAAAACATCTTAAAAGCCTTCTGAATTGACCAATTCGTAATTTATTACTGCTTGGAGGAACTTAAAATTTGTGAGTGGAGTTATGAAGCATTAGGTCTTCAATATTTTTTTTTTCTTACAACAGTATATTCCGCGAAGGAAATGATTTTCTTTAGTGATAAGGAATCTCAGTGCTATCACAGCCGAGCAAGGGCACAGAGAGGAAAGTTGAATTTATTAATTGGTAAGGTACAGTTTAACGTGAACTTGCCAACGTTCCTGTTTGTTATTCCTCACTAATTTAGAGTTTCTGGTGGTTGGCGTTTCTATTCAGATGCCAGATGGGAGTATAAAAATGGAAACTAGAACTGGAGAAGATTGTATCTGAAAACCAAGAATTGATTTATCGATATGGAAAGTTCAGCATCTTTTCTTTTTATTGCCGTGCTGTCATTTTCACAGCACAGATTCAGACACGGGTGAGAAGCAGGATTCTTAACATTACAATGAGTGCAGTAGGTGTGTTCTGTTTGAGACCTTTTCCTACGGTGTGCAAAATCACAAATGGGGAGTGATGAATAGCCTGTCACTGCGAGTCGGCTTCCTTCTGAAAACATTATTCCTCTCTGCAGCTGTTAAAAGGAGTTGTAACAGCCAGACAACTGCTTTCCTTCTCCTCTTAGCTTTGAAATCGCTTACAAATATTTCTTTGACATGTTTTCTGGTATTTTGCCTCAAACCAGTCGGACTGTTACCATTCCTTCTTGGAAGCAGTCCAACAGGTCCATTAAAAAAGAAATGCAGATTCGATTATTATTATTATTATTTTTTATTTCTTGAAGGAACACGGCGTTCTCTCCGATCTCTGAAATATCTGTGCTCGCCCCTCTGCTTCAGACAGACTCCTTTCTGAGACAGGAAGCTGTAGTGCCCAGTTGTTGCAGAAGGCTCTCTGTGATGGCAGGACCCCAGGACCTTAGTGGGCTTTTCCCCACCTTAATGGTTGCGTGGTGTTCTGTGATTCTGACTGCGGATTGCGCAGTGTGGTGGTGCTGGGTCTGTTATCCTCACTTCGCAGCTAGGTTTTTCTGTTGGTTGGAGCTGGATCCTCCTCTAAAAATGAACAGCAATTCTGCATTTTCAGCAGCTTCTCAAATCTTTCTTCCAGTTCTCAGTGTGTGCTGCAAGCTCTGAGGGCTGCTGCAGCATCTCAGTTTGGTATTTGCCACCCAGACTGCAATGGCAAGGTTTTTACCCAGCTCTTGTGTTCTCTTCTCACTCGTGCTCTGATGCTGCTGTGTTTCTCATCGTGCAGCACCCAAACCGTGGTGCCCAGCACAGCTTCCTGCTGCGTGGCCCTGGTGAGGCCTAGGCACAGACAGGATAAGGAAATGTGAAGTGCAGAGAGAATTCTTTCTTTTTTTTCTCCCCGGAATGATTTATTATTCAGAGGAAAGTGTTAAGATAAGCGCTTTTTTCAGTCATCCTTTGTGTTTTTGAGTGCTTTTGGGTCTATGATTTTAATTATTAACTAAGCCTGCTGTTTCGTAGGGGCAAGAAGAGGGACCTTCACTTTACTGAGTAAATTCACTGTTTAAGCAGAAGAGAACGGTTACTTGCTTGATGGCTTTGAGTGTTAGCCAGTGAGCTCGTGTCCAACCATGAACCAGAGCTCTTCCTTTGTAGCCTCCTTAACTGAGGAGCAGAAGTGCTCCCTGATACCAGAGGCCTCACGCATGCACTGAATGTCTTTAAGTTTGGATTCCTGATCCCCTTTCTTGAAATATTTCTGTGTAATGCAAGCGTTTCAAGTTATTTGACCCCAGTGACTGTTAATTACAGGGCAGTTCTCTCACCTTTGTTTTTTCTTCAGAAGCTTTTAGTATTCAAATCAGCTGCCTAATCTATAATCTTTATGGCCTTGATAGAGATCAGAAGGAAGTTGTAGTTCCTTGACCCCCTTTGTGATATTTAACTAAGCGGCACTCTGCAGAAGTCTTCTGAATGTAGGAACAGAGCTGTGAGCTTAGAAATGCATTCCCCATCAGTCATTTGCTAATGTGCCTTTTGCTGGTGTTTCTCTGTGGTGCTGTTGGAGATCCCAATCTGCCTTCTCTCAGGCTGGGAGGGATCCCGAAGGAGGCAAGGACACTTCTTGGTGATGGATTCACCTATCAGCCGAAGATGCTAGACCTTGCTTCAGCAAATCCCGAGCCGTGGCTTCTATCTTCCACAGATAAGAATCATTTCAAGCATCAATTTATGTTCCTCAGGAAAGCTAGCGCAGTTGCATTGAGGCTGATGCATTTCACAAGCAGTGGGCGGGAGCTGTTGTTCCTGATAGCCCTTAGGATGCGCCTGCAGAAGCCTGCATCTCAGTGCACTGAGCTGCTGGGCGTGCACTTCCTCTGCCCCTCTATTGGTAAAGAGGGGGTTTATGCTCCCTGCCCCTGTTAGAGTGCAAAGAAATCTGCAAAGTAAACTGCCACGTTCTTCAGCCTGCCTGCTAATAATGCCGTGCTCGCGCCAGGAAGGAGCAAAGTGTGCCATAGCAGGGAAGAGAAGATGCAAGGCAGTCTGTTTCATGTACGTCTGATGCAGTCTTCATCCTTGATGTCTGCTCTACCTCCCCTCAAAGAATTTGCAAAGAAACGGGAAATAAAATTTTCCTGCTAAGGTGGAAATTAAATTTGTGCAGTACTTTCACCCAGCTTCTGGTCAGAGGGCAGCAGCCAGGATGCTTGAGGGGAACTGAGCTGCCATGTTATCAGCAGCATTAGTCGTAATGTTGCCAGAATGGATTATACTGCTCTTGGAGAGTCGTTCCTGCCAGGACATGCATTCCTTCTTTCAGTGTAAGAACCCCCAGGGGTTAGTGGGCAAGGTGTTCGCTGGTTTCTCTGGGCCTGCTCCATTTGTATCTGACTTGTGTGCTAGAGGTCTTAGTGGCCGTGGCGTAGGAAAGTCTTCACATAAGTGGTTTGGTTTTTAGGGGTAGAATGGGCATAAGTCACAGTCACAGATGTGCCAGCAGTTGACAAACCCAACAGGACCGATCCAGTCTTCCAAACACCTCCATATCAAACATGGGAGAAGTGATGTAGCAAAGAAAGGAAAAACTGTAACCAAAACTTTGTAGTGTTCTGTAGGATGTATCTATGGCAAAGCAGTCCCATTTGCAAGGCCTTGCTACACACAGATGTTGTAAGTCCTGAATTGTGTTACATGGCATTGTGCTGGTGCTTTGAGAGATTCTTACCTGTTGGAGCTGAACTCTTTCCTTTCGAGTTCTTAGGTATTTTTATCATTCTTTAGGTTGATGCATTCTTCTTGATACGGTCATTAAGCCAGATTTTATGGATGGCTTGGTCTGTGCTTCTTAAATAACCCTGTTGGTTTTTGTTTTGTTTTGTTTTGTTTTTTTTGCATCTTCTCTGCTCTTTACCTTGTGGGGTTTTCTTCAATAACTGCAAAAATATTTACTCTAAAGTGTTCAGTCTAACATAAAATATAAAAAGAGCTGACGATAAAAGAAAAAAAAAGAAAAAATTGCTAGTGAGGAACAGCGGACTTGGAAATTCTCCCTATACAATGTTTAGAAGCTCATAATTAAATTCCTTGTTTGGAAAACCATTTAAAGAAGGGCTTAGTGGAGATACCTTTAGAGTTGTGAATGTGATTGCGGAATTTGAATGCACACTGGAACTTGCTTTGGGAAGTCACGGTGCTCTGTTCTGCTGAGCTTTTGAAGAGATTAGAACCCGGGGAGTTATTCAAGACACAATACAAAAATAAAGGCATCCATGATGTTGCAGGAATCCAGGAACAGTTCTGCACTCTCGAGCTTAGATGAGGGAGTGTAATCTGAAAGTCTTGAGCTTACGTACTAGTGTGTGGTTTGGGGGAAACTGTACATATTGGGCCAAACGTCTTTGAATTCAGTGTCTGAACTCTGAAGGCCAGGATACCTGGTGCTCCTAAGTAGCTACAGGGATTTTTATGCTTACCTGCAGTGTCTGTTAAGTTCTACATAAGCTGTTGGCTATCTTTAGTACTGCTAGTTGGAAGCAAAAACCCTTCCAGATTCCAAACCAGGACGTGAAAACCAGAGCTTTGGAGAACACTCTCTTTTTGTTCAGAAGTATGCAGCAGTTTTTCTACTGAAGTGATGTGAAACTCAAATGTCTTCAGAAAGTGAGGAGATAATTGTTGGCCTGCTGCAGTGGTCCCAGCTTTGGTTTCAGAGCTTCATTGCACAACATGCTGCTTTTGGATCCTGTAAAACTTGCCCGGCTCTCCGTGAGACCGATGCATTGTGCTGGAATATGAAGTGAACTGCTGAAGTGATGGATGAAAAACAGTCCCCCCAAGAGCAGAACCTGATGCACTGGGCACATCTTCCCCCTGCTCTTATATCCCCTTCTGTAGAGCTTTCAAATGAGATGCTTTCTGCTATTAATTAACTGCAGGTTGAAGTTGCAGGGAGCAGTGGTGCTGGCCTGGAGGTCAAGAGCATTTAGACATTCATTATATAAATCATGTGAAACCCAAATTAAGCAATTGCACGTTCCTTTTAATACCTTGATAAAATCGGCACTTGAGTGTAGTGTTTGGCTAAACCCAGGTGAAGCTGAGTGGAGATTTGGGAAGAAGAAAATGGATATTGGATTTTAGCATCTTTTATATTGCTGAAGGCTTCTTTCTTAACCAAAGCTGGTCCGTGGCCTTTATCTAAGAGAAGGCTTTCTTGGGGCTTTTGGTTGAGTATCAAAAATGCACTGAAATTGGGTATTAAGCAGAAACTTGTTTCATACAATTAGTAAGTGGTTAGGATTTCAGGGATTAATGTGACTTCATTAGCTGCCAACTTGGAAATAATGTTGCCATGCATCTTTGGAATAAAACATGGCTTTCCAGTGGCTTCTGAATGGCACTGGAATCTTTCTTGGAGCAGCTGGCTGGTTTTAGACTTCATTTTTATTGAATATTTTTATTGTGTGAGCTTCTATAATTTCTTGTGCGCAGGAATGTTTCTTCCCACACTTCTGTTTTGCAGAAGACAAATACTTGAGGTTACCGAGGACATTCTGTGACTTTGCTGTTTCAGACTCCTCCATGTTTTTGAGTAATGTTTTTGTAACTTACACAGGGGGGGAAAAAAAAAGTCTGTGTAGGATCCTCGTCAGAGTGTGGTTGAAGTTTTCCTGCTCCTCGGGGACGCCTGGAGAATGAGTTCTGGCATGGTCCTGGTGGCCAGTGAAAGCAGGAGGGGATGGGGAGGAAAAGTGCCAGATCTGCTCTGAGAAGAACTAGAGAAAGGACGCAGGCAAGCTTAGAGAATTGATTTAGTTGAAGCTTATCCTTTGCTCCTCAAATCCTCATTTATTTGTCCTTCATGATGATGAACTCGATCATGTGGCCTTGTGGCTGTCAGGAGTTGCCCCATGTGCTTCAGTGTGTTGTGTGTGTGTGTGTGTGGCTCAGCCCACAGTGAGCTAGGGGTGTTTGTCCATGGGCTGTCTTCCTTCTGTGCTCTGCTGTTCTGGCACAGGGCTGGAGGAGGCAGGGAGAGGGGAGCAGGGTGAGTGCAGGGATGGAAGGAGGGTTGGTTGGACTTTTAAAAGTGGTTTGGTAAGTTGGGTTCTTTTAATAGATGGAAGTCTCTGATGCTCGTTTGTGTTCTTTGTACCGCTTCTCAGGCACCTTTGTGCTGGGAGCTGGGCTCAGCTGCTGTCTGGCACGTTGAGGTGACTAAATTTGGGCAGAATGGCTTTCATGTGGATCCAGAAGCAGAAGTCTGAACCTAAATTCCCTCTGGGCATCCAGGAATAACCCTCAGAGTATTTTAGCTTTGCACCAGGCAGCCGAATTGCAAACATATTTCATCTTAACATAGGCTGATGTATTTTGGATGAATCTGAAGGTGTCTAAGAATGACCCGATTACCAACTCTATTTAAAATTTGCTTCTGAGGCGCTCCTCATCCTGCATTTCGTCTGAAAAACTTCAAGGAGGGATGAGGATTGTGTAGGAGAGCGTGCAGTGCCTTCCCTGGCGGCTCGGGATGAGTGCCTGTGATGCGGTGGAAGCTCTGTCAACTTCAGTAGTGTTTAATTCAGTTAGTTCAGCAATGCCCGTGCTCCTCAGTTTGAGGAATTTCAGCGGTGTCGGCGATAAGCCGGGCCACCGTACCACGCTGCGGAAGCGCTGAGATGTTTCTGCTGAGGGCAGGAATGCGGCCGGCTGCATGCAGCACACAGCCTGCCAGGGAGGGCTGGGTGCCCGGCCAGCCCCCACGCAGCGGGACAGCTGAACAGCGGGCTGGGCTTGTGAGCTGGAGGTAGAATTCAACCTCTGAGGAGGCTGGCGGAGCACCGTGCAGTCCAGCTGCTTGAGGATAAAGCCAGTGTTCAGCTGTGATTGGTGTGTAGCAAAGTTAAGCTATAGAAGCGAGAAGGATGTGTGCAGAGAGCACCAAATTAAGGCCTGTATTTGAAGGCTGGGAACTGCTTGGCAGGGGCTGTGGGCTCCCTTCTGCAGGGCTCCCATCCTTACGTGCAAGGAAGCAGTTTGCCTGATGTCTGTGTTGGGCAAACCTCTGCCACGGTGCTCAGAATGGCGCGGGGCTGACTCAGCCAAGTGCCACAATTACACAACTCAGCGTTCCCTGTCCTTGTACATACAGTGCGTTAAGATGAGATGGATGCGGGCAGGTTTTGGTTGCCGACTCTTTGCTCCAGACACTCAGAAAATTAAATGAGAGCGGGGTGTGTTTGGAACAGTTACGCAAGGAATATTTAAGGCACCATCCCCGCGGTACCTGTTGAGGTAAGCTCTCCCCTAAGAAGTGCAAAGCTATTGTGTATTGTAAAAAAAAAAAAAAAAATAGGGGAGGGCATGGGCGATTTAAATCGTCTGCCAGATCAAAAGCATTCTCCTCCCTATCTAATTTTAGCAATTACACCTGCTGCTGAAAACACTGGTGTCTCTTGGGATTGCGGTAATTATATGTTTTTTTTTCTGGTAACATCCATCGAGTGAAAATACATGCACGCTGGAAAACAGCTGGTGATTTGGACAGAAGTAGCAGGGTTTGCTCTTGTTCCAGCCTAAACTGACTGCCAGTGTAATCAGTCAGCTTAAGTTTTTATACCAAGCTACAATTCTATGGTTCTGATCTTTATGAAAGCCCATGTCATGCTATTTATGAAGTTTGAAAAGCTAGCAAAGTGCTTTTGCTTTTACAGTTGCTCAGCAGCTGTGCCGTGCAGGTTGGGCTGTGCATTGCCAGGCTCGTTGCCCTGCTGGCAGCTGCAGGCCCCATGCCCTGCACACGGCTGCGTGGAGGTGCCAGAGCCCCGAGTCCTTCCGTGGGGTTGGAGCCCTTGTTTGGTGTTTCGTGGAGCTGGATCACTGCAGGAATTCTCAACTTGTGATTATGTCGGTGGAGTTTCACTGTAAAAGCAAGCAGTGCAGTTTAGTGCTCTGTGGACGTGGCCTCCAGAATAACCGTTGTGCAGGAAGACCTGAGATGTTCTTTCACTGAGCAGAGATGGAACTGTTGGGTGCTGGCAGCTCAGGCAGAGCTTCCTCAAAGTCAGGCCCCTGAGAGAGGTAAAATCGGGTATGTAAACGCGGCAGGTGTCCTCTAAAAGCATCAAGTGCGTGAGCTGTGGTCCCAGCAGTGTTTGTTCTCAGATGGTTCTCCCGTTTGAGCTGGAGCTTCTGAATCTTCTTGCAAACCTTTCTGTGGTTAGGCAGAGGCTAATAAAAGCGATGCTTTATTTTGAGCGTGAGGATTTCCTTCTAATTCTGCCTTCAGCTGTTAGATCTGGGTACGCTCTCAGTATTTCAAGTATATTTTTGGTTGAACTTCCAGCAATAACTGCACTACCTGGCAACTGGGGAGCCTGGCTATTAGGGGAGAACTGAAGGGGATTGAGCCTTATTCGTGCGCTTACCTAATGCTTACATAAACAGTTCAGTTTAAGCTGAAACAAGCAATTGTTAGTACAGATCTCAAATATAGCTATGACCGTGATCAGCAGAACTAGCTTCCAATTTGCTTGAAACCCTTCAAGTTGAACTCGACGACCCTTAGAGTTTTGTTTTCACAGTGCTTTATAGTGTCTGAGCTGTGGATTAAGAGTTTTCTCCACCATCATATATTTTCTAAGTTTTATTTGGCAAATCATTTGGCCGTTGGCTCCACTTCCTGCTTTTCATCTCAGGGGACTATTTTCATGCAGGTGTGTCTTAATCATCTCACTAAGTCGAATAACAGAACGAACAACAGCAAATGGCAAAAAGAGATGATGCGTGGCCCTGTTTGCTGTGGGCAGCCTGAGCTGAGACCTGGAGCTGTGGTGCTGCTGGGGCCGTCTTGTGAAGCCAGATATCTTTGGTGCTCTGCTTTGAGCAACTTCCTAATCTCTTATTACTCTGTTGATATGGGAATCTTTTACGTGCTTCCTCCCTGTATAGCCTTTGGCAATACTCACAGAGATTTTTTGGAGGCTGTGTGCCTTTCCAGTTGTTAGCATAGGCACATTTTGTCAGCGGCTGCCTATTTCTGAGCTGGAATTTGGAGCCACCAGAGTAATTTGCATTCCTCTGCAGATTTGGAGGGACATGAGAAGAGGTTTTGTCCTTGATGTGAAAAGAGCTGCTGTGTGTTTTATGTGGTTTAGATTGGTGGTTCTCCTGCATCACTTAGTGTTTGGGCTCTCAGTAGTTAAAAAGCTTTTCTTGTCTCTGATCTAGTGTCAAGATGTTGCTAATAAACACCGTTTAGCGGATTCCTGGATTAGAAAATAGTGACCATTACTTCCTAAAGAGGGACTTGCATTCATTTTAAAGCATTCTTAAGCCATTTGGGGCTTCCTGGCTATTTCAAAAGCAAGAATCCACCAGAGATGCATCCCCATGCTTTCAGATGTTAGAGACGTCTTGCTGATTTTCTTCCTGATCCCCTTCCTGACGTGGTCCTGTTGTCACACTGGGTGCTGGATGCCTCTCCTCCCCTGGGTGCTGATAATTAGTGCCTTCAGCAGTCCCTGGCAGAGCTGGTTTCAGAAGGCAGTGTGAGCCTGCAGGGAGCCAGCTTCAGCCTCTGTGTTTGACTTCTGAGTATCCACGTATGTACATAGGTACGTCTGTCATTTCTTATGTTTCTGTAGGCATGATGTGCTGCAGGAAATGGGAGCCAGTCTAGCTGATGTCTTTTGTTCATCTAGTAGCTTTAACTGAAATTTATGCAGTAAGTGGAAACTTTAATGAGGTCTTGAAAGACTTGGCTTACTTGATTTCAGATTAGAATTACTGATCTAACAGCGAGGCAGTGAAGTTCTTGTTGGCCACCACTTTCCATTTCTTCATGGCTGAAAACCATTCCATTTCTCAAGATAGCACAGCTCCTGTCTAGTTTTGTCTGAAGCTAAGGATCCATCCTTCAGCAGGGAGGAGTTACTGGAGAGTCTTGCAGTGTTGTTTGCCTGGCTGGGAGCTGCTGCAGCTAATTGTGAGTCTCGTCCCAGTTCCCAGGGTTATTGCTATCACCTCTGTAATTGCTCTGTCGGTACTGGAACTGAAACTGGGTTAGAAGAACAAAGCTGCACCGTGCTGCTGTTGTTCACTCGATAAAGTGTATAGAAGCACTCCCAAGTGCAGAAACGTGGTGCGAAGCTCTACCTGCCTGTGGCTAGCACGGCTGGCAGAACGCAGGATAACTTTCTGCTAAGGAAAGGTGCAGCTTTTTTCTTGTATTCTGGGAGCAAGACCTGCCTTGCCAGCTATTTGTCAGCAGGGAAGTGAAGGTGCTTCTGCACCTGGTGTCATATGGTTATGCGGCTGTGGATCTGTAAATCCCAGGGAGATGCCAGAGTTTAGTTGCTACCAGGTATGTAAGGATCTGGTTTGATGCTGTGATTTATGATGTTTTATAATACTGACAGTGTTTTTCCCTTTGGGGGATGTTGATGGCTGTTGTTATTTTTGAAACTTTTTAGAATCAGACTTCCTAAGGGAATGAGCTTTACGTAATGATGTTGCTTGTCAGTACCTCTTTCTTCTCCCCAAGAAACTTCTAAGTCCGTTTGCCACATCCACCTGCATCCCACAGAAGGGTGGAAATCCCAAGGACTGGAGATGCTGCGAGCAGAAAAGCTGAGGAAAGCAGGGCGAGAGGGGGAGCATGGGATGCTGCAGCACAGAGAGCAGTTTGTGCACTTTGTTGCCGCTGCTCGTTTTACTGTTGGTGGCAATGGAGATGGGCTGTTCGTGGAGTGACTTTATTCAGCTGAGCGTGACCGTGGGGCAGCATGAAATGTCTGCTCAGACCCATTGTTACTGCGTCGCTGTCGCTGCCTTTCCTGGTAGGGGATGGAGTGCTTGTTCCAGGCTGACTAATTAAGGAATGACAGCTGGTTTGAAATATCATTCTAATTTTGCAAGAGCTATGAGTAAGTTAACAAGAATTTCTGGAAAAAAAAAATGAACTTAGAAGCAGGATTAATTGACAGTATTCAGAAGCTCAGCTTCTATTGTGAGGAGCTGCTGGGCTTCTGTGGTCCTGGCAGTAGCACATCCTGCCTGTTCTGTCTGCCTGTGAGCGCTGCTCAGCTCCATGCGGGGACTCAGGGCCATGCAGCGGAGCTGGAAGGAGCTCAGTGCCTGCACCCACGCTTGCTGCACAGGGAAATGGTGTGGGCGGTGTTACTGGTGCTCAGGAGCTACTGGGAAGCCTTGCAGGAGGGCAATGGGAAGCTGTGTGGCGGGGCTGGGTGGGGTAGGCAGCAAGGCACAGGTGGAGAGCAGGGAATGAATGGCATGATAAGGAGGAGTGTCCAACTTGTAGATGCCTATCTGCCTTCTTGCCTAATAGTTGGAGACCTTCCCGAGCAAGGACTGGTGGCACCAGCTGCTAGGAGTTCTGGAATTCTTCTTCTGATGAATACTGTGGATGTGCAGGACAAATTGAGAGTTATCCGATCGCTTCTTCCAGGCGCCAGGGCAGGATCTGCCTCTTGTGTTCTGCAGTTAAGTCCTGGTGACATGTTAGTCTGTGTACAGTGTGTAAACCCCATGTGAGTGGGGATGTATGTGATCTGGGGAGTAACCAGAAAAGTTAAGCATTCTACAAGGCAGAAACAGAATTTATTAGGTTATATATAGTAGGGAAACTGAGCCATATATTTTGGATTAGAAAGTGTAAGAATGAAAGATTAAAAGCTTCAAGCTCTAGAGCAGTGCAAGAAATTTGGGGCAAGTTAAGGATAGGAGAAGATGACACAGTAAATCCTGTAGTTGATACCACTAAATTAACATATACGATGTGTAAAATGCAGTCTCATATGTGGAGTTAAATTTCCAGCTAGAAGTGGATCCACTCAGTCTGCCCTCGTGTCCATAGCCCAGATGTTGAAGGGATGTGGAAGTGCCTTTCAGCATCACTGCTGTGTGTGCTGGGTAGTTGCTATGGAACCAAGAAACTGTTTTTGGGCAAACTGTGCTGATCTCCTGAAGGATGAGAGATAAGTGGAGAGGGGCAGAAGAAATGCAGCCTTCCTATTGCACCAGTACAGCAGTGTATGTACCAGGGACCTCCCCCCCCACCCCCAGGCATGGCAATGGGAGACTTCAAGGTTTGAACCTCTCTCTGTGGGTTCCTCTTCTTGGCTCCTAGGTACTGTCAGCTCGTAGAATCAGTGTGTGTTTTAACCTTAAACATCAAAAGAAATTGTGATATTCCTCACTCATTTCAGTGCGTACTAACTGAAAGCGTTAACAGCATATGGGAATTTTAAAATAGTTTGCTTTGGTTTTAAACTGAAAAACATACCTGGCTTAATTCCCTGGAGCCGTGCCTGGCTTTTGGGCTGGGCTACCGGGCAGGGGCCCGCTGGGTGCCAGGAGGGCTGTGCAGCTCAGAGGATGTGCTTCTCCAGAAACCATAATTGGGAAGTGTGGGAAGTGGTGCTTCCTTATGCAGTGTTATTGTTCATACACGTGTAGAAGCACTCAACATACCTGTCTGGGGGGCAGCAGAAGTGCCTTCACTGCCTTTGTCCAGCTCTGGATTCTCTGCTCTCTCTCTCCTGGACTTGTATTTGGTGTTGCTGTGTGTGCTGTAATCAGACAGACTGGAGTTTTCCTATTGCCTGGCAGACATTTTTCATAATGACATCCTCCCTCTGCGTGAGATGTGATTTTCATACCTAACAGCAAGGCAGAGGAGAGCTCGGGGTGCGCTTCAGAACCAACCCTAGGTCAGGTGGTGGAGCAGGGCTTGCCTGTAGGGATAATGCTGTTAATTTTTGGTTTCAAGTTTGCTGATTTTGGTGTGGTTCTCTCCTAATAAGAGAGGGAGAGGGATATGAAGTGACAAATGTTTATTGATGTGGAGCAATGCTTTGATTTGGGAATGTAGTTGTTAAGGAGTTAATCCATAATCAGCAACGGCAAGAGTAAAGGAGATGTGTGACTTTTTAATCACGTGTTTGACTTGTTTGTATTGTTCCTCTTTCCACTGAGAGAGGGGAAGAAGGATTAAAAAAAATGCAGGCAGCGTTTGAAGATCTTCGTGTTTTCTTGGCGGCCATCTGCTGGTTATTCAGCATGCAGTGGGGAGGGCAGGCTGGTGGGAAGCCCAAGTGTGGAGTGCCAGTGGGCAGGCAGAAAGAAATGGCAGCAGGGGTACTGACAGCAGAAGTGAGCAGGTAATGGAAAGAAGGAAAGATTTTTAAGAAGTGACCTCTGAAAGAAGTATTTGTGGCTGAATGCTTCTGGAAATTCTTCCATCTGTTGTTCTTGAGGAGCAGGGAGTTGCAGTGGTGATGTGGGGCAAGCCTTGAAATAAAGTCAGGGTGAAGGAAGCTGGTGACTGCCAAGGGGCCCTGGGCCTCACACCAACTGCAGGCAGCAGGAACCTTGTGCAGAGGGTGATCCCTCCTCCTGTGCTGAGCTGGGTCTGCAAAGAGGAGTTAATACTCTGTTGCATGCAAGCAGAATGTCATGACTTTTTTTTTTTTCTCATTTATTTTCAACTAGATGCGTGCAATTTTGCTTTGGCAGAAAGTGCTAGTTGATTGCTTTGACAGGTTTAATTACTTTGGCCTGAGTAGGATGCGAGTGAATTTATTTCCCACTGAGAAAAGCGTTGAAAGGCTGCATGAAAACCCTTCAAAGAAATGGAAGAGGGGCTGGGGAGTTGTCTTTACAGTAAGTGGGTTTGATAAATGTTTCAGTTAAAAGGGGAATTTATGTACAAGACACAGGTTTTGTGGCCAAAAATCTCTGATAATTCTGTTCACTGGGAAAATTAATTTTACCTGTTCAATTAATTTGCTTTTGCATCATGCTTGTTCAGCGAGCAATGGCCGTAGTATGAAAAGCAGAAAATTAAAATCCCAATTCCGTTTTTCCTAGAACACGTCAGTGATGGAGGATCAGAATGAAGATGAGTCTCCAAAGAAAAATACCCTATGGCAGGTGGGTCTGCTGAGTGCATGGGGAGAGGCGGGCTGTGGTTTCCCTTGGGAAGCTTCCAAGTACTTGTGTCTGCAGATGCACAATCATCCTTATATGTAGTTGACTACCATCCTATAATAAGCTCAGTTTTCAAGTGAAGGATGGCATCAATGAACAACACTTGAGAAATGATTAGATCTTAAGTTCTGTGGTTTGTGCTATCCTTGGGATGACACGGTTGTGCTGCAAAGAGCAGTCAGCAGACACAGATGTGCTTCAGAGTGTGAAGATGGTTCAGCCTTTTGGAGCAGGTGGCCTTTGTTTAAAAGGAAAAGTCCAACACTTGGCATAGAAAGGAGCTGCAGCCAGTTGGCTTTGGACTATTTTGGGAGTATTTAAGAGAGCCTCAGGAGCCCTTTTTGATGTCGTAAAGAGCTCAGAAGAGCCTGGCACCAATCTTTGATTCTCGTTCCTGATAAGTAGCAAGTCCTGGGGTGGTGTGCTGAGACATCCTTATTTGTCGCTAAAACTCCCGGGGTTTATTTTATGTGGATGTCTCAAACACTGACATGAGCTGTTTTTCAGAAACAAAGCAAGCATTGCTGCTTGACATCATGTCATTCTTGGGCCTTGTTTGTGGGCAAACAGTGCGACAGTGACATGGAGGGTCTTGATGGTTTTTGTATTAATTGGAGAAGTTATATCTGAGCATGTATTATTTTAACTGCTAGAGCCTCTGTAAAGTATTTGTGGAGGCAGGCTGCAGTGTGCAGCAAACTGTTCTGAAACAGGTAAGGTCTTCGATGTTAAAATGGTAAGAGCTAGGAGAATTCCAGACTCAGCAGCATAATTAATAACTTCTGATTTGGAACAAGGGCCTTTCACTTGGGCTTTGCTATGGAAGATGAGGTGTGCATGGCATTGCTTGTAGCTTGAGTGATGTTTTGAAGTTTGATTGTTGTCTTTGTTTCTTCTCATGTTCTGCTCCTTGGAGAGTTCTTATAAGGCTGTTCTTATTCATTTTAAGTACTGACATTTTGTTTCTGAAAAACAGATAAGTAATGGAACTTCATCTGTGATTGTCTCAAGAAAAAGACCATCAGAAGGAAACTACGAAAAGGAAAAAGACTTGTGTATTAAATATTTTGACCAGTGGTCTGAATCAGATCAAGTTGAATTTGTGGAACACCTTATTTCACGAATGTGTCACTATCAGCATGGACATATTAACTCTTACTTGAAGCCCATGTTACAGCGGGACTTCATCACTGCGCTACCAGGTAAACTAATATTCATTTTACATGAAGTGTGTTTATGGAAGCTGCTTTCTTATGTGTCACAATCAAAGGAAATGCAGAGGGGCAGCTGAGTCATTTGCTTCTGTGATTAATTGAATTGGCCACTGGATGCCAGTGTTGTTCCATGAAGAGCAGTTGGAGTAGTGTATCCTGAAGAACAGCACGTTTTCCAAATCTTGAATGAAAAGCTGCCTGCACAGATAAATGAATCTGGTTTGTCTGGTCTTGTTGCTGACTCAAGAGCAGAAGCAATTGTGGATTTCTGTGTATTGTCCATCTATGATTCCTTTCTTCAGTTGTTCAGAACCTCCAGTGTCACAAATCGGAGTAAAACTTTGTCAAGCTCAAATATGAAATATATTCTTACGCTTAAGTTATTAATTTCTTTGAAAAATATGGAGCATTAATAAGCAGGTACATGAAATCTGATCTGTAGCTTTTAATTTCCTGGGAAGTTGGGGTTTTTTCTTCCCGTGAATTTCTGAAAAGATCTCTTCTGTAAAGGTAAGTGTGTGGATGTCATTCCCAGAGTGGGAAGTACTCATCAGGTAAGAGTTCAAATCTGTTCTGTTTGCTGCTGGCAGTAAAATAGCACAGTCTGACACCTGCAGTGAGTGGTCTGTGGCCATTATCCCAAGACCACCACAACTGTGAGCAGTGAGAGGGTACAGGGAGGTGATAAAAGTGGAAAGGACTAGAAATTGGTCATCTGGTGAACCCAGGGACAGGTGAGGAAGGCTTCTCCGGCAGCTTGACTCTTACATGCTGTTCTAGCTATTGCTCTGCCTTGTAGTGCCTCATGCAGAATTCTCTGGTATCTAAATTGTGAATCTATTGTTTTGATTTTTGATTCAATGTAGTTGTCTTAGCCTGGGTGCTGTGGGTTTCTCTTCTCTCTATATAATATTTTTTTCCAAAACTTGGAAGAATTCAACTTTTGGAGGTAGTGATGGGATTCTGACTCATCTGTCAAGCATGGTTGAAATGAAATTTGTAGTAGCCAGAGGGGTGAAGTAGGAGGATGAAGAATATGGGGTAGGACACAAAATAGTCTGGAATCTCATGTGCTCTATTTCCTTTTTATTAAAAGAAAAAAGTCTTCAAAATATGAATGGAGGCCATGAAAGGGAGGAAATTGCCTTTTCTCTCACATCTCCATTTCATGGAATTTCTTTTAAAAGAAGATGCAGCTTATCAAGGCACGTGCATAAAAATGTGCTCCTCATTTTAGCTGGAGTGCTCTCCTTTCAGTAGTGGACATTTATTTCAGCTTGCTTTGCTCTTGATTTCCTGATTTCTCTAGGGGAATATTCGAGATGTAACAAAAATAAAGTGAAATAGACCATCACAGTCGTCACGTGCAAGTATGAGCTTCAATTATACTTTTGTTTGCCTTTGTGTTATGTGTCAAGGCAGATATAATGGAGATGCACATTTCTTTTGTATCACATCTGTATTCCTAGACGTTTTTGGGAGCTTCATAGCTGACAGTTGTTTTTACTGCATTTATATATGTAACAAACAGATATGTATGTTGACAACTTCTGTTGTTTTGAAGATGTGGTTACTGGAAGCTGTTCCTATTTCCTGTATCAACCTTTTTAAAGGCAGCATTGTAAAGAGAGATGCTTCGCTGGAGATGGTTTGCTGTTTTCAGTTATTTTACTTTGATTTCCTTATGTTTGGCACTACCTGCAACACTGAGAATCAGCAGCTGCCTCGTGTCACGAGGAAACCTTGGGGGCTTTGTGATGTTTTTATTCATTTGAAGGAGTTATTTTTCTGCAGATACCCATGGTAGAAAATGCAGCTTCCCAGAACGCCTGATAGAAGCCACGTTTTCATGGGGTACTGTGCCACAGTGCTGCTGAGCAGGGAGCTGCCTCACGTGCAGGCACCTGTCTGAAATGTCTGTCCAGCTCCAAGTGATGCTCATTGCCTTTTGTCTGCATCCCAATTATTCAGCATTTGGGAACTTTACACTGCTGGTGCGGATTCATTACTTCTTGAGTTGCAGTAGGGTGCATCAGTTCCTGTGAGAGCAGAGGGAAGGAAGCATTAATTCTTCCCTTACCATCAGGCACGAGGGAAACTGGATTAGAACATGTGGTGTTTCTGTGTAGATGTACCAAGAACTTAACTGGACGTGATCGAAATCAGTGCCATGTTGGTATGATATAACATTAAGCAGAAGAGCAGTACTGCTTTTTTCAAAGGTAGTTCTGCTGGTCTGGTGTAAGCAGTATCTCCGTTTTAAACTGAAATCATTTCTGCTTGCTGCTGTCCCTGCTGACTTTCACACCTGTGAGAATGTGGGAAAATGGAAAATGGTGGTGGTGTCTGGCTTCCCTTTGCCTCGGTGGAGAAAGTGGTTGTTCTGATGGGCTTTGCTGCAAGTAGTGGCAGAATGTTCATTCTGCAGGCTCTCTCCTTACACGTTGGGCTGTGCTCAGGCTCTTTCCTGCTGCCATGAGTCTGGCACACAGCTGATGCTGCCTCAGCTCCCACAGATTTACCTGGATCTCTAAAATGATCAAACTCAGTGCAATTGCACGATCTGAATGACTGCTTTGTGTCTAGTGTTGGTCAGGCTTACAGGACTGACATCTCACATTTGGGTTCCATTTGTCATATAAAGCAGTGTTTGCACATTGAGCTTGGAAATCCCCGTGGATTGTAATTTTTTTCATTTACTGTTGAAATTCAACCAAATCTTCATGTGGTACCTGTAATGAACAACAGCCATCATTTTTCACCATCTCCTATAAAACTGCAAAAGCTCTGGAAGAGATGTGAGGGCTGGGAATAACATTACTCACTAATAGGTAAGTGTACCAATAAATGCTGGATGTATTCTACTGAAGAAAATTCAAAGGTTTTAGTCCCTAATTTAGAAACTGCTTTTCCAACCAAGTGTTCACAGACTTTTAATGTAAAACAGGCACTTGCAGCCACTTTGGGCTTTAAGTTGTCTGAAAGTGAAGTCCTGCATGTTGTCTGATGGGATTATCTCAGGCCCATCTCAGCTGCTGCTGGTCCCACTGTGCAACTCTGCATAAATATTTCACTTGACATGGCTTTGGTGTGAGTGAGGTAAATCTGTATGTCTCTGCAAGCAGGAGGAATCGTTAGGACAAAGCAAAGAGGTTGTACACTTGCGCTTTGCATGCAGCTTTCAAGGCCATGTGTACTTGTTGAGATTCCTGTATTCTAACAGCATTGAAAAGCACTCATTGCTGACCTTTACAAATCTATTTGTAGCTATTATACAGGATTGTAAAAATTATGTCTGTTAATGAAGGGTTTCTACCTCATAATTTGCAGTTGATCCTCAGAACTCAGTAAATACAGGCTTCATAAAAAGCAGCTTGTATGTGTAAAGTATACAGCCACGGGCTGGGACGTGTAGTGACCTTGCTGTTGTGAAGCTATGGCAGCTGATTGCAGCCAGCTTTCATGAAAAGCCTCAGTTTAGCTCAATGCAAAATTGATGAGTATTTGGTACTAGGGTTGCACTGCATGCGGGAGTCTGCAGCAGACCTGGGTCTGTCAAGTGATGGGAAGCAGCCAAGCACCTACTGCCTTAAGGCTCCCCAGGCCCAAATTCTCCTTGTTCCTAAAGCATCTGGTTGCTGATGGGTGCTCAGGTATTAACCCTCTTGAGAGCACTGTAGAAAACAAGTCTTAATAGGAAAGAAGGCTTTCTGTGTATTTTAAGTTAATTAGATTACTTGCTCTCTTAGGAACCACATTCCAGCCCTGTCTTTAAAATGTTGCTGTGTTACAGTTAAATGCTCTTTATAAAACAGGATTCTGAGCGCAACATGGGTGCCGGCCCAATGGCTTGTGCTCTGCACATGCAGCAGGAGGCTGCCAGGCAGAGCCAGGTGCCCTGAACTCTCTGCGACGTGTTCTGCTACACCACATCCTGGCATGAATCGGGCACTGCCAGCTGGCTGGTGCTGTGCTGCTCCTCTCACCTGAGGAGCAGGGGCAGTGGCTCCTAGCAGCACAGCAGGCATCTCACCTTCATGGCATCTATGGGCAGCCAGCAAGTAACTGCACGTCATCCCCCTCAAGAACAGGGCAGGTTCTGGATGGGCCTTCAGGCTGCAGCTTGAGGTCAGCGTGCTGGCCGCTGGTCTCTGCCTTGCCCTCGGCTTTGCTGGCTTTATTGCCTGCTAGAAAGTACACCACGTCTTTTGAATACCTTGAAGTAGGTTTTATTGTCTGGTAACCATCATCTTTCTCTATTTAATGAGGTTGCATTTGTCTACTTAATTTGATTGCATTTCTGGAGGTGGATTTGGATTTGGTTTTCGCAACTGTTTTTTTCAAAGGAGTATTACTGCTCTTTCAAACGCAATTGTTTGAAGACCAAATAATTATAAGACATTTCTGCTTTTGTCTGTCAATTTTCTTAATCAGCTCTGCACCGTGACATTTAATCTGGAGAATTTTCATTTTGAAAAACAGTATTTTTTCAAGGAAAAGAAAGCTAAAAGCAATTGGACTTGAGAAGCTGTTGAATACGCGCACATTATGAGAGCATCACGCTTTTAAGTAGGGAATTACAAGACAGTGGGCTTTGATAATCTTGTATTTCTTAGCCCTACAACAGCTAAGATGGAAAGCCAGCACAGTGTTTGCTGTCTGCCACCATGGCTGGGAACCTGATGCTCTTTGGTAGACTCAAAACAGCAATGGAAATCAAGCTCCACCAAAACTGCCTAAGTGACACTGAAGTTCTTACACAAAGGATTTCAATTAGTACGTATGGATTTCCAATAAGTGAGTGTGCTGTTTGCTGCCTGTTACTTGATTCTGAAACACTTAATTTGCTACTGGAAAGCAAGGGGTACTGCCCTCCTAACTCTGAAAAGCATTTCAGTTTGGCTCGGAGCAGACCTGGGTCTGTTTGGTGCTTTCTGAAAGGTGACCTAGGTACAATAAAACAGGGGCTAGGCCAACGTGTGCATTTGTTGAGTTCAGAGGATGTTCTGCAGTGGCTTTTTTGGGTGAGTACTGGTATCTTGACAGCTCCTTGGCATTCTTGTCTTGCATTGTGGTGGAATAATTGTTTAGTTCATTACCAGGAGATGGCAGTAACAGATAAATAAAGTAGTATAATTGCGTGTGAATGTCACTTGAATGTCCCAAGTGATCCATCATGTTTTGCCTTGGGAAGTGGGGCTTTGCCCATGGTCTGCCCAGGGCTGTGAGCAAGGTGTTAGCAGCAGTCAGGTGCCAGCATGGATGCTTTGTGCCATACCCTTTCTTTTTGAGTGTGTGGTTGAAAAAACTGCACTTAGGGTTCACTTAAATGTTTTTAGCTAATTAGACTCAACTTTCTTTTTTGTTTGTTTTATATTAAAGTTTAGCCAGTCCAGCATAGTTTTGCTTCTCAGGCCAGAGAAGCATCCAGCAGGAGTTTGTTCAGCATGAATTCTGCTGTACCCTGTTAGTGACAAGAGATACATAGTGAAACTGACCAGAATGTGCCTGCTGGGGACAGCTGTTCCCTTGGTGGTACAGCTAGCTTACCTGATGAACTTCGTGTGATTCTTTTGCTCGTTCACCCACAGTCTTTCAGGTGCTCAAGTAAAGGATTTCTTTCCCACCTTAAAGGTGCAGATGATGAAACATTTGCCTGTCATCACGGATGTGCGGCTGGCTTTTGGCCGGGCTGCAGCTGATCACAACCATCTTTACGTGGCAGACAGGACAGCATCCTGTAGCTGTGGGGTGGCAGAGTGCTGAAAGTCAGTGCTCTTGTCCTTCTGCTGTTCCACAGACATTCTGTTGCCATCAGTATTTACCTCCCTTTTTAAGCTTGAAACGTGGCCACGCTATCAGTTGTGTAATTTCTTAGCACTTGTTGGTCTTACTGCCTAATGATTTGACTAGAGATCCTTCTGCAAATCATAATTCATCTGCAACCCCACACCCCGTGGCACAGGTGCTGAGGGAACAGCAAAAGCACCAGCTCAGTCTGAAGAGGGACAGGAGGGTGCTCTCAGAAGGAGAATGGGGCCATGAAACGGGAGCCCTGAGCTCTTGTGGTTTGTACACAGACTTTGGAGTCCTGCTGTATGGATGGCATTTGCAGTTGTGGGGGTTAATTGCCATATCCTCTGCATTGTGTGCTGGGAATGTGACAGCTGTACTTGATGGTCATGTCCTCCGCATGGGTTGATCTTGTGTTGTTGAACACCATGGTGTTGTTCTTACGTCCTGAATTAGTTTTGTTTGTGTTCAAGCGTGGTGTGTGCCCTGTTGCTGACACCTGTAACCTTCAGCATCACAGCTGCTTACTCAGCACAGCTGTCTTGTTTTCACAAGCTGTGTCCTCTGCTTTTCACAGTGAGCGGAGTTGTCTTCTCGTTTCCCAGTGGTTTTGTGCTTTTAACTTTGGCAGAGGACCTTGCAATGATTACCTTGCCCTGAGAAACCTTGGGAACGTTGCCAAATCACAGTAACTTCAATGTATCCTAAGTAAACAGTGCTTAGAATCCCGAAGCTGACAGTTACAAGCAAGGCTGGGGTGGAGAGAGCTTGGAAGACAGCTTTAAAGATGTGTGCAAACACAGGCTGCTCTTAGTGCAGGAGATGCTGCAGCTTACAACTGCTCTGAGATGCTCTGGGGTTGGTGAGGGTTCCCTGGTGTGGGAGTTGTTGGGTTGGGGACCCGCTGGTTACTTAGACCTTGCCACCTCTCAGTTGTTGGAATCTGTTGTTAGGACTGGCACTGAAAATATTGTTTAAACCCAGTATGCTTTTAGGAGATGCCTTTTTATAGTCCTCTGAATTGACTGGAAGAACTGTTTAAAAAAACCAGTCCTTAGTGTTGAGCTGCTTCTGGTAGTTAGGATCTTCATCCAAAATGTCAGAATTTCTCCTGTCCTCTGTGTCTGTTGCATATTGGCTTAGTGCTGTCATGCCTTATGCTGCAGGTGCAGTTATGCCATGAGAGTCCCCACGGAACTGTGTCTGGGACATCTCAATACTGCCCAAGGCCTCTCATTTGGAGCAGTGCAGTTTTGCTCGGGGTTCTGTCGTGCACATTGCTGAACTTGTTCTTTGGCCCATCAAAGCATGCATGGTCAGCAGGCAAGCACGTACCTCTGTTCTGCCCGTGGTGTGGCAAAGGGCTGGGAGAGCAGCAGGTGAAGAGTAGATGCAAAGATGCTGTCTGTTACTGTGGCTATTTTACATATGTTGTGAAATCTTTGAAGCTAAACCAAAGATAGTTTGGACTAGCATGGATGGTGCAGAAGCTGAGCCACCAGCTGACACTTTTTCAGCTGTGTTTGACTCCTGGTGATCCTGAGTTGGTTTTAGCTGGTTCTTGTTCTTAGAAACAATCACACCACTGGGACAAAAAAACAAATGCTGCATTGAACACGACTGTGTTAAACCTGAAGTTGTTTCAGAAGTATTATCCCTCTTGAATGCAGCCTCCCTCTGCTGCTGGTGAACATCCTTCAGGGATAACTTCCCTGAGCATAGAGGCTGGTGGTAGCCACCCATGAGTCAGCATAGCTGCCTGAGGTGTTAAAGCACCACGTACGTGTAATGAATTCACCTGATGCATTCCTGCTGCTTTCTCCTGCTTACACCAGGCTGCAGGGCACTGTGCATACTCATGTTCTGACCAAAATTAAGGAGAGGGCTTGGCACCAGTAGATTGTAGAGCTGCAGTACAAAAGAGGTCACTGTTTAATCTTTCTTTTTTTTTTGCAGAGTATTTCCTAAAGCTTCTCCTGGGGATGTCTGTGTTTGTTGCTGTGCAGTGTATCTTCTGCTGAGTTATCTAACATTGCACGTAAGGCAGCAGGAATCAGTATTACAGCCTTGTATTACAGACGTGTGATAAAGGATCTTGAGGAATACCTGCTTCTTGGACCACGTAGCCCCATGCATTGCGTGCTTAAAACATCCAGGATTCTGTGCTGAGAGGCAGCAAAATGCTTTCTGCTGCTGCTGCACAACAGTGCAGCTTGATTTGCTGTCATTCCTCCTGTGAAAATGGGCCAGCCTAGGTGTAGGAAAGGACTAAGGAGTTAGATATTCTGATGTATCTGGTGGAGTTAATTTGTAACTGATGCTTATATATGTATGGCATGAATAATCAATTTGCTCCAGTGCCTTAAATAAAGCTGTGTTGGCTTCCTCTGAATGTACTGTGAAACATGTTCAGTAGTTTTCTGTGAAGTGATTGACGTGTTGATTGCTTTTATTTCTTTGTAGAGCAAGGTTTAGATCACATAGCAGAAAACATCCTTTCCTATCTTGATGCCAGATCACTCTGTGCAGCAGAGCTGGTATGTAAGGAGTGGCAGAGAGTCATCTCTGAGGGAATGCTATGGAAAAAATTGATTGAAAGAATGGTACGCACAGATCCGCTGTGGAAGGGACTGTCAGAACGAAGGGGTTGGTAAGTACCTTGACAATAATTCATCTTTTAATGTGTTCTCTTTGGTAGATTTAGTTAATTGTGAGCTCCACCAGAGAGCAAGTTCACAGTGAGTATCACTGCAGTCCTTATCTCTTCTGTGGACTGTAAGGGCAGCAGCAGCAGCAAAGAGCTTTTCATCTTTTGCAAGGATATGAAGGTATCAGGTGTTCTGCTTTAGAAACCTGTTTCTCTGTGCTCTCTAGTGGCGTGCCTAAGAAAATGCAAGGCATAGTGTAAGGAGCTGTGCAAGAGGAGGACACCCTGCTGGCCAAAGCCTTGTGAAGCAGAGAGCCCTAAATCAGAAAGCCATAAGGAAAACACCTGTTTCTTTTAAAATACAGCTGTCAAGTTGTGAACTCACAAGGGTTATAGTTTCAATACTAAAAATTATTACAAGAATTCTGTAAGAATGTGTCGTAAGTGTATGTTCTGTACAGATTCTGAATTCCTTTACACTTTGTCTTCTTTGTGGTAAATGAAAAATATGTTTCTGGTTCTTTCTAGGGATCAGTACCTGTTTAAAAACAGACCAACAGATGGCCCCCCAAATTCATTTTACAGGTCCTTATACCCAAAGATAATACAGGACATAGAGGTATGTTTTCTGACATGTAATATCTAACTACAGAAATAAAATTTCTGCTGCAGTGTTTCAAAGATGCATGCTGGAACAATGAGCATGTTATATGCATTTGTATTGCTACTGCTTTCTGAGCTCTGAAAATGTAAGAAGTACCCTCAGCAGCTTTAATGCGTTACTTTAAGGTTTGTGTTAACACTGTCTTTTTTTGCATTTAAAGATTTTGGAACTCTTGGGTCTGTGGTTTTTAATAAAGTGAAAGTTTTAGGAAACTTATTACTCCAAGACAATTCTAGGTGCTTCAGAATGTTCTGTTCTGTTTGCTGCACTCACTTAAAATGATCTGAGGGTTAAAAGTGAACACTGATCATTTGGAAGTGTAGCTTGTGTAGTAACTTATTACTTGTAAAACTGTAAATGATACAAATAACTTTCTGCAGTGAATGGGAATCTTTTTTGAAGATTTTTGTGATGGAAGGACAGTTAGTCCTACAGTAACAAACTCAGCAAGGGTATTGGTGGTAAGGAGGTGGGAGAAATGGCAAATCTTTTATCTGATACAAAAATTGTGGATGTCTTGCTGGAGTAACAAAGCTGGGCTCACTCCTTAAAGATATTTCTGATCAGGATCATCTTACTGTTGTCCTTAGCAGCAGAATTTCAGTCTTGCTCAGTTTGCTACGCATACACACACAACTCTTCAGTGACACCTCAGGTGTTATTGTATTTATTTCAACCACGTGATGGACGTAACGTTTTGGTCTGAAATTCATTAGTAGGGAAACGTGTTTTGATGTTTAAGGTCTGCATGATCCAATGGAATCATTCTGCTATGGCAAACATGAGTTTGTGTTGCTTGGCACTCTGTAAAATTCTTCAGAACTCTGAGCCTATCTGTAAAATGTAACTATGCAGAACTATGGGGTTAAATGTAACCTATGCAAAGAAATCTGATGCTTATTTGTAAGCTGAATGATGCACATCTTACTGTTTGAAAGGAGATGTCTTGTATGCGTAAGGAATGGCAGTGGTTTTATAGTGACGATAAGCCCATTATTCAAAGGGAGCTCTTGATGTGGCATTCCTTTGTTTTCTGCAAAATGTTGTTGTTGTTCAGTAATGAAAATGGGAGAAAAGCAGTGTGGAAAAGACCTCTGAGATCATATAGAACGTTGAAGGAGTTTGACGTGATTCTATCCCACATTTTAGAAGTGATTCTCTTCTGATACTCATTTTGTAAGTGGAGCTCTTTATGTAGGGTTTATGCTCATTGCTAGAGATGGAGTGTTCCTTCAAGGCGTGTTATGAAGACTTGTAGCCTTTAAACTTTGTCTGTTATTTAATAATACGGTTCCCTAGTTTCTAGAGATCCACTAATAAGATACACAGAAATGATGCTCCTGAAACAGGCAGTTCTTGCTAGTAGGAAGTGACTTGGGGGGAAAAAGACCAAATTTTCACGCTTTGCTCATTGCCATTACCAATGCAAATATTAAAATTAAATTTTCCAGTATATTAAAGCGGAGGACCGTGCCACTAAAAAATATACCAGTGAGCATATTTCTTAAACAACTAAGTTTTGGTAAAATAAGAGGCATATATTAGACTGTGCTGCCTGAAAAGTAGCTAACCTATTAAAAAATGCAGAAAGTATCAGTGTTTGAAGCCAAGAAGTAATATTCTTTTGAGCCCTATGATTCTGTTCTGAGTTTCAGCTCATATATTTTTCTTTTTTTCATCATATAATGCTGAGGTGGATGATGTGACAAATGTTGAATATGTAAAGTAAGGAGTTATCTTGTGTCAGGTTGGAGCTGTGGGACGTGTTGTATGTGGAACACCACGAACCACTAGTACCTGAAAATAGCAAAGTGAGTAATGAGCATGGGAAACAAGTACATAAACTGTGAGTTCCTGCCTGGTCCAAACTACCTGCCAACCAGCTACTGGTTTCAAGTTATTTCTGTACTTTCTATCTAGTGCTTTTAGTAAAGAGAAGTAAAATGGGTGCTGCTGAAGGGCAAATCTCCTGTAGCTCTGTACCATCCATTCCCCACTTGCCTGTAACTCTGAGAAAAGCCTTGGGTCTTTACTGGTTGTCAGTCATTTTGGGTAGAGTGTGAGATATTGTCAGCTAACCTCAAAGCTGTACATAGCACATGGATACTGTTGTAGAAAAGTAAGGCTGGAAGAACGCAGGAGCTGTCAGCTATCGGCTCTCGATTCTTAAATTTATGTTAGCAAAAGTGCGAGCCTCTGTCCATATTCAGGAACCAAATGCATCTTTGCCCAGTCTTCTGGAGTGGTGAAGTCTCTGCTTGAAACTAATGGCTGCTTCCAGTGTCACCACTGTTGGGTTTATGCAGGCAGCGTATTTCCCACTCTGGGCTCTTGGAAGCAGCTCAGCTGGAAGGAGAAGGCAGAATGGCAAGAGTGTCATACTGTGTTAGTTTCTTCTCTTCTTCAATGTTTCTTTCAGGTTTTGAAATACTGCTGTTTGTAGGTTTCCAACCTGGAATGGGGTTAGTATTTTTGCTAATAACTCAGGATCCTATAATTCATCTGCTTCCAAGAGTGTGTTAGATTTTTTTTCTTATGAATCACCCTTTTAAAGCACTTTTCACAAATTGTTTTCCTAAAGGACTTTCAAAAGAAGCTTTTAACATTGTTAAAAGATGTAGGTGGTAGGTAACAATGGCAACAGGACTTAACCGTAAGGGCTGGAACACTTCCTAACTTTCTAATGCTTGGCTTTGATTTTACATTTGGTTGGGTTTTTTTTTTATGCTAAGTTTCATACTTTTCCCATTTCTTCACTTTTCAAAGGAATATGCAGAAGCTCTTAAATAAGACTTTCATTTTAGCAGTGTTGAAGAGTTTTTTCTATCTCTGAATATCAAAATGTTTTTTCTTTAAATATTTGTTTGGGCCTTGGGTAAGATCTTCATTCTTCTGTCAGAGCTTAGGGAGCTCGTGATGAGCCAGAGATGCAGACGCTCCCTTCGTCCTCCTACCAAGGCTACTGTATTAGCACTGCAGTATGATTATCATAGTATCTGAACTACCTTGCATCTGAAGGACTCAATTACTTTATTTTTAATACAGTAAAAGCTATTTGATGTAACAGAAAATCTATTCAGTCAGTATCCTCCCTGTAGAGGACGAAGGTGAAGCACATTTGGCTAGACTGTTGTGACATGGGGAGGTACTAGTTTTCAGGAGCTGGTGCTGAACTGGGTCTGTGGGTGGAGATGAGCTCTAAGAGGAATGTCCTCTATTCTTTTGATTGACTGACAGAATTTGAAAAGTAATCCAAAGCTTGCATTAACGGTTGGAAGGAAAACTAAGGAATGATAAGTAGCAAGTGTGAATTCTTTCCCTCAGACACTATGTGCATTTTAGGTCAAAAGTCCATGCAACCATGATGTGTCATTAACTGCGTGGTAGGACAGGCTGTGATTTGGTAAATGAGGCTCCCTTCCCTCTCTGAAGGCTTATCAGTGCCAGTGTCTGTTCACTTCGTGCCAAACACATTTTAGGAACATCATGTCACTCCTGAAATCATTGGATTTGAAAATAAGAGGACATTTAGAGATCGGAAACCAAATTCTTGGAAAGAGATCTCTCCCTCTGTGAAGCCAAATATTTAATAAGGTTTCATTTCACAAGAGGTGGTCCAGCAGTGCTAAATGTCTCCATGTCCCACGTTGGATTGCCAAGCTTCTGTAGGATATTTTCCAGGGGAAGACCCTCTTGGGGGGCATATCTCAGGGAATGGAGTCTGGGTTTGCAAGACCGGCTTACAGGGAGAATTTTTTTTGCTGCAAGGTGTCCTGTGACTGGGTGCAGTCCATAAGCACTGCATGAAGGTCAGCTGTTTGGAGTGGGTTGTGTTAATGGGCAGCATGCCAGGATGGGAAGCTTAATACTGCTGATTGCAGAACCCTGAGTCCCTGGACTTTTTCCATATTATTTGTGAAGCACGGCCAACTATTCGGTTTTCCCTGCAGAACCTAGCACAAGTGTCCGTGTGATGAGTTGAGGAGGCTGTTCCGTAAATGTTCCCTTTGTCTTCAAAAACATGGCAAGTTCTCATCTTGGTTCTGGGAAGCTTAGGTCCACCTAATTCAGGTGGTTGTTTCAAATGGGAACTAAAAGATGCAATGATTTAGTTTTTCATCAGCACTGTGCTTTGTCAGGTGTGTATACAGCACCTGTGTGTCATCAGAGTACTTGGGAGGAGCTCTCTGCTTCCACTGATGTTAGCTCACATTTTTAACACTTCCTTTCCAGGTCTGGAAGAGATGGATTTGTTGTGCAGTGGTACTTTTTCCTCTCTTTATGGTTGCAGGAGTTCATTTAGAGTTCATATATTTTAATACTGCATCTGTAACCTGAAAGCTTGGCTCTTCACCGTGTCTCTTAAATGTGCTGTACATTCTTGATGGAAGTTGGAGATGAGGGGGCACATCAAAGAGAAAAGCACCGAGAGCCATATGTGGGTGATACTGTGGTCACTGCAACTTGCAGCTGCAGAGATGGAAAGGATTCTCTTCATCAGAAGCTGCCTTGGATCTCCTGGGATTTCATGCTTTGTGGCTACCTGTGCAGAGGAGCCTGATACAGCAGACAGACCTTTTGGGGAAGAAGTAACCACTTTGCTCATCTCCGTCCTCTTTTACATGTCCTACTGAACAGGAGATGAGAGGGTTTTGGTGTTTATTCCCTCCCTGGGAAAACACACCACCTGTGCAGGTCAAATCCAAGAGTCTTGCACAGCAGCCTGTTGCTTGGTGGCCTCCCCAGGCACGGTGCTGGATGCTGTGCAGTTACACCTCATTCCATTCTTACTTCCTGCCTCTTCACTCTCTTCTGTTGTTCTCAGCATGTCAGTCATTGCCACCATCCTGGGCAGTAGGAATTGTAATACTAAATTATTGTTATTTAGGGCTAAATCTTCCATTTGTCTGCAGCCCCACTCCTTTTTTTTTCCTTTTTTTTTTTTTTTTACCTGATTTGCCTAAGGCATCCCTTGTGTGTAACATTGCTTTGCCACTCTGAGAGAACATCTTACAGTCAGCTGTTCCCCAGGGTCTTCCTTTTGTGTTGCTGGCCTTTAATACGGTTTTTGCAAGTGGTCTTCTTTTCCTCGGTAACAGATGTGCCTATTCCACTGTCCATACCTATCCCACTCAGCATCTGATCTGTTCTTTCTGTGGCTTTAAAAAGGGTTCTGCAAGGCTGCAGTGAGATGGGGATGGTTTTACTTGGTGGACCACTGAGCAGCTTCATATGTATCAGGTTGGCTGTGTGCAGAAAGACAATGCTTACCAATTTATATTGTTCACACTTGGATCTTATCTGAGTAGCTGTGAATGAGAGGAACTTAATTTTTAGGTCTTAAATTCTGCAAAAATAAAATAAAAACCACGTGGTTTCATTGCAATACTTATTAGGAAAAGCTTCCCGTTCCTTTTTCTGTAGAGCTGTTTATATTTTTGGACTCCACCATTTCTAGCTTTTCTTCTGGTCTTAGAGTTGACCTAAAAGTGATACTTCAGCCCAAAGTGGTCTGGAGGCCCATGTAATATTTGGACTCAGTAGTGAGTGGCTCAGTAGTACACTGGTAGCATTTTGGCCTTGCTTTAGTTTCAGTGTTCTTCACAATGTAACAACAAAGTGCTGTGTTCTTACAAGTCAGATGGGAAGCCCAGTTACTAAAAGTTCTTCCTTTTTTTCTTTTTTGTTTTTAATGTGAAAGTGGACTCTTCTTCTTATTTTACAGACACGTGCCTGGACTTTAACAAATGTGTAACGATCGTTGTGTGCTTTATGTTACTGGGGTTATAATCAGTTCCTGTTTCTCTGTTCATTAGTCTTGCTTCTGTAATTCTTTATGAAGATGGGTTTTATTGTCACTTAAGTAAAGGCCAGGCTTGTGTATTACCTAGGATTACTTTCTTGCATTTAATGACCACGTCACTGTTTATTTCACCTTCCCATGTAGGCTTTGCAACTGGAAAGGTTTGTCATCCATTGCTGAGAGGCACTTGGCCCTGCGTGGTCTGAAGTGCTGTGCTTTGTGCTGCTGCAGTAAGGACAGGTCAGGCAGCACTCTGCAGGTTGCCCCTGAGGACCACTTTAAGCCTCCTGGGCAGCGTGCATCATGCAGCATTTCCTCATAAGGCTCACAGAGACTACAGAAGCTGCTCTGCTTTTGCTGGCTAACAGCAGATTGGATACCCAGCAGTGACACAGGGACTCCCATTGGGATCTTTGGGATCGGCATCCTTGTTTGGTGCTTTTTTTTTTTTTTTTTTTTTTTAATTTCCTAATGGTTGTAGCATCTTCAGGGATTCTGAAGGGGAAATTCCTCAGTAGTGCAAGGAGCCTGGTGCCACAGCCAGACTGTCATTCCATCTTTGCTTATCAAACCTTTTAACTTCAGAAGGAATGAGATGCTCAGCCCTTTTCACCCCGATGACACAGGATCAGCTCTAAAAGTGTGTGAAGTACAAGGGTTTGGGGCTTCAGCTGTTTTTGCTGTAAATGCCCAGTGCCTCGGGAGAACCCTTTCTGTGGTTCAGATATGTAGGCTCTTTTTCCTGCCTCTTCTGTCCTGAAAGTTGTGTTTTCTCTGAGAATGGTCTCCTTGGTTTGGGGGGTAAAGATAAACCCACTTTGCACTAATATTCACCAGGATGAAAGTTCTATTTTTAGCCAACTGAACATCATCAAACATGGGGAAAAAAACAACCCCGTTCTTAATAGATTATCCTTAACATCTAAAGTGTGGCAAATGTTCCAACTGCTAGTCCAGGTGGATTGCATCTTTTTTTACTGTCCTTGTACCAGAGAACTTATCTTGGCATGGTTAAGACTTGGCTATTCTTCTGTATCTTGGGCTTCTCTGGAAGTTTATCTCTGAGTGCCTTTTTCTGTCCATTTCTGCTGTTCTTCATCTGCTAAATGGCTCTCCACATGGCAGATGCTTTATCTTCCCATTTGTTCCTTATCCCTCGTGTCCAGATTTTGTTGGTTGTGAAGCATACTTGCTGCTGTCTCCTTAAGTGAGTGATTAGTAAAGTGTGTGGGACTGTCTGCTGTGCATGTGAACTGAGGACAGTGTTTGCTTTTAGCTGTGAAACCCATGGTTGGGGACGGTTACCTTGGAGATTTCAAGGGTCTGCAGAAAATGCAGCAGAGTGCTGTGTGAATTGGTGTTAGCTTTGTTGCTGTAAGCATGCAAATAAATGGAGTCTCTCAGCACTGACTCCAAATGCTTGTAGCAGTCCCTAAAACAGCAGTTTCTTCCTCTCTGCTTGTACACGCCTGCATACCTACTCAGTGTGTGCGTAGTGTATAAAGATATCTCCTGGAAGGAGCTGCAGCTGAAAACCTATTAACTGCACTATTTGGTAACAACCAGAAATCTCCTATAGCAGAAGCTTTTATGTGGTTGCCAGTATTGTATTAAACATGTTCCTTTTCAGAGGGTCCTCCAGGTTGCCCACCCACTCAGCTGTATTTAGTCATCTAAAATAATGTTATTTCTCTATACGTACACATCTGTTTTCACTCTGTTGCTAATTTAAATGCTGCTGTATATTCTCTGTGTATCGTGGCTACTTTCCCAGCGCACTGAAAATTTACGCAGTGTAAGGGGATTTTACAAGTTCTCAAAAAACATCAAGTATTTTCCCACAGTAGCCACACCATAGGGCGTACAAACGAAATGCTATCTGCTCGCAGAATCAGAATGTGCACCTGCATGTGACTTACAGCTTCACGGTGCCTTCACGTAGATAGAAATAATTCCTTTAGTTTCTTTTATCTGACGCCAGCGTTTTCTTGTGGTAAGCTTATTATGTCGCTTCCTACGGTGAGCTACTAAGAGTTAAGCCAACACTAGTCCCAAAATGTTTGGTCAGCATACTCCCACCAACTGCTGTTCAGATTAGAAAACTGCTAGAGGCTGCTGATTTGTGGTGCTCTTGGTGTGTTCTGTAGCTCTTGGTAATGGCTGTCACAGGAACCTGAGGCGTGGAGGTGCTCGAATGGTGCTGCAGTGCCTGGTGGTTAGAGTAATCCAGCACGTGGTACATAAAACTGCTAATTTCAGACCGTTCCAAGAACGTTCCTGTAGGGAAACTCTCCCTCAGGCAACTTCTTAGAACTGAATGTCTGAATGTATATGGTTTATTGAAGCTATTTGAATTGGATGACTTGAATCTGGGATACTTTATCTCCATTGTATTCAGTGTTAGTTATTGCATTTTGAAATGTCTCGCCTTCAGATCTTTAGTTATAATGGTTCGTGCTGTTAGTGTCTTAAATTCTCTGCTGTCTCCAAGAGTAGCCTATCAGCTCTGTAACAGGGAATTAACGAGCTGCAGTTCTGCCCTCCAAGCACAGATGATAAATCTTCAGATGAAGCTTGAGAGCCCTTCCTTCCTGGCACGTCCATCCCATGCTGAGGAAGTAGCACAATGAGCAGTCTGCTACCTTCAGAGCAGGAGCCCAAGTGGAGCCAGTGTCAGATCTGAACAGCCTGTGCCTTGTTCAGTCTGACAATCAGCAGTGCTCTAGCTGGCCAGAAAAGCTGATCCTGAACTGGCAAATGACTTGCTATCTTACTTTCATTAGCTTCCCCAACAAATTGGAAGAGAATGAAAGGGGATGAACAACTGGTCTGCATGCTCTTCCAGAAGATTCCCTTAGTACTTCTAAGTTAGACAAATTCCCGTGGTACATCAGGTTTGTATTATAATTGTGGATAATTCTCTCCAAGTTGCAGAATGAGACAGTTGAAGGGGTAAATGCACGGAAAAGCAAGTGGTGCACTGGTTACTGCTAAAGTAGGCCTGTTTTCCTGGAATTGGGAGATCAGAGTTGTGCTGTACTTTGGTCTTTAATTATCACTTTAGTTGTTTTCTGGTCTTGAAGAGGAGAGGAAGAACTGCACAGAACAGCACAAGTGCCTGGTACTGCTTTAGGGTTAGGATTTGATTATAAATACCTTTATTAAACCTACTGATAGTTGATCAGCTTCACCCCACAGCAGCACTGTGGAGAGCATCGGTTAAGCAGTCAAATATGTGGGCTGTTGTGGTGCCTGTGCTGGAAGATGGAAAGCATTTCAGCCTCTGAGGTACTTCAGTCGTTGTCCCAGAGTTGTGCATTGACCTGATCAAAATCCTGTATCTCACGTGTCCTTGAAGCCAGCGCTGGGCTTTTCACAAGTAGGAAGGCTGATGACAAGATGGAAATAATTCTTATTCTGCTCTGAAACAGTTTGGCTCCCTGTAAGGTGTCATGTCTCCCATGACAGCTAACGTGGGAGATGGCTGGGCAGGGGCAGGGAGGGCCCAGGGGTCTGTATGTTAGTTGCTCAGTGATGCTGAGCACACACCATACACATTCTTTGCTGCTGCTGTAAGATGTCTGTGTAACTACAGGGGCATAACAAGATCGTTATGGAATGCATCTTTCTGATGGTTCCTCTTGACTGTCTTATGAAGACTGCTTGACTGTGATTTTCAGCACTGAACACTGCTTTTGTTGTGACAAAATACAGAGGTCCGAATTCATGGTGTTTTATGGGTGGGTGGAGAGACGCGAATTAAATCCCTTATCCCTAAAATTTAAGGATGAACTTTGTAACAGTGGGAAAGATTTGCTGTGCATCTGTTGGAGTAATCATGCTTGAGCCTGCAGCCTCGTGCCTAACTCCTGATGGTTTCACTCCTTGTCAGACTATAGAATCTAACTGGCGATGTGGGCGACATAATTTGCAAAGGATTCAGTGCCGCTCTGAAAATAGCAAAGGTGTCTACTGTTTACAGTATGATGATGAGAAGATAATCAGTGGCCTACGAGACAACTCCATTAAGGTAAATGCTTTTTTTGTCTTTATGTGTAAATGGTAGTTCTGCCTTGGATGGAAAGCCCTTTCCTTGATGAGTTCTCTTGTATCTTATTCCAACATTGTTTTATGCCTTCTGTAACCCTGTAAAGTCTTCACCTGTGTTTTACTCTAGAAACTTTGCAGTCAGGAAATCAATACTTCTGGCTGCAAAGAAGCACTTATGAAATCAGAGTTCACCTACATAGAGGACTCTGTAGTACTTACTGTCAGCTGTGTCTTTTTGTCGTTCCAAACGGTTTGCTTTCATGAAAACTAAGCAGCTTTCATGCAAGCTGTCCCTGAGTGCCGTGGCATTTCTTTTTGCAAAGCAGCCTTTTGTCTTTCCATGTTCTTTGGTTGTTTCACTGTTATGCCAAAAGCTTGCATCAAAGAGACTCACCAACTTAGAAAGGAGGATAAGAGTCGCTGTCTGGACAGGCAGCTTTGCCAAGGGTTCTTACTGCTGTGTCCAGATTTCTTCCTTTCTTCTCAGTAGCAGAAGTGTTCGAGTTTCTTGAACCGTGTTCCTGATCTTGGCAAGCCACTTATACTTTTTATTTTTAACAGATCTGGGACAAAACAAGCTTGGAATGTTTGAAAGTATTAACAGGACATACTGGCTCAGTTCTTTGTCTGCAGTATGATGAAAGGGTCATTGTAACTGGATCTTCAGATTCTACAGTGAGGTGAGTGTTGAGTTTTTTGGGGAAAAAATTTAAAGAGGGAATATCGGGGTTGGGAATATTTGTAATGATCTCCAAATGTCAGAAAACATCCCTTATGTGCATGTGATACCATTATTCCAAAAGTAAGGTATTTGCACTTGGCAGAGCATCGCATTCAGTCATTTTTTTTTTCAAAGTCTGTCTTGTACTTTGTATTGTTAAGCATTGAGAAGGAATGTGACCCGTATCTTTCAAAGCACAACATGAAGTGGAATGGCTGATGCACTGGTTATGTGGTGATGACCTCATTTAGGGTTTCTTACATCACCTTCTGACATACTTTAGTTATGACTTAGAATGAAAGGAGACATACATAGAGTGCTTATCAGTGAACAGAAGACTTCGTGTACACAGATGCTGAGGTAGAGTTTGGTGGAAGGGCCTTAACTCCTGGTGGTTTGCATTGCTCTCTGTGTTCATCTGTTGAAATTAAGAACTGGTCATAGTGGCTGTCACTTACTATAAAATCCAGTAGTGATTTTCACTTGAGGTAAGCCCATGAAGCTGCTTCTTTCCAATTGATATTGGTTTGTGCTAACTCTCAGTGGTATAAAACTCTTAAAAAAAAAATGCTGTATAGTATTTGTTTTTGGTTTGCTTTATCAGTTTGTGCATTACACAGGTTCTGATCCACATAGAAAGAAGAGTTCTAGAGTCTTTTCTGTGCAACCCTTTCTTTTAGCAGTAGTCCCAGCTTAGGCTTTTCCTTGCATAACTGCTCACTGCTGCTAGTTACTGCTTGTGACTGGGAAGTGAACCAGGATACTTTCCTAGTTCCTACCTTTCTGCCCTTCCGTAGCCTAAAGAGGTGTTGGCAAATCAGTAAGCCCTCCCTTGGAGATGGTGGCAGAGCTGTATGTTTGCCCTGTATAATGTACATAGTTCATTCATTTGGGATAAAATTCTTTTCTTTTGCAGAGTTTGGGATGTAAATACTGGTGAAGTTCTGAACACGTTGATTCATCACAACGAGGCAGTGCTTCACTTGAGGTTCAGTAATGGCTTAATGGTGACATGCTCAAAGGACAGATCCATTGCTGTCTGGGATATGGCATCGCCTACTGACATCACCCTGCGCCGGGTCCTGGTTGGCCATCGTGCTGCTGTTAACGTGGTAGACTTTGATGACAAGTATATTGTGTCAGCATCAGGTGACAGGACCATTAAAGTAAGTTGGCAGAGCTCTCCTGTGGGTCTGGATGCATACCGAGACAGAAAAGCTTCTGAAAGTTACAGTTCAAGTCTGAATAGGCAAGGCTTTTGTAAACAGTTCTATGGCTTTCTCCTTGCCATTCAGCTAGCTGCTTCCTCCTACTAGCTGTTAATGCCTTCGTGCATATAATGAGGCTTGTAACATTTTTGTGGTCACTGTTGTACAGCTCCAAAAAAGTAAAGCCTACTCGTCATTTGAACTCTAATCTCAAGATTGGTTTGTTTGTTAAATGTGGCACATACCGTGCCTTTTTCCAAATGCCTTTTTTTTCTTATTTCAATTGGCAGTCCTGTTCCAGACATGAAATTTATCAGAAGTTGCTTTTCCATACCGCACCTTCCCAGCTAAACCAGACTTTGCTGTGTTTAAATAATTAAAATGCTGTATTTGAAAACTATTACATACCAGAAAATTTGAGTTACCCGGAGTGTATTAATATAACAAAAGCGTTTCCACCCTTCCTCCTCTAGAACCAGAGCTACCCTGGACTGTGCCAAAAAGCTCTTGGCAGTTTCATGTCCGAATATCTGCCAAAGAACCCACAGCACTTTTTTTTTGAGCTACTTTACACGAGTCCTTTAAGTTACAACTTCTATAGCAGCTCATTAAAAATGGACAAATTTGATCAAAATACTTTAATGTTAAGGAAGGAACAGCCACCAAGCTTTAATAGGCCATGGCTTTGGTCTTCTCTTAGAAGCAGATTAGTAAAAAATACAGCTTATTTTTGTATATGAGGTAGCTTTCTCTTTTTTAAAGTATTGCTACCTTACCAAGATTCAAATGTCATCAGCCTTTCAGAGTCATTTGGACCAGTGTCTACTACTTGAAAATATTAAAAAAATATATATATATAAAAAAAGCCTACCTCCAGCCTACCAGTCTTCCTCATTGACACGATGTACAATAGCAGAGTGAACAGCTCTTGTCGTTGCTAGACTCCTTAATGCCATCCTCCACTAAGACCACATACCTCCTCTTGGCCTGTAAAAATACTGCCTAAGTTGTCATTCTGCTGTCCAGCAAAAGTCAGTCTTAGGCTTCCGCTTATGAGTTTGTAACAGCTTCTGTTGGAAGCCAAAAACCTTTATTGAGTGTAATTCTCAGAGAAACATTCTTCTCACGTTTCACAGGTCTGGAGTACAAGTACGTGCGAGTTTGTTCGTACTCTGAATGGGCACAAGCGTGGCATTGCATGCCTGCAGTACAGGGATCGACTAGTTGTCAGTGGATCTTCTGACAATACCATTAGGTGGGTGCCAGCAGGGTGTCTGTATGTACCTGTGTGCATTTACACGTGACAGTGGGATTTCCCAGACTGTTGCTGCTTCCCTGCTCATGCAAACCATCTTCAGTATGTTTTGTCATGGAAGCAGGTGCTGTATAACTGGAGCTTTATTCAGTGTGAGAGTTAATATATTACATCCATGTGAAAAAGGGAGTCTGTGAGGTTCAGATAGAGGGAAACAAAACTGTCTGTTCTGGTAGATTTTGGCCTTATTTTCTGCTTGAGAGATGGAGACATTGGTCACTGGTTTTCATGCTTTCTGAACCTCTAGGAATTACTGATTTATGCAGAATGGAAAATAAAAGAATGTTAAGGTTTCTTAAAATGATCTAACAAGTATAGAGCCTTTATTTATGTGTAATTTTGAATGTCTAGATTAGTCTTTATGTACTGCAGTTGCAGTGCGTTTTTCTCTCTGAGTACAAGGAACATCTCCTTGTTCTACCAGCTGCTTTTTTTAGCAAACTGTGCTATCTTCCACAGAACGCCATTCAGTTGTGTGCTTAAATCACTGTGTGTAAGGTTAGCACTGAACCTGAAGCGCTCAGACTTTCTTCTGTTCCTTCAAGGCTATGGGACATTGAATGTGGTGCCTGTTTAAGAGTATTGGAAGGCCACGAGGAGCTGGTCCGATGCATCAGGTTCGACAACAAGCGGATTGTTAGTGGAGCCTACGATGGGTACGTTTCTGAGAGCAATTTCAAAACCTGCCTTTCTTAAAACATTCTGACAGCCTTTGGGCCTTGTTTGTGGTACAGAGGGTCTCTCCTGATTGGACTGGTGGACCACTTTTTAAGTGGCTTCTGCTTGAGCATTTCAGCATAGCAGGCTGCAGTTTTACGTAGATAAGAAACTGCTTTTCTGATGAGCTTTGGTGTGCCCCAGATTTGTCTTGTCACTCATCTTTGACTTCTTACAGAAATTAAATTTTGAAGTGACACTTGGTCTAAAAATAGTGCATTCTTTTGCTGCTTCCCTCAGGAATGGTTCCTTTCCAGGTCCATGTACTCAGAGTCATCGATGCTTCCTTTTAAATTTGTGTTTGTTTTAAAACAACAGCATTGAAGATATTCAGTGTGAGCACAGGTATATCTTGTAGGGTTCTCAGAACTGTTCAGTGGTTGTTTCTCAGGTTAAAGGCACTTCTGTTTTGCTCAGCCTTGCGAGTGGTATTTTCACTGTGCATTCAGGACAACATACATCCATGTCCAAATTCTCCAGTTCTTTGTCTGTATGAATTGTACTTCAGGTGAACAGTAGAGCTATTGAAAGCAGTTCTTGAACTGTGTTTGTCTCTAGCCTTTTATTTGGGCTTATCGTCTCCCTGGGGTTGGCAGTCCCTGCTTCATTCCTGTTGGATCTTTGCACTTCATCAGTAGTGCTGTGGGCTTTTGAGTTCTGCAGTTCCAAACTGGCTTGTGTATACAAATGTACTTAGTTTGTCTTGGGTATAAACAACCTACTTGGGCCATCACAAAGGCATCGCTGTATTTGCTGCTAAAATGAAATACGAAACTGTCTGTGTTTTATAAGATTCAGCTTTAGTAATTTAGCACCAAAAATAAATGAGAACATTTTGCTTGATTCTGATAAATTAGCTGAAGGGAAGGTCTGGAATTTTGTCCATTGCTTTTAGATGTTTCTGTGCTTACACTTGAAACGATGCTTGTAACTTTTATCTTAATTTATCTTTATAGCAAAATTAAAGTCTGGGACTTGCAAGCTGCTCTTGACCCTCGTGCCCCAGCAAGTACATTATGCTTGCGTACGTTAGTGGTATGTATAATTAATTCATTAATTTGAGATTGTCTGAAATCTTTTATTTGGAAGTGAGAGGCATTTTATTCCCTTACCTTACGTTAGCTGAGAAATTGAGCGGCTTCTCTGTAAAGCCTAGCTAGGCTATTTCTTCTGCTAAAAGTGAAGTAAAATGTGCGTATCATCAGTGATTTGAACTTAAGCTTGAATGAAAAACTAAGATGTTCTCAGAAACTCTAAAAAAAATAAATCATGACAGTATGGCAAATCATTTTGGTTATTGGCATGGTTCCCTAATGCCAATGTCGTGCTGGCTGTGGATTTCCCCTTATTAAAGGGAATAGTGGGATTGAAGTGCTGTGAGTCTTTCCTCCACCTTTTTCCTAACCTTTCAGTTTGAAAGGAAGAGGTGTGCAAAGAGAAGGGAGGATAAGCAGAAAGAATTAACAGAGGAGCTCTCATAGCCTCAGAGGACTCTCAGAGTTGAGGCTGTTGCTTAAGCAGTATTTTTCCTTGTATTGAGAACTTTGTTTTATGACAGTAAAGTGGAATTTCATACAATCTTTTTCTTTTAGATTTACTTCAGGAATCAGATATTTTTTCCAGTGTAGCAGCAACCCAAAGTTACTGTCTGCAAATGATGGTAACTGGCTTACTCAGTTACAGAAGTTCTTACAATTCTAGAAACACTTCTCTTTTTTCTTCTTTTGAATAATCTTTGTGTGAAGATGAGATTTAACTATTCTTTTAAGCTGTACGTGTATTTGATTTTACTAGTTGCTTATTCTGTGGGTATACTGTGATCAGACTATAGTTTGATCAGTTTGACAGCTTCAGTTAGTTTGTTAGCAAAGGTCTCGTGCTCCTCTTAAATTTACTAGCAAATGGCTAAGCAGGATGAAGAGGCAAACTTTTTTTGGGCCTCCTAGTGCCATTCTGAGGATTCTTGGAAGAGCTGATGGAGCGTGTTACTCCTACACCTCCTTTCCCTGTGGCAGCATTTGGACATGCTCTGTGTTTACTCATGAGCGAGCCATGCTGATCCTTGCAGCACTGCCCTAGGTGAAGCCATGATGTGGTGTGTTAGTGCTACACAAAATTGGTCTGGTGGCAGTGTTGAATGCAAAATATAATGTAAGAGAAGGACCCCCTAGTGTAGACTGTTAGTGCCAGCCACTCTTCTAGACTGATGCTTCCTGATTGAGAGACTGCATTAGTCTTTAATAATCTGTGACTTGACATGAGCCCCTGCAGGGCAGTCAGGGTTTACAAGTGCTTTAATTGAAAGCTGTGTGTTATGCTGAACACAGCTTACGTGTTTTTTCTTTAAGCTCTAGTGTGACTGGAGTGTCTTGCAACTAAGGGCTTCTTAAACAGTGCACCAGAATGTCAATCCACCATTCCGCGTCCATATCCGTGTGAGCACAGATGTAATGAAATGTTACCCTCTTCTCGGCCTGCTAACTGATGTCTGTTACTCGCAGGAACATTCAGGACGTGTCTTTAGGCTTCAGTTTGATGAATTTCAGATCATTAGTAGTTCCCATGACGATACAATTCTGATTTGGGATTTCTTAAACGTGCCACCCAGTGCCCCGAACGAGACACGCTCTCCTTCTAGAACATACACTTACATCTCCAGATAACAGTCTGCACTTTACTACCCTCAGAAGGTAAGCCTTTGTCTCTTTGCCTGTAACGTGCTCATAAATGTATTGCTTCCTCCGCAGGTTGGGATACAATAACAATAAACTGTTATTTTCCTTAAGAAAACAGAAATTCAAAACTTGCCACTTCGTAATATCTTAACCCCACGTCCCCAGTAGTTGCTCCTGCTTATAACTGTGTGCTCGAGGTATAATATGGGAAGTTATTAGGTATTAGCAATGTTATCAGAGATGGAGGGAGATCTGGTGTATTGTACAGGCGTTGCAAATTGAAATCAGAATCTTTTAGAGCTTTTGAGGCATCTCGAGGTGAAATCTTTGTAATGAGGATCTTAAATGTGTTCCGAGTGAACTGAAAGTAGATAGAACCTGTGGACAAATGCTCATCAGAAACGAGCAATTCTGTGATGATCATAAGTAACTGGGAAGACTTTCAGAACTAAAAATTGTGTTGTGTTAGGCAGTGTGACAAAGCTGTCAAACCTAGAGGTTTTTGTTTCGATTTTTCTGCAAGTCAGCTTCCTTTAGTCCTTCAGGCACGGTGGGTTAAAGCTCCGCTGTAGATCTGTTTGTTACAACAGTGGTTTCTTTTTCTTATGTCATCTGCATTGCTGCCAACAATTGCACTTCACGCTATAAATAGATGGGAATGCTGGGACTTGGAAACATAGAAATCACCTTAGCAAACTCTCCAGTGCCCTGTCTTTGCCCATGCTGATACTGGGTGCTTTCAAGGAAGTGGAAACACCACAACAAATGGAATTGGGGGTAATGTTGCCTCAGCTGGAAGGATTTATTTAAAGTAGATAATTAGTAGTTGGCTTCAACATTGTGGCTCTTCGTGTAAGCCTGGATTTTCATTATCTATCTGTATGTGTTTATTCCTGCTATAGTAATGATTTCATCTGACTTTTTTCCATTCCTTCTGTAGGATCTCTCTTTCTGTCTAGGAAATATCTTTCCATGTGAAGAAACACTTGGCTTCTTTGAGATGCAGTTTCTTAAAATTTACTTTCCTCTGACCTGTGTGCATCCCTCACTGAAGTGTTGGTTGCTGTTCCTGCTGAGTGAACTCCTGCTTATTTTGAGGAAAGCCACAGTGATGTCCTCTCTGCATAGACATCAGTTCCAGTGGCTTGTTAGGTTCCACAGAGCATCAAGGGCGAAAGCTGGGCATTGCTAGGCTGAGCTTCAAAACCTGACATTATTTAATATCATTAGGCCCATGACTAAGGAAGGTGTCTGTGTTAGCACACAGAGTCAGCAGTTAATGGAGCTTCCTTATTTTCTTCAAAATCAAAGGAAATGAATACGCATCCAGCTCCTCTAGAACGTGGATGTAGAGGTATATTTAAATCAACTCATTGCTTGTATGAACTTCAGTTCTGCCCTGCAAGGATGTTAGGCAATCACTAGTATTCCCTGCAGTATTTCATGCATATGTCCTTATCTGCCCTTTTCTAAATTAAAACTCAAAAGTCTGAGTGTGTTTCTTATGTCAAAAGAGTAGAGTTATTACAGTATTGAATAAAGTATTGAGCAGCTCATGTAAGAAATGGTGATGTTAAGAATGTTGTTGCAAGAGTGACTTAGTAAAACTCACTGCCTTAGTGCCAATAGAGATGTGAAAGCAAGTGTGATAATGTAACATTTGTGCCGGGTGGAGAAGCAGTTAAATATGGAGAGATAAATCATGAAACTGTTCAAAACAGCGAGTTCCTCCCACACCACTTCCCCATCACTTCCACACCAGAACTGTGTGGTGTGGTTGTGTATGCTTGCTGTGGAAAGCCTGGCACCACCGTGGTTGTATCCCCAGGGATTCTGCCTTACTCTGTAGGCAGAAGTTCCCGTTGGCGGCTGTGCCACACGGGACAATACCCAGATGAACGTTTTGCTGTGGAAACTCCAAGGCTTGCTGAAGTTGAATGGTTATTAGTTTTGAATCATGGAAAAGCTATACAGAGTTTGTCATAAACACGAGAAGAATATGTTGGTGTCTTATTTTCTTTCCTGCCCCACGTGACCTGCAAGTTCCACTGTCGTGGAGATCTGTCAGTGAAATATGGAGAGCCTCTGTCATTGTGTTCTTCCTTTCAAATTCTACACACTTGACAATTTTGAGCAGCTTATGTCTGACTTGTCCCGTGATGCAGAACTAAAAACAGGCAGAGATGTGATCCCAGGAATTGTTAGTGTCGATAGTGACTGTCCCCTGATGCCGTTTCCTATACAGGAGAGATGCTGTGATGTCATTTCTTGACGTGTTCTTCTGAAAGCAGAGTCCACAGATCATAAATTTATGTACAATTATGGTCAAACAGCTAATATTTCATTATGACATTTAATGAAACAGTTTTATACGCTTTCAAACATTATAGTTTTCTGTCTTTTGAAGCAGCCCCGCACCCTTGGTTTTTTACAAGGCTTGCAATGTTATGCCTCTTCAAAGCGGATCATTTTTGACAGTCCTGGCAGTTGGCTGTGAGAGTTTTATTGCTTTCTGTTGAATTCCTGTTGTTTATTGTAACATGATAAAAATTGTTACCATATGATAGTCTAATATTCTTATATGAAGCACTAGGTCTTGGGCTAGGGGGGAGGGAAGCCATTGGTTAATGTCTAAAGATGTTTTAACCTTTAATGGGAGTTTCATATCAGAACAGGGTAGTACGCCATAGTCCACAAAAGTGATTTTGGAGAGTGGCAGCTAGAACCAAAATTCAGATTGAATTGTGCAAAGAATTTACATGGCCATGTGACTGGACAGGGGAAACAAAATCTGAAACTACTTGATGTGTTGTCTGTTTTCTTAAAATCCTGTGTATAGAAGAGAAGTTTGTATCCTGAGCAAAGCTTGCTCCTCTGCAGCCTGGTGGGGAGGAAAGGCCAGTTGTAAGTCACCCTTTCAATGAAGTGCTCAGCATTTAGCTGCCCGTGAACTGAGGCCATTGAGAATCTTGCTGTGAGATGAGTTTGGAGCATATTCTGCAACAAAGGCAGTGTTTGTGAAGGTGCATCCATCCTTGGAGGAGGGACTTCTAGCACAGTGAATTATTTAAAGCTGAGGAACCTCCTTAGCATGTTAAGCATTGTACTCCTCACAGGTGCTCTGCTCTTGTAGTTTCAGCCTGGAGTGCCAAACACGGTGCATGCTCAACCTTCTCCACGTGTCTCCAGACACTGCTGTTTGATTGCACGTTCTGTGAGCTCAGCCTGTCTTTTGTCTCTTGCAGGGTTTCACAGTCTTGAACTACTGGATTTTGGCTACTACATGCCTGAAGATGTTGATCCGACAGCTAAAGTCAGAATTGGTTCTAGATGCTGTGTAGATGCAAAGCAGCACAATTCTGTATCTAAATTTCTTAATCTTTCCTGCTCTCAGTGGTCGTCTTTGAATTTACTACAAATTCACTGACTTCGAGTAGATGAATTTCAGAAGCCTACCCTTCCCTGCAATGAGAAATCCAAAGCTTCACATGTATATTGTCCGTAGAACCTGAACTCAGATGGCTTGTTTTTCAGAAATAAATCAGACGTCAAGAAAGGACTTGGCCTAATTTATATTGCTTTGCACTTTTGTCTGACTTTAAAGAAAAACAAAAAACATTCTCCAATGAAATTTGGGTGCCAAACACATACCCAGAATGTACAGAGCTTTGCTTTCGAAGTCATCGTTGTCCTTTAGACTTTGCTCTTATGACAGATTCAGAGCCTGTTTTCGTTTGATAGGAGTGTACGTTGGACTCTTAGAAATATTTCTGAATTGCTCAGTAATATTTTTGGATGACAGTTTACTTGTTTCTGCACCGATAATTTCTTTTAAATTAAAGATTACCTGTAATTCAGGCTAGCTTATCTAAACTAGTTGTATAGCACTGTCTTTTCCTTTTAACTGTGCTCCGTACGACAGCCGTCCTGCGCTTCCTAATGTTTGCTATAGTAAAACCTTTCCGTGTGTGCTTGCCTCATTTCAAATACTGTATAAGCATGTAGATATAATGTACATAGCAGTGTAACCTCCAGGTGCTCGCAGTCAGGATGTCCTGACACTACACACTAACACGAGACGTGGTAGCACTTGGCAGCAGGATGTTCTAACTACTGGCACTGCAGGGGTTAACATGAATTTGCCTCGGCATTTCCTCTGCGAAAGGAGGTTTTCAGTATTCATGAGGATTTTTTTTTTTTTAATGGGAACTACGTATTTTAAAGTGTAATTTCTAAACCTTTTTAAAAATTAAACGACGACGACAAAGAAGTTGAATTTATGTTCCGTATCCTACATCCTGTGCCGCAGTATTTCCAGCTGTCTTTCTCTTAACACGGGCGGGTTCTCGCTGCCCCTGCCGACGTCCTTCCTTGGCATTGGTTTGGCTGCTCGGTGGAGAAGGTGCCGTGGGCCAAAGTGACGTGGATGTACGTTTGATTTGTGACACTTCCTCGTGGTGCAGTGGAGTTCCCTTCAGGTTGCCCGTAGCTCGCAGCTGTAACGGTAACACAGCGTGCTGCTCGTGGCTTCTCTCCGTTAGCATGCTTCTATCCGGGGATCTCCCTAGCTCCTCTGTATGTGTTCACAGTCCTCCCCTCTGATTTCTGCGGCCACGCCAGCGCTGCTGCATTTCTCTCCTGTCGGAGTAAGACGTGGACAGATGCAAACCTGAATGCTGAACCCTCGCTGTGTGTGTGTGACTGTGCCTGGCGGTGGCTTTTCATCACGCTTCAGTCAGGCTGGCGTGGAGCACCACGCCTGTTTTCCCGGGGAAGATCCGTGTTGGCACAGAAATGTCGTGCATCTTTGTCCTCCGGCACCACATCCCTGGGTGTGAGCCAGGGGGGCTGAGGTGTCAGACTGACAGGATGAGCCGGGCACCCCGTGGCTGTGGTTGGGTGCTTCATTTCTGTGCCAAACGGGCTCAGCGAGAGCGTGCATCGAGGCACTGCTGGCACGTCACACAAGTGCACCTTATGGTCCTCTCCACACCGAAGGGTGCTGGGATCAGCGCTGAGCTCCCACTCACATGTTGCTGCAGCTGTATTTATCCACCCAGACGGCCGAACGTGATGAAGTATGAAGATGTGTCATGATGATCACAGCCCTGCGTGCCCAGCTTGGCGTGAGGGCGGCCTTCTCATCCGGTAGCTTTAACATCACATCCTTGAAAATGAAATTCTGTTGCGGCCCTGAAGAAAAAAAAACCAAACAACAAAAGCTATTTGTTTCTGAAGAACGGAGTCCTTTTTTAAATGCATGTGTAAGATTTAACTTCCCGTTTTTCCCCTGGGGACATAACGGTGTTGGAAGATGCGGTCCGAACTTCTTTGTGCTTTGCGTAACACAGCGGTGGACTTTTGTGATTGGCACCCAAGGAACTCAGCTCCTGGGATTCATGCTAGTGATCCTGGCTGCACTCTGGACTTTGACTTGCTAACGTTAACTGAGCAACTGTACATTACTGCTACATTAATGTTTCAAAGCACTGGGATAGTCTAATTCTAACTTGTAATTATGTTTGCCAATTACCTGTTTGGAAAGTTGGTGTATGAACAGCTTATCGGAACTGAATTGTACAGATATCGTTCATGATCTAAAGCTTTGTACTGTGGAATGTGCTTAATAAAAAAAAAAAAAAAAAAGTTTGATCTTAATTTGTCGAGTGAATGGCTCAGAAATTAATTTCACCTCAGTAATGCTGCCGTTACACGTTAGTTACGTGGTGAAGAGCTGAGCTGCTTTCCTCACCTTGGAGAAGCTTGTCTGCTTCGCTGCAGCATTTGCATCCATGCAGAAGCATCACCAGGAGAACGTGCCTGTTATTTACCAAGGATGCAGGTGGACTTGTTGAAGTGTTACCTGTCTCCTCGGCTGCTGAAGCAGGGTGTGCTCGTGCTGAGCTGTGTTCACAGAAGGGGATTGCTGATGCTCTGTGTCTTAAAAGCCTCTTTCCCTGGGTTTTCTTTTGGTGACGCACAGTGCTGAGGCTGCTTCAGAGCTCTTGTGTAAGGCGTCCAGTCCCTTAGAGGGCTGTGTTCTGATGTGCGAGCAAGGTCAGCACTCCATCCCCTGGGGCTCTGTCAGTTCTATTCCTGAGTGTATGGGAACTGTTGAATCACGGCCTGAACCACTGATGGATCACCTGAGGCAAGCCCTGAGTCAGCTGCAGGGGCACACCTGAGTGTGATTGGAAGGGGTGGAGTTTGACTCCACCTCTCCCAAGACCCCATTTAAGGGCTGACCACCAGCAGGGAAGGATCTCTGGTTGGAGATCCCTCCCTGGTGGAGTTATCAGCGAGCCTCAACCATCATCAAGGTGAGCCAGTCTCTTTTGTTATTTGTTTGTATACCATCTACTTAAAGCCTACCAAAAATATACCACCTTTCGCACTATTTCCTTGAGTGCTTTCCTTGGGGTTATTTGCCCTACACTGAGTAAACTTGGCTTTCAAATAACGGCAAGAAGCATGGCTGCTGCTGCTGCTGGGTAACGATTCATTGCTGTACATGGAGTATAAACTGCCCAGTCAGATTTAATAATCCATCGAAGCTGGGTGGGCTTTGCTTGTCCTTGCGTTTATACTCAGAGCACTCATCTGGTTATTCCCACTGGGAAACTTCATACTGGGAGCACTGGAGGTGCCTCTGTTGGGAGCTCACCATCACCCTCATGTGGTGTGGGGTCCTCCTTTGGCTCTCAATCCTTACCACAGCTTGGGGGTGGTACACTGCCATCAGATATCCTGTGAGCACCGGGCGAAGCAGGGCCAGTATGCCCATGGTTAAGCTTCTTTGGAGCTGCAGTGGCATGTGTGTGACTCAGCACAGCTCTGAGCACAGTCTAAGAGGACTGGAGGGGCAGAGTGCTCAGCAGGTCTCCTGCGAGCGATCTGTGGTCAGTTTTTGAAACGTACACCTAAAGATGGGCTTTGCTGGGCTGTGCTGGTGTGCTTTCTCACAGACTGCTTCTTGGCTGTGGCTCTTAGGATCCTATCTGTCACCATACTGAGTTAGTACTGTGCTGCGGCTACAACTAGCTGCTGTTGCCTGTCAGGGTACGTGGGAGGGTTACTCTTGTCTTTCTCATCACATCAGCACGGAGATAACAGCTTCACTGCAAACTTAGTGCCTGGAGAAGGGCTCCTGTTGGAGCTCTGCTGGTACGTGCTTTCCTTGGGCACAGGTGTGCTCAGTCAGTGCAAACCTGCTTGGATGGCACAGGGGCAGAGTGAGCAGCGAGGTGAGCGTGGCTGGGCTGAGTGCTGGGGCTTGGTGTCACACACTGCCCACAGCTTGCTCCTTGGCAGGGATAGAGCTGAGTGCTCCAGGCCCAACTCTTGTGCTTGGAGCTGCTGGCTCTCCTCTGCTGCAGTGTGTTTCCCCTCTGCAGATGTCTGCTCCTCATTCAGCTCTGCTGCTCACCACGTCCAGAAGCATTTTTTTTTTTTTTTTCTGTCTCTGAGCAGCTGTGAGATGCAGAAATCCAAGTGGGGAGCGTGAGCAGGACGGCCTGGGCTTTGGGAGCGTGGTGGTTACCCACTGGGAAAACTTGCGAAGACAGAATAAGTGGAGGGGAACAGCATGTGCAGAGTGCCTGGATGCAAGGGAACACCTTGCTTTCCTGTCCTGCACAACCCTGGTTGTATTTCTGTAGAACCTGATCGTGCCAGATCTCGTGCTGTGGGTCAGCACCTACCAGGGATGGCAGCAATTACAGCTAATGAGTTTCAGGTGTTGGCTCAGTGGTGGAGGCTGCCCACACTGGGCAGGCACCAAACCTCTTTGCTGTCTGGAGCTAGGAGCCACTTCCTAACAGAGCAGGAGCTGATTATCAGCCAGGAGGTGACCCCTGAAACGCTTGCCCTGTTACAAATAACCACTTTTGAAATGTCTATCTGGTGGACTGAATCAAGGGAGCATCTGGAATGGCTTTTTTTTTAGCCTTTCTTTCCAAATCCTTACAGCAAACTGTGCAAACACGCGTGCAGGAAGCATTACAAAACCTTCCTGTGTCCAAAGAATTAGCAGATGTTATCCCTCTTACTTTTTCAGGGAGCAGGGATGAGCCTGCTAGATCCTGAGGCTGGAACTGACCCGAGCAAAATGATTGGGGTCAGCATGGAGCAGATTGCCTTCAGTGCTCAGAGGTGAGCTCCCCTCAGTGCAGGTGCACTGCACTTCCCAGGCAGGTTTTCATGGCTGTTAGTCTCCCTGGTTGCTCTTTTTGAGCGCTCACATTCTTGGGTTTGCTGGTTTAAGTCCACGCTCCGGATGGAGGGCTGCAAGAAGAGTATTACAGATGATAAATTAAGGATGGGTAATGCCAGGTATCTACTGCAGGGTCAGAGGATTTGGTGCTGAAAAATCTCAGCAAGCATCACAGCTGGGGGATGCACTGAGAGCCGGCATCTGAAAGTTGCAGCTCAACTTGGCCCAGCTCCTAGAAAGGAATCTCAGATCTGTTATTTGTGCAGATTATTTGAGAGAAGCTGTAGGAACTGATCCGGGCATCAGATAGAAATGGTCACTGAGATGCTACAAAGATGGTGAGCAGCTCAGGGCAGCAGCGTGGCAGTGCTGAGGAGGAGGTGGCAGCAAGTGATCGCTGTATACCAGGCCCACAAAACAGAACTGCTGCACTCTAAACCATTTACCACAAGCCCTTTGTGGATGAGGCAGTGGATGCTGCCAAGTTGGGCCTGGGGGTGGCAACAGGAAGGCTGATGCTGAGTGCTTGCACAGTGCTGAGGGACTGGGAGCTGTGATGTCTGCTCTGCATCACTATGGTCCACCAAAGGCTTTGATGTCCCCACGATTTGAGCTGGCTTCCAAGTGTGGGTGCTTCCTCAGGCCATCAGTTGTGCCCTGGGTCCTCTCACCCTGCCCTGGTAGCTTCTTTCCCTGTCTGCACAGCGAGTGGGAGATTTCCTGCCTCTTTTTCTTCCTCTTTTCGGTACTGTGGGTTTCTCCTCTGCAGCTGCTGCTCTCCCTGCCAAGAGATGCTCAGCTGCAATGCAGAGCTGTCGCTTCCACAAGTCAAAAGCCTTCAGGAAAGCAGGAAACTACAGTCTTCCCTTCTGGAGAAGTGAGAGGGGTGGATATTTTTAGAGACTTATTCTCAGTGATCACTGGAAGGGCTCCACGAATAGCAGAGGCTGTGCATGCCAACAGGGGGAAGGAGTGCCCGCTCCGGAGGGATGTTCCCCCTCTGTTTGCAGAGAGCAAGCCGTGAGATGTCCCCACTGTGTCTGTGGGTCCCCCACGCGTGCAGCTGCTGCTGAGTGCCAGCACACTCATGCGAAATGTGTCAGTGCAGGAAGGACTTTGCCTTCACCCAGGAGCACGGAGCTGCCAGGCTCCGTGAGCTGCACCCAGCCCTCCTGCGGGCCGCTCTGCTAAGTCAGCCCCTCCTGGGTGGCCCTTTTATTTTTTATTTTTTATTTTTTTTTAATATCTGCAGACAGGTCTTGGACTGAAGTAGAAACAGCTCTGCTTGTCTTAATTTTAAGAATTGCGATTTCATCTTTTCCTTGGCACAGCTCAGTGCAAATAAAGGGAGATGCGTTTGTATCTCCTGACTACTCTCTTTCCACAGTCTCAAATCTGCTATTTTCTTTTCCTCCTTTTTTTTTTTTCCTTTGAAGGAATCCTTTGAAGGTTTCATTTTTAATTTCCAAACACACGCTTGGAAGAAAAGATTACTTTTTTTCTGTATATCTTCCCCCTGAGACCGACTGGCACTTCTTTGCTGGAGGAGCAGGGAAGCTGGGGACTGGGGACTGGGCTTTGCCAGATCAGCCTCTTGGCTGGGAAGGCTCTTTTGGTAGGAGGAGACCACGAGGTGCCCATCAGGACACGTTGGTAGCAAAGGCTGCTCAGGACCCGGTGCATTTCTCTATCAAAGCTTCTGTCCTGATGCAGAGCCTCCAATGGAGCTGATGGCATCTCTCCCAGCAGCAGCACGTGAGCAGCACGCCTCAGCTTTGCAGCCTGTTCTCTCTGGATGTGAGGGAGCAGCAGGGTGGAAATTCGGTGCCTGCTACAGCCTTGCAGGTTAACTTGGTGCCCCTGAGTGGCAGAGCCATCAGTGTCCATCTGTGCAGCCTAGTAAGGCAGGAGGTGCTGGGGATCTCTGTATTTTCAAGGACAGAGGTGTCACGGATGGGCACGAGATGTGGCACCCCTGTGGGGGTGCTAGCAGTGGCAGGGTTGGCTCTGCAGTGCTTTAACCTGTGCTGATGGCAGCAGCACAAATGCCTTGGAGGAGAGAGACAAGAAGTTCAAGCTCTTGAAGTACTGATGTCTCTGCAGGGTTGTGTTGGTTTCACTACCTATGCTGCCATCCTGCACTGTGCATTTCTTAGAGTTATCTCTTCTCCTGCCATGAGATTGACCCTCTTTCTGTTCAAATATCTTTACACTTTTGCCTTGAGTTCTTGGATCTCATTTGATGTCTGGGAACTTCCCTAGGGCATCTCCAGAAAGCAAGTACATAGCTGTGGGACTTGAGGTGCTGCTCCAGTACTGCTCTCAGCCAAGTGCCCTGCACTCATCTACAGATGTAATGTAGGGGAAGGGTCCCAGGCCAGGGTCTCCAGTGGGAATTCCTTCTGGGACCTCCTTCTGGGAGGTTCTGAACAGTAGGAGGTGTGCAGGTCTCCCGTGTGGCAGGCAGCTGGCTTTCCCAAGCCTGCAGTGGCAAGATGTGGCTGCTGTCATTTGGGAATCTGAGCCTTCCTTTGTGCCAGCGTATTAGAACTTGCAAATGGGAATGGCTTTGAGGGATGGGTGCGTCCATGCTTTAAAACGTAAAGAAAAAAGGGCTAGAGCACAAGCAGAACAGTCTGTTTAAGAAGTCTCACATAACTGTTAGCTTTGTTATGCAGACTCTTTGGGTCATGCTGTGACAGGCAGCCATGAGGCTTCCCTCCATCTGTAGCTCTCAGAAGAGTGAATCCCTCAGCAGTTACTCCCTGTCAAGCTTCCCCTGAGACATGCTGCTGGGGTGTTTTTGCCTCCTCCAGGTAAGGCTTGTTGTATGCTGTGTGATGCTGATCTGGGCTTCATCATACCTGGATCCATGGGAAGATGCTCCAGTGGTGCTGCCCAGGCCTTCCTCTGCTACCAGCTGGAAAGAGGTTCCCAAATTCAAATCTTCCACCTGGAAGGAAATCCTGGAATCAATGGAAGCAGTGGCTTCGTGCAGCTCCTGATGCTGTGCCTTGGAGCCTATTCCCGACAGCCTCATCCTGAGAGTTTTTCCACGGGAGCCTCGTGGTTCATGTGCAAAGCACATCACAGGACTGAGTTCTGCCTTTTCTGAGTGACATGGGGAGCTCGGCTTCACTTAATGGAAGGGCACAGATGAAAGACAAAAAAAAAAAAAAAGAAAAGCAGGAAGATCCTCTTCTCCTCATCTCCAATAGTGCTAAAGGTGCCAGGCTGGATCCAGTGTGCAGCAATGCAGCCCTGCCTCGTATGCACTGCTCACTGGAAGAAGTGTAGAGGAAAAGCTGCATGTGCCAGACAAAAGCTCCACTGCCTACAGTGCTGATGAAACAGGCTGCAATCAGCAGTGCAGTTTAAAACCCAAGCTGACTCACCCCTTGGGAACGCTCAAATTGCATTTTGGTCGCTCTTTCACGGCTTGATGAGGTTTTCTTGTGGTCCAGGCTCAGCCTGCTGAGGAAACTGCTGTGCTTTGTGTCAGTGGCAGCTTTTATTGCTGCCCTGTGGTGCGTTGGACCCAGTGTTCCTGCAGCCTCTTGCTGCTGCCCTGCAGAGGGATGGTCTTGCAGCACTCACTAGCTTCTCCAAGCTCCAGCTTTTTCTTGGATACCTTAAAAACGTTTGTGTTCTGCTCTTTGTTACTGAAACAGGATGCAAGTCAGTTGTTAACAACTTACAAACCAGGAGAAACTACTGCTCTGAAAGGCAGCAACTTCACTGTGCATCTTCCATAAGAAATGCCTGCTTTCTAGTTTTTACTGCCATCAGCACTCATTTTTTGTTTATGGTGTCACTGATAAGAGGCTGCAGTTCTGACACAGATCAGCAGCAAGTTCCAAACTTTCTAGCTAACATCCTCTTAGAACAACCAGTCAGCGTTGGATCTGAGCATCACCACAGGATGCAGGACCTGCTGGAATCCAGATATCTCTTGATTCGGTTGTTTGAGCTCCCTTAGTTTTGCTCAGTGTTCCCACTATCAGCAAATACTGAGTACAGCCCCAGTACAAGCTACTTGCAGCAGCTGAAGTAGCCAACTGGTGATCCTTTGGCTTTCTTTTTAAGAATACTCCCAATAGTAACTCAACGAGTAAACACTGCAACTGAACCAAGGAGAGATTCCACAGAATTTTCAATGGGTTTTATGCGTCTCTGCAAAACATATTTGGACATATCCATGTAGGCATTAGTATGGACTGCTTTTTGTCTCCTCTTGGATAGTTAGCTAATACTGCTTCGCACGAGGGAGTATTTAGTTACAGCTGCATTTGCAAAGGTTTGGAGCTTGACCCCTCTCCCTCCCAGTGCTGTTTTCCTGCTGTCTGGTCACTGCTATGAACCTGAAGCAGCCTTGGTGGGAGGGGAATCCAGTTGTGTCCAAGAGATGCAGTCTGTGGAACTCCTGGTGTCAGCGTGATGAAGCTTCTTGCCAGCAGATGATCCCAATGACCTTGCAGGTCTTTCCTATCTAGCTATGACATCTCTGATCAGTTTTGCATATGTCTCCTCCCTGCAGGATGTTTGTCTGCGTTTCAGTGGCTCCTTAGAGGTGGTGTGGGGGGTTTGATTGAGAAAAGGCACTCGCTGGGAGTATTAAACACACACATCATTGACTCCAAATCCCCCAGACTGGTTTGGCAAGTGCTACGTAAAGGCATCCCGCTGACTCCTCCCCAGTGCTTGTAGGCATTCCTCTATTTCGGCACATGCTCCTGGCGAACGTGCAAACCCTTGACACAGTTTACAGCAAATGCCACGAGACTCTCGAGCTGCGAAAGGAAAAATCCAAACCGCCAGCGTTTGGATTGAAATACGCACATTTCCCTCCTGAATGGGACTGAGCTGAGTGAGGACGAGAGAGGCAGGGCAGTGGCCAGCATGGTGTTGCCCCAGACCTCCACTTCCCATTGTGCAGGATAGAAAATCATTGGCTTTTTGTACGGACCCTCAGTTTTGCAGAGAGGTGCAGGCATAAGTGGGCTGGCAGGCCTTGATGCGTGGTCTGGCTGACATCTGGAAAGGCCCATTCGTGCTCCCTACCCCACCCTGGTGTCTTATGGCATGAAACCCATGAAAAGGAGTGTTCCCATCTCTCTTTGCAGCCCCTCTGGTCACAGCCTTTGTGGACTTGCAGCCTAGCAAAGCTGTAAGTCTCATTTGCTCCACGCTGTTGGGGGGTTGATTTTTTTCATCACAAAGAAATGAACTGCTGTGCCTAGAAAGGGAACGGTGGAGAAAGCCATACTGTATTGGTGGTATCAGCAGGATTGGTGGCAGCAGGACAGCAGTGACTGATACAGCAGTGAAGAACTTAAGCACTGACCCTGATCTCTGCGTCAGAGCTTGTGTTCTGGGCTTTGTGGTGTTGAACCAGCACTCCTGGCCCTGCCCATCTGCATCCTTGGGGAGGAGATAGCTCTGCACAGTTGAGCTGCCTTCAGCTGTGAGCCAAGGGCATGGTTCTCCTGTATCCCAAAAAACATGGCAATTGCCTTGATGTTCCAAGAAACTGTGGGCAGCATCCTATGCAGGCCAGGCAAAATCGTGCCGTTCCCTGGAACAACCCTGGCTGCTTCTCAGGTGTCCCATGTAGGAAAAGGCAGTCCAGAACCACGAGCCTTCACCAAACGTGGGACTTGATCAACAGGAGGCTGAGCTATCACCCACCTCTGCCAGGCTGTTGAGCACTGAATTCTCTATCTGAATTCTCTATTCTATCTGAACTCTGAATTCTCTATCTGTTCTGCCTGCGTGTGGTAGGAGTGATGCTCAGTGCACCACAGTGCCTAGAAGCTGCATTTTATTGGCCAACATTCATTGGGGTGGATAAAAGGGAACACAAAGCAGTGCAGGGCAGTGAAGAGGCAACCTCCTATCTTCAGAGCAATGCTGGCTCCTGCTTCCAGGCCTGCTCAATGGACGTGCTTCAGAAGTGAAGCTGAGTGCCCTGGTAGCCACCTGAATTGCTGGTCCAGAGAGATCCCATCAAGGGCAGACAACGCTTTGCTCGCTAATTGCGTTTCAGGACACATAATCCTTACTTCACACTTTTTCCCAGACAATGTCTTTCCATATAATCTTAATGATTCCTGCTGCAATAACAAATAGGCAGCCCTGAGAATAACTTCACACTTAATTGCTCGTGCCAAGAATCTCACCGCTTGGCCCTTCTCTGGGTGTTTTCCCTCCAATCCATCTGCACAAACAGAAGTGGGCCAGTTCTGCGCCTCAGGAATGAGGAGATAAAAAGGCAATAATTTATTTTTCCACCAAAGCTAGAAGTATTTTATAGAATTTGCTAAAGTTTTTGTTTCAGGAAATTTCATCATGTCTCCAGGAAAAAAAAAAAAAAAAAAAAAAGCGTCTAATTGGCCTCAGATTTTCTAACTCCCTTTTCATTTTTGTAATATGAGGAGGTCTAGGTCATCTCAAGGTCACTGCAGTTAGTGTTGCTTTAGTGCACCTCTGTGGATACCTCGCTTCTGCAGCAGTTTTGCCTTTAAAAGCAGCCCCAGCCTGCTGCTGTAACAGCCACTTTCTTTGGCAGCCATTTGCATTCCTTTAGCATATGGAAATATTTTTTAAAACACATACCCGCGTGTGCTGCTTATAGGTGAAACTCTCCGTCAGAAAGGGAGCAAATGCTTCCAAACTATTTGAATGTTGTTATATATGTACGCATTAAATCCTCCCTCAGCTTTCAGCTGAAAGCTGCCATTTCCCATTATCTAGATTGGAATCTCAGCTAATGTCAAAATAAAATGCTGCTGGTTATCAAATTAATAAAAATGTTTTGCTTGGGAAAAATTTAATTTTAGCACCCTCCCAAGACTTCCTGCTGTCTTGACGTGTTGGTTTACATGGCTTCAGATGGTGAGCTGCATTCCAGCCTTTTAGCTTGGATTTTCTGGTCTGAGAAAGGCTGTGGACTCAAAATATTTTACCTTGGGAAGAACTGATTTGTGATATCTGGAAAAAGGAGCGTATGCTGTAGGAACCTAGTTAAAAAAGAAGTGTGTGCATCTGAATGACAAGATCTTTTTTCTAAAGGATAAGGAGCAAATAAGATGGGTAAGAGGAAGTATTATCCCTGATCATCGCTGAGGAACTGTGGTGTGGAGGAGAAGAGCAGTTTGCATTTTGTTTAAGTCTGTGTCCCAGTCATGCTTTAACCTCTCTGCCCCTATCTGCTGAAGGAACTGGGGCTGTGTGGTCTGGGGAAGAGGAGGCTGAGGGGGGACCTTACTGCTCTCTTCAAATACCTGAAAGGTGATTGCAGTGAGAGACGGGTTGGTCTCTTCTCACTGGTGACAGCGACAGGGCGAGGGGAAACGGCCTCAAGTTGTGCCAGAGGAGGTCCAGGTTGGATATAGAGAAACACTTTACAGAAAGGGTTGTTAAGCACTGCAACAGGCTTCCCAGGGAGGTGGTCGAGTCACCATCCCTGAATGTGTTTAAAATCTAGATGGTGCTCAGGATTTAGCAGTGGGTTGTTAGAGTGAGGGTAGTATGGTTAGGTTGGGGTTGGACTTGGTGGTCTTGAAAGTCTTTTCCAACCTGAGTGATTCTATGGTTCCATGACTCTACAGCATGCCTTTCCTTTGCATGCAGTCATCTCAGGCTGGAGCTGATGGGCGTTTCAGCTGTGCATATGTATCACAGCCGATGCACTCTACGTGTACGCCTGTGTCATATCTATCTAGTTTTGTCTCTTCATGATGCTGGTGTCAAAAACTAATAAAAGTTTGCAAATTCATGAATGAAATGCCCAAGCACAAATGGATATTGGCCAAGGAGAGCCTGGGTGGGCACTGTGAGGATGGTGATGCTGATGCACAGACGTGCTTCTTGAACACCCAGTAAGGTATGTTAACATTTCTACTAATGCTGAGGATGAACAAACTGCAAGGGCTGGGGAAAGAAGCAGAGCAGATGAGGCAATGCACTGCTTAGCATTCTTCCATGGCAGGAGCCATGGACCAACTCAGAGAGCAAGGGTCAGCAGCAGGCAGCTGCCAAGTGAAGCAATAGCTTCACTATTACATCCATTTGCCAAACTCATGGGGACAGCTGCTGAACTAGGGGGCTGAGAAAGGACCTTAGAAGGTGATGTTTGTGTGCTAGGGAGCTTAATTACAAGTAGGGCTTGGAAAAAAAGGTTGGTATGGAAGTGGTTGTGTTCTTGTGGGATTTTGTTTTTAGGCAAGCATGTAGTTAAGCAAAGTGAGAGGTTGGGTCCTGGCACTGAGATATGTGTGTTTATTTGTTTGGGGAGAAAAAGTGTGTAAGAGACCCTGAGCTGCAGTTTGAATCTCTTGCTCATTGAAGATGTCTGGTCCTCACTTCCCCGTGGCTCTGACTGCAGGTCATACTTGGAAATGTAATAAGGGCACAGTTTGGGGGCACGTGTTTGCATTGTTTGCTTTGCAAAAATGTCTCCTTTTCTTTCAGTAGCATCCTTATTGCTGCTGTGTGCCTACTACTGCCTCTGATGTCTTGAAAGAGCTATAGTAGCACGAAAGGCAAGAGTGGTCAAACTTTGCTTTGATAAAGATCGCATTTCTGAGAACAGAAAGGCATAAATACCTGCGCTGGTTGTCCTGACAGGGTTGGGAAAGAAAACTGGAGCAGAATTCAGAAAAATTATATATTCAGGGCAAGAGCAAAACAAAAATTAGCCCTGCATGACCAGCAAGGCAAATAGCAATGCTGAAGAATGAATTCACTTTTCCTTCAAAGCCACATCTACAGGATCTGGTTTGCTGCAGACAGATTGCTTCAGGGACAGGTTTATCATGTGCCTGAGCTCATTTGCTAGTGTGATAATGCTGTTTTGCACAAGCATGTCCTTGCTCACATTCCTTCCTCAAAAGGCCTTGTGCCTGATCAACTTTTTTCATGTTTTTGTGTTAACTTCAGGAGATGTTGGTGAGCAGATAGGCAATCCAGAACAGATGGAGAATTATTTCTGTAAAGAAAAACTCATAGTCCTGTTACTGGGCAAGAAAACGGACTAGATATCCTCGAGTGCTCCTCTCAGTATACTTGCTAGAATGCATGCAATCCCAAAACACAAGTATCCACACTGCATCCTTGTGTGTAAACTTCTTGCTTGTACTGGGTTTGCCTCTCCTATACTGTTCCTTCTGAAGATTCACACGTTGTACTTTGCCTAGATTCTGGGGAAAAATGTAACCCTCCAAGCCTTTGGCACTAGAAGTGTTGTGTTTTAGATGTGAGGAGATTTAACACAACCTCAGGATGTGAATTGTAGACAAAATGCCCTGTGCTGCTTAGAGCCATCTTGTTGCAGCAGCGTGTACCATTTAACAAGTACAACAAAAATAGGCCAGTACTATGTTTGATTGTTGCTGCTGATTGCTCATTTGCTGTGATTCTTTCAGAGTGTGCAGCTAATTTGCCGCAGATAACAAATGGTAAAGCAGCTCGACTTCTTGAGGAACAGTGCTAAGAGCAGGTGACAGTCAGAGGAAGTACATTTTTAACTCATGAGGAAGAACTGGAGTAGCAGCAGAGTATCCAGGAGGCAAGAGTGAGCACGGGCTGGTGGGCAGCCTCCCCTCTTTGGAGATGTGGGTTCTGGTTCAGTTCAGACACTCATCTACAGGCTCAAGACTTCATATGAATCATTACATTCAGCCACAACAGGGCCTTCATCTCACTTAGGGGCCCTTCTCCCACAACCATAAACGAAGAAAAATTTTGTAGCTATTATTGCAGGGCTTAAGTTCTCTCTCTCACGACCAGACACATGGCCTAATATCTGTTGGCAAGCTGGGAATACAAAATGAAACACATTATATATGATCTATTTACAGCTGTATATGTGCTGGTGCGGATCCATCTGTTTCAGGCCATTTGCCACTTGGGGTACACTGGGAGGGAAGCCCACTCAGAAAACAAGACTGCAGAACAAGGCATTTCTACGCATGATCTTGGGTAAGATCTTTTGCCCTCAAGACTGTACTTTTTTCCTGCATCTGATGACCACTCTGAGACCACAGTGAGCCCCAAGCTGGGTGTTACCTTTGCGTGGTTAGTTCCTACAGGATTTAGCCCTCACATATGGGCCAAGTTGGATGGATGGATCTTCAGGTTACTGCATATCTGGTGCCATGTTCTTTTGAAAATACGAGCAGTTTAAGCAAAATTTTTGAGAAGTGTGCCATGCTTGTTGTTGCTGAATCCTGCATGTAAACAGGTTTTGTGGGTGGAACGTGCTCCTTGCATCCAGCTGGTTTTCTTGGGAGGCCATCATGGTTTGTTTGTACCTTCTTCTGGATTAGGTAAATAATTGAACTGACAAAGATACCAGTAATAAGTAGCATATATGTATTTTTTCCACCTCAGCTTGCAGTGTTGGTGAACTGCTTGCCATGAGCAGCCTTTGGCTGTTTGCTGTGAGTTATGTGGAGTGAGTGATTAATCACATACGTTGGGTGCTCTTGTTGCGTTTTGCTTTTTCATTCCATGACCAAATCACTGAAACAAGAGGAGTGAATTGAGGAAATTCAAGTTGCCACGTGAAGGCATCCAGCATATAAATGCTAGAGCCAACACATTCATGAGAGAGCTGGCGAGACTTTCACTTCTTCCACTACCTCTGTGACATTCTGGCAACTCCTGATCCCATTGCTGAGCTTTTAACTTGTCCCATGTGACACAACGCAAATATGCTTGCCATGCTTCTTTCTCATTTACTGCAGTGACAGATGATACTCCTTTTTTAGGGAAAAATCAGTATTTTGTGTGGAAGAACTTACTGAAATGGATGAGTGTCCTATTTGCTCAGCTGGTGCCCAAGTTGATTAGGAAATATATATGTTGTTACATGGGCTGACAGCAGGAGAAATCTCAGCTAAGACCCCTCTGTATGTCTGAATCTCTTACTCACAGGCTGCTGCATGCTCTGCTTTGGATGAGCTTGGGAAAGAAAGTTATCTTCTCAAATAAGAAAATCTGGGCACTAGATAGGGAGTAGTGGGAACTGATGTGTTACTTATGTGTACAACATGGAAACTGCTGATTTAAAGACGTGATAATGTGCCCTCAAGCCTATGACGGAGTACACCTAGGAAGGACATTTACAGCTGAAGTTGCTATTGCTCTCTTCGGATCCATGTTCCCTGTATAATCAGTTTTTATTACGTACGTACCTGCTTATTACACTCTCTTAGCTGCATCACTGAACCTATTGCTTATAAATAGTGAGCACCTCTTCCAAATGCGTATCCTTCCACTTTTTTGTAGGTAAATGTCCTCTGCCTCTTCATATAGTTGTGTGTGGATTATTTTTGTCCCCACTGTAATTTCATGGGAAAAGATTTTGAAAAACTCTCCTGAAATCACTGTTTGAAGATTAATGGGGATGTGTAGCACAACTACTTCACAATCCAGCTACTGAATTTCAAGCAGCTCAATTCATGCCCCAGAGTAAAGATTTTTGAAATGACTGATTTTTTTTTAAATTTTTAATTACAATAACTTCAGTTACCTTCTTACACTGCCAGACACAGAACAAAAGCCACATTCAACTGCAAGAATGATCCAGGTAGCAGGTACGATAGCAGGTGGAAAGCAGTGAGAGGTGGTCTTTGCTTTGGCAAGCCTGGAAGCAACATGCAAAGTTAAGAGTGAAGAAGAGCAGGAAGAAAGAAGCTGGCACATTAAATTGGCCTTGTATTTCTTCAGGTACATCCAAGTTAATATGCTGATCTTTGACCAGGTTTTAAATCTCGAGTAGTTTGTTGCACACTTTTGTTGCACCGTTCTTAATTGTTTTATCTTATGTTTCCTTCTTTCTAACGCTTGGAATGCTCTATCTTGACTTTTGAGTAACTAGAAAGATTTGGGAAGAGGAGTGGAGTCTATTTTGAAAATTTCTCGTTTGCAAGTTATTTACGCCCTTGGATGGGATTTTAATGGCAACACTGACACTAATAACAGGTGCAGATCTATTTTCAGAGCTACAGCAAGACCAGCGCTGTCTTTCAGTACCTCCAGCCAACAGCAGTCAATTCTCTGCCCAAATAATCCCATGATACTGCGATTCAGTGTCCGGACTCTTCCCCAGCACAAAATGGGGCCCCACTACAGAGAACATGAGCTTGGCATGCAGCTTGGAAATCACTTCTCTCTCACATATTCAGCCACCTGGCTCAGCTTTTGATTTAATAGGTTGCTCTCCTCACTTACTTTTGGTGCCAATCCAACTACGCTTGTCTTTTTGACAGTGAAAAAGTCAGTATTTGCTTACCGTACTTGCAAAGATTTGCTAGCATTTAAATAGATGGGGCACATCTCCCTTTTCCCTAGGGAAGCAATTGTAAAGAGCACATGACTGCAGGTGACTTAGACAAGCGTTCTGTCCCTCTAACATGCCCCCTTGGGAGCATTCAGATACGCGCTTTGAGGTCTTGCATGGAAATGAAACATTGTGAAAAATTCCAAAAGAAGAAGAAAATATTTTTTTGCTTCAAAATGAAACAGAAATCTCATAACTTACTGATATCATTTTGGCTTGTCTTCTCCACTGCTTTAACATGTTGGTTTATACGTATCCACTGCCATTGTTATAGCTGACATTTTCAAGAATAGCCTTTCTTTCAGGAAATGGGCTTTCTTTGTTAACTTGTCTTCTCCCTTTTGGCTTGGCTGTGAAATCATGAAATAAGGTCATGCCCAGAGAATAAGATCTTCAAAATTTCATTTGCCGCACAAAACATAATGATATTCCTAATGAATGGAAGTGGGAGATAGCTGTGAAAATATACACTGACTATTCTAAATGTCCGTGAAATGTGAACGTTTATCTAGATGGATCATTTTATATTACCTCATCTTCTTCAGTTTGGCTCCAAAGGCAAATAGAACAAAATACTAAATTATGAATGCATCCCTTACATAAAGAATTACATAATAAATAAAATTAGCAGGGTGAAATTTGACTCCTCCAGGGATCATCTGCTATTCTTTGCCTAATTCCAGTGGTTTGTGTGAGCAGAAGTTCTTTATGTGGGGGACTGCACAACTTTTGTGGTGTTACATGCAATCACCTTTTACAGCCTGGACAAACTGTCAAGAGCATTAACCTGAGCTTTTCCATGCACTGTTCCAGATACACATCCCCCTCAAAAAAAGCCTATGATGCAGCTTAGTTGTAGCTGAATAAAAAAAAACAATGCCTCCAAAAGAAGTCAAAGTTGGCAGGGATTGGATAGGGCAGCATTTTAAAACCCAGTTCTCAGCAGGTTGTAGGGCTGGGGTGAGCCCATAATAGGATATTGAAATGATTTTCTTCTTCTTGGCAATAAATTCCTTGACATCCCGTTATAATTTTATGAGCTGGTAGAGATTGTCATGTTGTGTTAGCTCCTGACAAGGCTCCACGAGGGGAGGTTCACAAGCTTGCATTTGTTGTCTGTCTGTGTGCAATGTCAGAGATAAGTGTGTAGCTTTATGCCTCGTTTACCTGTGTGGGAGGAGACAGCCAAAGCAATCTATAAAACACTCATTTTAGTGCCACCTGGGGCTACCTTGGATCCTTGAAAATCCCACTGTGAATCTTTAATGCCAGCACCAGTCCATTCACGCAGATGTGGAAGCCAAAACCAAAGGAATGACTTTGTGAGGAGGAGCCCACTGCCCAGGCTCGATCAGTCCTGTGTGTGGACTGACAGTGCGTGATATTGTAGCTTATGGTGATTTGTAACCTGACCTATTCTAGTATCTCACCTATATGAGTGGGCTTTGCATTTGTTTGTTGAAAAGCATTGATGTTCCATCCTCTGTGCCTTCTGAAGTCTTTCACACACTGCTTCCTTTCAAAATGCAAAGGAAACACGTAAACAGACTGAAGGGAATTTTCTATCTGGTACTTATATACATAACAAAAACGCACACACGAACTGTCTTTGATGTCTTTTTCCCAGTGAACTGCAAAATCAACACACACAAATACGTCTGTCCGAACAGGCCAGAAAAACAGCTGGTTCATCAAACAGAAGAGGGCATGCTTGGCTCTGGTAGGCCAAGCGTTCAACTGGATCCCTTGTATTTATAAAGTGGGAAAGTAGAGCATATTTGAAAACGCAGGTGTATAAATATTTCTCCCAGACCTGCTGCAGCATTTGAAGTTTCGCTCAGGCTGCCGCTCTGACTCACGGCTTTCCAGCACGCGGGGAATGCTGCTCTGTGGGCATCAGCTGCGGCCTCAGGGCTGTGCACCCCTAGGATTTGCTGGGAAGCACTGGAGAACACCCCCAGGTCTGACCTCGTTCAGGAGCGTGATGCTGCAGCTGAGCAGGTGAGCTCTGCGAATGATCCCTGGTGGAAGCGGTCGGCTGAGTATCTGAAGGTGCTTCAGGCAGATGTGGAGCTGGCAGTTTGCTTCCTTGGCCTGGCATCCGTAGAAGAAGGCTGAAACTGAACTGCCAGCCTGGAAAAACCGTCTCAGTTCTGAAGCCTGAACTTCAAAGAGGACCGTTACATTTAGTGTTACAACCCCCCTAGTAATCCTGAGGAGGGAGAGCAGAGCGACAGCTCTGGCACCGATGCAAACTGCAGACTCAGTGCAAATATTATGTTAGACGTTTCCCGGCTATGACTTCCTCCTGCACGCTGTCACTGCTGCACACGGGAAAGTATAATCCTTTCATAATAAAACACATGCGTACGCACACAAACCCGGGCACACACGTGCAGAGCCGGAACGCAGCAGTTGCATAACACAGGCTTTCCCAGCAAGGCTAATACAAGGCTTCTGTCCACTATGGAACGAACCTGTGGTTAACTAAACTGCTGCCAGCACAGGGTAGTGTGCAAAATAAGGTTTCCAACCTTTTTTCTCCTTTTCTGTATGTAGCAAGAGCAAGTCCACCACTAAACAGAGCGTTTATTGCTGGCTGTTTCTCAATTAGAGCATTTTATTTTATTTTTGCTGTTAAATGATTTTCTTTACATGGAAAATTCAGTGTGGTGATGAAGGCCTTTCCGTGCTGAAGGAACAGGAAGATGTGTATAAAATCTACAGTAGAATCTGAAATCAGAGGAAGCCCCAGTGCCAGGTGTATATTGTTTTTCAAACATCATAAGCAAAATCTACTGTGCCTTGAAAGAAAATCCAACAAATTTTGTGCCAACTGAATTTTGCAGGCAATCTTACCGTGAGAAGGAAAGAGAGATTGGTGTAAAATTAATGTTATTAGGTTATGTGGTAATTAATTTCCTTGCACTGAGCTTTGGTTTGGAAATTAGAGAACACTGTTTCTTCAGTGGTGAAGGAAGGAGCTCTCTGCTGTGAACAATGCAATATTTTAGCTTGGCTCTTGACAGTTTAATTTCATTATGCTAGTAGAATTTTTTAATATTAGGTACATCTTAGAAGAGCTCACCTCGGTTCCACTGACTCAATGATGGCAGAATAACTTCCCCAAATCTATCATTCCGCCAGTCCTGCCAGATGTGTCTCTCCCTTGCTCATCATGACGCTAATGAAAGCCACTAGATGTCACTACTATATAGTAGGAATAAAGTTAAGATAATATTTTTTTGGCAATAAATGTCCTGACTCATAAGGAAGCTGGGTTATAAAAGCCATGGATAGTTTGGATTCCTTCCAGATAAAAAACAAAACAAAACAAAACTTTTTTTTTTTTTTTTTAACTAAAAATATTGGATTCAAGTTCAAAACAGTCATTTAACAAATAACATTGACTTGTATTTTAAAAGGAAAAATACTTTGAAGTTAATACCAAGTAAAGAAACGTGGTCTGTGGCTCTGAGAACTGCGATGATGGGAAAAATTATATCTGGAGGTCTGCAGTGCTAAAGACAAGGCCTGACTAAATGTAGGGTTGGGGACGTTCAGGAGTACTCATATTCTCTTACTCAACCAGAAGTTGAGGCAAAAGGCCAGTGAAATAATAGTAATAGCAGCAATAATATTGTATATTTATATAGTGCCTTTCATCTCCCAGATTTCCCCGCTGCAGTGTCTAGCTGACTGCAGATACAATAATCACTTCTCTCACCACCAACATGGAACCACCCTTGGCAAGGCCATGGCAGCCATCAGACAGCACCTTGAGAATTACTGCTCCAATTGAGAAGATCACAAGGGCATTTTTGAAGCAGGTAATGTGTATTTTAATCGGGTAGCTTTGTATTTATCCTTATTGCTGGGGCCCATTCAAGTTCTCTCATAATGTTTCCCTCCTCTGGATTGGGAGGGTGTTTTGGTTGGTTGGTTCTGAGGCTTATGGTTATTGAAAAGTGAACAGGTGAGCTAAACTTTTTAACTTTTCCTGGGAAGAAATGTAACACGCCCCAATCAACCATCTGGTTGTTCCTTACTGCTACCTCACTGAACCCTTATGCTTTTCTTTTTGGTGCCTAGGCAAGAACCAACCAGATCTGACTCTGCCATAGGTCATGAACACACTGCGATCCTGATGGTGGCAGATGTAGAGAACGTATTAAATTATGTTCGTGTGGAAAAACGGAAACAATACGAACACCCTTAGATGAGATGGGGACTCCCTGGGGTCACTGTCTATGGGAGCTCTTTTTAAGAACGCTTAGTATGTGAGGTTCTTTTGAAATGAAATGGGGTGGGGTAGGGGATGGTTTTTTGCCCCAGGTGAATATACTCCCTTCTGTCTGCCAGATGGTGATTTTGACATCTTCATGCAATTTGGTTACTAGCATTACATGTGTTTCTGCCTACTCTGCGCTTTTCTCCAATTATGCCTATATCTTAGAATTAGTTAAAATGACTTAGGTGGATAAATCCATGGTTTGAAGAATGCTTTGGGACTAAATGTACTCTATCAATGTAGGCTTCTACTAAATGGTATCCAGAAAAGACAAAACAGAACAACAAACTCGTCCAAAGACAGTCACAGACAGCTAATTAGCCTCTTTCCTCATGAGCAGTATTGTAGAGTTAGTATGTTCAGGGTCTAGGTAAGCTCCCAGACAGAGAAAGAATGAGACAGAGAAACAAGGCAAAGGCAAGAATAACTCACTTCCTTGGCTCAGGTTACCAACAAAAGCATGAAAGTCTCAGCCCATACTATAAATTATGACCTATCAGCTCACCCAGAGTCATAATAAGAAGGGAGGAATCAGATGAGTAAGGCAATAGGGGAAAAGCAAATACTATGAGTAACGGCAACAAGAGGTTAGTTCCCTAGAAGTTGTCTAACCACATTAGATAGCACAGCTTAGTGACTGAGTCTGAGCCCAACGTCTAGAGAATAAATCAAATGTGTTTTTTTTTTTTTTGATAAAAAAATTTCTCCACAGCAGATGGATTTAATATTTCCTGGATCCATAATGTTCAAGGCTTGGAGTGGGGATGCTTTTCCAGGATTGTATTATTGATGGTTTTGTTTCCATGGGATGCAAACTCAAGAGAGTTCTCCTAGAACTTGTTGCTATAAACGTTTAAGTGAGAATTTTTCTCTCTTCTTTGTTTCCTCCCTCTATTTATTGACTTAAGTATTTGCTCCTGATTCACTTCAACTTCTCTGGGATGAGTTAATTCCTCCTACTCTTACTTCTTACTTGCTTTTCTATTCTGCTATTTCTATTCCGCTACTTCCATGCCTCTCAGCCATCTGGGCTGGGGGAATTAGCCCAGATTTTGCCAGGCTGACAGTGGTGGCACTGAGCTCCCCTCTCTCAGAGTGCCAACTCCTTCTTCCCCAACTAACTCCCACACTATTCTTTGCCCAGAGCTGTAAGTATTGTGGTGTATTTCCAAAGTGTCTTTCAGCTTTGTCAGATGCTACTGGATTTGCAATAGACTCCAAGAGTATAACCTTCCCGTGCTGTAAATAAGCTGTAGGGAACTTTCTCCTCCATTCAGTGAGCCTGTTAATTCGAGCTTTTTGTACAGCAGTTTATATTCAAATCAAATTAGACTGTCAAGGTCAAAGAAGTTTTTTTTTTTTTTTTCAGGTCTACTCGGGAATGTACAGTAGACCAGCCACTACAGAAACTTAGATGTATTTCAAAAGGGTCAAAGCTAATTTTATATATCTATTATTATTATATAATAATTTTTTTAATTATTATATAATTTTATATATATATTATATATATCTTCATATATGTGTCATGTTGTATATCTACATATATTTGAAGACACATGTCTACCTTCAAATAGACAGAATTTTGACTTTTAGAGAATTGTGGAGTGTGGGAAAACTGGAGATTGTGTGCATGAGAGCTGCTCTACTATCCTCAAGAGAAATGCACCAGTTCCATTGCTACCAGCTCTGTTTGTCAAGCAGTGATTTTAAATGGCAGGAGGACAGAGTGGCCTTGAAGAAAGGCCAGCTCTGAGTATGAAGAAACAGCTTTCCAAAATGGTCCATGGCGAAGAGTAAATCCTTCAAATCCCACCTTTACACAGTAAATATACTAACTGCATGAGTCAAAAAGAGAGAGCAGCTTCTGTACAGATAAAATTCCATTGTAGCTGTATACAATTAAGAACATGCTTTTGCTGTCCTTCAGTTCTAAGAAGTGGGATGACAGCAGCAAATTTTTGATTAACATAAAAATGTAGCTGTTACTGATTTTTTTTTCCTTTAAACTAACTCATTAGAAATAGTTGAAGTTAATTTTTCACTCAGCTTGTAAGTCGTTCCTCTCTGTCTAACTCTAGCCTACTTTCTCTTACTGCTAGGTATACGTGGTGTTCATAAGACAGTGTTATTCCACAATGACTAAGTTGTCCTGAAGTGTGTTATGGTTTAATAACAAGGGGAATAAGGTTTGCTGGTACCAAAACCATTTTGTTATGACACATCCACAGACATAAAACCCTCTTGTGCAATAATAAAGGAAAAAAAGCTCTTTCCATCCACTTGTTCAAAAGAAGCCTCAAGAGATTAGTACCATAATAAGAAGAAAACAAACATGATTCAGTTTAGAAAAATGTAGCTAATACGTCTAAAGGAAAATGCAAGTACTCAATCAGACAGAGATTTGGGAAACAGTATTATTGGATATGACCTGTAAGTAACAGGGAGACAGAAAATCAGATATTAAATAAATGTGTTTTTTTCTAAGATGGCAATGGCATCACATAACTTGGGGTATTATGTTCAGTTGTGTGTATCCCAATTGGATGGAAGATATGAATGAGCTGGCAGGGATTAAATAGACTTAAAAATAATCGAATGAGAAAGAAAAAAAATAAAAATGGGAGGGGGATTTTTAAAAAGAAAGGATGTCTTGGAGAATTTGGTTAAGTGATGACACAAGGAAGTGTGAAGGAGCTAAAATATATGAAAGCCTCAAAAGGGAAGAGGAAGCACACAACACAACACATGAGATGCAATCGGAAAGATCTGGAGGACTGTGGGTCCTCTTAAGAGTTCATTTTATTTAAAGCAAACACATTAAAGTGCTGGGAAACATTAGACTATATAACTTGATTAACATTTGGGCAGGAGGAGGGGAGAAGAGATAAGAGTGGAGAAATTAGGTCAGTCTTTTATATCTCTAATTTCAAGGCTGATTCAGACTCATCTCGCTAATGTACTTGGGGTTATCTTATCTGAACATTGGTGATCAAAAGGTTGGGTCATGTTTAGAGATGTTTATCTGAGCTCTCCCATAGAAGTACTGTGAACATTTTATCTGGAGCAGATAAGTGGCTGTTGCCTCTGGAAATCTTCCTAGCTACTAAAAATTCTGAAAACAGAAGGTATAGCTTCCTATCCTCACCAGGCCTTTCAAGAGCAAAATCCTCATGGCAACTTCAGATACTGAGTTAAGGTTACTCCAGCTAACCAGGGTAAAACATACAGTTACTTCTGTTTTGTTACTGCCTGCTCTAGCTATCTAACAGGGATGAAAAGACAGTCTGAAGTTTCAAGAGACAACAGAGCACAGGAACTTAGCCCATGACCCACGAGACCCCCAGACAATGGTTTTCAGAGGCAGACGGGAAGTGAGAGTAGCTGAGAAACAACACATCCTCATTGGTGTGATGAGATGAAGGATGCCAACCTGAATTCCTAATGTATTAGCATTTGAGCCATAAGTAACTGCCAATGGCTCTCTGGCCAAGCCAGGCTAAACAAAAAAGTCCTCCTTAATGTTAAAATTAGAAATAAGATATTACTCAGTTGGACGTCACAATAGTACTAGTGCTCACACTTGCTCGGAATCAATCTAACAGGTTTAGGACTAACACTCTTCCCCTCCTTTCTGGAGAGTGCAGGTACTTGACCCTAATTTGACTTCTTCTAATGCTGTTGCTATCCTACTGCACAGTCCGTAACAATGGAACTGCAATGCTTTTTTTTCTTGGACTTCTTAAGAAAAAAATGGTTGTTTTAATTACAAGCCTTTCAACATTGATTTGATAATGCAGTGAAACGTCCAGGTAGATGCATCTAATGCATCTAATTTTGTCTGGGGACTGAGATGTAAAAAAAGGAGACAAGAAGACTGGGGAAAACCAGCCAGCAGAGCATGGTGTTGTCCAGTATTACAAATGACCAAGAGATGGGCAATATCCAAAAGTTTGCAGTTGTTTGTAGCACGATAAAAAACATCAGTAAGGAAAATCATGGCTGTCTTCAGGTGCAGGACTGTGAGAAGAGCCAGACAGATGGACAGGCATGTACCAAAGAGTTCCTCATTTTGTTTTCTGTATCTTACCTTGAGTTTTTCATTTGTCCAGCATTGGTTACCACATATCTCACACCGCAGATCTTTGATGTAGAAGACATGAGGCTCTGTGGTTTGTATTAAAAAATTAGTCCTGAACCTGAGGTTATAATTAACGTGTTGTAGACAGGCTTGTCCCAGCAGAACTGTGACACACACAAATAGTAAAATTTGCACTTCTAGAGCTTGAGTCTTTTAGTTTTGAGTAACAACAAAAGGGGTGGTGCATCGCACAGAGCTTGGTCGTTCTGTCACTGAGGAACAATGAGCACTGAAGGCTGCATTATGATTTGGACCTGGCTTGGCCAGGGCTCTCTGCAGCTGCAAATTTGAAAGCAACATTAGAACTGGCTCTACTAGATATGACTGCACTGGGAGTTTATGGGATGGGGAGGGATGATTGTTAACTTGAATTGCATACTTTAGGGTTATTTTTTCTTTTATTGTTGTTATATTTTTTTTCTTGTTAAAACATACTACTGCTCCCAACAGCGGCCTGGGTGCATAGCTGGAACTACACTGCCTGCACACCATGATAATAGCTCTCTCCTGTCATGGCTGGCACGCTGCTGTCCATGCATGGTCATCAATTTTTTGCCATTGGGTGAGACTTCTAGATCAAAGAGGTTTATGAGCAGAACCACCAATGTGTTTGAGGTTTGCCCATCACTGCACGATACTTCCCAAGAGCACATTTCCTCATTAAAAAGTAGCCAGACTTGTTCCTGACTGCATTATGGTTAGTTTTGATTCAAGGCTGTCTCCAGAATCAATGGGAGTGTGCTCTTGGAAAGTAGTATACAGAGATGGGGAAACCTCAAGCATTTTGGAGGTTCAGTTTGGAAACCTCTTTGGTTTGGAAGTCCACCAAAAGCATGTCATGAGATGGTTAGAAGGCTGGGTGGGGTTTACATCTGAGGATAGAGTGCAAAAGTGAGAATTGTTTAGTTTGGAAAGAGAAAGGTCTGGAGAGTATGTAAGTGAGGTGTTTAAGAAAGATAACATGAAAATTAATCCCCTCTCCAAATTAACGTCGCTTGCTAATATGAGAGGGTTCATTAGTTAAAACGAGGAAGGGAAAATACTTCAGCATGGACCATTTTACTTAGACTGTAAAGCCTGTAGGCAAGCAATGGGTACAGACAGTACAAGTGAGCAGAAATAGGGCTGATTATGAGACTTGTGTGCCCCTAAACAAAGCTTTTCCCACTTATCTCTTCTGTATGAAGATTATGGAGAATCAGTCCAAATTGTATGCTTGTAAGGCTGTTCACTCAACAGGGCTTCATTCTGGTGGTGTATATTAAGCATTTTATTAGAACCTGATCCACTACAGACTTTTGTGCAGATTTCATAGAAACAGATGGGACAGTCTTTGGACTGTGCTCAGGCATTTAACATTAAAATTGAGTGTCTGATGGGATTTTTGAAAGTACCTATTTGACAAAATCCTCTTGGGATAGGAATGCAGTTTCCATCTCCTTTTGAAAATTCCTCCAGGCTTGTTACTTCCATCCCGAGAGTTTATGCACAAAAAATTCTGGGCTTCTTTCACTGTGCCTCCCTGTAACACAACAGGTTTATTGGCACCTCTTAATGGTACCTAGTGGCAGTGTATTGACAGGCTCATGAGATGCCTAGATAGCAAATAAATAACTTAGAAGGATTGGATTATGAGCAAACTTAGGAAATAAATGCTCCCAGTTCTGGAGAATGTTTCCTTCAGAATGGTGTCCTCCAGACCCTTCACAACAGTGGAGGTATGACAGTTCACTCCAAACATTTCTGGATAAAGTATCTCATTTTACTTTATCTAAATGCCCCTTTTGTTCTCCTCGGGAAGCTCGTGATGTACTTGAAAACTTGCCAAGCAAAAACTAGGACAGAGAATATGTATCCTTAAATGTTTTTTTCCCCCTCTGTCTTCCTAGGCTGGAGCTACTCAGCAGTCTGTAATCAAAGTGAGGCAGGATAGAGGTTCTCACTCAGGAAGAGGAGGTACAGTGCCAGGCAGCAGCCTGCTCCGCTGCCACTACAAGCACGTATTTTGCCTAACCTGCTAAGAATCCTTCAGCTGGTTGTGAAAATAACACTGCTGATGCCTGGAGATGTTTCTCTTACAAGCTGTTAAAACACAGATCGCGCATTGAGGACCTAGAGAAGGGCTCCAGAACTGCATCAGACAGAAAAATGCGGAGTTATATTACTTACCTGGAAGAAAACACAATGTTTAGAAGTTTTCAAGGGCTGGAATAGCACTACTCATGGGTAAAAGGAGTACAGCAACTGATCATTTTCCTCTAACAGGTATATGAGATGTAGTTTCTTGAGATCAGGCTAACACAAATCCACCTGTGATGAATGTACCTCACCACTGGATGTCATTGTTTCTCTACAGGAAAGAATTAGGGACACTTGTTTGGCAGCAAAATTGTTTTTTGTTGTTATTTTTTTTTTTTTGTGCCCAAATAAAGAGTTTCGCATATGGGATACTGAGGTGTTTGGCACCTTTTCCACTTGGCTACAGCAAGATCAGGAACCAAATTACGCTTCTTGTTTTCTCAGGGCGGCGAAGGTTTACAGCCTTGAGGTGAATATGGTCTATCCTCAAATTAGCAGCTATTAGGCCAGATTGTCAGCTGGTGTAAATTGCACTGCTCTGTTGAGTCGAAGAAATGATGCCAACTTAAACAGGCTGAGAATCTAGCCCATTGTGCCTGCTTTTTTCTCCAGGCCCACTCAAATACAGCCAATCCATCCTGCTTCCTCATGCACCTCACAACTCTACGTTTTCTTTGTGCTCTCATACAACATCTGCATTCCTTTGTTCATTCTACTTCAGTCAACTGCTTGAAAACTTCACCCATTTTGGTATGAGTCGATTCTGTATATTCTTTCTGTTTTCATATGCATTTTCCTCAAGATGCTCCTTCCAGATGCTAATCTGTAAAGACAGCCCAAGTGAGAGATGGTCAGCTGGAAAAAGAAACAAGCCATATAATCTTAGTCCAGAATCTCATCTCTTCAATTTATCATCTTAACTTGGCTTTCTGGTTGTTCTGACTTTACTTCTTGCTCCATCCCACTGCTAATTCTATGTGCACACAAACACATGCACAAAAACCCTTTTTTAACTCTCAAAAACTATATTCAGACAGGTAAATGTGGAAAATAAAAACTCCTTCCTGGGTATTTAACAAGCAGCATAGGACTTTACCTTGTTAGCTGCTGACATGGAAACAGAGAAGGGCCAAAAGGAGGTCAATTTTGGTGTAGTAGCTTGTCTGCTTATAAGGCTGCCGTGTTTTCTGTCAGCTGCTGCAGCAAGACTTCTCTGTGCCATCTTTCACTACATTGGGTGTATTTGCTTTGTGGAGTTTAAGGAACTGAATCACACTGCTGACTACTTTATAGGATGGGTTCAGCTTTCTTGGTGTGAGTAGTTTCTTCAACATTCTTCTGCCATACTCTGTTTTATCAGGAGACACTCAGGCTTGGTGGCTTAGTGTTCTATCCCACTTCCTTACCTAGAATGAAAAGCCAATTAATTATTTATCTAGCAATAAACAAGCAAAAAGCTTCGGCACCATAATGACAAGGTAGAGCAATTACTGTTATCATCCTTATATCTATCATATGTTCATTCATTATGTGAAGGATCTCAAAGACTGCCTTTCTGATCACAGATTTGAAGGCCTGCAGGATAACAAAAGCCTGCTTAGCCAGTAGATCTGGTCACTGCTCTTTAACAAATCTGCCTGCCCAAGTTGATATATGCAGTGCTAGGTGCTACACCACTTTACATCATGCAAAAGTTGTGCCCCAAGGTGTAAGCCCAATTCTGTGATTCTGTGATTGTCCTATCACTATCAATCAATGTAAATAATTGCTGCCCCTCCTGTTTATACGCTCCCTTCAAGTACTGGAAGGCCACAATGAGGTCTCCCCAGAACCTTCTCTTCTCCAAGCTAAACAAGTTCCCTCAACCTTTCCCTCTAGGAGAGGTGCTCCAGCCATCATATCATTTTAGTGGTCCTCCTCTGGACCCGTCACATATTTCTTGTGCTGGGAGCCCCAGGCCTGGACACAGTACTGCAGATGGGGCCTCACAAGAGCTGAGACAATCCTCTCCCTGCTGGCCACCCCTTTTTTAATGCAGCCCAGGATATCACTGGCGCTCCAGGCTGCAAGCACGCACTGCAGGCTCATGCCCATCATCTCATCCACCAGGACCTCCAAGTCCTTCTGTGCAGGACTGCTCTCCAGGAGTTCTTCCCCCCAGTCTGTATCAATAGCTGGGATTGCTCTGGCCCAAGTGCAGCACCTTGCAGTTGGCCCTTTGGAACCTCATTAATTGAAGACAGCCCACTTCTCCAGCCCGTCAGGAGACAATACCTCCAATGTATCAACTGCACCACTCAGTTTGGTGTCATCTGCAAACTTGCAGAGGGTGCACTCGATTCCATCATCTATGTCATTGATGACAATGTTGAAGAGCACCAGCCCCAAGGTTGACCTTTGGGAGACATCACTCACAACCAGCTTCCACCCAGATAAGAACCATTGATAGAACCCTTTGGCTGTGACCAGCCAACCAGTTCTTAATTCATAGAACAGTCCATCCTCTCCATTTTAGAGAGAAGGACGTCATGAGCGACCATGTCAAAGGCTTTCCAGAAGTCCTGGTAGATGACATGTTGCCTTTCCCTTGTCCACTGATGCTGTCACTTCGATGCTGCCACCAGATTGGTCGGGCAAGATCTGCCCTTGGTGCAGCGGTGTTGGCTGTCTCAGTTCACCTCTTTGTCTTGTACGTGCCTAAACATGGTAACCAGGAGGATCTGCTACATGATCTTCCCAGGCACAGAGGTGAGGCTCACCAGCCTGCAGTTCCCAGGGCCATCCTTTCTCCTGTTCTTAAAAATGGGAGTGATGTTTCAATCACTAGGGATTTCACCCAACAGCCATGATTTTTCAAGTATGACGGAGAGTGGCTCGGCAACCACATCAGCCATCTCCCTCAGAACCCTGGGATGCACATCATCTGACCCCAAGGACTTACATATATTCAGTTTCATGAGGAGGTCTCGGACTTGTTCCACTGTTACAGTGGTAGGGAATCCTCTCCTCTCACCCACAGGGTCCTGGCAGACACAGGGAATCTGGCCACCAGTGAAGGCCGAGGCAAAGCACTTACTGAGCATCCCAGCTTTTTGCATGTCTGAGGAAGCCAGTTGTCCATCCTCATTAATCAGAGGGGGAACACTATCTTTGGTCTGTTTCTTCCTGCCTACGTACCTGTAGAACCCCTTCTTGTTATTTTTCACATCCCTCACCAAGTTCAGCTCCATCTGTGCCTTGGCCTTCCTGATTTTATCTCTGCACATGTGGACAACATCCCTGAATTCTTCTCAGGCTACAAGAATTCATCGTTTTTTCATTTTATATTTTTCCTATTTTATATGGACAAAAGACGTCTCTGACAATGAGGTGATGAGAGAGCAGAGGGCAATTTGGTGTGTTAGATGGACTAGCAACTTACAAATGCTCAGTGGCTCATAAAAAGGGCTGAAGTCTCTACCTCAGAGTGTCTCTCAGAAGATACTTTCTCTAACAGACAAGCACTATGCACACAGGATGCTCTTGATGTGACACATTAGGATGGAGGAATCTATATTAGACATCTGAAAAAAAAACAGTCTGAACCTCCATGATGTCTGACTTTGGGTGCAGTAGATAGTTATTATTTACAAGAAATATTTGTTTATTTACGGGAGACATTTGAAAGAGCTTTATAGATCTGTAATCACTGTCAGACTATGTTCTAAAATGAACACAGGAGGGGCTGGACAAGATGAATTACATTTTCAGAAGTCATCTAAGTTCAGCAATGTAAAGCCATCTATCTGAGGCTGTTCAACGAGGAAGTAATTTAACCAAAAATCAGCCTGTCTTATAAGGATTCCTCTTGATCTTTGACATGCTACGATTTTCAGTTTGAATGCCAAAATCAGTTATTTTACACTGACAGAGTTCATTTCCTTATTTATTTTGCCAGCTGCTCTCTTTTCTCATATGCTTATATTACTTGGTTATTACATCGATATCTATTGATGCAATGTGTTCAGCCCCTTGCTTGTTAGACTCTTTAGGGACCATAACTGAAAAACAGTTGATAAGAATGCTGAAGAGTGAAGGAAGAAAATATGAAAAGTACAAGAGCATATAATGTAGTCTTGAGCATGGAGAACAAATAGCCTCTCAGCTTTAGCACAGCTCAGGTTACCCAGTCAGAGACATTTGTATATATATCTCAATAGAAATCAGCAAGGTAGCTCGTGTGGATATGGGCTCAAGTAATGACTCTTTTTCCTGGAGTTTTTGGTTTTTAAAAGCAAACAAAGCCACTACCAATAAAAGCTTTTGGCTCAGGCCCAGACTGCTCTACGGATCAGAAACAGCAGATAGTATTATGACAAAAACCAATCAACCAACCAACCAAAACCTCATATTTCTTCACATTTAGTCACAACATTTTCAGTGTTTGTTAGGAGATCAAATCAAAATTTAATATCTATAATTCTTATTGAAGTCTCTGCAGCACACAGCACACGGCTAGAGGCATTTCCTAATGCCTATCAAAGGTAATCAGAACACTGATTAGGACTTCCAGCAGAACGTAAATGGTTTGGGTATTTAACTCCAGTGAAATAAATAAGGCGTAGGCTTCTTTGCAAATTTTAGCCATCGTGCCTGTACATTCAATTTGATGACTCACCACGGTAACACAGCTGCCCAGGCTGGAACGTGGCAGCCATTCTGAGCTAACAACTCAACACGGCGGTTTATTTTTCTGAAGAGGAGATGTAAGGAATAACTCGTCCAATTGAAACTGCAAGGTGAGTCACAGAGGTGATGACAAGGATTAGCTTCCTGCAGCCTGGGCTCATGACTGCAGAAACGCTTTAGCAAGTCGTGCAGGAGACAACTTCTCAAAGAGCTGGAACCCATCGGGATAACTGTCCATCAGGAATCCTCGCTGAGTCTGATAGCAGCATGGGCTTTTTTCTCTCTGAATATAAAGATGAGACTTAAAAGGCTTTTGTCTGTGGTTGTGAATATTTTCTAAATGAATGTCTCAGATGGAGAGCTCTTATTGATGACTTTGAAAGTGCTCTGGTGTTCATTTATCAAATAGCTTTATTATATTCAGCCAGATGAGTTACTAGGGGAGTTTAGTGTTCCTTTATACTTCCTCAAAGTGCAAAGGAAGAGTTTGTTGCTTAAATACTTGTGGTCACTCAACTGAAGTGTGGTATCCAGCCCCTTCTGTGTGCCTTGAAGAGTGTCTTCTTACAAGCCTACTGGAACTCGCCATACTAGAGGAAAGCAATTTGTCTCATTTCACATCCTGAGCCACCATGTAGCACAGCCACCCCGAGCATTGGTAACCAGCTCCAGAAGGGACAGTACTGTGGGCTTTACTGGAATGCCTGATGTCTTGAATACAATGACAAAGGGAACCACATATCAGAGTTGCAGGTTGGTTGGCTAACAACTTACACTTCTGCTTATTTCCTCACATGGTAGCTGTGATCTGGACATTTTGCAGCCATCATTAACTAGAAATTCATGCCAATGAAAGAGATTAAAAAAAATAACTAAATCAAGTGGTAGATTTGATTCATCTGCTTGTTCTAGATCCTCAAGATGTTATTTTCATTCATGTTCAGTCATATTCATGTGAAACCCAAGTGCCCAAATTAAGCTCCTTCCCAAGTGCATAAAACTATTTTTGTGTCATGATATACATGTCACACTTCTCAAAGCCCTGACTTAGTATATTTGCTGTCCAGAGATGCCATTTGGGTATTTTCCAATACTTAAAAATCCAATTCTTTGCACCACATTCAATAAAAGTCTCGATGACCAGTTTTCACACACAGTGACCTAGAAGGAGAGGCCAGAACAAGGCAATTAAACAAGATGTCATCTTAGACTAAGCTGAAGGTAGCCCGAAATAATTTAAACAGTAGATCTGACTGTGCCAGTCTCAGGGCTAACGTTCAGACTTCAGTAATGGCATAAGGGGCAGTAATGCACTTCTCATAAATGAAAAAGGAACAAACAATGATCTCTCTGGCTTCTTTGGAAAACCATTTAGGAGCTTTCATGTTAAATGAAGAAACAGGAGAAGCAATAAGCACTGAAGCCAAACTGCAGCTCTTCATCTGAGTAATACTTCACACAAACAGATCTGCTGTACCCCATGTTTTCATTCAAGTAATGGAGTATCTCTCAATGTAATTAAGGATTACATTCACTGGACCCTGTAAGCATAACAACAACCTTTATCACGTAGTACCTTAAAGCCCAATGCAGGCTACAAATAAAATTCTTTGCACTCTCTTCTTTCAAAATGTAATCAGACGTTTTCTGTTCTTTTGGGCTATCTCCCCTCTACAAAAAGTACTTCTTTTGTTGAGCCAAGTAGCAACTGCTTTACTGGCAGTACTTAATGTTATATCACTAAGGAGGGTACCTTCAACACTTTGTATCATCCCCTCAGCCTATTCTTAGCTTCAGTCAAGGTTATCCTATTACCTCTTGTTCTGAAGGCTGTCTTGCCCTGGTACTTGTTCTGCTGTGCTTACCAACAGCCTGAAAAACATGATTATCACCACTTATGTTAAGACTTTCAATATAGAATTTTGTCACTGATGAGGTCTATTTTTCTTCCCAGTGTGATTTGATGCTATGATGTTTCCCTTATTTGTCGTTTTGGACCCCCTAGGTAATTTTGATGACAAATAAAGTGCAGGTATGTTGAGGGGCCACCTGCTTGTCAGGTGGAATTGCTGTAAATGTCTGAAGTTCTTGCAAACTATATCCTTTTGTTAAATCTAATGTTACATATGTGGCTGAATGTGCTATTGCACTGTGTGTGCTGAGAAGCAACAGACCTGAACAGCATATATGAGACATGATGCACAAAGATTGTGAGTTCATATACTCCTTTTTGAGCCAAATATTTTACTGAGGGGATTAATGTGCATTTTAACTTCTGCAGCTGTTTGTGTTCATAAAAATTCAAAGTTCAGTCTCATGTTACACCATGGTAAAACAGATGCACTTCAAGTTTCAGGTACGGAAGACTACAACACTGAAAACTACTCTCAGTTCACAGCAGCACAAGTGTGACTGGTATGAATTTGGCTCCCCTTGAGATTCTTTGTCCTTGTCTTTATAAAAAGTCTGAAACTCCTCTGACTACAAGACCTTCTATGATACTAATTCCTTCCAGCATTGCCAACTTTTACAGCTTATTCATAAACCTTCTGGATTTGCATGAAGACAAAACACATCAGTTGTCACACTGTTCTTGCCTGACAGGGGGAAAACTCTGTTTGGGTTGGATACCTTTCCTGCTTTCTTCTTCAAGCAAAACAGACATCTGGGTGCAGGGGAAAGTGGGCAGTGTTCTGTTTCACCTCCTGAAGAACTAAGAGGAATTGAGAGATAGGAGGGCACAAAAGGAAGAAACCAGTTATATGGGTAAAAAAAATATCTTTCCCCTTCTTTGAACAACAGAGGAACTACGTTCCTTTCAGCTGCAAATCCAGGAGGGAGGGTGTGAGGAAAAAGAAATTATAGAATCATCATAGAATAGCTTGGGTTGGAAGAAGAATTACGTTCCAACCCCTGCATTAGGCAGGGCTGCCAGCTGCTGGATCAAAATGAGGTTAGCCATCCAACCTGGCCTTGAGCACCTCCAGGGATGGGGCATCCACAGCCACTCTGGCAGCCTGTGCCAGCACCTCACCACCTTCTCACTGAAAAGCTTCCCCTAACAGCTAATCTAAATCCCCCCTCCTTCAGTTTAAAGCCTTTCCCCCTTGTCCTATCACAATGAGGTCTCCTCAGAGCCTTCTCTGCTCCAGGATGAACACCCCTAGCTCCCTCAGCCTGTCTTCATAGGAGAGGTGTTACAGCTCTCTGATCAGTCTCATGGCCCTGCACTGGACCCTCACCAAGAGCTCCACATCTTCCCTGTGTTGGGAGCCCCAGACCCGGACGCAGTGCTCCAGGCAGGCACTCACAGGGGCAAAGCAGAGCCATTGACCACAACCCTCTGGCTGAGACCTTCCACCCCAATTCCTTATCCACTAAAACTGTCTCTGCAGCCGTGGCTTGACAAAACAGAGGTGCAAAGGCAAAATGTATGCAAAGGAAGGAAAATAATGCAACTGTGAGCACAGGACCACAAGGCTGGGATAACTGTGGGTCAGCTGTGCTTTCTTTCAGAGGCTAGAACATTCTCCCCTCTACAGCTTTAGGGAGTCTTTGACAAGAATTGCTGCTTTGCTGTTGAGCAATGGTGGGTTTGGGCTGTCAACAATTACTGAAAAACAGGCACATCCTTACAGCAGCTAGGAGAAAGTGCAGGGCTAAACACTGTCCCTGTAGCCTGATGAGGATTATTAATCCCGGCTTAGTGTTTACTTTGAAGACTTTTGCTGTCTCAGTGGAATGAAAGTTGGCTAGCAAAACCACCCCTAGAAGTGTGCTAACAGACAGCCTGAGGCTATACATTTCTTAAACTGTTCCAACTCAGCTGACAACAGTGTGTTAGCCTGTGGCTTCTGTGCTAATTAGGCTATGTCATCAGTGTAAGCAAGTATAATTTCAGAGAGTATATGTTAATTGCCAGCTGAGGATATTGCTGTTTGACTGCAATAAAGTGTTCACAGGGCAAATTTGCATTGGAGGGTAGAGGCAGCACACTGGGCTGGCTGCTGCCAGGGTTTGTCTGGAGATGTGTGAATACCAAGAGGCATTTGTGCCAGTGTTTTTGTTGAAAAAGAACTGAGGGGGACTACAGAACTTAATAGCATCTGATGCATGGCCTCTGGGGTGGGTGAAAGAAGAAGGCATCCTTCAACACTTTGATTCCTGTGCGTGAAATAATATCTAATAAGGAGGAATAAGAAAAAAGGCACTGGGTGGGACCAGACACTAGGGCAAATTGGTCTGAATAGATTTTAAATTAATTCCACTGTTTATTCTTTTCAGAATTACACATTAATTTCATATAGCTTACTTGGTGTCACTAGAGGCTTTTTTGTTGTCTTCCTTCACTGTCTTCATGGGAGATTCAGTCTTTCAAGGTTGGCTTGCACGGAGTAGATCAACTCCCAAGGCTTTATTCTGGGACCAATATCTCAGGTGCTTTTAGGAGCAGTAGAATAAGAAACCCTTAAAGCTTCTCAGGGTAAGGGGAGCTAGCCCAAGGCAGCACAGATGCATGCAGTAAGTTGGATGTAAGTGATGCCACGGTCTTTGTAATACCAGCATTGGGCTCATTTCTCCAGGGTTAAGCTTTACTTAATTATCTCCTAAGGGAGATTTACAGCAACACTTGCCAGGCCTTTTGGATACAGATATTAACTTACAAAATATTCCCGTTTTTGCTCATGACAAACTTTTTTATTCCTTCCTTCCAGTGCATACTAGAGCATTAAACATGCTCTAGTAACACTGGGAACATGGTGGGATTTCTTCTCATATTATCAACTGTCAGACAGGGAGTAGAACGCTCAGAAAAGCTGTTGATCTGTTTAAGTTCTGTCCTACAGGAGCATTTTCTTGCAGCCCCCAGTATGACCTTTTTTCAGGTCCTCCTCTCTTCATAAGATAGCCTCTGGTGCTTCCCAAGACCCATCTTGGGTAGGGACTATCGTTCCCAGGTCCCAAAAGTGGCTCTCCAGTTCATCTCCTCTGTGAGATAGGGTGCTGAAGGGAGTGATGAGAGAATTGCTTCTGTGGCTTTTGTAAGGATTTGAAGTTCCCAGGTGAGAAGTTGACCAGGTTGGAAGAGAGCTACCTAACTCAGTTAAAGGAGTGAGAGGGGGAAAAAAGCAGCATGTGCAAGAAACTGAGTGTGTTAAGTGGTTGCATTTATTTCTGGTGTAAGATTCTGTGGAAAAGGAACAAGACATTGAAGTTTCTCCTCTATTCATTCGCTTGCTGCTTGTGCTTTCTGAACACCACCTCCTCAATTCCACATATTTCTTTTGAATTTGGAGGAAAAAAGTACAGGTGCAAATGGACTCTAATTGTTGTTGTTACTGTATGGAAATAAAATAGCGTTTAACAAGCCTTTTTTTTTTTTTTATGTGCTCACATATTCCTATTAAAGCTCCTGTAATGTCATCGTGTTCCTTCTTCAGAAGGCTTCTTGTCTAGATCTGAATTCTGAAATCAACTTTATTCATCTCCACATTTTGAAACAGTGACTTCGGGTGGTTAAGAACTGTCACATTGGGAGCTGGCACCACTGAAACGCAATGGTAAAAAGAGATTTGCCTCTTCAGTCTGATAAGAATAAGAAACCGTTGTTCATGGAAGAATGGATTTCAACAGTGCGATTTCTGGCTGAAGATAAGTAAACTGCTTGGGGAAGTTATTTAACATTGAAGTAATCCAATGATAAAATGTTATAGCATGACATCAGTAAATAGGAACACCTTGACATACAGCAGTTGAAAAATGATTGATTTGTAGGGCTGTTATGTATAACTAGTTCTAAGGGTATATCAAAATAATGTTTTCTGTCAGGGAAAACCACAGATCTGTAGTTCATGGTGGCAGTAAAGAGATAATGTCCCTAGCAGAAAACTACATGAGACATTAAACACTTTTTGAGGAGCATTAAATGAGGAAATGAAGTTATAAACTTTACACAGAAATACAGCTCTTGCTGGAGGATAAATGTGATAAAATGGATAAATTTCAACCCTAAATGCTTTCAAATATTCTGAGATTGCAGGGTCTGAGAGAATTGTGGATACCTCAGACCACATTGCAGACAGATTAGAAACAGGACTGTGAGGGGTTAAGGTGTGGAGAAACCAGGTGAAATTTTGTAGGTTTTCTCTAACTGGGAGTTGGTACATTTGTCTGGTGGCTTAGTTAATAGCTAAGGTGAATAAATGCCTACTTGTACCCTTTGCCTCCATTTATATAAACTGCTTGTCAACTCCTGCCTGTTGCAGCAAGCTAGCATCGTAGCTAGGATTCAGCTGTCATTGTAATAAAGTAGTTTTTTGGGCCATGTAATGTGTTGAGTAATTCCCGCTGCTTTTTTTCCCTTATTTATCTTTTGCCACCAATAGCTGTTGTTAATAAGCAGGCAAGTTAGGGGATTTCCTGTCATTTTGTCAGTTCAGGTTCATATGACATGGCTTTTACACTTGGTATTTCTATACCTTGTCCTGGTTACAAAACTTCTGTGTATTTACACACAGTTGAGCAGATTACTGTACTTTAAAGAAAGGCAACTTAAATAGCTGAACTTTAAGGTGACTTTGCTTTGGAATACAGTGTTCTATTTTGTTATTTGAAACCAAGATTTACTTTTTTTTGAGGATCTCAATACCTTTAAAAAAAAGAATTTTCTGACACTGAAAATTTAGCTTGCTGGTATTGCAGTTTACATGCAGCAATTCACTAATAATAATACTAGTAAGAGTTATGAAAAATCAATACATAACTGTGTGTGAGGGAGTTATCCTCTGTGCTGATGTAGATATTCTGTAAAGGATATTTAATGCTTATTTACCATAGGGATTTCTGAGCTATTCCACTGGCCTTTAAGCTTTCTCACATCATGCTCATCACTGGCAACACCTGATCTGAGTTCACAATTAGCTAGATAAATTTGCTAACACAGCAACAATCTACTAGCTTTTCGAAAACTTCTCTGGGGAGGGGAAATCTCTGAGTGCTAGAGGAATTACCATCATGAGGTTGCCCCTTCAAGGCCTTGGGCTTGATCCTTTGATTCTCTTTCGGTAACTGATGTTCTCTGTATCTATCTGTACATTCCCTTGATAGTTAATAAGTAGAGAATTTGTCTCTCACCACGTTTTCATCACCTACAGAAGTAACAAGAATAGAGATCTTGGGATATGATCTTGAAACTTTCTGAGTTAGTATTTTTGTCTTAATTTTTCACTTATTCAGCTCTTGTCTGATGGTTTCTAGCTCTAAATGTCTATTACAGGGGTGTTGGACTAGGTGACCTTTAAAGGTCCCTTCCAACTCAAATGGTTCTATGAATCTGTGGTTTCAACCCCAAATGCTTTCATTTTAATTACTTTTTTTGATCCTCTAAAGAGATTATTGTTTTTCAGTTTGAATAAATGCAGTACACAAAGGATATGAATCCCGTTTTGCCAGCTCTGAAGAACCTGAAGTTGAAATGCAAGCTGCTAAAACAGGTGGAAGGATGTTCATGCAATCTGTGCTTAGTAGAGATCAATATCCAAGCCAGCATCCAGTGAAATGAAGGAGCTATTTACTGGCTTGGAAGTGGTTAGGAAGCAAGGTGCAGAAAGGTTGGCTGCAAAACATGTGAGTAGATGTTCTGGTTATAGAAAGGCCACATGCCTCATCTTTTTGTTTCTGTTTCCTCCCAGAGAGAAGCACTTTCCTGTTTTATTTTATAGCAGGTGCTGTTTCCTTTGTGCTGATATTGGCCATAGAGCAATCGTGTGTGTTTACCCTGCTTCCTAATGTTTGCATGTGCACAAAAGTTTTTATTGCTGGCTGTGTTTGGTTTCCTTTCAAGGACACCCAGAATGCTCTACAGGCTTCTGCTTCAGGAATACGTAGTTTTAAGGTCTTGTTCTTTTTTTCTTCTCCTTTCTTGCCCTGCTGACATTCTTTTCGTATAAAACAATGTCCTGTTTGGACTTCAGGTGTTTCAGCTGCTGTCAATTGCCACCTCTTCATTTTTTTTTCCTCAATTTTTACTTAACGCAGTGGGTTCTGCGGTGTCAACAAAACCTGCGATTTTATTTAATCTTTGCTGATGTAATGTTTCTTTTCCCCATGTTGCCAACTATGCCTGCTCTGTTGCCTTCATCCCTTGTCAGAATTTGACACTCTCGTAACTCAGTCTCCCAGTCAATGTCTTGCTTTAATCATGTCTCAAGCATGCCAATTACATTACACTTCTCCCTTTGCACATGTGCTTCTAATTTACCACACTGTCACATACCAGCTCCGAGCGTTGCTATGGATCATGTGTATGGTTTAGTCCTCCATTGAGTACTGCCCAGAGGGGGAAGCAGTTTTTCATCCCTCCTCCCTCTGTTACCACTGTGGGATGCTGTTTTTGGAGCTGAAGGTGTTCACATAAGTTTTTTTACTAGTAACCTTTACTGAGGAAAACACTCCTCTAGCAAGGAATAATTAACAGGATAATTCATGCTACGTTGGTTGGGTACAAATACATTATCTTATATTGAAACCTGAATTTTGTTTAGTACTTCTGTAATTGTGTTCAGTACCGTGTCCTTCTGCTTGCTGCAAATCTGGCCATGCCCAGTGGCTGCTTCTGTATGACTGCCTTTCTCTAAGCTGAAGGAGAATTCAAAATACAGTACTGCCTCTCCTGCCCTTGTTTGCAGCACAAATTGTTCTGCATGTAGCAAAGTTAAAACCTGGGCTCTTAGGGATTTGTTTCCAGCAGCTGGGATCTTTGCTATGCGAGTGAATTAGGAGAGGTGTATAAAGAAGGCTTCAGCATCAGTTTATCCTTTTAAGTCACAAAGGTAATCTCTGCTGTCTCTCTGGCCCTGCACTCTCATGACTTTTACACGACTGCCAGTTTCAGGTAAATCTCACAGAGATGCTGTAATAGTGACACAGGTTGCTTGGTAGGAAAGCAGACTTTATGGTTGTGTAAGCCTTATTTCTGTAGGGGAACAAGCCCAAAATCAAATCATTTGCAGTATAGGAGGACATATGAAAAATATTTCCACAAGGAATCTACAATCTTCCTAACTATGGCATTTTTCCAGTCATTCAAAGCCATTAAAAAGCCATTTCTGTAACCACCAGCTCTACAGCTGTGGCTTACTATCCGGCATTTTGGGATAGCACTGCTGTTCCGACTGTTGTGAGGTTATAACATCTCTGTGTTAACGAAACCAGTCCTAGACATCCTCCAGAACGATCCAGGCTCTACGGAAGCGTGACGTTCTGAGCTTTAGATGATACCTTTGGAAAGCAAGAGGCTTAAATAGGTACTGCAGTTCAATCAGCGTGCCTAAAAACGGTTCCTTGAGGTCACTCCGGTTTCCAGGAGTTAGAAACTGAAGAGGGTGACTCAGAAGGCTCTGAGGACCTTACTCAGTGGGATATGCACAGCACAGCTGTACGGCCTGCACCGCCGAGCAGCGATCATGTGGTGCGGCTGGGGCCGGGCCTCAGGGGGCGGAGGTCGGGGCGCCGTGCGGGGCCGAGGCCGCTCCCGCCGCTCGGGGCCGCCATGAGGGGCAGCTCCTCGGCTCTCCGTCCCTCGTGCCCGGCGCAGAGCGCAGGCCGTGCCCGCAGCATGCCGCGCTGCCGTGTGCCCGAGCCCCGCCGCAGCACTGAGGCCTGGGCTGGGCCTCACCCCGTGGGGCAGAGTCGTTCCCTCTGGGAACAGTGGAGGGGACCCAGGAGGCCCAGGGCAGACTCAAAAGCGCCAGCAGTGGAGAGGCGCTTACTGGTTTTGCTTTACAAAAGAGCTTACTGTTTTTTATCATTGTTACTGTCCTTTCAAATTGTTTGTTGGGCAGGTTTGAAACTAAAGCCCCAGTGGAGAAACTGGAATGGATCTTTGTGCTGAACTTGAGTCCTTCCTGTCCAGACCAATGTCTTCTGCTTCTCCAGTGGAAGCTGCCTCTGTGCCTTCTCTGGAACTGCCTGGAGGTCACATGGAGCTTGGTGCTGTTCGCTGGGCTTCTTGCATTGTCCTGATGCAGCAGCTCAGAGGATATCAGTCCCAGTCCTGCCTTCTTCAGGACTCACCTCAAGGCTGCAGGGAGCTCAGGGCCATCCACTGGACTCCTGTTGTCCCTGCGCAGCTGCTGAGAGGACACCAGTCCTGGTCCTATGTCTTCTTGAGGGCTCACCTGGAGACCACAGGGAGCTTGGGGCTATCCGCTGGACTCTTCCTATTTTCCCCGTGCAGAAGCATAGAGGACACCAATCCCAGTTCAGCCCTGTCTTCTTCTTTGAGACTTGCCTGGAGGCTGCAGGGAGCTCAGGGCTGTCTGCTGGACTCCTCCTGTTGTCTCAGTGCAGAAGCATGGAAGACACCAGTTCCAGACCTTTCCTTTTCCTCAGAGCTTGGGAAAGATGAGAATGGGTGATGGGGAAGTAGCGGTTCTAAAGAGCAGTAGCTGGCCCAGAGGCTCTCTGGCAAATGGTGACTCTTCAATGCTGAGATGGAAATTGGGAGTCCCTGCTGCACCACCAATGGATATAGCGATGTCTCCAGGGAAGCATGGTGCTGTAGTGTTTGCCCAGGCCTGATGGAGATGGATACAGTTCATTCTCTGAAGGTAGGTCCACCTCCATGGGCTTGATATCCATTGGCTCTGAAGAATGCAGAGCTTTGGTGGAGGAGGAGCCATCCTCCTCTACAAATGCCCCCACAATGGGAGGCACACACTTTCAGGTGTGTGCTTCCTGGACAGAAGTCAGTCAGTGACTGGTGTGCTGTTGTCAGGGTCCCTGTATCTGTAGTGGTCACCAGGGAGGTGGCTCATGACCACCTGAAGGCCATGAAAGGCCATGGTGATGTGACCCTAAGGATGTCCCATGACAACCAAAACATGTCTGTTTTGGACAAGGGGAGGCTATGGCCTGACAGTTGCCCTGCTTGTCACCAGTGGGATTCTGGCCATTTCTCTTTAATGTGTTGATTCCAGTAAAATCTGGAAGGTATATGAAGTAAATTTGTGAATGATGCTAACCTGGGAGGAGTGTTGACTCCAATTAGGATAGAGAGGCCTTGCACCGATGTCTGAGCAAATTTGAGGTGGTCTCCATCTGCATGAAGAAGAGTACGTGCTGGGTTCTGCCCCTGGGATGGGGCGGCCCAGGCTCTGTGTGTGCAGACTGGGGTGCGAGGGGCTGTAGAGCAGCTCTGCACAAAGGGATCTGGGTGTTCTGGCTGGTGGCAAATGGAATCTGAGCCGGCAGTGCACCATGGCAGTCACTGTCTGCCCTGCTGAAATGCACTGCCTCACTGTGCTCATATCCATTGTTGGCCTCATCATCAGCCAGCAAGTGTTGATGAATTCCGCATGGAGGAATTCAGTTACACACCTTTGCTTCATAAGCATTCCATGTCAGATGCCATTTTGTCAGACTGCCCCTTTGCTGTCTTCTGTCACTCAGCAACAAAATGTAATGGAATACTGGGGGGTTCTACTGCCGTCCTGCCAACATTCACCTTTGGTACGTTGTGCCTATATAATAAAATAGGAGGCATTACTCTATGAGCAGTCCTTATACACATCAGTAATGTTTACTACCGTGTACTCATCTGTATAGATTACAGCACAGCTGAATATCTATTTGCTAACCTTTCTTCTTGTTGGTTCCTTCTGTTCATCTGCTTTCCAGAATAGAGTTTCCTATTAGGTTGGTTAATGCCCTAGTGTTTGCTAGGTTGCCAGCATTCAGGAGCTTTGGATCCTCTTCTCCCCTTTTCATGGACAGACGAGTTCTAGAAATATGTCTTCATGTGGGTTAATAGTGTCCTGTGCAAGTGAGAAGACTTCCAAATGTTTATTACACATCTACCAGGAAGAGAAATCATTTTTTATTGCTAGTGTCTGAATAAATGGTTTGAATGCACAGCTGACTGCAGGCTATCAAAGGGGAATTGTGTTGCTTCACCCTCCAACAAGGCAGCACTTTATGGATCAGCATGTGTGGACTTTTCCCATCTTGCATTTTCAGGGAGCCTGAATATTCTGTTGCCTTGACCCTTTTTGGTGTGCGTAGCTCATTTCTGCAGCCTCTCCTTAGTGTACAGTGTCACTGGGTGTAGTCACGTCAAAACTGAGCTGAGATTCATTCCTCTAAAAAAAGTCCCTGTGGTACAGCTGGAGAGAAACCATCACCACTTGAAACTTCGGAGCAGTGCCTTGAGCAACAAATGTACTGGAGTTCTTTAATAAAAACAAGATCAGTTGGATTTATGGCACAGGTTTTCAGGAGAGAGAGTGATAGATGTGTGTGTCAACCAAGAGAAGATCCATATGTATGGATCTTGTATATAAATAGGCAAGCTTGAAAAGTACTAAGAACAACTTATTTACTGTAGAGATAAAGTGGAATACTCTTGAGCCCAGTGACAAATTGATGTGGCTTTTATCAGAATAACAATATAACACTGTCTGGAAGCAGAGGAATTGCTTGCATTTCTATTATATTGGCCTACAGTGATTCAGATAACGCAGAGAAACACCGAAATAGACTGTAATTTATTGCATAAAGTACAGAATGTTATTCACGACAAAAACCTATGTGCCTTCTTTCTCCGAAATACATGCTGCTGCAGAGTCAAGTACAAATCTGAAACAAGTTTTTGTGGCTGAACTGAAACAAGTGGGACGTGTTTACATGCTGCTGGTCACAGTGGCTTTCTCCAGTGGGTGCAGCCATATTTAGACACAGTGTGAAATTTATTAACTATCGATGAAGTTATTTCTCACTTTGTTTCATAAGAATATTGCATACAAAGCTTAAAACCTTAACATCGATTTAAAAAATAAAACAGTGAAAAAACAGAGCCATGAAACCTGTGAAGCTTAGTTTCCTTGGGTTGTTGGGGTTTTTTTAATGTGATAGTTGTTTCCCAGCTTTATTCCATCACCTCCATTTTTGCTGCAAGATGGGTGGAGGAAATTTTGTGTAAATACACTCCATCGAGAAGCCATTGTGTCTCCTATAGTTCGTTAAGATGTAGCAAAGTTGGCAAAGCCATCATGGAATAAACCTCTGTGATTTATAAAGTACAGATGTCAAGGCTTTAGGAAAGTTGGTGGAGTACTGTATGGGTCACCTTAATTTTTCCTGCTGTGGATGCCTTGCCTCACAGGTCTCCTTTATGTCAGTCTGTCCATGTTCTGCGTATTATTGCAGTGAATAAAGGAGCCACCGCATGTTTAGCTAGGTAAAATATTAATTATAGTTTGGGGTGTGCCTCAGGAGAGAGGAAGTGAAGAAGCAGCAGCTAAAATATGAACATCTAACAGGAGTGCAAAGTTTGCTGGATGGAGAGACCTGGATGCAGGTTTCAGGCAATGCTCTGGGCAAAAGCTTATTCTCTTTCACACCTGATTAACACATCTTGGTTAATAACAGAAAAAAAAAGAAAAAAAGTAATTTGATGCTTAAATATCTTCATTTGGATACAGGGAAAAAGTCTTTCACAGTGAGAGTGGTGAGGCACTGGAACAGGCTGCCTAGAGATCTAGGCTGGATCAAGCCCTGGGCAGCCTGATCCAGCTGTGCCTGTCCCTGTTCATGGCAGGACGGTTGGACTAGATGACCTTTAAAGGTCAGCCCTAAGGATTCTATGATTTAGAGCTTGAATAAACCAGAAATTAACACTTTAAGCAAAGAAATTCATCCTACGGTGTTGAAAAATATCCCTGCAGTCCTTCTCTACTATATTTGAGTTCCTGTAAGTCATTCTTTAAATTGGTAGTCAGTAGGAATTTCCACCTTTGGGTTGTTCTGCCATTTAAAATAATAAAAACAGAACAAAAATAATCAACACTAAGTGTGTCAATGTCCGGTACTGTCCTTGATTTTTGTTTGTAGTTCTGATCGTTCGGAGCTTAAGAACTCTTTAATATACATACATGCTGTTTTATCATCAGTGAAATGATGAAGATTGTGGTTCAGTACCTGGCCATTAGTCCAGTGCTGCAGGCTAATGTTTATATTAATAGACTGCAGCAGAAATAGGAGGTGAATGCAGTGTGCGTGCAGCAGAAGCATGCAGAGGAAGTCAGGCCAGCGAGAATGCAGAGCACTGTAATGACAGTGGCAGCCAGATCCCCGGACAGCAGCACAGCAAATGGTCTTATTTTGATTGTAGATGGTTTCCAAATGAAACTCCAGGCAGTAAGCACCAAACAGATCTGCTAATTTCAACAGAGCTGTTATGAATTAATTTTGCAATTAACTTTTTGCAGGAGAAATGCTTCACCTTCTGAAGGGCGATGGAGTTGACTGAGCTATGCAAAGTGTTAAAACTTGTGGGAACTTATGTGGGTACTGAGACCCTCTGAAACTTGTGGCTTCCTCTTCTCCGTGTCATGCATCTGAGGTTTTTGCTCAGAGTAGTGACTTCTTTTTATGATACCGAATATAAATAGCTGTGTTGTAGTTCTGACCAAGTTTATTGAAGACCCCAGACCTACCAACACAGTAAGAAGTGTAGACATGTAAGGAGGTTCAAATTCTTCTGCACAGTATTTCTAGGTAAACAGGCCAGGCAAAGTCAGGATGAAATTTTAATCCTAAATACATTATAAATGATGCTGGTAGTGCTGCCTGTAATTAAACTTGCCTCACATTTCCCATTATAAGACCCTGTTTTCAGTGGCATCTAACTTGGCCAAATTTTAACTGTTTGGGCTGAAACTTTCCATGCTGAATGTCTGCTTCAGATGAATTGTTTGGAAAGCTTAAACAAAAAAATGGTTTCACCATTTCTGGGAATGAAATTAAGAGAAAAATATTTTCTTTTGCCATGCAAACTTAATTCTGGCATTTCCTGAGTTCTGAGTGCTTGGGTCTGTAGCCTTGATGATTTTGTGTATGTATATTTACATTTCCTTCAGAAAAGGAAAGTTTATAATATAAAGTTTATAATATAATACCTACATATGTACATTGGGATAACTAAAGAATGTTTAAGTTAGTGTAAAACTGTAAATAATTAACTTGCATTAGAAACAGGAAAATGACTTTGATTTATTGTTTATCTTCGAGAAATCACTAGAGGCCTGATTTCAGCAAGCATATCTCTCATAAGGGTCTGTGTTGTGTGTAAGTTCTAAAATTGGTCTCTCAGTCTTTTTCACTTCTGTTATTTGCATAGAAATTATAGCTCATGCTCTTCTTCTGCACAGGCAGAATTAAAAGTTCACGGGTGTTCTAATTTGTGTTGCTGTAATATACCCCTGTGCCACCCAGATTGACCTTAGGAGCAGGTTTGATCTCTAGCTGGTTGAAATGGGGGGCACCTTACCTGGGTTCTGTGCCAGGGTCTGGTACACACTCATTATTCTCTGTATCTAGATACTGAGACTATCCAGAAACCTAGTTTTAATTAGAGCTATAACTACTTACACTTGTCAGTATTTGTCTTACTACTAACCAAGTCTCTCTCCTCATTTTAGTTCTTCACAAATAAATAAATAAAGGAATGTTCCAAAGCATAGATTGAAGAAAATTAAAAGGGAAGAGAAACTCTTAATAGGCAATGAGCATACTTAGAGCAAGGACTGTTTCTCTAGATGTATATAAAACAGAAAGGTAAGGTATCAGCCTTGATTGTACATGGTACTGCACCAGCACATACACTGATACCATGTATGGTGGTTCAAAGAGTGCAGTTATATGAAGTTTTGTACTCCTGGCTACAGGAATGAGCTCTCCTGCTTGGAATGTAGTTTATCAGGAATAGACACTGCTTGTTTGGTCCTCTTTCTGCTTATACTAACACTCATGTGGTGTCCAGTACATCTGGAAGCATTGCTGGAGCCTTTGGGGCCCTGTTATGTATATGAATTTATTCTTTTTCCATTTGTTTTTTCCTCTGTTGGTTACTTCTGACTGTAGCTGAGAGCTGTTGTAGTCCTACAAACAAAGCTGTGCTTTCTGTTCATGCTGGGATAACTGAATCTGAAGAGGGGGGAAGAAAGCAGTTACAGCTCTTCCCTAAGTGTGGGTCACTGCCAGGGAGAAGTCAGCTGGTATGTGGCATCTGAAGAGAAAATACGTGGATCTCTATTAGAAAAGAGAGATGCTGTCTGCAAGCACTGCTTGTGCCACATTGCCACATGATCCCTCAAGCTCCCTTCTCATATGCAGGTTATGTAGGTGCTGGTGGTGCTAAGGACTTTAGACTGTCTTCACATTTCTTGGCTTCTGTTGTAGATGATGGTTTGTTTGTCACTGCTCACCCATCCAAAGGACTTCAGAGAGCTGTATCTTCAGCCAGGTAGAGATTGTAGTTGAGGCCTGGTTGGAATCCTTCATTTTTTCAAATAAGAGCTCTTCTGGACTGCAATCTGGAAATTAATTAAGTCCTGGGGGACTTATGTACTGTAGCTCCTATAAGCCACAACACACTTCTGGGACTGTCTCATCATCCTGGACTAGAGAAGAGTCTTGGAAATTCCTATTGTTTAATTGGAAAGGGAAACAGAGGTTAAGGCAGTGAGGCACAAAAGTGAAAAGCTCCATTCAATGCTATGTATCTGGTCATGGCAGTGATAAGTTTTTCCCTTTCGGTGTGGGGTGAAGACCCAAGCTGGCTGTAGAGCAGCACTGGGTGCTTAGTTGTCTAACTCATCTGAAAAAAAATATCTGTTTCACAAACAACAGGAGAAAACAGAGTGCATTGAGGAATGCAGGTCTATGTTCATGTGTCCTGCAGAACAAAGAGATGCTCAGGCTGGTGACTGTCCTGCAAACTGTTCCAGTGACGAAAACGTAACCTGCATCTTTGGGCCCCTGAGAAATCCGATGATGTAGTTACACAAGGGAACGGTTATTTTAGTGTTAAAGGTGAGCTCTGTTTTTATGTTTGACATCAATTACTGGAATTCTTTTAACAAGTAAAGAAGTGAGTTTCTCCTTGAAGTATTTGTGAAGTAATAAGATGAATTTTCTTGAATAGGAGAGTTGCTGGGGAATCAGACAGGTGTGTAAATTATATCATCTGTTGTGCTAATATTGTTATTGCCAGGATTTTTTAGTTGCACTGCCCAGGAAATTCTTTTGAAAAAGATAGTGCCAGCTTGATACATTTTTTTTTTCTGTATTATTGGCAAGATCTGTGACTACAGTAAAATCACTTTCTGTCTCTGTGCTGCAGGCCCAAGGCAAGATTTTCTGCCTTTCACAGCTTTTTGTGTGCTTACTCTGAGTAAAATTAACTCTAGATGAATGTCTTTTGATCACAAGAAGGTGCATCTCTATAAATTACCTTGACTCCCTCTTAAGCTACTAACAACTGCTCTCAGAGTTGGTGCAGTCTTCCCTCTTCTAATGGTGGTCAGTTTCCATTTGGAGAAGAAAAAAAATACTAACCCAAAAAAACCTTATCCCCATCCTATCAAGGAAGGAATTACCAGAGGACTATAAACTGCATTCCCACTTCAAAGGCTTCTGAGCAACTTGGATGAGATTCCTGTCTTGAACACTCTCCTGTGGAAGGGCTCTATCCAGCAGCTAACAAGCTTGGCCCCGTTATGTCTCTGAACTCGATCCCTCAAAAATGGGAGTGGTGGTACACAGTGAAGGGGAAGTTGTTTGCATAGCATTTCTCTTGAAATGACTCTGTCTCGCTCTGTTCCTAAACCACGTGTACATTCTTTCAAATTAAGTTTCAGTGGATGTGGTATTTTCCTCCACTTCCTCCCCCGAATGGGTGTTGACATGCTATTAAACAGCTGCCTTGCTCTGCTCCAGAGATAGGTGCTCTTCCAGAGACTGAAGTAACTCCTGCAAGCATGCAGCTTGTCTTATTGAACTGTTGGGATTGCTCAAGAGCAGAGTTACAGAGGAATGCTGTCTATGTGGCAAATGACCTGGAAAAGGTACTTGACTGTATGTGGAATAACACTTCCAGTGTGTATCTGTTACAGCCGTCGGACCTCATTGTACAGTTTTTCTCAGTGCGAGGGATTACTGAAGCAATTCTATACCTTTCTTGGTTGAGGTTCAAATACATAACTGAAAATTAAATTACTGTATAAGAGCCTTAAGAAATTAGGCTGTCTTCAGAGCTGTTTCTTGGAAGAAGTATGGCAGCAGAGCCAACATGGGAGCGACTGTAGAGAAGTGGTCACTCTGTGGTGGTTACTTTCCCAGTTGTTCAGTAGGCTTTTCTTTAAGTTGAAGCTTCTTAAGCACAGGAAGGACTTTTCATTCTTATTTCTGCAGTCCCCTAAGTATGTGTGATCTGGAATAGTGCAAAAATAGTAATAAAAATAATATATAATCTTGTGATGAGCTTCCAAAGGACGTCCTGTGTTTGGACACACAGTTGTATCTTCATAGAAGAACCTGTTGCTCATCATCGTTTCTGGAAATAGACTTACGAAAGGTTTACTGGCAGAGAGTTTACAGTATTACTTTAAGACAATTAATAAACCAGTGTTCCTTTATTACAATGTAAAACAGTGTCAATTTTGAGTTTTATAATGCATTTAAATGCAATCGTGGCCTTTATGAACATAATACCAACAGTTCTACGAGAAGAAGGGCACTGCATAAGCTGAAGATGAGTTAAATTGGACATTATATACTGATTTCCCAAGAGGACTCTCCTTCACAGTTTGGAGAAGTAATTACAGTATTCATCTGTTTTCACTGTAAGCTAATTACTAAGTATATCAGTAACTTTAGTTTATAATTTGTTAATTTGTTTGTGATTATGTTCCCAGAATTGGGGATGAACTTGAATTAGAGTGTCTGAATATTTGAGTATTGGGATTAAAAAAAAACTGAATCAAGGAGTTGAAATGACTTATGTAGCATAAGAAGCAGGTCAGACAAGAAAATGTTATGTTTATAGCTGCTTTAAAAACAAACATTTCCACTCTGCTGTACCTGGTGCTGTTACAAACTTCGGTTTATTGTAATGTGAAGATAAAATTTTAAAGGTGGCTGTGGAGAGATGTGAGTCCTTTGGAACAAAGCCCGGTGGTCCCAGTCTGGATCTTTCTTTCCTGATGCCTCCGTGTTTTTTAGGAAAGCCAGAAATATGCAGCAGACATTCTTAAAAACAAAGCAAACCCCACAGAACAAACTCCATAAAACAGAACAACCCAATTTTGAGGGAACTACACTTAGCTTTATGAACTGCTTACAAACAGTGCCAGATTTCCCAAGAGGCTGACTGCGTTTGCCAAGCATTGACTGATGTTCTGTTGTAGGCCAAACACTTGACGATATTTATGTTATCTGTCAAGTGGTTCACAGTGTTTAATAACATCTGCTAAGTGCTCTGGGATGTTAATGATGTACTCAGCAAGGACCTGAGGAGCTCTGCAGCTTGTACCAGCTGCACTTGTGCTGTCCACCAAGAGACACCCAGCATGTACATGGGCACATCTACATTGCTGATGCAGCTTCACACTTAGTGGGATTGCATCAGTGATGGGCTTTGTACAGAGTGTCTGTAAAGATTATGATGTCTGTTGGAAGCTTCTTTCTAGGGAAGGGATTTTTATTTCACTAAAGCTAAATAGCTGTTCTGTAGACCCTGAACTGGTGTGTCGTTTTCTTTTTGGAGAATATTCTCTGCCCTTACAAGTAAGGTGTTGAGCTCATGCTTGGGACCTGTAAAATGGACTACATTTTCATACAGCCTTGATTGAGTTGCTTAAGCTCCTCATGTCTCACTTCTCAGTGTGCATTAGGGACTGTCATGACTTTCAGGATGTAGTTTCTGTTGTTGTGTGTTTGAATAGTGCCAAGTGTGGTAGTCCTGGCTGAAGTTAATATTCAGCCTCCAGTATCTACTTCCTGCTGTGGTTTCAGATGGATTCTGTGCTGTTAGTTGCACGTGAATAATTTCTGTGCCTTACGGACCTTGCACAGCAACTTAAGAGCCTTGTGAATGGAAGGCTTTATATAAACTAGGTAGTTATTACAATGCAGAGGGCACAAATGATGATTTCAGTCATGTGGGGCCCAGAGGTGGAAGTCATCACTCCAGGAAGCAGGAAAGGGACGTGGGACTAGAGTCAATTAGGAGAGCAGCAAAACTGATAAATATACTGTTATATGTATGTGTACATGCGTATCTATTACACAATATCCAGCTGCATGTGCTGGCCAGAAGGAGTCCTTGTGCATATCTCACAGCTGGACGATGCTCAGTGTGGTGTGAAGCCCTTCAGAGGTTTTCGTCTTGCTGGATGTAGTTTTCGGGACCACATTTTTATTCTTTTCTGAGCGCTCTTCTCTTGACAGAAAGCTTCCTGAACTTCACCACAAACACTGGGACCTGATTTTGTGGGTCACCTTTCTGTGTTCTTGTGCTAGTAATTTCTCAGGTACAACTCATGGCAAGTGCAGTTTCTTGAATGCAAGAGGAACGAACTGCCCCTCCATGTGTCATGCTTTTGCCATGCAGGTGGTGAAAACTGTGTGAAACCCAGGCTCCTACTGAAGGCAGTCTTTTACTTGGCTCTTAAAATTGAGGAGATAAAGAGGTAAGAACTAATCAAATTGGCTTCCTCTTGTTCCTCCTCTTCCCGTGATAGCTCTGGGACCCATGAGAACTCACCAGGTCTAGCACGCCAGAAGCATGCTGCAGCTCAGCAGTGCTTTTCCTTTGCTCAGCTGTGCTCTGAGTGATGCTCCCATACTTGCTGCCCCAGGTAGCTCTGGTCTTCTGGGTATTACTTGGGCATGTTACCTAATTCTGTCTTGTAATTGTGTTTCTTGTATAATGAGAAAAGGCAAGTTGTTTTCTTACAGTCACAGGTGCTTGTTCACCTCCTATTTTTCTTGCAAGAAAAACATGTACAAGATTGTCACTGAGGGCTGATGGTCAGACTCTCATACACAGCTAAAAGCTGCTCATCAAAAATGCTAATGTAACTTGCTTAAGTGTCACAGGGATTTGTAGTTCAGTAATTTCAATAGAAATTGGGACAGGTTATCTTCAAAAGTGCTGTATCAGGTGGTTTAGTGAAAGATACTCCTTACAAACTGCTCCCATCATTCTGTGGAAAGCATCAGCAATGCTGCTAATACAATGCACCCTGCTTAACTAATTACTTTGCTGTGCCAGATGGGTGCAAATTGGCAGCTGTATTCCTCAGAGACCATCATGTTGCGGGGGCAATGAAACAGCTTCTAAAAAGGCAGAGTAGCTGAGTCTGAGAGATGCTTCTTGAGAACACAGTTGTCTTTGGACTTCTGGGGATGCTGAAGTGGGAAACAGGCTTCCTTTTGTTTTCTTTTTTTAATCACGTTTTTGAAAGCATGGAAGTGCATTATATTGGCTTACGTTGCTGATATAAGGAGCTTCTGTCTGTTATGTAAGAAAAACAGCTTAAACTTCAAAACGTGATGCTAAGTTGCAGTTTAGATTTATCTTTCCAAGTATCATAGATTCAAATAAGAGTGAGAAATCTGCCAGGAAATATTTTTCTGCTTAATTTCAGATGCTATATAGTCAACGCAAAGCAGAACTTGGATGTGAAATGATGCAAAAGGTCCTCGCTTTCCCTAAATACAGTGAACATGTGGGTTCTGTTATTTAATCTAAGCAACAGTGTACTTGAATAATGGGATGTTTTTAACCTCAGTAATTCATCTTGCCCTTCTCAAACAAAGGAGGAGACAAAGGATGTTCTGCACTCCACCCATCTCTGGTTCTGCAGGGTGCAGTGAGTGTAGCCAGTATATCCAGAGGCAAGGCTGGACGGAGCAGTACAGCCTTCCAGAGCACACTGGTGTTTTTCATGTGTATGAAGGTTTGGTTTTTCTCCTGATTGAAGTCACAACAGAGTGCTATGCTCACACATCTCAGCTTATAGGATCATTGCATCTCACTATAAATAATGAAGTTTGAAAGCTGAATTGTGAGTAGTCCAACAAGATGATTCTCTTAGGCCATGGCACTGAGAATGAAAGCTAGCAGGAGTAGGACCAACAGTTTGAGTGTGTGTGCACTTCTCCAAAAAGAGGCAACTAGGGAGTGAACAACTTTTTGTCTTTTTTGTTCTGTTCTTTGGTCAGCACAAAGTCTCAGAAGAACACAACCGATCTGCTTAGGAGATTGTTAAGTTTCTAATTGTGGCTACAACTTTCTAAATGTACTGCAGAAGTCATGGTTTTTTGTTCAGAGACTTGGAGATAAGCCTTGTTTGAGGTGAGGAATCTCCAGTTTATTTCTCAACTCCTTGCCTTACAAAGTCACCTAATGATCTGTAGAGCATTTTTTGCAGCCGTACACTTCATTATGTGTGGGTAATGGAGAATCTACAGAGATCCCAGCTATTGATACAGACTGGGGGGAAGAACTCCTGGAGAGCAGTCCTGCACAGAAGGACTTGGAGGTCCTGGTGGATGAGATGCTGGGCATGAGCCTGCAGTGCGTGCTTGCAGCCTGGAGGGCCAGTGATATCCTGGGCTGCATTAAAAAAGGGGTGGCCAGCAGGGAAAGGATTGTCCCCTTCTACTCAGCTCATGTGAGGCCCCATCTGCAATACTGCAACCAGGCCTGGGGCTCCCAACACAAGAAAGATGTGACAGGTCCAGAGGAGGACCACTAAAATGATCAGAGAGCTGGAGCACCTCTTCTGTCGGAAAAGATTGAGGGAACTGGGCTTGTTTAACTTGGAGAAGAGAAGGTTCTGGGGAGACCTCACTGTGGCCTTGCAGTACTTGAAGGGAGCGTATAAACAGGAGGGAGAATGATTATTTACATGGGTTGATAGTGATGGGACAAGGGGGAAGGGTTTTAAACTAAGACAGGAGATTTAGGAGGAAGTTTTTCACTCAGAGAGTGGTGACGCACTGGAACAAGTTGCCCAGGGAGGTCGTGGATGCCCCATCCCTGGAGGCATTCAAGGCAAGGCTGGATGTGGCTCTGGGCAACATGCTCTAGTGGTTGGTGACTCTGCCCACGGCAGGCAGGTTGAAACTAGATGAGCTTTGAGGTCATTTTCAACTCAGGCCATTCTGTGATCATAAGTAATTCTCTAGATATCTCACTAGCAAGAAGTAGTCATGATGCTTGTAAAAACTGAGTTCAGTTCTAGCTGTGCCAGACAGTCTAATTCAGTGCGTAATTGTCTTTGCAGATGGAAAGCTCTTCCAAATTTACACCTCTTCTGTGTGATTAGCAGTAGCTTTATCCTGCCACTTGGATTAACTATGGTGTAACTGGACCACTTTGGAAGTCAGCAGTTTGCCATGGTGAAACTGGCCTTAACAGCTATCAGACAAATATCTCTGTTTTTATTGAGGCAATACCAGTATATTTCCATATTCTGCATGCTACATCAGTATCTTAAGTGAAAACAGGGTGAATTTTTTTTTCATCCCAAATGTACTTGAAGGTTATTTCAGGGCCTTTAAATCTTTTCTGCTCTAAAAATCTCAAATTTTTGAGGCTACTGTTTGAGACCTCTCTTCAGTTGTTTGCTTGTGTAGTCTTCTTTTTGTATTTCTGAGAAGTTTTTGAAACAAGTTGTATCATAGAATCACAGAATCATAGGGGTTGGGAGGGACCTCAAGAGACCATCGAGTCCAACCCCCCTGCCAAAGCAGGTTCCCTACACCAGGTCACACCAGGTCCAAACTGAGATCCATCTGATGCTGCAGGCAGTGTCTCACAGGCTGTCCTTTCGTTGCCACCTGATTTTCTACACCATGAAGATGTTGTCTGCCCAGATTCCATGATTACTGTTCCATCATTTTCAATGTATTTAGTATCAGACATGAAATATTCCCAGGCTCTGATTTTTGCAGGATTAAATCTTGTATTTTTCCGCAACAAATGGAATCCCACTCTTTTTCCTGAACCATTTCTATATTTGTTCTTTGTTTTCTAATTGCCTCCTCTCTCTTTGCAGCCCTGGCTTGCTTGGTGTTAGCTGTTTAGGAAGCACACTACCTATTTCATCATTGGATTTGCTTAGGAAAACACTAAATAAACTGTAGTAAGGGCAGAACCAAGGTGAGCCTTGTGCACTGCAGGAATCAGTGCTACCAAATTGGTCGGTGTGGTTTTCCACCCATCTGTGCACATACATCCAGACTAAGAAATGTCCAGAATGACAAAGTGTTACTAACTCAAGATACTCCTCCTCCTGGTCTCATTGCCCTGTCTGCTGCTCTTGATAATTTAGGGCCTGGGCTGCATCTACTGCTTTTCCCCTGCCTATAGAATCTCTCGGTCTGCTCCTGAAGGAAGTGGATTGCTTTGACTTGATGAGCTCTTGAGAAACCCGTGTTGGCTGTTAGTCATCTGTCTCTTGCTTACTGTTTGTGTAATGATTTGTTCCAGTATTTTTCCAAGAATCGAAGAGGCAATTGTTTCAATCTCTGAAGCTTTCAGACTCTCTCGAAGTACCCAAGGATGAAATGCTTTTGCCGCCATTGATTTGTGACTTGGGATCTATTTGTGTACACACACATTTTTTCCCCCAGGCCAACGGGGTATTTTATCTCTGTCACTGCTGGGTTATCCCACTGTGCTATTTGTAATTTCTTGAACTTGTGACTTGAGTTTTGTTGGCAGTGTAGTTAATTAGCTAGAGCATGTTCCAGACCAAAAAAAAAAAAAATCTTGAGGAAAGTGCTGGGACAAATAGCAGACATAATGTTTAATATGAAGTGTAAAATACCCTGTTCTAATTAATTCTGCTTCTGGCACTCTGCATTGGTAGAGCTTTTTGTTTAGAAACAAAAGCACTAATTGCAAACAAAATTGTTTTGTTGGAAAATTAATTAAATGTAGGGTGATCTTCCTTTGAAGGCACCAGCAGTTCCTGAAACCAGGCAGTGCCATTTTTCTCTGCAGTGGTTGAAATATGTCAGGCAGGTGTTTCAAAAGTCCTTATGCTGCAGGGAAATATACTCTGATGTAATCTGCCTAATTTGACTCTTTGAATTACTTTCAAGAACACTTGCTGTTTGTAATGGAAATAGCTCACCAGCCACTTCAGAGAGGACTTTGTAATGTGAGCTGGTAAAGCTCTGCAGGTGTAGTGGGTTTTTATTTTATTTAACATCTTAGGTTTGTTTACTTTAATGTGTTACTGAAAAAGTGACATGAAAGTGGTTTAACAAGTCATTTTTCATTTGAAAAATGTTTTCTTATTAACAAAGTTAACATCCAGTATTCTGCAGTAGAACTACCAACTCCAGGAAACCACATTTTGCCCAGGAGAGTGTTTCCTGAGGCTGAAATTCCCCAAAGGCTTTTGTTTGGGATTGTACATACCTGAGGCATTTTGGCACAAGCATCAATTAAAGATGGGAAATAGTGTTTTCCTTGCTAATTCTTGGCTACTGAATGGAGGTTAACTAAAAGCCCTCTGTTATTGTTCTCCTAATGTAAGTTTTTGTGAATTAAATTGTGTTGGCCTCAGGGGAAAGGATCCCTAGATGCCACAGTTCAGCACATAACCTGTAGAGTTGGGCAGTTGTGCTTGACCAGAAGTTGTATTTCTTGATTGAGCAGTCATTTATAGGAACAGGAAAACAGTCTTTGATGCTGAATTGAAGATGTGTTCAACATGAGTTGCCACTGTGGGTAAAAACACTCCAACAGCATTTACCAGGAAGAAAATGCAGTGAGCACTGATAGGCCCAATTGCTGCAGCAGTTGGTTTCCAAGCACTGCTTCATCACACAAGTGAGCATTTATGCCCGATTTGAATGTGTCGGTTAACATCTTCGGCATGCCCACTATTAATATTATATTTCAGTATAGAAAGAAAAAGTAAAAAATGAATGAGCAAAAAGTGTTTGTTTTTTGAGAAGGTGCTGTTGTGCACGATGCTTAGCTGTGAGACGTAGCAGGGAGAGCAGAATTCAGGAGACCCTTCTTCAAATGGGCCTTTCCTGTATTTCAGCACTTGCCTTGCTAGCTCCAGCTTCCAATAGCCAGGCATTAACATGGAGCACCCTTGTTGGTTCTGTCAGCTTCTGTAGCCAGTCTTAAACATCCCTAAGCTGGTTATTTCAGAACTGAAAACAGAGCGCTCGTTTTTCTGTCAAGGCTACCACTGGCCCTTGCCAAGTCTGGAGTTTTAAATCAAAGCCATTTCTGAATTATCCGAGTGCACACACACACAAAAAAAATATGAAAAATAAAGTTGACAGCTGTGAGGTTTTCTTTCCACATCCATCTACCTCAGAAACAGCTGAATGGATTTTATAAGACTTTCCAAAAATATCCTCCTTTACACTTCGGGCAGAGTTAAACAGCAGAAAAACTTAGTAAGTCTACTACAACTGGCTTTGTTTTGACAACTCTTGTCTCTTCCTTATTTACCAATTGAAGTAATTTACGCATGTGTTTTGTTGGTACCAATATTTCAGGGCTGACTGCTCTTAGCACAGGTTTCTGTGTTTACAAAAGGTTGGTTGCTATTCGTTATTTCCCAGGGTGAGGAGTGTGGGATTAGTCAGAGGTCAGGCCATGCAGACACTTTTTCTAGCTGAAGTTAAAACCTGAGCAGCGAGCCGTAGGCTGGAAGGACTCTGACTGGAGTGTGAGGTGAGTCGTGGCAGTGGAAAGAAAGAAAGGGGGGGAAAAAAAAGACAGCAAAACACACATTCACAAAAACAAACAATAAAAAACCCCATAAAATGTATTTCATTTACCAAAAAAAAAAAAAAAAAAAAGAAAGAAAAAGAGGAAGGAAGAAGGCTGATATTTCGAGATATTTCTACAGATAATTTTTCTGTTGGCCTTCTGTGCCCAAATGGAAGACACTCCTGTCCTGGTAACTTAATATAGTACTTACAAACAAGCTGGAGTGAGGTTCAGTTTCTCCGTATCTTGGTGAAATTGTGCAGTAGCTGTGTTCATTTGACTCCCTCCACGACTCATGTGCACGCCCCAGTTCCAGTTCAGCAGAAGAAGAGTTAACAGCAAAGCATGACACGTGCCTCCCTTACCTGCCCTTTGAGTGGGCCCTAATGATTCTGTGCTCTATAATGTGATCACATAAGTGGGAAGCCATAATGAATTGGTTGGTTGCTGGTCCTGCAAGTGTGCGTTTTATTATAACAGGAACATCTGGGGAGCACCTCGTGCTCTGCAGCATCTAGAGAAAAGGACCTGCATTCCAAATCGTAGCGGATTTTGACTTGCAAGTCTGTTTTTATGAGGTGTATGTGCATGCCTGCCCCAGGAGAGTGAGTGCTGTTTCCAAAGGGGCATTTGGATACCATATGCTCCAATAACACCGGCTGTTGCTCAGGAAAAGCAAAATACCTGCTCTTGGTAAATGCTGCATCCCTTCTTAGTGAAGGGTTTATCTCTGTAACGCAGTCTGAGAAATGATGAGCAAGAGATGAGAAACTTGAGTTGCTGTCTGTGACCTGTTCTGAAATTTAAGCTGTTTAATAGGTTTTGAAACAGAGGTTCCTGGCCATCTGAAGTATTATTTTGTGTGTTCAGTCAAAAACACATTGATGTCACTGAAAATATTTGCGTTCTCCAGGTGACAATAAATTTGGCCTCGTCTGAGCTTGGTGACTGTATGACAGCCTTAATATTTCATCTGTAAATTTAATGGATTTGGTTGTAAAACAGAACTAGTGCTGGTATTTAGCTTAGATACAGTTTGGTTAGGGACTGAGGTATCAAGCAAAAGTCAAAGCACTGATCCTGGGAGTATGCAGAGGGAACGTGCTGGGCAGTGCGCTTTGTATTGGCAAGGCATACATTACATGATTTAATGGCTCCTGCCAGCTCCCCCTTCAAAGATTCAGCTGTTTTAAAGTCCATAGAGACCACATGTGGACTGGGGTTGTTAGGGCCTGAAGCTCAGGCTGCTGCTTTGTTCCCCACGGCCGAGCTAGTGCAAGGCTGAGCACCAAGCAGGTGTGCAGAGGGATGGGAGAAGCAGTCCCAGTGCTCAAAGCAGGAAGCATTTCTATGGGAATTAATTCTGATATGTTCAATTTGGGTGTGGAGAGAGCTGCAAAGTCCTTTAACCTCATTCTTCTCTCTGTTCTGTGTCCTTGTTCATTCCCTAGAAGCAAACAGCTCCAGAAATCCAGTCCCACAAGGCCATCCTCACTGGTGTTGCAGAGAGACATAGGTCCCCATGGCAGGGCCAGAAAGCCCATGGAGACACATGGGAGGAGCAGCTCACCAGCCTGGGACAGGTTCCTTGGGCTGGGGGCAGGGCAGCTGCTGCCTTTGGGGAGGGTGCTGGCCTAGGGCACTACTCCTCGCCTCTGCAGAAAGCACTGGCCAGTCCAGGGGCTTGTTCTTAGAGCCACAGAGTCATAGAATTGTTAGGGCTAGAAATTAGCTGTGAGACCTAAGTGTCCTTAGATGTGGTGAGCCTGGGTGACTGTGTCTTACTGCTTTAAGGTTCTTGTCTCAATAATGTCAGCTGAGACAGCTGGACTTGATGTTTGTGGGTCCCTTCCAACTGGACTAATGATTTTGTAGTAGGTTAGCTGCAAGTCTTCTGCTCCTTAATGCCTCTGCTCATAGAGCAAGAAATGCCTTCTGGATCTTAACTTTCACTGGGGAAGAATGTATGTTATTTCCTCAAGCAAATCAAAGAATAAGACAATCTGTTGAGAGTGTTCTGAAAGCAAAAAGGAAAAAATTCCTAAACATTCAGAACTTGTGAAGCTGGTGGTAGTATAGCTGACACCCAAACTTCACTGCGGTTACCAGACCTTCAAGCTCTGGTGACTTCGTGTAACTGTCCTATTGTTTTCGTAGATGTTTTCACAACAGTGGAAAACCACACTGTGTAAAGAAACAGTAAGCAACGTAAATGCAAACAACAATTTAAATGTGCGTGCATGCCTTTTGTCAGCCAAAGGAAAATCCCTAAGAGGATCTCACTGAGTGACATGAGGAAGCCTGCAGCTCCAGGACTTGTGTCCGTTCCACCCAGAGGATCTCCCCTCTGAGCCTACCTTGGTGGCCGCTCCAAGACCAGGAGGAATCCGCTCTTGCCACGCAGCCCCTGTCTGTAGCATGGCATGGTGATTTGCTGAGTCTTTTGGGTATTGGTGTACACATGGAGATTGCAAGCAGTCAGAGAGCAAGCAGAAGCAGTAAGATTTATCCTTATAAAGGAGGAAATTAAAAAATTGGAGCATTATTACATTTTGTTTATGGATCATTACCAAGAACCCGTTGGGTCCGCATCTTGCGTTTATTTCTGTCCAGGGCATTGCTCAGTGCAACCTGCTCTGCGTTTAGGCTCAAACCCATCCCTGCCAAACTACTGTGACTTTTTATTGACTTTTCACTGTTTTTTTTTTTTTTTTTTTTCATTTGAGGACATGTTTCCACCACAAGATTCCTCGTTCTGATTATGAAAGAAGTGTTTTCTGAGAAGTGAGCCTATTTTCAGCAGCACCAGGGAACTTGTTAGCACAGGGCTGAGGATCTGTCTGCTCGTTTGTATCAAGTAATTGGGTAAGATTTCTTAGCAGAAGGCTCTCGGGTTCTCTTGCTCCCGGAGACAGCCTCTGTAAGCATCTTGTGCTTCCCCCTAGGTTCATCCAGACTGCTGCTGCACCTGTGCACGTTGAGGTGTTGTGCACTAGAGCATTTATTAACTATCCACCAAACTCAGAGCTTTTCATGTGTCATGTAATACAAATAGATCCACAATCGGTGTGCTGACAGGTTTGTGAACTGTGGCAGGCTGTGGCTTGCTGTCTCTTGCTGTTGCACTGGGTGCCTGGGTCTTGCTGGAGGTGTCTCAGCTTCTGCCTGGTGTCCCAGTGCTACCACTGAAGCAGCATCTATAATCCTGGTTTCAAAGTGGTTTTCATTTTCATGTTTGCTGTAGAAGGGATGCTTTTTACAGGCAGAAAAATGTAGTAGAATACGTATCAATAAGATACAGAAAGTGCAGAAAGAAGTTCAGAAAAGCTGTTCAATCTCTGTACGTGTTGGCTTGCCTCAGGTTGGTGTTTCTCATTGCAGTTGTGGCACAGCAAAAGTGTTGTGGATTTTTTTTAATGCATTTCAGTTTTTTTTTCCCCTATTACTTGTGTTCAGAAACCATATGCCTCTGTGCACCTGTTTTGTTTAAAATATCTTCTGTTTCCTCAGGGATGTTTGGGAACAAAAGCCAAGAACCATCTTTGGGTTCAGCAAACAAAAGACAAATACAAAGAGATGTACTGTTTTTTCCTGAAACTTGGGGCTTTAAAATGATTTTTTGGAGTGTGTTTTGAAACCTGACATTAATTAAGGACTTCTGGTTGCCATTGCTGGGCCAGTTGCTCGTTCTTTTAATGCCCCATCTGCAAAATGGGGGTAAATGTTTTCCTACCACTTAGAAACATCACGTTAAAAATGTACAAAGCCCAGATACTGACGTAGTGGAGACCATATAAATATCTAAAATAAATACACACCATGATTGGAAAATGCATTTTAATTCTATTGATCTTCTTTCTGTCCTTTCTAACAGACCTAGTAATTTGGAGTGTTTCTGTGTTGAGAAAGCCATCAAGGCAGATTAATGACACTCTTGATGTCTTATTTTTGTACGTGGGCAAGCTAATATCATTAATATCTGTCTCTCTTTGGCCGGCTTATTGTGGATTTTGCACAGCACACTACATTAAAAAGAGATTACCCTGCTATGACCCACTGAGTTTCCCTTTCCACCCAAAAAAATACGGGAGAGAGCCAGTACACTTGAGTTCAAATATAAACGGATGTGCTTCACCAGTGCCCTGGTATGCTTTGTAGACTCTCGAATAAAGCTGGGACTCAGCGCAACATGCTGCTTTGTTCCAGCCTCAGGGTGTGGTACCCCAATTCAGGGCAGCACCATGCTCCTGCTCCACCGTGTGCCTCCCAGCCTGGCCCGAGCTGGGCTTAATTCCTACACCACCTTCCTGGAGAATAATCATCCGATTTAAAGCCAGGGGCTGAGCATGGCAGCCTTCCCTTAGATTTCCAGAGTCTCTGGACCACGTGTGTTGTGTGTGGAGGTCAGGGTGTCAGTTTTTTGGAGGTTTCTATGGCAACCTAAAAAACACAGCAACCAGCAACATAAACTGTACTCTATTAGCTTAAAACCCGGGGGGAGGTGTCAGAGTTGGAAGGTGCACCTCAGCATTCTCAGGCACTGGGCTACAGGGGTACACAGGGATTTGCTTTGGGTTGAGCGTCAGTGCTGTTGCATATTCATGCACATAGGTTTGGGCAGAACCTTCTCCAGATCTGCCCCCTCGAGTACATGCAGACCTTCAGAGGATAAGCAGAAGGAAACAAAGGTCCTCCCAGCTGCAAGACAGCCTCTGGGATCTCCACACTTCTCTCACCTGTGCACCATGAGTCCCTTTGCTTCTGTTCATAAAGTCACTCTTCAGATGGGCTAGATTATTTAGGGCAGTGTTTTCTCTTTAATTTTTATTTCATTAATTTTTATTCACCGATGTATGTTCTGCCATCCCAGCCTTTCTGGTTGTCTGTTTCCTGTTGGTTCTAGCTGCTAGTACAACTGGAAAGTGCTCCCGTTCGCTGTAGGTGCATGGATTTAAACTGTGCTGTACAAATGTGGCAGAAAATGTCTAATCCTTGGGGAAAGGGAAAAGGTTGGTCGCTTCTAATGCTGATTTAAAACAAGAAATCAAATATTAGTAAGGCTAACTAAGGGGCAGAGATTCTTCTAGCATTATTCTTTCCCTCCATTTTGGAGAGAATAGCTACTTCTAATTTTCTGCAGTGAGAAACACACGTAGTTGCTTTTTCCTTTGCCAGACTCCTGCAGGGGCTTGCCAGTTTGTGAATGCAATAAATCCTACTACTCAGGGCATCCATGCATCCAACTGTACAGGCTTTGCAGGCTCCATGAAGAGGTAGCATATCTGGGCTAGGTGCACTGCAGCCTGTCAGGTACTGAAATCACTGAATAGAAAATACGTGGATCAGGGATGTTTCCTTCAGGGAGAGGTCTGCATTGACAGAGCTCTGTCCTGTGTGGAGAGTGGAGCCAGCTGAGGCAGTGTGCTTATCCATAGCATAAGGAAATGAGGATGTCTCCAGTGTTGGCTGGTGTTCTGCTTGGCAGGTGACTTTGATTTGAGCATTTCAAAGCTTGGGGTCATCAGTGCAGAATGTGCCACTGGGGTTGGTTCTTTTTTGGCATTTCGCTAGATAGGCAACAGGTTGAAACTGCAGAAGTCCCAAACTCCACTCAAAATACTGGAACTAAAGTCTGAGGTAGGTTGGGGAGGGTCTTATCTTGTTGCTTGGTAAGATAAAGGAGATGTCTTGAGAGCTGTCACTCTGGTGCCTTTCAAAAGTACGAGATGAACTGAGAAGCAACTGCTCAGGAGAACAGGGGAGAAGGAGAATGGGGACAGAGAAATGTCACCTGCTTCTTCATTCGTGCTAATGTTGAAAAGACTTTGTTTTGGCAGAAAAGCCTCATTAGAACTAAAGCCACTCATTGGTAATTAAAGCTATTGTTACATCCGTATTAGGCAGTTTTGATGGATAGTAACTAGTTTCTCTCTGCACAGTGCTGCAGTAGCTGACAGCCATTCTGCAAACGCTGTGAGTACTTGCTCATCTACATCAGTGTACCTGGTGCCTTTAGAAGGCTGAAGTTGATTTCTGCCACCTCTGCACATGGCAGCTCCAGCTCCCTGTCTGCCCACCCTACAGACATTTTACTGTGGCTTAGATGCAGTGTGCATCGCTGCCAATGGACCAGGGGTGGAGAGCTGCAGAAAAGGATCTTCAAACATTTTGCTTCAGCTTAGCTATGTGCAAGTGGTCTGTAGTGCTGCTGATCCTGCACAGACAGGGGAACAAATTCATGTATTCTGCTCACTTTTTTTTCCCCTCTAGTCTTTGTGTGGTGAGCAGGAACTAGGGATAAATTGCTTTTGAGTGAAAAGGCACAAAAAATTCCCTAAGTGAGAATGGGTCAAACCCTGCCATCCCCTTGGGAGGGAGGGAGGAGCATGTGCAGTCTGTATTTCATCCAGAGCTCTGCAGCTTTGGTACCTCTGTGCTTGCTAGCATGGGGGTCTGGTTTGAAGAGTAACAGGGAGTGGTGCAGACCTCAGGCTCTTAATCATGCTGCTCCTTCTGGCAGCAGAGCATTCAATTTCTGTCTTGGGAGCCATTCCCCTGTGAATACTGAGTGGTGTGATGGGACATGCCTGTCCTTTTTCTTTTCAGTACGCGCATTGTTTACAGACGGCCAAAATCTTACTGGTCTATCCGACCTCCTACACTTGATGAAGTGAGAAAGGCAGAGTCGTAGCAACCTTGTAGTACGTATTTATGACTCACATGTTTTTGATGGAGAATCCATACTCCTAAATCTGCTCTTGACATTCTTCGCCAGCTCTGTGACTTTGATGTGGCTTGTTTAATGTGCATTGTCCCTTTGCCTTCTCTGCCTTTCCTGGCTGTACAGTGGGGACAAGAGGTTACCTGCATGCTGTCTGGTTGTGTCAGCTCACTGACATTTTGTGACCTTACAGTTGATGCCACCTCCATGGCAAGAGATGCTGTCAGAATTGATTGCTGGGGTGCAGTTATGTCTAAGACACATTACAGTAGTTGCTAAAATGCTTGATATCATAACAGGATGGGTTAAGAGAGTGCAGGATGGAGTGACCACTGTAATGTATGTCCTACATTTGGACTCATGTACGGAGTTCAAAGTAGTAGTGACCCATCAATAGGAACTGGCTGAAGCCCAAGCCTGGGATGTACAGGTGCTTTGAGTTATGGCGTGTGCAGCACTCAGATCCAGACATGACTTTAGACTTGAGCCTACATCTAGAAGAATTAACTGTTACAAGTACATCCATGGAATTCCTTTAGGACTCTTCCAGCTGTAATGCTGAATGTGAGTGGTGCCTAATAGAGCAATCAGACTTAAATTCCTTGTTCAAGTACCATACATTACCAAGAAATAAAGGGTTGCTTTCTGCAGAATGGGAAGCACTGCTGTAGTTCTAAGGTACTAGAAGAAAAACAATATTTATCAATCAGCACATTTAAAAACAGATACTTTGCACTGTGGGTCTCACAACCTCGATCAGATTTCTGTGATCAAGGATGTGGGTGATTATTAAATGACTTGGTGTAGTCTGATGTTGTGCTGACATTTTGTATCGCTAGCACCTTTTCTCATCGCTGTCTCTCTGTATCACATTTCAGAAGAGGATGCTCAGAACAGCAGATCTGGTTTGGTTTTTTTTTCAGATGAATGATGTAAGTTGCCTGGTTCTCAGTGGAGATGCTTTACCCTTGTTACTGTTGGGTTTGTATGAAGGTCTGTCAGGAGCATCTCCCTTGATCTGCCTGAAATTTTTGCATCATTTGAAAGAAAACAAACATTCATACAAAAAAAAAAAAATTCTTTCAGGTCTTCTCTTTTCTTCCATGTTAATAGAGACCTTGATATTTGTTACGTGCAGATGGAAAGCCACCACAAGAACCATCCTTAATGAGGACAGCTGCTTAGAGCTTGTGTTCTCTGTATGTTTTGATGCATTGCTCTTCCTGAAGATGTGAAATGTTGCATTGTATATTGTGCATGGCCAAATTCTTAGACTGGGTGAGCATCAGAAGTTATCCCTGATTTCAAGAAGGGTTCAAAAGTACTTTTGGGATCCACGCTCTGAGCTGATTGACAGTCTGATTGAGGTTGTGCTCCAAATCAGTGGCAGTGCTGGGAATGTAGCTGAGCAGCTTTCTTCTCACCTCGCCTCATTCAGAAGTCACACTTACCATGTTTGTGGCATAGTGTGGATTATTCATTCCCTGTGAAATATTTTGTGTCACTCTTAAACAGTTCAGCACTATGAGGAACTGATCAGTTGAAATAAATATCACAGTTATAGAAATGTTCTGCCTTCATTTTTCTTAAACCTGCAGGAAATAGAAGTCAGGGGTTACAAGAGGAGCTTTGGTTGCCGAACCCTTTGGTGGAGAAGAATGGTTTTCTAGGAAATGTTAATGAGGGTTATAGAAAGTGTAGAGATGAGTCTTCTGCCCAGTTCAGCATCAGATGTTAGCAGCAGTACGGGAAGGTGGGTGGAACTGGGATGTAGATTTTGAAGCAGGAGACTCGGCATGAATACCCAAATGGATTTTGATGATAATTGTAAATGTTTCACCTGACGGAGAGAGTGTCTTAAGGAGTGCTCTGACCATTTGCTGTTTTTAAGTGTACTTAGGAAACTTAAGGAATTCCTTTGAGGGATTCTGAAAAACACCAAAGTGTGTAGCTATCGTGTGAGGTTGGGGATTGTGATTAACTAACACACATCAGAATAACACTGTAGGCTCAAAGAGTTTGGGCAGGAAAGGCAGAGAGCTGAGGGTCCGTACAAATTCTTTGTGAGCGTACCATATCAAGGAGCCTTTGAACTTAAAATATAAAAAATTGTTAGAAAAGGGCAGGTTAAAATCTGTTCTGAAAATCATTCCCCCCAAATCAAAATCTGTATGCACTTGTTGGGTTTTTTTTTTTTTTTTTTGACATTGTCATCCGCTGCTGCCTTTTCTGTATGGGGAGCGTAGCCTGCCCCATTCTGGGAAGGTGGATTAAACTTCAGACATTCTCTAACAAGTTCCAAATTGGAAACAATCTGCTTAATAGTTCCCAAGAGTCAGTATATTTAAAGCTGAACAAAAGATTCAATAAATTTTACATTTAGGAAGAATGCACCAAACTTCTGTTGCACTGCTCCAGTTCTGCTGATTTTTACTGATTTGTCTTGGCAGGTGATGGGGAGAATATGAGAAGGTAGCAAACTGCAAGGCTGTGTGCAAAGCCTGTGATCTCACTGTCCCAGATAGCTTCTGCTTGCTTCATTTTGTATTATATTACAATAATTACTCAGTAGTCTGACTGTTGTGTTCAGGGGTTAATGTCACAGAAGATTCATCGCAAGAAAAACGTTCTCTTGGATGTACCATATTTCTTTGCTTATAATTGCATGTTTATTGTGCACGCCAGTCAGAAGAGGAACTCTTCCTCGTTAATATTTGTTTGAACACACTTGTACCAGATGTAAGTTTCTGTGGATTTTTTTCCACCTGGGATAAATCAGTGCAGATACCCATTGAGCTTTTAAAGACAATGGCTGGATTGTGTGAGGGTATTTTGTGCCTGGTGAGGATGTGTATATCCCTAGTGTTATTAATTCCACTAATCTCATTGGTTTTGTCTAGGCAAAGGTCTTTTCTGTCAGGTTTTTTTTTTTTTTTTTTTTTTTTTTGCAGTAGATGTGAAATAACTCACTTTTACAATTTCATAGGGCCAGTAAAAGATGCAAACCCTGCAAATGTGCATGATTCTGATCTGAGAGGTGCAGTCCTGGAGGTCTGCAGAGATCCGCAAAGCAGGTGGAACTGTATTCCCAGTATTCAGCACTCTTGGATTCTGCCCCTCTTGCTGGGAATTGTTTGCCTGTATAATCTTGTGAGACCTCAGTATACACAACCTTGAAATCTTTTGAATACTTGTCCCTCAACTCTAAGCCCATGATACATAATTAGGGCTTTCAGCTCTTCAGAACACCTCATAGCCTGAGGGACAGCTTTCTTCTGGGGTTTACTAATTTTGGGGCAGTTTGTATGGCCAGCATTTCCACACTTCTGATGGAAGTACCTTTCGAAATCAAGTTATGTAGTGGGTTTACTGATGCAGGAGTCCAAACTCATTTCCCAGGAACTGGATTGTGTTGAGTCCCATGAAAGACACGGAGACTGCATGGCTTCACTGACGTGCTAGCTGGCAAAGCTAATTGAATTGAAGTAGTCCTCTGGTTCGTGTTCACCTGGCACATGGACCTGTTTCAGACAGTTGAAACCACTGTAACAGCAATATATGGATTGTGGGATAGTTTTTTCTTTATTACAAGTCAAGTTGTAAGTTTCCTTGGTTTAAACAATGCATGGTGCTCTTGAGAATAAGAAAAATAACAACCAATATAATATCTTTGTAGTAATTCCTGTCCTGAAATTGTTGTTTCAAAGCAAACCTGCTAAGGCTCTTCCTTATGAAGGTATTTGCAGGTTGAAAAGGTGTACTTCACCATGAAGATAGGGATTTGATAGAGAAAGGGATGAAGCCTTCCTCAGCTACGAGATGTCTCTACAATGAGTTGAAAGCCTTGTTGCTTTGTATGTAGCTTACCATGTTACGTAGCTGTAGTGTTCTGCTCCATGCTGGTTCTTCTGCAGCAGGTGTCACCGTGGTGTCCGTATGGAAGAAGAGCCACAACGTGAGAGATATCATGGTATAAGCCAGAGCACTTCCACTGTAAAAGTTGAAGAAGTATCAGTGAGCTTCAGAATACTTAAAGCTCAATTGATATTGTATGTATTGAACTATAGTTTTATTGTAAACCTTAAACAAACTCCCTTCTTCCTTCCCCCCCATCCCATAAAAGTAACTAACAATATTCAAACAAACAGTTGTTGTTGAGCCTGTGGATGGTGAACTGGAGTAACAGTATGTTCTGAAAATTGTGAAGCTTCTCAAAAGAAGTCAGTTCTGCGCTAGAATCTTACACTAAGTCTTGCTTAAGAACCTTCAGTAATGATCCCTTAGGGTTCTGATAGCACTTGGCTGATTCAGAACTGTGGAAATGCAGGAGTCTGTTCCTCGTGTGTGCAAAGATTCCTTTGCTCTGGCAGCCTTTATATTCGGTGTATAAGGTAGATCTTAGTTTGAGAAAGATAATTGGGAATGTCAAGTCCTGCTCAATTTACTAAAAAAACCCCAACAAACTAACATTTATTTCAGTAGCATTACTTCTGAGAGTAAAAGCTATGCAACTTCTTGCAATTCTTCCTGAATATAGTTGGAACTCTGGAAAAATGTAGTGAGCAAAAACTATGTTAAAGAGAGGTGATGCCAATGAGAAGGCCTGGGAGACCCTATTAAGACAGAGACTTAAACATCTGACCTCATTTAGGCAGAGCAGAAGTGGTTGCGTTGCTTTATGGTTCCCTGACCTTGGCAGAGCCACTGGTGTGCGTGGAGCAAAAGTCACTTGAAAGTACATTGCAAAATGGGGCAGAAGAGAAGACCTGTCGCACTAGATAAAGGAAGAAAAACCCTAAAGCTGTATGTGCAGCACAGGGAATGCAGGGAGTCAGGCTCAGATGCCCTGGTGTAGCACCAAAAGATGCAAGAGCTGCTTTCTTTGTAGTTACCGTGGCCTTTGTTCACAACAGCTTCCATTATTGTCTGCTGTAGGGCCACCAACAGTTTCCTTGTCAATAGCCAGCAGCCCACACGGGTTTTTGGGCATGTATGGAATCATGTGGATATTATTTGCTTTTTGAGAGTCTGAAGTTACATTCATTCACTTGAGTTAGATTTCTGAATACCTATCTAATTAGATATTGTAATTCCCAGAGCTTTGCTGAGTTGAGCCCCACTTGTGCATTGGGAGTGGGTTTGAGGGCTGACTTCAGCAGAAACAAAGCAATCCAAGTTGATGCATGAGGGTGGGCAGTGGTGGACACTCCAGACAAAAGTCAGGAACGGTTTGTTGCAGTGAGTTTTAGAAGTAGATATAAAGCATTCTCCTTTAGTTTACCACATGCCTGATTTATGCTTTCTGTCTGTTTTCATTATCCCTCCTAAATGAGCAGTGCCCTGAAGCCATCGATTGGGTGGGCTAACGTAATTCATTGTTCCCTAGTGCTTGAAAAATGTAGCCTTGCAGTGTTGGTAGGTATGTTGAAATAATAAATTACATAGCAACAATGGACGTAATGACAGTCCTCATGCTTAAGAAATGGTTTCAAATCACACCACTCTAAAATAGTTACCGTTCTTTCTGCTTGATAGTGTAATAGTACAAAACAGAGCCAAAGGATGCTGGCACTGGGAGCTGTTGTGTGCCCTCTGGAGGCTGTGAAATAAAGAAGCCAGAAAAAGGAAACAGATTAATTTATGCTCTCTGGGGACAGAAGGAGTGATTTGAGTGGTGCATGGTAAGAGGAGTGCTGGAGAGCAAAAGGAAGCTGAGATGATGGATGGTGTGATTAAAAAGTGGGCAGCACTCTCTACGTTGGCCATAGTGGATGAACTGGGTAAAGGTGCATGCTGCCGTGCTGCCCATCAGAGCTGTGTCAGCTACCCTGAAACCAGAAGGCCGTGCTTCCCCAACAGAAGCCAGTCAGCTGCCAGCGTTCTGTAGTCAGGGTCCCTGTGTCTGTAGTGGTTGGCAGGGAGGTGGCTCCATGACATTGTAAGGCCATGGTGATGTGACCCTAAGGATGTCCATGACAACCAAAACATGTCCATGTTGGGCGAGGGGAGGACATGGCCTGACAGTTGTCCTGCTTGTCACCAGTGGGATTCTGGCCATTTCTCTTTAATGTGTTGATTCCAGTAAAATCTAGAAGTTGTATGAAGTAAATTTGTGGATGATGCTAAGCTGGGAGGAGTGTTGACTTCATTGAGGGCAGAGAGGCCTTGCACTGAGATCTGGACAAATCTGAGGATGGTCCCCACCAGCATGAAGAAGAGCACATGCTGGGTTCTGCCCCTGGGATGGGGCAGCCCAGGCTGTGTGTGTGCAGACTGGGGTATGAGGGGCTGTAGAGCAGCTCTGCAGAAAGCAATCTGGGTGTTCTGGTTGGTGGCAAATGGAATCTGAGCCGGCAGTGTGCCCTGGCAGCCAGAAGGGCTGGGATACCCTAAACTCATCAGGCCCAGCACTGCTGGGTGAGGGAAGCAGTCATCCTGCTTTGCACTGTGCTGTGTGGCCTCACCTCCAGCACTGGGTGTAGGTACATAAAAAAGACATAAAGCTATGACAGAGTCTAAAGGAGGGCTACAAAGATGGATGGGGGTCTGAGGGCACAGTCTGTGAGGAGCAGCTGATGTCCCTGGGTTTGCTCAGCCCGGAGCTCCGGTCTCTGGGACAGTCGTAGGGCCCAGGGAATGGCATGGGGCTGCACTGGGAGAAGGTTGGGTGGGTGTTAGGGAACGGGAGTACCACCAGAGTGTGATACCCCAAGCTGCTGCAGCTGAAGGACCATCTGCGCTTGGGTGGTCCTGTGTGGAGCCAGGGGTTGGACCTGATGATCCTTGTGGGCCCCTTCCAACTTGGGATATTCTGAGATTCTATGATATCGGCGGTTTCCCTGGGAAATACCAGATGATTTTTTTCTTCCCACTTTTCATGGCATTTCAACTCTTAGTTTCACTTCTCAAACTGAGAGAGGAGTTGGCTATGGATAGGGGAAGCTGCTTTCTTTATTTTCTGTTCTCCTAGGTGGGGACTGTGTCTTTCCTGCCCAAATTTGTGGGAGCTGGTGGCTCTTCCCACTGGGCTTGGGGGGCTCAGCCCCATTTGCAGGGCAGGGCTCTGGGGCTTGTGTTGCCACTGGGGCTGTTCCAGTGTGCTGGCCAGACTGCCTTGCAGCTGCCCTGCCTGTGAGGGAAGTGCTGATAGTTGTCAGCATTTGCTGCGGAAATCATCTCGTTGGTGTGACTGGTGTTTCGGAATAGTGAGCTGTGAGAAATTAAGGAATGATAGCGTGTGGTTAACCGGGCCGCATGGCAAGCAGGTCTGGTGGGCTGCCTTATAAGGCACTCCTGGATGCACGTAGATCTCCAAGTCACCTCTTTTAAGAAGGCCAAATGATCTTTCAGTTATTGTTCTGGGAAGCTCAAATCACTGGGTGTATAATTCATTTCACTCGTAATTTCAGGGTCAGACATAAATGTTGTTATCCACTTTAGAGGGAAAGCTTTAGAAAAAGAATTGGGAAGCTGAACTGATATTTGGAAAAATGAAAAAATGTTTAAAATATTTTTTTGCAAAAAAAAAAAAAAAAAGCCCTCAGCGAACAGTCGTTCCACTCCACTTCTGGCTGGTCTCAGGGACTTGTCTTCCAGAACGTCTGAGGATGGATGAATCACAACACGATCCTGGGAATTCTGCAGCCGTGTTCATTATCCTGCCCATGGCACCAGACACCGCTTGAGGATAAAGAGTGGAAAAGTGTGCAGTTCCTAAAGCTCACCTCGTAACACCATGATGTATGGTTAGATCCGTATGTGCAGCTCATAGCTCCAAGGAGAGGGAGTAAATCTGCAGCGCTGCAGAATGCATAACATGACTCACTGATACTGAAGCTGTGTTGGAGAACTAATAGTGATTAGTTTTTCTAAGACGTCATGGCCAGAAAAACAGCTTATAAGAAAAGAGGGAAAAGATGAGTTATTGTTTAGGAAAACAACAAGCAGAACAAAGGTCTCAGTGCTTTAATGTGTAACTGGGAATGTTCATAATGCTCATAAAAATGGTCCACTGCCAGCACAGAACTGGGCCATGGGTCTGCCTGCTGGAGTGCATTCTGTAAATCGATCAAATGCTATCTGAGATTGAATGTTCCTTTTAAAGATCCTCAGGTGTTGAGGTTGCTGAGATGTAGTGATGTATCAGTCCCTAGCAACTGGCTAGAGCTAGAAGTAGTTAAATCATCCCATACAGAATTGTGAAATAAAACCTTATAATTGCTTTGGGTTGGTAGCTCTGAGCTAGCTGTGGCACTGGTGTGTGTATGTGTGTGTGCTGCAGATGGTGTCCTTCCTCATCCTCCCAGCTGCACTGCTCGTTGGCTGAAGGTGTCACCATCAACTCTGTACCTCATACAGCAGTTTCAATCTGAGCAGGGACTTGGTCACTTCCCAGGTTCCCTGTGGCACCTCCCTTTGCTGGTAGTCCTCTCTTCCTATCCTGGCATCCTCTCTAGTCTTCAGTTCTCCCCCAGAATTTCCAAATTGTCCTGATTTCTTGATGTATTGTCCTTTTTCTTGATGAGGAACACCCTAGAGTCCTCTGCCAAAATAACCATTTCAGACTTCTTTGTTATTTACCTGGCTATCCCTATCATGGTGTTGCTTTCCAATATGTCCAGTTCAGTATCACCACATGTCCTCCCTGCTTTGCTGTCCTGTATGGATTTTACATGAGTTTTTCTTCAGCCTTCTTTCCTTTCAGTGCTGACAGTCATGAGGAACTCTTAGTTGTGTGCTGCTGCATTCAGTTTCCTTGGCATGCTCAGTTTTGATGTATGGCAGGTGCTGGTGATAGCAGAGCCCCTGTTCCTTGACTTGTGCTTAGCCAGCGTTTATTGAGCTCTGATCAGCGAATCTTGTCACAAGTCTCAACATAGCTTCAGGCTACTCATGTGGAGCCGTAGTTTGTACTGCTTTGAATTTAGTCCTGCTGGCCAGCAATGGACAAGGCAGAGATGTTCAAAGTGTCACTTCGATACTTAGGATATTTTTTTAGAGAATATTGGGAACCACTGAAATTTAGTAAAGGAACCTTACTGGTGTGGTAGTGTCAGGTACGCCTGATTTCACGGTGATATGTGGCCTTTTAGTAGAGTTCAGGCTCTGACCCCTCACAATGAAGTGAATGGAATGAGTTCTAGGTGATACCAAGGCTAATACACTAAGGTTTTTATAAAGCTGTCACAGAAATGTTACCTATGCTTATCAGCCCGGCTGGTGTGTGACATACTGAGTCCTGAGACGTTCCTTCCTCTGTGTTTGGTGAAACATATGCTGTTACATAAGGTGTGTTAAGCCACTTGGCCTTAGCTTCAAAGCACAACGAAGGCAGTTGGAGGGCAGGGAGGTGACAAGTTGGAATCACACTATGAGCTCAGATTCAGCAAAGCATCACTGCTGAACAGGAGCCGTAGGCATATGTTTTAAGTTTCTCTGATTCCTATAAGACTTAAACTTCTGTTTACTGCTTTGCAGAATAGATGCCCAAGAGCCCTGCTTTTGCCTGGGGAGGATGGTGTGCTTGTGTCTCTTGTGTGCTCTTCAGCAAAGACTTGGTAAAAACCAGTCCTGGATGTTCGTCGAGGGAGCAGCAGAGAGAGAGGCGAGCCCAGTTAGTGGTGGGAGACCCGAGCCAACAGGTTTCTGTGCCTCTGTCTAGACCGAAGAGGTTTGGAAATTTTCAGATTAGCTTTGGATAAGCCTCTGAACTTCTGGATGCTTCTCCTAACCAGATCAAACCTCTCAAAAGCTTGAGGTTTGTCCGTCACTAATTTTCATATGAATTACATTAAAAACTCTTAAGTTGAAACGTTTCTTACTTTAAAAATAGAATAATAAAACAATAAATCAGAAGGAAACGCTTGGCGGAAAAAAGGAAAAAAAAAGTAGAAAACAGATGAAAAGGAAAAAGGGAAAAGTGAACTTCGTAAAAATACCATACATGCCAGACCCTTCAAATATGATTTCCTGCATATTGCACTTTAAAAAGCATGATATTACAACATGCTCTCGCATGCTGGGGCCAAAAATATGAAAGAATAAAGCCTTGTTTGATCTCGAGAGTTGAATGGATGTCATTTGACCCATCCGTGATCCGATCCTAGACCTAGGACATGTCAGATGATTTTCCACTCAATGAGTGTCTGCACCACTCCCTTGTCTCTTCCCCACCCTCTTGTTGGACAGATAGTGCTGACACGCTTCCTGTTATGGGCTGCCGCTCCGGCTCTCGCGCCTCCTGGCACCGAGCCGCCTGTGGCTTGGGCACGGCACTTCAAAAGCCATTTCTGGCACATGGATGGAATATTTTGAAGTGAGTTTGGGTGGTTCCCAAAACGACCTGCTCCAAGCAAGCAGAAAGAAAGCTTACATTATCTCATGTAAGAGACCCAGATCCTCTCCGGAGCCTGCCAGAGGTTTATGAAATGCAGTGTTACTGCTGAGAAGCTTTGACAAAAATAAAAAGCATAAACATGATGCAGAGATAACAGCTAAGAATTGCCTGCTTTTAATTTCTCAGGGCCTATAATATCCTTGATGCCTGCCTTGTAAATGGTGCCAAGTACTTGTTTTGTTGTTGGTCAAAGCCAAGTGCATGTGTGATGGAAACTATGGAAGACAAAAGGGAGGGAAACTTTAAAAATGACATAAGTCATGGCCACTACTGAATCACCTTTTGAAATCAATGTTTTATACAACTTTTCATTCCTAAGCGAAAGCTTGTTTCATAATTAGACCTTGAGAGCTTTGGAGGAAAGATGCAGGGTGAAAAGCAGATGCACGTTATATTTTGATACAGAAATAGAGGTTGCTGGTGTCTTTGACAGCAACGTCTTGAGTGAAAGTGGAGTAATAGCTACATTACTTTTCTGTCATTGACTGTCTGGGCACATAGCTGGTGTTCTAGCTGGTTGTGTTCTGGAGCTTTCTCCTCAGCAGTTCTCCCATAGTAAATAAATCGCAATGTGCTCATGGCTCTGAAGCTGAGTAGTGCCACAAAATACCTTTCACTGCAGGTGAGCAATGCAGAGGCTAAGCTAGAAGAAAGCTGCGCAGCTACTTTCCACATCAGGAAACGTTTTGGCTGTGTTAGAAGCCTGCATTTGGTGCCCGTGAGGTAGGACCTGGCACCATCTCCTCCTGGGAAGCTTGTGAGATAGGTGCAGCAGCCTCCAGCTCCATCCCCACCCACTGGAACTTCTTGATTTGATAAATCAGGTGGGGAAATTGGCTGTGTAAATAGCTTTTAAAAAGCAGCATGTCTTCTTCAGCAGTGTCTGAACACGGGAAAGCTGCGAGGCAGAGCAGCACGTTGGTGTGGTTCTCACTGGGGCACAGTGAGCAGCAGGCCGGCAGCAGTGCTCCAGCACAGCCTGCAGCGGTGGGAGCCTTACTGCCACTGTATGCATCACCGAGTCATGCAACAGTGTTGGAAGGGACCCACAAGGATCACTGAGTCCAGCTCCTGGCTCCACACAGGACCACCCAAAATCCAAACGCCGTGTCTGGGAGTGGTGTCCAGATAATAATTGAGCTCCAGCAGCTCAGGGCTGTGCCCACTGTCGTGTTCCCTGGGCCCTGTCACTGTCACCAGAAAGCAGAGTTCAGCACTGCCCTTCACTCCCTGTGAGGAGCTGCAGCCTCCATGAGGGCTCCTTTCAGTCTTGCTTCCTTGACACAACTTTACCATGTAGCATTCCGAAATAGATAAGTCAGACGCCAGCTGTCTGTGCTGGTTGCTGGACCCCATGCTGGCAGAGGAGATCGCAGTAGGAAGGGCAGCTTTACATGCTTGAGTTGAGGAGTATTGAGGAGGTTTCGTTTTCTTCAGTCATAGCACTGAGGTGATGAGATTTGTGACCTGATGTGTGTGTATCCAGTGGCACGTGCCTACCTGAGACTGACTGAGCAGCAGTTGCCTCCTCCCTTCAGTTCCAGCTTTTGGTCACCATATCTGAGCTGGGCCTGGCAGCAGGCTGTCTGTGGGATGCTGGCTTCCCTGGCCCTAGGAGCTTCCAAGTTTGCGTCTATCTCACCCTTGTGTGTGTGTGTAACAAATAACAATGAGAGAACTACTCCCTAATGCTTTGGTATCAGGCTTCCAGATCCCATTGTGCCTCCTCTTCCCAGGCACGGACTGAGTGGCTTCATGATGTCTGAGCAAAGCACCAAGCCTGTAGTCATTTTGTTCAATTAGTGAGCACTCAGCTTGGGGTATTTATCTTTGCAGTGTTTAAAATAATCACTATATCACGTTGTTGGTCAAGTGACGGCTCTCTGAGCGAAATATCTGTGGGACATTTAACACTTTCTCCCTTTTGTAATGAGTTACCAAAATGATTGTAAAAACTGCCTGTCACCATTGGGTTTGTACAGAGCTGTTGGCCATTGGACTTCAGCAGATGATGCCTGCAGTGGTGTGAGTGCTGGTATTTGCTGTCTGCTATTGAGCTGAGCGACAGCTCCTGCACAGTTTCCATAAATGGATGACCAAAAACATTCAGAGCATGTGTTCAGCAAAAATAATGCTTCCTGAGTACGCTTTCAATACTGAAAACTGTTTTTGTAAGCAGCAGCTTTCTCAGGATTCGTGACAACCTGACGGTGTCCCTGAGCTAATAAAAGGAAGCCAAAGTTGATATTTTATTTTTGAAGAAATTGGTTCAGCAAAAGCGCTCAGTGGTTTCCTGCACAGCATTTACCCTTTGCTGACCTTGCTTGTCAACACTTGGAATTTGTGTCTCTGCTAGGAGCCCTTGCTTGGTATCTGCGGTGTTCAAGCCATCTTTGTAGCCTTGTGGCAGTCTGAAATAGTACAGCACAGGTTTGGCCAACCTTACTGTCTTTAAAAATATATTTTCCCTATGGCATTTAACTAAAGCTGTTGTATTTCTGCTGCTCTGTTCATTGAGTAAAGTTCATTTAATTATTCTTCTCGTGTCAGACCCTTCAAAATGGTTTTTCTTCTTTCTAGTCTTTCTCTTTTAATGTGGCATCACCAAACCAGACAGGTGGAAACCTGAGCAGAGGTGCGTCCAAGTGAAATCGATGGGTTTTTTCATGCTTCGTGTATGGTGGTCTAAGATGAAATCGATTATCTCTCAGGGATAACTGAGAACTGGAGTTTCTTGTCCTGTCTCCTTTGTGAAAATATAGATGCATTACCTAATCTTGGACCTTAGACCATGAACAAAATAAATGCTGGACAGTGCTCAGGCTGCTGCTGGGAAAGTGAAATTTTACCCTGTTTTGTGTTGTTAAAACTTGTGTATGGTGTATGGTCCATTGCTGGTACCGCTAAGCAGAAGTCCACTGCATTTGAGGGATGCCTTGATGGTGGTCTCCATCCACAAATATTTGAATAATCTGTGGTGAGATTAATATTGTTAACACTGCAGTCTCCTGTTTCACAGAAATGGTTTTACTAGTCATGGTTTTTGTACTCTGCAAAACATGCTGATTTCTTTTCACTTTCCTATGAAGCATTAGGGTGCATTAAATAATAGCACTGAGATAACAAAAATCAAAGCCTTATTTTTTCAGGTAACATAGATGAGGAAAATCAGATTTTACTTGCAAAATCAGAGGTTTGATCCTAAATGAAAGTGCTTTTGAAAATCGTGCTCTTAGGCTTTTGAGTGTAATTATTTGTTTTTCTTGCAGTGGAAGGCAGTTTCTTACCTCTTCTGCCTCCATAAGGAGGGTTCTGTCCTTGACTTGTTGGATAATTTTTAGTCCTTTGGTTCATTGTAGCAGCTTTTGTTTGCTTATTGAAAATGCGTAACTGGTGGAACACATTTGTTCTGATTACCGAGAACATAATTCTCAGTCAAGTTTGTAAAGCAAGAACAGTTGCAAGTGCAAAATTCCCTTTTCTTGGGCATTCTTCAGTGTTCTTGTTTTTCACCCCCTTAAATATTTCTGCCAGTAAAATATTGTGAAGAAACTGAAAAGCAGTGTATTCATTGTCAGCTGGTAGAGTCAACTGAGGCTCTGTGGGAGCAATTTTTTTCCTACTGCTGGCTTGTGACTGCAGTAAAAGGGCAGCTGTAAGCATAAGGACTTTGTTCTGCCTGCTGCTCTACGGCTGCAAAGGACTTGATTTCGTGATGAAAAGGGGAATGGAGAGTAGCACTGGCTTGATAACAAGTGTTGAAAGAGAAGCTGTGCTGCTCATCTTAATAGCATGATCTGTGTATCTCAGTTGGGCAGAAAAATGGTATTTTTTCCATTTATACTATCATTTGAAGTCAAACAAGCCTTTTCATAACGTATTTTTGAAGTCAAGGGCAGATGACAAAGTAGCTCATCCTACTGCTGCTTTGTTTTGTGACAGGACCATCCCCCATCAGCGTGCATGCCCTCACCCCTGGGCATGCTGGTGGACTTGGTGTGTGTCAACCAGCACTGACCTGCCCAGGGTTGTGGCTGTGAAACATAATGTTAGCAATTCATAGAGGTAATGTGGTGCTATCTACATTCACGATGGCTCTGTGTCACTGTTTTCAATGAAAATACTGAGGTCCGTGCTTTAGTTTCAACACGTACATGTCTTTTTTACCGTACTAATTGCATCTTTTTCTTGTTTGCCAGAAATTTGAAATGTCCTGGAAAATGCTGTATGGGAACTGGTGAATCACGGCCTGAACCACTGATTGCTCACCTGAGGTGAGCGCTGAGTCAGCCACAGGAGCACAGGTGAAGGCAGTGCACCTGTGTGGCCAGAAGGGGTGGAGTCTGGCTCCACCTCTCCCAGACCCCATTTAAGGGCTGACCACCACTGGAGAAGGTTCTCTTGTTGGAGATCCCTCCTGTGTGGAATTCCAGGTGAGCCTTTCCTGATTTACCAGTTATCTTTGTACCCTCTGGATAAGTCATACAAAAATACACTGTCTACCTTCATTACATTGTGTGGGTGCTATTCTTTCAGTGTATTCACCCTACAAATGCTAGGAATGTTGCTTAGAAAAAAGCGTGTCTTTCCAATGCCTCCACGCTCTGTTCCATGCACACAGCTGCTTTCACTTGCTGGCAGTCTGAGATGAGCAGGTCTACTGTTCCTGGAGCTAAATGGCTATCCAGCAATCTTCTTTGTATTCAGTGAAACAAAAGCAAAACACAGCTTTACCTGCTCTGCCATGGCATAAAGTGTGTTGTTAGAGAAGCTCAGCCTGACATTTAAAGTGTGGTTTCCACTCACCCCCTTTTTTTTTTGTTTGTACACCTCTGAACTTAGTGGGCTAAGATGTGTTTATGGTATGTGGCAGTGACTAGCAATATTGAGCTTATTTAGATAGTGGGAATGGTTTTTCTGTGATAACAGAGGTGAAAAGCCTCAGATAAAGCTGAAAGCCTTATTGGTAATTGGGCAGGGATTGCTCTCATTTGTTAGTCTGTTTTAAAAGTTTTAAATCCACAGTGCAATAAATAGCTGAGAGAAAATGAGCACAGATTGAAACCAGCATTCGCTCTGTAATTGCAGATACTATGGAAGGTTTTTCTAAACTCAGAGCCTAAGCACTGTGATTACATTTGAGCTATCTGATTTTTTTTTTATCTGTGCAGTAAAGCGCTCGAGCACATCCATCAACTCTAAATGGATGTGTAATCCTGTAACTGTTCCCTGTTCAGCGAAGCTCTCCAGCATGTGCTTCAGTCACAGGAAAGTCCGTGGGTCTGGAGCACGTGTTTGGAGTTAAAGACGATGTTGAAGTGCTTGTTTAACTGCTGTCCTGTGCATCTGTAATGGTGTGCACCTCTGCCTAACCTTTCACCTTTGTTTCCAAAGCTTGACAGCAAGAAGAAATGTTTGCAGTGCATTGTCCAATGTTCAGTCTTTAGCTACAGAGAGATAGGTAAGAGTAACCCCTGAAACAAGTGCTTCTCGCGTGCTTTGGTAGTTTGTCACTTTGCATCGTTTGGGATTATCACTTCAGGGAGTTTGCCTTTGTAGAAACTTCAGGTTCAATTCAGAAAGATGCAAGGCAGCTGTTGGGGTCAGTTTGGAAATGCTGAGAACTCTCCATGGGTCTCAACAAATTCTCTAGGTCTGAAAAATTTCGTCGAGGAATTTAAAGAACCTCTGCAGTACCAGTCTGTATCGGTGGTGGTTATTCTTGAATGAGTTGTTGTGTGCTAGAGGAGGCAGTAAGGGAAGGAAGAACGTACCTGGATTGTTTGTTAGTGAAAAGAGTATACCTCTCATTTTCATTTGTTCAACCAGGGGAAATTATCATCAGCTGTTCACTGGTGCTAGCAATCTGCACTATGTTCTTGTGCTTACTCTGCAGTGGGGTCACTGGGGGAGGATATAGGTTTCTGTGTGACTGTGTAATTACTCTGAGATAATGATGAAAAGTGCAAAATTTACATTAGGATTTGTTACTAATGCTGTAACAGCCCTAGCAGTGCCGTGAGCCCAGCAGCACCAGCCCCTGTGCCCAGCTCCTGGGCTCCTGTAGCAGTAGGTCCGCTTGCTCTGCTGGTAGGAGCTGTGCTGTCTGTGGTATTTGATGCTACATTTGAAACTGGGATGACTAGAGCTGGTGCCTGGATCAAGAAGTGTGTGCTCAATAAAGTGAATTCGGTCCTATCAGAGGTTATTAATGACTGCATTAAATTGTGTAGGTTCTGGGGGTAGGCACTGTTGAGCTCTGTGTTTTTCCTGCATCATGTGTTGTCTGTATCTTGATCATTATAGATAAAGTTTCAACTATGGGAAGAAAAAGGGGAAAAATAGAGCCCTTCAGAGTTGAAAGCCAACCCCAGCTGTGTTGTCTGTAGGAGGCACTCAGAGACCCTGATAATGGGGACATTAAAAATCGATAGGTGGATGGCACTGCTCTATGGCTCTGCTGGTTAAAGGGCAGTTTGCTGCTTCTCCTGCAGCCAGCATGCACAATGAGGAGCTCTGGCCTGCCATGCCACCAGGCAGTGCTTCCTATTCTGTCTTTTCCGCATGCTTCGGCACACCCTAGCTTGAGGTGAGACTGGAAGCGAAAGTTCTGGAATACTCAAGGAAGACCATTCTTGTGGTATTTCCATCCCAGCCAAAAACAGGAAGCACTGGAAATCCAGCCAAAAAGCAAAAAAATAAAAGAAAAAATCAGACTGCTGGGGAGCTTGCCAGCCTGGTTTCCAAGCCAGAGGGATTTGGAAAAGCATCTGAATGTTTCAGAGGTTATCCAGACCAGACTAGTAGACTTTCCCTAGCTGCTTGGTGTATGGGCACATTGCAGCCTTCTGAGCTGTGCTGTCACTGGGGAGGTTCCTGTTCTTGGTTCTTTGTAGCTTTGCCCTCCTAACCCTGACAACATATTTCACCATAACTGAAGGTGTCTGCTTCACAATGCAAGCACAAGTCTTATTCTTGAAAAGAAGGGAATGGAGAAGGAAAAAGCAAAGCAGTCATGAGGCTGTTCTAGAAGTGCCTTTAACCATCGTCCACTCCAAGTGCCACTTAAAGGCAAGCAGCCTTTTCTGTTGTCCATCAGCCTTAGGATATCCTAACCTCTTTCATTGCTGCTTCCATAAAGTGGGACAGATATGAAGAGGGGTTTTCTGCCTTTGCTTTCCTCCTTAGCAGTGCTTTCCCTGGTTTGCCAAATTTGGACACTCTGATGTCACTGTGTCCAAAGTGGACATGTATAAATCAATGTTAGTGACGTATTCTTGAGAAGAAAGGCCTTGAAAGCCATGCTGAAGTGTACATTCATGGCATAGTTTGAGTTCTGGCTCACATATTCCTTTGAGTGAGTTTTAGCCAAATTGCTTATGTCAGTTTTACAGACCCAGGGTGGTCTTAAAGACAAGAATGTTAATGGCTTCTTCCTGTCAAATTACTTTATGACCAAAAGTGTTTTTGTTTTTTTTATTTTTTTAAGCCACCAGCAGTGATAACCTTAATCTAAACAAACCTATCCCCCTGGACTGCTCCTGGCAAGTGAGACATAGCTGGTGTGGGCAGAGATCTGTGGGTTATCTTCAGGGCAGAACCCGTGGCCTGGGGATGGAGAGGAGGTGTGCTGTTAAACCACCAGGCTTTGGTATTCCTGTGTCTCACACCTTACCGAGATAGAAGCTGAGTAACTTAAGACATATGGCTGGACTGAGGAACAGAAAGGGCTGTAAAACCAGTGCATCAAATAAAGATTGTGAGCAGACTTTCCCTGATGAGTCCATAGAAGAAAAAACAACAACTTGGTGGACGGAGCTTTTCTTTGTTTTACTTTTATTTTGGGAGTTTTGGTGGTTGAGGTATGTTAAGAAAAGCAGTAGAAAATTGTTTTCTTTCTGGAAAGTTGTGTTTTATGCCATCATGTGTTTTGTGAGTTGAATGAATAAGGTAGTACTCAGGCAGTGAAAGATTAACATGGTACGGATAGCATGATCTGATGTCTTTGCAAAGTGTGTAATTTAACAAAACAGAATTTTGCGCTATGAAATGTGGCAGGAAAACACATCCATCAGGATTACTGATCCCTTCGAGTGCACGTGGTAGAGAATCTCTTCTTCCATAGAGGAGCTATTTTCAACATTCTGGTTGTATGCTGGCGATTTACCAGGATCAGATCTGAAGTATGACTTCTACTTTGCTAGTATTTCAGAGTGCTGTCATAATGTGGAGTTTTAACAAGGGGAGAGAAACCAGGAGGCCAGGAGCACACTGCTTATTGCTGCCAAGTGAACGAGGTGCTGGGAGCTGTGTGGGATGGGGCACTGGGACAGTGCAGCTGCAGTGCCTGGGGGCACCCAGAGCATCTCTACATGCGTTGTGCTCTGCTGTTGCTGCTCTGCTTCTGCTGCTCTGCCCTTCCTAATTAACCTGCAGCTTAGCTTTTCCTGATTAGCTTGCTCCTTCCACTCTTCCTATCTTATTTTCTGTAAAATCAGCCCTAAATGCCTAAAAAAAGCAAAGAGTGCAACTTTGACTTTGATCAAGTATTGCCCTATTTTAGGTATATGTAAAATATTTAAAGGTAGGCTAGGGTGTATAAGGAAAGTAATGCTTTTCACTTCTCTTTCCTCTTCAGCTTGAACGTAAAAGGCAAGGGAGTGCTAAGAATGGTTAGCCCTGGTGCACACAACAACCTTGGCAGTTCTTTCTTACTGATAGCAGAAATGAATGCTCAGTAGTTTTACAGCCAAGCAGCTATGATGGAGCTGGAATCATCCCTGCTTTTCTTCTCTCTAGGCAGCTGTGTCCTCTGCTGAGACCTTTGCATTTTCTAGCTGTGAAGATTTTCCTAGTAAGGAACTTTATCACCTTTTTTTTTTCCATTTTAATAGCGACTCTACCAGGAATAATAAAATCCTTCAGCTCTTATGCTGAGAGCGTTTTCATTGCCTCCAGGGGTGATCTATTAGGAAGCATTTTACACCTTTTGCTAGGCCCTCTGAAGGATGAAAAATAACCAAACAACAAAACACAAAACAAACTGTCAGAAGTCTGCTTGTTCACACTTTTGGTGATATTACTGTTTTCAGCTTGAATACTATAGGAGTGTTTATTTGCAACAGCATTATAGGAGAATGAGCTTTGCATGTAAAACTTCCCCCAAGGAAATGAATTATTTCATTATTCATATGTTATTATCCTCTGCTTTCATACTTCTTGTTCCCTAGGAGTAACATAGATGAATACCTGCAGAAAGCCGTAGAGGCTTTTTGAGGCTGGAAAAAAAAGGAAAAGAAAGAATAAGGTGTAATTGAGTATAAAAATCAAATTGTGCCAGTGCATTTAGCTTCTTCAGTGTGTTTACTTCAGAGTAGTAGCATGTTAAGAGGAGTTCTTAAGAAGATTGGTGCCTCAGTCACTTAGTGTGTTTGCTGCATGGGTATTTACATCTTGGAGGTCTGTGCCACAGCAGTGCTGAAGCAGAGCTGTCTGTTGCCAGCATACTTACAAAAAGCAGGGGCAGAGTGGTTGCTGGCTGTGCCCTGGTGACCCTCAGAAATGCATGTTATTAATAGGTGTAGTCAGAGCTCCGTGTTAATTATGGGATGCTTCTCATTGCAGTCATCAATAACTATAAGTGATGGGCTTTCCTAATGCAGAAAGAAGCTACCATTTGTTTGGTTCTCAGTGGGAACTAAATTATCTTTCAGCCTATGTGGAGGTATGGCAGCAACAGATGTGACCTTAGGCCGTTACAAGGCTCTGTGAGAAGCTGTGAGCTCTTGAATCCAGGTGGGATTTTGAACATCTCTCTTCTCTTTAAAGCAGAGAGAATATCCCTATTTGTTCCACCTCTGGGTTATTCTTTGGAGTCCCCAGGGCAGGCTGCTGTTTTGGGATGCATGTTTTGGGGTGTACTGCCAGTCACTGTAAGGAGACACTGGGATGTTGCCTGGCTTGGTGTCCTGCTGCACAGCTGAGAGAAACAGCTGTAGTGCTGTCAGCTGGAGTTATTTAAAACCTATTGCAATTTAATAGGATTATCAAATAATCTGCTTTATCAGTGTTTACTAATACACAGATTTTTTTTCCTCCTGCGATCCAGGAGTCTTGGAAAGAAAGTGCTCACTATGTGGCTGCACACACAGCTCTCCCTGCTGGGCTGTGCTGGCACTGAGGGTACGCAGGGAAACAGAAGCAAACAGCATCAGTAAAGCTGGTAAATCAGGCTCCTGTCGTAATAAACTAAGGGAAAAATGCATGCATCTTCAGGATGGAGTTTGATTCTCAATGTCATCCAGATTCTCTTCTTACAGCAGTCAACAGGTGATTACAGTTAGAGAAGGGTCTGGGGAACACAGAGTTCATCTGAAGCCTTTTCTGTCACTAGCACAGCAGATGTGAAAGCTTAGCTGGGAAGATCCTAGAAGTACTTAAATTGGCTGTACTGGAAGGGTGATGCCATCAGAACCTAGAACAGTATTCATAATTTTTAAGGCACACATTTTCTAAAGCACGTACTGTTTCCTTTCTATCAATAGAAACTACATTTTGGGACCGTTAAAAACAGTGAGATTTTCTCATTGTTTTTTAGGGGAATTTGGACCTTCCTGTTGAGTTCCGAGCAGCTGGGTCGATACTTGGTTGATGTGAGTTCAAGTTCTGTCTGTCTGCAGTGTAAAGATGGGTAAAAAGCATTATGGCTTTATTTCCATCTCATGTTGAGTTATGGTCCATGCATGCTTCATGGCCTTGGGTTTGGAATAGGGCATGTATGGGTTTTCAGATGAAGCCTCTGTTAACCAGATAAAAATGTGCATTTCAGAAGCAAAGCACATCTGCGTTGCAGCATGGCAAGTTCAAAGCCACTTGGAGAAGTTTATGGGAAGCAGCTGTGGGTTGTCTGTGCTAATTAGGAGCAGAGCATGCTGAGGACTTGACACAACAGGTTTACACAGTGCGATTAGGTAAAGAAAGTTGATGTCTGCTTTTAATAACAAGAGCAAGTAGCCGAGGTGGCAAAGTATTTTTAATGACATCATTTGCCCAGCTGTTTTACACATCTGTAACCTGGGACGTCGTTCCAATTCTGTAACACTTCATCCTTGCTCTTCCACACGTTTGGGGTACAGGATAAAGTTACCTGTCTGGAGGAGAGCAGCCTGGGCAACGTTTGCGTTTGTGGCCAGTTATCAGTTATATCCAAACACTGGCTAAACCTAAACGTACCGCATTAGGTCTGTATGTTTTTCAAAGTACTAATTACTTCACTGTGAACCTGGCACTTACGCAGATCCCTGTGCTCTCGGCCAGGCTTACAATTAGGAATGAAACATTTGCAGCAGCTGCAAAAATGTTTTTACTTATTTAGAGCATTCTAATATTTTATAGCTGTGACAAGCCGATGAATCAGACATCAATTTGCAGTGTTAGATGCTTCCCCCTGTGTTATTTTAGACAGTGATGGCACGAGGGCCGTGCTGGGGCTCTGCTGCATGGATGTGTGTTGCCTGCCCACATAGGGGCAGGTTCAGCTGATTGGATCCGATGGGATTTCCACTGAGGGAGCTTTGAAGCTGCTGCGTTTTTCCTCCCTTTGTGATCTCTGTGCAGTTGTGTAGAACTACCACTGGGGCTATTCCTGAGCTTCTGTTTCTACACTGAAGCAGCTTGTTCTGCCAAGGCATCGTTGCCCACTGAGGATGGGCTCACAGCTGCACCCAAAGTGTTACCAAGAGTTAACTTGAGGGACTTGATTACCTGTGTGCTAACAAAGAGGAGCTCTCTTTCAGATGGGGAACGAAAGAATGCTGTGCAAAATGTCTGAGGGGTTTGCTCTGGCTTTGGAGCAGTGAGAAGTCAGAAAGGCCTATTCCCCTTCCATGGATGGTTGGACTAGATGATCTCGTAGGTCCTTTACAACCTCCTGTTTCTATCCAGCTGCTTTGCTCGGTTTGTCGTTTGGGTTCGCTCTCAAATAGCTGTAATGGATTTGAAAGTATTGTTTTTCATATTTAATGTTCTTTGTGGTGTATAGCACAGAATAGGATGTTAGTGTGCTTACATGTGGTGTATGGCAAGCTTTGGGAAGATACTTAAACTGTAGGACTTCACTACACTGTGAATTAACCTCTGGACTGGAGGAGAAAAAGACAACAGTAAAGTGTGGTACAAATCTATCTGGAGAGAAATACAGTATTGACTAAAGCAAAATAAAGCAGGTTCATGGGAGAAAGGGGCACTCTTCATCCTGATACAGTAATACAAATCTTGTTATTCTGTACTACTGGGGCAGTGTTTTCCTCAAGATTGGGGGCCAAAATGCTTGGCAAGGATGCTTCCTTTCTCTTCGGATGATACCAGACAAGCAAGTCATTCAGTGCAGAGATGGTTGTAGCTGGGCTTCATTCAGCCAGCAGCCCCGTTTTACCAGCACTTGGTATGTTCTTCTGTGTTACAGTGGTTTTGTATGTGTAGTTTTATTTATGGATACTTTAAGGGCTGAGCATCATTCTGCTTCGTTGCAGGAACAGAAGTATTTGTCAAAATTAGAGGGTTTTCCGAACTGTTAAAGCGAACTATAAAACTCCTGAGGAGGTGGGAAGTCTGAAAACTGCATTTGCTCTTAAAAATAAATAAGTACATACTTTATGATGTGAGGAGTAAAAAAAAAAAAAGTCCAGGTGAATAGCACAAGTGTTATGAAAATAAGTGAAGACAAATCCAGTCTCAGAGCAGGTGTATGGGTTCAGAGAACTGCAGAACGTGTTTCTTTGCAGTGACACAGGAGCTTGGACCTTCTGAATGCTCCATGAAACAAGTGAACGTGTTTTTCCTTTCAGGCTTCTTCAGGAGACAGGCGAGTGATATGAAAATTAAAAAGTAAGGAAAGTGATGATGTGCATCTGTGGGTACTACTAGGCAAAACCAGAGGAATATTTCACGTGCTGTACATATTTTAGAAGTGGAAAACCCTGTCCTGGTGAAAACCCTGTCCTGGTGATAACAGCAGAGAGCCGTTGCACAACATGAGTTCTGAGTGCTCTTGAACTGTAGTAAGAGCCTGAGATAGGGTGGGCCAGAGGCCAGCTATTTGGGGAACGCTGCAGGGGTGCACTTGGAGATGATGCTCTCAGTGTTGAGCAGCATCTCCTGCCAGCCCCTTGCCTGCCTCGATGCATGCAGCTCTGGGCATCAGCTTTCAATCTCCTTTCCTTTTCTGAACCACATCGGTGCCACAGTAGGCACTATCCTCTGTTCTTGGAAGAAAAGCTTGCTGAAAAATTGCTGTCTTTTAACACTGCCTTGGGTTGCTTCTTATCAAGGCTGAACCTTTCCATATAACCATATCTCACCTGAACAAAAAGATTTGTCGTGACGCAAGAACCAAACCTTGTGTGCTTTGTTATGCAGGAGGTTATCTAAATGATACCAGATTTCCTTGATGGCTTGAAGGTCTCTTAATGCTTCCTGTTACTTGAACGTGTGCAAACCTGCATGAACCCAAGGGAGCACAGCCAGAGGAAGGTGCAGCTCGGTGAGTGGCAGCACAGCAGGGCTGCCCGGGGCCCAGCTCAGGGCTGCCCGGAGTGTGGTGCCTGCCAAGCCGTACAGCACACGGCTGTTTTCGTTGAAAAGGCAGGCCGAGAAGTTAAAACCTTCAGAGTTTTTAAAATCAGCTGGAGAACATTACAGTCACGCAGAACTGAAGGCAGACAACTCGTTAAAATTAGCATTGGCCATAATTAAAAACATGCCGGGGGAAAAAGTCCGTGAGAAGAAACAGACTCTTGGAAAGCTCCTGACATAGCTAAATGTCTAAATGGAAACGTAGCTTGCTAATTGATTTAAATGATTGCCCGGCTCCTCCCTGCTCACTCCCTGCAGCAGGTAGTGGAGCTGCCCTCTGTGGGCAGCCAGGCTGGGCACAGCCCCTCTGTCCTGGTTCCTGGGGTAGCAGGGGCAGGAGGTGTCCTGCAGCTGTCACCCCTGGGACTGCATGCTGCCCACAGCACGGCTGTGCTCTGCTCTCAGTGAGAGCATGAGTGTGCACGTAGGAAGGAGGATTTTCAAGTCTTGAGTTGTGTTAAGCCTTTGCTGTGAAGGCTATGCTTTTATTGTCAGGTCCATTTGGAATGTTGCTGTTAGATTAATGCCCTTACCAGCATTTATACCTGCATGAGGAATGAGCACAATTTGATTGCTGGATGAAAATGAAACCCCACTGGGGCTGTTGCATCATGCTGTGCTGCATACTGGCTTCCCATGGCCAAGCAGCGTGGGTGAATCCCATTCCTTGTAATACTACCAGGCCTAATTCTGTGATGCTGCTGATCTTACGTCCATCCTGTCCCATTTAGCTGAAGTTTTTTAATGTGTATGGTTAGGAAGTGTCCCTTTCCACACATCATCATTCACTTCACCCTGCGTTGTGCAATGGAAGCATGAAAAACTCTACTCATGTCAGTCTGGAGGAGCCCCACTTTGTGTTGTCATGCACAGTCTTGGGGTTTGTGTGTGTTGTTGTGAAGATAACAAACCCTGCTTCGTAGCCTTACATAAGGCCTACTGGCTTCAATTATGCGTGGTAACCCAATGAGCACCCTATTAAAATCATAATGCAATTTATATTGGCTTTTATTGCACATTGTAACGTGATGATAGGCCCTTTTCATGTGATGCCTTTTGGCTTTTTTAGCAAATCAAAATGTAACAGCCCACCTTTTTATATTCTAATGTAATGAACTCTTTCCACAGCTCTTTCTGATGCTTATTGGTTTCTCTCAGAGATCCTATTCCTAATTTAATGAGTCCCTCTTCACATCATAATGTAATTCATACTGGCTTTTACAGCATATCCTCGCGCGCCAGTGCCAAATCATATTGTGTCATAAAGCTAAGTGGCTTCTAATGGACATCACACCTCGGTAACCCTGTCACACGTTGTAACATTTTTGTCTGCTTCTCTAACATGCTGCAAGAGTCCAGTGGTTCTCCAGCAAGCCTGCTGCAGGCGTGAGCTGTGGGTTTGAGGCAGCAGGCGGCTGCAGCCCTCGCTGAGCGGCTGCAGGCTGTCGTGCTCTGGCTGTGTGTCACAGGGATATTTTAAGGGATATTTGAAAGAAACACTGCTCGCCTGACTTTAACAACTCCCTTGCTCCTGTTATGGGTTACTGCACAAGGAATGCCTTCAGATCTATTTCTCCGTGCAAGTATTTTTAAGCTCGTGTAGGGTTTACCTTATTTAAATGCTATTTAACCTTAAATAAGACAATTATTTGCTTCTTTAACCAAATTATGCTAATAGGTCTAAGATTTTTTTTTTTTTGCATTACAGAGTTCATTCTGGATTTTCATATTGTCTAAGAAAAGGCTTTCCATAGTGAGAAAATTAAATTCCTTTCTCGGTGTGTATTATTGGCAGAGTGTTGTTTTCTGAAGGCAGCAGAGGGGGTGATGCACCATCTCTGACCCCAAAGCTGGGCCTGCTATCCCAGAATTCACAGGCAGCTCCTCTAACATCTGATGAAGCCTTTGTGCATTCTTCAGAAGGAAAGGATACAAAAATATTTACTGCTGTGGGCAGGAACACCACGTAACATCACTTCCAGAGCCTGTGTTCAAGTGTCTGTGTCTTATCTAGTCCCTTCAGCCCTCTTTTGTAGGTGCTAGAAAAGGCAATGTTAATAGGTGATCACATATTTAATTAGGAATCTTCTTTTAACACCGTGATAGGATTTAATTCCCTATAAAAAGACAAGTCATTAACTTCTGCTTTGTATGGGGCAACCTGAGAGATACAAACTTCTACTAGTATTGCTGCTCTCCTTATCAGATTTGAAGCTGGAATAGCTCAAGGCTCTTCTGTGAGCTTGGTTTGTCAGCTGTATTGTATTGTCCTTGACCCAAGGTGACATGATCTTTTTGTGGGGTGTATTTTGTTGCAGTGGGAAGGAAGATCATGGTACACAGTAGAGTACCTGTGTTCAGAAATGAGTTTCGTTGTGCTTAGCAGAGGCAGAGGAAGTGAGCTCCCTGTGAAGCCAGGTTTGTTTTCATCCATGCATAGACTCCTCTGGAAGTCTCCTGACCCAGCCCCTGCTGCAAGCTGGGTCCTCTGGAATACATTGCTCATGTGCTGGACCAGTAAGATCTTGAGTTATCCCTGGGGATGGAGATTCATAGCTTCCCTGGGCAGCTTGCCCAGTGTTTGACCATCTTCACTAACAAAACTAGGTTTTTCTCATTTTTATATGACTTCCCTTGTTTTCAGTTTGTGCTTATTGCCTCCCATACTGTCACTAGGCACCCCTCCAAGGAACCTTTTTTCTTTAACCATCCTCTGCCCCATCAGGTGTTTATAGGCGTGGAGAAGATCCCTTAAGCATCTCCCATGGCCCTGTATTGGATTCAGGGTTTACTGCCAGCTTTTATGTTGGAAAAACCATTGCTTCCCCTTGTATTTAGCTTTGTGTGAAAGCACCTGCGGTCACTGAATGCCAACTATCTGCATAGTTCATTTTTCAGTGGCTTGTATTTACTGTATGACTGGGCTCAGTGCCGTATTGCTATGCAAACATGTTGGTGCTAAAGGTGTAAAAGAACAACAACCTAACTTGAATGTACAGATGAAAAATTTGAAGTCATAATTATGTTGATTTTATAGATGCTGCTACTGGAACTAAAATTGTAAAAGCAGAAAAGGAAAAGTTTCATAGTATCTTGTCTTTCCAGGAAAGGAACGTTTCCCTGTCTGCCCTGGTGAATGGTTCTCCTACAACCCCATGTGATGTGTCCTGTCCTCCAGCCAAGGAGGGCTGGCTCTGACAACTTCATGGCCTGTCTGCATTGCTCCTCAGAATGGTAGGTGCTGCTGGAAAGTGTAGGAAATTCTTCTCTATCTCTTCTGGTTTTATAGACGGTACTTCATCTCCAGCAGTCCTGGCTAGCTTGCCTGGAGCAATTAAGAATAACACATTGTTGAAGTGATTTTTATGGGCCCGGCACAAGTGTAGGGGATGATTTTATGGACTAGTACATCCCGGGGAGATGAAAAGACATGTGTTTCCCTCAAGTGTTGTGCTTGCTGCTCAGAGAGCTTCTGTGGTCAAATGAAATTAGGTTATGGGACAGAAGACACGCAGTGGTTTCAAGCCAGAAATGGTGCTCTCTCTGGAGAGACTGTCTCACGATGTCCTTCCCCTGGGGCAGACTATGGATCTCTTGTCTCCTGTTAACTGAGCCCAGAGGGGAAAAAAATAGTCAGCAAATGTGTTGCTTGAGGAAAGGACCCATCTCCCTGCAGGGGCTCTCCTCGGCACCCTCACCCATCCATGTCAGTGTGCAGTGCAGTGCTGGAGCAGATAGGGTTCTGTGGAGTTGATGAATCATGTGGCACCACTTCAAATCAGGATGGGAAATATGTTTTAATAGCTGCTATTCCCTTCGTGAAGATGCACATCTTCATGGGCACAGTATGGAGATAATGGTGGGAAATGGCTGAGAGGAAAACAAAAAAGGTACGATTAATTAATCAAAATGATGTAATTCAGTGAGTGCAATTATGCCATTGACAAATTACTTACAGACTGAGTAATACCCTGAGAATGCAGGATTTGATAATTCAGACATGCATGGAAGTACATTTTATCTGCAAGTTACGAGTTTGAGCCTCATCTTGTACAAAGTTAGTACATGGTAGAAGCTGGTTACGTTGTCATTGTGATCTTTGCATGCAAACATAAGGAAAGTCTTTCACTTTTCTGAGTAATGTGCTTCTGCTGACCTTTTATGAAGCTTTTCTGCTTCATCCACCTTTTTCTTAACGGCACTTAATAGCTTTCTGTTGCACAGGGTGGATCTGCAGGACTTCTAGGTGAAGCTGGTTTTCAAAGGATTGTTGAAATATTTAATGAGATTTTTCTTCCCTGTTTTATGACTTGGGGGAAAAATTGTATTCCATAAATTGGGGAATAAAGCCATGTCTTTAGGCATAGCTCCTCAGTAATGTTGGGAAAACCTCCCTGAACTTCTAAGTGTGCTCATCCCCTGCTGATCCTGGCAGAGTTGCCTCCTAGTTTCTTTGAAACCTAGTTTGTGTATGGACATAGCATTTTGGGTATAATGCCATAACGGGAATTAGTTAGGCAGCAATCTTCATTTTTTCTGTGAAGTAGCACTATTTAATATTTTCTAGCTATTTTGAGTCAAACATTCAATAGATGATCCTCAAGATTTTGGGTGAGTATACAGAAGAAGCATGCTTGACTGTCTCCACCTGCCCAGGCAATGAGGTGAGACTGCTGCACTTTCAAGTGCAGGCTCAGTTTATAGCCTGAGGTCAGGGAACGAGTGATGTGATCCTGCAGAGCACTTCTCCCTGCAGTGCCTCCCCCCTCCAGCTGCCATCCCTGCCTCTCAGTCTGGCATTACACACGGCCATGGCAAAGCTGGGGAGTTTTGGACAGGGTTGCGGGATCCCACATCCTCCCTCAGGAGCAGAAGCGTGTCCTGGATCTTTCCTCCATACCACAGCTAGATGCAGAACGTACTGGTCTTAGAAACAGGTTGTGCAGAATTTGAATTTTTTATTTATCCTAAGCTCCAGTCTTAGGAGTTACTTCATTTTACAAGTTGGAGAACTCTGCGTGTCATTTAAGTGTAGATAATTTATTTACTAAACTCTTCTGGCTGCTTAGATACTGAGCTGGTTTGTGTATTCAGTTCTGTTACGAAACTGTTTTGGCTGCGAGCATATCCCTTAGGTACAATAAGAAGAAGGAGTAAATATCAGCCTCTCTTCCTGCATGGCACTGGCTTTTGGGAGCCTTCCCCGGGCCTCTCTGCAGTGCAGATGGGCAGCAGTCCTGCAGAAAGGTGGTGACAGTGGGCAGCAGAGGTGTCAGCCAGTCCCAGCAGGCATGCTGAGTGATAGAGTGAGATGCTCTGTTTATTTACAGGATTTCAGTTCAGTTGCAGTATGCATTAAGGTTTGCCCACGCTGCAGGATCCTGCTTTGTGTAGGTGGTGTGCACTGATGTTCCTTATCCGAGGCATGAAGGGCAGGGGAGTCTCTGTGGGGCCAGCATCCCCGGTGTCTCTGCTGCTCTCTCCACCCTGGCAGCCTGTCTCCCCTATGGATCATTATACTAAAAAGAAAAACAGTGTTTGCATGATCAGAATCATCTCTCCTGCTATTCTGATGGTGTGTGAGCTCTTGCGCCTAGCACAAGTGAAGCACGTGAATGTATGCCCAGCACATAGCACCACAGCTCTCTGTCCATAGCAGAGCTCGCAGAGCCCCATTTGTGCTGCTCATGAAGCAGAGTGATTCTTATCTCCCACCGATGCTTGGTGCAAGCTGAAATAAAAACATCTTTGGAATTCCCTTTTTATTTTTTTTTTCTTGAGATGGGGCCTTTTCCCTGCTGCAGGAGTTGCAGACTTCAACACTGACTACTGGATGTGCCAAAACAAGCCACCTGCTTGTGGGCAGCCCAGTACCTCCCTTGCACAAACATCTGCCATGCCGTGCTGAGATGTGCTGCAAGGACCATGCTCACAGTGCTGTAGTCCTAGCACCTTCTGCCTGCTCTGCCAACAGGGCTGCTCTCCTTTCTGGCTCAGAGGGAAGGGCAGCCTGGGGGCTGTGCTATGGGGAAGACCAGTGGTGGGAGTCAGCAGTTAGAGCTGACTGATGGCAGCGTGTTGCCTTCTGGACAGTTCATTGTCAAAATCAGAGGCTTAAGGGGAATTTAGAGGCACATTTGCACTGGTGTTTTTTTTAATGGGACTTAATTTGTCATCTGTCTTACAGCTGATAAATTAGAAGCATATAGAATACGGGGATGAAGAGCTTGCCAGCTTTAGACAGCTTACTGTGCAGCCAAGATTTGCTACAACTGTGATCTTGGAAGGAATAGGTATTGATAAGGAAGGTGATGTGTGCATTTGTTACATGGGAAGGATGCCGTCCAACCTCTCCAAGGTAGAGAAAGATTGCTGTTTCATGTTTCAGGTACAGTAGGAGGTTTGATATAAAACCAGATGAATTAAACTTTAAAAACTTGCAATTAGATAAAATGAGGAGAGCAGTAAGTGGAGCAGACTGGCACTATTTTTCAGAAAGTGGCCTATGAAGGAAAATTGGCTGAACTTGAAAGAAGTGCTGGAGCTGGCTCAGGGAGTGAATATATCTTTACATAAAACTAGACATAAAACTTTAAAACCAATGTGGATGAGTGATAAGCTGTTAAATTTAATTGTGAGAGAAAACAGCTCTAAAATACATAGAGAGCAGTGGTTGATGGGCTGCTGGAGGGACTGTGATGCTGCATTATGAATGGAGGATTTGGAGAGCGGAATGGAGAGGTCTTATGGCCATTAAGCTGCAGAGAATGTTGGTGTTTGAGCACTTTCTGTGCTCAAAGAAAACCAAGTGCCTGCACCCCACCCCTCCTGCTATGTTATTTCCATTGGTGCTGCACTTGCCAGGAATACACCTGTGTTGCTTTAGTTATTATACCTGCTGTTGTTAATAGTAATTTATATCAATTATTATGTTGTAATATTTATATAGCTACTTTAAGATCATGTATATATGCGTTGTGAGCTATAATTATGGAGTAATGTATACTGAGGTGTCAATGTAGTGCATCTATTACATAGCATTGCATGTACTTACATGTGTACATTACATAAATATGCTTGTGAGTGATGTGTATTGTGTAGGAGACAATTACAGGTTCATCATATGCACAACTACATGTCACGTAATACGCTGTTACAAGTTACTGTTTTACCTTGAATGCCAGTAGCAGCTGCTGGCCCCCAGTACCTGCAGGCTGCGTGTAAATACACGTTGGGAAATAGCTTCACTCGCACGTGCACTGCAGTGGTTTCAGCTTTGCCACCGGTGTAATTTTCACGCATCCAGTCACAAAGGAGCTGTTCAGCATGAGGATGGGTTGGGATGCTTAGGTAGCCACCACTTGTGTGAGTATCTCTGTGCATAAAGAATTTCAGTTGTGATAATCAGAACCACCTACTTTGCTTTCTTTTTTTTAATTAAAGGAAGCTGGAGGACACCATGCCAGGAAAAGGGATATTTGCTGGTTGAAAAGCGTCTGAACTTTGTTTCTTTTATCTTGCTATGGATGTGTGTATCACTGATTTTGTCAGTTTGCAGAATGCATAAATGAAACATGACTAAAAACTCCGGTATGGTTGGTAAGGAAGGGGCAGCCGTCTCCCTCTGGAAGATGTTTGCTCTGAATGTTAATCTGTAGCAAGAGCCATTGGCAGTATTCATCCACTGCATTACTTCAAATCATAGAGCTTTGTGCATTCACTTTATGGGTATTTTTCTAACCTATAAATGCTTTCCCCCCTTATATTAGGAACAGATCCCCTGATGATATGATTCCAGTTCAGTGGTCAATATTATATTTTCCTGCACTTGGGGCAGTGTGGTTTCTGACTCTGGGAAGCCAGGACGCGCACTGTACCACATAGCTCTGTCCTGTAGCCACTGATCCAGGCACCAAGGCTGTCCTGAAATTCAGGAAGATTGAGTACCTCATTCTTAGAGCCCTTTGAAAACCATTTCCACCAGTCACCACTTGGACCTTGGGGATCGACCAGTAGTCTTACACGTTCTAGCACTGGGAGCCTAATAATAGAAGCACCATGTAAGAAGTCAGTAGTACTATGAATCCAAGAAAAGATGATGATTTAATGCCATTGTAGGGTGTGTGTGTGTGGGGGGGGGGGGGGGGGGGGGGAGGGGAAGATTTTCACTATATTTCCTTCACAAACCTTTTGAAATGTATTGCCAGTTTCCAGTCTTTAAAATTTGAGCTGTTTGCATTGACCGTGTGGCAAATGGTTCAAGAAACATTCAGGCACTGTGCTGAAGGACGTGGTTTAGTGGGGAAATGTTGGTGGCAGGTGGATGGTTGGACTGGATGATCTTGGAGTGCTTTTCCAACCTTGGCAAGCAGCAGTTCTGTGATATGCATTGTGACTGAGTTTCACTGTAGGGCACTGCTGTAGATCAGGAGGAGATGGAGGACTGTGGTGGGGTAGTGCATGAAATCCTTAAGAATAATTCCACAAAACACTGGAAATATGAAGGTTGTAAAAAGAAGAATCTTCCCACCCAAACTCATAACTTCTTTCTTTAGAGTAATTAAGATATGGAGTGATTAACTTGGCATAGCTGTTAATAATCTTTGAGCTGTTGCCATGGGCTGCCATAATAGTTGGTCTATACACTGCTGTGATTAAGAAGTGCTTTGGCTCAATTCCTGCAGCACTGCAGCAATGAAAAATTCCAAAACTAAGCAGGTGTCTTTCCTCCTCTTAGGAGGAAAAGATGCTAAATAAAGAGGAAGAAAATACTTTCAATAACACTTTTTTTTTTTTTTTCAGTAAGTCTAGATATATAAGGGTATTTTAGTTCATTTCTTATTTCACACCATTTTTCTTACCACTAAATAATACTTCTGTTGATTTTTGCTACTTCTGCTACACATTTTTTAACTCACAAAGAAATCCTTTCTGATGTGGCTCAGTTACATTAAATTACTTCCCAATAACAGTTGGGAATAAGTGAGAAATACTGAGCGCTGGTATTTTACAGTGATAGAGGTTTTGTACTCTAAAAAACATAAGGGTTCTTCTAAAAATGCTGTCCTTTCATGAGATTATTGCATAAAACAGAAGCATAAAAAGGAAAAGTGACTTGTCCAGAGTCTTCATTACATCCAGGATATAACTGCATGTTTTGCTTTTGCTTCACCCTTAAAATTGGATGTACAGTTGATGCTGAAAAACAGAGCCAAATTTTATCCTATCCAGAGGCAGAGGAAACCAAACAGAATTCAGGACCCTGGGTCTCAGCTTGGATCTAAGTCCCGTTGTGCAGGTAGCTCTCTGGAAATTTGCTGGCACTGTTAAGCTGCAACCTTGAGCATCATCATCTTAAACATATTGCTAAGCAGTAGTGGGAATTCTCCTGTGTTGGCAGTAGAGTTTGGGCTTATTGGAGCAGCACTGAATTTTCTTCTTGCTGAAGAAGGTCATGATGACTTGCTGAAGCATTAAACCTTTGAAAGATATAACTTCAATGAAAAAACACTTTCCTCCACTCCCTTTCAATCCTGGCAGTGGTAAAGGCTTTGTGTTGCACTGGTAATGAAGAACGAAGTGTAGTCTAGAGCCTGGAGTGGTGACTGCTAACATTTGTGGCAGTTTGAAAAGCTGCATGTTTTGTAAACCTCCTTCTGGTCAACACTTTTTTTCTTCTGAAGAATTACGGTCATGGGGTTTGCACTTTGATATCTCATGCAAAGCCTGGTAGAGCCGAGGAAGCATTTGGACAACGCATGGCGTGAGCCACGGCGAGTCTGGAGGTCCAGCAGTATCCAAGTAACTTCTGTGCTCACTGGCAGTTAGGAACCAGCAAAGCATCTGCCTGCAGCATTCCAGATGGTTGGAGGAGGACATGAAACGCACGGTGCTTGTTGCATAGAGGTGAGGGTTGTACTGTGTTGGAATTGTGCAGAATTATTCCAGATTCCCTGCTGACTTCTCTAGAAAGTAATGAGAAAGTAGATTAACTTGGACCCTTCAGAAATCTGATTTTTTTTTTTTCCTTACCATTTCTTTTCTTGGACTTTCTGCAAGTTGATCTGTTTCCAGGAGCTCCCTGAACTTCAGGATATACCTAGAGGTGCCAGTGTTTACTCGTCTTCACCCACCAGTGTTGTGCTTCAGTCAGCCTTGGTCAAGCTGGTGTCAGCTCATAGGCATTCCCTGTGACACAGCATGAGTATCTGCTTGGTTTCCTCAGGTGGAAAAGATGTTGATCAGGACAGAGAAAAAACCTTCTAGAAAGAGTTAAATATGGGGACCAGTGGTTATCGTTTCCCTGTTTAGAGGCTGAGAGCTCTTATTCTTTGTGATCTGAGTGCTGGTGTTTGGCACTTGGTCCTCTTTCTTTTGTGTGTGACAGTAGCAACAACTGACATTCTTTATTTTACTCAGAATTGTGCTTTTGGGTTTCAGGTCTCTTAAATCCTGTCATGGCTTTTAGTTGAGAAGGGAACAGAAGAATGTTTTTGAGAACTCAAACCTGCTTTAAATCACAGCTATAATAATGCCCAAGCAAATAATCATTAAGGTTAGCTAACTGTAATAACAACAGATCTTGGCTTTTTTTTTTTTTAATCACTTTTAAAAAATAGCAGTAAATCCAGAATAAACTCTCCGTTGATTACTCTGATTTACTTCCATTTAGCAGAGCAGAATCCGACCCTTTTAATACATTCCCAGGTTTTAAGATCAGGAGGAGAACTCTCAGCCATGACTCCAATACTACAAAGACAAAGCCCCAATCTTCTGGATGTTAATGCAGCAGTCCTCAAAAGATGCTTACAGTGAGGTCATGTTGCATTTTACCATGCAGTAATGACGTTGTGGGTTCTGACAATTCACTGTAAAGAAACTCCAAAGCACGTGGTATCTAAAAGCAGCATCTGGCATAGCCACTACTACCAGTTCTCCTGAAAAAAAATATGGGAGCTGGACTTTGTGCAAGTGTTTATTGTAAAGTTAGCTGGGCAGAAAGCTTGTGACTCAGGCTATGGCTGGTGGGAGGTATTACTCAGCTCCGTGTGAACCCTCAATGAAGTTCAGTACAGTTTTTAAGCTGTGGTTTTGGCCAGGTTTTGCTTTTTCTGCGTCAGTCGGTTCCCTCTTTGTTTGGACCACGGTTGATTTAAACATTATTTTTATGTGTGGATCCATTGACTGTTTTGACTGTTAGGTTTTTTTTCTTTTTTTTCTTTTTTTGATCCTTTGGTTAGGAATAATTTGGGGGAGGATGATTTAAATAAGGACTGATGTGTCTTGGCTGGGCTTCCTGTGGCTCAGGAACACATTCTTCACCACTGTCTGCTCCTCTTTTGTGGCTGGCCAGGATGTTGAGCATCTTAAGATCCAGAAAGCACTTGCTTTTCTCCATAGGGACACCTGATGTATCTAATGACAAAGGCTTTATACCTTTAGCTGTCTGAATTGAACTACACTGCTTCTTCCAAGTATTCCAGGGGTTTGACTGGGGTAAAAAGGGGAATTCCAGCATCGCCTTTAAACTTCAGCAAATGAATGAATTAAAGCCTTGCTGTATGCAAGCTTATTTAAATTCTCATACACTTCTGTTGCTGTAGTTACTCTGGTAATTTCAGAAAAGATGGAGAAGATCCTTTGTCTGGAAAAATAATGTGGATTTTTCTTTTTTTAAGCAAAATGCGCACCCTGTGAAAAGAGAGCAGCCACTAGTGTGGTTGGGGGCATGGCCTCGGGGTGAGCATCCCAGAGTTGTGTTGTTCTTTCTGTCACTGCTCTCATACGTTGCTCTGGGAGGGCCTTCTGACCTCACTGGATGTGAGGCTCTTCCTTTTCACTGATTCACTGCATGAACAACCTATGTTGTGATTCATTCATTGAGGATAGAGATGTAGCAAAGCCTTACTAATGCTCCAGGAGGTTAACTGTGTTTGGATATTGTGAGGGCTTCAGGAGTAGTGGAAAGCTTTTGAAATCTTCAGTGCTTGCATTACAAGTCTTCAAAATGTAGAAAACCTGGTTGGGTTGACTGTTTAGGATACTGGAGCAGAGTGGAGAGCTGACGACTTCATCTAGATCAACAAAAGCACCCCATCTGCTATATACGTAAAGGTATAAGAGTCTGCGTGGCTGATTCCCCTTGAAAAACTTGCAGCTCTTTCCATACCAACTCCCACCCACCCAACCTTGTGGACTGGGCACTGAATCGAACGTCGCCTCAGCCAGAAGAACTTACACTGAGCACATAATGGAAGTGAAAAATGAGCCTTTATTTTAACAGCCCTTCTAACCTTTAACAGAAATAAAATGGAAATGGGAGTTGTTTTTCTAACTTTAAAGAGGAAAAACCTTTTTTGCACATCTTTTGGTCTGATGATAAGGGACTGCTGCTGGCTGGTCTGGTGCATGAAGGGTTGGTGTGTGCCTGGTAGGGAGCAAAGCTACTGGAAAGGGGTGGGCTGTTTGTTAAAAACTAGCTAGTGCTGAACAAATGTAATAGCTGTCTTCAGTGTAATTAATGACTCAGTTAGCACATAAGGGGAATTCGATAGATATTATATTCTTGGCTCTTAGCAAACAGTTGATTTCCTGCCACATGAAAATCTATTAAAAAGCTGGATATATAGCAAGCAGATACAAATTCCATGGCATAGATTCTGTATTGGCTGACGTGCGGGGAAGAGAGTAATAATGATGCAGAGACCTCCAAGTGTGAAATCCTATAAAGCATTTTTTTGTGCAGACATCAGTGCTGGGGTCCAATCTGTTGTCTTCTTAGATAAAAACATTTCTGCAGTTCCATCTTTGACCCTAAATCAGGCTTTGTAAAGTCTGACTCGCAGAATATGTGATGGATGTTTCCATTTTTAAAGCCCCGATGGAAGACAGTGATTAACCACAATGTGGATGCCCTTTGCTGTTTTTAACAAAGCAAACACTTCAGTACTGAGCCTTCTCACAAAGCTGCTCAAGTGATGTTCAGATGGAAATGATAATGAGTATGCTAGTAGTGTCACTGTCATGCAGGAGCACAAAGTGGTGGCCAAGCAATAGGAGAAATAAGGAAGGATGCTCTTTGTTTCTTTCCTCTAGGTTCTTCAAGAAGTGCTGATAAGCATAAATAATATATACATAGATAAAAATAGCAGCTTTAACAGTTGGGAAAATAATGTGAGGCACCTGAGTTTTTTCCCCAGGTCAGAAAGCTTTGAAACACTCCCAGTACTGAGAACAGTTCTCTGATTTTAGTTTTGCTGAGCAGTTCAGGGCATCAGAGAGGACTTGTTAGCACCTGGGCAGAGGGAGGGTGTTGAGAGGAGGAGGAAACCAAGTTGTGAAGATCTGTGAAAAACGAAGGAACTGTATTGCAGTTGTTTGCATTGGTTGTTTGTCATCTTGCTGCTGTGCTTGTCTCCCCAGAGCCCAGCTGACTTTCTGGGGTTGCTGAGTAGCTGCTTTTTGCTACCTCCTGCCCGTCACATCAAAAATGTGTCATGTAAAAATCAGTGGGAATAGGTTCTTGTGTGTTTTTTATTTTAGTAAAACATGTTGAGTACCTCAGGATGAAAGTCCAAATGCCTACAAAGTGTATTACAGCTGTCATGGAATTTTTATTTCAGAGACTTTTTCAAAGCCATTCAAATGGAAAGGCAAGAGGAAATGCAATTTTGGAAGAGTACCCATGAGAGTACTCAGGAATTCTTCTGATGATGAGTGGTAGAAACCCAACTCCAGGAGCACACCCAGCTTGCGAATTTATGCTCATCAGCTCCACTTGGCCAACTGCTTTGACTCCATCACAATGCATCATCTTGTCTTGAATCTCTTCACTCCCTTTATCAATAGCTTTGCTCAGTCTAGACTCGTTGCAGGTACTGAATATGTTACTTTGATCCACATGAGAGCAATACAGAGATTAATACAGAAAATAAGATAAGGTTCTACCACGCTAGTTTGAATAGATCTTTCTTAGGGTAGGGTCTTTGCAGAAAATAGCTTTTGCCTGCAGTAGATCATCATGTAGCTTGAGAAAGACTCCCCCTGGGGGCTCAGGTAGTTCAAATCTTCAGTATTCTGAAGTGTCAGTAATTCAACTGATGTACTCTTTGTAGTGTTACTTCATTATTGTTGATGGATAATTTCAGTAGTTCTTGCAGGGCCGATAGCTGTTAGCAAACAGATTTTTGGACTTATCTTTGGAAGGCAGGTGAATGCAAAGAGCATTTTGATAAAGGCAAAGTGATTTTAGAAATAGTGAACGTTTTGCTTCCAAGTGACTTTCTCCTGGTTTTTGATTCAAACAAGAGAAGTGTGATTGTTTTTATTTTCATAATGCCAGGAATCCTGTTTAACTTATATAACTGTCATATATACGTGACATTAAGCTTAACTTTCTTTACATTCTGGTAACTAATGAGATTTTGGCTAGCAACAGTTTTCAGCAATGTCTGAAGTAGACTGGATTTGTCTGATGCTCAAAATATGTCAGTGTTTCTTTTCCAGGCCTCTGAATCAATGATTCCCCTGCTATTTACCTCCTCTGGTTACTGGAGAGGAAGGTTACTACATCACATCCTGATTTGTAAGGTCAAGCATGGTGACTTTTGGTAATTGAGGATATTCTTGCTTTTGTGAAAGAAGGGATGATCTATCATATTGTAACATTCCTTTTTCTTTGCATAATGCCCAGGGACAGGGTTGGAGGTGCCTGCTGGTTCATGTGGCATCCCAGAGCTTCCCACGCAGCTGAAGTTTCTGGTTATGTAACAGGAAATTCTCAAATATGGTAAAAACTTGATTTCTGGAGTTTTGGCATGTATATTAAAGTCAGTGTGCTTCCAATTCAGACAGTATGGTCTCACATATGTTTTTTGTCTCATACTGAAAGAATTTGTACCAATTTGGCTACATACATACTCCACCCATAGTTTGCATATTGTCTTCCTCTTATGGTGAGGTTTGTCTGTGAAGGAGAAAGACAAAATATACTTAAATTACAGAAGCAGAGACAGCTTAGAGGCTCAGTGCCCTATGGGTCAGCTAGAGTTTTACATTGGAGCTGTGGTATTTTGGGGCTAATGTGGGATGAGACATGGTGTGAACCTTACAGACATATGTTATTCCTGGGTCCATTGTTTACCTTCTGCCAAAAGGAGAGCCAGCTCTTCTTTTCTCTTCCTCTGTTTTTACTGTTCATATCTCTGCATCACTAGATCTCTAAAATATTTTTTTCTTCCTTTTAAAACCATATAGCTAGAAGAAGGGCTTATCTCATCCTTTTTCTCATCATCTGATAGCTATAGGTAGGAAGTTTGTGTCTAAATGTCTTTTTGCAGTAGGTGCAGTGAGGTTATCTATTTTTCGGGAAGGTATGTGCCTCCAGACAGTAAGGAAAACTGCTGACTCAGGCTTCACCTCCATTCACACAAGTTCATCCCTTTTCCTCGGAAAAATCCTGCATCAAGCCACGGCTTTAACTTGCAGATTGAGTTCTTATCTCAGGCCTGAAGTGCTGAAGCTCTCTGACCTCCAAAGGCACCCTTACCTCATGTGGGTGTGACTGGCTGCTTTGCTTTCCAAATTTTAGAGCCCCAGAGTGCTCTGTCCAGAGCCCAGATGAGGCCCTCCTTAAGCTGAATTGATCCGTGTCCTACAGGAGGCATTTCTTTTTTGGAAGCATGCTTAAAAATGAAACTAAATAAAAATGGGCATTTCCATTTTGCTACGTTCTTCTCAGTGCAGTGTATAACTGCATTGCAGAATTAGCTCCTTGGAACAGAAAATAATACACAGAACTGTAAGTACTGGAGGAAAAGCGTCTTTTATTTCTAAATTTTTGTGGAAAAAAGATGTTGCAGAGTTATGAAACAACATTTCTTCACTGTGACTCATTGATGTGTACTTTCAAAGGTTATGTATTCATATGTATTATAATATGTATGTTTATACGTACACAAATATATGTGGATAAATAATGCAGCTTTTTAAAATTTTATAAAGCTCTACATCCAAGGCAGAACAGAGCTCCTTGTCCAGCTCAGCATCTCATGAGCAAACACATTATGTGAATTCTCTGCAGTTGATGCAGTGCATTTCTTTTAAGGAAACACTTCCAATGCCTCATGGAGTGCAGCCTATTTCTGCAAAGGATCCCGATTGCCTTCCAAATATGATAGCACTTTCATACCTCCCTGTAGTTATCTCGGCAATTATGCTCTTTTATTGGCCTAGCTGTCCTCAGATTGTCCCTTTCCTTACCTATGCAGTTCCTTATAGGTGCTTATCTCAGCCCTGAGGGGAAAAGGGTTTTGAGCTCTGTAAGCAGCAGTTTCTTGGCTGGAGTGATGCCAGCCTGGTGTTTTGCTTCAGCCTAGTGGGTAATACTTGTATTTCAGCCTTAGATGGAGGTGTCTGCTCCTCAGAACTTTTTACCTAATTGAAGAGGTTATGAATCTACTCACAGTAACTTCAGTCCCCGTGTAAGCCTTGGCAATAAGTAGAGCTGCTCTGGAATGATTTTACAAGGAGCTGAGATTCCTTCATCTGTGGTACAAAGTCTTATTTTTGCCAAGGTACGTGGAAGTCTTCTGTGTACAGAAAGAATCTGTCCTCCTGGCCAGGCTGAACTCTCCAGGGTGCAGAAGTGTGACTGCCCTCATTTTGTGATGATGCCTTGTTTCTTTCAAGAAAGGGATCGACCCTTCTTGCACTCCTGAGTCTGTTTTTTGCCTTTACTCTTGGTTTTGTTGTCATTGTGCTGCTCTTATGCTGATGGTGTGTAGTGGACCAGGCTGATTGCTTTAGAGATGGATACAGTGAGTTTCTACATTTTCTCTAGCAAGGCTTTATTTCCCTTTCAGGGGTGCTTGTACCCATCTAAAGTTTGAAACCTTTATCTATGACGATAGGTCTTTGTCATGGTTTTATGGTGGAAAGAGCTTTCATCTTTCTTGTGCAGTTGTCACAGCCTGCTGCTGGAATCGACAGGTGGCAAATGAAGAACTGGCAGAATCAATTTCAGGAAACAACTTTTTAGTCCACAGTGGTGAACACAGTCTTGAAGGAATCATTTCCTTAAGAGCATTGAGAAGGAATTTTGCCATTCTCTGCGCTGCTTTGCTGTTTAAAAAATATCCTTTCCAAACAATTATGTTAGCATTTTTCTTGCTAGCCTCGTGTGTGCTGGTGCTCATTCTCTTACCCAGCAGAGAAGGTCCCTTTGCATAGACAGTTTCTCTCTTCCAGCCCCAGGCACCAGAGGTGGGAGCTCTCTAGGACAGCCATGACCTGTGCTGCTATTTTTTTTCTGTCTGTTGGCATAACCTTGCTCTTAGTTCATAGAATCACCAAGGTTGGAAAAGACATCCAATATCATTCAGTCCAACCACTCTCCTACCACCGCACTGTGCTAGCTGGCGTGCAGATCTCAGCTGTGCATTTTTCATTGATGTTTTCAGATCTCTTAAAGCTGAGTCCAACAAGGCAGCCTTGTACTGTGTGTACAGCCCTCTGAGATGCCAGAGGGGCTGGGCTTCCAGTTCATCCTCAGCACAGGTGCCTTGGAACTCCCCTCTGCTTGCCACTGCTGTGCAGCTCTGTGAGCTCAAGAAGAGCCTAGCATGAATCTATCTTTGACACGTCTGGATCCAGCCCAGGCCCAGTTGGCTGAGTGGTTTTCTGGCAAAGTCTCCTTTCCCGTCCGTATCCATTCTTACAAAGTGAGCTTTCCCCATTCAAATATTTTGATCTCACTGAAATGTTTCAGTTCAATATTTCTTTTGCGGTGACATTTTCTGAAAACGAGTATGTTCATGTAGAAGGTTTGAATCTTTTCTAAAACACGTTTTCAACTGGAGAACGCAGTTAGAATATTGTCCATTTTGGAGAGGTCCCATTTGTTGACCCAAGATCACAGAATTGTAGGGGTTGGAAGGGACCTCTGGTGATCATCCAGTCCAACCCTCTGCTAAAGCAGGTTCTCTACAGCAGGGGAGTGCATCCAGGCAGGCTTTAAATGTCTCCAGAGAAAGAGACCCCACCATCTCTATAGAGCCCAGAACTGGACACAGTTTTCCAGATGTGGCCTCCCCAGGGCAGAGCAGAAGAGGAGGATCTGAGCAATCTGTTAAAGCACATACGTGCCTTACAGTACATGTATGCAGCTTATCTGTGAGACGTTTTCAGTCTGAAAGCTAAACCTTTGCCATCAGAATGTTACCATCCAAACCATGGTCTGCTGAGGTGCTGCCAGAAGGCTTTTCGAGAGGAAAAGTCATCATCTCTTCTTTTGGAGAGAGGTGTTCATCAGGAGGGAAGCACTGTGGGGAAAGGAGAAGGGTGTTTCCAACAGGCTGTGCAGGAGAAGGTGTAACTCTGTGAGGAGCAAAAAGGAACGGGCCCAGGACAGATTGCTGAGGAGGAGAGGGGGAGGAGGAGGATCATTGCAGATTTGTTGCACTTAGCATTAGGGCCTGCTACAGAGCATGCAGGTTGTAGTGATTTTCTAATACTGAGTAATATGTCAGAAAGGCTATTCTGGATTTAGACCAATATATATGGTTTCTCGTCTAAGCAGAACCATATGCTCAAATGAGAGATCATTTTATTTTACTAGGATGGACAGTAAGTAGAAACACATTCCAGATTTCATGAGGTTTCTTCCCCCCTTGGCAGCCACAGAGCTGCTTGTGCTTAGTCTATGGTTTTTCAACTGTTTGATACCTGTCCATTGCTTTGCAGGGCTTAGAATCTGACTGTATCATGGTGGCTGTTGAACTGTGACTAATGGCTGCATCACAGAGCTGGTTCACCAGGTCACCCTGGCTGTAGCTGGTAATTGCTAGCAATAAAGCAAATGGGGCTGATGCACGCTTTGCAAGCATGCTGTACTGTAGAAGATGGAGCTTTTGTGTCCGTCCTCCACTGAAGACTTAATGTTCTGTGTTCAGAGCCTGACCTCATCCAAATCCTTTCTGACAGCCTCCAAAGAAAAAACCTGTTGTGGAATGTGCAAGCTGGTGTTTTAATACATGAGCCCTTCGCAGCAGGTTGAGCAATGAGAAGTGCATAGATATTAATACAGTTTGACATTGGTAAATAGTCAGCCCCCCTCCTCCTGCAGCTGCTGGTGGTTCTTATTCCAGCACTGAGCGTATTTCTGTGTTGTTCAGCTCCACCATCAGCCATGCAACTGTCCCTGGGTGTAATGAGGCCTTTCTGACCCGGTCCTACTGTGCCATGGACCCTGTGGCTATTAACCCGGAGCTGTAACAACTAGCCATCAAACTGCATTTAATAGCCATGGCCAGGGGCTCCATGTATGGGACTCTGCTGGCATCGCTTTAGAAAGGGGAGGGGATTGGCTACTGGGGTTGACTAGCTCAAAGCAACACAGATATAACTGAAAAACCTGTATTATATCACATGTTCGTGTACTGCCTGGATTCCACCTCCTGCTGCAGGCACTGCAGCCTCCCCGCATGCCCTGGGAAGTGCGGGTGGTTCAGGTGCCGTGGAGCTACAAGGACAATCTGATCAGCTTCAGCTTCTTCTGTGCTCTTTGCTGGGTCACTTCTTAGGAAGGTGGGTCACCCTGTATGATTTCTTTCCCCTCCCTTGCCTGGCTGTCACATCCACCCTGGGAAGCTGATGGTCAGTGCCCAGAATGATGTTTCTCCTTTATAGCAAAGTGAACTTGCAGTGCTGAGCCCCCTTTCCCAGGAGTGATTATGCTGTCAGCAGTGCTGCTTTCCAAAGGAGCCTCATTCAGGAGTTCTACAGGTATTTCCTTTCTGCTGTGTGTGTGTGTATCAGGAGGCTGAGAAGAGCTGAGCATCAGCGAGCTCCTTGCACCATATTCCATCCTGTGGCTTGTTGCCCCATCTCTGAGATGCATTATCCTACTCTCTAAACCAAGGAGATAAACTAATTGTTTTTTAGTGCTGCTTTCTGTTTAAATCCATAGACTTCATTTCAGCTCTTTGGCAAGGTTTCTTTTACACAGAGTCCTTGTGGCCAATGCATCCTCCCTAACGAGGCTGGCAGGCTGCTGGGGAAAGCTGCTGGAGGATGGAAGCTGGGAAGCCATCCCGCCGTGCATAGGGGCTTCTGTCCTGCAGAGCCTGGCTGGGTGCAGGCTGCTGGCAAGTGGGACTCCTGGAGCAGCTGATCTGGAGCAGATGGTTGAACAGGGGAAGTACCTTGGCCATCAAAACCATGTTTGCTCGAGTAAAGCTGGAAGAACCCCTACTAGGGGCCGTGTGCCCTGTATGTAGGTGTATATGCACATAAAACATGTTTGCCTACGCGTTCATGGACCAGCTTTGTGCCGTTTGAAACCAGAAGTTATGAAAACCAGATAACCAGAGTTATGAAAATAGATGCAAAACGTGAATTCTTACTAGAAGAATGTTCAAGTGGGCATTGCTGCAGATAAATAACACCTACTTGAAAAATGTTCTCTTTGTGGAAATTGTGATGTATGTTCTGTGCTGTGGGTGAGTACCTGTGGCAAATAATTGCAGTAGCTTACTGCTTTTTGCACGCTAAGTTTATAGCCTGTTGTGCTGCAAAGGCTGTCGTTCTTAGCTTGGCTCATGTAGTGATCTCAAGACCAAATGCTATTGATCCATTCCAGTAATCCACTCCTAGAGAGCTCAGAATGAGTGCAGAGCATCCTGAATGACACGTGTTCTGCTGGGCCAAGGAATTCCATGCATTCAAACACTGTAGTTTGCTTTTTGTTGTGGCAGGGACCTGCCTTCCATTGTGCTATTGAAACATCATCAAAGCCTGGAAGTGAGTTCCAGTGAAAACCTTTGCTGCAGCAGAGTGCCTTACATTCAAAGCAGGGCTGTAGACTTGGCACCTCTGCTAATAACAATACAGTGTGTGCTGAGAGCCTGCCTGGAGGCAGTGGAACGGGGGCTGTGCTAGTGTTGAGGAACGAGGCTGCTGTAATGATTTATTCAGCTCTAAACAGAGGCAAATTGTACTGAAAGTTGTGAGATGCTCCCAGAAGTGACAGTTTAATATTTCTGCAAAACTCTCCAATGGGCTGGAAGACTGCTTGAAAGGGTTTGAAGGAAGGTAAATGTTTGAGGGCATTATCTCTTAGGGAGATATATACAGTTGTTCCACACAAATGTTGGTGTGGCCAACATTTCCATATCCCATTAGCAGCAGCAGGTGGGGCTGCCTGCTGCCCTGGGGCTGTGTTTATCACTATCCCGAATGTAACCAAGTAGTTATGTGTTATCTGGTATCCAAATGCTGGCAACAGGTGAGTAACCAGTAACTTAGCAGGTCCAGCATCTGGTTAATTGCATTATCCTTGCATGTACACCCACCTCAGCCCTGAGCTCTGGGGTCTCTGCCGCCATCAGCATGGCACGTGCTGCAAATCCCTCATGGTGCCTTCCATCTGTTTGGCGTGCAGTAACATCTAGAAGTGCCTGAGCAACTTAATATTCCCAAATTCTGAGCAAAAGAGAACGCTGTGAAAAACGCCACGTGAAATGAGCCTGACTCAATTCGTGTGGGGCCTCACCTGGGTATGGGGCTCGCTTGCAGGGAACTGTTGTGAGTGGGGGTGTGAGTGGGAAGGGCAGTGTGTCTTGCTGCAGTGGTGCTATGTCAGTGCTGTTTTGCTGTGAGGCAGTGGGATCACTGAGCAGTGAAAGGATGCACTGGGGCATGTTTCCTCACGGTGCCCCTGGGAAGCACAGCTCTGTGGTGGGTTACAGCTCAGGAACACCATTTTTCAGCTCAGATCTGTACTCCTTTGTTTTTCATCAGTGTTTGAGGCCATCCTCAAATATTGAATTTCTGCTTTCTAAAGGAAGTGATGCTAGCAGTGTATTCTGCAGTGAATATTCCTCTTTCTAATCTGTTTTCTCTCACCCTTGTTTGGCTCTTACTGGTTTTGCCCCACTGGTTTTGCTTTGTGCTCTGCTGATTCCCATTCACTGCTGTTCATGCAATAGGGACCAATATGCAGCAGTCTAGTATTCTAAGGTAGACTCTTCTAATTCAGTCTTAAAACAATAATTTACCAGCAGTTACTGTTAATTTTTATAGTCTTCCCAGTACTTGAAAAATCAGAACTAGAAGGGATTACTTTAGAAGGGGTGATGAGTTATTCCAGCTTGCAGCGGGAAGTCTGCTTCATCACTTCAGTTCTGCATTTGTCAGTAAGTACTTATAACTATTTTATCTTCTTTTTAACCATAGATGTTTTAGAGCAAGTGGCTGTGTCTTATTCTGTGCCTTCGCAGTACTGGTATCTCTGCTAGTGGCCCCCTTTGGACAGCTGAAAACAACGTTTAAACACAGTGTTAGCTCTTAAAACTCAGAGGAGCAAGGTGTGCCAGCCATTTAATTTAATGAGATTTTACACAAGGAGTTAGAAAAAAGCTGGACTAACATGAACTTACCTGCATTAAAATCAAGTTTCTTCAGAGCTTTGAATATGTTAAAATCCCCTCTCCAGATCAGGAGGTTTTGGATGCAAAGCATATTGTCTCTGTTCAGCCTTCTAACTTGGTGTCTTGAAGCAATCAAACCCAGCATGCCTCGTAGTACCTGTGCATGTGTATTTTTGTGTTTCGTGCTAATGTGTTTTAAATGGAGCATTGAGTCATTTGCCCAGCACACTGTGCACACAGCCCCACGTGACACAAGCAGCTGGAGCTCACGGTGCTGCTGCCTTCCCAGCACAGAATGCACTGCCACAAGGCCTGCATCCTTCCGAGCCGCTGAGAGCGGATAGATCAGTAATGGCAAATGTTTGTTGGGTTGGTTTAGTTTCTTTGGTAAGGCAAAAACATGCTTCAGAAAAGATGATGAAGCAATAGCTCTGCCAGCTGCCCTCCACCATTGCTGCCACTCTTATTTGTCTGTTAAGACCTGCAAGCTTTAGTACAAACTTACATGCCTACTTTGCTTTCTTTCAGTGCTGGTTTTTGAGTATTTTGCACGTGTTCAAGGGATGTACTTCTGCAGGGACTCTCTGGAACTTGATGGGAAGGCAGCTGTCTCAAACAAATGCAGAATAATTAAAACTTATCTGAGAGCACATGGCACAACTCACATCTTGGGTTTTCCACATCTGGCAATGCTGTGGCCATGCATTTGGGAGCAGATGGGCCAGACTTATGAGGTGGGCATCGCTGTCCTTTTTCCCAACAGAAATGTGTATTAGGATTGAGATTCAGCAAATATCATATTCTTGTTTGCATTATCACTTCTTTTTTTTTTTTCTGCTCATTCCCTTAGTTTTCAGTGTGTGTGACCAGGAGTTAGCCTGGCTGTGATCGTACTGCGTGTACAGCCTCAGAAACTGCTCTGGGAATGCCTAAAAGGAACTGCTGCTTATTCCTTGAAACTTCTCCTCTGCTGCAGCTTTGTTTCTTTGGGGTTGGAGCATACTGTGGTTGTCAGGGTCCGTGTGGTTTTGTTCTGGTCTGTAGGGCACAGTGAAGTGCACAGAGTGCAGGGTGATGGCACTTCCTGGACATTTCCATCCAGGTTGGATTTGCAGGCTGCTATGTTAAGGTAGGGAGTCACGGCACTGAGGTCTGTGTGCAGGGTCTTGCAGGCTGACTCGGGCTGTGCTCATGTCTGCAGTTCCTGTTGCTGCATGCTTGCAGGCATCACCCCACTGCCGAGCTCGTTCCACCCATGTCTTTCCCAGGTATGTTGAAATGTGCAGGAAGTTCTAAAACTTGCAAGTTTCAAAAGCAGTGTGATGTGTCTCCCCAGGCAAAGCTCTCGGCCAGAACTCCAATAGAGACATCCCCTGGAGCCCAGTGAGTGGGGACAGGACGGGCTGGATTGGTTGTGGTCAGAGCCAGGTATCGAGCTGACCTGCGGAGGTCACCGTGTGCCTACAGCTAATTTGACACAAGCTTTTTCCTCTGGATTTACATGGTAACACCAGCAGAACGTTGCAGCGTTTGGACAGCCTTAAACCAGAAATGCTAAACAGCTAGAAAAGTATTTCATCCTGCTATTGAGATTAAAGCAAGCCCCAGACAGCCATGTAACTGTCAGATGAACCGAAGCGTGGCACGATGCCCTGCAAGGGACGGCAGACCAGGGCTGCCCAGTGGCCTCCAAATGCTGCCTCAGTGTCCACAGCACGGCTGCACAGGGCCCTTCCTCGGGCAGATGTGGGGTGGCCAGATGTGGGAGCGTGATGGAGATGTGCCACGAGCCCCGTGCCACCGCGTGACCCCTCGCAAGGGTCCGTGGGTTGGCTCTGCGCGTTGGCTGCAAACAGGAAAAACGCTGGAGTGCAACTGAGAAATATAAACTGAGACTGTTATTGATGGGGAAAATGCAGTCCCCACGCTGCATGAGTCATGTAATCCACAATGCTTTTCAAGCTTAATTTGAGAGAAGCAGAGGTGCATGGAGGATGGTTTCAATTTCCAAGCGCTGCTTTTTGACCACTCATGCTTTTGAAAAGTCAAAATAATATCTTGGCTCCGGAATGACTGTGAAGCAGAGGTATTCTACTCCTGGCCCATTGCCCGCTCACCCTCTTGAAGCAGAGCTTATAGATTGTGATGGAAACATAACAGCTTATCCTGCCAAAGAACAGGTCATCTGTTCTGCAGCCTGTGAACTGAGGAATTATGGCTGCGAGTAGAGAAGTTGGACTGAATGGAATCAAAGAGGTTGAAATCTGGATAAATTGGTAATTTGGGGTTGCACCTAATTTTTTTTTTTTTTTTTAATAGGAAAAAGCTTTTGATGCACTGTGGTGTTCTGGTTGAGATGAAAGCATCCGGAAGATGCTAATTGGAGAAAAGATGAAGCCTGATTTCGAGGCCAAGTGAGTTTCGTCAGAAGATCTTTGGTTGTATGATGTATTTTCCATGGAAATAAATATGAGGCATTACTTTCAGAGCAATCTACCTATTTTAACCATGGGCCATACCCTGCTTGTGTTCTCACAGGCCTTTTTCCCCACTGGCATAAAACTTTTTGGTTTAATAACTTTGCTCCCAGTTTATTCTCATGTAAATAGGACCACTCTGCAGTTCCCAAGCCAAATTCAATGTTGGATGTGACCCCAGAAAACCTTAACGAGTTTAGAAAGTTGATGTTTTAAAACAGTTCTCTCAGATCTTGGCCAAACTGTTGATGTTGTAGTTTATATTTTGTTTAATTTACATGGGAACAGGGTGCATCAGAGAGTTGCCCCAGGACACCAGCACGTGAGAAATACCAGAAATGAGGGTGGTAGGTTTCTGTGCTGAGATGTCCTTGGTATCAGACTGTTACAGAAAATGAACTAAAACAATTGGTATTGGGTAAGCTGTGTGCTTTCTGAAACACTGCTTTGCTAAGTAATTGTTCGTTCTGATGATGGTGTGATTGCTCCAAGGGAAAGGAGCTATAGTCACCAGTTCTTGCCTCAGCACTGAGGAGAGATTTCTTCCAGCATCAGCCCAGCAGTGCAAGGTTTGAATTAACCAGAAATGAACTTATAGAGTGAGAGGGAAAGTGTGGAAAAGTGAAGCAGGTGCAGGAAAGGAGATACGTTGGCTTGTAAGCCCATTCATCAGTTGGTAAAGATACGTAGGTAGTTCTGAAAGGACATGGGTCACCCCAAAAGTAATGCCTCCTATTTACTTCTGTGGAAACTACGATGAATATGAAGAGCACAACAGCACTATTTACACAACAGCACATAGAGCAAATTCCCAGCTACGTAACACTGTTTTTCAACATAGCATAAGAAGCCAGAGTTTGCATAGTTATTCTTTATTCTTAGTCTAACTATTCATAATTATCCTTTATTCTTATTGAAATACCGCATGTGATTCTCTGGGCCCTCTGAGGGCTAGGTCCAGGCTTTCGTGGTTGTTGTTGCATAGACAGTCGTCCACCCCTACCTAAAATGTATGACCAACTGTATGTATTTTAGGTACAAGCAGGTTAAGGTGCACACAGCCTTTCCCACCGTGAGCCAGGGACTGGGCTTGGGCTGCAGCCATGCCACTGGTACTGAGCAGGTGGTTGGTGGCACCAGGGACATTGCAAAGCTGGGCTACACCTCGGTCACCTCTGTGGAGCTTTGCTGCAGCTCTGATGGGTTTGGCCACTTGGTTGGTTATATCTGGGAGATACTCAGTGAGAGCTGAGTGGAGGGAAGCCCATCCTGTGGGATTGGTAGCTGCAGCAACACTTGAAAGCAGCATGGGTGGGATACGGGAAAGGTGATGGAAATGTGGGCATGCCCTGCCTGTGTGTCCTCCAGAAGTGTTCTTCCTTGAGCAAGAGCTGGAGAGTTCAGTCCTGGGAGGGTGTAAAGAAGTTCAAGGAATGCCGTGAACTTCACAGAAAGTGAATAATTTGAGAAATCTACTTTTAAAAACTAGGAAGTGCTACAAAACTTGTCTTGTTTTGAGAGAGATTCACAAGTCCTTCGTCCAAAGCTGCAAACTGGTGTGTAGGTCTGTGCAGCAAGACCGTTAATATCTGTTAAATTCCCCAAATTATCTTAAGCATTCCAGAGAAAGGATGTAATTCTCTATTGTGCGAGGAAAGAATCCACCACTCCCCCAGATTTTCTGCTTTCCAGGGACTCGAGCAAACCAGCAATCCCAGGGCAGCCGTTTTCCCCATTAGTAAGCACGCGTGGATTGACAGTGGATGTGCCGGGCCCTGCACAGGGGTCTGCACCCAGTGCCTGGCGGCCAGTTGGACTTCATGTCATGGTTCTCAGCCTCGTTACACACTATTCCCCTTGTACGGTGCCGAACTTTAAACTGGTTTTACTTGCAAGTAAGTAGAGGTGTGTTACTCTCCCTGTTCTATTTATTTGTTCTGACACTGATGTTTCAGTACTGAACTTCCACTTGGCCCTGACTTTTTTACACTGAACCTGGTACGTTACTACCACAGACAACCTTTCCTGCTAATGAGAGAAGTCCCCCATAGTAAAAAGCCTGAAGGCTGCATCCCCTCTTAGCACCAGTAGCCGTGTGCTGTGTCAGGAGGAGAGCTGTGTGTGCAGGGCGCTGCCAGATGTATTTCAGTTTTGGGATGACTTCTGCTTGCCTTGACAAGTGTTTGTTGGAAAAAAAAGTAGAAAGCAGACTGTGCCTTCAATGTGTTGGAGAGGAAGGCACCAGGGGGAGTGTGACTGGGGCAGGAGTGCAGCAAGTGGCTTCCAGACCTGTCCCGTGCTGCTGGCATCACATCTTTGGCCAGCGGGGCCATCTTGTGTTAAGGGAGTTGCAGTGGCTGAAAACACGAAGCAGTCACTCTGACAGCAACTCTGTGCCACTGCTTGAGTTCTGACCATCCAAATGAAGCTTATAGATGTTACTTTCCTGAAGTTCTTCAACAAACGGATCCCAGTTGGAGGATGGGAGGTAAGCGTTTCAAAGCACGTTTTTGCTGATACTGCCATCTCTGCAGAAAGTGAACTTAAATCCGAGTTGTTTATCCTCAGAAGCTGTCCTGAGTGACTCTTCTAATTAGGACTCTTTGAAGAAATGTTGGACTCGATGATCTCTTGAGGTCCCTTCCAACCCCTATGATTGTGTGTGTGTGTGTAGTTCATATTTTGAGAAATGGTATATAGCTTAGTGACTTCAGAGGAACAGCTTCAAGGAATTTCTTTTTAGACTGACATATTTTGATTAAAAATAAGCAAGTTACGCAGTATACAATTCAAGGAAGTCCAAGAAGATGATTTTTGATGGTGCTTTGTAACCAAGTCCTGCCTGTTGCTGAATGAAGAAGAGGACTTTTTTTTTTTTTCAGGCTTTTAGCAATGACCAAGACAACTGGTTAGGAAAACAAGAATGTTTTGTTGTTGTAGCCATAGACTCAGCTAAAAGCACTTAGTTGAGTATCTTTTTAACCAGCTGTCCTGCCATCATAACTTGGGGTAGCTTGACCTCAGAAATATGACTGGTTTCCATAATGATGTTTAACGTGGTAGCATCCCAAAGGCATCTCAACCCAGCAAGGTGAGAGTTCGCACCGAGGGCTGACTTCAGGTGGATGGATTCGTGGCTCAGACATAAACCTGTGCACTGGAGCCTGACTTCAGCACATGAAAAGCTTTGTGGAATGAACCCTCAGGGAGCACGTCTGACCTCCGTTTAACCAGGACTCGGGGAAATCTGGAAAACAGAGGGCCATGCAGATAACTGCAGGCTTTTGGTTAAGTAAAAGTTTGTACAGGGAAGGTAATTTAGGCCATGGAAGAAGTGGCAAAATCCCCCAGAGATGCTCTGGGATCTGTAAAGTTAGCATTTGTGAATAGGGGGGATTACATTGGATGCAGAATGTTCTGTAGATTCAGTACCAAGTTGAAAAACAAATGCATTGGTGGGACTGGCCTCACTGGGAGGCCAGCAGAATGGGGTGAAGCAGAGAGTAAGAAGGTCATTAAAGCAGATAATGTTGGAATAATGGGGCACTGCTGTTGCCCTATGAACTGGGGGCTTCTGTGGATTTCTTTTGGAAAAGAAGTGGGTTTCACTGCTAGCCAAGCAGCTCTATGTGTTTGTTCTCCCCAAAATGTAGGTGTGAATAGTTCTGTTTTCTCTGACACTTAATGTAAGTCCAATGGTAAAGGATTAATTTAGGGATGCCTGAAAATGAGTAGATCTGGTACAAGGGACAAGAAGGAGGTGCAGAGAGGCAGAGGCACAGCCATCTCAGGGTGGTGGTAGAGCACCTTCCTCCAGTGCCTTCAGCCAAGGGCTGCAGTACACCCATGGCCCGGTGGGCTGCAGGGGCACACAACAGGCAAGCAGAGCTGAGCTCAGCTTCTTTCTCCTGCCCTTCCTGAGCTCTGACAAAAAGAGTGATTCCAGGTCAGTGCTGTCCCCCTCCTGTTCAGCGCAGCTTCAGCTCTCCCAGCTGTCCTTGGGGATCCATGTCCCTGGGCTGGGCTTTGATCACCTGGGCCACAGCCAGGGCTGGGTGCGGGGCTGCCCGTGCTGGGGGGCCGCTGTGGCAGTGCTTGCAGAGCACAGACATCCCTGGGGAATGCCCTGCTCAGCTGCGGGGCTGGTGGGGATGGTATTTGGGTAACGTCACCCTGGCTGCCAGCCACCGAAGCAGATGATTTATTGTTTTCTATACGAATCTGCTTTTAAAGCTTCTCGTATAGCGTTACGGATGATATCATTCAGTGTTAAGTACTTACAAGATCTGTTTCAATGTATGCAGAGATACGGTCTTGGCAGTCGTTATACTTGGTCCTCTGTTTATTTCTAAGGGCACGGAGCTCAGCCCTCTCCCTTGATATGTTGCGAGGAAAAATCATTTTCTTTGGAATTTGAAGCTATTTGTGTTCTGCTTTTCTTCCACTGAATATGCTCAGGAATGGAGACGTGGCCCATTTTGTGTTTATCATACATTTGCTGTCTTTCTCGCTGTTGACAGCTTGGCACCTGAAGACAGGTTGCTGGATCACAGCTCCTTGCTGCCCTGCAGCTGGGGAAGGGGTCTGCAGCCCTGAGAACAAAGGGCCAGGTCTGCAGTGTCTAAAAGGACTAGAAGATTTCCTGGAATTCCTGCATTGCTGTGAGCTGACACAAGGACACGGCGCTCCGTACGGTAACCACCAGATGTGCAGTGCAGGGTGTGTGTCGTGGAGCTAACGTGGTTGTTGCCTAGAGAGCAAGGAGTTAAAGAGCAAATGGTTTGCAGATAGGTGCCTGGAGAAAAACCTGAGCAGCACTGTTCCTTGGATGGTCCACTTTCCCATTCCTGCTGCAGTAACCAGAAGCTGAAGGAGCTGAGCTAATCGACTGAGCCTGCCTGCACACCCTGTGATAGTTTGCACAGCATGGATTTGTTAATGAAGGAAGGCCACAGTGATCATTACTTATGCAGCATCTCAAGAAAGATTAATGGCTGTATATCTAGCTCTTCTCATAGCCCATTAATCTTCACTGCAGTTAATGAGTCTTTATTGATTCTGTCAGGTAGGGTAATTTCCATTTCTTTCATCAACGCATGTTAAGTACATGCTTATCTGCTTCTTTTTTTGCCTGTTATCTCTTCGCTTGTCTGATCAAGTCTGCAAAAAATAATTGCCATTAATTCACTGTCCTGAACCCGGGCTGTGCTGTTCAGTCACATTCAGCCGATGGAAAACCAATCCAACAGAAATACGCATTATTTTCCCCTGCATTGCCACCTTGAAACATCTCAGCACTGCCTCCCTGCAGTACCACTGCTGCCACGAGGACAGGGACATGAGCAGAAGTCTCCACGAAGGGCTGGAAGGAAGCTAAGAGTAGATCTGTCGAAACAGTGGCCTGGGATAGTGCAACCATCAAAACACAAGATTGTGTGCACATCTCAGTCTTGTCTATTTAATCTCATGTGCCGGACGCTCCCATGGCAAATGTTTTTGCAACACAAATGATCAGAGTGCATCAGAAACAAAGCGATAGCTCTAACATCTTGGTCTCCATCCTCAAAAGGCACTGGGAATTTCAGACAATCTAGTAATTGGAATTCATAGCTAGTTTTTATATGAAAAATCGGTTTTGGAAAATAGCGTGTTTGAAGGATCCCCTACTCCGTGTGTCAGCACATCACCTAGGAGCTTTCCTTCCTTGCAGTTCCTTGCAGATTTTACATCTCCTAGGATCTGTTGCAGGCAGCTCTGTTCAGAGCAACTAGCAAAAGAATGAAGCTGCAGAAGATCTGCCTAGGCACCACGAGTTGCATCTTCTGCAGGAGCAGCGTTGCGTTGTCTGTTTGGTGAACTGCAGGCCGTGCTGACAAACAGTATGATCTTTGAAACAGCAAACTGAGCGTGTGTCATCCCTTTGAAGGGCACGTGCTGAAATGCGGGATGATCCGTTCCAGATAATCTAGCACAGTATGTCAGTACCTTCAGTGCGTCGCACCGAATTGCTGATGGGAGACAAAACAAAAGCCACAGATACAAAAGCAGCTCAACAAATTGTTCTTTTGAAGTGAAAGCTCCCTCTCCAGTGTCTTTACACATTGTTTAATGGATCACAGGAGCCTCAGGGTTCACCACTGTCTCATGGAGCTGCACCAGGCAGTGGCAGATGGAAGCAGGAGCATGCAGTGTAAGAACGTGCCCTTCTCTTACATGCAGCATGAGGGTGGAGGCCCTGGGCTTCTTTCCATGCATGACTCAAATGAATCTTCTGCCTAATGAGTAGCATTTTAAAGTCAGCTTAAAAATTCTATAGCGATCCTATCTAACCAGCTTCTCCTACATAAAGATTAGTTTTTTATAATGGCAGTTTTCCCCAAGGCTCGCTTTCAAGTTGCCCAGGGCAGTTATTTGCTAGGGCAGCCTCCTATCAGCTGAGATAACAAGGGCAAAGGCTGACAGTCCAACAGAGTCTGGGTTGTGCTCGTTTCTGGGGGAGCAGCAGATTCTATTAACATAACATGGGCTGAAGTACAACCAAGTACTTCATTGGGAAAATATGTTGGGAGAAAAGAGTTGTGCTAAGGGGGCTTCATACTCAAGATTTTGTTCTTGTTGGATGACTGGCTGATAAAACCAGCTCTGCTATATAACCTTGCAGAAGTCACTAATGAAGCTTCAGTGCCTCACAGTGATGGTGGTGTTTCCAGCTGATGGAGACGTGTGCTGGAACAAGCTGCAGTAACCGTGTCTCACTGGCAATCTTCCCTGCTGGATGCTGCTGTCAGGAAAGCTCAGTAGAGACTACGTAGGCATACTGAAATAAGATTGGAGATCATATCCTCTGAAAGGTCTAAAAGGGCCCTTGTTGTATTCTTCCTGTAGTTTGTAAATTGCTACTGTTGGTACTTCAGCTCATTATTAATTAGGTCATTATTTTTGAACAGCAATTACCTAGAGCAAACCACAGGCATGTCTGATTTTAGACGTAGCTTAGGAGGCTCATTGGTAGAGGAAAACATCTCTAACCCAGCGATCATCCTTTGGGGGCTGTGTGGCAGGTGGCACAGGCTGGAGGTTTCCGTAGGTACAGGAATCCGGTGCCCAGCAGCAGTAGTAGCAGTCAGCAGCATGGGCTGATGCCCTTGGAGGTGGCATTGCTGCGATGAGCTATCTCTGTTCTCATCTGAGCACGGGGACAGAACTAGCTGTGGGTGCCAGAGCCTCTACTTCTTGTTCCACATAGCAACGGGCTGCAAAAATTAACATGAGTAAAATCCATCTCCATCATAGGAACATGTAAACATCTGGACGAGTAGTTATGAAGATTAATGTAATGCACAGGGTCAGAATTCCCACTGACATTTGCTCAGTTTGTCCAAGCAAGTTAGTGGAAACCTCCTGTGAATATGAACTGTACTCTGCAGTGCTGTGCAGGCATTTAACATCTTGGATGCCAGTTTCCTTACAGGCACATCTGTAAGTCTTAGTCTTTAATTGCTTTAAAATATAAGACTGGGAGCAAAAAAAAAATCATAGAGGTGATGTGTAGCTTTGAAGACTAAGTAGAAAAAAAGTAAGCAGCAGTGAAGTTCTCCCCGTCAGAGCCAGTTCTTCCAGGACTGTGGGAAGCTGCTGCCTGTCAGATCTGAGAGAATGATCAATGCTTAAAATAATGTTGAGGTTCTCTGTAAGATTCACAGAAAGGCAGCAGCCGCTCCAAGTACAGAGCTAAGTGTGAATACCCGTTGTCTCACGCTGAGTGGTTGCTGCTCTGTCTGAAATCTGGCTGTGCCTGTGCTCAGGTGCTCACGGAGGCACCGTTGGCTCCTTTGGGGTGGTGAATTTTATTAAGAGCGTGTCATGTTTTGGGTCCTGTGAGCAAGTAGCCTGGATCCAGGTTTGAACATGGCTGCCTTAAGGACGTTGTATATTTGAATCTGGAAGCAATGTGATGCTGGCTACACAATATAATCAAGAAATACGCAGTTTCTTAGTGTCCTACTCCCTCTTACTCCTCCCCTGTTCTGAATGTACTGTTACCATTACACCAACACTTGCTGTGTAATGCACTTTAAATGAGTGTGAATGTGCTATGGACTAATGTGGTTATCTCCATATGGCAGGAAGTTGCTTGGTCAGAGATCATCTCCATACTGCTGTAATTCCAGGCACGTTGCTGGTTTCAATAATATAACGGCGATAATTGATGTTCTAAAACTGGTAAGGTCAGTGTTCGCTGGCTGCTACATTTATTTGGCATCCGGCTCAGCGCTATGAGGAATGAACACGAAGTGAGGCACAGATCACACGTCCTGCTCCCAGGCCTGGTAACAGAGCGGGTGCTCCACTGCATCGTGACTCTGCTTACTCAGCCTTACTCGGGTGTGCCATGCAGCGGGGTAAGGCAGTGTGAGTGAGGCCAGAGCCATCCTGAAAAACCCTCACGTGGCAGTTTGCCACAACAAGTTAATCGTGGCATTTGCTGCTATTATTCCAGCCTTTTTTATTTTTTTTTTTTCCTGTGGATGTGTGCAGGTTCACAGAGCAAAGGCAGGAGGACTGTTGAATGTATAGTAATGGCTGTAAGAAATATAGGTCCCAGTTTGCCAGTTGTTCCGCCAGGTTCTCAGACAGGAATGTTTAGGGAGCTTTTTCTCGGCACGGTGCAAAGCCTGGAGCTAAGAAAAGAGCCTGGGGAAGATAATCTGCTTTTTTCCATGTTCAGCATTTCCCACCCGGTGTGAACCTAAATCATGTGGATTTCACTACTGGCTCTGCAATGTTACGGGATGATAAGGCGGTAACAACTCATTTGTATCCCCAGCTGATAGAAACCAGAAGCACATCTCCCCGTTTGTAAGTGGCTTCCTAGCAGAGGTGAGAATAACTGAAGCACTAAGCTGGCAATCAGCAGTGATTCATAACAGTAAACCCTCTGCATCAACAGAAAGGTGGCATTGTGTGTAGTTCACTTGTGGTGTTTCTAGTGTGTGTAATTAAATTATATCTATCTTTCTGTCCAAGAAATTAACGTACGCTTACATAATGTGTTTGTGCTCTTATGTTCGGGAGGGAGAAATGAGTGCTCTGCTTTTGCAAGTAGAGATTACTTCATCCATAGCTTTTTGGGGAGTGAAAATAGATTTATATTATTTTTGCGTGTTCATCTGATTCAGTGCTGAAATCATCGAAGGAAATTCAGTTGCATTCAGTTCAGGATCCTGTTCTGAATGATGATGGAAGAGAAGAAATGTGTTACACTGCACTGAGTAGGGGAAGGGGACTGTATCGAACGCCGAGTTTGCTCATTTGATTTGTAAGCATATGAAATAGCCTGCCACGTTCCTCAGCTGAGCACATAAATTACTTGCCTCGTGGTTGTGTGTTCTGTGTTTGCTGTTACCATTGGAAGCAGTTTTATCAGACTGCAGTCCCCGTGGTACTCGAGAAAGTTGTAAGAATGTGGAGCTATCTGAAGGTCATTTGCAATCTTAACAGCAGAAATTACTAGCTGCTGTCAGCTAATATAATAGTGTTGATATGTGGCGTAATAGTTTTACAGTGAAACCGGAGATGTACTGAAGGTATCTGAAACAGAAGCAGAAAACGTGGCTTTTGTGGGAGGATATTTCAGTGTCAGCTCCGAACACGATCCCCGTGTCACAGCGAGACGCAGCGACTCCTTAATGACGGAGGCTGCTGACAGTAAGACAGGCACTTGAAAATTCCTCTTCATCGAGTGTTTTGGAGGCAGCTGGCAGGCTTCCACGAGCGTTCTGCTGGAGCCCGCACAGCAGGCACGACGAACGAGCCTTGGTGGTGTGCCAGCTCGCTCCGTGGCAGCGGATCAGGATTCTCCAGAGATGCTCTTCAGTCTCCGTCATCGGGAGAGTTTCAGGACTGGAGCGGTTGGTGCTGAGCTCTGATCTCATAGCTGACCTGTGCCGGGCAGGAGGTTGGATCAGATGACCTTGTATTTTTGAAGCATCCCACTGGGAAGTTTGCTCCTCGGTTCTGTCGTGGCTTGGAGAATAATCGAGGATTTCAGGTCCCCTATTGCTGAGGGGATGCAGTGGGCTCCTGAACGTGGTGGGTAAAGGCAGCTGTTCCACCTTAGCCTTGCACTGCCTGCTTGGTGTTGTTTGCCATAAGGTACGACAGCAAGGGAAAATTTCATCATTCAATTTTGGGTGGCTCAGGCCATAGTCAAAACAGATGGCGCGTCCGCTGATCCTGCATCCAGATTGCTTTGGTGGGTTGGGGTGGGCGTCACATCGTTTTGTTCTCCTAAACTCTGGTGTTTTTTGCTGCTTAGGATCTGACAGAGCAACAGTGCCCTAGAAATATACTGCTGCACGTAAATCGAAAGAAGATTTGGGGGTTGGCTTTGTTAAGGACATCTCCTGTTCTGTGGCACTGTCACACACGCTCTGCGTGGGAGTGTATACTTTGTCTACAGGTGGTAGCGAGGAGGAATCAAAGCTTCAGTGAGAGCTGCAGGAACAGCTGGACCTCGTAAGAGCTGCAAAAGAAGATTCCCCAGCTAAAACATGTCCGTGGAAAGCCATATGTGCATAGCTGTTAGGATTTTGGAATCAGTGTGGAGGAATGACAGGGAGATGACGGGTAAATATTAATTGAGAGAGCAGCCCGTGCCAAGAAATTCTTTGTGATCGTGTTACCTTCTCTCCATGCAAAATATTTACTGAGTCAAATACTGCCATTTAATTTCCCACAACTTTGTAGTCATTGCACAAGGACTTGAAGAGAAGGCCGAGCAGCCTGGCAGCCTCCTGCCATGCCCTTGTGCTGTCCCAGGGGCAGTGAAACTTTCAACATGGCACCATGTGCTGGGAAGCTGCTTTCCATTCCGTGTGCAGCATCACGAGGCTGTGCTGAGCCACAGTGCCAAGCTGGGACCTCATCCTAACCTGCTTTGGGCCAGGAATGGAAGGGTAAGCTCAGCTGATGGGTCTGTGTCATCTGTCTGAAGGATTTGCAGAAATCCAGTTTGGCAGTGACGGGTGTAAGGTTGGTAGCATGGAGAAGGCCATTCAAGGAGTATTAAAAAGAGAGAGAGTTCATTTTTACAAATATTTCTGCACATCCGCTCCCTAAACCTTTTTTGGGGGGAAAGGGAGGAGGGGATTTTTGCGCTTCATTTGCTTGGAGTCTCTCTGGGATATCACAGGGATGCTGCTCCCACTTCTGATTCAGTAGATCTGTATTTCATTGACAGGCAGAAAATGCTTCTGTTTAATTAGAAGAAATAATTTCAAAGTTGAAGATGAAATTTAGGATCTAGAAGAATAGTCAAGGAAGGAAGATCCTAGAAGAGAACCACACACGTCTTCGTCGATGCCTCATGCCCACGACTGATGTGGGAATCCTAATCCCACGCTGAAGGCGCAGGCCATGTGCGCACTGAGTAATCACAAATTTACACATCAGCATTACTCAACCTCCAGGCAATGTGCGGTCAGTTTTCATTTGCACTCTTAAAATTGTTTCCATTTAACACCCTTGAGCAGCTCTACGACTTGCAGTGAAATATAAAATGACCCTCACGTTTGCCCGCCTGCTTATTCAACGCGATCGTTCCCTGCTCGGCGTGGCAGCGTGCTTTTCATGTGGCTGCCCATATGCCCCGCACATGACTGTGATCTGGCTCCCAAAAGGGTATGTTGTGATCTGCTCGCGTGTGCCAATTCACATATCTAAACGTTTTCATAAGGGGAACCCCTTTGTGTTAGTCATCTGGTTGTCAAACAAGACCTGGCTGTGATCCTGGACCTGGCACTAGATGAAATATGTGCACTTTAAACATTTCATACTGAAACTGATGGGAATGGGCAATTCCTCAGTACATTTTCTCAAGGTTTTTAAACAATAAATGTCAACCTAAGGGCAAAGCAAGACAGATTTCAGATTAAAGGGACGGGCTTTGCTTAACATCTACAAATCCCTTAGTCCCAACCTCCTTCATGATGTTTGAAACAAAGAACAAGGAAAGGCTATGTCAAGCGCAGTGGGCACTTTTGTCAACATGACTTCTGCCTTTGGTAGCAAGATAGAAAGATTTCAAAAATAGATTTTTCTGATGGATTCATGACTTGGCATCCCATAGAGAATCTAGTATTCTTCCAAGCAAAGCTAAAGGTTTGTGTTAGAAGACTAGCAAAGCCAGTCAAAAGAGCCTTTTATCCTTGAGATTACTAAAATATTCCTTTGTTTATTTTTCTCCTTCAATTACTTTTCCTGTCTCGGTTTAATCTGTATTGCTGAAGCTTGTCAGCACCTATAGCCTTTTGTTTAGGATAGATGCCTTGGGAGCATGAATCAAAACAATTTTCATGTAGTGTCTCCTTGTCACAGCTGCTGCCTGAAGCCCATCAGCTTTCCAAAGACCCGATTATGCACACACGAACAGAGCAGAGCCTGGAGCCAGCAGTTTGATATTGCTCAGCGCCAGCGATGAGTCCTCCTTAACCTGGTGCTCCATCATTTGCAGCAGAAGCAGCACGTTTGCTTTCTCTCCCACTTTTCGAGGAACGAGGTTACAAAAAAGCAAGTCTCCAAACGCTTGGCTTGACTGTGACTCAGTAAAATTTTCGAATGTTTTGAAACGTGAATTTTAGGATTTGCAGCTGCAGGGAGAAGTTCTGAGTAGGAAAACGAAACCTGTATTTGGAAAAGCAGAAATTCCCTGTATATGTTTTCTTTTTCCAGGAAAGTGATTTCTTGAAACTTCAGCATGTGCTTTCCATTTGTGTGAGCTGGCACTGCCACGAGCCAGAGGAGGCTTGCAGCGAGCAGGGCCGTGTGGGACTGGCACCTGCGGGGCTGTGCTCGGGTGACTCCTGCACCCTTTGGTACCGTGACTTGATGGAAAGAGGATGAGCATTTTTTCTTGACCCCGTGTCATCGTGGAGTGGTTGGAGCCTGCTGTCATGGGCAGTCTTGTCGTGCAGAGAACGGCCTGCAGGAGGAGAAATGCTGTGGTGGCTCTAGCTGCGAGAGAAGCTTCAAGGCAAGTTTGCGTTTAATTATTGTTAGATGTGTGCAGCAAAACAGATTGCGTTGTTTTTAGCTCTTACAAAGCCGTATGCCTCTGGGTTCCACAACCACATAACAAATGAAACAAAACAAACAAATCAAGACCACAAGCAAGACCGCATAGCAGTAATTAAATCTCTCTCTCCCTGAATGGGGTGCGTATTGTGGTCAGGACTGCAGTAGCAGGGAAGTCAGGGTGCATAGCTGAAGCAGGAGGGTAGAGAGGAGCATCAGGCCACGTCTGCAGGGAAGGGGGAGCAGGGCACGGGTCTGTGTGCACCCTGGGAAGGGGCTCCTAACCAAACACATCCTGCTGGCACATGCTCTGTGGTTGTTTGCAGCTGGAAAAATGCAATAGAGAGGTGATTCTTCATGTAATTGTTAGTTGAGCCTGTTGAATCGGTTGGACCAGTTCTTTGGTAGCTCATTCAGAACTGACATTTTATTCTGTCCCGGTGAGCTGGCTGACGTCCCATAGGGTGTCCATCCAGCTGCCTCAAAGACAGTGGAAGGAACCAGAGACTGCGGTCACAGGTCAGTGACTGAGCGAAGGGATGAAGGTCACTTTTCTCCTTGAGACAGAATCTCTTCCTACCCCGTGGCACCACTTCTCTGCTCGGTGTTGTTCCTGCTGATTGGGATGCTTTGAAACAGAGTGAGAGGATAGCGGGAGGTGTGAGGGGGAAGACTGAATTAAAGGCAGAAGAGAACACAGTGGGGATACAGACAGAAAAACAGGCTACGTGCTGAGCTCATTTAAAGGGGCACAGCTGGAACAACGCTGGAGAGTAACAGGACCATCTTTCCGTGTATGTTTGCCTGTTCCCATGTTATTTTTCCCCAGTATTGCGTACAGCATGGTTCCCCCACAAGGTTAAAGATCACAATAATGTTTTATGTAAGTAGCATAATACCCTGCGTCGAGGAAGTGGTACATGATATTACTCAGAGATTTCATGGTTTTTTACACATGTGAGGAAGTCTGTCTGCTGGCATCTGTTGTGGAGATGATATCCCATTGCTGCAGGTCAGGAAGTGAAAGCATCTGTGGCTGTGAGGACAGTGCTTGCAGAAAACACTTGTGCAGTTCTCATGCATGAGGAGCTGTGTCCTCAGGATGGCTGCTGAATTCTAACAACACTGGGTGCAGTTATCCGTGTTGCTGTAATACACCTGCCCCTTTGGACTAGAGCACAAATGTATCCGGTAAATGCAGGTGGATGCAGCCTCTGGTAGAGAAATTGTCTTTTTTTCCCACTGTGATTGATGCAGGGATAGCAGCCCCATCCCAGCCTTACTGTTGGGTCATCAGTCAAGAGTTGAGGACTGCCATAAGTACATCTCATCTCCGGGCTGTTGCTGTTCAGTGCTAGACCTGTCCAAGCTGAGCCAGGCTGATTTTTGCATCCAACGAAGCCATGTCAGGGCAAGAGGGAACGGCCTCAAGTTGTGCCAGGGGCAATTCAGGCTGGATGTTAGGAAGAAGTTATTTTCAGAAAGGCATTGGAGCAGGCTGCCCAGGGAGGAGGTGGAGTCACTCTGTTAGGATTTCATTTTGCACTTCTCTCTCTTCTCCACCCTCAGCACTCCTTCAGATCACACTGACATCAATTGCGATTATGGCAGAACAAGATAAATCCTTTCTGACCCTGTAAGATGCTTGCACAAGATGAAGGCATTTTCTTAATGCACTCGTAATCTATAACCAGTTGTTTTTAAAGCCATTTGAGAACAGTCCAGAGAAGGCATTTTGCATTTGGTCAGTCAGAAGTTGCTAACTGTTTTAGAAGCCTGCTGGAAGGAAGACATCAAGAAAAGCTTTTGCAAAGCTGTGCTTTCACCTCACAGTGCTTTGCAGAGATGCATTCTTGGGTTTAGTTCATATGGGTTCATTTCTCTGACTTTCACTTTGAATTTTGGAATCAAAGGCATTTTAAAATTCTAGGTCAAACTTATTAGAAAACACTGGATCTCACCTGGTTTCAGCTCTTTAAATAGTGAGAAGCAGTGACTCCCCTGCTGTGGTCCTGATGCAAATCTGTAAGTCATCACGTCAGCGCGTTTGAAGCTTGGCCTAGCACTTCTGTCCAGAGTGCAGCGTTGCTCAGAAAGTTCATGGCTTCTCCTTTGAACAGGGTGTTGCAGCAAAACAGGCAGCAGGTCAGATATGTGGGTAGATGGCAAAGACAGCACCCAGCTTTCAGCTTGGGGATTTTCCTGACGTAAAGCTGGGCTGAGCCAGGAGGTTGTGCTGAGTTCGTGGCCACGGATCCCTGATCTTGTTCCTTCGAATCAGAGCTGGTGTGTCCTTTTGGGAGCATCAGAAGTGTTTGCTTATGTCCTGAATGCTGTCATTCATCCATCACGGCCATAGCTAAGGAAGTGAGATCTCCATATAGGCTGGAGCCTGCAGCAGTAGAGCTTAGAACTTGATATAAGTGTGAAGGGAGAGTTACGAGCACAGTGACTGACAGCTCAACGACTGTCCCATATGTCACACCTGTGAGACCAAGGGAAGGAGGATGCAGTATCTGGGGAGAAGTGCCTTCTGCTCCTCCTGGTGCTGGGGGCAGTGGGGTGGGCCTGTCCCTGCTCCCCACCCTGCCCTCTGCAGCACAGCTGCCCCTGGGGTTTCCGGGAATCCCCGCCTGTATGCGGTTTCTTAACCAGTCCTGCAAAAATGTATTTTTTATTGAATGTTATTCTAGCCATAAAACTTTTAAGCTGTTCAAATACTTTCCTTTGTACAGTAGACATCTGAGACTATTAGGCATTAACAAGTAAATGTACTTTTTTTTCAACTGCTTCAATCTGCTAAGGAGTTTTCTTTGGACCGATTCTCCCCTAGGCTTGTACTAGAAGAAACATTACTGTGATCTGATATCGTATCTCCTCACTGACTCCTCAGATTGTATCTGGGGGTGTGTTTTATGTTAAATTACAGAGGGACTTTATTTCATGACAACCAATGAGGTCAGACAGCTCACCCATGATCCAGAAGTGTTTAAAGCCCAGAGGTACCAACGTGGTTCACTGCAGTCCCTCTGTAGAGCCCATATGTCTTGTGGGGTGAGAGCATGTGCTTTAGTAAGGCTCAGCTGGAAGGTTTTAGGAGATGGATTTCACTATTTCTTTAGCTATTTAATAACGAATATAATTCGTTCTTCAACACCTGTCTCATGAACTTCATGTCACTGGAGCTGTTGATTTTCTGTGTACTTCATTACCTGTGTAACGGCATCATGTGCATTCAGCATCCCATTAAGTGACAAACAGCAAGAGAAGGATGCTGCCCCAAACTGCGTGAAGCAGGAAGCAAGTAGCACTCTTGTAGTTCTGCAGACAATTAAAGGAGTGCCAAAATTTGCTTAACCTGTTCTGGATCTCATAGAAATACTTTGCCTAGTGTGGTTAACTCTGCACCTGAACTGGGCTGTAGTCACTGATTTCACTGGCCTGATATTCCCTTAGAGAGGGCTCTTCTGAGGTTTCAGGAAAGCCCTCTCCTTGCTGGGTTTGGTGGGATCAGTTCTGCCCAGACCACCTCAGCCCAGGCAGCCCTGCTCTCGTTCCATAGCAGGTCCCAGGGGCTTGCCCAGGGCAGGCTGTATTCAGGCTGTGGGAGAAAGCCGTGTAACACCTCTTAATCTGTATGTAATGTTTTTTAGGATTGAACAAGGAAACTAGGCACCTGAAAACATTTTATCTGGTGATGCATTTGATTCGTATGCCTGATACTGTGAACTGCTCCCTGTCCTGCGAACGTGAGGCAATTAGGCTTTGAGGTGAGGTACAAAAAGGAAATGAAGAAGAATTTGAAGAGCACCACGCAAATGATAAAACCTGTAAAACCTTTGCACATCCATCGCTGGTGTTGTGGATGCAGTTCTAATCCCTGTATTTTATGAAGGGTATTGGGGGATTAAGAGAGATTACAGTAGAGATAAAGGAAAAATGGTGATCAAGGGGATGAAGCAGCTGTTTTTTGGGGGAAATAAGAGATGATGGTTGGGCAAGGCACACCCAACAGGGCACTTGTGTTTTCAGCCTGCAGCAACACAGGTCAAGTAGTTCTCTCTTCTGCTGGACAGAATGGCTGGAGGGGAACTCTTGGGACTTTAATTCATTATTTATATGGCTTTTGTGTCTGAAGGGATAGCACAGTGTAACCCAGAATACATAAAATACAATAAAGATGAAACATAGGTGAATGTAATGCCTGAGAAACATAAATCATGTTATTCACGTGAGATGCAACAATTGACTGAATGGGATGCACTGAACTTCAGAGCCAGCCCTTCTTTGAAAGCATGTTAAGAGCTGTACACCCCAGTCTTGTCAGGGCATTCCTGTGTGCTCTTCCAAATGAGATACTCAATTCTTTTGCGGGGAAAAAATAAAAAATAGAAATTTTTGTTTCCTATTCTGTCTTTGAGTCCATCTTTGCCAGGAAGCAACTAGTCCCTGAGAGGAGGAGAGCTGGCGAGACTTCATCTATATCAGGCAGGCTTTTAATCTAGGAGGGAAAGCACGCATTTCCAGAAGTTGCTTTTAGCAACTGCAGGTTTGGAGCAGACAAACAGACATAGACATACACACATAGGAACTGGGGGATTTGGTCTTAATGCCCTTGTCCGTTCATAACAGTGACGGAACAGAAATTAAATGTTGAGCTTAAAAGAGCAAAAACTTTGGAAAGGAAAATTGCTCGTGGCTTCAGAGCTGGCTTGGAGTATGTAGGCAGGAGGCCTGGAGCTTTGTATGGGAGTTTGGTTTAACCCTATGAAAAAAAGTCATGGAAGAGAGCTGTGAGAACTTCGGCAGATGTTTTCTGCAGGGTTGAACTAGATAAGCTAGGATAGGTTTAAGCTTGAAGGCAGTTTCTTTTCCAAGAAGGCAGAGTTCTAAAATAACACCTCAGAGGTGTTTGTAGCACTAGATTTGTCATTCTTAGCTTCTTATTGACCAAAAACTTTTATTACGTGTAGGAAATGCAGTGTTTGCAGCTTGTTACCTGTTTTGCATATGAAGCATTTCAGTCAACACCTAAAAACTTTGTTTATGATATTTTTGCCACCTGTCTGGTAGGAACCGTTTGACTTTTTAACCAGCCACTGACTTGCAGAACTGCTTCCATAAACTGTAGAAAGGACTGGAAGGTGTTTTCCCAAGGACAGATTACAGCAACATCTTTAATTTCAAGCCTGTTAGCAGCTGATAGCCTGTTACCCCATAACCTTTGCACAGACCTTGACTCATAACCCACACAATTATTCTTTGTCCCATGAATGTTAGTGTGTACCATGTAGTCAGTCTCCAAACCACAGGGAGTCATTTGCATCCATGGTATGACTTGCACTTCAGCGAAATAAAACTAGTAACCTTCCACTGATATGGTCACATCATAGAAGTCACACTTGTGCGGGTTGTGTAGTTTGGGTTAATGCTGTAGCATTCCCTTCTCACAGTACGGAGTGTGGCAGCCCTGACACCGATGGTGAACTCGTGTGCCCTGTCCCAGGCAGGGGTTGGCACTGGAGCAGGTCACACTGAGCCGTAATTGTGAATTCTCTGGGGCTGGAGTCACCAGCCAGTAATCCTCTATGCACAGGCTCCCCCTTATGGAAATGAAAGATACTAAACAATGCGTTTTTTCCCTCTAGACCCGGACAAGACTAATAGTTTATTACTATGAAGACACTTCTCAAACCTATGGTAGTATTTTTCAACTCAGCGTTCTAAATTCAGGTGATTACGGGATGGTCATAGGCTCACCATGGCAAACGTGAATGATGACAGCATGTGTACCTATTTATGCTCTAAGTGACTACTTTTGAGGTTGTAATTTCTTGTGACTTCCTGGTGGTGAAGAAGGGGGCAGGAGCTCTTCAGATGTGAAGAGATGCTGCAGAGTGAGTCGTAGCTGTAGCCTGCTCTGCCTTCAGAAGAGCAAAAGCAAGTCAGTGGGATTAAGTGGTTTAGTTTTGGAATAGTTATATTTTTACACTCTACATGGATATTTTGGATTGGATTCTGATGGATCAGGACCACAGAAGAGTTAGAAATAGACACAGTGGATTTTTCCCTTAGCCAATTCTAGAAAAGTTTCAAGTTGTTCCAGTGAGAGATACCAGCTTAGATATGCTCTTGCCGTATTACTTCTTTGCATGAAAGGTGGTTACCAGCTTCATGAAAGCTGTGTGAGAGCAGTTACAGTTCTGTGCTCAGCCTGTTCTGACACTAACACACGTGCATGGCAACACTAGGCTAGACAGACCTTCGTATTTGCTTAGTGGGGCAGTTCCTGTGAGTACAAGATATTTCCTGGTGCCAGAGTGCCACAGTTGGAGCTGATGCTGATCAGCATCATCCCACTGATGTTCCGTGTTTTGGTGAGGTGCTCTGATAGCTTGTATGAGTTATGGTGACAGAGCAGTTCTTGTTCTTGCAAGACCAACTTCATGTTGGCTTAAGCCATATAAATGGATGTTGTTCAGATGACTCCTGAACGGTCTGCCTGGCCCCCAGCAGCATTGAAAATCACGTGGGGCGACTGCTCAAACATTTAAAATGCTGTTAAAGAAATACTATTAATAATAACAAATAGTATTGTTAGTTTTTATAGTGCTAGTATTAATAGTAACAAAGATATATGTTGAAGATGCTGGGCTGTGCCTTCACTGCACAGGTAAAGTTATTCCTGTGTGCTGAGGGGAGCAGGAGGGGATGCAGGAGTCCCAGGGCAGGCTCTAAAGTACCAAAAATGGAGAGGCACTTACTGGTTTTGCTTTTTTTATAATTATGAGATTTTATTAGTATTATTATTTTCTATTGTCCTTTTAAATTGTTTATTGTCCAGTTTTGAAAACAAGATCCTAGTGGAGCAACTGGAATGGGACCTTCATGCTGAACTTGAGTCCTTTTTCCCATCCAAAACAAAATCTTCTGCTGGGCATGGCTCAGAGTGGTTGTAGCCTCTCTGCTTTGCCGGTGTGCTGAACAAGAACATTCATGGGATCTCTGTGATGCCCCCCTGTGTTTCTGGTCTCATTTCAGTGCTGCTAGGGAAATAGATTTTAATTACACATGCTTCTAATCACCTGATCTCATAAGGGGACAAGGCCATGAAATAAAGAAGCCAGAAAAAGGAAACAGATTAATTTGTGCTCTCTGGGGACAGGAGGAGTGATTTGAGTGGTGCATGGCAAGAGGAGTGCTGGAGAGCAAAAGGAAGCTGAGGTGATGGATGGTGTGATTAAAAACTGGGCAGCACTCTCTCCGTTGGCCATAGTGGATGAACTGGGTAAAGGTGCATGCTGCCGTGCTGCCCATCAGAGCTGTGTCAGCTACCCTGAAACCAGAAGGCCAACAGATAGGCCTGTTCCCTTTCCCTTGCAGTGTTTTTCAGTTGTATGAATAAGCAAAATTCGCAGTGGTGATGTTTCTCACTATGTTTTCCCTTCATTTGCTTAAAACAAGCAACATTTTTATTTTCTCTGGCTGCACCTTTCGGTTTGATTGCATGCAGTCATTTTTAATTCATTTTGATATCTGTCCTTGCATCTGTAGGTTCAGTGTTCTGCAAACCCATCTGAACAAAACTAAAGTCCCAATGGAGAAACTGGAGTGGATTTTCATGCTGAACTTGAGTCCTTCCTGTCCAAACTGAAGATGACTTCTCCAATGGAAGCTGCCTCTGTACCTTGTCTGGAACTTCCTAGAGGTCACAGCGAGCTTGGTGCTGATTGCTGGGCTCCTCGCATTGTCCTGACACAGCAGCCCAGAGGACATCAGTCCCAGTCCTGCCCTCTTCTTGAGGGCTCACCTGGAGGCTGCAGAGAGCTTGGTCCATCTGGTGGACTTTTCCCACTGTCCTAGTGCAGAAGCATACAGAACACCAATCCCAGTCCTTTCCTTTTCCTCAGAGCTCAAGAAAGAAGAGATGAGACGTCCTGGGGAAGGATGAGGATGGGTGATGGGGAAGAGAGGCTCTAGAGAGCAGCAGCTGGCCCAGGAACTCTCTGGCAGATGGTGACTCTTCAACTCCAAGATGGAAATTGAGAGCTGCTGCTGCACCGCCAATGGATATGGTGACATCTCCAGGCAAGCATGGTGCTGTAGTGTTTGTGTGGGCCTGATGGAAATGGATCCCCCATCATTCATCCTCTGGAGGTAGGTCCCCCTCCATGGGCTCGATGTCACTCTCTGGTGGATCTACATCCATTGGCTCAGGCTTGCTTCTGCTCTGAAGAATGCAGAGATTCTTTGGTGGAGGAGGATCCATCCTCCTCTACAAATGTCCCCACAGTGAGAGAGAAGGCTCTGAGTAGCTCCTACTCTCAGATGTGTGCTTCCTGGACAGAAGTCAGTCAGCTGCTGGTGTTCTGTTGTCAGGGTCCCCGTATGTGTAGTATTCAGCAGGGAGGTGGCTCATGACATTGTAAGGCCATGGTGATGTGACCCTAAGGATGTCCATGACAACCAAAACATGGCTGTGTTGGGCGAGGGGAGGACATGGTCTGACAGTTGCCCTGCTTGTCACCAGTGGGATTCTGCAGGGCTCCAATTTAGGGCCATTTCTCTTTAGTCGTTTCAGAGTTGATTCCAGTAAAATCTGGAAGTTTTATGAACTGAATTTGTGAATGATGCTAAGCCAGGAGGAGTGTTGATTCCATTTAGGGTAGAGAGGCCTTGCACCGATATCTGAGCAAATTTGAGGTGGTCCCCATCTGCATGAAGGAGAGCACGTGCTGGGTTCTGCCCCTGGGATGGGGCGGCCCAGGCTCTGTGTGTGCAGACTGGGGTATGAGGGGCTGTAGAGCAGCTCTGCAGAAAGGGATCTGGGTGTTCTGGTTGGTGGCAAATGGAATCTGAGCCAGCAGTGCGCCCTGGCAGCCAGAAGGGCTGGGGTACCCTGGACTCATCAGGCCCAGCACTGCTGGGTGAGGGAAGCAGTTGTCCTGCTTTGTGCTGTGCTATGTGGCCTCACCTCCAACACTGGGTGTAGGTTTGGGGGCTGCTACATCAGAAGGACATAAAGCTATGGCAGAGTCCAAAGGAGGGCTACAGAGATGGAGAAGGGTCTGAAGACACAGTGTGTGAGGAGCTGCTGATGTCCCTGGGTTTGCTCAGCACAGAGCAGAGCAGGCTGAGGGCAGCCCTCATGGTGGCTGCAGCTCCTCACAGGGAGCGGAAGGCAACGCTAAGCTCTGCTCTCTGGGGACAGTGATGGGGCCCAGGGAATGGCATGGAGCTGCATCAGTTGAAGGGCATGTAGGGATTAGGGAAAGAGTCCACACCAGATGGTAGAGGGCAGTGGACATGGCTCCAAGCTGCTGCAGCTCAGGGAGCATTGGGACACCACTCTCAGACACAGGGTTTGAATTTAGGCTGTCCTGTGTGGAGTTGGGGGTTGGACTTCGTGATCCTTGTGGGTCCCTTCCAACTTGAGATGTTGTGTGATTAAGGGTTAAGGTATAGGAGAGCCAGCAGTCTCTGCAGTGCCCGATCCATACTCGATAATTTTGACTGACTGGCAAAGATGGACCAGTTGTTTTTAAGTGTGTAATTAAAGTGCATCAGCATAACATGAAAATCAAAGAAATCGTTGTAAGCACAAGTACTGCTGGCGTAGGAGGAACATTGCTGAGACTGCAACATTAAAGAGCAGCAGATATAACTTAACTTCTCTTCAGCGTGCACTGAAGATATGTAGTCCAGTTCAACTTGAAAATTATGTTAGAAGTTCATTTTGCACCTTTTCTATAGCTACAGTGGCATGTACAGTGAAAACAGATTCTTTCTTTCTTAAAATGATGACAAATTCACGTTCATACTGGCAGAGTGCTGTAGCTTTCTTACCCATTGCCTGAACTGTTTGCCTTGCCAAATATTGAGAGATTCTAATACCAACCACCAGAGTTTCTATTTCTCACTCCTTTATGTCGTGGTGATTTTATTCATAGTGAGCACCAGTGCTCCACTGAGGTTGAACTCTGCTGCTGCAGACTTGTCTGTGCTGGGAAAAAGAAATCTTCCCAGTCTGTGTCTTCACTTTGCTAAGGAATCCGCCCATCTGCAGCATGGAAAGTGCTTTGAATGAGGGAGGACAAACTGCATGGCTGCTGTTGTGCAGCTGGAGCTGCTGTGCAGGCAGGAGCTGGGCTTGGTGCTCCCTGAGCACGGCCACTTTGGCCTTTGTGGTAGCAGTGGTCATTAGAAGCAGGCAAAGCAAGGGCTGCTCATGGAGGGGAAGTGGTGTAACACAGCTCTGGACAGAGTGCGGCCCGTGTGCCTCTGCGGTTGGGTTCAGGTTCAGGTGGGTGACTCTCAGCATTATTCTGGTGATGGAAGGAGGAAGGCTCCTACCTCGGTGCGATTGTTCGCTCTCCTGAAAGCAGAGATTGAAATGCACCTTCTAATGTGGTAAATACGGGCAGGGGCCACGATCCCAACCCACAGATGGAGGATGGGTGTGGGGACTCCGGGTGCGAGGCGGCAGTGCCTGGCAGTGCCTGGTGCTGGGCTCCAGCAGCGCTCGAGGCAGGCTCGTTATGCCTGACATCCTTCCCTCGGTGCTAATCATTTTTCCATTTCAACAACGGCTGTTTACAGCAGCTGCTGCCTTATGTTTAGTTTGATCCCGTTCCAGATTTTGCAAGTGATTAAAATGCTGCTAATAAAGATATTTTAACTAGGATTTGCATGTTGACTTGCCTTTTCCAGCTACAAAATACCTTCCCATTGCTTCTTTTTGTCATCTGCATCAGTGCAACTGCCTGCTTGGCAGTTGTGAGCAGCCGGGCAGTGCCCGTTGCTGTCAGCCTGGCTCACCCAGGCCGGCGGGGAGCAGCGGGGAGGTGTGGGCAACGCTCGGATTCTGGAAGGAATCCCGGTGTCCTTGCAGTGCACGATAGGGAGATTATCTTACACGCATTCCCTTGCATGTTCCCTCGGTTTACCACATACTTGAATGATTTCTATTGGAATATTATAATTACATTCATATGGCCTAATGGCAATGGCAGTTACGAAAATTTCCACATAAAGCCCGTGCCGTAGCCGAGGGCTCCGATGTGGGCCCGCGTTCTCAACTACACCCATGCGGTGTGCCGCAGGGGAAAAGCCCCTCACCAGGCTTAAAGAACAAGGAAGTTTCCTGCCGCGCTTTTGATCCTTTGGCTTAAGGACCAGTAGGTTTGCAGCGCTGGGGATGGAGGTGCGAGCAGTTCCCATCTTGCGTGAAAGCACAGCATGGGATGGGCAGCAGCCTGCGGGGTGCCGGGGTAGCGGGCACATCCCACGAGGTGCCCAGAGGAGGGCTCAGCAGATGCCCCAGCCTCACATGGGCTTTTGGCAGGAGGAGAGCAGCAGCAGAGGGTGCTCTTGGTGCAGGAGCTGGGGAGAGGGCTTGTGCAAAGCCGAGAGCTCCTTGCAGTGAGCCCGGCCGCTCTCCTCTCCCTGCTGCCTGCTGCTCGCCCCTCCTGCCGCAAATGCAAACTCTCCCTTCTGCACTGAAAAAATAAGATGACTTTGGGCCGGTGCCAGCACGCAGAGATGTTATTGTGGGTTGGCATCTGGCCGCGATGCTGGAGCAAACCAGTTACCTTGGAGGAGGCTGTGTAGGAGTGCAGAAAATGCACAATGTGACTCAGTCATTTTTAATTATCGATGGAGAAGAAGGCGAAGCTCCTGGTGGGTTTTGTTCAGCAGTTCGTTCTGGTAACCGCAGGGTCATGCCGTCGGCTAGGTCTGAATGACCCTGAATATATATCCACTGCGACCGAAATAAGTAGGGCCCTTGTGTTTGATAACGGAGAAGTAAAATTAATGAACACTTAAGACAAGGCAAAATTCTTTAGAAATAAAGATCTAAAATGCTGTTTAATGCATTGCTGATCTAACATTTACTGAAAATTCTGAGGGGTGCACGATTTGGCAGACAAAAAGCAGGAATAAGATTTGAATTCTCTGGCAAATGGTCTGCTCTTTTTTATATCTCTTCGTGTCTCTTCCCTGCGTTTCTTTTTTTGTCTATCACACCTATTTAGATTGTAAACCCTTTAAATCTGCTCTGCATATATACACAGTCTGGCTTGTTGGAGACCTGACTTGAATTACGTCTTGAACTGCTTATACAGTACTAATTACATTAATAATAATTGACTTCAGTGAGCTTTGGATCAACCTCTGACGGAATACATTTACATCTCGTTAGTTCCCCTGATGGAGCTATGCTTGTGCTTCTTCTGCAGGCGCAGAGGGACGGCGGGAGGATCTGCCTGTCCAGCCACACTGAGCCCTCTGGCCTGGACGCAGAGAGCAATGAGGTGCCAGTAGCTCCTTGGAGCTGGCACGAGGAGAGCCCAGTTTCCAGTGGATCTGTGCCGTGTTGCTGACAGATTTTGCTGTCTAGAAGGTACGGTTCTCCACTGAAGATTTTGCTGCTGACGCGAGAAGTGTGAGGGATGTGTCCACCAAGGCATCTAGACAGGTTGAGCTGATTACTTTTCCCTCGCTCACAGTAGAGGCTCCATCCCTTGAATTCTTTGAATCCAAGTTAAAAATATCTACTCAAACTCAAACAGATGTTTTTGTTTTACTGTAGCAATGTTAGGTAAGCTCCCGTTGGCCAGTGTTGTTCAAGGGGTTAGTTAATGTAAATGTTTCACCCTCCTGCAAAAGCAATGTCTTGGCTGACCCAGGTAAGGCAATAGTTGATCTGTTGAACATTTTGTCGACAGAGACTTGTTGGTTCAGGTACTTATGCTGACATTTCTTCTGTCTCAGTGAAATGCCAAAGTATTGTCTTGTGGTATTGTGTAAACCCTTTTCTGAGATCACCGGGGAAAAATAAAATAGGGGATGTACACTCCTTGGGAATCGGGGGCAGTCCTGCAGTCAGTGATCTCACCTGTTAGTGGCCGGAGGTCTTTTATGTTTGGTTTGCAGAGTATGTATAAACACTGCTCTTTGATATCCGTGCTGATCCACAGGGAGAATGTGCTGGAAAAGAACCTTTGATTTCAGCATTCTGAAGGAAAATATGTATGTCTCCAGCTCCCAGGACAGAGTGAAAGCGGGAACGTTGGGGGATGTTAGGAGCATGAGACAGAAATAAGAGAAGGAAGAAAGGAATGTGAAGACAGAAATATTTGACTCTTTGCCATTTTTCTTTCCCTTGATGACACCTTGGAGCTACCTCAAAACCAAAGGTTGGCCCAGGAGTATATAAAAGTGATGTTTAGCTCATAGCAGAAGAGAATAATGAATGGCAGTGGTTGTGGGAAAACCCTGGGGAACCTTCGGCTGCTGAGGTGTGAGTGTGAAGACCAGATACAAAAATATGTAAAAAAAAAAAAGAAGAAAACACAAAACAAAACAGCCTGTAGCAGGCTGGAAATTAAATGAGAGCTTAAATAAACCAAATGAGAGGATTAGCATTATTGTTTTGCTAATGAGTCACAATTAAGAGAGCTTTATTTCCTTTTAATGTTAAAGATCTGAATTTTTTTCAAAACTCAGTTTTTCATTCAGGTGAGGACACAGTGTTGGCTAGGCTCTGTTATGGAAACATGCATCAAAACCACGGTGACAGAGATTCTCCCAGCTTTTTTGCATCCATTCTGAAGGGATTGTTTAGTCCAGGCTTCATGGACACAGGGGAGTGGAAAAATTGTGCTATATTAAATCTTTGAGCATGATTATAGCTATTGCTAATTAAAAGAAGGACGCCCAAGCCTGTGAAAGTTGCCCTAGCACTGGCTGGAGCTGGGATGTCAAACATGCAGATTATCCCTCTTGGGTTACTTAAAAAGCATTGAAGTTGCTTCGTCTGTCCATCACCTCTTAAATCCCTATTTTCAAATTAGCATTATTCTAATAAGATCTGCTGAGATCCTGCCTGTTCCTTACCCAGCTGGGGATACATTAAGACTGTATTTCATTAGCCAATAATATACTGACCTTATCGTATGAGGGTTGCTTTGCAGCTCCTGTTCTTAGTACCTTCTGTTAAGGATCTTGACGTGCTTTCACATCATAGAATTTAATCTTGTTGGTTTTGTGTGTGTTAAATTTGTATTATCATCCTTGTTATACGCAGGAAAGAATTGTAGATTGGTTACCTTTCCCATAACCCACAAAATCTGTTGCAAATCTCTTGGTGAGATGCAAGTTTCAGTAGTGTTAGAGAGACAGTTTGCTACTCTGGTCAAAGATTCCAGCTGAAACATGGATAATGATGTCAATTAGAAACTTTAAAAGCAGTGCAAATGACAGAAGTGGGGATTACAACCAGAAAAAGTAAATTGTTGTATGTGGAAAACTTCTCATACAACAGTAAATCTGTAGTAGTGCAGGCTGACCAACCTTGAGGCATTTTGCTGTGTAGTGAACCAGATTCTAGATTACTGCTTCCAGTTATCTTGGAAGAGCAAACTCAACCAGATCAAGGTTTTTTAAGGTTAAAACCTCTGTTCCATCCTGCTTTTTCTGGATGGAAGTCTTCATTTCAGCATTCAGACGGCTGTAACTACTGTGCCTGCTAATACCTTGGACTACTGAGGGGTTGTATGGCTACATGTTGCTGGAGGAGCCGTGCCTCCTGAGTTGGTGTCATTATAAACCACATCTTAGCGCACTGTTCTGGAGTGAGGCCTGTAACACTATCTGGCTGTTTGGCTTTCATTATCTCAGTCTAAATAACTGTTTGTCCACATTGGTTTAGTTCTTCTAGGAAGGAAGTTCCTGCTTCCAGACCATGATCCTTGTGCTGAGTGTGGCAAGATACGAAAGCCACTGACTTAACACCACTGCTTTACGTCCCGATGACTGCTGAGCATACACAGTCCTGCTGCTGCTGAATGTATTTGCAGTTTGCTCCGTATCCCAAACTGCTTATAGGCCAGGAGGATGCTGATAATACTCTGGCTCCTGCTTTGGCTGTAGTTCATGACCTCTTGTTTTCAAACTTCAGAAAGTATGGCACTGTGACAGCGAAACATAAGACGCGTACACTACAAGCCAATCTCCTCCTGAAGTCGCGCTGCAATCCTGTTTCAGCCAAACGTGTTGCCAGTGGAGTGCCTGTAATCTATGGTGCGTGTCTGGGGTTTGATTAGAAAACGTAACTCTATAGCCTCTGTGTGCTGATACAAATTCTCCTGCCTGTGTGGTATGATGCGAGACCACAGCCGCTATTTTATGATGTAGTTCTCAGACAGCGCGCTAGTAAGTGAGTCATTTCCTACCGTCCTTCAGAATTATACTCCGTGCATTATGGGAAACCCCTGATACGTGGTCACTAAAATGCAAGGACGTGGTTCAGCTGTAAGTGCAGAAAGACTTTAATCCCCCCTGCAGGTAGCTGTGGAAGAGGTAGCATTCTGACGGTGTATGCTACCTCCCCTTTACGAGCAGACATTGTGGCCACGTTCGCCTCAACTGTGAGCATGCCTTTGAGGCCAAATTTGTCAATTGTTTGCCCTGCTTTGTTGCAGGAGCACTCCAGAGAGCATCCTGCTGTGACTCCATGGGATATGTGGCACGCAGAGTGGGACTGGCCAGTCTGGTGTGGCATGAATGTGACCTGTCAGCTTGGTGGTGGTGATGCCCCTGGGGTAGAAGCATCCCCAGGACATCGTATTTTCACATGGAGCTGGGGCCTGGGGTGCTGCCACTGTGATTTGGTCACACTGATGGAGCAGATGGGGCTGCTCCGTGGGGCTCTGCTGCTGCAGTAGTCCTGAGCCAGGGATCTCTCAAGCAGACCCCCTAGCAAAAATTCATATGATTATTCAGTGTGATTTAGCCTTGCCAGCAATCTGTGTTAGAGTTCATTGGTCATCGTGGCAACATGTGACTTTAAGGTACAGAACAATGCAAAATTTGTTCTTACAGTGTAAGTCGATTTCCATGTCCAAAACCTTTGCTACTAGTGTGACAATATATAAGCCTGTAGCTAGTGGAAATCATATGCTGTTATGAAACCATGATAGATTTATGCCACGTGAACAATGGAAGTCTGTTGTTTCGATGATATGATATATGCTCCAAGTTTTTGGACTATATATTTAAATAGAAAATGTTTCAAAGCTCTGATATATGCAATAGAAGACTTATATTATGGTGTACAGATTTGTACTCTCAATACTCTGGTATGATTGCACCTCTACATCATCTCCTGCTGTCTGTCAGTGCCTGCTGCAGTACACGGAGCCCAGGATGCTGACTGACTGGAATGCAGCACAAGGCTACATGTGCTAAAACGAGGGGACAGATGTGTAGAAGGCCTTTAACTGAGCTTATTAACTGTGGCAGATTTTTACATTCCAGTTTTCGTATGTATAGATATCCATATGTAGGCATGCAGCACTTCAAGATTTTATATAGTTTTAATATTATATCCAACCCCTTCCACGTGCCTGCAAAATGTTCTAACTCTGTACCCAAAATAAGAGTCGCTTAGTGAAGAGCCCACACTCTTGCTCCCAGATCCCACTCACACTGCTATCCTACTGGGGTGGACCAGGAGCTGAGGGCACTGCAGAAAGCTAGACCTTGCTTTCTGGTTGTTACTGGGAGGTCAGGAAGCTCAGTCCCAATGGGCTGGAAGGGCTGTGGGCAGGGAAGCCACAGCTCAGCAGTGGAAAGAGCTGACATTGCTCCAATGGGTGCAGGCAGTTGTGGGCTGGCATCTGATACCAGCATAAGAGCATGGATGCGAGGCTGCTGGTAACCAGGGGAGTTCACAGAGCAAGGTGTTTTCTACTGGTCCACATCAGGTGTCATGGAGTATCTTCAAGGTTGTTTGTTTTCTAAACGATGCAGTTTTCTGTGTGCTTCATTTGCTTTATGACTTGCTGCCTGAACGTGCAGACTTCCCAGCTAGGTGGATCAGCTGCAGTTAGTCAAGTGGCATTTGTTCTGCTCTGGATCTGTACTACATTAACTTACATTTCACTTTGCAGTAGGTATTTACTCCCCTTACTCTGTGGTTATATCTGCTTATTCATCTTGCGCTGCTTATGCTGTTGGATGAACTGGAAAAACCTACACCAGTGTATTGGATTCAGTTTTGAGTGTCACACTTGAGCTGTTGTTGAGCTGAGTCTGCCTGGCCATGAGAGCAGGGTCCTGGCTGTGAGCTGCCTCAGCACCTCGTGGGGAGATGCCATGAAGCATTTCAGGATCCGCAGAGAAAAGCTGCTCTATTTTTGTATGGAAGAGATCTGGGGGGGACTTAGTCTCTCAAATCAAGAAGAAATTCTTGGCAAATTCTTCTCCTGTGGCAACCTGGGGCAGAACTGCTTTCCTCCTACTGATAAGTCCTAACGAGAGGAGAGATGAGGGCTCCAGATAACTGAGGAGCTGGTCTATGGCAGTGATGTCATGCTCCAGCTGGGACATATTTCACAGAGCACTGTGCACATCACCTCCTTCGTGCCAGCGGTGGGCACGTCTGAGCAGCAGTGGGCTGAGGTAGGAGCACTGGAGCAGCTGTGCTGACAGCACTGACACGAGCAGGGTTCATCCATGCAGGGCTGTGTGCAGCTGCTCGTTCTGTCTGTCTCTTGTAGCATGCTAGCTGTGGCTCCAGCACTTGTGTCATGGGAGGAAGGAAAGGCTGCAGCGAGTGCCTGGGGCTGGCTCAGGAGTGGGGGCTCAGGTCGCTCCGGTCTGTGCCTATGGCTCGCTGAGCAGATCCAGCAGACAGGCACATATGTGATGAGTTGTGTTTTCATCAGTGAAATAATATGTGCGATATCTAATGAGCTCGGGTACAATCTGACCGGGACAGCTGCCAGCATGGATTGCCTATTTCATTGCATGACACTGTCTAATTTCATTTTATTTATTGCCCTGTGTAGCACCTACAACAACAATGTCTGGGCGATGACAGAACAATCATTCTAACAAAATACACCGGATAGTTTTTATGGCCTCTGAGACTCGTACTGGCAACTCCACGAGACACAATACTGAAGGATGGAGACCACTGGGCTGATCCCGTCTGGCGATCTCACTGCTCCTTGATGCACGAGCTGTTGGGATGGGGTAGGGGCTCGGCTCTGTCCATCTCCATCCCATTAGCCTTGGCCTCGCTTGGCCTGCCCAGGGTGCCTGGAGGCAGAGGGGTCCTAAGGTTGCTGAACTGAAGGCAGTTCAAAGAGCTGAGCAGATTTCCTTCCTCCGCAAGCTATTACAAGTCCATGGGGGGACACATGAACTGTTGATTCTTTCTGCTGAGTCGTTCTTATAAAATGCATCACCTACGGAGCTTCTGTGGATGAGAAGTTCTGTGTGTGGGGAGGCTCCTCATCCATCTCCAAGCCAGTGTCACACCTTACCTGGGGTTATATAGCTGCTGGAGGTAAGCTCACATTCCCCTCATATTTTCCTTAGGTCTTTCCAGGCCTCAGTTTTGCTCAGAGTGTGTTCTGGGTTTCTTGTCCTCCTTGAGATCATATGGGTAAGCAGTGTCATGGTCCAAAGTTAGCATGCTTTCAACTGGATGCTCCTGCTGTGGGGTTTGTTCTTTTCTCTGTACCTTTGGTGGTTATAGCTGTAAGCTTATCCTTCAGACCACCCTTTTTTATCAGAGGTCATCTGAGCTCCGTTCTGAAGTTTGGTTTTAGTCCATCACACACAGCACACTTCAAAAATTATGGCCACAGATCTTTTTTCAGAAGCAAGTATGTAATTCTTAGCTAGCGTGCATGTTTAGTACTTTGTTTTTTTAACCTTGCTTGGAACTAATAGCATTGGGATTGTGCAGAGAAATTTTAGACCAGGAAAGCCCAATCTGAATACATCCAACTGTTGTCCCCAGGCTGCTTAAATCTGGGAGCATGGCTGGCTGAGACCCTATTGCTGCCGTGACCTGAGGTAGCTGGCTGTAGGACAGCTCCATGTCGGCTCCCATCCATCACCCCAACAGCTTCTCTTCCTCGGCAGTTCGACAGATTTTCATTCACATTGTCTTGGAAGCCAACATGTAAAAACTTTGCAAAGATGACACCCCAGTGAAATAGGTAAACCTAGACTGACTGAGCTCATTTTCCTATTCTAAGTGTCATTTAAATGTCTGTGCTCCTTTCAGTCACTGCTTTCCCAAGCCCGTGTGATCAGCAGCACATTGCAGTCGTGATTTACAGAAAGGAAAGCTCGATTTTTCAAGCAGCTTGTGTTCCACTTGAGACCACGAGGAAGGTGAGATCCCGTTGCACGAGGCTGCCTTCCTGTCCCCAGCCTGCTGACCCTGCGCAGCTGGGCTGCCCGTGTCCACATGGCTCTGCTGCAGTGGAGAAAGGCGAGCTGCACTGTGCTGAAGTGCTGTCCAAGTCGAGCACTGTAAAGGTATTTAGCTCTTGGTCCACTCTTGCAAGACACGAGCAAGACAGGTTGTAGCACTTACATTCGCCTGAAACCAGTGGCAAGGAGACACCGTAGCGTGCTCTAAAATAGCCCTGTTCACGTTTTCAGTGCCTTGAAATATCTCTCAAAATCAGACTGGAGATTATTTGCCTACAGTCAGACAGGATGTCTAGACCCAGGCTTGAATTGTAGCTGCAAGGCTGTTCTGTTTCCCAGTAGATAGCTGCAGAACAAAATAATGAGATGAGAAGAAAAAAAATGAGATGATTATTTTCACAAACTCCTTAAAACGCATGAATATGGCAGTGCTTTTCTGCAAGACTGGAGTGTGGCCTGTCCTGCTGCTCTTCTGCGAGATAAGCTGCCCTAACAACTTGTCTTGGGTTTTGGTTTCTCACTGAGAGCCTCACTTTTTCTGTTGGGAATGGTAATATCCTAAACATATGTCCCATGATTGATTCCTCTGTATGCATATTCCGTGTGTGTAATGCTCTCTTAAGGGAACAAATACTGCTGTAGTTGAGTCAGCAGGACTGGAACGCTAATTTAATTAGTGTCTACTGGTCAATATTTACTAGCAATGACAAAACAACTTTTTGCTGTGTGGGGAATGTAACACTGTATCCCCAGTGCAATAGCACACGGATAAAATGCTTAGTTAACCCATTAGAAGTCCTTCTAATCTGTCCCTAATAAAAACAAAATTCAGTTTCCCTGAAGTATCGTTTTTTGAAGATCTGATCTATTATTGTGATATTTCTCTCAGAAGTTTTCCAAGGAAGGATTTGTACTCATCGACAAAGGATTTTTAATTATCCTTGTCGATTATGAAATCATTAAGGTGATTTAAATAATCTCATCTGGCCACGCCAGGGATATGAGAGAGCATCACTGGTTAGGGCATGAGCCCCTCGTACAGCTGCAACATCAGGGTCTTTTGAAAGCATTCAGGCCTTGCAACCCTCCGGTGCCTTCTTGACCCCAGTGGTCATTTCAGCTACTGGCTGCTCAGCCTTTATAGTTGTGCCTGGGAATGAATGTTAAATGTCACAGTGTACCCGGGGAGCCAACTGATTTTTGGATCCTTCAGTCCAGCCTTGGAATGTTTACAGCTGATGGTGTTGTGTAAAAGCATGTTTGCATTGTGCACCATGTATCTTCAGTACCAGAAAGCAGGAGCTTTTGGGATAGTTGTGAGGGTACTGAAGAGTATGTCCTTATGGAATACACAGGCCCTGAAAGTGACACACGTTTGTGTGTCATCCGGGTCCACTGTTGTCTTCTGAATCGTGGAAAACTTCACTGGAGCAGTGCATAGGAGTAAGGAATCAGACAAAACAATAGCAGGGCTACAGAAACAAGCAACTCGTGCTCTTGGGGAGCACAAGTCAAGTCATTCTTGTCATCAAACATCCCAGTCACCTGCTGGGATACCTGGGGGAAAAATTAGGGTAGCAAAACACATATTGTTTCTTTTGTTAAAAGTGCCAAGTTCGGTGGAGATGAATTGGCCATCTGTTCCACTCCCAGCAACGCTCTGGCAAGCCGTAAAGCTCATTTTTATACGTTGCCACTTTCCATCAGCGCTAACAAAAGTCAGAGGGAATTGTTTGGGTTTTTCCTAGAACATTCTTCCTTTTGACAACTTGCGACCAAGAGCCCTTTTCTACAAGTTTTGTTCTCCCTCCGGCCTCCCCGTGTTTGCACAAGACGTTCAGGTACCTTATCTCCGAGCGGGAGGGTAATCAGACACCTGTTTAGACTGGAGACTAAAACCCCTTGGTCGGCTTCACAACAAAGAGCTCTTGTCTAAGCAAACACTCCTCATCGTGGTGTTGGTCCTTTGGCTGACCCAGGCCCTGGGTTTGTGCACACATCGCCTTGCAGGATGGTCCCTGTTGCTCTGTTACAGGAGGATCATGGCCTTCCCCCCCTTAGCACAGTGGCACGATGCAGCCATTCGGTGTGTCCTAGCTGACTGTTGCAGTGTGCAGAGGTGTTCTCCTGCACGCTTGTAAAGGCCCAGGAGCAGTGATGAGGTTGCTGGGGATGCAGAGGGGAGGGCAGCTCCTCTGCCTGCACAGAGATGTGCTCCTGCCTGGAGGAATGGCTTTGTGTGCATTCAGATTTTCCAAATTCCTGTGAATACTTTCAATAATAATTCTTTTACAGTATTTTTCCCTTCCTGAATGACTGTTGCCGAATGCCAGCCAGCCAGCTGAGCTCTCCTGTGTTAGGTTTCTGTATATGCATATTTTGAAATTCCATTTTGCTAAATGAAACCTTTTAAAAGACGTTCCTGAGCTTTTTAAACTTGTCAAGGAAGTCTCCCTTCATTCTGGGGTTGCAGACAGTCAACAGAACGATTGCTGCTTCTTTCGAAAAGTACAGTTGCATTTGCATTTCTCCTCCAAACACTTATCTGGGATAAATACAAGGAAGAGCTTGAGGAATTCTCTCTTTATTGATTTGTCCCCCCTCCAACCTGAAATCCCTTTGACAAGGGCAAGCGTGCCTCTTAAGAACATGGCTTTTCAGGGCGTCCTGCCCCAGCCACCCCCATGCAGAGCAGTGGGAGGGCAGCAGGACCCCCCCAGCCCTGCCCTAGCACTTTGCATGGGGTTGAGGCAGCAGAAGGTATACCTGCACAGCTCTCCCAGGCCCTGCTGCCCCAGCATTGGCAGCACAGCGGCTCGCTGTCAGAAGACCATGAAATGAAGCGAGCAGCGTCAAACAAATGTCCTGTGACAACTGTCAGGCCATTAAATTACAGAGTAAATAATCACAGCCTATTTAGATACCTAATTAGCTTCCGTATGATTACTAGAGTATGAAATAATACTTCATCGCTGGAGAGGAGCCAAGGAATATTCACGTACCCCCTCCCACTGCTGTGCGGATTGCTGCTGGCAGGTAACTAAATCCAATAATTACTGCCAGGGAAGAAAAAAAAAAGCATGTCTGCTGTTCTCTCTCCAAATTGATTACAATTCAACAGAACAAGGGATGTGAAAGAAAGCCCTGGAAGCAGGAGGAATTTGAAACGCTCGGTTTTGGGCTTGTAACCCAATCCAGGGAGCTGGGGGACCGTGCCACCTGCCGCACGGGATGCAGTGCAGCAGCAGCAGGGCTGTGCATGCTCCAGCCACTTTTAGTGTGAAGACAGTCTTTATCTATCTAAATGAGCTGCACGCTTGCTGTGGTTTTGCCTTTCCCCTCACATTCTTGTGGTTCCATGTCTTTCTTGATGCAGTTTGCATCAAGAATTGAGCCCAATTCCAATCTAGGTTTTGTCTGTATATAAGAAAAATGATACAAAAGGTGACATACTGTGATTCTTGGTTCACACCTATCCAGTAGAAAACCTTAGCTCCGGGATGCCTAAAACTGGCCTGTCATTAATGCGCTTACAGAAGTCATGCCGGAGTGTTGCTGGTAACGCACCGAAGCTCTCCAGTTCTGGGTTTCATCCAGACACTTTCCTAGTGCTGAACCCAGGCAGCAGCTGCAGTGCCAATTTCCAAGCTGAAATCCAGCCCTGACAGCAAAGTAAAGCCCAGTGGGTGGCAGAGGGGATCACTGGTGGGGAAGGAGCCTGCACTGCAGAGTGTGCTCTGTGTGTGCGGACCTGTCTCCTTGTGTTACTCCCACCCAGGGCTTTGGCTGACTCTCCTGAGAAGGACGAGAATACGTGGAGCTCCAGGTGCTTCTGTTGCTCCTATCCTTTGTGCATCTCATGGAATATCAGATAGCTGGGAGACGAGGTGCACCTGCCTTTCATGCAGGGGGCTTGGCACACGGCACGCGGTGCTGCTTGGGATGAAGATGGGAGCATCCTGGGCACACAGCTCCCTGTGCCCTGCTGCTGTCCCAGCCTTCCTCCTTGCATTTTTCAGGGTGAGCTTGGGTCAGGGTGATCCGTGTGGGAACACGTTGAGTGGCAGCGTGCTGGGGAGAGAGTTTAGCAGGGCGATGCTGGCTTGGGTATGGCAGCACTGCTGGTGGCAGAGGGCAGGAATGCAGAGGCGGCTTCCACAAAGGGAAAGTTGAGGGGTTTCCTTTCCCTCACCCCTAAAGAGGAGTGGCAGCAAGGCCATGTCTTTCTTTCCCTCTCTTCTGATAAGCAAACACAGCACTGGGACTGACAGGGTGGAGACAGCTCTTAACCATGATGGCAGGGATTGGGGAATGCAAAAAATTTACTGTCCTGTTCATCACTCTGCAGTGTGGTTATGGACATACACACGTGTCCATAATTCCCAATGAAACAAGCCCCACACGTTAATTCTGCCCCCTAATCTATCTCGGGCAGACCCCAACCACGGTTGTAAATTCCATACAGACACATGACATGGATATATTGTCAGGCTAGGATTTTTCCACTCTGTGCATTTAATTTGACTCAACAGTGTCGCCCCAGTTTCTGCAGATTACAGAGTCCACACTCTCAATCATTTCTATTGCTCCCATAAGGAGGGAATTTTGCTTTATTTCTTTCTCGTGTGCTTGCACCTGCTGTGTTTTATTGTCCTCTTTAACCCTTTTGTGCCATAGGTGCGTTCTCCCAAAGCCGTGTGCCCTGCCCTGGAGGTGTGGGAAGGGCAGGAGAAGGGGTTCGTGCTGCGGTGTGCTTTGTGCCCTCCTGGTCATCCAACTCAGGGAATGTATTTTCAGTTTTTTCCTTTGAAATGTGTAACGAGAAGTATTGCCAGTGCATACTGTATTCCTCTGCTGTTAGTTCCTTGAGTAGATTAACAGCTGTAAGAATGATGTCTTTTAACGATGGTATTTGGCACTTAACTTTGCAGTATTTCACAAACAAGGGAGGGGGAGTTGATCACAGCATCCTTTTTTCCTTTCTGTTTTTGTTGTTCTGTATGCCTTGCCATTGGGTTGGGGGACCATCTCAGTAGTTCAAGTTTGTCATTTTCTTTATTGATGAACCTATAAAGTTGTGCAGATAACTTACTTTCAGAGATCTCCTTCGGATGTTCACTTAACACTTCAGCAGGAAGACACTGTTCTTTAATATACCTCTGCCAGGTATTAAAAAGAGTTCTGGTTAAATTCTTGGGGTTGATGGCCTCTGGCATCCAGCTCCCCGTGTTCACCTGCCGTACTTGCAGCATCCTCTCTGCACTGATGTTTTTAAACTAAAAGAGGTGAGATTTAGGTTAGATATCCGGGTAGGCTGTGATTCTGCCTGTGTTCAGGAAGGAGAATACCTCCAAAGGTTGAGAAACTGCCTGTTTCTTCGTCTTACAGCAAGAAAGAGATGTCTGTCAGGCAGAGGAAAGCATACTCACATGGGACATGGTGCTGGTGGTGCAGAAATTCAGCAAATGACAGATGTACCCCCTGTGCTTCTGGGGTCCATGCAGCTGTCCATCTGATGACAGTAGCTCTCTAACCTTGGCTCTGATAGAGCTGCTGCTGCTCTCAAGTCAGAGGTGTTGCTTTTTGTGCTGTCAGCCCATCCCAGCATCACTTAGAACCACTGGTGGTTTTCTTGAAAGTAGCTCAGCTACCATGGCTAGAAAAAATAGAGACTGTGGGCAAGCATGAGAGCAAGCGGGACCAGAGCCCACGTTCTGCATCAGAAGGATGGACGCTGTGTGCCAACAACAGCTCAGGTGTGGACTTGGCTCCTCACTGCAGCTGCAGCTTTCCCTGTATGGAAGTTGCAGTGATGTAGAACAGGAGAAAATACCAGGTTTGCTGGCACGTGTATGTGATGCCTTGCGAACAGCTCTGCCTGATGCAGTGGTGTCTGAGCTCAGGCTTCTCCCTGGTGTGTATTTTGATGAAAGTCCTTTAGTCCCGGTCTCATGCAACCTTTACTGCTGCTGGTGACTTCAGTGTTGTTCCTGTAGCTCATCCCAAACCCAGTCAAATATTTCCAGAGAAGTGTTTAATCACAGAGCATTCTTCCCATGTTTTATGACATTAGCTAAGAGTGAGCTCCCATCCAAGAGCTGAAGAACGGCGTTTGTTTGATTATCCACCGTAATGTTTGTTGTTCTTCCTGTCAGACAGAAACGGGCTTGTCACAGCACATGTCACTCGGGGAGGAGGTGTGGGGGAGAGGAGCATGTTAGCACAGGGCTCCGTGCATGAGTCGAGGCACTGTTCACCATCCCATGTGCAACCCCGCAGACCTTCCCGGAGCCTCTCTCCAAGGCACAGTTTCCTTCTGGTTATCCAACGTTCCACCAGTGGGGAAGGAAAATGATGTCTGCGAAGGTGCTAATTGCTTGTGTTTATCAAAAGTCCAAGAGTCTGCAGAGAGCTGGGGGGGTGTTTACAGCTCGGAAACTTCTCGGTGCCCAGCCACTTCTGAGCAGGCGGCCGGCACGATTTATGGCTCCGCTCGCCGGAGAACGCTCCGTGCAGGGCTGGGTTGTGCTTTTAAGCGGTCAGATGTTTAGTATAGGGAAGATGAGAAGTGACTGAGCTGGTACATGACTCAGAGGCTGCAGTAGTGAGCAAAACATGCAGGCTGGCCGTTCCTAAATGCTGCAGTGAATTACTGCGGTGCAGTTTGGCTCCGAAACGAGATAGGAGGCAAAGGACGGCCCACTTTTAGGTGAGGGAGGTCAGCAAGCAGTGCTGATCTGGGTGAGGTTTGCATGCCAGTCCTCACACGTCTGCAGGTGTAGGGACAGCGTTATCTCTAGGCTTTGTTTGGAGGAGCCAGGCACTGCATCAATGCCTGACATGATCCAAGTCCTCCTCCTGCCCCACCCAGCATTTGGCCTGTCCTGGATAAAGGTGGTGATAGTTTTGGATTTAGTTACGAAAGGACAGGGAATACGATAAAAGCAGAACTCACAAAATATTAATCTCCCCATTGCAAGGCATTATGTACAGGCTGGCTAAAGGAGCTCAGCAGAACTAACCTCTCAGTCGAGGATACAGTCCTGGACACTGCTAAATGTCTGCTGGCGTCAGAGCATCCCCTGTGCAAACACATAGCAAGAAAGTGGCCGTGGATTCTTGCTGCAGGAAAGGTCAGTAAAACTTTCAGTTGTGGGAAAACTCCTGGCCAGTGAGTGCTGCTGCAAAGGTGGCACAGCAGGAATACACTTACAAGTCACTCAAGCAGGAGAAGTATCAATCACGTAGTCTTTGTTATACATGGAAGTGTGTTCAAGCCATCTCGCTGTCATAAAAATGACTTTTCAGTTGCTTGTCATTCAAGTGAAATTTGGAAGATCTCTCTGGTTGTTAGGTTACCATTGCTGCAGAGCGTGTGTAGGAAGGAAGGTGGCATAGTCCCTCAGCACTGCTGACCCCTGGTGCCTGCTGACTGACCTGGGCTTGGGGTGCACTTTTGGTTGCAGAGGCCATGGCTGCCCCATGCCAAGCCCTGCTGCTGCTCCCTGACCCTGAGCCACAGGGAATGGTGGTGCCACTGGGACAGCATCCTTAGGGATGGGCAGCAGCTCCAGCTGGGTAGAGGAGGAGGGGAAGACGAGTGCCTGTTTGACAAGAATCGATTAAATTGACGTTTTTCCCAAGTCTGTAACACCTGTGGTAGGAATTGGTGAATGTCCCTGCCTGTATCTTTACTCACGAGCCTTCTCATCCTGTTTTCTCCCAGCCTTGTTTTGTGTGTGGGGTTAGCTGCTGGCCGAGGCCAACTCAAAACAACCAGGCAAGTTGTGTCGGTAGAAAAAGGGTCTTTTCCCTAAAGGAGAAGCTTGTTAGGCCAGGTTCGTGCTGTTCTGGTACAACGTTACGGTAATGCTTTGAAGATCCAACCTCAAACTGTACACTTTTTGAGCAGAGACTGCTTTTTTTTTGTAGCTATGTGGCGTTCTTGATGGAGGCTCTGAATATTAAGAGTACAGAGAATAGCATCTACTGCCCCAGGTCAGATGTGTACCAAACACAATGTTTGGTCAGGAGGCAGCGACAGCCCTGGAACCTTTGTGGAAATCTATTATTCCACGTGCAGTAGTCAACACTTTATAATAAAGATCAAGCACCCAGTGAATCATTCCAGAATTTATTCCAAATGCTAATGAAAAAAGAGGAAGGATAATCAAACTTGACTGCATTGCTGGAGAGCACGGGCTAATTAAGAGCTTCACAGCTTTGCAGGATATCGAGGGAAAACCACCCCTGTCCTCCTGCACCACGTGAGTCCCTGCTGGTGCTCTACAACATTGCATTCATAGAAGGGAAAGTCTCAGAGGATGTGATCAGGAGTTTTGCAGTGCTTTCTGGTAGGCTCGAGGCAGGGATTTGCGTTAGTCAGCAAGTTACTGGGGTAGCAACTCTGAATTCCACGTCATGTTTTGGCACTGTCGCCTTCTTTTCCTCTAATGACAATAAAGCTGTCATTGTAAACTCCTTTAATTGAAGAAGCAAGTGCGAACCTTTCAGAGTCATTGAGGTAGGGGATAAAATACGTGTTTTCAAAGGAGGAAATAGTGCTGGGTGGCTGTCAGATGTGGTTTTCTCCTGCTCTGTGTTAATCTACAGATTGGGTCTGTAAAGTTTCCACCCATTCCGTTCCACTTTCAGAGTGAAGCAGAAAACAGTGTCAAATATTGATGTGAGAAATGTGCCTTCCAAACAGGCAGCAAAGGTGGCACATGGTGAGAGAGGGTGAAATGCTGCTGTGATTGTTCTTCTTTAAGTTTTTTTGCTCCTTTTTATGCCACGCAGCCAGAAATGTATGACAGTGTATGCAAATAATGGCACTGACAGTCAGACGAGCCTGCTTATCTCTCCTGGCATAATTACACCTGGCATCACTTTCTCACAAGTCTCCTCCTCAGATTAAATAGCACTGTCTGGGAAAGGAAAGTACTCAAGTTCAGTTACTAGCACAACAGCTGGAGTCCTTACATGAGCCAAGCTGTGCAACCTGCAAAGTGCCCCTGGCTTCTTTGGATGGCAAGATGCATACCATGTCCTTATGCAACAAGAGAGGCCGACTCAGCAGAATCGAGCAAGGGAGCAATGGTGTGAGACCAACAAGTCAAGGCTGGGAGCCATGGGGAAGGCCTGCATGTGCTCACTACATCGAGCCCCCTGCCCAGGGCCTTATCTCTTTTGTAATCTAAAGCTCTAGTGAGCTCTTCCAAGGGTTTGCTTCCATTTAACTTTGTGCAGAATCGCTTTCCATAATTCTTGCCTTGAGCAGGATTTCCCTGGGGGCCAGCGGTGCTAAGCACCGCCCTGACATCTCAACAAGGAGACCAATGTGACTGCTGGATTTCCTTTGCTTTGATAGAAAACTTTGTTCATTGATGTAAATGGAGAAGGCTCATGGAGTCAAGGGATGGAAAATACCTGCAAGGTCATCTTGTCAGCTCTTCTGCCCATGAGGGGCTTTTCCTAAAGTATCTTCTTGAGAGTATTGATGGCTCTAGTTATAAAACCATTCAAGTAACAGGGCTTGTGTGGCATTCCTGGGCCGGACAGGGTGTGCTCTTGGCTAACTTTCCCTGTCTCAGAGCTTTCCCTGTCACTTTTATTAATGAGTTTTTGCTTTGGCACTGTGATACCTCTCTGATTTTCACTGATTCACACATTGGAGGACCTCTGGAGATCACTGGCCTTACAGCTTGACCCCCTCCTCACATTCCGGAATCAATTCGATGCATGTTTCTCAGGCTCTGTTTGACAAAAACCCACTGTGTTTGCAATGTAGGCTGAACATCTCATGAATCACTTGAATAAGGACTGGGAGAAGATTCCAGTTCAGAGCCTTGGAGCAGCAGGGGCTCTGCCACCCCAGTACCCAGCCTCTGGCTCCCATGCAGCTGTAGGTGCAGGCAGCAGGGCGGTGCATTGGGGCCTGCCTGCATCACCCTGCTTGGAAGTGGCTTTCAGCCAGACATTCCTTTGTCATCTCGGCACAGGGATTACCGACAACATTCACTTCCCTTACGCTACCTCGTGCTGAGGTCTGCAGTGCCGAGTGGTGCAGAGCAATGCTCTTTAAGGGCTGGTAGCGCTGAGGCTTGCAGAGCTCGTGGGACTTGCTCCGTTCCCACTGACTAAGCTGGGTTAGGGTAGCCCAGAGCCACGTGCTGAGCCATCCGACCCCTGGCCAGCGATGCACGCAGCGTTGGCGATGACGTGAGCCGTAGTGCAGAGCCCAGGCTCAGGAGTGGAGCAGGGTCCAGCTACGGCGTCCAGGCTGTCGTGCCAAGGTACCGCAGAGGCTCCGACCGCAAGTACATATTGCTGGCAGGACAACAGCAGTGAGAAAAACAGTCCCCAAGCAGTAAATACGGGCAAAGCTCTCAATATAATGGAAAAATACAGATGCATCTGCATTCGAGTGTAAGACCTCTAACAAGAGTTATTTCTATCCCCCCATTTCCTGCTAGTGTGGCTTTCCTAGAAATGGACACCGAGTCCTCGTTAATGGACCCAACTGGGGCCTCTGCCTGCACTGCCTTTCACTCACCTGCCTGGATGCCCATTTATTCCTGGAACTGCAGCATTGGGAAAAGAGCACTTTAAAGAGCTCTCGCTGAATTCTGTGGTTGAAAACCATGCAAAATGAGCGAAAGAAGTAAGTGTACTGAGATACTTGCTGCTTTTAGCGTGCACTTCGTAATGCAGGCAGTTGGGATCCAGCTTTGCGGAATGACCTTCTGTATGTTGCTTTCGTAAAAAGCCAGGAAGCAGACACGATTCCTTAGCGTGGAACAGAGCTGGTGGATTCATTCCTAACACGGCTTTCCTAGAAAATGTGGATCTTCTCATATATGCAGGGTCTCCCTTTTGGAAGTTTTCATTTTCTAGTAAAGTGTTTGGGATAGTTTTCGTAGGGCTGAAGTACTTCAAATGATGCAAAAGTTTCTTCTGAGCATTTTTTGTTTCTGTCAGCTGTATTTTTCTTTTTAATCGAGAACTGCAAGCTCGCCAGGGTACTCTCCTGTTGAAACTGCCAGCCATTGCCACTTTGCCCTTCTCCCAGGGACCTCTGAACCGTTTGGCTGATTGCAGCCAAGCTGGGCAGAGGAGCAGAAGTCATGGAGACAGCTCCCAGGTTCATCAGAACAGGTCCCACTGCAGGTGAGATGCCAAGGAGCCCACGGAGGCAGGGAGGAGCAGCCAGGGAACAGCTGGCACAGTGCTGGGCTTCACCCAGGCTGCACCGCTTCGCCACGCTGTCTTCCTTCTCCGTTTCTTTCTGGATGCACGTTGAAATAGAGGACAAGTTCTGCACAGAGACACCTTTTTCAGTATGCTGTGCAGAGCCCAGTGTAACACACTTCTGATATCAGGTGACTGCTGTAATGAATGGCTGTGCGGACCACCAGCCTGATCCGTTCTCACACAGCAGGAATTTTCCCTGCATCGTCGTCTTCTTTTTGTAATCAGTAATCCAAAAAGATACTTCCCTGGAATTGCTGTAATCGCTGAGAATGACTGATCTGTCCTCGTCAGTGTTTCTTTTCCTCCTCCTTTCTGAACGCTTCTCCCTGTTGTGCTGGTAACACTCGTCTGTGTGCAGCTTTCCTTACATTTTGGCAGACATGGGGAATTTCAGCAGCAGTAAATTTAAATGGATAGAATTAAGAAGGAAGACAGCTTTTTGGAACACGGAGCAAGGCTTTTTTGGTGGGTGTTTTTTTGTTTTGTTTTTTTTTCCTAGATATATCATCTATGAATTCTCACCTGGGACTGCTTTTATATAGAAAAAAATCACGTGCCTAAATGTCTATCAGCTGCACCTGGAATTGAAAGTAGCCTTCTGCTCCAGCCATATTTCTCAGTTGCCTGTCCCTGGAAGGAGCTCTCGGGATCCAACTTTAACTTGTCAGATTTGTATTCCCCTGGCCTTTGGTTCACTGTGAACATGATATTTAGCAACTTGTTATAGTAAACAGTTGGACTAGGCATGAAGTACTCATTTCTCTCCATTGTCCAACAGTGCGAAATAGACTGATTCTGGGTGCAAGTCCGCATGAATCCACTTTTGTGGGGTCACACTGATCTGTGCCAGTGAAACTGTGAGCTGAACCATCCCCTTACACCCCGAGCCAGGCCTGCTTCCTGCCTCCAGCACGTGCTCCTTTGTTCCCTGGGCTTCCTTCAGATCATCCTTCTTACCGGGGTAACTGTACACTTCCCCGTGTGCCGTGCAGGAGGAATGCTGTGGGCAGCTTTATAATCCCTGAGCAAAGCTGGAGGCAGCACCTAGTATATCACATCTCCATGCACTAAATGTGTCCCACTCCTGCATGGCCCCTCCAGGCCTGGCTTGACATCTCCTCAACCCAGGGGGCATCTCTCGCTCCCTGGAGCCCCCGTTGTACACCAGCACATCTTACATTAGGAATATTTTCCAGATGTTTGGCTTAAATTGGCCTCTGCTGGCTTCCTCCCCTTTTCTCCTCACTGAACCCAGTTGCTTTGAGGAGGCTTTTCAATTGCAGTGTGTATTTGTCGACATCCACGAGGGGTTGCAGCCTGCAGATTCAGGCCTTCCTCCTGCAGCATTCCTCCTCTCAGCTGGCTCCCAGACCCACTGTGATGTACTCATCAGGTCCTTGTCCTCACTTATGGCCCTGTGCAGCAGTGGGTCCTGGAGATGTAGTGCCACCAACGTGAGCTGGGTCCTGTGTCCATCAGGACCGTGCTGCTGTGAGACCCATGGTGATACTCTACGTGGGGACACCCGGCTCAGCCCTCACACCAGCAGGCTGCTGTGCTGCTGAATGCAGAGCAGCACTCAGCTCCATCCTGTGCCTGCATGGCCACGCTCGGGTGTGGTGCAGAGATGCTGCACAGAGAGAGCAGGATATTGGGATGCTTTTCTTTTCCTGGGCCTTATGTCCTATGTGCCACACTCCGGTGGGCTGGGCTGCTGGTATGGAGGAGGTTCCTGCATGGAGGAGACGTGGGCTTGTATCCTCAGCTTGCTGGAATCGCTCTGTGTCACCCTCCGTGTATCCTGGTTCCTTCCTTGGTCCTTTAAAAAGAAGAGAAACCAGAAAACCAGCTGTTGGTCAGCTGGTGTACGTATCACTCTGGGCCTGGGGAATCAAATGCAAGCTGCGGCTGTTTTGCTGGGAGATCCCCTGGCCAGCTTTGCCCTTCCAGCAGAGCCTGTACTGTGCCGGTGGTGATGCTGGGTGTTCATTAGCAGAAAAGCTCAGAGAGTGAAGGCTGCGACCTTGCACTGTGCATACAGAAGCTAACAGGACCAGTTTCACCAGCCCGTCACTATTACCATTCGTCCAAAGGATGGGCTGAGGAATTCTACCCTCCTCTTAGGAAAGTCTTGGTTTGATCTTGTTTTCATCCTACGTGATCCTTAATCCCATCAGTTTAATTAAGCACTATCCTAAAAACTGTGATAGTTGGTTCATCTAAATCTGCGACTTTATGAGAAGAAAACGGTTGTTTGCTTTTTTGGTATTGATCCATGTAAAAATTAGCCTCCGAAGAAGAGCAAAATGTGTGTGCTGGAATGTGAAGGAAAGAGCAAGCTGGGCTGTGATGCAATACCCAGGAGCTCCGCTTCGGGTCCACAAACTGCATCTGCAAACAGCAGCAGCAAAAACAACAGAGGAGCTCTTCTCGTGATATGTGAAGTGCAATTATGAGGTGAAATATGAAGTTGGTATCTTAATATCTTAACGATACTGAATTTATTTTCAAAGTTAAGCTGTGCAGAATGAATCATTTATCAGTGGGCCATATGGAAAGGCACTTATCTAAACCTCCTTCCTAGTCCCAGGTGTGCTTCTTTGGCAAGAACAAATCACACACAGCATTTGGAAGAGAACTTAAATTCCAGATGCGCAATTTTAAAAGATGCATTTGCAAAAATAAAATAAGGCCAAATTCTGCAATATGTTATTCTTCTGCAGCTTCGGTGAAGTTAATGAGGTTCCATGGGGGTAACTGACACAAACTACCACTCAAGGGATCCCCGTTTTTTACTGTGTTACTCCATTTTCATGCCAGCATTAGTTCCTGAGGAGGCTAGTCAGTTGCAGGGAAGAGAACCCAACGAAAAGCGTCTGCTGCCTGAGATCTTTATGTCCTATTCCTAAACACTGGCAGCAGCACGGTGGTGAGAAGGAAGCATTTGCAGGAGCGCTGCTGATCAATGCAGGGTAAACGCAATATTCCATCTTCAGCTGCCTCAAAGTGATCTTCTCCAGGCCCCTGACACGAGAAAGCTGGAGCTGCTTTTTCCTGGCCGTGATGTCCAGTGTTTGCAGCACAGCCTGCTTTGCTGATGAGAACTGCTCTCCTAGGAAAAGCCATGAGGATCAAGTCAAGAGGTCAAGCCTTTCTTCAGCTCTGTCATTATCTTGTTATCCAGGAAATGAGAAAGCAGAGATGAGTTTTATAAAACCCGATATATATATATAGATATATATGTATATTGAAAATTGCTCTAGAATTATTAAGAAGTTGTTCAGAAATCATTTCTCTCCACCTGGAAGTGGCCTGAAGTTGTCCCTATGCACAGATCCGTCGTAACAATGTCTTCCAGCGGATGTTTTGTTTTATATCAGCGAATCGATGTGTTTTTATCAGAAGGTTTGTGAGCATTTCCTGAGTGCAGTTCTCTGAGCAGCATTAGGAGGAACCAGAGGAGAGCCTGCTGGGGTGTTCCAGCTGCAGGGTGAGTGTGTGCTCGAGGTGGCTGAGCAGAGCTCCCACCTTTCTCACAGCATCACTGCTGAGAGGTTGGTTCAGAGCTGCCCTTTGCTCAGGACCTGATGTGCTACGGGTGCTATAAACGCCGTAGGGTCGCTGTGTGATCATGAAGAGGCTTTTCTAGGGAGGAGGACACCCGATGCAGGTTTGTCCTCGTGTTCTGGTGCTGAATTGCTCGACTTCAGGGCAGTTAAGTAATCCAAAGCCTTTTGAACTTCTCTCTTGCAAAGCATTTGCTCTCACTGAGAGAATGATAGTTACTCAGAGACAGGAACAGAGCCCTGAAAATGTTTGATCTATTCAGTTCCACTTCCATGCCCAGACAGAAGAACTTGAGGGATAATTCTTACCTCTTTTGATTGAGTTTTACTCAAAAAGTGCTCACAGCAGTGCACGCTAGTGCAAAAATGTTAATAAGCAAGGTTCCTGTGAGGTGCTTTTTTTATATGGGTTTATGTGGGCCTTGGTGACCTAAACCAACAAGAGATGCCACCAAAGGCAGAGGATGGGATCAGCAGTGACCACAGAGAAATGCCTGCCTGCACCTGCTATGGGGAGGCCTTCCTCTCCCTCTCCTGGGGACTCAGAGCTGCCTTGGGCACCGCTGGAGTTCACCCCCATCCGGAGTTGTCCAGCAGTGTTTCTGCAGGGTTATGTGCAAAATGCCAAGTAGTGCTAGTAGCAGAGTGTGCTGGTTTGGGCCCCATGCAGAAGAGGACAGTTTGCTGTACATTCCAGCTGTTCTGGCTGTGGAGGTGTGCTGTGTTACAGCCCCGAAGGTGCTGGTGCCCACAAGCTGCAGGGCTCTGCACAAGGTGTGGAGCAGAGTAGCGTTCTCAGGCCTGGTGGTCATAGTCCCAGTGATGGGATGGAGTCAGGAAGAAGGATGAGCTGAGTTGCAGTCACAGGAATGACCTCCACCGAAGGCACAGATATAGGATGGAGGTCCTCCAGGGCCTTGCAGGGCAGGGGTGCTGGTTGTGGCCATGTCTCAGTCCTCAGGCTCTCCTGGTTGTGGTCGGTCCTTTGGTTGCATTCTAAATTTTCTTTTCCTGATGCTGAAAAAAAAAATTCCTTTCCTGAGCCAGTTTAAAAACCCTTCACTTTTTTTCTCTTTGTTTGGTTTTTTGTTTCTTACACATAGTGTAGCCTGGAGACCGTGAGTGACTGATTCCCAAAGAAAAATATCTCTGTTGCCCAGGCCCATAATTTATAGGATGGCTTTTCTGACCAGTTGTGTTTTCCATTTAATATATTTTCTGTTTTTCAAATCTACCCCTTCAAAGCGGAAATGCAATGTTCCTTCGAGCTGTGATGGTGGAATGCTGCTGAGAGCTCAATTTAAAGGTCAGGGGCCTGGGGGACGGGGCGTTCCTTTGCATTCTGCTTTAAAATACGCTGAAGACAAAGGTGAAGAAAGAAAGGAGAGGTAAATGCCGTAAGATCATAAACAGCACTGCATGTACAATCAGGGCCCTGCGTCTCACGTTGTACATCACCGCGGTGGACTCATTAATGTTCGTTCGAAGCATTTCTAAACCTCCGTTTCCCAAAAATCATCCGTCCTCATGTACAAAAACAAATGAAGTCAGCCCTGCCATTTCCCTGCAGTGCTTTCCCCTGGCAGGTGGCCAGCCTGATGTCCTGGGGCAGGGGTACTCAGGGCACACTTGTTTGCACGCTCTCTGGGCTGCGTGGCTGTGCACGCCAGGTGTTGCACTGCACCGTGCTGCCCAAAGCAAGCCAGCTCTGCCTAGGAGAGCACAGCCATATGAAGTCAATGTGGGTGACAGTAGCTCGTGTTCCTGTGGCTCATCTCATCTGCTTTGCATGGTGCATGCATCGGGAAAGCAACGTGGAATTTGCTGCTCCGGAGCTTACTGTCTTGGGTGTCACTAATGCCCAAGTGAAGGTACTGGGGATTTGTTTTTTGAATGAATTTATGTGCACCTAACAGATCTAAAATTCGGAGAATCCTCTTCATTTTGATGACTTGGTTTTCAGTTATACCTCTTTTACATTCTTTACTGTCAGAAGGCATTGCAAGCATTATGCTGGGATTGAAACAGAGGCCACCTGGCTCTGCTGGGCTCCCCAGGCAGGCTGGGGTACGTGCTGCAGCACAGAGCTCCAGCACCAGCCCTGGTGGGCTCTGAGCAAAGTGCATCCCCTGGGAGAGCTCTGTGCTCAGAAATGCAGCCCCAGGAGTCCCGCAGTGCCCACATTCATTGTGCTGAGAAGACCCTCCTGTTGCTGTTTCTGTATCCAGTGGGCAGGCCAGCATTTCCTTTAGGAGCTATAGCAGGGGCTCTGCTCTATTGGTAAATAAAAGACTGATAAGAAAATATATATTTTTTACATGAAAAAAAAATGCAGGAGAGAACTATAATTTTTGTAAGCATTATTACGTTGTTCTTTGTTTTTTTCCAGAAGGAAAATGTTGCATTTCAATTAAGTTAACATTTTCAGATCCTTGCAAATGGACAAGTTTTGTTGCTTCAGATGTTTCTGAGTGAAAGATCTTATTCACACTACTCCCTCTTTTGTCAGCAGAAGAATGGCAAAAGCAGCTCCAGAGGGTCCTCCTGCTTCAGCCATGTTTAGGTTGTGTCTGTTGCATTGGGACCTTGTGTGTGCACAGAGCATGGGCTGCAGGCTCGAGCCAGGTCTCTGCGGCATCCAGCACATGGTTATGTCACTGATGGAGCAGGTACGTGTTTGTAATGACTGTACATTAATTAACACACATTAAGTGTGTTCAGAGAGCTCTCACAACGCATAGCGGTGATTGTCTCTTATTAAAGCTGGTGCTGCTGCTCCTCTTCTAGTGCCCTGGGGTTGGGGACAGAGCTGTTGGGGCTCAGGAATTTTGAGGTGGCACAGTGCTCAGCTCGGGCCCTGGAGCTACAATAGCACTGCTGATAGCATGGCCAGGACCAGTGCCCAGAGCTGTGTGGCTCCGAATAGAGCAGGCCACATGCATCACAAGACCCAGGGTCATCTCTCTGTGCTGAGACCCTGCAGTCTGTCCGTACCTATGCTGCAGGTCCCAGGAGCACCCCAGCCTGGCTCATCCTTCCTGGGGCTGCCTCAGCAGGGCTCCTGAGCTCTGCTAAAGTTCACCTGCAGTTGAACGGCATCGTGCTGTTCTTCATCCTATCCCCTGCCAGTTCCCTCTGTCTCGTTTCACTTTTTTCTTTCTTGAAGAAAGGAAAAATACTTCTGGTACTGACTTAATTGAAAAAGGAAACTGAAGTCTATTGATTTAGTAGGAGTCAGCAGCACGGATGAGGCTGACTCCCTGCCCCACCTTTTCTCCCATGAAGTTGTCACTAATACTGTACTATATTCTTTTTAAGCTTAATTTATGAAATATCATTGAAATTTGGAAGGGCTTGGAGTGACTGGAACTCAGCAAGAAGCAGAACTTTATGACCCCTAACGAGAACAAACAGGACCAGAAAATCCTTCATGTTCTCCCAGCTAACCATAGAAACAGCCATTTTTTTCTTTTAAATAATCTCAAGGAAAAGTTAGCGAAACATAAATTAGAATGACTGCTGCTGATTTATTTTTCTGAATAAAAAGGACATTCAGTAGCAGGTCATTTGTTTTTGTTTTCCTTCAGAGAGTAAATGGAAACATATTCTTACCTCACTTTTCTCACAAGTACAGTAGATTTCCTAAGCTTGTGTCAAGGTTTTATTGCCAGGAAAAAGTGGTTGAATATTCAGCATTTGTAATGAGGGCATCATCAGACATGGAATACAGCTGTCAAGGCTGGTACGTTAATTTTCTAGGTGAGGGGTTGGTCTGGTTAATGATCTTTGGGTGTCCCTTTGCTGGTGTTAATCGTGAACCAGTTTTACAGAGAGAAGGTGTATTTCTGTAAAAGAAGATACCAAGGCTGGATGAACCTGTGTCAGTGCAAGAGAGAATGGAGAGTTTTGTTTAAGTGCAAATACTGAATGAGATGGAGTCAGCCAGATGAGACCATGGGTCTGCTCAGTTTGGTTTCTGGCCTGTGCTGGTATCAGCTCTTTCAGAGGAAATGTGTGTCAAAAGGTTTTTCTGAGTACTAACAGGAGCACTGAACATTCGTCCCTCTGACAAATTGCAGAGTCAGTATGATCAAGTGGATTAAAAATAGGACTGGAAACTCCTGAGTTCTTGTTCTGGCTCCATCCTCAGCTTTCTTCTGTGACCTTAAGCAAATCATTTGAACTTCTCTGAGCCAGATTCATTGCTCCTGTAATTCTGTTTGATAGACTAAACGAGGAAGTGTATGGTCCTATATATCTTAATTTTCCTATCTGTAAACGTGGGTGAATGCTTTTGGTATGTAATTATTACCCACGGGTTCTGAAATGTTTCAAACCTTTACAGCACTTTGATGTCAGCAGCCCTATTTGTTGACATGTGGGCTCTCTGCACAGTAAGAAGTTTTAGAAAAGTTTTAACTTCCATCCAAGAGTGGGTGGAAAAAAACGTGTGCGTTATATACGTTGAATCTTGTTTTCAGCTCTTTTAAGTGTAAGAATTTGCCTATCATTTTTTGTCCAACAATTCCCCACGTTCTGCTGAAAGACTTCTCATTTGGAACTCTGTCTTCCTTGTTAAAAAAGAACAAAAGGTTGGCCTGAGTTTTGAGAAGTCTTTGAGAGGTGGTTTGAGCAGCCTGGTTAGCCCCAGGAGCGGTGATGGTGGTAACAGTGATGTCCCCAGTGCACTCTGAAAGCACTGAGGACTTCAAAGAATCAGTGCAGAGCTCAACTTATCTCTCTTTTCAGGTGAGGAGAATATTGCTATCGATTTGAGGCTAGAAACATGTTGCTGTCACACGGACTCGCCTATTTAGTTGGGTGCATCCCAATTCTGAAAACATGAGGCCAGCATCTACAGTGTGGCAGCTCCGTGGATGTGCGAGTATTCAGACCTCATGGCATTCTGCTGGGGGTCTGCAGAGCATGGCCTGGATCTCCTGGTGGATACAAATGGTTGGAGAGAGGTGACTTGTGCAGTGATAATGGAGGTGCACTCGATCTCACTAGGCTTGGATTCGCTCTCAGGCTTTGCTATTAACGTGTTGTGTGAGAAGTCATTTGCTATCTTTTATCTCTGGTGTTTGCCTGGGGCAGGAAGTATTTCAGCAAGGGCTTGCGTGACACTTCGTGGGATGAGGCTTTGATCTCGATTAAACAATCTAGACAAAAGAAATAATAATGGCCCACTGCAGTGCTGCTGCAGTGATGGAGACCAGTACTGAACAGCACTTCTATTGCAGAACAAGCATACCAGTGCAGTGACAGAGCACCGGCACAGGCTGCACAGAGAGGTGGTGGAGTCTCCTTCTCTGGAGATGTTCAGGACCCACCTGGACGCCTACCTGTGCAACCTGGGCTAGGGAGCTGCTTTGGCAGTGGTGTTGGACTCGATGATCTCTGGAGGTCCCTTCCAACCCCTGCAATTCTGTGACTCTGTGATACCAGGGTCTTTTCTGGTCTTACATCCCGCATCCACAGTGCTATGAGATGGAAAGCCTATTTGCATCTAATGGTACTGCATTTTGTGAGCTAAAAATCAGAGGTGGAAAAGAGACCTATTAGGTCATTCATTTTGTTGGCTCTTGACAGAATTACTCCCGCTGCCATGTTCTCACCGCAGCCTGATCTTGTCTGGTTTTACATAATTCAAGTCATGGCGCTTCTGCTACCTTCTACACGGAAAAAGTATTTCAGTGTTTAATAGACCTCCTGGGTAGGAAATTCAGACTCAGTTGAGTTCAGTAACTGCTGCTTGTAATTCCTTGAACCATCTGAAACAATTCCGCTTCTATCTGTGGCGGACGGACAGCTGCCATCCCTCCGGTTTGCTAAACTGAGCTCTTCAGTCACAATTTTAGCCCAGCTCTTCTGTTGTTTAACCTTTCCTTGTGAATCTGCCCCTCTAGGCCCACAGATTTCCCCTTTGCTGTCAGAGGTAATCAGACAAAAGCAGAGTGAGACTGGTCTGCACTGACACCTTGCGACTTGACTTACTACATACAGGGTCCCTAAAGCAGGTACTTTGTGCCATTACCCTAATATCGATTCAGAAATAGTTTTTGTGGGTTTTTTTCCACAAAACACACTAAGAACCATTTTATCAAAATTGCAGTGCCCAAATCCCCACTTTCTGTCTTGATTTATTTGTCACCAGATCTTCTCTTTCTTTTTAAAAACAAAACCAAACAAAACCAAACATACATATTCCCGTTCTTCATTGCTGCAGAGAAAGCAGCAATAGCCTAATAGCTGGATCTTGGCAGCTCAGAAGCCATCAAATAGCAAAAAGTTCACTCTTTTCCCTTTCCTGTTTTCTTTGTTATTTGTGTAGGGCCCAAGGAAGTGTGTTAAATGCTAGTCCTGGGCACTTTCAGCTCAGAATCTGTGCTCCACCGTCTCTGATTTCTGCAGTCACCTCTCGATTATGCTCATGGAACTGTTGTGCAGAAAATGCTTGGAAAGTCCTGCCCTGGGGCTGTGTGCAGCTAGGTAAATATCTTGGTCTGCCTTGGGGCATGGCTTTCAGTCCTTAGTAAAAGCATGCACTGCATGCAGCAGGGCATCACCACAGCAAATCTGCCCATTGCTCACCCAGGACAGACTAAGTGCTTTGTGGAGGTGAGTCCTCTGTGGAAGAGGCAGCAAAATGCTAGTCATACGTAATGTAAGAGCTTCCTGGGTGGGGCAGCTTCTATAAAGCTCTCACAATAATGCTAACTTTGTGATTTGAAGTATAATATGGTGAGGTGTAATGAGGCAGAAAGTAGGGCATGATTCTGGGATGCAGTTCTGGACCAGAGGTTCAGTTCTTGGCCTTTCTAAGGTTCTCTACAGGCCCCTGAAAACGACTTTGTTTCCCAGCTCCTTATCCGGCTGTGTGTGATGGATGTACCAGTGCAGCAATGTCCTCACACTGCACTGAGCTGGTTCAGCACACAGCATGCCAGGGGATGGAAGCACCTGTGACATTTGGTCGGTGTTGTACAAAGCATTGCCCCAGCACCTCCCACCACAGCAGCCTTGTGTGAATTATATTGGCTAGAAAACATGCTGGCCTTCGGCATGGTCACTTACACCTCAATTATGAGAATCCCACATCCTGTCAGAGCCAAAAAGCAGAGCAGCAGGGCCTGGTGAGACAACTAAATCCACCTAGGGCTAGATGGTATTTCTCTTGAATATTTTGAATCAATTTCTCATGAATAGCTGCAGCTAACATTAAATATAAGTCAGTGAAATGTTTCTGCCGTCATAAAATTTAGAAAAAAAATACTCTAAACTGTGAATTCCCCAGGAGAGTTTCAAGAGCCCACCTCCCTGCATGAGGGTTTTACAAAGACAGTTAAACCCCAGTGAAAGCCTTCTAGGGCCAAATTCTGGTGCCCAGACAAATAGGAGGAAGCAGCATCTTTGATTTTGGCAGGATGTGGACATGGTCCACTTGACGTCTCAAGTTAGCACCTTGCCTTCTGACCCTTGAACAATCACCTGCTTGCTTGCAGCCAAGCTTAGGTCTAAAAACCCCGAGCTTGGAGCACAGGCTGGGAGCTGCTGGGAGCTCAGAGCCACGCACAGCTTGAGGAAGTGAGGGGCTCAGCATGCCCTGAAGGTGGGCAGTCAGTGGCTGAACCCTGCGCCCAGCACACGTGAGCGTATGGAAAATGACGACTTGGTGATTTTAGTTCAAAACTATGTGGACTTGGAAGCGGTGTGATTTTCTTTCATGCATCTTTTATCTGAGAGTTGGCACGTATGTTGTGCATAGAAATGAAGAAGATGACTTGGGGCTCTCTTCTGTCGTCACTTACATGGCGTGTAACTCAATATTTTGTTTATTTATGGGAAAATTCTTTTCTGCAGCTCCACAAAGATTGTGTGAGTGCAAAGCATGAGGAAGGAGAGGGCCAGCCCTCTCCACCCCAAAGTGAGAGCACTGAGAAAATAGAAGCTGGCGCACAGGCTGCGGCTGACTGAAAGCATCTTTCATTTGCGCATTAAAGCCAACGAATCCCTGGCTTCATCTCTCCCAGCTCACCCTCAGCATCAGCCTGCTCGCCAGAAAAGTGTGGGCCATGGGAAAATAAACTATGTGTGTAGGAATAACTCATATCTATTAAAAGGCAGTGGCAATTAAAACGTCTCACTGGGATCCCATTATCAGAGCACGTCTCTCCCATTCCTTGCTTGGCTCTAAGTGGCCCCTTGTAAAAACAAGAAAAGCTGCCTAAGAAGTGTTTGAGAAGTGCTTGAGTAAAACCCATCATTTTTGCACTCCACGTGTAAGTGAGAATGCATCTGATAGTAGTCCCAAGCTCCGTGACTGCAGTGTTTTGTGAAGTGTGGGTTCTGTCACTGTAACGTGTCCTTCTGCAGCTGAGAGCGTCTCTGTCAGGGACAAGTTCTGCACTGAACACGTTAGAGCACAACGACATAGCTAAGGATGCCAAATGCTTCCAGGTGGTTAGATTATATTTCCAGGCACAAGGCTGGGCTGGTTGCTGGCCTTTGAGAGTCACTTTGCCAGACTAGCAATGACAGAGGCCCTCTGCATCCTCACCTTATGTCATTACATATTCTGTTGTTTGAGGATTCAGGTAAAACCCGAAGGGTATAAAATCCTTGATAAAAAGACTAACATGGATAAGTCTCAAAATCTTGAATTGAGGGGGGAATACTGACTCTACAAAGAAAGGAAAATGTTTGTTCAACAAGAGTACTTAGAATTTGCTTGTCTGAAAGAAGCTTAGGGAATTCAATGTGATGGGCTCAAACCCATCGTGAATCATAGAATATCCTGAGTTGGAAAGGACCTACAGGGATCAAGTCCAACTCACAGCCAGAACCAGGACAGATGAGTTTCTCATGCCAATTCTAGTCTGCTTACCTGTGCCACTGCCTTCACTTGTAGGACGACATGGGAAGCCAGCTGTCAGGAAAATATAGCCAGACCCATTCCAGTGTTTGTTAAGAAACAAGTTTTCATTTCTAACTAGTCCAATCCTATAAACCTTGAAGAGAGGGGTTATTTTTTTTAATGAAATAGCTAAGTTCTGACCAGGTGTCAGAACTCCCCTGACACAGGCTGAGTGCAGACATCAGCCAACAATATTCTCAGACCAGTCGGACCATCCAAAGTACCTAGACGTTTTCACCCATAAATCTATGCCTCGCTGGCTTGTCCCATTGCAGCGACCATTTCTCCATTAGAATAACACTCATTGAGATGAATGTGTGTTGCTTAAATGCTGGCCACACATCTGTGATGCTGAGTACTTCTAAGCAAAGTTCAACCTCGGCGTTTTCCTAAGTGTATTCCCATCACCGCCTCCAACACAGTGATGGACAATGAAGCCAAGTCTGGCTGCTAGCGGGAAGTGCTGTGTAAATGGAGAGGCACAACCAGCCTGCACCGCTTCAGTTTCTTGTCCTAAAATTCATCCACCCTTCTCATTGCTCTAATTATTCTTCCAGATACTCGGCTGGGATGAGTCAAAACCTCCAGTGTGTTTGAAGAATCTGTATGGTAGTTGAAAGGCTGTTGAGGTCATGTGTGAATGTGCGCTGCTGTCTCCAGCAGCGACGACGGGGTGGGAAGTCCTGGATGCTGGGTTTGGCCTTGCTAGGAGGTGGAATGTCTCCATAGCCTCTCTCTCTGCCATAGCATTGGAAACAAATGTTAATACATGGCTGAAATTGATATGATTTTTTAATTAAAGACAAAATTTTGCCTTTACTACAATAAAGGGTGCATGATTTAGGACCTCCTTCTTGAACAGTGCTCCAGGGACTAAGTGCTGACTCTAAGTCCCTTTGCCATTAAGACATAGAAAAAGTTAGTGACAGCCTCTGTGCTTGACCTTTCCCACCTATGCAAGGAGGTTACTGCTGTTTCCTAAGCCACAATAATAATAAACTAGTAGTAGTTATCATTTCTAAAACAATTTATCAGCTTTGTTAAGTACGGTATTTCTGCTGAGAGCACCTGGGTTAAAATGTTGAGGTATTAGAAGTTCATCAGGATTGCCTCTTTGCTAGTGCTGAGCTGGATCTCCAAACCCAAAAGTATGTGAATGTGTGGTTGATGGTGATCCTAACTGTACTGAGTCTCAGTTTTCAAGTAGTTTGGTTGTTTTGCCACTATACCACTGTGATGAAAAACAGAAGTGAGAACTGTCAGTGTGTTTTATAGCGCAGTTGTTTGAAAGGATAGAGTGACCATGGGGCCACAACTCGTTGACTCAGAAAATTGGCAGTGAATAATTTGTCTGCCTGTAATTTGGGGACAGTGCCATAGAGCACAGTTGGAAGTCTCTTGAGTGCTACTTGGGAGTTCGTGTTATCTCAAAGGCATCTCTAGGTCAGCCAAGGGGTTTTAGGGTTGGTAAAGCTACCTGCTTTGTGTAAGGGGGCTGAAGGGAGAGGGAAAAAGTAGATGAGGTCGTGAAGAGGATAGATCATTGTTTCAGAGCTACCAGAGTCACCTGATGTATGGGAAGATGCCAGTAACTTCAGGATGCAAGACACAGTGAAGGAGACTTTCCAAATTGTGTCAAGCATTTGAGTCTCTGCCATGAATCAGAGTTGGCAACTTGTGTTCGTTTAGATTCCCAAGAAGGAGTTGAGTTCACCAGTGCTAAGCCAATTCCTGTGCTTGGAAAAGGCATTAATCTGCCGATGCCAGTCTGCTGAAACCAGAGTTCTTTGCTGAAATATGTAGCTTCTTCAGCTTTAACTTGAAGAGAGTTTTCACGTTACAAAAGTATCCTCCATCAGTGTTTATTTTAAATGTTATTTGAAATCCACCTTCATACAAAGGAATGGTTTTATAGAGTGGATTGGAATCTACATAAGCACTGCAATTATCTGAACAAATCAGCGTGTCTGCCTTCACCTTTATTTCTTTGGATTACCTATTGACGATCATTCTTTTGTGATCAGATCTTCTTAATTATAGTTCGAGGCAAGAAAAACATCTCAGAATCACAGATATTCTCCCAAGGACGGCAACACAACGGAACATTAACTTCAAATGTTTTTTTCAAAGGGACTCTATGTTCAGGGAAGCCAGAGGTCTGGGATAGGAGACAGAGGAGAGCCTTATTGTAACGTGTTTTTCTGCTGCGTGTCCTGCAGTCATGTTTGTTTCCTCTTCATTAGGCAGAAGTGGTCATGCATTTGGGGTGGAAGGTCACGTGTTCCACTTTCCCCCTCTTAAAAACTGGCTTTTGTCTCCACCTTGTGCTTGGCAAAGGCTTTTCCATGATCACTCTACTTCCTGCATTCACAGTGTGCACATGTAATAAGTTCTGAGGAGCTCAGCTCCCCAGTGATGGGCCACTGTTCTGTCTGTGATGCTCTTGGTGCTATCGTGCTCTGGTTTGAAGCCTGTGTGACTGCATGGAGAATATGTGCGGGGAAGCCAGCATGAGTATCTTGGCTGTGTAGTGCAGGCACCCCTTTGCTCACAAGCAGCTGCTCAGAATTCACTTTTTCCTTCCATTCAGCCCAACAAAGTATCAACTGAACAACCATTTTTGTAGGACAGTGGAAAAGTGAAGGAGAGAGCTGAAGTCACACCAAGTTTATGTTAAAATCCCCAAGCTGTCTTTTTAAGTTCTTGTTTCTTTGGCATTCTTGAAATATGAAAATACTAAAAAGAATTAAGAGTTGGAACATAGACCCCTTTCTTTGTTCTTGCATGTTTCTGAACTGTCAGGCTCAGAACGGAGATCCTCGCTGGAGGTGTAGGCTCTTTGGGCAGGGATGCACTGTGCAGAGGGGACTTGTGGGTGGTGGAGGTGTCACTGTCCCCTGTGACAGTGTGCTTAACCCCTGGGCCAACCTGACTGCACGGGACAAGGCTGAATGGCAGCCAGATATGGGTTGCATCTACAAGTGTGGTATGGCTGCCCTGGCTCTCACAGCAGACCATCAGGCTCCAGCAGTCACCAGCAGGACATCTGGGAGGGTGCTTGCTTCACGCAGGTTAGTGCAGAGCATATGTGAAGCATGAGAAGAAGCCCCTGGGGGCTGTGGACTGCAGCAGTCCCAGTGCTGGTGCCAGCCAGAGCCAGCAAGTCACTGGAGCAGCACCTTATGTGGGCACAGCAGCTCAACTCTACATACATGCATATACACACGCAGAAATGTATAAATACAAATATATGTGTATAAAATACATGAATCTGCACAACTAGGAGTGACACGTGAGCTGGAGCCACTTTGGGTGGTGTTCCTGTGCCGTGAGCCACTGCTGTGCCTGGTTGTGCTGTCAGCTTGCCACACCACGGAGGGTTTTGACTTCCTCAGGCACATGGCCCATCTCTCAGTGAGGCAAATGACAAAACCAGATCCGTGGTTTGACTGGGAGGTGATTGTGAGTTATTGCCGCAAGGGGAGGGGGGGGTAAAGGGTAATAATTTACAGGAATACACATATCTCTGTATTTCTTGACTGCCATGCTCTGTTAGAAGTTCTGTAAGGAAAATGTGTCGTCTATTGAAGATGGTTTCAAAATACAGCTGCATGTGGATAGCTGAGACTACTTGGTGGTGATTTGTAAAGTGTGTCTTCAGAGCAGTGAGAAATACAGGGGGAAGGTGCTTCTTCCTAATGCTGATTTTCAGGGGCAGAGATCAAGGACCAGAATTATTCTGTTTGCCACTAGCAGAAACCTCCACTATGATGTGTAACTTGAGAGCTGTGGACAGAAACACTCCTTATAGAAGGGCAGGACAAGGACTGCTCATCAGGGAAGCAGTGGGATTCCCCCACCTGCTCTGTGAGTGCAAGCACGATGCTTCCAACCTTGTTCTCCAGTGACTCCTCAGGGGCTCTTTTACTCCCATGTACAGTGCCTTCTTAATGCTCTTAAGGGCTTCAGTTTATCTGATGGGCCACAACCATAGGCGTGTTATTTCTGAGCAAATATACAAGATGTCTGAGGTCTTTACTGCACGTGTTGCAAGAATCTTGCTGGAAATCCCATTCTCTTCTCTGTTTTCTTTTCCTCTGAGTGTTGCTTGTTGGTAGGGATGGAGCAGCAGGACTGGGTTGTACACTTTCACAGCAGGGTTGCAGATGAGCCCAGGTTGTGTCCCTGAGCAGAGGTGGAGTTCTACTGTTCCAGATTCGTGGTTCCATCTGAGCTCATACCTCCTCACTCACTGTCATTAAATGCTTAAATAAGACTTCCTCAAGCCAGTGTAGGCCTTTCTCAACAGAGCATAGCATTACCCCCTGACTTTCTGTGCCTTTATCTGTGCTCTGCCATGTGCTCTGCAAGTCCTGCTCTCCTCTCTGTGGACCAGAGAGAACCATCATACATTGGTTTTCTGCTGCTTCATGTAGAACTATTCATTTGGGAATAGCAGCTGCTTATGATTTCACAGGTACTGATCCTACAGCTGCGATAGGCTAGAAAACTTTAGTGTCCAGATCATGGAGAGGAAGTGTGACAAGGGCATTGAATGTGGGGTTTGGGAACCACTGTTAGCATCCTGAGATGGGGACATCCTTCTGCAGGTATTTCTGGTCTCTGTCACTTGATTTGCACAAAGGGGACTGAATAACACATCAGGATTTTGAGGAGTATTCATTGCATGAGGGAGTGTCAGACCTGGAATATCAGCAGAGCTGTGTCATTCGGGTGCTCAGCTGGGAATAAAGTCACAATTGGCCTCTGGCATCCCTGGTGAGAGCACTGCTGCTGAGCAGCTCTCCAATCTATGAACCATCTTAGCTGAAGTTTCACATTGGGTCTGAAAAAACAGTTGATGATTACCTGATTCTGTTTTGATGAATTCATATTTTCCAGTGAAAATGATTTAATTAAAACCCATCAGTACATTTACAGAGCACTGCTTTCACAAATCAAGCCGTGTAAGTAAAATCAGGACTGTTGGTGACTTCAGTTTAAAACCCCAGTCCTGTCTTCCACAAGGAAATGAGAAGGCAGAGCTGTCATTTCCAGAGTTACTGACACACTGCTTGCACTTTTTTTTTCCCCTCCTGGTTCGGCTTTCAGCTCCAAGCACTGAGAGAGCTCTGAGCATGAACCACAGGCTTTGCAGCTCTGCAAAGCCTTTGTAAGAAGCAGCAGCTCCCACATAGACCTTTCTTAGGGAGCATGTTTTCTTGCTGGGTTATGGAATATCATGGGGATTTCACTTAACATGTCTGCCTTTGTTTGCAGAACAGTCACTTGCTGGACTGGGAACACTTGCACAGCGCAGTAATGAGGTTGGTTGTCTTTCTGAAGTTCACAGCAACCCCGCCAGGCTCCCAATCTTCTTTACTTATTTATTTATGTTGCTTATTTGTTGTATTTTGGGGGTATCTGTGGGATAACTGTAGATTTAGAAACCATTTGGGAGTACTTGCAAAAAATTCCCAACTGGGCTGTGTATGTGCAAAGCATTTGTAACCCTCTCTTTCATACTCACACAAGGCAGAGTCTGATAGCTGCTGCTGGGAAGTCACACTGCTCATCTGAACTTCTGTGATAAATAGCATTGCTTGGTTTTTAAAGCTAATTTGTCTGCTGCTTGCTGTTTACTCAGGAATCTGGTTGAAAACCCCATGCGGTAATATAATTGACTGAAGAACCATAATGTAACCAGAAAATGAATCAGAAGGAATTATTTTACAAACCCACCACTTAACTGCGAGCCAATGGCAGCGCGCAGTGGCCCTTTTCATGTGCTTATCTTCATTAAGACATTAGAGATAATCTGCCTCTGCTAGGCTGTTCCTAACCCCAAATTCACAAACATCCTCTCGTTTTTCCTCTTTTCTTGAGAGAGACATATCTTCCTGCTGGTATCTTAACCACTTTAGTAGTTGAAGTGAATAAATTATTGGCAATGGATAAATAAAATGCTAGATAAAGCTAATGCTGTGTTTGCTGTAAGCGCACAGTTGGGAGCCCATTTGGGCTTTTTAATTGGACAGCAGAAGCTGATGGATGGCCCTCTCAGGGCACTGGGCTCTGCATGGGGTGCTGGAAAGGCACTGCAGGACAGTGGATGCTTGGGTCGGCCACTGCACTGCTCCTCACAAGTTCACACTTCTAAATTACTTCAGATCTTCCTACAGATGTTGAGAGTCCGTCTGCAGAAGGCCTAAAAGCAGATCCTCATTGTCAGACCTTACGGTGGAATTCAGTAATGAACTATCTTTAGGCATCGCACTTGGACTTGATGATCTTTGTGGGTTTCTTCCAGCTGAACTGTTCCATTTGAATCTGAGGTTTTCCAGATCAAAGGTTGGTCCTGTTTCTGTGGCAGAGTAGAGCTCTGCTTTGTAAATGGACCTCAGAGAGGAAAGAGTCAGGTAGGAGAGTGCAGGTCTGCTTGGAGACGTGCTCAGCCTCACCAACCTGGCATCTCTGCTCTGTCTGCACTCCCTGTGGGCCCCTTTTAGCTTGGGATATCCTGTGTTTCTGGGGTCTGGGAATGCTTCTCCCCACTCACTTTGCCTCGTTCCCAGGCTCCAGGCTCTGATGTAAAAGGCTGTGTTGGGAAATCTGGGCTGTCCAACTGTGCTGTCAATGTAAGATGAACACAACTTGTCATGAAACAAATAGTTAACCAAGGCTCGATTGGTTGTCAATTAGTGTGGTTCATCAATTTCAGTGAGGTCAGGGTTTGGCTGAGATTTTTATCAAGTGCACTGCTTGTATATCCCCTTCTCTCATGATACAATATCTTCTTCAGCAAAGAGAGAAAAAGAGGAAAATCACGCAGATCTGAAAAAAATGTTGGATTTTCTTGGGCCAGCCATTGATGTAGGTACCATTTGTTAAGTAGTAAAATACCGTTTGCTGATCTGTTGCCATCTGCCTTTATTACTCCAGCTCACTCATCTAGACACTGCGACAGCCACTTCTTTGTGTGTGTTGTACCAACTTTTTGAGCAATTATGTACTTAGAATAGAGACTGAAGACATCCAGTTCTGCAGTCCTGGGAAGGTTATGGATCCTGTGGATTTTACATTTTTCTGCAGATCTTGCTGTATTTTCCAGATTCTAAACTATTTAAGTTCCACAGCTCATTTGGTTGCCAACATTACTGTAGGTTTCTTAATGTAAATCGACCCACTGCTGTCTTACAGAGTCTGGAGACCAACCAAAACAATAGCACCAAGAGGTGTGAATTTTCCCCATTCATCTTAATAGGCTGTTAACTTCAAAGTCTGCTTCTGACCACTGAAAGGTTTAGTGTTAACCTCTCCTACTACAGTATGTCCAACAAATGCACTTGTTGTCCAGCCCCATATGGACATACCAGATGTTCCTCCCACCGGTGTGGACATTCCAGAGGAAATTGCTGCTGGTGCCGTGGTCCAGCAGCATGACAGAGGTAACATGCTGGCCCAGTCCAGCCCAGTGCGGTAGTGGCATTCTTTTTGAACTGCAGATACCAGCTTTCTAAGCTGTCTTCAGCAATTCCTCTTGTGAACTACCACTTCTAACCGTTTTTCCAGATTCCATAGGGATGTTGCGAAAATTGCTGAGCAATTTTCATCATCTGCATCCAATATTGAGAACTTTAACAAGTCGTGGAATATTTTTTTTTCCCCCAGGCAGAGAGAGGAGAGGATTTTCAGACATATTTTCCTCTTTTTTTCTGTAGAAGTGAAGACAGACATTGACTAACATTTGTTCAAGGCCATCTATTTAAAATATATTCAAAAGGTCTTTGCAAAGCATAGGTAAGAACAAATTTCTCTGAATAATCCCATGATTACAAATTGTGTCCTTCTGTCTGTTACATTTCTGTTCAATGCTGACTCCTACATAAATCACATTTGCTTTGCTTGCTTGTCAGCTGCCAAAGCAGAGCAAGTTTCTTTACCAACTCTATATGCCTTACAACTAAGATTTACTCATCAAGAAAAGTTGTAATTATCATACTGGAAATCACTGCAGGTTTACCCCAGATCATGTTCTTCCGCATCTGACATCTGTATCACTGTAGACACTTTCTACCTGTTTCCTGCTTGCTGCTTTTACCCTCTCCTTCTCACCTGTGATCTTGCTGATACATTCTAGGTCTGAAGGGACCAGAAGGGTCAGGAGTGCACAGGATTAACCTTTATACATTTGGGAGGATTGTCATTAAATGTGCCCAGGTAACCCAGAGTTTCCTGTCCCTACATGGATGGATCCCACAAAGGCACAGTCTTATCTCATTTCTCGTAGCCCAAATACTAGCAGCCGTTAAAAAGAAGAAGGATCACAGCCTAATTCTTGGAAACCAGAGAAGCATCTGCCAGTGTAGCAATTAAGAAAGGTCTCTTGACCTGGAGTCATTTTCAGAGAACATGGAAACCCACTGGGTCCTTCCCAGAGCTCTCCTGGCTTCCCAGTGAGCTGCCAGGCTGTATGGGAACTGTTGAATCACGGCCTGAACCACTGATTGATCACCTGAGGCAAGCCCTGAGTCAGCTGCAGGGGCACAAGTGAGTGTGATTGGAAGGGGTAGAGTTTGACTCCACCTCTCCCAAGACCCCATTTAAGGGCTGACCACCAGCAGGGAAGGATCTCTTGTTGGGGATCCCTCCCTGGTGGAGTTATCAGTGAGCCTCAACCATCATCAAGGTGAGCCAATCTCTTTTGCTATTTGTTTGTATACCATCTACTTAAAGCCTACCAAAAATATACCATCTTTCGCACTATTTCCTTGAGTGCTTTCCTTTGGGTTATTTGCCCTACACAGGCCCAGTGAGGAGTGCAGAAGGCAGGTGCACGGACCTGCTGCCTTCCCAAAGTGCTCCTAGAGGGTGGATAGTTGTGTAATTTCTTCCTTCTTTCTCTTTGACAGTTATTATGATCTCTGTTCTGTGTTTATAATAACGTGTGTTTACTAATAGTGTGGTGGCATGCCACTGCCAAGCTTCTTCTGCTAGCAATAAAAAAGGGAAAATTGATATTTATGGAGGCTCGGGGGCTGGCTGTGCCCTAGCACTTGATTTTTATTGTAGCTGACTGCAGACTTTTCAGGCACGGGAATCTGTACCTCATTGTGGAGAGCTGGTTTCCATTTCAATCTGGGTCCCATTATTGGGGTTTGGTTTACATTCTGTAAGGTTAGCCATGTGCAGATTCACACAAACAAATATGTATTTTATGTCTGTAGCTTTCACTTGTGGTATTTAAACCTCCACCTATTTGAAATGCGTCTGGAAGGGGGTAGGAGGAAGGCCAGTGTTCCTCTTTCTATGGATGGTTATGCTGTGTAGCAACAAGCGGGCTAATAGAAAGTTTGAATTCGATTTCACCTTCTTCTGAACCCAGCAGGAGTTCAAGGGAAAAGAAAAATGTTATGTGATCATAGAGGGAATGTGATAGGCCAGTTAGGCTTGGCAGGAGACCTTGGCTCATGGGCATCCTCAGTCCCTATGGCTTCCATTCACATCATAGGTGTTACTAATGGTGCCCGTTCCTTCCTGTCCTTTAAACTGTGCAGAAGTTGGAGTCATGTCCTTCCTTGGTTTTTCACCCCTATGACTGCCAAATCAAAATGCTTGTAGAGGATTGGTGGCTTGACCTTCTTACTGACCAGACAGGGTTGTGATGCTGTCTGAGTAAAGGGGTGGGACCTTGTTACAGGGAAGGGGGAGAACGGTATTTCAGGAGTCCTGCAATTCAGCTGTGTTGTAGTGCATCTTATACACATGCAAGTTTCAGTGAGCTTAATGAATTTAAGCTGACTTCTTGGGGAGTTAACTGTGCAACTGTATAGTCTCTCGGCAAAGTTATATTAGGAGAGCATGTAAACATCAGAGGTCTGATTTGTCCTTTTCCAATCCTACATATTCTCAGTTACATCAGTGCTGAATAAGTGTTCTCATTCCTGTTCCCATACAGTTTCCAATGAAACCCACTTTGTAACCACAGAGAATAAGTAAAATATGAAGTATGTCTGCGTTTGGAAAGTTTTCTGGTTTTCTTACCTGGACTCCTAGTTTATATATATGTAACACGCTGACTGTATTAAAATAGCAAAAAGTGAGCATGAAAACCTGATACATTACCAGTTAGCGATCCCTTTTCTGTTAGGCAAGAAAATTATGACTTGGCTCCAGAGCTTAGAGAATTGGAAAAGTGAGTCTTAAGATGAGTTGAGAGGTGGCAGTAGCCCATGGTTCTGAGTGATCATTGCAGCAAGTCGTTCTGCCTACAGTCATGCTGAAACAAGCAATATTAGCTTCAGTGTTCAGCTTGTGCTACGACTTCATGGAGAACCTTTCTTGAGAAGAATAGATGCTTTTTCATCATTACAGTCTTTTGCATCGTTAGTTATAGCCCTGAATTTTGTTTTTCTTGTCAAACAAAAGCTCCTTATTTGTGTTGAAGGCAGAATATTTTTAATGCTAGCATCGGTTTTGAAATGTGCCCCATTGTGGTGAAATGCTTCTCCTGGTGTTCCTGCAGGAGGCTCCTGGAGCAGGAGTGCCCCAGCAGGACGGTGTTCTAGATTACCACAGCTGATCAAGTGCTGACTTTTTTCCCCAACCATCACCAGGATTGTCCCCTTCCAGGCTGGGACTGACTATTCAGTCCATATTCAGGAAGTCACCTACTGAACCTGTAGCAGTGCTGGTGGCCTCGTCTGCACACCCTGGTGTGAAGTCCGACCCAATATTGGATAGATTGAATCTCTTTTATAACCTTGTGTGGCCTGTTCTGCCAATGCTCTGTAAGAACATGCTGAATAATGCCGTGTTTTATACGTCCCACTGGGAAATATTTTTCTGAGAGGATAGCAGCTTGGATTCATGCTACGTGTTTGAAACTTCACATATGTTGGTTAGCTGTGATTAATGCAAACGATGGGTCATTGCTCCCAGAATGCATAAAGCATAACTGTTATAACCAGAAGAGCTGGAAGAAGACACTGGCAAAGAAGCATCCAGGAAAATTAGGCTAATAGCATTAAGTGTGTTGGCTGAAGCAAAGCTTAAAATAATTTTGTAGCTCTTTTGCTTTCACACAATGTAATTGCATGTGTGTACATGGCTCTTGTTGGGAAGGCTCTGGACAAATCTGTGTTTGGATTCTTCAGTTGCCTCTGTGTCAGAGTCTGGCAGTAGGTTTTGTAATGGCGTTGCATCTCATGTAACACTTTTTGTGTGGCTGTTAGCACACAAGACCAAAATATGCTTTTAATGAGCATTTGAGTGAATATAAAAGTAAACCTATTAGACGCATAAGCACGGTGAAAATGGATTTGTACTTTGGGGGAGAGAAGAGGAGAGGGAATTATTTGCAGTTCTTGCCATGATTGTCAGTTGTTCATTTTGATGACATATTAAGTACAGTGGGAACCTGCATCTAAACGCATCAGAACTAGTTGGAAAGATGTGCCTGAGTGTCACACACTGCTTGACTGCAAAAACACCAAACTGCACGTCTGTCTTGAAGCATGCCATGAGGAGAAGCAAAGAGGAGCTGCCAGCTCTGCAGGTGGGCACCTGGCTTGCCTTCCTCAGGTTGGGACGTACCTGGGTCGTTGTCACTGGAGCACTACTTCTTTTTCTAAAAAAAAAAAAACAAAAAACCAATGCTTTAGCATGTTCTAGCATATACAGTGGTTTGTTTGACTCTAAGACAGCAGGCATTTTAAATACTATTACCCATTTTCAGCAGTGATGTTTAAGAAGTTTCTGTGCTCCACTGTAAGCGTTTTATTGGTGGCACTGCTTCCAGAGGACCACCTAAAACCCCTGGGTAAAGCATCTCTCCAGTTGCTGGGGTTGGATAGTGGTCTGTAGCATAGGTTCACACAGCATTGGTCCTCATAGACAGGATAAATGCTCAGCAGGGCAGGTGGTGGCTTCCTGGACACAGGTGACACCAGCCATGCCCACAGAGTTCAGATAGTCACCACTCAGGGTCTCTTCTGCCCAACTCCGTTATCCCTCATGCACTGTTACTTTTACTACTGTGAATTGTCACTGCATATTTGCTGTGAGTTTGTATCCTGAAAATTCCAGCTATTAGTGTTTGTATTTATAGCAGAGCCTTCCAACCAAGTGAAATGGAGGATTCTCTTCTGGTTGCTGCCAGCATCTCATACGGGCACCAGGGAGATGTCCCAGGCAGGCTGTGTTGTGGAGGGGCAGCACTCCCACACCCACCACTGGCCCTTCAACAAGTTACAGGTGAGAAGAGTCCCCAGCTTACCTCCATACACACCAAAACTTGGATAATTCTGCCCTGGGTAAAGTTGTTGTTGTTTATGGATTTTTTTTTTTTTTTTTCAAATTAAGCTTCCACTGCCAACTGCTATTTTCACAGTGAAATTTTACCATGATAGAAACAAACATGGAAAAAGATGGTATTCTCTTGTCTTCAAAAACTCTGACTTGCATGTTCCTGGAAAAATAAAGTTGAGTCAGTCTATAAGTATTTGTCTGCATCAAAAATATCTGTGGACAAGAGACAGCTGCTTTGCAGAGAACTTGTGTCTAAGCAGATGACTTTCTTCGTGGCTCTGCATGGCATTTCAGGAGGTGGGTGGCTTCCACAGAAACGTGGTAGGGAAGAGACTGCAGATGGGGAACAAAGACTTAGGTGTGTTGGAAAAGAGGCCTTTCATCTTGCAGAGTTAGCAGAGCTGAAATAATTGCTTGGGATATTGCATCTTTTGGCATAGTTGAGCATCATCCTCTTCCACCTACTAACTGTAGGATGATGTGTTCTTATAATGTTGTAGATCTCATGAGTCCTTTTTTATTTCTTCCAAAGAATCAGGGAGGAACTAGCAGGAGCCGGAGATGAGGGATGAAGGAGATGGAAACCTGTCCTTCCTTTCCCATAAAAACAGCTAGGAACAGTTAATATATGTCAGGGCTGGAGATGTAAATTGGTAGTGCTTTCCTGGAAGTTCTTGGCAACTTGCAGCTCTGATCCATAAAGCCTAGCAGCATAAATTACAATGATCAAGAAAAACTTGTCTTCATGAGGCTTACTGTCACCTGTGGCCAAAGGGAGATCCCAGAGTTTTCTGCAAGTATTCCTCCTTGGTATTCTTCCCCATGAGGTAGGGCCTTTGAAACCAAGCTGAATTTTGAATGAAACATCTCCATGCTTCATGTTGTGAGGCAGGAACATTTTAATCCAATTTTATTCTATTTTAAACCTGAACACAGTGCTTGAGGTGTGGCCTCACCTGACTGAGTACCAAGAGATGATCACCTCCCTGCTCCTGCTGGCTGCACTATTTCTGATGCAGGCCAGGATGCCATTGGCCTTCTTGGCCACCTGGGCACACCGCTGGCTCATGTTCAGCTGAGTGTCAACCAACACCCCCAGGTCTGTTTCCTCTACACAGTCTTCCAGTCACTCTGCCCCAAGCCTGGGATTGTTGGGTTGTTGTGACTGAAGTGCAGGACCTGGCACTCGTTCTTGTTGAACTTCATCCCTTTGGCTTCAGCTCAATGATCAGCCTGTCCAGATCCCTCTGTGGAGCCTTCCTACCCCCAAAGCAGATTGACACTTCTTGCAAATTTGACGTCATCTGCATCATCTAGTCCCTGTCTGTAACATGGAGGGAGTCTTAGTGAGGAACACTTGAAGCTTCATTTCTTTTCACAAGTAACAATTATTTTTGCGTTCAGCCAACTTCTAAAACAAAATTCTTGAAGTATTCTTCCAGATTGTCTGCTCCAGGACTGGAGCCTCCAGAAAAGTTCATGCTACGGAGATCATATGATGGCTGGAAGGGATTATGACTTACTTCTTTACTGTTACTAATTTAGAAGCACCTGGAGAATAGATTTAATGCATTTGAAAAGTCCCAAAGCTTGCCTTTTCCCGGAGACAAAGAGAACTTGACTTGCCAAGTTTGAAGCCCTTGAAGCACAGGCTGCACTGGGATGAAGTTATTGCTAACAGGAGCGTCTCCTCTTCCAGACCTGCAGTCTGCAGCAAGACATTGATTGGCACATCACATCATTTATTTATGAGATTGTTTTCTGTGTCTCAGGCATAGCAGAGCACTTCCCCTGTGAGCACTGTGGGCCTGCTTCTGGGGATGCTGTAAAGGAAGAGACAGCCAGGCAGAGCCCAGTGGCATGTGGGGTACCAGGTGATGAAAATCTGGGGGACTCCATGTGGGCAGTGAAGGAACCTGGGTAACTGTAGTGCTTGCTTATTTCAGCTTAGGTTTCTTTTGCAGATGGTTCCTTTAGACATATAGAAGGCTAGGTCAGCACAGAGCACCCAGCAGTGTCGTGTGTCCCTCTGGCACTGAGACAAGACCCTTCTCTGTGTTACCTGCACAACAACTTCCATGGCTTGTTTGAGATTTTACACTCGTGGGACCCAGAACCAAACTACTTTCTAGGCCAGCTTTCCTGGTTCTCCAACTGCAGCAAGTTCTCTTCAGATCAGACAGTGTGGGCATCCTGAAATAACATCAACCCAACCTAGGGAGCCTGTTGGCTTTCCAGGCCTCCTAGACATCCATCCCAGTGAGGGACAGCAGAGGTTATACTTTTCAGAGGGATGACTCATGTACTTGCCACGGGCAGGGAATCAACTATTCCATGGATTAAGATCCCCTGCAAGTTGGCCAAGCAGAAAAATTGGCTTTCACTATAAAGGTAGCTGGTAGCCTGCCCTTCACTTGGAGGTAAGAAGGGTTGGAGAGCTGCCACCCTGGGAGTATACTTCAAAAATAGGGACAGAAATGAGGAAAATGTTAAAATGGAGAGAAATGCCAGTTAAAAAGCCTGTTATAAACACCTCTGAGGGCTCACTAACATTAGCCTCACTGAGCAGCGGATCCATGGCTAGCTAACAAAAGGAGGGAGGCTTGGCAGCCAGCTCTGGATAAAAGGTTATTAAGAAACATACCTTTTAACATTCAATTACATCATATTGTTTCCAAAACAAAGGCAGTTATCTCTAGGTTTAACGAGTGATTTAATAAAATGGCCGTATCTGCAGTTTTGCTTCTGAGGGAATTGGGAATTGTTTCCTCAAGTCTAATCTCAGGGTTTACCTCTTTTCATCCAGCTTCTGAAATAACTGCAAGCCTCCAATTGCTTTGTAATTAGATCTGCTTCTTACAGAAAGCCTCCATCAGTAGGTCCCAGAGCATCAGCGTGTGGTCATTGTCCTTTGCTGAGCTTTATAAGTGGCAGAAGTGAGGCATGGGGGTGGGGATGAAGAACGGGTGATCTTCAGTGCCAGCTCCCTGCAAGTGGGGTTGACTTGTCAGCTCTGTAGCAGAGCTTTGTCATTTTGGTATCTGAGGCTGCATTTATTCTGCTAGCTCACCTTGGAACGGAGATTTGGAGGTCAGACTCTGTGTTCTTTCGCATACCTTCCTGCTGATGCTACCTTATCTTCCCAGCTCCCAGATCTGGGGACAGTTGCACTCTGTGCCAGTGCCTGGGAAGCCCAGGTGCTGTAGGGTTCAGGTACAGCTGTGGATATGGATGGCTTCAGGGAGGGAAACATGGGTGCAGGGAGGGATTTGCCCACGGCTGAGCGCTGGCTGTGCCAGCGGCATGGGCACAGGCAGCTCAAGCCATCTGCCTCCAGCATCTTCAGCAAGGTGCTGTGTGCTCCAGTTCCATGGAGTCTGAGCAGCAAGGGATTTCAGCACTGCTAGGGGTTGCTTCCATTATAGCAGAACCGCCTTTTGGAACCAAATACCCTCTAATTCCTTTTTATAAAGATCATTGTAAATTTTCTACCTTCTCTTTATATACAGTTGCTCGTAAGCCTTGTGCTTCTCTCTGCTTTTAGTCATTTTTTGTAGCTTTAACCTTCCACCTGCCTGCTCTACTTCAAGGCTTGCTTAAAATGCCCCAGCTGTAATTGCTTTACCAGTATGTCCCTCGTGTAAGTAGCAGTTAGCAGTAAGACACCCAGAGACCAGGTTTTAATCAGCCTTGACTGAAGACTAAAAATGATTCACTCCTGTCAGCACTGGGCAACGCAACAAACAGCTCTCCAGCAAATCACTTAAGCAGAAATATGTTGGCATGTTTCTATAGCAACTAAGGAAAAATATTTCACACAGAAGTCCATCTGCTGCAACATAGAGGGAGATCTGGCCAAGGATCGTGTTATAAATTAATCTTAATTTGCAAATTTTGTTTTTGCAAACCTCACGCGGCCGCCTGCACAAAAAGGCAGAACGTCAGCGACAGGATGACAATTGGGTTTGGATGCAGGCTGTCAATTAATCAGCAAACTGGTCATTAATCCGGGAAACGGCGATTGTCCAAGGATGAAAAATCACAGTGCATTGGAGAGGTATTCATCTTCCTTGCTGTTTACCAATCAGACTGCATCACACCATCTTGTATGCAGTGTATTTGGAAACACACACTGGTTTTTCAAAGGAGGCTAGTAGCAGGCATCCAACATTTTTTTTAAAAACCATTTTGGTTTGATTTACTTGTAAAGAGTTACTCAAATTTATTCAACCATATAAAATGCTTTGTAGAAGCCATCAAAGTGAGGAGAGGGGGAAAAACCAATGCGATAATTTGGACTGCAATGCATTTTATTTTATGTGATGTCAACACTTCAAAGCCTATTGGAGCTGTGCTCGGGAGATCTGAAACATTTTACGGGGTGCTTGGTGTCTGTGCTACAAACCATCTCCAACTATAGATTCTCTTGCACAATGTTCACATGCTGCCTGCCAGTGTTTCTTTCTTTCTTCCTTTCTCACTTGCTGCTTTCTGTGTCTCCTCTGGCAGCTTTGCGTAGCCCCAAAAAGGAATTCAAAAAACAAGCTGGATAAACAAGAAGAACTTTTTGTCGGCTCGGAAACATGTAGGCTAATGTCCTTGAGTGTGTGCCAGGCCTCCGGGGGTTACGTCCAGGGAACGTGAGTCAAGCCTCGCCAGGCTCTGTCACCTGCAGCTTTGTGCAATGTTAGCCCTTCAAATATTTCAGGAAGAGTTGAGATTTGTGTCTTATGTCACGCACCCTTACTCACATGCGGTGATGCTTACAAGTACATTGACACACGTGGTTGGCAAGCACTGGGAAGGCAGAAGCACATTTTCCATCACCACGGTCGTGCTGTGTGCTCCCTGCCTACCAGCATCCTTGATGAGGAGGAGTGTCAGCCTGCCTGACTCCGGGTGGGTGCACGGTCTGTGTGGAGGTGTGGTAGGTTAACAGGTAAACATGGAAATGGAGCTGCTTCTGAAAAAGGTAACTTGAGGTGATGGAACAGGAGAAGAGCAGCACGTCAGAAGTCTTGGAAAGGCCATGTTGTTCCATTTCTTCCACTCATCCCTTCTCCCTTCAGCTCTAAGTATTACCAAATGCCATCTTCTCAATGGAGCAGGATCAAAGAAGGGGAACTTCTCCGGGTAAGTTTATGATACATTCTGATTTCAAGGAGCAAACAACTGTTGATGTTTAAACCAAAAGAATTACAGAGACAAAGCCGTTCTCTTCCTTAATAAACAGAAAACAAGTGCCATGTCTCATCCACAGTCTGACATAACTCACGCCTATCAGCTGAAAACAAGCAAGACACATCCAGTTAGCTCAAGTGCTAACTTCTTCATTGTTTGTGAAAGCAAGTTGTTTTCTCTGGGCTTTTGTGTTGCACAGTGGTTATTAGCAGTGTTCCTCAAGTTCTTAGGGCAGAAGAAGGAAAACCGGGGGCTCTTTTGTGGAGAAGATTGCACCCTTGGTTGTGATCTGCTGTTCTGCTCTCAGAAGCTGGCAAGATATTTGTGCTCTACCTGACACATCGGCTTTACCTGGAATTTTTATCCAGGAGTGTCAAACCTGTTGAGTTTTTTAACGCTGAAGTGAAAATAAAATGAAATAAAAATGCAGCTGCAGTGTTAGAAACATGAAAGAGACTGCTAAGCACATTTGCTTACAAAAATGCTGCGGTGGGGCCATCAGAATAATTAGGGATGAGTGGGTCAGGAAATCTGGCTCACCAGGCTGGGCCCAGCGCTGGCCGGTTCTGAGCTCTAGGAGGAAAAGGTCTTTCAAATGCAAACACATTACAGCATTTCATATGGATGAAGTTCCAGGCTTCCAGGCATTATTTAAAAGTCTTTGTAAATTGGTCTGTTGACCATGAATGAAAGTATTTGAATTTGGTTTGACACTGTAATAGCTAGCATGAAGCTCAGTTAAATCCATAGCATTACCCAGCCACATACAGTAGTTTAAAAGCCCCGAAGCGCTGGATGCATCCAGGTTAGCATTCCTAAGTGAATAACTGTTCTGCAGGATTCATACTGGGAAGGAAATGAAGAAACTGGTTTTGGATTAAATCAGTCTTCCATCCTCCTTAATTCGGTCTAAGCTTGAAAAATCTGAACTGACCTTGCAGTGATTTTTGGAAAAGTTTTATTAAATTCTTTTGTCGTGGACTGCTTTAGCCAAGATTTATTCAATAATTAGTACAGCGCTCTGATTTGAAATCTACTCTATTATTGTTATTATTATTATTATAATTACTATCACAGCTACTATTACTATTATTATTCTATTTAAATGCATTAGGCTTGATTATCACTGGGAAATTTTTGCTGGACACAGTAATCACACTTAGCCTTAAGTATAGGTTCCTCTTGGCTGAGTTGCACCAAGCTTAGAGGACGAGCTCCTCAGCGGAGTATTTTGGTGGGTGTGTTCTTAGCTGAAATAGGGGAGTGGAAATACATTGGAGTCGTACTATTTTGTACATTTGCTCCTCTGCCTGTACGTGCTTGTGCTTTACAAAGGCCATAGTGATCACACCTTTGCTGTGTGGTTCTTTAGAAGCTAAAGTTCAGTCTTCTCTGAAATCCACCCTAGGTCTGTCATCATAAACAGCCTCTCTGCAAGTTAATGTCTATGTCATGATCAGAATTGGCTCCACGAGGCTTTGACTTGTTGATGAAAATACAAAAACTGCCTGTGTCCGATTTCACCTTCTGTGTATTTTGTCAGTGCTCAGTTCTGCTTGAAATACCCCGTGGGTGATTTTCGTTGCAGTGTCATCATGGGTTGCGAGTAGATTTGATGGAGCCTTGCGGTGTTCTGACTGAGCATTCAGTGCCAGTCTGTAAGGTGCCCTTACATCAATCTCTTCTTCAGTACTCTTCCTCAGACCAAGACTCAAATCCCAGGAATGGCTGTACCTCACCAGAAATGTCACGAATCTGACACTTGTGGGGCTTTAGCCTGATTTTTGAGTAAAAAACATTAGATAAGCTTCAGTGTTCTGCAGCTCCCCCAGTGCTAGCTTGAGAGTCCAGGGTGCAATGTAAGCACGTGTCAAGTTTTCCACAGGCTTAAAGTTTAAGCTGGATTTTCTTCCAGAGTGAAGTAGTATGACAAGATTGTTTCAGGTGAATCGTCTTTGGCATTCAGTTCTCAGACCATGGGGTAGATGGTTGGTCTGCATGGTCTTAGAGCATTTCCTTCCATCAGGTTTGGTTTGTGATGGCAGTTCTGATTTCTGAGCCACCGAGTGGCTATTTATTGCAGTATTTTTGTTATTCACAGCTCTTCATCTTCCATCAAGGAGGTTTTTGTAATCTATCATTGCCTCCACCTGTGGCCTTACGTCTTCCTTGCAGTGGTCAAGGAGCTGGGTGGGAAGTCCAAGAGGGAAACAGCTCAAAAGCTTTTCTTGCCCTGAGGAACTTTGTCAAAGCACGGCTTCGTTTGGAAGGCAGATCATGCCATGGGATTAATATTTGTATATATGACATGTTTGTGAATTCAGCCTCTTGTTAGTCATGATTTTGGCTTGTCTCATATAATTTTTAGTGGGTGGATGCTAGAGCTGCTGTTGAAGGATAGTTCTGGTTCTTTGGTTTAAGTACTGGAAGCAACCATAGGGCAGAAATGCAATTCCAGTTGGAATGTCTTTCCATAACTGTGCGTAGCTTTCCCAAACTGTATCAGGATTAGCATTTTCCGTGGTCACTCTATGGTAAATTCAACAGCAAAGCAAACAAACAAGAAAACAAATAACATATATCTTTCGTTTTGGAGTGGCCTGAGCTAAATCCTCCTGTGGCAAAAATTGGCGTTGTTCTTTTTCAGTGGAAAGGAGAAAGCTGCATAAAAATCCGAGGGCCGGTTCGGGGGTTCCCATTGGAAGGACGGCACTTGCCTGGCTCAGGAGTCCCACAGCTGACTTTGTTCAAACCTCTTGCTGGAAACTGGGAAACGGGTGAAAAACAATTTTTTTTTTTCACTAGTCCTCAAACGTGAGCTCTCCAAAACGTTTCTGGCACGTTTGCTGGTTTATTTCTCTCTACTTTTGTTGCTGCATCGGCATCTAAGAAGGCTGCAGACGGGGACACAGGGTGGATTTGGTAGTTGGTTATCACGTTGCTGTAAATTAGCTTTGAGGTAATTAATCCTTGTACAGAGAATACGGTATTAAAGAATACTGAGAATTTTCCAAATATTTTTGTAAGTCTAACACATCCTTGCCAACTTGCGAGCCCCGAGTGTGCCATGACATAGAAGCACTTGAGCTATCTCTGCCTGCCATTAATACTTGGTGCTTCGTGAACCCTTATTAATTAGGATATTAATTTCCATATGTAGTTCTGGAACAGTGCCATGCTGGGAAGGAGATTTTTCTCACACGCTGTTGTTCTGGTTTTGTTCACTTACCCACGTTTTGATGCTGTTTATTACATACCAGGTAGGGTTTGAGCATCGAAAATTTTGATGGAGAGGGATCTTTGGGATGTTTTACTTCGTGTTATCTCTTGCAGTGCTCTGAATGCAGATTTATCATTTCTGGTTTCAGTGCAGTGAATCATTTGTGAACAGATTTTCAGTTTTACTGCTGTAGTGACATTTATCAAGAAAGTGTATGCAAATGCACTTCATGCTAGCAGTTGTTCATTAAGGGTGCACTCTGACATTCGTTATTTCTTATCTATTACTTGCGACTGATTTCTTAAAACAGTTCAGGATTCATTCCTGCTAACCAATGGGAGAAATGAGCTCCTTTAATCCCAGATTGACAAGAAGGGAATAGAAGTATAACCACTTTGTTTATGCAGAAAAAAAAAATGGCAAATTCGTAAAGAAATTTCCCTTGATGGCTGCAGCCTTTCCCCCCCCCCTCCAAGAAAAAAAAAAAAGTATGTGAACAATGCCACATTTTTCTTAGAGATGCAGAAAATCTCTGGTTTTGTGTGTCTGCACACTGCTGGCTGCTGATTAAAGACACCAATTAAAAGCAAAACTATGTTCTGTATGTCAGATTGACATTCAGAACTGAACTGCCATCCAAAGACCAGGGATGCCGTGAAGTATGTTGAGCAATTTTGGGATCTCAGGTTGTCCAACATCAACTGCTTACACAAAGGCCGCTTTAATTTCTTGGGTACCAAGTGCGGCATCCTTAGCAGTCAGTGGGATCATCAAGGTGATGATCACTGAGCAGCTCCAAGCTGCGTTTCTGGAGCACAAGACTTGTTGAATTTTAATCTCGGCTTGGCACGTTGGAATGGGAATTAGGAGCCTCTTTGACTTTTAAATGATCTGACGAGGAATGTACTTGATACAGGTGGTAAGCATTATTCTTGGAGCCCTCAGATATTCCGGGCACACATGTATTTTCATTCCTCATAAACGTATCCCTGGTGAGAGGGGTGGGGACATCAATTAAGAGGAAAGCCATTTTCCACAGTAGCAAAGGATCAGAAAAAAGTGTTCTGCAGATTAAGCAGAGGTTTTGCCAAACAAATTTTTCAGATTTCTTCAGGATTCTAGTCATGGCCTGTGATCTGAAACATTTGCCAAGAATTCGACAGAAAAAGGAAAAATACCCCAACCCTGAAGTTTTGAACAGGGAGGTGGTTTGTGGCTTTCATGGGATTGCATCAGAAGTCTGATCTTCCCGGCAAAATATACTCTCTTTGCAAAACAATGAATCCCCTAAAACCACAAGTGCCATGAAGTCAAGCAGCATGTGGTTTGGATAGGAGCAGGCCAATTTGTCAACTTTGTTTCATTCAAAGAGAATGAAATAATGAGTGGAAAAACATTGAGATAAAAAAAAAAAACCTCAAGACACTCGTTACAGATTGATCCTCCCAAAGCAGAATCTAATCTTGTTTTTACTTAACAGAGCTCCTCTTGTATTTGTACTTAGACAGCACTGCTAGGTGATTTGAATAATACATATTTATAATCTATAATTAGTTTTTGACTGGCACGGGGAGTGTTATTCTAGCTAATACAGGATTTTGTGGGAATTTCAATTGTGTGTTAGAATCCAGTCTAAATATTGTGACGAATTTCCAGCAGGTAGTCTGAAGGGACAAACCCTGTCGAGGAGGTGGAACTGCCCTTGTGCATCCCGGCGTGACCGCGCTTGGCTCCCCGCGATTCCATCCCGGAGACGGGGCTGAGCAGCTCCAGGCATCCATCCTGCTATTACTCTGTCATTCTAATTGGTCACACTGTGTAGAATTGTTCTTTGAGGCGAAGTTTCGTGTCTGTTCTTCCTGTTGCTAAACATGCACAACACCCAGCCTCGACAGCAGCGTTAGAAGTGTTCAGAAAAGTATTTACCAGCTTCACTTACTTAATTTTTGTCTTCTTTGTCTTTCAAAAGATAAAAGATGGGAAGGCTTTAAAATTCCAGTCTACAGAAAAAGAGCTTTGCCCCACCAAGACAGTATTTGCTGGAGAATTGGTGACAGAAATCTTGGCTTCAGGAAGTTGCAGAGAGAACAAGAGTCTTTAGATTTGCCACAAGGATTCTGTGAAAGGTGCACTCTGTAGGAAAAGCAGATTTTCTCAGCAGTTTTATAGCAACCGAACCAAGAAAACAATTTACAGGAAAACAACACTTCTAAAAATAAACTCAGCGCTGCAGGTCAGATTATTCTGCCTGTGCAACAATGACAATTTCAGTCTGGAAGTCCATTTTGCTCTTTGAAACTGAAATCCCCAAAGTCCTTTCTAAAAAGTCAGACTTTCCATAACCAAGCAGATGCATTGTGAAGGTAAATTTCACCCTGCAGCATCTGCTCCCGGCTGCTTTAATTCAGGGAATTCCTCTTTCCTGTATTTTAGTCTTTGCTAATGGGTGCCAGCTTGATTTCAAATTGTTTTAGTCTTGGTGTAAGCAGGAGGCAATCTCCACCCACATCTTCCTTATTATCTGTAAAAAATTCCACAAAACTTGTAGCAACAGCTTTCAAAATCTGCAGAGTGCTTAATTAGCATCAGACAGGTGAGCAGAACAGATTTTAAGCACTGGTGCACCATGGACCCACTTGAGCAGGGACTGCCATCCCACTAGCAGTCCGTCAGCATGCGCTTTGGCCCAGCACGTGTCCCAGTGCTGCCATGTTACCAGCAGAGTCATCACCTCTGGAAGACACAGCCTTTGCTATAGCCATTGGCTTCAGCTCCAGGTTTGTTAGAAACAGATCCAAATAGAAACCCCCATCTCTAATAAGCCTATACATCGAAGAAAGCAGGGATGTAGTTCCTGGATCTTAATTTTCATTGGAAAGCACCAAACTGAGAACTCAGCTTCTGAGTGAAGACATGCTGTCTACATACCATTGTCCTTCTCTGCTTTACAACAGCAGCAGCATGGAAAATGGAGTTGATGGCAAAAGGACAGTGAGTATCCCTGACTAAAACAAAATTGCACCCAACCTCTTTTTCCTCTTTAACAGAATAACTGAAGAAAACAAATATGTAATCCATTAAGTAGCAGGCTCCATGGTGACTTTCATGCCAGCACTGGCTTCTTCCCACTGGCTTACTCCAAAAGTCTGAGGCCCCCATGCTTTGAATTCGGTACAAACTCCCACACAGGTTGGCTTTTTCACTGATTTACAGAAGATCAAACCTGCAGAGTACGAGCACAAAAGTTCATATCTCCAGCAATGGGCAGCAGTAAACCTTTGTGCTCTAGGTGCTGGATGTGTAACCGTTGCTTTGTGGGATGGGAAACCTGGGAGAGAATTCCTCCTAGCTATGAGTTAACCATTGCCAATCCATTCGAACTGTTGTGAAAAAAAAGATGCTGAAATGGATGTAGCCCAACTTCTCTATACATAATGTTTGTGTTATTTAGTTCCAACTTAAACAATATCCCACCCAGTTTCTGAGCAGTAAGAGAATGTGGTGGTGACTCAGTGGAGGGGAGCCAGAGGTCATCAGACATCAGTTCAGTAGCAAAACAGAGATCAAGGAGAGCAAAACGTGGAAAGCATGGGGGTTTATACACAAATGTGGGGGTAGGCCAAAGCTAGAGGAGGAATGTGGAACGCTGACTTCTCTGTGGGTTACCCCACTAAGCATAAGCATAGTTGCAGTCAGCAGAATGACAGCAGAGAACAAGATTTCCTCATTGTGTGTTGTGTTTCAGTGGAAAGCTTTTCCTATCAAGTGAGGCTGATGACAGAAATGGCATTTGCTGTTTTTCCTCTTTTCCCTTCAGGTGGAATAAAACTCCAAAATCAAAATACTGTTCTCATTTCTGCAGTACCAGAATCTGAGCTGAGTTGTTAGCGGTCCAAGGGCCTGAAGTGAAACAACAGGGGATGGCCATCATTGCACAGTAGGAGAATAACAAGTCAACAGCCAGGCCTTGAGTGCTCAGGCTGTGTCAGAAACGTGGGCTTAGAAGATTTGTGTGTGTCATTATCAAGTGGCTGAGTTGACCAGCGAAGGTAATTCGGTGCTCCTGGTCATCATGGAGAGGAGCCATGCTGCCACCACCACCCATTTGGCTGCTGTGCAAATTGGGCATATGTTTTCCAAACAGGGAAAATATGTTTGGGAAACACTGATCCTAATAAGAGGTCAAAGTATGAGTAGGGAACAGAAGTCTTAGGTTACCTACTACATCGGGTTTCTTTTTAGGGAATGCGTGTGTCCTCCCTGTCTTTGTGCCGTGATTCATGGAGGCTGAGCTTCTGCCTTGAAGCCTCCTTTTTCCATATTTCCAATTCCTTTTCTTAATCATGCTCCTTGTTTCCCCCACCTGTTTCCAGAACCAGGCTCCATCCCAGCATAGCCAGAGGCATCCGGTTGGCTAAAATTACAGTTATGAGCAAGCTTGAGTGGAACAGACAGGATCCGTTCTTTTTTTCCACAGGGTGTAAGTCATGTCTGAAACCCCGAGCTAGAGTTTGTGCAGAAGATAAAAGGGATGGGCCCAGCCCAGTTAAACTTGAGATGGCTCAAGAAGTGTCTGAGCCACATCCCTGTAATTCATGTGGTATGATAAGTCAGCACATAGTGCATAATAGCCCTCACTCAGGCACCTGCAAGTGCTTTGTTTTGGGTCCAGTAATCCCAAACGCTGCTCTCAGATAGCTGGGTTTCATCTCTTTCCTTTTTCTCAAGGAGAAATTTGGATTGGCTCACTCTTTAATTTAAACCATTTGCCCATCATAAGAGCTTTTACAAGTAAAAATCTCTGGTTTCACAGGACCTTTTAAGTCGTGCTTACCTGGTGGAAGTATTTGAGCAGCAGGCACGTGGTGCATCCCCAGGTCTGTTGCCATGTGTCCCGGCTGTACCCTTCTCACATGTGCTGGTCAGTTGCTTGGGGTTGTTTTCATTTTTTGCTCATAATTTCTTTTAAAAACCTGCATAGAGATGCCCAGCGCAACAGAGATCTTAACTACAGACAAATTACTGGTTACAAATGAGGTTGTGGACTTTAAAGAAACCCGTGAGTGTTAGCAAATAGCTTGCAAATGTTGAGCTGTGTGAAGCATGTATGGGTGGAGGGCAGAAGAGTTACTGGATTTGTTCCTTTCCTTTTTGTCATCTGTTTGTGAACTGCTGATTCGGGACAAAACCTTGACTGTCATTTTTCTTCCCACTCCTTTTGTTCCTTATCAGTTCCATCCTTGAGATTGCCACGATTGTGAAAGGTTTGGGTTTTTCTTTGGCGTAAGGCTCAACGCTTCCAAGATGTAGTACACGTTGTTACAGTGAAGGCCTTGTAATGCAAACAGACAAGACAATTCTCTTTATTCCACTTACATAATGCTTAGGCACCAGCAGAGCACAGCGTGCTGAAAGGAGGCTGCGGCAGAGCCAGAAACAAAGCCCAGGTGTTGTGCCTTCCTCGCCAGCTCTTCACTCATACCCTTCCCTCCCGGAGCATGTTTTGTTTGTATCCATTTCCAGTTTTCAGTGCGGAAAGATAAAGAGGGTGGGATTCACCTCCCCTAACTTCAGCAATGTGAAAGCTAAGAAACTGGTCTGAACTAGTTGCTTGGCTTCCCTCCAGAGCCGGCTCTTCCAGGAGGTGATTCAGCCTATCTTAGGGCATGCTGGTTCAATCCGCTTCTGCGGGGGACTTGCTGAGCTCCGTGACTGCCAGCAGGACTGGTGGCAGTACCAGGACACTCCTCTGCCTCCTGTGCTGCAGGGCTTTGATATGGACAAAAAAGACGAGGAAATCTTCCATTCCCGTAACACCCTGTGAATTGTGACTGCTTGGCAGGTGTTGTCTAGGGGGCATCCTGCACGAGCTCATCCAGCCAGGGCTTTGCACTGGTTGCTTCATTAGAAAGAAGGTTTTATCTAGGATCTCATCTCACACGTTTTGCAAGTGGAGGGAGCTTTAAATGAAACCAAATACATGTACCTTAGTGACATACCCAAAGCTCCAGTTCATTTTCTTTTAATTGTGGAGCCAATTCCTGGCCACGCCTGCTTTTTGCAGCTCCTGAAACAGGAGTGTGGGCTGGGCTGACCTTCAGTCCTGAACCAGAATGGCTGTTCCTATCTGCTGTGATTTTTCATCCAGCCTCTTTATTTCTTCTCCACAGGTAATGATAGAAAAAGCAGCACTTCCCATTTCAACCCTTGACAGCCATTCAAGGAGTCTCTTACTTTGAGCTCTGTGCAGTGTTTGTGGTATAGCTTCACCAGTCTGGTGTCACAGGTGGGTGCCACTATTTACTATTTATTTCCCTTAGCAGTACTTCAAGTCAGGTCCTCAATTGCTGGCTTTGATGCTGGCTTTGTTACAGCAAGACTGTCTCGGAGCAGAACAGAGAAGTGTCCGTAGGTGTCTTTCACCCCTAGAAATGGTTTGCTGCTTTCTGAGAGCCACCTTTTTCTGTTTTTCCCTCCTGGTATGCATTCCACATTGACCATATAACTCGATTTTTGGGAGGTCTGAAGGAGCTCTTGACAGTTTGTGGAAGTGGCACAAAAGGATTTGGCATTTCAAATCCAGGCCTTCATAGAACTCACCTCTGACCTCCATGTGTGGAAATCATCTAGTTTCTAGAGTTGGCATATCACAATATGAAGTGCCTGGAAATAATATGGAGAGAGAAAAAAATCTTTCCTGCAAATTATTTATATATATACAGGAGACTTCTGTCAGGCAGTGTCGCAGCCTCATGTGAAAGGCTTTCTTCTTCTTGCATCTTCACAGCTTAGCTGAGAATAAAGCAACACAGAGCAAGTGGTCCAGCAAGATGCATTTGCTAAGCAGTGTGCATCTGACATGCCGTCAGGTCTTTCCTTTTCTTAAGAATGCACATATTTGGACTTATCCAAATATTGTAAAGACTAACAAAAAAGAAGAAGCCACAAAACAAACAAACAAGCAAACAAACAAACAAAAACCCACAAATCCCACCAAGATCCCAAGGCATAATTCCCCTCAAGTCTTAATTTTGTACATTGAGACTGAAAGATGATTTAATGGTAATATCGTAACCACCTCCCATAGACAGATGAAGACTTAGCTAGAATTTGACCAAGGACTTGAAAATTATCTTGTTAGAAATGGCTTTCATGAGCAACTGTTAGATGGTGAGGTTTGTTTCATGAGAGATTTTGAGCACAGTCTGGATGCAGTTACATTTTTGGTGAGAGAAGAAGAACAGTGTACACGGCAACAGTTATTTTGCTCATTTTCATCTCAATAAGAATAAGCAGTCAGGCTTGTATGTGACCTAAATACTTAATGTATTCTGGAGGAAGAAACTTCTTAAGGAGATTAAGTTCCCAAACAGCAATGGTACTTTCTTTCGTGGGGATATGTCTGTATCTCCTCTCAGTTAACAATTGCAGTGCATCAGTTAACAGTTGCAATAAGGAGATCAGTTGACAATTGCTAAATATTTTCTGTCTTCTCTTCCCCCAGAACATCCTGCTTCACTTTCACATCCAAAGCTACTGAGATGCTTTGCCAACTCTGAGCACAGCATTCAAATAAAAGAGAGACTTGATCCACTTGACATTCACAGATAAGTATTTTTTTTCCCTTCTTTATTTTCCCATTAGAAAGCGAGGAGATGATCGGCTTTGAGTTTGTATATTAGGGCATGTGAATGGTGACATTTTGATCTAAGTATTCCTGCTTTGAGTACAACGACAGTCAGGTAGGAAAGCTGTGGTGTGAAAGAGCTGCAAACTGAAGGTGAAGCAAACTATTTTGTCCTGCTAGCAATACCTGATTTGGATTAAAAGCAAGGAAGATCCCCTTGTTTCAGAATTAGGAGCTCCAGTCTGTGTTCAACAGAAGTTGTAGATGCTGAGTGTCATTCAGGTTGTTGCCTGTGGGTGGAACAACAAAGATTCTTTTGGAAAGCGGCTAAAATTTGGGCCATGAGCATGAGGTCATTTGGCACATGTGTAATCTTCCCTGCTCACAGATGCGTGGATCAGCCACCAGAGGCTGAAACCTTTGCTACCAAATTTCAGCCCAGGAAAGGTGTTAGAGATTGAATGACACTGTGATCCTTGGGGAAAAAGAGGGCAAATCTTTGTCATTTTGTGTTACTGACATTTCTAGGGATTTTGACAGAAGGAAGATCACAGGAACGTACAACTCCTGTCAGTGAGCATCCCGAAATATTTCTGAGTAAATGATGGCAGATGCTTCACGCCAGAGATGCTGTTAGACACTGAGAAATGTGATTTTCTTTTACTCTCAGATGAAGCTCTGATTATTTTATTTTCCTAAGCAAAAGGTCAGTATGGCATTCACATCATATATTCGTACAACAACTCTTGTATTTCATTCTTGCCATTGCTTTTTGTGTGTATAAAGTGGTAGAACTTTCTAAATACGTTGAACAAAAAGCAGTTAATCACTAGGCAGAAGACAGGCAGCGCTAAAAAAAGTTTCCCTGGTTTAAGTAGTATTTTTTACTTAAAAACAAGTTTTATTTGGCTTGTGTGCAGAGCTCTATCTTCATAAACCTTTAATCTCAGAGCTGTCAAACCTCCTTTGACCCAGAGTTTTACAGTAAATAGGAAAAAAAAATGACAAAGATGCTCTTCTGTAGAAAAGTGAGCTTAGGGAATGGAGTTCAAGGTGAAAATTTTGTCGTGCCGTTTCAGCAGCATTAATGGAAATTGATTCAAGGGAGGCTTCTGTGGATCATTCCTGAATCTCTGAAGCCAAAGCCTTGAGAAAATGATAAAGTAATGTGAATCTGTGATCCTCTGGGGGAGTCCTGAGTGGCCTGTGCAGTGGGTGAGAGGAGAAGGCAGATGGCATGGAGCAGTGCTGGAGAGCTGGCAGCATGCAGCTCATCACGCAGGCGAGCTGCTGTGTCACACCCAGCACAGAACAGTTCCATAGGTGAATCAGGCCATGACAGTGTTTTCCTGCTTCTCATGCACAAACGTAATGTAAGGAGACAGTGGAGCAAGCACTCGAGCACTTAGTTCCAAGTTTTTGTACTAGCGTATCTCAGTGCAGCTGTAAGATGAAAACGTTAATTACTTTCTGTATTACACCTTCGGAGTGATGGGAGGAGTACAGATGCCAGGTGCAGTGGAGGCACTAGGAGAGTGTTTAGTGAGGTTTTGTACTTTGTGTTTTATTACGAGAAAGGCACGCAGCGTTCTGACAGTCCTTGCAGATCTTTGGAGTCTTTTTTCCGTTTGCACGGTGGCAAGTCTTTGCGTTTAAAATGTTTATTTGAACAAGTAGGTGAAGGAAAAGTAAGCTGGATGGTAAGCAGCAGTACGCAGAAGCAGTTGATGGCATGGGATGTGTGCCTGGACATGGGTCTGATCGTTCTTCCAGTATTCATAGGGAAATAGCAGAAACCATTCTGGGAAGAAAAAAAGCCAAAAAACAACCAACCCTCATCTGCTTATTTTAATTACTAAGGCTCAGAGATTAGATTTTGACTCGGGAAACATTCTGAGATGTGATGCTTTTTGAGGCACCTTCCACTTTCACTGCTGCTGCAGAATGGTGAAAATGTGAGACCTGGGATACTACTGAAACAAGGATAGATTACTTTGAATGGTGACCAGGGAACTTTGGATATTTAACACAGGGATACACCACCGCCACTTCACAGGGGAGAGTGGATCATGTGCAGAATTAGTCCACTTAGGGATGTGGTCCGTTGTCCCAGCTCACAAAATGTCTACAGATATCTTTTGATTTCCATAGCTGTTTGGCAGACGTGTTCTTGAATTAATCCAGGTGGATTGTTCATTAATAGTTTTCCTCTGTTGTTTGGTGGTGATCAGCTATGTTAGTCACAAGGTGTCCTTTCCTTGGCTTGGGTAGAAAAGTATACTTCTACTTGATGTGATGAATTTTGTGCTTGCAATTTAAAATCCATTTTCTGTGAATACTCCTTTTTTTTTTTATTATTTTGAAGTAGATTTTTGCAAGTATTTTTTGCCAGTAAAACTCACTCACTTAGATGTTGCCAGAAAACAAGTGCTAAAAGATGCTTGATACTATGTACTTATGTACTTTAATATTATTATCCCAACTGTTCTTCATCCTTTACTTCATCCTGAGCAGTGAACAATGTCCAGACGTTTTGTTTGGGTGAGATTTTTCAGTATTTCCTTGTGCTGTAGGTAAAACATACTTGTTCTTGAGTCCCATAAAGCATTCCACCGTTGATATTAACTTTGCAGTGGAGTTAAAGATAGCATCACGGTATTCAACAGCAGCATTAGGTGGACAGATGGATGGACTGAAAATGAGCTCACTTTTGCCTGGGTAAAGGCAGGCAGTCAGGCAGGACACCCAGCTCAGCAGATGCTCTGGGGAAGTCAGGAAGGGAGGGGATTTTTATGACTCCAGTACCACTTGGATGTTACTGAAAAGGCACTCAGCCACTTCTTTCTTGGAACATTAGGTTTTGCACCTGCAGCATTTCCCAGACTAAATGAAGTCATCTTAAATAAATGATGAAAATGCAGAAAATACATCTGTGAAAAGAAACAAATTAAGAAACCAATAAAAGTACAGTTGTTATTTGTAGATAGGAGCATGCTCATCCCACGCTCTCATGTCACAGCTACAGGTTCATGTGTACCTTATCTGTCCCTGGATTTATTTTCAGTAATTGGGAGCCAGAATAGCTGTTACATTTTTGCACTCTGATACAGCGGGGTCAGGTAACCTGTCTTCTGTTACTTTCATGCCAGTTCTTTACACTTTTTTTCTTTTAAAACCTAAAGACATGCATATTTCAGTCAGTATAGAAAGTATGATAGGCACTCACTCTCTTTATATATTACATACTGATGAGCATTGTGATATATCTTAGTGAAATGATTGTGTCTGGTAAAGAAGAGATATCAAGGGTGATCAGGAAAAGAGCAGACTTGGTTGTGGGAAACACAGGATCACCACTCCACCTTTTTGAGGCAGACGGGAACACCATTAATCAGCATACGAGCTGTTCTGAAAAACTCGTTCCAAGTTATTCTGGGGCTAGGTGATGGCCAAAGATTGTACGGTTGACAAAAGGTGTCGGGGAGGGACAAAGAGCAAGAGGATGAAAACTAAGTGCTCCTGGGTATCAGATCTCTTGTCTAGATGAGTCTTTGGGATGTGCTAAAGGCAAATTAAGAGACTGCAGGTTAGATTGCAGGTTAGATAAGATGTATACAGAGTGATTGTTTGCTAGGACATATGATTTATGAAGTCTTTAAAGTGTTGCAGTGAAAAAGACCACTTAGACTAGAAGGAATGTGCTAAGAAATAGAAACTCAGGGCAGCCTTGAGAGAGGAGGAGGGGAAAGTCCAGGAATGGCAGCAAGAGTCAAGATAAGTGCAAAAAGTGGAAAGGAGAGAGAATGCTGTTGAACAAAGGACATGATGAGTTGCTCAGAAGAGCTCTGTGTGGGAGAGAGAGAGTCGGTGAGGAATAAAAACAGGCAGGGAAAGATGTCTGAAGGCTAGACCTCAACGTACAACCCCAACAGCCAAGTTCAGGATGTCAAGAGAAGCCTTGGGTCCTGTAGCTGAGTGGTGTCTAAAATATCACGAGAGCTGGCAAAGAAGGTCAGTGCAGTCATTCAGTGTTATTTAGTTAAACTGTGTTTTTGTAGGATTATTTTCAAGTTTTCAACCAAGAATCTTAGCCCTTGCTAGAATGCTCTCCTTGTTTTTTCAGCCTAAGCAAATTTCAGTATTTCAAATGACACTTGGTTGAGCTACCTTGGTACTGCTAAAACAGCCATGCTTCTCATGTTTCTGTGAGAGCACTGGGCAAGGAGAAGGTTGGAGGAGTCAGGCATGAGCTGTGCTGTTCCCTGCAGAGCTGGATGCCAGCGGTGGTACCCCAAGGGCTGGTTGAGAACAGCAGCTTTTGGATGTTTGGCTGTAAGTGATGTTTTGGGAATAGATCTCACCTTGTGATCTAACTGAAGATCTTTCACCCTTCCCATGTTCCAAATCCCTCTTTGTATTGCTCTCCTCTTGCAAAAAGCAAGCGTCTGCTATCCGCTCATCCATTCTAGAGACAGCATTAAGCGTGCCTTCCTGCTCTGAGCCCCAGTGAGCAGGAGAGGTGCCATCCCCATCTGTCCAGCTTTCAACAAAGGCCTCCTGGACCTGTGGGCCCTGAGAGCGAAGAGCCAGCTTGCTCAGGTGGGATGTCCATGTGGGCTGGGGCAGGGAGGTGGGAGAGGGGAAGAATGGCTTCCCAGGGAGCACTGCTTATACCGACTGCTGCAGTGGTGGAGTATGTGGTTCCTAGGGAGATCAAAGTCACTTTGAATGCAAGGGAAGGATCCCGCTATTCATTTTAACATGGGAGGACTGGAGCCTCAGCTATTTTTAATTTTTGAAGAAGGATTTTGACAAGTGAGTGACAGATTTCAAGTTCCCTACTCAGGAATAAATAGAGGCAACTGTTTCTTAGCACACCATATTTCCAATTAATAAAACGTGTGGGACTTGTGGCACTCAAAGCGGGTTAGCAGCGGGGAGCCCCTCATTTCCATGCACAGGGGGCACGTGTACCCGGCTCGGGGTGCTCAGTGACTGCCGGTGGGATTCTCAGGGCACCGTGAGCTGAGCCTTGCCGGACAGTTCACAGACACAAGGATGGGCTGGGTTTGCTTGGAAGTTCAAGCTCAATGAACTGAGACCCCAGAGAACAATTCCCCGGCTGCCGCCGCCTCCCTGCACAGCCCTCTGAAACTCTCCGTCCTCAGAACCCACCGGCCTCCCTCTCTTAATACGTTCACAAATTTTCCCAACAAAAGAGCAATTACAACCTTACAGAGACTGCTCACAAAGAGAGTGGGGATGACCCCGGCGAGGGGTTTGCACTACTCAACACATGGCCAGTCACCAACAAAGCCAGCCCCGCTCCCATTTGATCCCAGAAGAGCCTCTCAGACTGGCACGCTTGACCAAAAGCTGGCCGGGTGATTCATTCGTCTGGCGGCTCGGTGATTCATGGGCCTCCAGGAAGAAGGGAGGAGGGAGGCGAAGGCTTTTCAGAGCTGAAGTTAAATGCGGGTGAAACACATTCCCCAAAACCTGACTGTGTCCAATTGGTGTGTGAATACCCGGACAAAGCCGGGGCAGGAGCCCTGGTGGGCCACGCTGTGTGGCTCTGAGGGTGAGCTGCGCTGCAGGTGGCACCTTCCCAAATCCATGCTCTGGGCCATGTGGAGTGCATAAACAAGTAGTGCTTTACATCCCAACTGTGTGTGCTCCTCGGCTTCCCCTGAATTCCCAGTCAGGCACGCTTTAGGTTGGAAGCTTTGACACAACATTAGGGTCAACACTTCAACTGACTTCAACTTAAAATATAAGCTTCCAAGCTGTGCTGACAGTTCTGGCTCCTTCTCATATCTATGAAGCAAACGTGTCCCATCTCCAGAGAGGTGCATGCCCATGGGACATGGGAACGCGCTGTAGGAGCCTCTCTCCTCACGTGCTTTGGAATACTGTGTCTAGTTCTGCGTCCTCTGTTCAAAAAAGACAGAGATTTTCTAGGGCACGTCCAGCAGAGATCCACCAGGAGGGTCAGGTCCTGGAGCATCTCCTGGAGGAGGAAAGGCTGAGAGCCCTGGGGCTGTTCGGTCTGGAGAAGAGAAGGTTGAGAGGAGATGTCATCCCTGTTCATAAAAATCTGAGTCCGATGGATGGGGCCAGGCTCTTTTTGGTGGTACGCAACAACAGGACCAGGGGCAATGGGCACAAAGCACAACACAGGACGTTCCATGCAAATCTAAGGAAGAACTTCTTTCCTGTGCAGGTGATGGAGTGCTAGAACAGGCTGCCCGGAGAGCTGGTGGAGCCTTCCTCTCTGGAGATATTACAGACCCACCTGGATGCTTTCCTGAGTGACCTACTGTGGGGAACTGTTACAGCACGGGGATGTCCAGAGCTCTCTTCCAACCCTACAGTTCTGCAAATTCAGTGACCCCCACCATCCATTTGCACTGCTGTCCTCTCTCAGCAGTGCCCAGGAGAGGCTGCAGGGCCCCCAGGCCTCTGCTCAGCCCACCGAGGTGCCTGTGTCCCACGTACCCCTGTGGGTTGCCCGCTGCAGGGGATTGTGTTACATATTGCTTCAGACACGCGGGTCAAAATGCTAAATTATTTAGCAACCATTGCCAGATGGATTTTAGAACAATTAACAAGTGCTAAAAATAGGCAGCTCTCTCTGTCTCGTGGATTTTGCCAAAAAGCGTCTGTTTGCTGCTCTCTTGCCAGAAATTTATGCTGAGGGTGCAGCAGAGGCCTCGTGCTCGCTGCAGTTGTTGGGGCTTCTGCTGTGCCTGGGTCTCTGGATGGCTGCAGGCTGCAGGGCATCGGGGCAGAAGTGCCACTGGCAGGCGGTTGTTCATGCACAGGAAAGAGTTTGAACTACTGGGTGTTGCTTTTCAAAGTGATTGTATTACTGTCGTAGCTCTGGCGTGCTTCACACCGCTCTATCACCTGCCGTTGGTGGCATGGTGCCACCATCCATGGTGGGACCATGGTCCCACATCTGTGTTGGGGCAGTGAAGGCAGAAGCCATTCATACCCTGGCACCAAAGGGGCTTAAGTCCCTCTGAAGGACTGAGGTCCTCTCCCTTTCCATGCTGCAGCAGGTGGAGAGACACCGAGCACGGTGTGGAAGCCAGCTGCTGGCTTCAACGCACCATCCATGTGTTAAGGCATTGTGGGACGTGTAGTTCAAGGCTTCCTGGGTCCTGCAGCTCCCTGTGGTCTGAGCAGGAGCATCCTCTGGCCATGCTTCAGGGCTCTACCATCAAGACTCTGGCCTCTGAGCGTGTGTTTATATCTGCAACACAGGATGTGCTTTGCATGGAGTAAAAGAGTGTGTTTCTGAGTTTGCAGCCAGCCATAAAGGCAGGTGCTTTGCGTTGAGCCCTGGGTTTATGAGCCTCCGCTGCCCGCCGAGCTCTGATGCTCCGCTTGGTGTCACTTGCAGCACTGCGCTCAGCAGGCCCTGGGGAGCAGCAGCGCAGATGATGGAGCACATTTCACTGAGTTTCTGTTTCTAAAAAATGTTACGCTGGGCAAAGGAGTTGGACCTGAATGAAAGTGGCGGATCTAATTTTAGACAGTACCTATGAATGAAACTTGAAACGAGCTGTTCAGGAAATACCTTCCTCTGCACCGGTGCCAGGGAGAGTATATGATTTAATGCTAAATTAGCCAGTGCCTATGAACAGGTTACTGCAAGAATATTTTTCCTTACTTTAACTAAATCATTTAAAATAAACCAAAGCCTTAATTTCTACATATATATGCCCATGTCCTTTTGCAAAAGCTGCAGATCTTCCACCTCTGGGGAGTGAGTGCCTCCTCTGCTTCAGGGCCATATGTCACCTCTTGAAGGCTGTTTGTCACTGTGGCCCTGCACTGAAGAGCTCTTTTCTTCGATCTGGTGTCTGGGGATGTCCAGAAGTTAATGGTAAATATGAGAGGACCTTGAGCAAACTGAAAGCCTATCCCAGGGCTCTTGCCCAGATGAGCAGCCACGTTAGCTTTCAAGAGGCCAAATCTCTTTCAAATGTGCTTTGTTATATATTGACCAAACATTCCTCTTTTCTTAAGAAAGACAGAAGGGAATACTTCCCCTCCAGATACCGAGCAGGCATCCTGTCCCTGTCTCCCAGGCCTTTTATCACACAGCTTTTCATGTCCATAATTTGGGACCCTGGAGACCTGAGTGTTTAGCTGAGAAATAAATCAGCAAACAAGCTCTGTACCTTCCTGCACAGCCTTTGCAGCCAAGCACCGAGTTACAGGCGCCTTTCTGCATAAGTGGGCTAGGCACAGCAAGAGCAGCACTCGCACCACTTGATCAAAGAATTATTTACAGGTATAGTAAGCCAGTTACTCCTATCTAACCCCTAACAAGATTCTTGGCTCTTGGAAAAAGGAAGCTGTAGTAAGGAAAAGTGCAGAAATGTTTTGTAATGCTTTTTTTCCTTTATCCAGATAATCTGTGTCTTGGGTCAAATCCATCGTTAACTAACCAAACCTCCCTCAACCCTCTATTTTATGAAGTTTCCACGTGGAATGGCTTTAATGAGTTCCTGTTCATGACGAAACTTCCTATGTTGGATGCAGCCCTGCTCATCTCATGCCAGCTCTGGTGTAGCATGGGCTGGTGCTGCTAGACCCAGACACCTGAAGCTGTGCTGTGTAGGTGCTGGGTCATCGCAGTGCCTTCCAGCACGGCTGCTCCAGGGAGTACTGGCAGATGTATTACCCAAGGTGAGCACATCTCAGTGTAGCATTGACAGAGCAGTGTACCTACTGGAGCATCTTCATTTTGCAGTCTGAGGGCAGGTGGACCACAGCTCTTACCCTAGGACCACTTGAGCCAGGGCAGAGGCGACCACTGTAAAATGCTCAACAGAGGAGATGTATTTATGGGAAAGCTGGGGAACAAAGGGGTTTACAAAGTACTTCTATGTGGCTGTGATTGCTACGACAAATTCTTTATGGATGCAGAAAGCAGCTCTGCTGGTAAGAGTATGCTGGCCACCAAGCCCACCTCCTCTATTGGCAATAAGGAGAGGCTAGAGAAAGCACCAGGGAATTGTAATGCAGTTTGTACTGCCGCTCAGCTGTAAGTTCAGCTGCTCACCTCTTGCCTGCATTGCACATATGCACACTCTGTAGCTGCAGCATGTTTGTCTTTCCCATTTAAAAAGTCACAGCACCAAATGCAGCAGAGATTAATTCAAATGATGGCCTCAGTTCTTTAAGCAAACAATGAAATCAGTTAACTAGTAAATGAGTTTCAGGCCTTCATAATACTGCTGAAGTCTAGGAAGTTGTCTCAGCCTCCGGCAGGGTCACCTTGGCTTGTCTCTGTAAGAGCATGCTGTGCCCTTCTGCTTTTCCAGCATCCTTCTGGCTTCATGGCTCATCCCCCAGTCACAGTATCAGTAAATCCTCATGGAGAATAATGCTGTCTGATTACAGTGCAGTGAGACAGAGCAGGTACACTGCCTGAGCTTAGGTAGTAAGTGGCAGCCTACTGTGTATTCGCCCTCAATTTATTGCTCTGAGACTCTTCCCAACATATGTATGGAAAGATGAATTGCCAGAACAGTTCAGGCCCCCTTAAAAAGATGATGGGATTCTTGGAAATATCCAGAAAGAGCTTTCCCTTAATTTGCAAGGAATATATAGTGACTTGGAGTATTGGCCGAGGAGGAAGGAGTGAACCTGCTGGGCTAGGAAACAAAATCTTGAGTCCGTGTCAACAGCACAAAGTGAACTGAGGCAGTCTGTGAGGCTGTTAAAAGCACAGGTACTTGCACAAAGCCCTGGTCCTATTGAAGGCACTGGAGTTTATCAATGAATGTCAGTGCAGTGAAGGTTTCTTTTGGGTTCTTCCTCTTTTGCTGTCCAAATTGGACCCACATTGCATGATTCATCTGCTGTCTGAACACCTGATCCTGCAAGAGCTTAAGCAGCTCCTAGGCCAAGCTGGCCTTGCTTCGTGGCCACATGAGAGCAGGGCAGCTGGAAGCTTCCAGCCCTTTGCAGCTCTTAGCAAGTGTATCAGACTGAACCCAGTTGCTTCACTGAACATGTTTTAAATACTACCATTTAAAGTGGAATTTTCAGAAGGCTGTGGGAGAGGCACATCAGTAATGCCCAGCCTCAGAGGGACCACTGTGCATCAGTCCCATCATTGCCTTTTAGAATCTTATCTATCTCTGCACTTTTCTGATGTTAAGTAGAAACAAACTGCATGTCTTGGGGTTTGTTCATAACTGCTGGATATTCAGAACAGACACAACTGCCACGAGCTGTCACTTCTCCATCCCCTCCATAATACAATTCTGGGAAATAGCACCTTTTAACAACGAGCAAACCTGCCTCAGTAAGACAAAAGTCTTGTTGCTAGGAGTCCAACTTTCCACTGGCATCACTTCTGGTTCATACTGGAAGTTCTAAATATCTGATTAAACATTTCTGGAATTTCTGGGAATACGGAGATGCTGCATGGGCAAGATCTTCAGAAAGTTCTCACCAACACAGCTCCTGCTGGGGGCTTAAAGGAGCCCCTCCAAGTAATCCATTTCCCTAATTTCCCAACGTTGTTCCTTATGTTCCCTGAGCTAGCTCCTTCAGTGACTTAAGTTCTCCTTTGAAAGATGCTTAGGCACAAACAAACCACATATAAGAGAGGAATGTTCCTATGCCCCACAAAGCAAATTAAATGCTTTAGTCCAAAATCACTCCTGGGGTAGCTCCTGTGAATTCAGACGAAATGCATGAATTGAGTTTATTAAGGCAGCGTTTCTGATAGGGTTTGGAAATAGCAGTCGAATGAGGTTTTGCAATAGTAAAATGGTTGTTTATTAGTGATGAGTGAATCACAAAACGTCTGGCATGTATGTTGGTCTTAGAAAAAGAACCGAAGAAGTTTGAAACCCGATCAGGTCTCTCTGAATCTGTACGTCAGCAAAACTGCCTGGAAAGTAAGTCCAAGTCAGGATTCTCATTCAAACATAGTTAAATGTTCAGATTTATAAGGCTGGATATAGTCATATCCCAGCAAGTGCTAAGAAATTAGGGATGGTAAATTAAACTGCTGAAGGAACAAGAACAAACTCGTTCCTGAATTTTATACAATTGTGATCTTTTGGAGATAGTCACACAAATCCCACAGCCGTGCCAGAGCTGCAGAGAGGGATATGAAAGCCAGGGAAACAAAATTAATTTCCAATTCAGACTCAGTAAACAAACAGCGCAGGTTGTTTCCAAACTTTTGTTTTGTTTTCTTCTTCAAGGCTTTGTCAAACCACAAGTAGCTTTTCAGATGGCTCTGTATATAAATAAGCTTTGGGGTTGGAGTAGCGTGATCTTAGTTAGATCTTGCAAGAGCATTTTTGAGATAGATACTCTCGTCATGTGCTGGGCCACAGACTTTCTCCTGAGAAGCACGAAGCCAGAGATCCTCCTGCTGTGGCCACTGAGCAGGCAGCTCTCACAGCTCTGACCTCAGAACTTCAGCTTCTCAACTGACACCGAAGGACCTGCCGATGCACCTCGGGAGATGTGGGCTTAAGCTGCCGAGGGTTCGGTTGGTCTTGTCCAAGGACATCAGTGTCCCTTGCATGTTCACAGTCTGTGAGACAATCTTAGTGCACAGTGTGAGTATGATTTCAAACCACTGTTGGCTTTATTCTCACAGTGTTCCTTTTCTGCTCACTTTTGCATTTTGTCCAAGGCTGCTGCTCATTGGGACACCTGAGATAACAGGCCAGACAAAGCCAAAGGGCAGTTGTAAGTTAAAACAGGCTGAGCTGCAGCCAGTCTCTCTTTCATGGTTGCAGTTGAGTGGTAGAAGCTCCTGCAGCCCGGGCTGCCAGGTGGCTGGACCCTGGTCAGAGATAGTCACTGAGAGCCTGCTTCATCCCTTTGGCTGGGAATTGATGCCAAGCACCCACGTAGACACTCTTTTCCAGTGCCATATGACTGGTGGGGCCACTGCTGGCATAGCGGAGAGCATATCAGTCCCCATCTGCCCACCTTGCACAGGGGTAGTTGGTGCTGCTGGCTGGCAGTGCTGTCTCCTCCCAGTCAGGTGGCAGCAGGTCTTAAGAGTGGCCTAGGAATGTAAACAAAACAAAACTGTTGCACAATCTGGCAAGTCAGCGGTTCCAGCAGCAGAGAGTGATGGCCAGGGCAGCTAAATCCAGTTACCAAAATAAGTCTTTGGGATACCGCACCGTGACCCACAGTGATAGTCACGTGTACCCCTCGGCCTCTGCCTAATTCCTGCAGGAATCAGCTTTACACTGGCACAGGAGAACAGAGTGCTTGGTTTACAGAGCTGTTTTTCATCTGTGACAGCCGTGGCTTTTAAGGCTATGAAATCATGAAATGCTCTCTCATTTGTACTCAGGATTTCTCAGAAGGACACCCATGTGATCACCATGGTGCTCACGGGAGCCGTTGTTGGGAAGAAGCTCACCCAGCATGGCAAGGGCAGCAGGAGGGAGAGCAGCCCATGTGAGGTGGGTGCTGGGGGGCAGACAGAGGGCCTGGATGCGGTTACCTGCTATCACGAATTCCCCCATGAAACCAAAGGGAAGCATGCTGCCTTTTTGTACATCCTCCATGTGTACCTCCCAGGAATGTGGTAAGTGCAGGCAAGAGGCTTTGAGATACGCTTGGTTGTTCCATGGTTCTGGCCCTTACTCCTCGATAGCTGTAGCAGAAGCAGAAAGTAGGTCAGGTCTAACTGAAGGCTGCACTGTAGTAGCTGCAGTGCACTCCCTTAGGGGCAGGGCTTTAGGGAGACCTCGTGCTCTCAGACATCCAGCTTCAGTTTCTAGCTCAGTTACTCTTACTGCATTAAGGAGTGTGTTTCTGAAGATCACCGAGATGTGTTTAGATAACTCGGGCAAATCAGAACTTTAAGGAAGAACGTCGAAATTGCAACTTGCATTTCAGCAGTGCGGAGCACTCTGTGCTTCCTGTCCTGACAGCTGGCAGTTGGTGTCATGGAGCATACTTGCTCCTCAGAGCTGAGGCCAGCCAGATCCTCAGAGATCCGAGAAGAGTCTTGTCTCAGAGCTGGCACAGTGAACCCCGCGTGTGGTTGTTTTCTTATGTTTAATGAAAATGGAGTATGTCAGCTTGGAGCTGTGCGTGGACTGTGGCTGCCAGGAAACGAGGCGGTGTGGGCTGATCTGAGCCCACCTTTGCAGCCTGGAGAGACCTTCTCCTCCTTGGAAAGCTGCTAGCAAATTCTGTGTGCTCTCACAGCCAGGATCTTACCTGACCCTGTCTGAGATGTCTTTCTAGAGCTAAGCAAGGACAGCTGGTAATCTGGACTAAGTGTTTAAATGCACTAGCTCAGATATACTGGTCTTTTGAATCTCAGCAGTATACCACTGGGAAGCTCTGAGTCCAAGTGGTGCCTTGGGAGGAACAGAGTATATCTGAAGAAACGTATATCTGGAAATTCAGAAGATTTCCAGCAATGGGAGAAGGAGAGCAAAGACTCCTACTGAACTGTAGTGAGGAGACGTATGAGCACCCTGGTGGGTTTTTCAGTGGGTGAAACAGAAGTTCAAGCTTAACTGGGGAATTTTTAGCAAACAAAGAGTTTTCTTTGTCTTATATGCAGCTTTCTCCAGATCCAAGCATTAGGCTTAAGCCCATGCATTGTAGGAAATACATTTAGTTACGTTTACATTCATTTAGCTTGTCCGGGAAGATGTGATTCCAAGTGCCAGCCTGTGAAGCCAGAGCAGCACATCCCTCCTGCTGTGTCCTCCCCAGGACCCAACATAGAAGATCCTCAGGAGGCAGAAAGGGGCTTCTCGGCAGAGCTGTGTGAGTCAGTTTGCAGGCTGGAGCCTTGGTCTTCTCGTGACAAGCATTAGTCAGAGCGTTCCTGGCACGTGGCAGGAGCCTGAACCCCGCGGGTCTCCTGCGAGTCCAGGGCTCACGCCGGCCCTTCTCGAGGTGGCTGCTGTTCAGCGGCGTGCAAGATGATCCCGCTGAGGAGCAGCGTTCTGCTGGGGTCTGTGTGCCGAGAAGCCCTCCGCAAACCTCCCGTATGGTTCTCCATTAGAGCAGCTATTCATAGCTCCTCTAGGGCTCTACAGAGTTGCATTAACGGGCAGGCAACAGAAAGCACGAATTTATCAAAATTAAATGGAAGTCAGGAGAACATACTGTCTAAGGCAGCGGGGCGGTTCAGACAGCTCTGCAGCAGCCTAAACACATGACAGACTCAAGCAGCTCCCACCGCTGCCAACACAACTGCTCGCGGGGTCTGCCAAGAAGCCAGATGCTGCTGCTGGAAAAAATATCTTCCAGAGTTTGGCATCAGGATCCTGTGATTACCATCCAAATGGGAGGAGATGGAGTGGTAGAATGTGAGTTTAGTATTTAGCACCCCAGAACTGTGCAGCAGCCTTTGAAGGCAGAGGAAAAAAGTTCAAGCAAAATATTTTTGCTAAAAATATGTTCAGAGAAATGAAGTTTTTTTTAAATAGCAGAAAACCAAACTATTATTAAAACAACGCAAAATATTTTATGTCTGTATCAATTAAATGAGTAAAAACCAAAGAGGATTGTGGATTCTTTACTTGAGTAAATTTTGTTAAGGAATAGTTTTATAAAGGTCAAAGCATGAGCTCTTTGTCTCTCGTGTTGTTGCTAATGGAAAGTTCCACTGCAGATAGCATCACAGCAACTCCCCTACCCAAGACAAATAGAGATGGGTCTGAGCATTCCCACGTAAGCTTGGGAAGGGTTGAATATGGATCCAAAGTTTGCAGCTAGTCCTCCTCTCCTGGGCAAACAGAGGCCGAATCCAAGCTGACCCAGGGTTTGAGGGAAAGCCGGACCTGCGTTTGGTTCCAGGCTGTGATGTTTAAACCCATCTTCGAAGGTGTAGCAATCAGTGCGTGGGCCATTTCATAAAGAAGTTTGAGACTGCTCTTGAACCTCCTTCTCCTAACACCCATGAGTGATATTGTCATAATCTGGGAGCAGGAGAAGATCTGGAGCCACGTGCGTTGGGAGAGGTGTCCCAGCTGTGGCCTCGAGGAGCTTCCCCAGCAGACACAGTGGCTATGGGTGCTCAGCATACAGAAGCAATGGGCCAAGCAGTGTCTGCTCCCCTGACTGGCTCTGCTCACCTCATGTCTCCATTCTTACTTTTCTGTACATGTGCTGATTCTGCTCCACGACTGGGAATCCTATTATTACAGTAATAGTAGTAATAATAATAATAACTACCCAAGTGGGAACTCAGGAACTCACATATGGAAAGTTAAGACATGAAGACCATTCTGTTTCACTCGTATTTTTGGTTGCTTGTTTTTATGACTGATCTGTTTTTCACCAAATGTTATCTCAGTGCCTGCTGGAAAAGAGCAAACAAAGTTATTGATCATCATCTCCCATCTTTGTGGACCTGCCAGACCTTTATGTAGGGGAAGTGGGCAGGAAGCAGAGAGCATCTGTTCCCTCACTGAGGAGCTCACGAGGGATACTGCAGTCGCTGCCTTTTCTTCGGGGGAGGTTTGTGGAAGGGAGGAGGACGCTGCCAAGCTGTGGGTATTGGGAAGGGCTCACACCTCATCATTCCAGCCCAGTACCATGCATGCTCCTCTCCCAGTCTTGGCCGGCTGCTGGTGGCTGTCTCCTTGCAGGCCATGAAGTCCTCTTAACTTCCTCACTAAGGTACATAGGGCAGTGCTGGGGTCCTTAGGACCCCAGGAACAGCATGGGGCCATGTCAGAGGAGGGTCAGGTGGGGGTTAGGGAAAGGGACTGCCCCACAGGATGGTGGGCTTGGCACAATTTGCCACTGCTCAGGGAGAACTTGGGTTTGAGTGGTCTCGTGTGGAGCCTGGGGTTAGGCTCGGTGATCCTTCTGGATCCTTTCCAACTGGGGTATTTTATGATTCTATGATAACTGCTTACCTGTTTGATTTTCCAGTATCCTTTGACATGGCTGAGCGTGTCAGCTGATCAGTTCAGCTGTTGATTTTAGAGCAACTGGAAGAGATAATACAAAACCATTTAACCTTTCTGAACCCCAGCAGGTTCCATTCTGAAACTGTTCTTTGCCTGGGGGATGGGGGCACAGAAGCTGAAGTGGCAGCAGGAGCTGCCCCACAGCCCTGGTGTCACCCTGCAGGGCAGTCCTCAGCTGGGCTGGGAGCCTCAGTAAGAGTGAGCTCTGTGAGTCTGATCAGTGTGAGATGTGAAAATTGCTGGTTTTGATCATCTGGAGAGCATGGGAGGGCACCCTGTCCCTGCGGACTACCCTCCTCTCATCTGTGTGTGCTTTAGTTTGGGTGTTGACCTGGCCCTGGCCCTGATTGCCCCAGGGGTAACACAGTGCTGGATGTGCCTTTCTGCTTCACACTGGAAGGAAACTGTGTCTGATCCAACCAATAGATGGGATTTTCTTCATGACACACAGCATCGTAAGCTATGATTTATTGCCTGACTCTGCATTATCGCTTTCCTGGATTTCCCCTTTCATTCAGCTGTGTGTGTTCAGAGGCACGTGTGCCCTCCCAGGCTCAGGTTCAGGTTTCTGGCTCTACCTCCCGCCCTCCATAAATGTTATTGCAATACCATCAGTAGTACCTCTGTTCTCCTATTTCAGAATCTATCATGAATTTTAATAATTTGTTCTTCAGGTCATCTTTAAGTCCTTAATGATGATGTTATTCAGTTCATTAGCTTAACGAAGGCTCCTGCAATTCCCTGTGCTACAAGGCCTCTCTTCAACCGTTAATTGTGATTTGAGGTTCAGGTAGAAGGCTGCACAATGCTGTTCTGGCATCCAATTTGTATACCAGCCACTGGAAATGTAATTTGGTTCTGTTTCACAAGGAAGGCTTATACTATTAAGAAACTGTACAGAAGTGGATAGGTTTTCTACTACTTGAAACAGGTTTTTGGTTGAACCTTGGGAAAGAAAAGATGGGGGAGTGAACCATTGCAAAGATTAACCAGGCACCTGTCTCTCCAAGGAGCGCCCTCGTGGTGACTGCTGGAGGGTGCTGCACTCCCTATGCCTTTCCCAGCCGTGCAGGACATCTGGATGCCGTATGTTACACTCTGTTGGAGCCTGCAGGTGTAGAAGAATCTTAGCTGTAAATGTGCTTGTCCACAGAATCTTGCATTAAGGGGTAGGATGTCTCTTGAAATAATGTCTGAAATTAAGATGCTAAATGGTTTGGGTTGTTTAAGCATTAGCATATTCTCACCACTTTAAAGAAGTGTCATAATCAAACAGTTCACTGGTCAGAGTTTTGACCATTGCTGCTGAGTGTGTCAGAGACCTAGGTTCTGATCTGTCTTAGCACGTTCACATCTTTATCCGTTATCTTCTAGCTGAGGCTTTGACTGTGTTGACATGGCTTAATCACCATGAGATTCAGTGTTAGCTGACAGCATCTCAACTACTCCTCGATATTTGCCCGTGCATGCTTTACCCTGGAGTAAAAGTACATCAGCTTTTGTTCTTGAAGTAACAGACAGCTATAATAATCTGTACATTCAATTTACACAATGGTATAAATCATGTGTATCTCACTGAAACCTCTGTGTGTCCACACCCCTTGCAAGACTGCATGTGTTGGATGCTTCCACCAGACTGTACAGGGAACATGAAGAGAGAAGCTATGTATGATTCATGATGGAGGACTTCCACGCTCAGTTTTCTAATTCAACCTCCTCCCATCAGTGTACTGGAGCCAGTTTGCAACTGGCCTATTGCACAGTGGGCCAAGCCAGTACTAGTTTGAAAACACACCTGAGATCTCACATACTTTGAATCGATAACCATGGGTTTAAATAATGTATCTCACCTTCAGAAAACAGCAGCAAGTCAAAGTTTGTCCTCCTATGTAAGATAATGTAACGCACATCTGAACAAATGTGCAAAAAATGAAAGGAGTTACAGCTAAGCCCAGGCACTTCCTTTGCAAGCTGAGAAAAATGCCTTTTCTAGGGAACACTGCTAAGAAGTTGGATGTTTGCCTGTCTCATCTACGAAGGGAGCAGCCAGTCACCTTGAGCCTGCCTTCCTGCAGCTGCCTCCTCCGGGGCTGGCTCAGGGTTGGTGCTAGCCCTTGGGAACTTGTTTGGTCCCCTATGTAACTCTTAATTAGTTTAATTCATAGAAGAATGTAACTCATTGCAATTCATTGCAACTTTATTTTATTATCCATCGTATTATAGACAAGAACTGGTTTCAGCAACTGTTGGTTACTTCCTTGTGTTAGTATTTTGGCATTTGATCATTTATCGAGCTACCTGAAGCTCAGTTTTACTTGGATGATGCATTTCTTATATTTTTCTGAAGAAAATACCTTTATTTTATCTGTATGTGGAAATTCTGAATATCATAGAGATATAATTTGCTTGGACTGTGAAACATAAGCCTTGGAAGTACACATGCTGAGCACTTAAGGCAGCTTTAGTGTCCTCTTTCCCTGGGAAGCCGGACTCTTACTCATTAGGTGCAAGTCACCTAGACTCAAAAGCCCTGGTCATTCCCTCAGGTCATCAGCTTCGCTCAGGCAGCTCCAATTACCTTAGCAGAATAGTATCACTCATAACAACCTAAGTAAATCAGGAAGTCACCAAACAAGGGAAGTAATTACAGCTTCTTTCAGTACTGAAAAAGCAACCTGTTCTTTTACGACCCATCAAAACCATGTGTTTGCCTTTAGTGGTTAAAATAAAGGGTGTGCAATTTGGGAATAATCCAGCTACGAAGTTTCCTAAGTAATTGGCAAGTCCTGAAAGGTTTTCACTTCTGCAATTTAAAGGTGGTGAGCTTGAGATTAATTTAATTTTCTTTTAGATTAGCCTTTAAAGGACACTACAAAACCAAAGAATGACATTTTCAAATGGCAAACCCACATTTCACTCATTTGACATAAAGATTATTTTGTTAACTACCTTTAAATTTCATTTATGATGTGATTTAGTCGTGCTGTAAACGAGAAGGTCTTTCACTGCAACTGTGTCAAGCATTCACAATTTGAAAAATATTTCCCACTTTCGTAGAAAGGTCTAGCATGTTACTCAGCCCTAATGGTAGCATTATCAGTTTACGCAACTCACTCTTGTTTTCCACTCTTCATTTCAACACGCCCATTCATTTGATTCAGATTCAACTGATTGTAGGTGACAAAACTACTTGTTTGCTGTAAGTCTACTTGCATTTTCATGGAACAGTTTTCAAATGCTTGAGGTACAAACAGATGCCATCGGCTTAACGGAGGGAGCTTTTGTAACTCAGAGCGTGAACCAGCTCTTCTGTTTCTCAGAAATAAAGCAGGCTTATCCCACACACTACTTTGGGCTGTGCTTACACTGAGCATATGAGTAATCTGGCTGAAATCAATGGGATGACTCAAAATGCTTAAAATGATGTGCATCCCTACCCCAGGGCCAAGATGCAGGACACTTACTGCGGGGGAACAGTTTTCGCTGAACTGCAGGTCATTCACTCTTCTTTTCTAGAAGATGCTTCAAAAAGAATGACAAGCACAACAGAATACAGCTCCATGCTTCTGTGCCTAAAAATCATACCTCAAATTTGGTTTACAAATTCCTCAGTTCGATTGTCGCGTTGCATTGCTCTGCATTAACTTGATAGTTCTGTGTTAGATTTCCCATGTTATATCCAATGATGTCCTGTTTTCCAGTTCCCGAGCCATCTGCAAACCTTGGCCTGTTCCTGAGGTGCAGTTGTTGCTGGTAGAGCTGTATCTGCAGTAACTGGGAGCCAGCCCTGAGCTGTGGGGAAGCATGAGGTGCATGATCTAAAGCAAGGGTGGCATCAGCTCAGAGCAGCAATACTCCTGATGATGAGGAGAAGGAAAGAATAGAGAAAAGTGGGAGTAAAGAAAGAAAAATAAAACAAAAAATGAAATGAAAACATTTGTGGTGTGCATTTCAAAACCAACGTCTGACAGCTGTAGTATATTCAGTGTCTGACATCCCAGTGGCTTCAATGAAAAAGAAAGCTACTGATGCTAGCACTGAAAATCCCACCTCCTAGCTATTTTGGGTTTACTCACCAAAACTACCAAAATATAGCTGTGATCTGCTTTATGTTTCTCTTAAATTCTTGGGAAAACGATCTAATTTGAGACACAAGCTAAGGCGCTGAGAAAAAGATGTCCAAATATTCTCTCGAAGGAAGCAAGTGGGGGCCCAACCATTGTGGTCTTTGTCCCTGGAAACCCTGAAAGGACATGCTGCTTTAGATCTGCTTCCCAAGGCTGGTGTGCAGGACATTCAGAGGAACATCTGGAGCTCTCCGTGGACCAACCCAACCAGCAAAAGCTTGCTGAAGAAGATAAGGAAGAATTTCCTTCTGTTTCACTCTGTTAGCTCATAGCTTTGACCTTCCTCTCCCTGTTCATTTCTGGATTTTGTTTCACGCACCCTTGGGGACAACGGTGCGTGGCTTGCACAGCGGACATAAGGGGCTCAAAGCAGCCCAGCTTCCCACCCATTTACCCACTCCTTCAGGGCAGTTTCACTGCCCGCACCAAGCACCCAGGGACGCAGCTGGCTGATACCAATGCCAGCATCGAGGCGGACTCGGGCGCTCTCGGCCACAGCCAGCAGACTGCGCGTAGATTGATTTCACTCTCATTTCTGCAGCTCGGGCCAACTGGGAATGTAAACCGCACTGACCAAGCAGAGTTGGGGAAGTTGCCAGCAAATGCAGAAAAAAGGAGAGGAAGGAAGATGTGGAAAGCATGAGGTAAGAAAATGAATGCTGTTTTTTAATACTCAACGTTTTCATTTGGGCCAGGCCTTGCGAAACTGTCAAATTTCTGTGACCTTCTCTTCTGTAGAGCATGGGACTTCGGATCCATCCTTCAGCCTCTGGGTGGGGCTTAGCTGAGTTAACCACTGGGAGAGACACCAGGTGGGTACACACCTGAAAACCCACCTATCAGTGCCATTTTTGGGGGTTGGTTCAACCCATTGTAGGGTGGAGCACCAGTCAGCAAATGGCAGTTCCCATCTGCACGCAGGTGGAGAGGGGAGATGTGACCATCCACAGTACCTTTCCCTGAGATTTTAAGAGTGTCCAGCCCCAAGGGCTGGGTTTGACTTCATTAAGGTAAACTTAGTCCTCTAGAGGGCATGGTTACACTGATTATATATTTAATAATTAACTAGTATTACCTTGGCTATCTGTTCACCTTCCTGGTGTAAATCAGGAGTAAAAAGCACCACTAGTAGTAAAGTTTCATTATCGTTAAACCTTGTTGTAAGATTTTCCATGTAGTCGCTCTTCTTGAGGAGAATGATTGCATATGGACCAGAAGGTTTGGGTTTGATCACTGGGGGAGCTTTCCAAGAAGCAGCTGTAATTCTGTTATTGCTACCAAAATCCAGTGTGAGAGCCAGTGGATCTATTTTTTGACTGTTTTTCTGATCTTACTTTGGTAAATCCCAGCATCCATTAATAGCAGCCTCAGCTGGGCCTGGATAGAAGAGTAATGTTGGGTTTCCAGTGCTAGAATCCATCCTTATCAGAATATATGGCAGCTACAGACATTTGATGGCAATTACTGAGATTCGGGTGACTGAACTTACTCAGACAAATTCCAAAGATAGCAAAGTTGTGCAGATGTAAATTTAGCCACCATCTGTCCTGCTATATATGTTCCCCTGATGTGCACACAGTGCGTAAGCTTGAATCCAGGAGCAGGTCATCCCAAGGAAGGTGCTTCACTACCTGATCTGAAAACCCACCACCTCCACCGAGGCAGCACGAGCCATGCAGAGCCCTGTTAATCTGGAAGTCACATCTTTGTAGACCTTACACAAGGCCCACTTGTCTGCCATGCAAACACCTGCATTTTATTCTGTTTTACAATATTTAAATCCCCTTATAAAATAAACGGCTACTTGCTGGAACGTTACCCAAGCACCATGTCCAAGATCTGATGAATTTAAAAGCGATTTTCTATGGTGAAATAGGGGGACTGGAAACGGCCATCAGCTAACGTTACAAATAGAGATGTATCAGTCTATTTTTTGTGGCTCCCTTCAGCTCCTGAGTACATTCCATATGCACAACATGCTAAGATTTCTTTCTTTGGATCAGTCATAGTGCCAAACCAAACCAACACCTAGGAACTGTGAAACGTGTTAATCTGTACTAATTTGTTATCATCACTGAGCTGTGCTGCGCAGTATCTCTTTACTTCCCCCTTTCTTCAGTTAAACCTGGAATTCATCCTTAGCCATTGCATCCTGCTTGTCCATTACAGTCTCATACTTTCTCAACTTGCTCAATAAAACATCTTATGTTACTTTTTTTTGAGCTCTTTCTAATGATTGAGAAAGTGCTGTTCCTTAGCTGGTTTAAAAGCTACTAGTGGCCTGTGGGTGAACCTTCCTTGGGCTATACCTGTGCTTCCCAGTTCAACATGGAGCTCCTTGGGGACAAGGCGATTTGTTGCCTCCCACAGCTTTGTAGTTCATGGGTTTGCAGGAAGAATACAGCCGAGAAGAGAGCCTAGTCCCAGAGATGTGATGCTGATCTGGTGATCTGATCTCTGAAAACAGATTGAAGCGTCTATTTTACTGATCCAAACTCATACACTCTGGATCAGGTTTGTGAGGCAACTTGAAATAGCAGTTGCCCCTGAGAAGCTCAGGCTGGGTTTTAAGGTGTAGGAAAACACCTCTTCATAGCTTGGGTTCATGCATCCACTGAAACTTCCATTCTCCATTTTCAGGTCAGAGCAGGGAAAAACTTTCCCTAAAAACAGAAAGAAAAAAAGGATGTAATTTTCTTTTCTGCCTTTTGTCTTCATTTTTTTGGGCTTATATTTTGATTTAATAGCAGAGCAGTTTTCCTGAGAGAACTAACGTAGTTCAGATCCTCAGTTGGTTTCTCTGTGCTCAGCCTGTTTCTCTCCATCTCACCTGCTGTGCCTGCTTTTACTGCAGAAGTTTGGGGGGCAGATGTGTGCTGTGTTTAAGTCAGCAGTTCCCTGACCTTAGACACCTTGACAACGTTACAGGGTTGATCCAGCATTAATAAATAATAACAGTGGGATCCAGTTATGCAAAGCGAATTCTCAGGCTGCAGTTACATGGCCAGAGGCACTCAAATTAGCTCTTTTTCAGCATATCCAGATACCTCTGTGTTGTGCTGTAGTCTGCGGTGTAGACATCCCTTGACACTGCTGTGGGCTGGATGTACTTGCCTAAGTTTTTGCAGCATACATGAAAATGCAGCATTAGGCCATGAAAGAGGAAGGAGGGGGTTGGAATGGGGCTACGTTGGCTTCAGCGCTGGACATGCTGTCTCAGATCATTGTTACTGCAACCATTTCATTCTAATTCATCCATATCAGCCATTTTTAGGTCTTTTCAGCATTTCACTCTTGCCATCAGGCCGAAGAAGGCTTTGGCCACGCTTCATTATGCTTGGCCAGTGTCAGCAGAGGAGTGAGTGACACTGTTATCCAAGTCTATCTCTCCACCACAATGCAGACAGCCAAGCACTGTTGGCCCCAGTGGATATTGCTCAGCAGATCTTTGTCAGGCTTGTTCAAACAAGATATGTTACCATTGACCTAACAGCTAAAAGTTCATGCCTCTGACTCTGGGATACTTCTTGACTTGGTGTCATTTGTTCATTGAAATAATTGGTTATTGTAAGATTATCACATTAAGAGGGATTTTTGTTTGTTTTAAGAAGAATGGCATTGTTCTTAGTATCAGATGTTGGTAGGTAGTTTATTCTCCTGCTTCCTATTCCGCTGTGGGTTTGGGTTCACAAAAATCAGAGAATATAAACCTTGAACTGCTATACAAACCTCCTCATGTCTTTGCCAATTTAATTCATGGCTAGCTATACCTCTCAGGCTTCTTGTAAGTGAAAGGTGCCAATCACACAGAATTATACGGTGGTTTTGAACAAAAGCAACTCACCTGTTTGCTGGAGACTTGAATCACACCACCAAACACATTTACACTTATGCCTAGACATGAGCCAAAGCCACAGAGTCCAGATCCAAATCTGGCTCGGGGCTCTCAGGGTCTGATCCGGATGGACTCTGTGGCTTCTTTACATAAAGCATGGTAAGCGATGAAAGAGTAACTTCAGATTGGATCTCTGAGGCATGACAGCACATCCAGTCTTGATTCAGAGCCACTATTAAATATGACCTAACCAACATCTCAGTTTCTGGACAAACGAATTTACAGGTTTTGTTCTGATTTGATCTATTTTTGATGACTTCTGGGATTTTATGTTCCATTGCTTCAGTTCCCAGCTCTATGCGAGTTCCTGGATCAGTCCAAGCGCTGCACATCAGAACTGATGATGGCCCTCCCTAATTTCACAATGATTCCTTTACAGGCAGAGCAGCGTGCATTTTGGATCTGGCATCCAAAGTGACCATTTCTCTTCATATTTGTTGACTGAATTCAGGGGAGCTGGCTGTGCTGGGAATTCTAAGGAAAAGATTGCATTTCGCCAAGCCTTTTTTTTTTTTCTTCTTAAAACAAGCTTAAAAACTGGGATTCGCTGTGGGGATGATAAGCAGACCTGTGTAGTTCATGATTTCATGTGCACCCTCTGAATGTTGAGTTCAGATCTAACAGAAGGAACAAAACCCATCTTTCCAAGACAGAGGCACTACACACCGGGCAGCCGACTGCGCTAAGTTATTTTACAGGACAGCCTGGGAGCCAAGATCCCGTCTTTGTAGAAAAGCTGTAAGAGATCACAGCGCTTTTCACAGAGGGCTTTGACTTTGAGACTGCAGTCCAACATTTCTGGGATCCGTCAGCAAGCGTTGGCAACCGGGTACCTGAATAGAGCTGGAGGGTGGTAGCCATCCTGTGAAAGTTTAATTTCCGAAGCGGAGTGGGACTTCGCTGAGCCAAGATGCTCTGCGGAAGGGTGCGCGCGAAGGTTCCCCCTGAGCGCAGGTCAGGCATGTGGCTATAGGTCTGTGGAATCTTAGCGTTTCCGAGTTGAAATTCTTGTTCCTGAGCTTACAAATTTCCTTTCAAGTTCCTAATCGCCAACAGCCAAACCAAACTGGTTTGAAGCCCTAAGTCTCTCTGTCCATCCACAGCCGAACAGCGTTGCCAAGCGATATTCTGTTACACCACTTAGCGCAAATTATTTTCTATCCCTTCAGTGTATTCCTAGTTTTAAAGAATACATTTTCTTTAGGTTTTGTTTTTGCTTTTTCATCCTTCAGTGAGTTTACTTCTGTGGAACGGAGCCCCTTGCCATCAGAGATCAAGGGCTAATTCTTTCAGGTTGCTTTGTGGGAATTTAGGTAAATAAGTGGGTATTCCCATAAATCATGTTTTTCAGAGGTCAGTGAAAGTGCATGTATCTCCATTGCCTCTGGAGAGATTTTTAACCTTAGCTTCTTGATAAATCAATTAAATATCCTTTTGCTGACAAAAGTGCAAATAGCACTGTTCACCAACTCGTTTGCACTGTTTGCACAGGACTTTGAGAACAAGGCTGCCTTAATCTCATTCTCCAAAGGATCTGTGCTGAAGACCTTGGCTTGAGCTTGAGCTGTGGGAGGAAAGCAGCAGGAAACACCATGCTCGAGGAAGGTTCACAGAACGGGGTGCTCCCTGCCTTGTCCCAGTAGACAATTCCCCACTCCCCACTTTCCCAGTGCATCCACGGGCAGACATGAGCAGGGTCCTGCAGACACACAGCCTCCACAGAAGCATCGCACCCTTTTCAGCCTCTCCCCACTTAGAAGTACGACTTTCATCAGAGCAGAAACTTTTTGCATGGAATGGAAAGGACCCGAGTGCAGAATGAGGACAGGGAGTGTGGAGCAAGGCATGCTGTCTCCAAAACGAGGAATAAAAATACAGATGTAGAAACAGGTGTTCAGGATACGTCTTTCCCACCTTACATCCCTGTCCAAGCTAATCCACATTTGAGGACACAAAATACTGTAAGCATTCCTCCTTCTCCCGATACAACTGCATTCATTCTTCCATCCCACAGCTTTCAGCACCAGGCGTATTCCATCCACACAGAGCATAGCTTGCATACCTCCTCAACCACAAACACACATCCTACTCATAGTCTTCCATGCTTGCAAGCACAGAGCAAGTGGAGAATATTGTACTTCACTTAGATGTTGGCCATTGCTCCGAGGTGTGTGTGGTGTGCAGGAGATCCTCCTCGTCACTGCCGGTTCTCCTCAGCCACGCAAAACCAGACCGTAGCACATTGCTTCCTCTTTTTCAACACAAAGTGATCTGGGAAATGAAGGGAGAAAGTGTGATTTGACACCTGTCACTGTCACATAAAAATGGTTACCGTCTTCAGATGGAAAAAAGTCTGTCAGATCTCATGCAGGTGTCACCCACAAGCAGGCATACTCATCGCATTAAGGTTCCCCATGGACAAAAGGCAAGTTATGGTGTTCGTTGTGGGCCATCTAATAAGCTTGATGAGGCTGTGAGTACATTTTGATACCAAGTGTGCGATGGTTTAGACTTTAGAATAGAACAGTTCAATTGGAAGAGTCCTACATCAGACCACACATCAGTGCTTCTGCAGCTTGCAGGGAAGGATCTTTGTCTTTCTCTACCCAAAATGGTGGGCTCCAAACCCTGATCAGTTGGGCATGAGAATGCAGTACCATTCAAATTAATGTAAGTGGGATGTGACTGTGGTTTGTTTTTTTCCTCCGTTCCTGACTGACAGATACTCAGGTTTGTATTACAGAATTAATAAGTGTGGTTAATTCTTTGTGGTCTCGGGATATTGGAAAGTAAGTATCAGTAGGATGTGCCAGGTAAGGAATTGTAGTGATCATAGTGTTGAGAGAGGTAGAAGGATGCCTAGAGCCTTAGGGCTATCTGTTTCTTATTAACAATATCTGTGCTTGAGTTTCCAGGAAGAGACTGTCAGATGGAAAATGCCTCTTATAATGCCGTACCTCCACACTGCAATGGCAGTATTGCCTCTGACCTTCAAAATATCTGAGGCTTTTCTTGCTTACATGCCCCTGTGGGATTTTGGCAGCATTTATGGCTACGGCATACCCCAGAAAAGCCACTTTGGAGCACAGGCTTAGTGGGAATGCTCTCAGCCAGTTGTGCCATGACTTTGTATTTCTGGGACAGTGCAGATGCTGTTGGCCCTCTCCTGTTCCCATTAAATCCAGCAAATGAGGATGGAGGCCAGCATTTTAGCAGTTCCCCCAGGCATGTGACCCCTTCCTGCCCATCCAGGCCCTGGGTCACCTTTCGTTACCTCCCAGCTGTTGATCCTAGTAGGCACCAGATTATTTCAAATAACACTGCTGATGGAAATGAAAAAGGAAAAAGAGCTAATTTGGTTTCTGTGGAAATGCTGCCTTTGTACTTCGCCCTGGCTGCCAGGAGTGGAAGTGGCTGCGAGCTTTGGACTTTAACAGATTTTTAATTCTATTGAGTGATAGTTGGAGGGATGCTCTGAAGCAGTTCACACATCGTCCAAACCAGTTTGCCCATTCTGCTGGCATCCAGTACAGCTGCTCAGGGGTCTAAAGCTGTGCTGGAAATCTGCAGCCAGTGAGTCTCACCATTAATTCTACCATTTCACCCTGCAGATCTGACCTCTTTTAAGAGTGATTTGATGTTTCTTTAAGAAACACCCCGTCTCTATGAAGAAATGCCAACAGAGGAGAAGTTTCAGGCTTGCTATTTTTATTTAAGCTGTTGGAACGGTATGGACATAATGTAAGTAACTGGACCAGCCAACAGGGTGTCTGTCAGTCAGTGACTCAGTCTTCAGATCAGACAGATGCAAGCCCATATAAATAGGTTCAGCCCAAAAGTCATGATAATAAATAATTTATTTTCGTACATTTTAAAGCACCAGATACAGTAAAGTGAGTGTTTTCTTTGGAAGCAGGCATTACTGGTCGGCTGTATTTGCTTCCCACACCAGCAATAACATGTTCTGAATGAGTGCAGGGAGACTCCAACCACCATTCTGCCAGAGCTTACTTGATGCTTGGTTGAAGGCAGCTGAATCTTAGGAAGTCGCTCTGAAATAAATCAACGCGCTGTCTTGATGCACATGGCATCATCAGGTTCACAGTCCATCACTCAGAGCACTAGAGATCAAGTCATCTAGGTGGACATCCAAAGAAATCTGACTTTTAATGTGTTCTTTTCTCATCGTTTATTCATTATTGCAGGGCTGAGTCATGCACAGCAAATGAAAAATGTCCCAGGACTTTTAAAGATAATTTTTGGTCGTATAAACTGCCATGTAAATACAGGAAAATACAAGCATGGCAAAACAAATCTCCTCCATTCAAATGAGAAGTGGAACCATGGAAGCTCAGCAAGGAATGCTCGTATGGACGCTGTCCTTCATCCAGACTCCTTGGTTGAATCAACTTGCTATTCTCCTTGAACAAGTGATAAGGGAGAGCAACCAAGCATCTGTCTAAAATGCTGTCACCTGAAGTTGAAGGTGCTTTGGATCTTATCTACGCTATCAGACTTATCTATGCCTGCAGACTCCTAAACAGGTCATGCAGTGATATAAAGAGGACCTCTCACCAGAGTTGCTCTGGGCAAAACCACAGTGCATGCTCACTTCTTGCTTTCCAACAAGGAAAAGATTTTCATGCAGGGTGCAGGGCTCAGAGTTCAGGATGTGGGACAACCTTGAGAAGAAAAGCAGAAATGAGACTTTCGTCCTTGATCATACTATAAGACAGGGATGTATGGGATGAGAACTATGCCTTGGTGAGATAAATATGTTCAAGATGAGGACACCAGCATGTCTCTCCAAGGAGTCTGGTTGCTCCAAGAGCAGTCAGTTTTGTTGCAGGGCCATCCTGCCTTAATCTACAAATTAATGAATTAGATGAGAATGGAGCAGTTGGGGATGTGATTTTTTAGGGTTTATATCATGTAGTCATGGAGTAGCTGAGATCCTCTTTAGTCTGACTCAACCATTTTAGTATTTTTCCTGTTTGTAGTGTCACTGCCTCAGTGCCAGGTAAGATTCAGTATATGCATAAAAACCCAGATGAGGTTTCCAGATGTTTCAAATGCTCTGTGGATGTTCAGTTCAGAACAGAATTTTACAGTAAGCTGGATAAGACCTTGCTAGGAAAAACAAAGCATGTAGCATCATAAGGAGCCTATCCTACAATAGGTGGTCTCTCCACCTGTCAAACAAGCTCTTACCCATGTATCTATCTCTGGCTACTAACAATATGAGCTATCATGGAAATCTTTAGGCCAGACCGGTATTTAATATGATATTTAGAAAGGCTTACAAATAGTTGAGTTTTTCGTTTTATTTTTAATGCCCTCTAGCCGTGTACATATTGTATTTGTGTGATCAAGGAGAAAATACCAACTGCTTTTCTCACCCAGCTCCCAGTGTAACTTGGCAGATGTCTGCAGTATCCTTGGATGTAAACCTGGGGTCATGCACACCCTTATTTGCAGCAGCCCTGCTCACATATTTGAGTTTATAAATGGAGACATTGATGTATTTCAATTTACAGATCAAATGCAGCAAGTTTACTAATAAAAAGTGAAAAGTTTTTTGTGGCTGCTAACTCTGCAGACTCAGAGTGGGCTTCACAAGTCAAAGCTTCTTATGTGTCTGTTAAACAGCAGCAACAAAGGTCCATCAGGTTGATCATCATAGAGACTTCTTGTGTTCCCCATGCAGCCTTCAGTTAGTCATGCAAGTAACCTAACAGAGCTGATGGGTGAGAAGGAGCATTTTTTAATAGTCATCACTCCCTCGGGTACAACTACCCTCCCAACACCTGCAATGTCTAGCGAGCACCTCTGCCAACTAAAACACCACTCTTCAGAAGAATAACTAATACTTTAGAGCAACGATTAGAATAACTAATACTTCTTTGAAAAGCTGAGGATTAGGTTCGTATGTCCTAGATTAAAGCACTTGAAGGATCAAAGCCATCTTCAGCAGTTTTTGTTTGAGGCTTTTGGAAGAAGTGGAAGGGAAGAGAGCGTGGAGCAGATTGCTTTCATTTTAGGTCCTTTGTCAGTGGGACAAGAGGGCACTTGCAGGTTGGGGTACGGAAAAATAAATAGCAAAGCAGGTACAATCATTGACAAAAGCTCTTACAAGCCGGGCTCTCAGGCTGGAGGCTCCCAGGTATCAAATACTTTGTCAGTCTCTGCAAACTGGTAAATAAAGAAAAGATTCTTCCACATAAATCTTTGGAGCTGATCCTCACAAAGAGAGCTTTCAGCCCGAGCTCCTACTTCAATACACGACGGTTGTGGAAGAGAACAGTGAGTCTTATTTACACATCCAGCAGCAGTTTATGACGGGCACCATCTCATCTCAAGGGTCTGACATCTGCATGCATTGCTGTCCAATTTGCAAATTCTTGCATCTAAAAGTTTAATAAGCTCTTCATTTGATTTCTTAATGTTTTTCACAGAAAGTGAACATTTTTCCTGGCAGAGCAGGGGCCGTAAGCTCTTTTATCTGCACCCCATAAAGGGCTGGGATGTCTCTTTGAGTTTGGCCAATAATTTGAAAGTAATCCAGATTTTGTTTTTCCTGCAGGTTTAAATGAAAAGTGAATGTTTTAAGTGGAGGAGTAAGAGGCACATTGAGTTTGGAAATATGACCACAGCAGCAGCAGTGCTCTGGAAAAATTCAAGGAGTTATTAAAATCTTTAAAACGCAATTGTTTAGAAATTAGGCACATAGTTTAAAAATGACGTTTTGGCAAAGCTGGGTAACTTAGCCTTCCCATCATATATTACATTAAACCTCTGCCGTGTGTCCCATTGGGATTGCCAAAGCCCAAGAGAGTCCCATGGTTGCCTCAAAACCCACCAAATGTCCACACAGCAGCACTTGAAGCCACTGCTCACCAGCCCTCAGGGAGCACTTGGCGACGGATTCTCAATTCCTGGAAACAAAGGTGAAGGGTCTGGGCCCTTGGAAACGAAGGCCTCCAAAGGAGACAAGCTTTCTCTCCCATGATAGTGCAGGCATCCTAAACCAAGCTGCGTTGAGTTGCTTAAGGCTGAGCTGCTTCTCTCACGCTGGAGGAACAGAAGAACATCTGGTCTTAGCTACTGTTTTTCAACTGGATCATCTTGTGCCTCACTAAAATGAATGAGAAACACATGCAGGCTATATTTTCAAAAAGTTGTATTTCATTGATGCAACTAAAGTAGTGATTTTCACATGCAATTAGATACACAGATGTAGACAAGCAACAATTTACACACACACTACATTTCCAACGAGGCCCTACGTACATTCCCATATGCTTTACACATGCAAAATATGCACATGGTGAGGAGGCATGGGAAAGTATTTACATGTGCAATTGTATCTTCCCACAGCAATGCCTGGGAATTAGAAAGCACTAACTTAGACAATATTTTGGATGTAAAATCTGATGACACTTTCAATTCTGTTCTGCAGGCCCCACTATAAATAACTCTAATTATTAATTATGATCTGCCTACAACAGCACTTCAGCAGGCACTTCAGCAGATAGGCCAGAGGCTGGGAGCTCAAATCAGCCTCATGTTCTTTTATATTCTAAAAGTGTTTTGGAATAGACATCAGTGTCCAGGGCCCATTGGAAGCATGCTGCATGCAGGCGTCTCCGAACGCTCGATGAAGAGCGAAAAAATGAAGAGCAACGCCGTGCAGCCAAACCAACACATTCAGGAGATACAGGTCCAGACTGTGGAAAATGTTGAGGTTTTTCTTTTTTTGTTTTAATTTATCTTTCTAATGATAACGTGTTCTGAAAAGCAAGGAAAATGTTTTCTTTATGAAAAACCTAAAAATACCGTTTTAGAGAAAGGCTGTTTCCTAGGGAGCAGGCTGAGAGTTTGGGAGCCTGCAAGGCCTTTCTGATGCCCTTCAGCCTCCCTGTGTCTGAGTTCTCCTGGAGGAAGGATGGGATCTCTTTGCTTTTTTCTTCCTCAGTGTGTACGAAGATAGAGGCAGGGTGTGGTGAGGAGAAGGTGTGATCGTGGGAGCCAGCAGCAGAATGCTACGCTCTATGGAAACTGCTTTTCGTCTGTTCATCTTTTAATACAAAAAATATGTTCTTTAGAGAGCACTTTGGGCTGTGATGCGGTGTAGGACAGACCTGTAAGGACCAAACCCTGTTGCCATGAAGGTCTATATTTTTAAAAAGCACAGAGAACGCTGCAGCTGAATGTCTTGCTACCGTGAGCACAGTGAGCTTGCTCAATCTACCAGAAATCTTCAGGATGAGGAGTGGGGTGGCTTGAGGCTCAGCATGACAACTGTGTGGGGTTCTGACCTTGGGGTATAAGACTGAGCACAGCATTAAGAGCTAACGGTTATTGGTTGAAAGCGGTGGTTGGAGGTGACATAGGATGGAGAGGACAGAAAGCCAGGGGAGAGGTGAGGACCAAGTGGGGGCAAGCTGCTGGGCAAGAGGATGGGTGACAGGCATGGAGGCAGCTGGGCTGGGGATCCGTGAGTCACAGCCACTTGAGTCTCCAGCAGCTGGGGGCTGAGGTGCACCAGCTGGGCACTGGGAGTTACCTGCTTGAGTCCTGGCTGAGAGCTCACAGCACTCCTTTTTCAAAACAGACCATTTTTGTGACCCTTTCAGTCCTTGTTTCTGTTAACGGGCCAAACAAGTTCTAAGTGCCAACATACTGAAGAAGTGGAAAAGTTAGTTTATAGAAGGGGAAAAAAAGGGGAAGGAGAAGAAAAACAAAACCCAAGTTATTTCACAATGTTTGCATTCCCATGTCTTAACCACAGTATTCCCAGCACGCAGATTTTTATGGTGCATCTGAGAACCAACCACAATGCAAAAGAAACTTCAAAAGGTAAGTCAGGAGGAAGAAGCGTGGAGGGAAGTCAGACAGCAAGGAGCAGAGCGTGGCAGGAGTGCTGGGTTTGCTGCTGGCATTGCTCCCCACTCTCCTGCAGTCCCAGCTGGGCCCCAAGGGCAGGAGACCGAGCAAGGCATCCTGTGTTAAGGTCAGAGAGGTCTTTGGAGTATGGTATTTCAGGTTTTCAGTGCCCTTGCAGCAGGTTGCAATAGCAGGGCACAACCAAGATATGATAGATGTATCTCCTTTGTACCTCTGCAGTGATTTCTACTTTGAATAACAACAATGCCATCTCATAAATACCTGTTACCCCATGTTCCAAGAGTCTGACACCAAGAAAATGCGTTGGCATCAGGATACCTGCAGAAGACCCTGAGCCAGTTTGGCTCCTGGCAGGCTGAGCTTGCAGCTGGCTGCGGGTGAATCCAGACAAGCGTCCGTGACAGCAGTCACCTGGGTTGATGTGCACAGGAGGAGTGACAGGGCTCACTGAAAGGTGGCCAGATGTGATGGAGTATATTCTGAGCAACTCTTATTCAGGAGTCAAGAC